>CM028332.1:28215299-29539049 GCA_016647705.1 Eucommia ulmoides | reverse complement strand
CAGTTATGCAGTCCTCCTCCTACGAAATAGCTACAAAGATAGGCTTCCATAAATAACGTTCTCCTCCATGCTCGTCAAGGTAACCGATCATGGAGCTCGAAATGTGGGATAACATTTCGAAGTAAGGAAAAAATACAGTGCAGAGAGATTTCTTAGAAAAAATGCCCGGAGAACTTGAATACGTTTGAATGAGATCCTAATTCCCTATTTATACAAAAATAAGGCCCTAGGTTAACGAGTTCAAGCATCGAGCATCAATAAGCGCGCCACCCAAGAGTATTAGGTGCGTATGCACGCCACCGAGGTGCTCATGTGTGCCACTCGGGTACATCGGCCAACCCCTGTTGAGAGTAGCACGTTGTTGGGCCTCTTGGGTTGAGAGTTACGTTGACCCCAAGGGGCCAGCACAAGCTGGTCCAGCAGCGGCCCAACAGCGTTTCGGCCGGTCGACCAGCCACTGCGTGTACCGTGCACCTCTAGGGTACGCACCCCCTCGCCCCCCATCCGCGGCGTGCACCTCCCTGGGGCACACCTCTATTTTATCAATGGAAAGGGTCAATACGTGCTTAAGATTCGTCCACGATAAACGGGTATCACCCTGAAAATAAAATATTTGGGGTCGTTCTACCATGCTACTTGACCCCGGACCCTTGCGATATAGGGGCCTATTTTAAATTAGCTCTTCAGAAAAAATTAACTTTAGAAAAATTGTCACCCTAAAAATTAAAGAAATTCGGAGTGCCCTACCATACTACTTCACCCCGAACCCCAGTCATGTGGGGCCTATTTCAAATGAACTCCACGAAAAAAGTTAACTCCTGAAAAAATATTGAGCAGAGGTGTTTATTGCGATTCGAAGTCTCTAGGACGCCTGTCTTAGCCAAAAAATGATATCACTGACCGTCTTGCTTCCTTCATCGCCCAGGGTTAGGAGCAACTGATGAGGGTATTTTTGGGCACCACTGAGTTAGCACCTGAAACCCAGCCACGTGTCTATCATCATCGTGATATGGAAGCATTTTGAAATTCACAGTGGTATGCTGGAACACGTGCCGACCATGGCTCTTTCCCGAAATCTCTCCTATACCTAGGGAAGAGTAAGGTACCCCGTAAGGATGTGCTGCCCTAGGCTCTATGCCATGATGCCTGCAACCAACTTTAGGGTCTCACCTATTCACCTTAACCGGCTCACCATTTCATCTCGTTTCTCTTTCACGACTCTACAGATCTCTGCTCTCGTCCACCAGTTCACCACCACAGGCTTGGTAGAGGCTTGTGGGTTTCTTCAAATGGGCCCAAAATCCCAAGCCCATCGATTATCTCCTAAACGCCCCAAATTATCGGTTAAACACATGATTTTATCTAATTAACCTTGTTTAAGCCTGACTAATCATCTCCAACGTCTATATTCCAGGGCCAATGCAAGCCCGATGTATATTTTATTATGCATATGCATTGATTTTACTAGCTTACTTAACACATTTCTATACTTTTTCTCTTTGAGATCTTATTCTCACATCGGATGGGCGTTCTGGGAAACCTTCGACCAGGTTCCTTGTGCATATATAGGTAACTGAGAAGCAGGACTCAAGACTTCAACAAGTCAATCCTTCAGGTTGACCATTCCAGCTCACATGAAGAACTTTCAGCCGCTGACTCCACCTCAGCAAAAGAACACCTGTCATCCGACCGGATCATACTTGAGATATGTACCAATTTTATACACCAATAATAAATAAATTTGTGAGATGCAAATTAATGAAAATAAATCATTTTTCCTGTAAATAATTATCTATACATAACCCCCACATTTTCAAAGTATCTCCATTTCAAGACAAATACAAATACAATTAGAATTAATGTTAATCAATAAAATAAAGGGTTAATTATACTTTACACCAGGTGAATAGGTCGTTTTGTACTTTGCCCCCCGTGGTATTTTCGCCACCACTTTGCCCCCTGTAGTTCGATTTTATTGCACTTTACCCCATGAAGTAGGCTTAACTATAGGAGCAAAATGCTAACGAGGGGGTAAAGTGCAGCAAAATCCTAACCATAGGGGGTAAAGTAGTAGCATGAATACCACAGGGGGAAAAGTGCAAAATGGCCTAACCATAGGGGGTAAAGTGTAATTAACACTAAAATAAATTTGCATATAAAATATTACAATGAAATATAAATCAATGTATACAAATGCATATAACCAACACAATTTATAAAATAATATTTCCTAAAATTATTTCAATAGAAAAAATAAAATAAGATTAAATGAAAAATATAAGATAGAATATTGATCATAATAAAACCCAAAGATAATTTATCTGGTGTCTTTCAAAAATTTAAAATTAAAACAAAATTTGTTCATTATCAATACACAAAAAATATATTAGAAACATAATCCAAACAAAATTGAACTTTCACAAAATTATATCTGTTCTTCGGTTGTTAGGGAAATTTCACAAAATTATATAAAAGCAAATTAAATATCACGTGCAATTTTAATCTCTTTAAATAACTAGAATGTCAACAATTAAATAAATAAACTAAAACATAGAAAATAGAGAAAATGTATATCTGGTAGATCGAGACGTGTAAAAATAGGCCCCTCTATACACAAGGTTGAATGGATAGCCTTTCCCATGATACAACGATCCAGGGAGTTAAGGTGTAAGCAGGACATCCGTATAATAAACCGATCACAAACCTTATTACCTATATAAAATCATCAACCAAATAATATATGTATAATATAACAAAATTTTGTTTCTCTCGGTTTATATATCTTAATAAAATCATACTCCATATTCTATGTTTTACAAGTTTTAGACTCGCATAATATGCGGGTCTAGAAAAAATATATTAATATATATTTGTAATTTGAAAACTTTGATGTTATAATTTTGATTCTTAATCTACATATAATAGAAAATAGAGAGCATTTGTTAAAAATAAAAATTAGGGGTCCACTTGAAATTATATAAATTAGAGGATGAGTATATAAAATTTTATAGATTGTAATTGATTTTTCCTAAAAATAAAGAGGTGAAAATTTATATTTTTAAAAAATTATGAGTGATTAGTTCATAGAATATCTAGGGTCAGAATATTAATAGTGAAAAAGAAGACATTGACCATTGATTTGATAGAAATAAAGAGATTGTAGAGATGTCTTGTATTGAGTTGTGGTTCATTATTAGCTTTGGCTTCACTTTTAGTATATTGTATATGATTTTATTGTTAGAAGTTTTTGTTACTTTAATTGATTAATTAAAGTGAGATCCATTATTTAAATTAATCGGGTTAGTATTTCGTTGTGTTCCTCGTCGTTTGAGTATCAACGTAGAATATTTATATGTTGAAAATGATTAAGTTTTGAATGAGATTTTAATTCTTAAAGGAACCCACTTGAGTTTGGTTGAAGAACATAATGGATGTGTTATCCCATATTGATTGGGAAGGGAGAACTTGAGCACCTTGTCAAGATATAAGTTAAGTTGTAAGTTATCCTACATTGGTTGTGGAGGAAAAACTTAAGCTTGTATCAAATTATAAGTTGGGAATAAAGGAAATCCACTAACCAACAAATATTTAAACTTGAATTGGGTCGGGTTAGAGTCCAGGTTGGGTCAATCCGATCCATATTTGGATCGGGTTTGGTCTAGATCCGAGTCGGGTTTGGGTCGGATTTGGACCCGTCAAAACAGTTCGAAGTTTAATGAAGTGGTAGTTAAGTAGTTAATTAACTGCTTAACAATTAATTTTGAATTAGCACTAATGAACATACATGAAGGTTCATTAGGTGACCTTTCGCATTAACATTCACACGAACAAATGCCTTTCCAAAGTTGCATCCATTCAATGGTGTCTTTTGGTCTTCTATAAGTATAAGACTTCACATTCATTTCATTTTGTCTCATACACAACATTATCATTTCATATCAGCACCAAAGTACAAAAACATTTAGAATTTTGTGAGAGTTTAAACACAAGTCTAGTTCGCCAAAATTTTTGGTTTCAAGTGTTTGTACGAGAAACTTGAAGATCTTTGTATCCTGGGAGGCAGACATTTATTCAACCATTTGCACTAGCGTGGAGGCGTGAATCTGCTTTAAGGGTATAGAGTCAAACTCTAGTCTCGATTTACTTTAATTCTATTCATTATTTGAATATCTGGGTAAGTTTTTTATTTAAAGTGTAAAACACTATTTATGTTACGTAAACGTTAACACATTCTATCACTACTACTGAATTTATTTCGTAAACATTTACATTCTATATCTGTTTCATAAACATTCGCGTACTGAATCTGTTGTGTGAACATTAACGTTGTTGTGTGAACGTTAACGTCTAGTTCTGGTTTGTGAAACGTTTGAATTCTTAGTATGTGCTTTGTTGGTAAAGTATTTATTGTTAAATTTTTTAATTGTTTATTATACATTCGTTAATTGTATACATACTACTATTTTATGGCAAGTGAAAACCCTACGCCAATTGAGACATCAAATGTAACGCCTCTTGTGACTCAGACCATTATCACTATTATGCCTACTCCATTGCCTAAGGTTGAAAATTCTGACAAGTTTGATGTGAGAAACTTTAAGAAGTGGAAACAAAAGATGATGTTCTACCTTCCTACTTTGATATTGGTGTGTTTTCTCAAAGAATATGCCCCAGGTTTGACTGAGAATGCCGATACTCAGACAAAGGTTGTGGTAGAACCATGGAATGATTTTGACTATCTGTGTCAGAACTACATCTT
Source organism: Eucommia ulmoides (assembly GCA_016647705.1). Taxonomy (NCBI): domain Eukaryota; kingdom Viridiplantae; phylum Streptophyta; class Magnoliopsida; order Garryales; family Eucommiaceae; genus Eucommia; species Eucommia ulmoides. The sequence continues at coordinate 29,534,290 of CM028332.1, read as the reverse complement.
CAACACTCTTAGTAACTCTCTGTATAAAGTATATGGAGGTATTCAACCGCTAAAGGACTATGGGAATCCTTGGATGAAAATTATAAAACAGAGGACGCCGGCTCAAAGAAATTTGTAATTGTAAAGTTCCTTGATTATATAATGGTGGATTCCAAATCAGTTGTCAATCAAGCCAAAGATCTTCGAGTCATTATACATGACATTCTTACTGAGGGAATTTCATTGAGTGAATAATTTCAAGTAGCTTCTATTATTGAGAAGTCACTGCCATCCAGGAATGATTTCAAAAATTATCTCAATCATAAACACAAAGAGATGAATGTTGAAGATCTGATTGTAAGACTTAGAATTGAAGAAGAACATCGGTTTACTGAGAATCATGATAGTCGTCATACCATGAACTCAAGGACAAATGTTGTGGAGGTTCACAAGACCAATAAGAAACAAAAGTTTCACAACCTTGGAACTAGTTAAATCCGTGGTCCCAAAGGAAAGAAAATGACAAAATTCAAGGGAAACTACTTCTCATGTGGAAAGAGTAGAAACCGTGCAAGTGAATGTCGCGTGAAACAGAATGGAAAGAAGTCCACACATCAAGCTAATGTAACTAAAGTCGAGCATCTTACTTCGGATGCTTTTAAAATGAATCTTTCAGTAGTGGTGTCTGATGTCAAGCTAGTTGGCAACGCAAAAGAATGGTACATGGACACTAGAGCTACACGCCATATCAGCTCAGACAAGAGAATGTTCACTACCTATCAACCGGTGGATCAAATTGAACAACTCTATATGGGAAACTACTCGACTTCTAAAGTTGAAGGACAATGAATGATTGTGCTGAAAATGACTTTTGGAAAGGAGTTTAGTTTAAATGATGTACTTTATATGCCAGACATTCGCAAGAATCTAGTCTCTGGATCTTTGATGAGTAAGAATGGATTTAGAATAGTATTTGAGGCAGAAAATGTTGTAATAACCAAAAGTGGAGTGTATGTGGGAAGGGGCTACATGAATCATGGCCTCTTCAAATTGAATGTAATGATTGTGATTCCAAAAGCTAATAAAATTACATCTTTTATTTATATGATTAAGTCAATTGATGTTTGACATGATAGATTAGGACATGTTAATTATGATTCTTTATGTAAATTGATTAGTTTAGATTTATTGCCAAAATGCAAATTTGGTTCAAATCATAAATGTGAGACTTGTGCGGAGTCCAAGTTGGCTCAAACTTCTTTCCAATCCATCAAAAGAAGTACTGAACCTCTAGAGTTAATTCACATTGATATTTGTGATTTAAAATTTATACAAACCAGAGGTGGTAAAAGTATTTTATTACTTTTATTTTTGATTGCACAAGATACTGTTATGTTTATCTTCTAAGGAGTAAAGATGAAGCCTTAGAAAAATTTATGCAATATAAGAACGAAATTAAGAATCAACTTAGCAAAAATATTAAAGTTCGTTAAAGTGATTGAAGTGGTGAATATAGATCACCGTTTGTGGAATTTGTGCTCAACACGGAATAATTCATCAAACAACTATACCTTATTCACCTCAGTAAAATGGATTAGCTTAGAGGAAGAATCTAACTTTAAAGGAAATGATGAATGGTACGTTGATGAGTTCTGGTCTAACCCAGAACATGTGGGGGAAAGCATTGCTCACCGCCAATTACGTTCTTATCAAGTTGCCGCATAAGAAATTGGATAAACTCCATATGAAATGTGGAAAGCTAAGACTCCTACTTATAAATTCTTGGAAGTATGGAGGGGTGTCTTGCTAAATGTGGAGGTTCCTATTCCTAAAAGGACTAAAATGGGACCCAAAATAATCGATTTCATATTTATTGTGTACGCTCATAATAGTAGTGCTTATCAATTTTTAGTTCACTAGTTTGAAATTGAAGATGTACGTGAGAATACAATAATGGAATCCAAAAATGCATTCTTTTACGAGGATATATTTCCTTGTATGACACCTCGAGAGTTCTTCAAAAGAACGTTTGATACTACGACTGGTGAAGTCCAAAATCAAATAATTTTTAGAAGATAATGAACCTAGACGTAGTAAGAGGCTAAAACAATAAAGTCATTTGGTCATGACTTTCTCACATATATGGTAGAAGGTGGTCCTAAGAGTTTTAAGGAGGTTATGTCAACTCGTGAAGCACCATTTTGGAAAGAAGTTGTAAACAGTGAAATAGAAACCATCTTGCAAAACCATACATGGGAACTAGTGGATCTTCCATCGGATTTCAAACCCCTTTGGTGTAAGTGGATCTTTAAAAAGAAGACGAAAGAAGATGGATGGATCAATTGATAAGTAAAAAGCTAGACTTGTAGCTAAAGGTTACAATCAAAGAGAATGTGTTAATTACTTTGACACGTAATCACCGGTTACTAGAATAACATCCATTAGAATGTAGATAGCCATAGCAGCTACACATATTCTTGAAATACATCAAATGGATGTTAAGATAACTTTCCTAAATGGTGAACTAAATAAAGAAATCTACATAGAACAACCTAAATGATTGTTGTTTCTGGCAACGAGAACAAAGTTTGTTGACTTGTTAAGTCTTTATATGGACTTAAGCAAGCACCAACACGGTGGCATGAGAAATTTGACAAAGTTATGATCTCAAATGGACTTAAAATCAATGATTGTGAAAAATGTGTCTACATTAAACATAATGAATATGAATATGTCATTGTATGCCTTCATGTTGATGACATGCTAATTATTGGTAGCAACAATGACATCATTAAGTCTACTAAAACAATGTTAACTAGTAAGTTCGATATCAAAGATTTAGGTATTGCTGATGTAATTCTAGGAATTAAAATTTCTAGATCTACTAAAGGACTAGTATTGTCGCAATCTCATTATATTGAGAAGATACTTGAAAAATTTAACAAGTATGATAATAGTTTAGCTAGTTTACCTATTAATGTGAATTGTCATCTGACTAAGAATACTAGTGAAAGTATCTCTCAGTTAGAATATATTCGAATAATAGGCATTCTAATGTACTTAATGAATTGTACTAGACCTGATATTGCTTACACGGTGAGTAAACTGGGCATATATACTAGCAACCCAGGACACGGACACTAGAATGCGATAGTTAGGGTTCTCAGATATTTAAGGTATACCCTAAACTATGGATTGCATTACACCAAATATCCAGCTGTACTGGAAGGTTACAGTGATGCTAATTGGTTAATGGATTGTAAAGATACTAAATCCACAAGTAGATACACCTTTACACTTGGAGGAGGAGCTGTCTTATAGAAATCCTCCAAACATACGTGTATTACAAGGTCTACAATGGAATATGAGTTTATTGCTTTAGACAAAGCAAGTGAATAAGAAGAATGGCTTCATTAATTTTTAGAAGACATTCCAATGAGGAAAAAACATGTGATAGCCAATCTACAATTGGTAGAACACAAAGTAGTATGTATAACAGTAAGTCTTGACACATATAACAGAAACCCAACCTAACTGACTGGAGATCCTAAGATCTAGGTTCAAAGGGACAACCTAATTATGTGTAGACAAAGTAATCACTGGGAGACTCTAAGTCTTATACCCATTCCTATGGTAAACCAGTGATAAATATAAGTATTAAGGATAAGCTTTGTTTTTAATGATTCTTATAGCTTGAAAAATTCAAGTAGGGTATACGAGATACTCTTGATAGGTTAATCACCTAGATGAGTAAAGAACAAGGTCAGTTCTATGATAATGAGAAGGCTAAATTCTCTAAAGCACTCATTGAAACACTAGGATGTTCAAGGCCAAAATGAACACAACTAGAGAACTGACTGTGTCAGGAAGTATCTGTGTGAATTCTATTATCTTAGTTTACACAAACGACTGAACAGTTCAAGACATTGCGTTCACTAGTTAGCCAAGTAAATCTTATAGTCTTTCACTAGAGAAGGTTCAAGACCAAAAATTATCTATCTCGATGCAGTTATTTTCTAATTGAAATCTTTATAGTGTGTCAACATTGCATATGCACGAATACCCAGTCAATTTCTTTAATATGGGGGATTGTTAGAATTTTGGCTACTTTAATTAATTAATTAATTAATTAATTAAAGTGAGACTCATTAATTAAATTAATTGGGTTAGTATTCTATTGCGTTCCTCGTCGTCAAAGGATCGACGTAATATATTTATATGTAAAAAATGATTAAGTTTTGAATTAGATTTTAATTCTCAAAGGAACCCATTTGAGATTGGTTGAAAACCATAATGGATGTGTTAACCCACATTACTTGGGAAGGGAGAACTTGAGCACCTTGTCAAGATATAAGTTAAGTTATAAGTTGTAAGTTATCCCACATTGGTTGTGGAAGAAAAACTTAAGCCTGTATTAACTTATAAGTTGGTAATGAAGGCAAGCAACTAACCAACAAATATTTAAACTAGAATCGGGCTGGGTCAGGGTCCAGGTTGAGTCAATCTGATCCATATTTGGATCGGGTTTAGTCTGGATCCGAGTCAGATTTGGGTCGGATCCGGGCCCGGTCAGAACTTGACCTACCAGAATAGTTTAAAGTTTAATTATATGACAGTTAAGTAGTTAATTAAATGCTTAACAATTAATTTTGAATTACCACCAATGAACAGACATTAAAGTTCATTAAGTGACAGTTCGCGTTAATGTTCACGTGAACAAATGCCTTTCCAAAGTTGCCTCCATTCAATGGTGTTTTCTGGTCTTCTATAAATAGAAGACTTCACATTCATTTTATTTTGTCTTATACATAACATTATCACTTTATATCACCACCAAAGCACAAAAACATTTAGAATTTTTTTAGAGTTCAAACACAAATCTAGTTCGCCAAAGTTTTTGGTTTCAAGTACTTGTACCAGAAACTTGAAGATCGTTGTACCTTGGGAGGTAAACTAGTGTGAATCTACTTTAAAGGCATAGAGTCAAACTCTAATCTCGATCTACTTCAATTCTATTCGTTGTTTAAATATCCGAGTAAGTTTTTTTATTTAAAGTTTAAAACATTGTTTCTATTACATAAACGTTAATACATTTTGTCACTGCTACTTCTTATGTTTCTGTTACGTAAACGTTTAATTCCCTTATCTATTGTTATTTCTATTTCTATTACGTAAACGTTAACGTCACAATTTTGGTTAGGTATACACTTCAGATTGCTTCACAGAATTTTCATATTTCGATTTTACTGCCCATACATGATTAGTTAATGTTTGCATTAATATTGTTTAACAAGTATTAGTTTTATTCCATGATTATTTAATTATTTATTTTAAAATTTGAGTAATTACCTCCAACATTTATTTATTTAATTATTGATCTTCTTTGTTATTTCAAGGGATTGAAATTGTATGTGATATTTATTTATTATTTAATTTATATTTTATATATTTATGTGAAATTTTCTCAACATGTATTCCACATTAATTTGTACTGTATAAGTATGTAAATTTATTCAACATAAAAACTTGGGATACAATTTAGGAATTTTCTTCCATAAGTCCAATTTTAAAATCAAACAACTTTTTAAGATCCATTCAAATAAGACATTGTTCCAAGTCCAATTTGAAAAAAAAAATATATGGATAAACTCATACTAATATTTTTAGTGACAAAATTTCCACCCAATTTTAATAGAGAAATTCCTCCAAATGTCCCAAAAGTGAAAAACACCACTCTATAGAGGACTATTCAAGGTTTTTTTTTTTTTGCCTTTGGATAGTTCTTAGAAAGTGGTGGTCCTCACTTGTGGGACCACTCAACAAGATTCTCATTTTAATATAATATATTAGTATTTTTTTTTTAATCTATCTCTCTATGCTCCAAGCCTCCAATGAAAATGTCCTTATCTTTTTCTCTCTCAGCTACAAAGAAATAGTAGTTGTTGCCCTCGTCGTTGTCGTCTCCATCCATCATCGACATCACCACCGATTCAATACGCAGATGGTGCCAGATTGATAGATCTACTTGACATAATAGATGTTCATCGCCATTGTCATCGTCTATTGGTCCAATTATCTCCATCGCATTCTATTTCATTACCCTCCATCTATTACCTTTTCATTAACAGGTCTAGCCTAAATCTGGTTAGATCTAGGCTAGATCTAACCACCACTACCAATCTCTAGTTCGTTTGCCACCATAATCGATTTGATTCATCACCTCTATCCATCGTCGTCATCTATATCATCACTTTGTTCGTCATGCGTTCACTGTAATCTCCACCCATCACTAAATTTTCCATCTATCGCTCTATTCGCCGTCTTCCATCGATTTGTTTATCATCTCTATCCATTGCCTCCATTACATCCTCTTCAGTTCAGACCTGATTAGATCTACCAGATCTAGGCTATATCTGATTAGATCTAACCAGATCTAACCTAAAACACAGCGTCTGGGTCAATTTCAACTTTAGTTCTTGTTGTTTTTTTTTTTTTTTAATTAATTTTTTTTTTTATTTTCTTATTTTTGAATTCAAGTGGATATGAGTGCTTCAATTGTGATTTTCTATTTATTTATTATAGTCTTGGTTGATGTTGGTTCAATATCTGAATTCTTTTATTCAGAACTTATATTTTTTGGGGATTCTATAATTTTTAGTAGATTTTCACTTAATTTGTTTAGTGGATTTTCACTTAATTATTATGTGAATAAGTGATTTTTTACATTTGGATGTTCAATTTTATTTTTTATTGATTTATTCAATAGAATATGGTAGGTTATAATATTGGTTGATAATGGTTCGGTATTTGAATTCTTCTATTCAGAACTTATAATTTTTAGATTTTACAATTTTTAGTAGATTTTGATTTTATTTTTTTAGTGGATTTTCACTTAATTATTGTGTGGGTAAGTGATACTTTAGTTTAGTTATTTGAATGTTTTTATGAATGCTTTATTTTTGAATTTTGGATTATGTATACGACGGTAGGAGGTTTTTCTTTTCTTTTCTTTTCCTTTTTTTTTTTTTTTAGTGTAATTCTTTTTTTTCTTTTTTCTTTTTTATATTTAGTGGAAATCTTAAAAGTCAGTGGTATTATAAAATTTTAGTGGAATAGTGTTAATATTCAGTGGAATTATAGAAACTCAATGGAACGCCAATTGATTTTTGATATTTTTTTGGTAATTAATTTGTTTATAAAAGAATTTTTGTTAAATAATTTTAATGTTTTTAAAATTTAATAGTTTTATATTTTTTAAATTTTTTATGGCATGTTATAAAAAAAGAAATGGATGTAAGTATATTTATAGTATTTTAAAGAGATTACATATTTTTTACTAAAAAATTAAATTCAATGGATTTTTTTATTGAAAATAAAAATTCAGTCGAATTTATAAAATAATCAGTGGAATTACAAAAAGTTCCGTGATTTTTTTTTTTTTATATACATATAAAATAATTTTGGAATGAAATATTTTATGTACTTTCAACATGAATTTAATTTGATTAGTCATTAAAAGAATATTTTTTAAATTTCGGGAGCTTTCAAAAAAATTTCCTAAAATTTATAATTACTAACATTAGTACTAGTAAAAATATATATTTAAATTCAACGACATACCAAATAGCAAGAAGATTAAAAAATTTCTACCAAAAAAAAAAATTAAAAAATGTTTCAAACTAGCAAGAAGATTAAAAAATGAAAACGTTGAAATGGTCAAAACTTATAACGTGGAAGACATCGTATTGGAATGAAGGAGAGCTAAGTATTGTCCATCTCTTCACTCCTATTCTTCTAATGAGATGGATGGCTAGAATCATTGCTAATTCCTCCATTGAAGATCACAATTTCTAAATTAATGGTTCACTTTTTTCTCAATTGCTATATTTGATTATCCTTCACTTGCCTATCTCTTCACCTATTCTTAATGGTCATAATTTTTATATTAGTGGTTCACTTATTTCCTAATAATTATCTTTCATGGCCTTTCACTTCCTCATGCAATTAGTATTTCACCGGTTTTGAACAATCTCTTTAAAATGAAACATACCTTCGTGACATTGATATACCGATCAAATTTGTAGTTAATTGCTCCTTGACATTCTTTTGTGTTGTTTTTGAAGGGGAGTTCTTTGTTTAATCATTGCTACACAATTGAGTCATGTTAGATTTTCATCATGTTTTCTTATATATTGTAAAATTAATTTAGTTTTTTCCAAGCTTTTGAATTGATTTGAATAATAATTGAAGCAAAATGATTTATTCTGGAATTTGATATATTAATTTAGTTTGTGTGTTTCCAATCAACAAATGCCTCATACGCGTTCAATGAAATACTTGAACGAAAAATATTAAATTAAATGTATTGTTTTTTTTTTTTTCAATATTTGAATGTTGTGTTTGTAATTTCTCAATGCTTGAATCCATTAATTTAGTCTATGTGTTTCCTATAATGAAGGCTTCGTATGTGTTCGATGAAATACTTGAACGAAAAATATTAGTTTGACTAGATTGTTTTCTATTTTTCCACGCTTGAATGGTGTTTTTTTTAATTATTCTCAAAAATAATAGTGTTAATTGTTTTGGCTCCAAAATTGCAGCACTTCATCTTTCCATCCTCCATTATTGTTTGCTCATCCAAACCCAATACCGTAGTCGAAACACAATGTTCACCAGGTATGTGTCTAATATTTGATGTTGATTAAAATTTAAAAAAATAAAATAAAATTTGCAGATTCTTTGTACAGAGCTAAGGGGAATTCTTCGATAGAGATGAGATGAGAGAAGAGGAACACCTAGAAGAGAGCCACTAAATTTAGTTTCTTCCAAATCACTATATTCTTTTCTTTCTCAATGAAGATTTATCAGCACAAGCCAGTGGACAATTTTAGTAATTAACGAATATATGTTGATTTTTTATTTGAGTTTTCTCTTTTTGAGTTTCCTTACTCGGTCATCTTAATCAATTATATTCTCACCATTAAAACAATAACAAAACCTCAAAACATGTAAGTTTTCTAAACTCAAACCAAATTTCGCAAAACTGAAAATGTATTACATAAATCAATAGTAATTAATTTTAAAATACTTTTAAATTTAAAAACTTTAGCACCATGTACTCTTTAAATACTTAAAAAATGTATAACAAACAATATTTGATCTTAAAAGTAATAAAAAAATTAATTGGAAATATATTACATGTAAACAAAATTTAAATGCCAAAATCATAGTAATTTTTTTATTAGATGGTTTTAATTAATTTTTTAATAGTATATAACGTGGATAACTAAGTAATTTTATATTTAACATCAAACGAAGAAGGTGTCGAATATATTTTTCAAATAATACGTGATATCGTTGTAGATTTTCCAAATGACAGATGATGTATTAGATTATTTTAAAACTATTATTTTTAAAAAAATGTCAAGTTTGAAAAGCCCCTTTAAGAGCTTATTCTATTTATTTATTTTTCTAAAAATAAATACAAGTAACGAAAATCAATAGTTTTAAAGATTGTCATTATCAAAATTTTAGGCTGTAATTTTTATTTTTATTTTTGAGTATTAAAATTTATTTTTGTTATGCTCTCATAAAATATATTAATATAAATCAACGGATAAATTATGCGTTATGTGTAATATGCAAATGAAAATGTGTTTTAATATAATATTTTTTTTAGACCTACATATATGCAGATTTATAACTAGTTTAGCATTAAGAAGAAATCTAAGGTTGTGAAAGCATCGGGGTACTCGCGGAGGAAGTGACGGCGGCTGCGTTTGAAGCTATACTTAGCTGACTTGGCCAAAAAATTTGGAAACCCATATTTATGTTGACAAAATAATAATAAATGTGTTAGTTCATTATCACTGCCAAATGTTAGTTGGTATTGATCAAACGAATTTATTAGCTAAAATTAAGTTTTTTTAGAATGTAAGTATATACAGTAATGATTGATTTAGTTTAGAATGAGAGTAGAATAGAATAGAAGAAGGAATTGAATGATTTGTAATAGAATCACTATTCATTTCTCTTACAGTTTTACTTAGTTGTTATGGATGAAAAGAAGTAATAGAATAGTGAATTTCTAAAAACAAAATTAATGCCGTTTTAATATCAATTGTGAATTTATATCTAATAATAAATTATTTATTAAAAAAACATGACTACAAAATATTAGTAATGTTCCATTTGAAAAATATTCAATCTCTATCATTGTTTCTAACATACACCACTGTTAGTTTTTAAAAGATAAATCATCGAAAGATGATTTTTCAACTAAAAAATATCATCAAAAGATGATTTTTCAACTAAAAAATATCATTTAAGTTATATTTATCACATGATATTTACATGTGATAATAATATGGCAATATTAAATATTAATATTTTAATAATTAAATTTGCATAATTAAATTTGCATAAAAGGATGAACGACCGAAAATTAAAAAACAAATACGAAACAGATGAAACTTGAGAGTTGAAATGTGCAATTGTTCTACAATAGACACCCATGATACTCCATCAAAAATATAATATAATTTTCTCGATTATTTTTATATTTTTAGAGATTTTAATTTCATATTTGTGTATACATATATTTATTCATGGACAGTTATCAAGAAATCCTCATGTGAAGCCAAAACTATCAAATACACATTTTTTAAACACATGTTACAAAATAGTTCTTCTGTTTTTTTATAACGATTTTTACTCCTCGTGTTATATTCAACATGAGATCGTGTTGAATGTGACACGAGATCGTGTTATATTCTACTTTTACCGCCGTTTAAATTCTATCAAGCCGCCGTACACATTCCATCTCACAAAACACAACCATATAATATACCCAACATAATTTTCACTCCACCAAGAGTATAGACCAAGTTCATTCTCTCTCTATCTCTCTCTCACACACACACACATATTTATTTAGGGCGACAAGTTCAGGACCGTCAACAATCGTGTTATATTCCAATTTCTTCATTCAAAGAAATTCATATACATTATCTTGTCTTTCTTCATATACATTCATGTGTAGAAAATATAACGCATGTTAAATATAATACGAGATTATATTATATTCCAATTTCGTTAAAAAATATAACACAAATGCTTCCAGCACTGAGTTCCACCTGCAATGAGTCAGAAAACCCACTCACTGATCCATGATTCAACACTGCCACTTGTGGAACCCATGACCACCAGGCGTGTAGCTGAGAACATGACCTCACCCAGTTGTATAGCCAAGGACAAACCCACCTGCAATGAGTCCCAATCAATCGAAGCTCAGAACAAACCCACATGCAATAGAAATTCCAGATCTGATTTTTTCAGATCTGGAATTCGAAGCTAGAATTTCATAAAAATAGAAGCAAAAAATGGCCGACGACGGGCCAAAGGCACTGCTCTTGACGCCGTGACCAGAGGGCTCCGGGTGGGAAGGGTCGTCAATTCAAATGGAGGACGGCGAGGGCAACGCTGACGAAGCAGTAAAGAATCAGCGCCTCTGCCGTCATCTCCATTGTCGAGTTCATCGGCAAATCTCGACATAAAGAACAAATTTCTCTGCAAATCTTTACCCAATCAGAGCTCACAATCTCAGATGAACACCAAATCGGTCTTCCAACGAACCGATCGAACTGAATAACGATCTTCCAACTCCCCCTCGACAAATACAGAGAGAAGAACAAACCTAGCCCAGATCGTCTTTTCTCTGGCCCAAACAAATAATAGTCCGAGATTTGAGTCGGCAACAAAATAGACAAAATGAGGACGTGGAAAAACCTATGGCAACGACGAAGGGGGCGAAGAAAGAGGAGAAGAAGAATAAGATGCTAAAGCTTGAGAGAGGAAGAGGCTAGAGAGAGAGAGAGAGAGAGAAGCTTAAAGAAAATGGAGGACGATCATTGTGAGAGCTTGTGTGAGGGTGGTGCACTTAGTAGAAGAAGGATAAAATCATCAAGTCAAAAAATTAAAAATTATTTGATATAAAATAGCGTTTATTTTTAGGATTATTGTGTGCCCATAAAAAAAAAAACTTATGGGGCCATATAATAAATTTATTCCTAAACCTTGACTTTTTGGTATTTTTTTCTCTATCAAATTGCTAAAAAATTATTTGAATTATGTAATATTTTTCCAAATTAAATCAAACAATTAATTTATAAAAATGTCAATTAATGCTCAATTATGATTGATGATTATATACTATTAATCACACAATACTAATAATTAAAATTAAAGAAAATAATTAATTTAATGAGAGGTGGAATCTACTAAACTTGAAAATAATTTGGGGGGGGGGGGGGAGAGAGCAACCACACAATGAAGAAGATCTTGCTTTTCCGGTAGTTATTCTTGAAATTGTATCTCAATCTCTTGAATATTACAATGATATATAAATCTTGATTTTAGGGCATCTCTAGAATCAAGTCATTACACAAATAATTTCTGCCTTATTTAACACCCCCTCAAGTTGGTGCATGGATGTCTCACATGCCCAACTTGTCTAAAAATTTTGAGAATACTCAATTTGAGATTGCTTTGAAGATGATGGCAGCCAACTGATCCTCTGATCGAATCTTAGGCAATTCCACAATATTTTCATCCAACTTTTCATTAGTACTTTGGGCGGTCACGTTGAACTAGATTATGCGCGATGTCACATGCTACTTTATTATCACAAAATAATCAGATATATTTCTCAGATAGATAACCCAGATCCTGTATAAGAAGTCTTAGTCATAATGTCTCACAAAGTATATTTGCTGAACCTCTGAATTCAACTTCTGCACTTAAGCGAGTTACAACATTTTGTTTCTTGATTTTCTATGTCAAAAAATTACTTCCTAGAAAGGTAAAGTATCCAAAAGTAGACTGCTTATCACCTACATCACCAGCCCAATCAGCATCAATATAGGTTTCTATACTTTGATGGTCTGTGTTTTTAGTGAATAATACTCATTTTCTTGGAGTAGACTTTGGGTACCTCAAAATGCAAATAACTGCATTCATATGTTGTTCTCAAGGATTATGCATAAATTGGCTGACAATACTCAAGGCTTATGTCATATCTAGTCTGGTATGAGATAAGTACAACAATCTACCTACAAGTCTTTGGTATCTTCGTTTGTCAACTAGTACCTGGTTGGACTCAACACATAACTTTAGACATTCTTCTACTGGTGTATCAACTGGTTGACATACTAACATACTAGTTTCTCGTAATAGATTTAAAGCATATTTTCTTTGAGACATAACTATCTCTTTGTTAGATCCGGATACTTCAATCCCAATAAAATATTTTAGAGGGCCTAGATCTTTCATTTCAATTTCTTTGGATAAGTAATTTTGCAAGGCCTTCATTTCATTAGGATCATTCCCTATAACCACCATATCATCTACTTATACAATGTGCGCAACTATCTTACCTTAATCTCTTTTGAGGAAAATAGTATGATCTGAGTTGCTTTGATGGTAGCTAAAGGTTATCATAGATTTTGTGAACCTTTTAAACCATGTTCTAGGAGACTGCTTTAGCCCATACAATGATTTCTTTAGTCTGCAAACTTTATAGCTGTGTCTTTTGGGTATCATGCATCCCAGTAGGAGATCCATGTAGACTTCTTCAGATAATTCACCATGTAAAAAAATATTCTTCACATCAAATTGTTGTAAGGGTCAATCCAAGTTTGCAGCTAAAGACATCAGAACACAAACCGTATTGATTTTCGTTACAGGTGCAAATGTTTATGTGTAATCAATCCCATAGGTTTGAGTGTATCCCTTTGCTACAAGTCTTTCTTTAAAGTGTTCAATTATGCCATCAGCCTTGTACTTCACGGTGTAAATACACCAACATCCAACTGGTTTCTTTCCTGGTGGAGGGTCAACTAGTTCCAATGTTTTTTTTTTCTAGAGATTACATCTCCTCGTTCATAGCTACTTTCCACCTAGGATCAGATAAGGCTTCCTGCACATTGTAAGGATACAACAGATAATTAATTCATAAAATGACATATTTGATTTTAACAAACGAAGGTTGGACACATAATGACTCATGGGATATTTTACTTTACTAGAGAGTTCAGGTTTATTTGTGGATTGAGGAATACCTCTTCTGTGGCGTTGTGGTAACTATCTTCTGTGTGGCTCAGGAACATCTTCTGTAAATGATTGGTGTGATATGTCGATTGGGGATGAAGCTATATTTTCATGAATCTCGGTTCTGGCTGAGTTGGAGGATGATCCACCTCTTTAGTTATTTGGTCCACATCACGATTTTGATCTAATATCATACCACTTACATCCAATTCATCCATTTTCTCATTTACTCTAGTCTGTGAGTCATTACCATTGGAATCCAATGTTATATCAGTTATCTCCAAGTTTCCCACATCTTAGTTATCGTAATCTAAACTTTACATTTCCTTTTGGTACTCTCTCTGAAATTCAGGTTTGGAGAAATACATTGTATTTTCATGGAATACAACATCCATCGTGATAAATAGTCGACATGTTAGAGGATGATAACATCGATATCCCTTTTGATGCATTGCATACCCAACAAAAACACATCTCAATGCTTAAGGAGTTAACTCGATGCATTAATGCTTGTGTAGATGTACAAACACCACACATCCAAAGATATGAGGAATTAAACTTGAGATAGTTGGAGCAATAATTGTATCATTAAGAGTTTGGAATTGAATTTTGAAATTGAGGGTTCTAGAAGGTACCCGACACATTAAAAAAGCTGCAAACATTAATGATTCTCTCTAATAAGACAAAGGCATATGAGCTTCAATTAGCAAATCTCAAACAATTGCTAACAAGTGTCGATTTTTTCATTTGGCCATCCCGTTCGGTTGAGGTATGGTGGAGCAAGTGGTGTAATGGATCATTCCTTGTGTTTCCAAATAATGTTGAAATTCAGTACCCCGATATTCTCTACCATTGTCACTATGAAGAATTTGGATTTTTTTATTGTATTAAGTTTCAATCCTTCTATGAAACTTTTGAAATATCGAGTTTACTTCACTTTTGGAATTTATCAAGTAAAGTCATGTTATTCTGTTACAATAATCAATAAACGTTACAAACCAATGTGACCCACCCAAAGTAGTGACTTTCGAGGGACCCTAGACATCGGAATGAATAATCATAAATGGAAGTGGACTTTTATTTAATCATAATGGAAACGAAGCACGATCACTTTTCGCAAGTTCACAAGTATCACAATGAAAACTAGAAACATTAGCATCTGTAAATAAACTAGGAAATAATCTTTTTAGATAACTGAAAGAAGCATGCCCAAACCATTGATGTCTCAACCATATTTTTTTTCTTTTTTTGTTATTTAGGCCTTTTAAATTATTTATGTTTTTAAAAAATTATGTGACCTAGCACATCAATTGAACCCAATGCTATATGTCGACTTTAAAATGATCTAAGCATTTTTTTTTGAGAAAACCGATGCTTTAATAAAAGATTTTTATTATTTAGTTCTCTAAAGTAATAGAAATTATTAAAAAGACTCCCAACTGCCAAAAATAATTTTTTGGTCCTCAAATATATTTTAGAAAATAGTCCCGATTTTTTGTCTAGTGGCTTCTCCTAATTTACAGAATATGTTATTCTACAAATCTGTAACAGTACAAATAAAAATGGGAAGTCCATTTATCATAAAAATCAAAACGGTGAACATTTCCAATGTTAAAAAAAATCATTTTAATGTACAACTCATACTCTTTATTTTGATATACATATTGTATATTTTTAAAAAAATTATAGGTTTCTGAATGTTCAAATTAAACACAACAATATGAATTTTCTCATGTGAGCAATAACAATGTCAATGATCACATATTCTACTGAATGAGTTATTACTCTCAAAGTGATGTGAACATTCACACTAATATAAATAATGTTGTGAATGTTCACACTGATAAATAATTATTAAGTCTGGTGTTTTAAAATTGTTATTTCAAAAGTTATGTGAACATTCACACTAACATAAATCGTATTGTAACTATTCACACTGTTAATATTTACGCTCAAACAATATTCACAATAGTGTGGGATTCGATAATAATTCAATGTTTTGAATGTTCACAAATATTATGAAACTAGAAACTTGCACCGCACTAGATTTAATAGGTTATCATGTGAACTTTCACACTTCTGTGAACTGTTGTGAATATTCACACTATTTCGAAAGAATGGTTCGAACCAAATTTAATATCGATTACCAATATGAATATTCATACCACTATTTGAATAATTGTGAATGTTCAAGGGAGAAAATATAATTTATATGGATTTTAAATAAATTTTCTTCATTAAAAGGGAACCCAAAAAGAAGATGTGAAGACTGGCGATGACATGCACCCTAACGGAGGAATAATTGTATTGTTTGGATCCAAATCCCTTTTTGGATCCGTCGCCTTCCAAGAATCGTTGGTGGTGTTGCATCAATGGTGTGAAACCTAAAAACAAAATGTGAAGAATGGAAAACACGAAGGGGAAGAATGACGAACAACGATGAAGGTGAAGAGGAGTTGTCACTGCTTTTTAATAATCGATTTTAGAACCCTATAGTTAAGGAGATTGTCGTTCCATACCTTCGAATCTCAATAAAACAAGAGATGAACTGAACAGATCACATTTGAAGGTTTTGGGATGAATTGAAGTAGGGATAGGGTTTTTCGATTAGATCAAGCATTGAACCTTCCATCACTGTGCTTTTCGAATCTAAATCAAAATGATTACTTACAAATTGTTGGTCCATACCTTAGAATCTGAATTTTTCCTATTTGAAACTTCCCGATTTGAGATGCATCGAAATAGGGTTTAGGGTTGCTAACTGATTGTCAAACCATACCTTTGAATCTGAATCGAAACGATTATCAAAAGAAGTGACATCACCGATCTAGGATTTCCGGAGGCGGAGAGAGATGTTTTATAAGATAAAAGATATTTTAATTAAGTTTTCAGTCCTCGAAGATTTTTTAGAAAATAGTCATTGATCTTTGATAATCACTTTCTCCTAATTTACATCAAGTGCCATTTTGTTAGATATAACAACACGTGAACATTCACTTGATATAAATTTAACATATTTTTCTATTTTTAACATTTAATATATATTAATGAGGCTGATTGTATTGCTGTGAATCTTCACTTTTGTGTGAATATTTACTCAATATTTTAGAATAATATTTCATTCAAATTTCACTCAATATTTTATTCAGTATTTTAGAAGAATATTTAACTTAATCTTCACTCAATATTTCACTCATTTAATTAAAAAAAAAAGTTATGAATGTACAATTTTATGTGAATATTCACTCAATATTTCAAAACAAATAAAAAACATTGAAAAAAATCATAAGATCAGTGAAAACAAATCGGTGTAAACATTCACCAAACTACAATCCGATATGAACATTCACAAAGCATTCACAAAAATCAGCAAAATTCAAATAAATATTCAGAGATCTAAAAATTCTAAATCTGGAATTTTCCACATTTGAGAGAGAGAGAGGGCGCGATGGTCAACGGTTTCACGGCAGCGATGGTTCGCCATGGCAAAAATGACGTGAGGCTTGCGATTGAGAGATAGAGAAAAGGAAAGCACGCCAACGAAAACAAATTGTGAAATCAAATCAACAAAGGTAGATCAAGAAATAATATAAAGAGAAAATAATATAAAGAGACAATATAATATACTAAAATTTTGGGCATTAAATTTTCAAAAATTATACAAATAATATATGGATATTAAATTAAAGATAATGAAATATTAATTTATATAAATTAAATTAAAGAAATAATATGAAATTAGGTTCAATTTATATATTTATTTTTTATTTTTTTACAACCGTGCCTTCAAGCACGGACATAAGAAACTTAGACATTTTTCATCTGTATGATGCCTTAGTAGACAAAGGGCAAAGGACAATGTAGATTAAACTAAAATATAACATAAATATAAAATATATATTTAGAAATTTTATTATTTAGTCCTCCAAAGATACATAAATTATAAAAAAAAAACCTCCAACTACTTTAATTAATTTTTTAGCCCTCGAAGATTTTTTAGAAAATAATCCCTAATCTTTGACCATATTTTTCTCCTAATTTACGTTAAATGCCATTTTAAGAGATATAACATCACATAAACATTATAAA
This sequence comes from Eucommia ulmoides, assembly GCA_016647705.1. Lineage (NCBI taxonomy): Eukaryota > Viridiplantae > Streptophyta > Magnoliopsida > Garryales > Eucommiaceae > Eucommia > Eucommia ulmoides. Next base: position 29,516,116 of record CM028332.1, on the reverse strand, counting down.
ATGTTTAATATATTTTGTTATTCTTAACATTTAATATATGTTAATGGGTCTGATTGTGTTGTTGTGAATCTTTACTTCTGTGTGAATGTTCACTAAATATTTCAGAACAATATTTTATTCAACGTTCACTCAATATTTCATTCAATAATTCAGAACAATATTTCACTCAACGTTCACTCAATACTTTACCCATTTAATTAAGAAATATTTATGAATGTACATTTTTGTATGAATGTGCACTCAGTATTTAAGAACAAATAAAAAACAAATTAACAAAAAATCCTAAGCTTAGTAAAAATAAATCGGTATAAACATTCACTAAACCACAATGTGATATGAACATTGACACAAAAAAAAAAACACAAAAAGAAATTCATATAAAAATTGACAGATCTGAAAATGATGTGGGGCTTGAAGTTGAGAGCGAGAGAGAGAGAGAGCAAAGCGACAAAATAAAAAACAGCGAAATCAAATCAGCAAATGCTGATTGGAATCTGATGGAGCCAATCCAAATGAGATCAAATCAGGATTTGAACACATTTCGTGTTTTATAAATCTAAACACAAACAAAATTCCAATAACAACAAATCAGCGAAATAAAATCAAGAACAACCTAGAACAATCATCAGCAAAAATCAAATCGTTGAATAGATCCAAAAAAATAAAAAATCAAATCGGCAAACAGATCTGGGAAAATAAAAAATAAAATTGGCAAAAATCAAACCAAATCTAGAAGAACAGATCGTCGTGTTCGTCGTTTCATCCAGCGACTGGAAGAACAGACAACTTGGCTCTGACGTCGATACGTTGAGAGAGAGATTGTCGCTCTGACATTGCGAGTGCTGATGCTTCCGAGATCCACCGTTGTCATCGACCTTTGCCTCGCGAGTGGGAGAGGGAGCTGAAAGTGGTGATAGAGAATAGGTCATTAGGGTGGAAAAGTACTTGGCTTCAATAGAGGGGTTGAAATAGATGGTGGAGATGAGGGTTGCAGTTGAAACTCAAGATAGATAGAGAGGTTGACTGAAAAATGAAAGGAAATATTATTTCTTTTTCATTATATATTCCGTCTATTGTTTTTTTTTTTTTTATCTGTCAAGGCTTAAAAAATAAATTACTTGTATGGATTCAATAAACAAACAACCTAACTGTTTGTTTGATTTAATTTCTACATTAACTCTAAAATAAAGATTAAACAATAAATACCTCTATATCTTATACTTAATTAAGAACAAAAATATATTTTTTTGTATAATAGAAGATAGAGAATATATTTAATCTATATATATAAATCCATTCTATAAGTAATAGCATATTTAATCTACTAGTATAATCTATTCTATTAAATATAAATCTTCCTTACATTTATTTCCTCCAATTAAAATTATTAATAGTAAAAATTATTTTTACTCTTCAATTTTAATTTTGTCTCTATATTTTAATGAATGATTTTAGTAAATTACTCTTCAATTTTAGTATTATTGGAAAATATGTTTACTCTTCAATTTTAGTTTTGACTTCATATTTAAAGGAATAATTTTTGAAAATTACTAAAAATAAATTTAGTATTAATTAAAATTATTATTACTCTTCAATTTTAATTTTACCTCCATATTTTAATGAATAATTATTGGAAACTGCTACAAGTTTAATTTAATATGATTTTTTTATTTTTATTTTTAATGGCAAGTATTCAAGGTCTAAGTATAGAAACTAAGAAATATATTAAATCATCTCAATATCTCTCGAACACACACCTGTCTTTCTCCCTCGCAAACTGTGTAAGATTGCCTTTGGTCACCGTAGATCACCAGAAGATTATCGTTGGCAGCATAAATGCTGTTCTTGGTTGTCGAACTCAGCATGGGAAGCTTCTGAATGCGAGAAGTTAATGGTCATGTTTTTGCTTCGCTGGTGAGGTTTGATTCTTAGCCTAAGGTGTAAAAAGATTAGGTTGTGATTCTTCCTATAATAGAAATAGGTTAGTCTTTAGTTTGATAAAAAGATAGAGTTCTTCCTTAGCCTGTAAAAAGAGAATTGTAAAGGTTGATTCTGAGCCTAGAAAAGAATCAGTGTAAGGGTTTGGTTCCTACCTGGTAAATGAATCTTGAGTTTAGTAGGTGCGAATCTCTATGGGGCTCAGATGACTGGATTAGCCAAAAGTAGTTTGGTGAAACAAGATATATCCTTATGTGCTACATTGTTTACTTTGTTTACATATTGCTGTTTTGGTATGGATCTAGTATTATTTACACTTATCCACTGCTTTATAAAGATAAATAATTTATTTAGGATTAAATTACTTATTTGATTATTTAAATGTTGAAAGATAAAGAATTTGTTTAAATTTTTTTATATCTAGCCAATTCACTTCCCCCTCTTGGGTAGCTCACTAAGCCAACAATTTGGTTCTTCTGAACGGACCAAGATGGTATCCCCAACCTAGCAAATCGAGCTCAACTCATCTAAAGAGGTCGACTGGACGACCTCATTGCTAAAAAGGGCCCGTAGGTCCGCTGGAGCTGGGCCCCCCCAGTCTCCAATAGCAACCAACAGCCCTGGTCGGCCTAGAGCCCGGAGTGGGGCTAGTTCTTCTAGGGGTACCCTAGCTGAACTCGGTATAGGTCCTACTGGAGATCTTGGTTCCATGGACCCAACCATTCTAGAAGCTAATCTTCCTCCTACCTCCTTTGGTCAGGTTCCATTGGCTAACGTCGCTCTTGAACAACCCATCTACCAAGTTCTCCTAATCAGTTTGGTCTGGGAAATTGAGTCGAATATGACAAAAAAAAAAAGACGAGGATGAAAAGCTCTGGACCAAATATGCCTTTCCTAGCTCAGTGAAGCTGAGGGTTCCCTAGGCCGAGGACCATGCCTGTGCACCTCCCAAGGGGCACATCACGGTCTACGAAGACAAGCTCATGGTCGGCCTACGATTTCCTATTCATCCATGGGTTCAGGTTGTCTGTTGGGATTTCGGGCTGTGTCCGTGACAGCTCGCTGCCAATAGCATGAGGATGGTGGTGGTGTAACCCACATCATCTTCTGCGCCGAAGGTGTTGACCATTCTCTAGGCCTTTTCTGGGATCTTTTCCTTACTACGGCTATATCTGGGGGTCAGGGCTAGTGCTACATAATAGCTCGGTAACAGTTCCTGGGCGTTTACGACTAGTCGATCAAGTACTGGAAGCCCAAGTTCTTCTTTCTCGGGGGAACTAGATGGCAATTCAGTTTGGTTGCGGACATAAACTACCTCGTCCAAATGCACTAAGGAAAAATGGGTAAGTACCTGTCCTGACCTCTTTTACATAATTTCATCTCGGTTTGTTCTGGTTACTTATTCTTTTCCTTTGTGTTTGCAAAGTCAAAGAAGTTAGTTCTCAGCCCGAAAATTATGGCAGACCAAAATCGTGTCTTGAAGACAGTCTTCACGCACGTGAAAATATTGATTAATTCGTCCCTGTACAACTTCTATTTCTGGAGTGACCCATCTCTTCGCGAGCCTGTCTTCGACGAAACATCCATCAACAGTAAGTTGTTCCACCTATTCTTGTTTATTTTCAAATACTTGGTCATTTTCCATTGCTTTTTTTTAACCGAGCTGTGGTTTTTTCTACAGTCATGGACCAAGCTGCCATGAAGAGGTTATCCAAGGAAAGGTAGGCCCAAGAGGTCACTACTGCTGCTATTGATGGTGTCTCCGAATAGGGAGCCCACCTCAGCCCGGGCCATGCCCATTACCACCCCAGCTAGGCTGATGCCGGAGGTGGCAACACTTTCCCTTGTTGCTCCTGTCATCACTGTGGAGGAGAAAAACCCAGCCCCAGTGGAGATGAGGAACAAGGGCAAAAGAAAAGTGATGGAGGCAATGGTTGAGCCGACCTCAAAGCGCAACAAGATAAACGACCAGCAGAAGCAGAAGGAGAAGAGCAGACCATTCTCCATCCCAGACATTGGCCTTAAGCTCCACCAATGGATCCTAGACCTCTTTGAGATCCTCCCGAGCTTCATCCACAAGATCATGCCCCCTGATGGCAAGGAGAAGATCGCTTCGAAGAGCAACATGAATTTGATCACTGAGGTTTATAAAGACGCCATGGCGGTAAGTTTTCTCCTCGGCGACTTCATTTAACTTCATAAAATTTTTCCTTCACAACGTACTGACTCCCTTTCATCTTTTGATGCATAACCTCTTCTAAGTCACCGAATTGGGCCTGCGCTTGCACCAGGCCACTGTGGAGAACACGTTCCTCACCGAGAAAAAATCCAATGCGGTAAGAGACTTGAATGAATCACATTATCAGATGTGCGAGCTGAGTATTAAAGATGTAAAATAAAAGGCTTAGATCGAGTAGCTCAGGAAAGACAAGGAACAACTCCGAAACCACTATGGGAAGTTGAAGAATGACCTGGCTGAGTTGATAGATCGGCTTGAGGCTACTGAGGCAGAGAAGAGGGATGTCGTGGCTCTGGTTGAAAGGGTGGTAGTGGAGAACTGGAAGCAGAGCCAAGAATACAAAGACATTGAGATGAAGATTGGGGCCGACGTAATGAAGAATGACCATGACGCCACAATCCGATCTTTTCGTTGCTAGTTCCTGCAGATCCCCTACCAGCTCATACAAATGGAGTTTTCAAATGACAAAGAGGAGAAAAAGGGAGCCCAGGGCGGTAGGGATGGATTGAGCTCAAATGCCGGTGCTGGTGGAGGTTAGCCCGGGGCAGCCCAGTAATTCAGCTAACCAACCCAACAAAACTAATACCTTGTAGGTTTTTCTCCTTATTTTTTTATTTTTGGCCCAGTTTGGGCTTGTAAATCCGGGCTTAGATCCCGTTGTAAATACATTTTTTGTAATGAATGAATTGCTTTTCCTTGATAATTTCTCCTCTACTCGGTAGTCGTTTTAGGTCGGTGCATTTCCATTACTTTTGCATTTGTATTTGTTACTTCAAAAATCAGTCACGTAATAACAACATTGGTCCAGGCATACTGACCTTAACCAAATGTATTTGTAGTTGCAAATCAAATCGGACACTTTTAAACACAACTTTTGGAAATAATAACTTTCGAAAATTTCCGAACGAACTCTGGGAATATAACTTAACTGACCAACTCAATCTAACCGACCTCACCATCGGGGCTCAGATCGGTCATTATTAATCTTGGAAAATTCCAACACTTAATTAACTGACCGGCCCAATCTAACCGGCCTTAGCATCGGGGCTCAAATCGGTCATTATTAATCTTAGAAAATTCCAAAACTCAGTCTCTTCAAGAACCTTAAGAACTGAACAAATTTCAGTAACCGAGCAGACATTCAACTTAGTCAGAATTAAATTTCCTCAGAACTAGAAACTCAGCTCGGTCACGTTTCAATACTTAAAAGAAATTCTTCATACAACAATTCAATTTATGATTTCAAGAACCTGGTAGAGTTTTACACCAGCCTTAAAGATTTCAAGAACTTGGCAGAGTTTTACATTGGCCTTGATTTTAATACTGAGCAGGTTTTAGATATAATTTGGACCTAGGACCATTCTGACTACAATATTTCAACACCGAGAAGTTATACTTCAATCAAGTGCAACACTGAGAATAATTTTAATTCAATCGTATACCGCACTGAGGAGAAGAAAGTCTCACTCAAGTGACTAGTTATCAAATCGGTCCTATAGCCCTTAACCCTCTTTAGCCATTCTGCCCCCAGCCGACGACACGAGCTCGATAAGGTCGTTCTTGTGTGGTCGGTTAACTAGTAAGGGTGTTCGTCTTGAGTCAGGACCACTCAGTCCACAAGATCTCAACACATCGGCAGATTTTGGTAGCCGGTTATAGGTGAGTTCTCCTTAGTCAGGCTCATATTTGAGCCTTTTCGGGTTTACTCAAGTTCTTCCTTGTAGGAGCATCTTTCATTTGTTTCGCCTGAGCTCAGCTTGGCTGTGAGGGATGAGATGCTTGTCTACAGGTCCTCGGACTCGATCGATGATCCGCCTTCAAAAGACAACAGTGGTCAGACCTCGGGCATAAACTACTGACCTAGTTGGGGGTTTTGTTATCACCTTCGGCAGTGTACGGTAGGGTGTAAGCCACTATGTAGTCTTGGAAATTGAGAAGGCGTTTATCCGAACACTTTTTTAATTGATAGAAAATTTCATTACAAGCTTTGAAACTGGAATTTTCTACAACATTTACATAGACATTTCCTCTCTAAGGAAGTAACATTTCAGGTGTTTGGCATTCCAGCAGTGTCTCAGAGGTACCCTTTCTTTAGTTTCCAAGTCGTACATGTAGGGATAAGCTATACAAGTGACTCGGTATGGTCCTTCTCAGGTAGGGGAGAGCTTGTCGGCATTTTGATCTTTGGTGACAAGGGAGACCTTCTAGAGGACAAGGTCACCAACGTTAAATGAGCATAGTCGGACCCTATATTAGTAGTGTTTTGCGTCTATTTGTTTGTAAGCAGCCTGATGCAACTGAGTTTCTTCTCTCTTTTCCACCAGGAGATCCAGGTTCAATGCCAGCATCGCTTTGTTCTCAGCTCGATCATAGTAAACTGAGGTTCTTTGCATTGGCATACTGATCTCAACTAGGATGATGACCTCAGACCTATATGTCATAGCGAAGGGCGTTTCTCTGGTTGCTGTCCTAGCCGTTGTGTTATACGCCTACAGAATAGTGTAGAAGCCTTCCACCCATAACCCCTTAGATTTATCAAGTATTGTCTTGAGGTTTTGTAGGATTGTCCAGTTGGTGACCTCAACCTGACCGTTTGCCTAAGGATAACTTGTATAGGAGAAGTGCGTGCTGATTCCCAATCCCGAGCAGAGATCGACAAAGAGGTCGTTATCGAACTGCTTATCGTTGTACAAGATTATAGACCTGGGGACGCCGAACCAGCAGATCAGGTTTTTTCACACAAAAGCTCAGATATTTTTCTTGGTGATCTTGGCCAGGGGCTCGTCTTCCACTCACTTCGTGAAGTAGTCGATTGCTACGACCATGAACTTTCTTTAGCCGGTGCCTTGGTAGAACGGTCGGAGGAGATCGATTTCCTACTGGGCGAATCGCCATGGGTTAGTTATGAGAACCAACTCGAAGGGCAGAGCGTGAGGGTAGGCAGCGAATCTCAGGCACTTGTCACATTTCTTCATAAACTTGCTCGCATTCTCTAGCATCTTAGACCAGTAGTACTCATCCTAGAGAAACTTCAGAACTAACAATATGCCCCCCGAATTATTGCCGCAAACTCCTTCATTTATTTTCTACATCACATAATCAACCACCTTAGGTCAGAGACATTTAGAGTAGGGGCCCGATAAGGAATTTTGGCACAACACCCCATCAAGAAGGGTGTACCTAGTAGCTCGACATCACAGATTCTTGTCCTTAGCTCGGTCACTCGAGGTAATCTTTGATCGGATCCAGCTATTAAGTGCATAAATGGTCTCGATCTCATATGATGACATGGTACCTGGCTCGGCCAGATACTACACGAGAACAACTTGCTTTAGGGTATATTCAACCACGGAGGCCAGGTTATCCAGTGCATCGGCATGCCTATTTTCTTCTCGGGAAATTTGGGAGACTTAAACCTTTTTGGAGTCCCTCATCATAGTTTTTACCCTCTATAGGTCGGTAACCATACTCGGGTTGTTGGCTAGGTATTCACCGTTTACTTAGTTGACCAGGAGTTAGGAATTGCACAGGACCTGGAGGGTCTTCGCATTGAAATCCTGGGCTAACCTCAGCCTAGTGAGAAGGGATAAGTACTATGCCTCGTTATTCGTGGCCCAAAATCCTATACGGATAACGTATTCTACCTCCTCCTTATCTAGGGTAACAAGGACTATTCGGGCCCCACAACTATTCTAATTGGATGAACCGTCTGTGAATAATTGCCAGGAATTCGGTCTCAGGTCAGTTACCATCCTCGGAGCTTCACCGACCTCATTATTGAGGGAAGGATTTTCCTCGGCAGATTCCAAGTAGACATTTGACTTTTTTTCCAAGAAGGTTAGCTCAACGATGAAGTCAGCTAAGACCTTCCCCTTGATTGCTATCCTAGGTCAATAATCAATATGAAATTGCCCGAGCTCAAGGTTGTACTTCATTAATCGCCAAGAGACATTAGGGGAATAGAGGATTTGTCTCAAAGGTTGATTGGTCAAAATGACGATGACGTGGGCTAGACAATACTGTCTTAACTTCCTTAAGGTAATCAGTAAGGCCTAAACCAGTTTTTAGAATCGTGAGAATCTGGTCTCGGCAATGGTGAGGAGCTTGCTGGAGTAGTACACCGAGCTTTAAATGCCATTATCCTCTCTCATTGAGGTCGTGCTGACTATCGTGGTGGACATCGCAATGTAGAGGAATAGTTCCTATCGTCTTCTCGGTGTGCTGGGAAGGGGAGCCAATGAGAGGTACTTCTTGAGCTCTTGAAAGGCCTGTTCATACTCCTTGGTCCAATCAAATGCCTTGTTGCCTTTAGGGACTTTGAAAAATAGTAGGCACTTCTTAGAGAATCGGGAGATGAAGTGATTCAAATTTTCCAGCCTTCTCGTAAGCATTTGGATCTCATTTTCGGTACGAGGTGAATCTATCCCGAACACTACACTGATCTGGGTGGGGTTTGCATCGATACCACGCAGAGACACCATAAACCCGAGAAATTTGCCCGCGGCTAACCCAAATATGCATTTGCTCGGGTTGAGCTTCATACGATGTGATCGAAGCTTGTCGATGAGGCCTGGAGGTGCTTGAGGTGGTCTTGAGCCTGACGGATTTTGACCAACATGTCATCTATATACACCTCCATGGTTTAACCGATCTCTTCTTTGACCATCTTGCTGACCAAACATTGATATGTTGCTCTGGTATGGCATAGACCAAACGGCATAACCTTGTAGCAATAGGTACCCTGGTCAGTAATGAATGAGTTCATACTTTTATCAATTAGGTACATCGATATCTAATTGTAGCCAACATACGCATCGAAGAAGCTGAGCTGCTCGTATCCAGCAGTGGTGTCTATCACGATGTCTATCCTCAGTAAGGGGAAAAAGTCTTTTGGGGAGGCCTTGTTTAGATCCTTCAAATCTATTTAAAGATGCCACTTGTTTCCAACTTAGGAGCGAGGACTACGTAAGCTTGCCAATCTAAAAATTTCGCTTCTTCAACGACATCAGACTTGATCAACTTGTCTATTTTCTCTTCAATAATCTTCTGCCAATCAGGGTGGAAATTTCTTTGCTTCTGTCGAACTGGAGGATGATGCACATTGGCATATAGCAAGTACATGGCTAACCTGGGATCAATTCCTGGGAGCTTGTTACGGGATTAGGCGAAGACGTTGTAATTTTTCCTCAGCATATTGATAAGCTCAGCTCATTACTTGGGACAGAGCTTAGCCCATATTGTTATAGTCCTTTCTTTGATGGAAGGGTAAATAGGTATTTTCGATAGATCCTCATGAGGTCGGGGGGCCAGTTTATTCTTTTCGGGGATCGTCGATGGGTGTGAGCCCGACATCGCTGTCTAGGGCCATGAACTCGGGACATCCTGGCTTAATGTCACCGTGCCCTGCCCTATTTGGAAATTGCTATTTTTTCTTTTCTAGTACTCTCCAGGAACATGATTGGGCTAACTCTTGATCTCCTCGCACTTCTTAAACCCCATGATTGGTAGGGAACTTCATCACTTGGTGGTATGGGGAGTAGATGGCCTTCAAGGCAGCCACAGTTGGCCATTCAAAGATGGCGTTTTAAGGGGAAGGTTTGTCTATGAGGAGGAAGTTAGCCAAGACCATAGCAGATTTAGGCTTTGAACCCACCGTGACAGGCAGAGAAACCCCCCCGAGCAAGTTGACGACATCTCCCCCAAAACCAACAAAGGGAGATTTTCTAGGCTGAACAGAGCTCAGGTCCATCTTTCTCTTGTCAAATGCCCACTTGAAGATGATATCAGTCGAGCTACCTCTGTCAATCAGAATACACCCCGTCTTATAATGGTTGATCAGATGAGAGATAACCAGGGTATCGTAATGAGGCACGTGAACTCCACAGAAATCATCTTCACTGAAGGAGATGACATTGTGTGAGCTTGCATCAACTGTGCAAACCTTGTACACATCCTAATCAGCCTTCCTCTTGGCCTTATGCTCATACCTCTTCCGATAGGAGGAGGTCACACCCTCTAGGTCAACCCGCAGTGAATGACATTGATTTTTCCATCCACCCGCTGGTTATTATCATGACCGATCTCATTCTCCTGGGGTGGAGGTTAGCTATGATTTCTCCTTCTACGCTGACCTCTACGTTCTTCAGGCGATCATTATCTTCGAACTGGGGCTCCTTATTCATCTTGCGAACATAACTTGAAAGGTAGCCCCTTCTAATTGTGGCTTCTATCTCTTCATTGAGTTAGAAGTAGTCCTTGGTTGAGTAACCCTCGTCTTGGTGAAACTCATAGTACTTGTTGACAGACCAGCCCATGGGTTTTTCTCTTTGGGGAAAGGTAGGTGGAAAGATCCATTTCCCGGATTTCTCAGCAAAAATTATTGCTACTGAAGCCGTTAGGGGAGGTGAGCTCTTATTGTTGATTTCTTGGGGTAGGAGAGGTCTCCAATCCCTAGGAAAAGGTCCTAACCAACATTAATCTTGGAGTCTTCATGAGCCTTAAGATCGACTCAGTCCCTCTTCAGCTCGGTCTTTCTTCTTTTGGTTTTCTTCTTGGTCTCTCTTTATGATGTCTCTCAGACAGGCCTCATAGAAATTGGTGCCCTGGTCAAGGTAAAGACACAAGTTTGGCGCAAGACATGAGCAGAGATCGTAGGATAACCTTCGGTGCCTCAACCTATCGATGAAGGAATTCAATGCCACCACTTCTGAGAGATCTTCATAGGAAAGCATCTCCCTATGGAACCTATCTATGTAATCTCCCAGACTTTCACCGACCTCATGCTAGAGTGACATGATGTGAGTTTTGGTCTTCGGCCTTTATCAAGAATGACTTAACTGAGCTAGAAAGAGTAGCTCGATCTAGGAAAAAGTATAGATTGAGGTTGGAGTGAGGTCTTGGAACTACGACCTAGCCATTCCAGTGAGAGTGAGGGGGAAAGACTTACATCGCACCGCTATTGAGGCCATGTACATGTTTATATAAGATATGAAGATTGAGAAGTGGTCCATTGGGTTTATAGTCCCTTCAGACAGAGCCATTTGAGGGCTTTGGAACCTATAAGGTACCACCTCGTCTACGATATCATTTGTGAAAGGAGACGTCACCTCTTCAGACAATCGATTTGCCCCCCTTGAGCCTTGTAACTAATGGAGAGCTACCTCCACCTCAGCAAGGTGACGTTTTACAACAGTGTTATCCCTAGGCAGTGCCTCAACTTGGCTAGCCGCTGCCCAAGCCTCCCATTCCCGAGTTGGTCAATGACGTTGGGGCGAGACTCACGTGGCCTAGAGTCATTAAGACGTTGAGGGGGACTTTTTCGTTGATTCGAAGTCATGTTACATCCCTCGTCTTACACTCGGGAGAGGTGGCGAGAGAGTTTATGAACTGAGGTTTTGTGTGCAATTAATGAGGTTGGGGCAAGACTCACGCAACCTAGGGTCGTTAAGACGTTGAGGGGGACTTCTTCGTTGACACGAAATTGCATTACATCCCCCGTCTAACACTCGGGAGAGGTGGCAGAGGAGTTTTAGATACTGAAATTGTCAAATAGGTCAAACACCATTATTGTAAACTAAACGAAATCAAACGCGTTTAAGTAAATAGAGTTAATCCCTAGATAATCCATCCCATAACTATCTCGTATTAGTAATTAGTATAGTTAAAGTAGTATTTTAGTATTAGTATTAGTATTAATTGTATTCCATTTTTTTCGCTTAGATAAAGTCGGGTTATGACAATCGCGGTACTCGATAGTAATCTCAACCAATCCCTATGGATACGATACCCAACCGAAAGGTCCATTATACTAAAACGTGATCCGTATGCTTACCGTGAAAGTGGCAGCGCTTAATTAGCAGCTACCAAAAGGATATAATTTCTCTAGATAAATCTCAACTGTTCTTTATTTTCAGACATGAAAAACGGTCTAGATTAATATAAAATATAATATAAATATAAAATGTAAATTTATATTTAACCTTATATTTCTTATACCTAATCGAAAAAAGAGAATACATTTTTTTTTAATGATAAGGATAATATATATATATGGAAATTAAATTCAAGAAGTAATATAAAGGATAACATATAATATACGAAAATTATGGACATTAAATTTATGAAAATTAAATTAAAAATAATATAAAAAGAAAATATAATATATGAAAATTAAAGAGATGAAATGTATAAAAATTATAAAAATAATATATGGATATTAAATTAAAGAAATAATATGAAAGAAGAAATATAATGTATGGAACGTAAGGGAATTAAATTTATAAAAAATAATTTGAAGAAATAATATGAACGAAAAATATAATATATAACAATTATGGACTTTAATTTCTGGAAATTACAGAAATAATATATGAATATTAAATTTAATAATAATACACTATTTAATTTGTGAAAATTAATTTAAAAAATAATATAAAGTAACATACGAAAATTATGGACATTAAATGTGCAAATTATAATAATAATATATGCTCATTAAATTTAGTAATAAAACTAAAACATTATATTTACATAAATGAAATTGAAGAAATAATATAATATACAAAAAATTATAGACATTAAACTTACAGAAATTATAAAAATAATATATGGATATTAAATTTAATAATAATACAGAAATATTAAATTTTACCAAAATTAAATTAAAGAAATAATATAAAATAAGAAATGTAATATACGAACATTATGGACACTAAATTTTAAAAAAAATGTACAAATAATATATCGACCTTAAATTTAATAATAATGCTGAAATATTAAATTTATAAAAAATATATTAAGGTAATAAGAGCAAATATAACATACGAAAGTTATGAACATCAAATTTAGGAAAATTATAGAAATAATATATAGACATCTAACTTAGTAATAATAATGAAACATTAAATTTAGGGAATTTAAATTAAAAAAATAATATAAAGACAAAATATAATATACTAAAATTATAGACATTAAATTTACAAAAATTATATAAATAATATATGGATATTAAATTAATGATACTGGAACATTAATTTATAGAAATTAAATTAAAGAAATGATATTAAATTAGTTGGGTTTTATTTTTCCCTTCTTTTTTTTTTTTTTTTTGGCGCTTGTGCCTTTAAGAACGAACATAGGAAACGATATAGATTAAACTAAAATATAACATAAATATAAAATATATATTTATGAATTTTATTATTTAGTCCTCCAAAGATATAGAGGCTATAAAATAGACATCTAATTACTTTAATTAAGTTTTCAGGCCTCGAAGATTTTTTAAAAAATAGTAATTGATCTTTGATTATCACTTTTTCCTAATTTACATAAAATAACCATTTTGTGAGATATAACAATGTGTGAACATTCACTTGATATAAATTTAACATATTTTGCTATTTTTAACGTTTAATATATATTAACGAGGCTGATTGTGTTGCTGTGAATTTTCACTTCCGTGTGAATGTTTACTCAATATTTCAGAATAATATATCATTCAATGGTCACTCAATATTTCATTCAATATTTTAGAAGAATATTTTACTCAATGTTCACTAAATATTTCACTAATTTAATAAAAAAATAGTTATGAATGTACAATTTCATGTGAATGTTCATTCAATATTTCAGAATAAATAAAAAACATTAAAAAAATCATAAGATCAATAAAACAAATCGGTGTAAACATTCACGTAACCACAATCCAATGTAATCATTCACAAAAAACCCAAAAAATAAGCAAAAATTGACATAAACATTCACAAATCTGAAAATTCTAGATCTAGATTTTCCAGATTTGATAGAGAGAGAGGGCGACGATCAATAGTTCCAAGGCGGTAATGGTTCGCGGTGGCAAAAATAATGTGGGGCTTGCAACTGAGAGATACAGAAAGAGAAAGCACGTTAGCAAAATCAAATAGCGAAATCAAATCAGCGAAGACAGATCAAAATCCGATAGGGCCAAACACAACGAAAATCAGAATAATATCCAATCCAAATCTGAAGGCGTTTCATGTTTTCCAAATCTAAAAATAAACAATATTCCAAGAACAAAAAATCAGGGAAATTAAATCATGAACAACCAAGAACAACCATCGAAAAAAATCAAATAGTCAAACAGATCTAAAAAAAATAAATGGGCAAACAAATCTATGGAAAAGTAAAAAAATCAATTGAAGCATATAAAAAGGTTAGTAATATTTTAAAAAAAATTGGGGGCTTAATTGAAAAATATCCAAATTAAAGAGATGGTTTGAAATGATTGACAAAATTCAGGGGCTTACCATATAATTTGGCCTTAAAAATAATTTTGTTACTATATTTTAATCCTTAACAAACTATTCATGTGAAGCATCACTATATAAGATAATGGGGTGTAATGGGGTGTATAGGAGGTGGTGGAACCAGGGTTATAAACCCCAGTTTAAGGGTGTGGAATGGGTGAAGTCAGTGTTATGAACATCTGCTTCACCTAAAAAAAAAAAAAAAAAAAAAAGACTTATACCCAAAGTAGTTAACCCCGGGTTTTCTGTTTTTATTTTTTTAAATGTCGGTGTTGAGAACACTGGCTTTAGTTTGCTGATGTTACCCACACCAACTTGTTCTGGTTTGGTAAATAAGTGAGAAATCTACTTTTTTTTTTTTTTTTCAGAATTTAAGTTGTTGTTATTATTATTATTATTATTATTATTATTATTATTATTATTATTATTATTGTAAACAACTCAAATTATTAAATTTATGAAAATTATAGAGATAATATATGGACATTAAATTCAATAATAATACAAAAATATTAAATTTATAGAAATTAAATTAAAAAATAATATGAAAGAGAAAATATAATATATAGAACATATGGACATTAAATTTCTAAAAAATAAATTAAAGAAATTATATAAAATATATATATATAATATATAACAATTATGTACTTTAATTTATGGAAATTATAGAAATAATATATGGACGTTAAATTTAGTAATAATGCAAAATATTAAAAATACGAAAATTAATTTTAAAAAAGAATATAAAAAAGTAATATACAAAAATTATGGACATTAACTTTGTGAAAATTATAAAATTAATATATGCTCATTAAATTTAGTAATGATACTAAAACATTATATTTACAAAAATAAAATTGAAGAAATAATATAAAAGAGAAAATATAATATGCAAAATTATGGACGTTAAACTTACAAAAATTATAAAATTAATATATGGACATTAAATTTAATAGCAATACAAAAATATTAAATTTTATCAAAATTAAATTAAAGAAATAATATAAAAGAAAAAATAGAATATACGGAAATTATGGACATTAAATTTACAAAAAGATTATAGAAATAATATATCGACATTAAATTTAGTAATAATATTAACATATTAAATTTATAAAAATTATATTAAAGAATAATGTGAAAGAGCAAATATAATATACTAAAATTATGAATGTTAAGTTTAAGAAAATTAAAGAAATAAGATATTAACATCTAACTTAATAATAATAATGAAACATTAAATTTGTGAAATTTAAATTAAAGAAATAATGTAAAGAGAAAATATAATATACTAAAATTATGGGCATTAAATTTACGAAAATTATACACATAATATATGGATATTAAATTAATGATACTAAAATATTAATTTATAGAAATTAAATTAAAGAAATAATATGAAATTAGGTGCAATTTTTTTTTTTAAACAACTGTGCCTTCAAGCAAGGACATAAGAAACTTAGACATTTTTCATCCGTCTGGTGCCTTAGTAGACAAAGGACAGTGTAGATTAAACTAAAATATAACATAAATATAAAATATATATTTAGAAATTTAGAAATTTTATTATTTAGCCCTCTAAAGATATAGAAACTATTAAATAGACCTTCTACTACTTTAATTAATTTTTTAGCCATCGAAGATTTTTTAGAAAATAGTCCCTGATCTTTGATCATCATTTTCTCCTAATTTACATAAAATGCCATTTTGTGAGATATAACAACACATAAACATTCATTCACTATAAAATGTTTAATATATTTTGTTATTTTTAACATTTAATAAATGTTAACGGGGCTAATTGTGTTGTTGTAAATCTCTACTTCTGTGTGAATGTTCACTTAATATTTTACTAAAAATTTGGGAATAATATTTTATTCAATGTTCACTCAATATTCCATTCAATAATTCAGAATAATATTCCTCTCAATGTTCACTCAATACTTTGCTCATTTAATCAAAAAATAGTTATGAATATACATTTTTGTATGAATGTGCACTTAGTATTTGAGAACAACTAAAAGAATATTGAAAAAAATCCTAATCTCAATAAAAACAAATTAGTGTGAATATTTACCAAACCACAATCTGATATAAACATTCACAAAAAAAAAAACCACAAAAATCATGAAAAATTCATATAAACATTTACAAATCTGAAAATGATGGGACGCTTGTGATTGAGAGAGAGAGAGAGAGAGAGAGAAAGAGGACGACGGAAAAATCAAATCGGCGAAATCAAGTTAGCGAAGGCAGATTGGAATTTGATGGAACCAATCATGATGTCAATCGAAACGAGATCAAATCCAGTTCTTAACACATCGCGTCCTTTCTAAATCTAAACACAAACAAAATTCCAAGAATAACAATCAGTGAAATCAAATCAAGAACAACCCAGAACAACCATCGACAAAAATCAAATCGCTGAACAAATCTGGAAAAATAAAAAATCGAATCTGGAAACAGATCTGGGAAACTAGAAAATAAAATCGACAAAAATAAAACCAAATCTAGAAGAACATATTGTCATCTTCGTTGTCTTGTCCGACGACTACAAAAACAAACAACGTGGATACAAACATCAAGACGTTGAGAGAGAGAGAGAGATCGTGGCTCTAACGTCGTGAGTGTCGATACTTCTGGGAACCAAAGTTTCTAGCACCGCCGTCGTCGTCGACCTTTACCTCACGGGTGGGAGAGGTAGCCGAATAGGGTGATAGAGAATATGGAATTTTGGTGGAGCAAACCGGTAGACGAGATGGGGTGAGGAGTTAGAAAAGCACTTGGATTTGATGGAAAAGTTGAAAAAGAAGGTGGAGATGAGGGTTGCGAATGAAAATCGAGATAGATAGAGAGGTTGGCTGAAAAATGAAACGAAATGTTAGTGTTTTTTCATTATATATTCCATCTATTATTCTTTTTTAACTGTCAAGACTTAAAACATAAATTACTTGTATGGATTGGACAAACAAACAACCTAACCATTCGTTTGGTTTAATTTCTTCATTAACTCTTAAATAAAGGTTAAACAATAAATACCTCTATATCTTATACTTAATTAAGAAGAGAAAATATATTATACATTTAATCTATATATATAAATCCATTCTATAAATAACCACATATTTAATCTACTCGTATAATCTATTCCATTAAATATTTTAAAAATAAGTTTTCCTTAAATTAATTTCCTCCAATTAAAATTATTAATAGTAGAAATTATTTTTACTCTTCAATTTTAATTTTGTCTCTATATTTTAAGGAATGATTTTTGTAAATTACTCTTCAATTTTAATATTATTGGAAAATATGTTTACTCTTTAATTTTAGTTTTGACTTCATATTTAAACGAATAATTTTTGAAAATTACTAAAAGTAAATTTAGTATTAATTAAAATTATTTTTACTCCTCAATTTAAGTTTTGTCTTTATATCTTAAGGAATAATTTAAGAAAATTATTAAATTAACTTTAGTATTAATAAAAATTACTATTACTCTTCAATTTTAATTTTACCTTCATATTTTAACCAATAATTATTGAAAACTGTTACAAGTTTAATTTAAAATGTAAAAAAAATATTTTTAACGGCAAGTATTCAAGGTCTAAGTATAGAAACTAAGAAATTTAGTAAATCCTTTCAATATCTCTCAAAGACACACTTGTCCTTCTGCTTCTCAAACTATGTAAGATTGCCTTTGGTCACCATGGATCACCATAATATTGTTGTTTGTTGCCTGAAGGTTGTTCTTGGTTGTCGAACTTAACATGAGAAGCCTCTGAATACGGAAAGTCATTGGTCACGTTTTTGCTGCACTAGTGAGTTTTTGCTCTCTCTCAACATTCGATGTCGAAAATCTGATCCCTAAGATTTGATAAGGCTCTTAAAACCTTTCTCAAAATCTAAAGATATGAGTTTAATTTTCAATGCTAATTAAGGTCCTAATTAAGTTCAAATATTTTCTCCAACGTGAAATTGAAAAAGAAAAATTGACTTAAGCAAGATCAATGTTCAAAATTAAATATTAGTGTCAATTAAGTTAACCGAGAAAAAAAATTGGTTAAAAAGTTTAAAACGTCAAAGTTTTGGAGTTGAAATAATTTGAGAAAATGTATTCCAACAGTAATTGGTCAACCGACCATAAGGGTTCGGTTAACCGATGGGCAATGGCAGGAAAAAGGTTGTTTGTAAATCGATCGGTCAACCGGACCAGGGAAGATCGGTCAATCGATGGTCGAAATGAAAACTTTCTGTATCGATCGGTCGACCGATGGACAGAGGTCGTTGAACCGACTGTGCTGTTACAGGTTTGAGGATTTCGAGGACCTACTAAAAAACTAACCGTTAACTAGTCGTTTTTCAGATATCTGAGTGAGATATTGTAGGGATTTGGATATATTAATGATATAATACACTTATTTAGATATCCCTATAGATATGATACATAAAACAATTAAGTGCATTTAATACTTCCTATCTATTCTATTTGTGTTTGAGAAATAATTTGGGGACTAAATTGAATATTTTAAAAATCATATTGACAAGGATTAAATGGTATTAATATATGGGGTCTATAGGTACATTTTAATATAATAACTTGAGAAAACTAACCGTTAGAGGGTTTATTTTAAAATAAATTAAATAGACCTGGGAATTTCAAATATATAATTAAAAACACTAATATTTCTTTTCATTTTTCAGCCGACCTCTCTCTCACTCTTTCTCTCTCGCTCTCTCTCTCTTAATTTTCAGCCGCAACCCTTATCTCCACCTTCTGTTTCAACTCCTCGATCAAAGCCAAGTACTTTTCCAACTCCTCCAACCCCATCTCATCTACTGATTCGCTCCACCAAAACACCTTATTCTCCGTCACCCCATCTGGCTCCCTCTCCCACCTACGAGGCAAAGGTCGACGTCCGTCATCAAAACACCTTTGGATCTCGGAAGCATCATCGCTCGCAACGTTAGAGCCACAATCTCTCTCTCTCTCTCTTTCTCTTTCTCTTAACGTCTCGACGTCCTGTTTGTTAAAATGCCTAAAAGAACACTGAACGAACTAATTCACGTTTTCTCAGCTCATTATACATTGAAACATGTTTTTATGACTACCTAAGACATTAAGGCCCCGTTTGGTAACCATTTCCATTCCAGAAATTCCCATTCCATTTTCAGATTTTTGGGAATAGCGTTTGATAATTTTTGTTTCCGTTTCCATTTTATTCCTATTTGAGAATTGTGCCCACTTTTTTCTTAAGAAATGAGAAACCAAAAAAAGTTGTTTCTCATTATTCCCATTCCATTCCCAAAACACATGGTCACTGTTTATCCGCCGGCCGACCACTGCCTTCTGCCGCCGTCGGTCATCTCCGGTGATCGTCGCCGATCACCGTCCGGCCGAAAATTTTCGGCCACATCCGGTCTCCGCCCACTGTCACCCACCCGCCGTCGCCGGCGATGGCGCCAATGCCTTCCGGCCTGCGTCGCCGGTGCCAGCGCCACCGCCGTCCGGTCGTCTCTGGCAGGTCGTCGCCGGCCGGAGCCACCACCGGCCAGTCGTCGCCGGCGCCGGAGCCACCGCCGGCCAGTCGTCGCCGGAGCCACCGCCAGACCGCCGGCCGGCCGGTGACGGCGCCACCGCCGTCACGCCAAAACAGAAAGAAGAAAAAAAAAAAAAAAAAAAAGATTTTAGGATAAAATCGTTACCAAACACATTCCCTTCCTAAAACAAAAAAACATTATCGTTACCAAACGCGATTCTACTCCCAAGAAGAAAACAAAATTCTCATCCCATCCCATTCCATTCCTATCCTACTGCTGGAATGGAAACAGAAACGGTTACCAAACACCACCTAAAAAACTTGTTGTTTCGTCTGATTCCAGAAACTTTGCCGGAATTTGAGGTGGCTGATTTTGTTTCCTTGCGGGTGACACTAGCTGCAAATAATGGCTCTTACTTCATTGAAATTCCTGGCCTATGATTTGTTTTGCGCTCCTTCACTTCCTTCAGCTTTCCATCCCAGTCAGATTAAAAGTAAGTAATTACTTAAATTTCTAAGGTTCTTCGAAACCTAGACGTCGATTTTTTTTTTTTAAGAAATTAGGATGAAGCCATTGGTGGTTGAAACTGAGGGGAGGAAAAATACAAGAACAGAAAGCCCCAAAATACGAAATAGAAGAAAGCAAAAAAAGGTAAAAGGCCTCTCCTGCATGTTTCAGCTCTTCTTTGCGAGAATTAATGAATTTATGGAAATGTCATATAACAAATTTAAGCCTGTTTGATAACACTTAAGTTTTAAGTGCTGGAAATTATAACTTTTGAAAATATTTGAGACTTGTTTTATAAAATTAAGTGCTGAATTTTTGGTTGGGTATGTTCAGCTGGACAGTTAAGGTGGCATTTGGTTAGTGTTTCTGTTTTTCTGTTTCTACTTCCAATAAATTGGGATGAGATGAGAATTAAGTTTCCGTTCTAGAGTATTCTGGAAATAGAAACATGTTTTGTAATGATCATTATCTTAATTTATTTTTTATTTTTTTTATTTACGAGAACAAAAACAAGAAAATACGTTTGGTTGCAACATTTGTCCTTTTTTTTCTTTGTCATTACTTTGTTATCTTTGTGGACGACCACTCTCGATATACATGGTTGTTTTTTATGAAACATCGATCCGAACTATTCCAAATATATTTTGAGTTTTCCTCTATGATTCAAACCTAATTTTCTAGAAATATCAAAATTTTCCGCTCAGATAATGCAATGGAATACAAGGATCGTGCCTTTCCTAACCTACTTCGCAAAAATGACACTCTCCCCCATCGCTCGTGTCCTAGTACATCCCAACAAAATGGACGAGCCAAATACAAACATAGACATATTCTTGACACATTTCATGCTCTTCTCATTTCTTCATCCTGTCTTGAGCGTTTTTGGGGTGATACTGCCTTCACAACCGTCTACACAATGAACTGTATCCCTTCCACTACAATCCAACATCAATCTCCATTTGAGCATCTTTTCGGTAAACCTTCCGATTACTCTAAACTTAGAGTCTTTAGTTGCGATTATTTTGTTCTTCTCAAACCACATGTACACAACAAACTGGAACCAAGGGCTCGCTTGTGTTATTTTCTTGGATATGGCATTGAGCATAAAGGGTATCAGTGCTGAGATCCCATTTCTAAAACTCGTCGTATCTCTCGATATGTCATTTTTTGGGAATATGAAATGTTTTCTTCCTTATGGTCATTTGACACGTCAACCATCACCAACTCCAGATTTTTTACTGATCCATCTATTGAGTTATTTCCTGAGCATATAGTTCCAGGTACTATTGAGTCCACTCCAGTACCACTAGTTGAGCATAGTCTTGCACCTTACGCTAAGTCCAACCTAGATCCAGTAATTGAACCCACTCTAGAACCATCAGCTGATCTCACCCCTCCAACTCCATCGACCATGCATGATACTTCTCTTGTGGTCGATGATTCTATACCGACTGCCTCTGAGACCCATGCTCCAAATCACCCCCGCCGCTCTACCAGGGTAACTTATCCTCCACCTTACCTTTCTGATTTTCATTGTTTTTATACTATACTTCATATGCATAGGCCTCAATCCTATAAGGAGGCTAGTACTAATCATCTTTGGTAGAAAATAATAGACGAAGAACTACAGGCCCTCGCCAAAACTCACACCTAGGATATTGTCAATCATCTCCCTGGGAAAACTCTCAAGGTGTAAATGGGTGTTTAAGATCAAAGCATTTTCTGATGGTTCTATTGAAGGATATAATGCCCGACTTGTTGTCAAGCGATTTGCGCAGGAATATGAAATTGACTATGAAAAGACATTTGCTCAAGTAGCGAGGCTCACATTTATCCGTACTCTTCTTTCTGTCATTGCCATTTGAAAATGGACTCTCTTTTAGATAGATATCAAAAATGAATTTATCAATGGCAATCTTCTTGAGGAACTTTATATGCATACTCCTCTTTCCCTAATTGCCCCTCGAAATAAAGTTTATTGCCTTCGCCGTGCCTTATATGGTTTGAAAAAATCTCCACGTGCCTGGTTCGCAAAATTCAACACTACCATTTATCTGTTTGAGTTCACATCCAGTGCTCATAATTCAACCCTGTTTATTCACCACACTGACAATGGTATTATTCTTCTTTTGTTATACGTGAATGACATTCTTATTATTGGGGTTGATCTATTCGGTATCTTTGAACTCAAACAGTTTCTCAACGAATAATTCAAGATGAAAGATCTTGGCGTGCTCACTTATTTTTTTGGTCTCGAAGTCTCATCCAGTTCAGATGGATATTTTATCTCTGAGGCAAAATATGCCTTAGATCTTCTTTCCAAGGCTGGCATTACTGACTCCAACACTGCCATTACTCATCTCGAGCCGAATATTGGACTCACTCCACTAGACAGATCACAATTTAGTATGTCACTCTATATTGCTAACTGGTTGGAAGTCTGGTATACCTCATTGTCACTCGTCCAAATATCGCTTACGCCATTTATCAAGTCAGCCAGTTCTTATCCGCTCCTCGTACCACTCATTACTTGGTTGTTCTTCCCATCCTTTGGTATGTCAAGGGTACCATATTTCATGGACTTCATTTTTCAGCCTAATCTGCTCCCACCTTACAAGCTTATTCTGATGCCGATTGGGCCGGAGATCCCACCAACAAACGTTCAACCACTGGTTATTAGTTCTTTTTGGGTAACTCTCTCATTTCCTGGCATAGTAAGAAACAAACTGTGGTTGTTCGTTCAGTACTAAAGCTGATTATTGTGCCATGACTAATCCAACTCAAGAATTATTTTGGCTTTGGTGGCTCCTCGCTGACATGAGAATCTCTTCTCCTACTGCCACTATTTTACACTGTGACAATAGGAGTGTCATTTAGATCACCCACAATTATGTATTTTACGAGCGTACCAAACACATTGAGACTGATTGCCACTTTATTCATCATCACATTCTCCAAAATACAGTTTGTCTCCAATCCATCAGTTCAGACGATCAGACAATAGACATTTTCACTAAGACTCCGGACGCTTTCACTCTATGGTTTCTAAACTCAAGTTCACCTCTCATTTAGCGTCTTGAGTTTGAAGGGGGATGTTAATGTAATATATGGGCTTGGCCCACTTGTCCCATTAGGTCAAAACCTTAACCGTAGGATTCTCCACTTCTCTTATAAATACATATTGTATATCATTGTAATACATACGATTTTCTTGAATATCAATATATTGTGCATGTTCTCCCAACTTCCTACTTCCCAATATATTATTCATGTTATTTTAGAATATATAGTTGGAATAGTTCAGATTGATGTTTCGTAAGAAAAAACTATGTATATCGAGAGTAGTCGTCCACAAAGACAACAAAGTAACGACGACCACCCATCGAGGCATGAGGAGAAGGCCCCCAAACATTAGAATGAATTGGATCAAAGGGTGCAAGAGAAATAAACTGACTCACTTTAAAAGGTAGGGATGGTTGTTTTTCAAGTTGGCAATGGATATATTAGAAGGACTTATGCTGAACTGAACCTAACTGATTGCTAGAGATAAGCAATTTGAGTCAGCTAGATGAAGTGTGGCCTAACCAAGAGTGTCAAATATGGGATGGCAATAGCAACAATAGTAATTGTGGGAATAATGACGATGATGATGATGAGGAGGAGGATACTATTGGTGGTGGTGAGGTTGCACAGATTGATGAAGGGATATGTGGATTTGGTGGTCGTGGAGTTTGAGATGGAAGGTGCAAATTGTTGAGTCAAATAGACATCCAACTTTACGACCAGTCCTAAGGGTTCTCCTGTCTGAGGATTTTGCACACGACAACCAGTATTAGAAAATATGACTTCAAATCTCAATCCACAAAGTTGCCTAACAGACAAGAGATTTAAGGTGAGTTTCAGAATCAAATACGTCTCAGGAATAGAAAGATGAGAAATAGAAACCTGACCGGTATGAGTAACACGCATTTGAAAATCATCAGCGGTATGAATACTAGGGGTATTCATAGTAGAGAGTTTATTTGAAAATCATCATTAGATGTCATATGATTATAGTAGGTAGAATCAAAGAACCAAGAACAGTTACCTATAGTAAGTAAGAGAGCAGGTAAATGATCTATACCATTTTTATAGAAAATATGATGGAGGAGTGAAGCCATATTTGTAATAGATTTGGTAACAGTAGTGGAGGTACGATCTGAACCCTCTTTGGCATTGACAATGATCGAAGAACCGACAGACATTGTTGTTAGGGCATTGAGTGAGATTAAACTTGTCACTTTTAGTGACTGGAGTATCTCCTACTGCATAATATTTGATGTCAAATCAAAGCAAACGCTTTTTCGATATAGCCGAGAGCGATCTCGATGTATCTTTATTCCTAATACAAAAGAGGCGTCCCCAAAATCTTTCATTTTAAAGTTCTTAGTTAGAAATCTCTTGGTTTCGTGCTATAAGCCTATATTATTGCTAGCCATCAGTATGTCATCGACATATAGCACAAGAAAAATGAATTTAAGCACAAGAAAAATAAATTTACTCCCATTGAACTTGTAGTATATACTATTATCAACTGGATTTACCTTAAAACCATATGAGATAATGATTTGTGATACCATTGACAAGATGCTAGTTTGAGACCATAGATGAATTTCTTTAGCTTGCAAATCGTTGACTTTGGATCGCCTGATACAAAGTTTTCTAGTTGCACTATATATACCGTTTCATTAATGTCTTCATTGAGAAACACAGTCTTCACATCCATCTGGTGTAACTCTAAATCAGAATAACCTACAAGTGCCGTTGTGATCCTAAAAGAGTCTTTTAATAAAACTAGAGAGAAAATCTCTTTATTATCAATGCCTTTTTTTTTATTATCTTTTTTTAATAAAACCCTTGGCAACTAGAGGAGCCTTATATATCTCAACATTACCTTTCGAGTCCCTTTTGGTTTTAAATATCCATTTGCAACCAATAGGCTTCGCATCTTTTGGTAACTTGACAAGATCCCAAACGTCATTATCATTCATAGATTTCATCTTATCATTCATGGTATCAATCTACTTTTGAGAGTCATGACTTTATTTGACTTGATGGAAGTTGATTGGATCATCTTCCATTGACCCTATGTCAAACTCATGTTCTTGGAGAAAGACTATATAATCACTTGAATCTCACTTCTCGTTTCTCTAGTGGATTGCCTTAGTGGAACTTCCTCTTGAGGCTGCTGAGTTTGCTTTTCAAGAGCAATATCTCAATTTTGAATATGGTGTTTTTCATTACTATCTTGTATTGTGATTCAATACAACTTTTCACCCTAAAATAGATAGCCAATCAAAGCGTACAATTTAGACACTAGAGAATATGTTGAGGGGTTGCGTTCAAGAATTTCCTGTTAGTTAGGATGATTATTTGACGTGGATGGAGTTTGCCTATAACAATGGCCATCATTCAGCAATTAAAATGTCATCGTATGAAGCGTTGTATGGAAAAAGATATAGAACTCCATTCTGTTAGACTGAAGTTGTGGAAAAAAAAATTGATTATGCCCGCATAGCTATGATAACAGCGGAAAACATGAAAATAATTTAGGAAAGACTGAAGATTGCCCAAAGTCGACAAAAGAGCTATGCGGACAAGTGTGGACGTAAGTTAGAGTTTGAGGTGGGTGATTACGTATTTTTACGTATATCTCCGTGGAAAGGCATAATGAGATTTGGGAAGAAGGAAAAACTAAGTCCTAGGTACATTGGGTGTACGAGATTCTAGAAAGGGTTGATATAGTGTCCTATCAAAGAGCTCTATCGCCAGAATTATCTAAATTGCACAATGTCTTTCACTTTCGATGCTTAGAAAATATGTGTCAGACCCTTTACATGTGTTGACTTCTCAGCCAATCTAATTGAGGAAGACTTGTCATACATTGAAGAGCCAGTACATATTTTAAACCGTAAAAATTAAGTATTGCGAATGAAAATCATTCCATTGGTGAAAGTGGCATAGCGCAGTCACACAGTAGAGGAAGCAACATGGGAATGAGAAAAGAAAATGGGGAGTAAATATCCACATCTATTTGTTTAAGGTAAGTAAATTTCGGGGCAAAATTTCTTTTAGGTGGAAAGAATTGTAAGACTTGACTTTTGCATGTGCATATTTTTAATCGCATTTTAGAGTATTTAAAAAAAAAAAAAGGGTCTATTGTGTTATTTACAACTTTTTAAGTATTACTTGGGTATTTAAAAATTAGGTTTTTAAAACTTTGGAGGTTAATATATTAATTTTAAATTGACTTTTAAAAGTTATTGGACTATTGTGTTATTCAAAATATAATTTTAATAACTTTGAGATATAATTATTACTTCCTTTATTTTAGAGGATAGTTGATGTAAATAGTTAATATATAAATATATAAAAAAATAAACAATTAATGGTAAGGACACAAGTGTCCTTGCCAAAATTCACCACCAAAAAGTGTGGTGATGATTTGTGTGCTGTGTATATATACACAACCCACGTGTAGATTAAAGAAAATTGAAATGATTGAAAACACAACCATAGATATATATGGGTTCTAACTTTTTTTTTAATCTCTTATCTTGTTTTCTATCTCTCTCTAAACATTAAAAGAGTCTCTCTTGCAGTTCCAATGTAAAGGTAATTTTTATGCCATCTTTGTTTTATTTTCGTTAAGTAATACACACACACACACACACACACACATATATATATACACACAATAGATTTATATTAACAAATGAAAATATTAAAATTGTGAAGAATTTAATTTAAAGTAAAAATTATAAATCTTATTTCATTGTCTAGTAATATTCTTAATAGTTAGTTGATAATTTTGTTTATCGATAAATTATTAATTAATGAACTTTGTAGATGTAACAATAATATTTTAGTTATAAAACTAATAATGGGTTGAGAAAATAGAACGTTTAATTTTAATAAATTTTACATAATTAAGAAAAATTTGGAATGAAAAAAATTGTATTTTAGTCACACATTGCATATTAGATTTATTTAAATAAATTCTTAGTTTAGACCCTATCGTTGTTAGGTACAAAGGCGACGCCGACTATGCTAATATTTCAATGATAGCCTAATAGTAGCGCAATTTTTGAGGTTGGTGTACCGTCTTCAATATAAATTGTCAAATTGTATTTTTGCATTAAATTGTGAAAGGAAAATATTTATTAAATTGGATTATTTTGTAACATTAAATGGATCAAGTAAATGGTTAAATATGGAAAGTGATTTTTATTATTATACTACTATGCCATAGTGTGATCCCAACATGAGGGTATGTCTAGCGGGATATTGTTAGTACTAATAGGAGGGCATGCCTTGCAGGACATTCTGTTGTGACCTGACAGGAGGAAAAGTCCTGTAGGTGATTGATATATATACTGTTGTTGCTGTTGTAGTTGTTGATGATGATGATTATCATTATGATATGGTGATTTATACCACCTGACAGGAGGAAAAGTCCTGTAGGTGATTGATATATATACTGTTGTTGCTGTTGTAGTTGTTGATGATGATGATTATCATTATGATATGGTGATTTATACCACCTGTTGACTCATTTTATTAGAGATATTGAATGGCCCTAACACTGATGACAACCTTGGATTGCACAGTTGTACATGTTACAGTACAGTTATAATTCCCATTCGTGAAGTGAAATGATCATATGGTTAGTAAAGAAGCATATTTCTGGTACTTTATTATATAAAACTTACTTGATTGGTTGATTTATGTTTAGTTGCTATATCCTAACGATATTTGTGGATT
This sequence comes from Eucommia ulmoides, assembly GCA_016647705.1. Lineage (NCBI taxonomy): Eukaryota > Viridiplantae > Streptophyta > Magnoliopsida > Garryales > Eucommiaceae > Eucommia > Eucommia ulmoides. Next base: position 29,487,805 of record CM028332.1, on the reverse strand, counting down.
TGATACTGCTTAGTGTGTGGTAACCTTTTGTTTTGGAAAGTATTATTGTGGTTATGTTCTGTTTCGTAAAGTGGATTTTGTTAAATGTACTTGATCCATAAATTATTTTTATATTATGAAGACATTAAACCGATAAAATATTTTATTTCAGGTACTCCATGTAGAGACGGGTCCACTACTGGCATTAGATAGAGTCAGAGAGTGGTTTAGCTTTAGGTGGAATTAGGGCAAGTGTTAGTATTGAAAGGTTGGACTTTTATAGTTTTATCGCGGAATAGTGGATATGTGTTAGACCCTAACAATGTTAGAGGACTAAACAGCACCGACTTGGTGCGATTTGCTACCGGACATGGTGCATGCGGCGAGGATGGGTTCGTTGGCAAAAAGGGCACCAACTTGGTGCCTATTGGTGGGCAGCAGCGTTGTTGCACAACACCGGCGGGTGTTGGGCAGTGTGGAAGACCTCGGTGCGGGACCGAGGCAAAATGGTACAACGTAGGTGCAACACTACGATGTAAACGGTGCCTTGGACGCGGTAACATGCGTTGGAGGAGCGGGGAGGTGTTGGACCAAGCTGTTGGGTAGGCGTTGGCAAAACGGTACGCTGTTGGACAACGTGGACGCACGTTGGCGGCGTTGGCAGAGGTTGCTGATAATGGGGTTTTCGTGGGGAGTCATGGGACCAAAGGAAGACCTCGGTGCGGTACCGAGGCAAAATGGTGCAACGGAGGTGGAACGATATGTGGTACACAGTGTCATGTGTGCGACATGACGGACTGTTGGGAATGACAGTGCATTTTGGCGCAAAAAATACATACGGCATTGGGACGTCGTTGGGCAGAACGATGCAACAAAACAGAACATAGGCGCAACGCTACGTTTTTGGCAGAGTCATGTAGGAACATGACGCACCGTTAGGGGCGGTACATTCTGGTGCGGATATAGCACACGGAATGTTCGCAGTTGTTGGGTGCAACGATGCATTCTGGCCATGTAGGCGGCATGGTAAGACGTTAGAGAACGTTGGCTAATTTTCGGACGAGACAGCAACGGGCAGATGCTGGGATGGTGCAAAAACGCTGGAAGGATGCTAAGCTTGTGGAAAGCTGGTGGACTGTTGGTTACCAGATTGTTCTGGGTAGTTCTGGGCATTTTCTGGTGGTTTTTGGTTGGTTTTCAGACAGGAAAACCGACTCCCAGGGTGTTGACACATGTCGGGACAGGTGTCATCTGTCTGCCTATGCAGTTGGGGCTGTCAACTGCCGTTTTTGCCTATAAATTGTAACGTATGGTCTGTTTTTGAGAGGCTGAGGGAATCCCTGCGGATTTGCAGGCTGAGTATTGTAATTGGTTCCTTGTAACCCGAGTTATGTAATACAAGGTTGGGTTTTCCCGTAAACGTGTGTGTGCCATTGCGTGGGTACGTTTCGGTAGTGTTTTGGTGTATTCCTGCTGTGTTACGTTGCAGGGACGTGCGTGCATTACAACCATGTCGGTATAATTTCGCTGCGTCGCAGGACATTCACCGTGGCTGACTGATTGTGCTAACGATCAGGCCATCACTTGATTTAAAATTGGTGGTGAAAATTTTAACCCGGTGACAGTTGGTATCAGAGCATGGCTACGAGTGGGCTCTGCGTCGGTGCACGAACGACCAACAACGTTGGAAGAACGGGCGAAGGCATTGGACCAAGCTGTTGGGCGTTCGTCGATATTTTTGTTGTTGATAAACAACAACGAGCAGACCAGGAGCGGTCTGAAATCAGCTATGTGATGCTGATTTGCAAACGGGCGTCTGACTTCGTCGGAGAAACGTTGGAGCGTTGGACCAAGTCGTTGGACGAACGTTGACACTGCGTTGCTGGAGCGCAACGGACAGACCAGGAGCGGTCTGAAATTGGCTGCGTAATGCCAATCTGCAAACGGACACCTTACATCATTTGAAGAACGTCGGAGCGTTAGACCAAGTCGTTGGGTGCACGTTGGAAATACGTTGTCAGTGGACAACAATTCGAACCATGTGTGGTCTAAAATCAGGTATGCGGTGTTTCCTGATTTGGGGCATTTGGATTCTCAAAAACATCCTATACCACTCTGAAAAATAACCGGCGGTGGCTGGTTATCATTGTGATTTCCATATGGGGTTTGCTGCGGTAGCAGACTGGTGGACATTCCGGTCATGGATGGTGCTTTGTGGCTAACACGTTGCAACGGATTGCAACGAACTGGTGGAAAACTACTGCTTGCAGAATGAGGAGGCTGTGGTAGTATCATCGGCATAGGTGTATGCCAAATTCGATTGCTGCGGTAGCAATTAGGTTGGTGGTCAGTCTGGTCACGGACGGGTTTTTGTGGGAAAAACGTTACAGTGAGGTACAACAGATAGGGGTCAAGTCGGCGGGCAGATTGTGAAGACTGTGGCTGACGCAATTGATGAAAACATTGCAGTGAGGTGCAACAGATAGGGGTCAAGTCGGCAGGCAGATTGTGAAGACTCTGGCTGACGCATTTGATGAAAACGTTGTAGTGAGGTGCAACAAATATGGCTCAAGTCGGCGGACAGATTGTGAAGACTGTGGCTGACGCATTTGATGAAAACGTTGTAGTGAGGTGCAACGGATATGGGTCAAGTTGGCTGACAGATTGTGAAGACTGTGGCTGACGCAATTGATGAACACATTGCAGGGAGTTGCAACGGAATGGTGCAAGTCTGTGGGCAGATTGTGTAGGCTGTGACAGACGCAATTTACAAACACGTTGTAACAAGTTACAACGGACAGGTAGGAGTCTGCGGGCAGAACGAGGAGACTGTGGCAGACAAAATTAACAAATATATTACAACGGGGTTGCAACAGAACGGTGCAAGTCTGTGGGCAGATTGAGGAGACTGTGACAGGCTTTTTAACAAATGGTTGTGGGCAGGTTGAGAAGACTGTGGCAGACCGAATTGATAAACATGTTGCAAACAAGTTGCAACAAAACGATTCAAGTCTGTCGGTAGATGTGTAGGCTGTGACAGACGTAATTTGACAAACAAGTTGTAAACGAGTTAACAAACATGTTGCAACGGGTTGCAACGAATGGTGAAAATACTACTGACAGAATGAAAAGACTGTGGCAGAACGGGTGGCATCGGTGCATGCCAAATCCAGTGGATTATGCTGGGCACGATCCGACGAGGACATCGGGTTCTTTTAGTGGGGGTGGTTTGTTAGACCTTAACAATGCTGGAGGACCAAACAGCACCGACTTGGTGCGATTTTCTACCGAACATGGTTCATGCGGTAAGGATGGGTTCGTTGGCAAAAAGGGCACCAACTTGGTGCCTATTGGTGGGCAGCAGCGTTGTTGCACAACATCGGCGGGTGTTGGGCAGTGTGGAAGACCTCGGTTCGGGACCTCGGTAAAATGGTGCAACGTAGGTGCAACACTACGTTGTAAACGGTGCCTTGGACACGGCAACATGCGTTGGAGGAGCGGGGAAGTGCTGGACCAAGCTGTTGGATAGGCGTTGGCAAAACTGTGCGCTGTTGGGCAACGTGGACGCACGTTGGCGGCGTTGGCAGAGGTTACTGATAATGGGGTTTTCGTGGAGAGTCACGGGACCAAAGGAAGACCTCGGTGCGGTACCGAGGCAAAATGGTGCAACAAAGGTGCAATGATACGTGGTAAACAGTGTTATGTGTGCGACATGACAGACTGTTGAGAACGACGATGCATTTTAGCGCAAAAAATGCATACGGCGTTGGGACGTCATTGGGTAGAACGATGCAACAAAATAGAACGTAGGCACAACGCTATGTTTTTGGCAGAGTCATGTAGGAACATGACGCACCGTTAGGCGGCTGTGCATTCTGGTACGGATATAGCACACGAAATGTTGGCAGTCGTTGGGTGCAATGATGCATTCCGGCCATGCAAGCAGCATGGTAAGACGTTAGAGAACGTTGGCTAATTTTAGGACGAGACGACAACGGGCAGATGCTGGGACGGTGCAAAAACGCTGGAAGAATGCTGAGCTTGTGGTAAGCTGGTAGACTGTTGGTTACCAGACGGTTCTGGGCAGTTCTGGGCATTTTCTGGTGGTTTTTGGTTGGTTTTCAGACAGGAAAACCAACTCCCAGGGTGCTGACACATGTCGGGACAGGTGTCATCAGTCTGCCTATGCAGTTGGGGCTATCAACTGCCCTTTTTGCCTATAAATTGTAACGTATGGTCTGTTTTTGAGAGGCTGAGGGAATCCCTGCGGATTTGCAGGCTGAGTGTTGTAATTGGTTCCTTGTAACCCGAGTTATGTAATACAAGGTTGGGTTTTCCCGTAAACGTGTGTGTGCCGTTGCGTGGGTGCGTTTCGGTAGTGTTTCGGTGTATTCCCGTTGTGTCACGTTGCAGGGACGTGCGTGCGTTACAACCATGTCAGTATAATTCCACTGCGTCGCAGGACATTCACCGTGACTGACTGATTGTGCCAACGATCAGGCCATCACTTGGTTTAAAATTGGTGCTGGAAATTTTAACCCGGTGACAATATGTATAATCACTAAATTTTGGTTGTATAAATACTAGAAAAAAAAAAATAGTTGTATAACATGGTACATGTATGTTTGTTTCTAGTTGACTAACATTAATTCAAGGTCATACCTAACCTCGGGCGTGGGGCCCGGGGAGGGGTATGATAGTTTTTGGTATAAGAGTTTAGATTATAGGTTTTGTAAACTTGTCAAGCTGTTTTGTCAATAGTAAACATTAAGGTAGGGTGTTGATAGGTTGGTTCAGCACGTGAGTGGTAGTTATTTATTATAGATTGTTGCATAACTGACAGAGCAACAGACAAAGATGATCGAATGCCAAAGGGTCCAAACCGAAATAGTTAATCTTCAAACTGTACTCTTGAAAAGATTTAAGAAGACGGACCCTCCAACTTTCATGGGAACTATGGGTCCTGCTGATGGTGAGAATTGGTTGAGGAGCATAGGGTACGCATTCGAGGTGATGGGTATTAATGATGACATTCGAGTTCCTCTTGCCACCTTCTAGCTAAAAGGCGAAGCTGAGTATTGGTAGGAGAAAATAAAAGGGCTTAATTTCAATTTCAGACTCGAAGATCACATGGGATCAATTTGTTGTAGTATTTAAGGAAAAATATTTTCTTGAATCCTATCAATTCGAGATGGAAGAAGAATTCATACTACTAAGGTAGTGGAAGATGGCAGTTCTGTAATATGAAATTAAATTCGATGCTTCTCTCGATTTGCCCCCGAACTGGTAAAGACCAAGGAAACGAGATGTAGAAGATTCCAAAAAAGACTAGATTTGCAAATACGTTCAAGGTTGATTGGCGAAAGGATCAAAGGTTACATTGAACTTGTAAACACGACAAAATTAGTAAACAAAGATTTGTAGGAAGCCGCCTAGAATCGTGAACAACAAAAGAAGCATATATTTGAGTCATCTAGCAAATAACCAGATGGCACGTCTTGAGGATCTGGCCCTCAATCTCAATTTTCTCGAGCTTTGATAGCTGACTAGTAGGCTAAGAGCCTAGTCTAATGCAAGGGCTTGACACTAGTCAAAATAAGGTACAAATGACAGATATCCTAGGGGTTAGAGATTATCTTGATATACTTCCAGAAGAATTACCGGGGTTGCTAGTGGATAGGAAAATTGAATTCACCATCGAATTAATTCCTAGTACATCTTCTATATCAATTCTACCCTATTGTATGACACCTACCAAGTTGAAGGAATTGAAGATTCAGTTGCAACATCAGTTAAACCATGAGTTTATCAAACCTAGTGTTTCTCCGTGGGGAGCTCCAGTGTTGTTTATAGGAAAGAAGGATCACACTATGAGGATATGTATTGATTACCGACAATTGAACAAGGTAAGGATTCGTAATAAATACCCATTACCTAGAATTGATAATTTGTTCGATCAGTTGTAGAAGGCTAGGGTATTTCTAAAATAGATCTTTGATTAGGATATCACTAGTTGAAAATCAGAAGTAGTGATAAGTTGAAGACGGCGTTCTGTACGAGTTAAGGACATTACAAATTTTAAGTTATGCCATTTGGGATGACGAATGCCTCACTGCATCTATAGATCTGATGAATCAGATCTTACAGTCTTATTTAGATTAGTTTATCATAGTAGTTATTGATGATATATTGATTTACTCCAAAATAAAAGAACATATGCAAAATATCTCAAAATTGTGCTACAGATTTTGAGATAAAAATAATTGTATGAAAAGTTTAATAAATGTGAGTTTTGGCTGGATAGAGTTGTATTTTTGGGACACGTTACCTCAGGTGATGGTATACAAGTCGACCCAATGAAAATCGAAGTCGTTGTTCAGTGAAAAATGCCAAAACGTATGACGAAAGTTTGAAGCTTCTTAGGATTGGCAGGATATTATCATCAGTTTGTACAAAGATATTCTCTTATAGCTACCCCATCGACCCGTTTGACTAGTAAGGAAGATAAATTTGAGTTGACTGAAAAATGTAAACAGAGTTTCCAGGAGCTGAAGAATAGACTAATATCAAGGTCAATATTTTCTCTCCCAACAGAAGGGGTGATTTTGATTTTTGTGATATACAGTGACGTTTCATACCAGGGCCTAGGTTGTGTATTGATGCAACTTAGCCACGTGATTGCGTATGCATCTCGACAATTGAAAATTCATAGGTATAACTGCCTAACACATGATTTGGAGCTTCCGACAATTGTGTTTGCCTTGAAACGCTACAAACATTATCTTTATGGAGAGATGTGTAAGATATACACTGATCACTAGAGTTTAAAATATTTGTTTACTCCAAAAAGACTAAATCTGAGACAGAGACATTGGATGGAATTGATCAAGGATTACGATTGCACTATCTATTATCACCCTGGAAAGACAAATATTGTAACAGATACATTAAGTAAAAAATCGATAGGTTTCGTTCCGCACCTTCAAGTCCTTTATACGAACCTATATGTTGAACCGAGATCACTGCGAGTACAATTGGCAGTGGGTCTGATTGCATCGTTGTTTGTGACTTTAACCTTAAGACCAACACTAATTGACCATATTATAGAAGCGCAGAAGTTAGATGCCCAATTGGGAAAGATTTGGGATAAAGTAAAAAATAATCAGAGAACTAACTATCGTGTCAGAGATAATGACAAAACCTTGATGTTTGGGAATATATTGTGTGTGCCTAATAATGTCAATTTGAAAAATGACATCTTGGAATAAGCGCACAACTCAGCGTATGCAATGCATCCAGAAGCACCAAAATATATCAGGATTTGTGAGAACAAGTGGAAATGGAATGAAGCGAGAAATTGTAAAAATTATTGTCAGGTGTCTTATCTGTCAGCAAGTCAAGATCGAGCACCAACGTCCGGGAAAGTTATTGCAGCCTTTACCTATTCCAGAATAGAAGTGAGAATATATCACGATGGATTTTATTTCGGGATTGTTCTGTACTAAAAAAGGACATAATTCTCTTTGGGTGATTATTGATAGACTTACAAAGTCTGCTCATTTTATGGATGTAAAAACCACATACTCCATAAACAAATATGCAAAATTGTATATTGACGAGATTATCAGATTGTATGCTGCGCCGGTTTCCATAGTGTTGGATAATGAATCGATATTTATGTTGAAATTCGGGTTGAGACTTCAGGCTACTTTGGGTACCAAATTAAGATTCAGTACTTCTTTTCACCCTTAGACATACGACCAATCAGAGTGTACAATTCATACACAAGAGGATATGTTGAGGGTTTGCATTCTAGAACATTCTGGTACCTTGGACAGTCATTTGACGTTAATGAAATTTGCTTATAAAAATTGCTATCATTTGGTAATTGAAATGGCACTGTATGAATTGTTGCGTGGTAGCAGATGCAAAACTCTTGTCTGTTGGACTGAAGTTAGGGAGAAAAAATTAATGATGCTTGATATAGCTCAGATGATACAGAAAAAGTAAAATTTATTCATTAAAGACTGAAGATTGCCCAAAGTCGATAAGTGAGCTAGGCCTACAAGCGTGAACATGAGTTGGAGTTTGAGGTGGCTGCTTACGTATTTTTATCCATATCTCAGTGGAAAGGCATAGTGCGATATGGGAAGAACGGAAAACTAAGTTCAAGGTACATTGAGCCATATGAGATTTTAGAAAGGGTCAACACAACAACATATCGACTAGCCCTACCGCTAGAATTGTCTAGATTACACGATATTTTTCATATTTTGATGTTCAGAAAATAAGTGTAAGACCCTTCGTATGTGTTGACTTCTTAGCTAATCATATTAAATGAAGACTTATCATACGTTGAAGAGCCAATACAGATTCTAAAGCATAAAAATCAAGTATTGCGAACGAAAACGATTCCGTTGGTGAACGTGCTATGGCACAGTCACAGAGTAGAAGAAGCAATATTGGAAAGAGAAGAGGAAATGAGGAGGAAATATCCACATCTATTCATTTAAGGTAACTAAATTTCGGGGCAAAATGTCTTTTAGGGGGGAAGGATTGTAAGACTTGACTTTTGCATTCGCATATTCTAAATCGCATTTTAGAACATTTAGAAAATAATAGGGTCTATTGTGTTATTTAACTTTTACCTTAACTTTATAGGTATTACTTTGGTATTTAAAATTTTAGTTTTAAAAACTTTGGGGGTTAATATGTTAATTTTAAAATGACTTTTAAAAGTTTTAGGACTATTGTGTTATTTAAAATATAATTTTAAGAATTTTGAGATATAATTAATGCTACCTTTATTTTAGAGGGTAGTTGATTTAAATAGTTAATATATAAATATATAAAATAAAATAAAATAAAAATTGATGATAAGGACACAAGTGTCCTTGCCAAAATTCTCCACCACAAAGGGTGGTGATGATTTGTGTGCTGTGTATATATACACAACAAACATGTAGATCATTAAGAAAAAAAAGAAAAAAGAATACTAAACTGAAATGGTAGAAACTGCAACTATATATATATATATGTGTGTGTGTGGGGGGGGGGGGGAGGGGGGGGGGGGGGAGAGGGGGGTTATAACATTTTTAATCTCTTGTCCTTTTTTTTTTCTCTCTCTAAAAGCATTAAAAGAGTCTCTTACAGTTCAATTTTAAAGGTAATTTTTTTGTCTTCATTGCTTTATTTTCGTTAAGTAATACACACACACACACACACACACACACACACACATTAGATTTATATTGATAAATAAAAATATTTAAATTGCAAAAAATATAATTTAAATTAAAAATTAAATTTTTTATTTCGTTGGCTAGTAATATTATTAATAGTTAGTTGATATTTTTCTCTATAACTAAATTATTAATTGATTAATTTTATAAATATAACTATAATATTTTAGTTATAAAATTAATATTGGGTTAAGAAAATAGAACGTTTAATTTTAATAAAATTTATATAATTACAAAAACTTGGAAATGGAAAAAAATATATTTTAGTGTCACACATTGCATATTAGATATATTTAAATAAATTCTTAGTTTAGGCCATATCATTGTTAGGTTCTCAAACGACGATAACTATAATAGTATTTCGACAATAGTCTAATAGCAGCATAATTTTTTAGGTGAATGTATTGTTTTCTATATAAACTGTCAAATTATATTTCCGTACTAAATTGTGAAAAAAAAAGATTTATTAAAATGAATTGTTTTATAATGTTAAATAGATAAAGTAGATGGTGAAATGTGAGAAGTGATTTTTATTATTGTACTACTATGTCATATTATGATCCCGACAGGAGGATATGTCCTGCGAGATGTTGGTAGTCCTAACAAGAGGGTATTGTCCTATAGGACGTTGTGTTGTGATCTGACTGAAGGGAAAGTCTTGCAGGTGATAGATATATATTGTTATTGCTATTGATGATGATGATTATCATAATGATATGGTGATTTATACAACGTGTTGGCTCCTACCATTAGAGATATTGAATGGCTCTGACACTGATGATAACCTTAGATCACACAGTTGTATAGGTTACGATACTGTTATAACTCCCAATCATAAGGTAAAACGATCCTAAGATTAGTAGGGAAGTATGTTTCTAGTATTTTATTAGGTAAAAGTGACTTGATTGGTTGATTTATATTCAATTTCTATATCTTGACAATATTGTGGATTTGACACTGCTCAGTATATGGTCATGTTTTATTCTAGAAAGTATTATTGTGGTTATATTCTGTTTCGAAACATGGATTTTGTTAAATGTATTTTATCTATAAATTATTTTTATATTATAAAGATATTACACAGATAAAATATTTTGTCTCATGTATTCCATGTAGAGACGGGTCCACTACTAGCATTAAATAGAGTTAGGGTATGGTTTTGCTTTTGTGGCAATCAATATAGGTGTTAGTACTGAAAGATTGGACTTTTGTAGTTTTGTCATGGAATAGTGGATATGTGTAATTGGTGAATTTTGGGTTATATAAATATTAGAAAAAGAAAAAAAAATCATTTTTATAAAATGGTACATATTCGTTTGTTTCTGGTTGAGTAACATCGAGTCAAGGTCACGCCTAACCTTAGGCATGGGGCCCAAGATGGGGTGTGACAATTTTTGGTATCAGATCCTAGGTTATAGGTTCTATAGAATTATCAGGCTGTTTTGTCAGTTGTGGACCGTAAGATAGAGTGTTGATAGGTTAATTCAGCACATGAGTTGCAGTTATTTTTACTTGATTAAATAGTACATTTACATTATGCACTATTTACTACATTATTAGCATTTTATTTATTAAACTTCATTTCAGATATTGAATATGGAATGTGGAAATAAAGTAGTGGGAATTCTGAACCCCCCCCAAAAAAGGGTAGGGCGCGAAAAAGATTGGATGCTGTCGAACGAATATTACAAGTTGTTGCGCAACTGACAGAGTAGCCGACAAAGACGATAGAATGCCGGAGGGTCCAAACCGAAATAACCAATCCTCAGACTGTACTCTTGACAAGATTTAAGGAGTTGGACCCTCCAACTTTTATAAAAACTGTGGGTCCGGCTGATGCTGAGAATTGGTTGAAGAATATAGGGCACGCATTCGAGATGATTGGCATTACTGACGACAGTCGAGTTCCTCTCGCCACCTTCTAACTAAAGGGGAAAGTCGAACATTTGTGGGAGAAAATAATGCACTTAATTTCAATTCCCAACTAGGAGATCACATGGGATCAACTTTTTACAGCATTTAAGGAAATATATTTCCCTAAATCCTACTAGTTCGAGATGGAAAAAGAATTTATACTACCGAGGCAAATGAATATGTCAGTTCTGTAATATAAAATTAAATTCGATGCTTTCTCTAGATTTTTCCCTAAATTGGTAAAGATCAAGGAATTGTGATGTAGAAGATTCCAAAAAGGACTAGATTTGCAAATACATTCAAGGTTGACTAGCCGGCCAATCAAAAGTTATGCTGAATTTGTGAACACGGCGAAATGAATCGAACAATACGTGCAGGAAGCTACCCAGAATCGTTAACAATATAAGAAGAGCAAATTTGATTCGTCTAGCAAATACCAAGATGGCACTTTTTGGGGATTTGGCCCTTGATCTCAATTTTCTCGATCTCAGATAGTCGACCAGTCGACTAAGTGCCTAGTCCAATGACAATCATATTCCGAGCGAAGACAGAATATATCTGGACAAAGTTCAGGCTAACAAGGGAAAGGTAAGGGACAAACGTCTAGTCGAACCGGGATAGCCGTGTGCTATTAATGTGGATCACCGGATCACTTTATTAGTAATTTTCCTATGGCGGGCCCAATATATTTTTGTTGTCATAAATCGTGACACACATCCCCTATATTGTTTAAAACCTACTGCCATACCTATACCTATACCTTCTGTGAGTAGTGTAGGCATTGTTGACCCTAGCAGTGTTTAGGGGCGAGTTATAGGATTAGATGGTACACATCTAACTCAAGGGGGCATAGTTGCTACTACCCAATAAGATGCTCAGGCTGCCTCAGATGTGGCTACCGATATTATGTCGTTATGTGATAGAGATACACGTGCACTTATTGATCCAAGTTCCACTTATTTATTTATTTCTACGATATTCATGATGCATCTATAAAGAGTCCCTACTCCTCGTCATATGGTATTATTATTTTGACCTACTGTGGTTGATTCAACAGATCTATTACCCCTGAGTATTCATGATTTTGATAAAATACTGAGTTGGCTATCGGGTTATTTTGCCACAGTTGATTATTTTAAAAAGAAAGTTATTTTTCGAGTCCAAGGCAAGTCATAATTTGTGTTTTTTGGGGATAGAATCACTACCACTGTCACCTGGATTTCTGTCCTAGAAGCCAGAAAATTATTAAAAAAAAAGATGTCTGGGATATCTAAAGCAAGTGCTTGACATTAGTCAAAATGAGATACAATTGGCAGATATCCTTGTGATCGGGGATTATCCTGATATATTTCCAAAAGAATTTCCAGGGTTTCCAGTGGATAGAGAAATTAAGTTCACTATTGAATTACTTCCCAGTACGTCTCCTACATCAATTCCACCCTATCGTATGGTACCTACCTAGCTGGAAGAACTGAAGATTTAGTTTTAAGATTTGTTAGACTGTGAGTTTATCAAACCCACTATTTCTCTGTGGGGAGCTCCAGTGTTGTTTGTAAAAATGAAGGATGGTACTCTGAGGATGTGCATCGATTATCAACAACTGAATAAGATGACGATTCGTAATAAATACTCATTGCCTAGAATTATAGAATTAATGATTTGTTCGATTAGTTGCAGAAGTATAGGGCATTTCCAAAATAGATTTTCGATTAGGATATCACCAACTGAAAATCCGAAGCAGTGATGTATTAACGAAGGCGTTTTGTATAAGGTATGGACATTACAAATTTTTAGTTATGCCATTTGGGTTAACGAATGCTCCCACTTCATTTATGCATCTGACGAATTGGGTCTTCCAGCCTTATTTAGATCAATTTATGATAATATTCATTGATGATATACTAATTTACTCCTAAAATAGAGAAAAACATACAAAGCTTCTCAAAATTGTGCCACAGATTTTGAGAGAGAAATAATTGTATCCAAAGTTTAGTAATTGTGAATTTTGGCTTGATAGAGTCATATATTTGGGGCATGTTATCTCGGGTAATGGTATAAAAGTTGACCTAAAGAAATTCGAAGCCTTTGTTCGATGGGAAAGGCCAAAAAGTGTGACAAAAGTTCGAAAATTCATAGGATTGACAGGTTATTACCTTCGATTTTTACATGGATTTTCAATTATAGCTGCCATGTTAGCCCGCAAGGAAGCTAAATTTTAATGGACTGACAAATGTGAACAAAGTTTCCGTGAGCTGAAGAACAAATTGATATCAGGACCAATACTTTCTCTCTCGATATAAGGTAGTGGTTTTCTGATATACGGTGACGCTTATCACCGAAGCCTAGGTTATGTATTGATGCAATATGGCCATGTGATTGGATATGCCTCTTGGTAATTAGAACAACATAAGTTTAACTACCTGATGCATGATTTAGAGCTTGCAGGGATTGTGTATATCTTGAAACTCTAAAGACATTATCTTTATGGTGAGATCTGCGAGATATACACCGATCACCAGAGTTTAAAATATTTGTTTACTAAAAAAGAACTAAATTTGAGAAAGAGGCGTTGGATGGAATTGATCAGATATTATGATTGTAGTATCCATTATCACCTTGGAAAGGTCAATGTTGCAGTAGATGCATTAAGTCGTTCATACTAATGTATTTGTCGAACTGAAATCCCTGTGAGTACAATTAGTAGTGGGTCAGACAACATTGTCATTTGTGACTTTAACCTTAAGACTAATGTTAATTGACTGCATTATAGAAGCGCGTAAGTCAAATGCCCAATTGGGAAAGATCAGGGATGAAATGAAAAAATGTAAGAGAACCGACTATCGTGTTTCATATAATTATGAAATCTTGATGTTTGGGAAAAGATTTTGTGTGCCTAATAATGTCATCGAAAGAAAAATATCTTCGAATAAATGCACAACTCAATGTATTTATTGTATCTAGGAAGCATCAAAATGTATTGGGATTTACGAGAACCATAGTGGTGGAATGGAAGAAATGCGAAATTATAGAATTTGTTGCTAGGTTTCTTATCTTTGAACAAGTCAAAATCGAGCACTAACGTCCAAGAGGGTTGTTGCAGCCTTTGCCTATTCTATAATGGAAGTGGGAATATATTACGATGAATTTTGTTTTGGAATTGTCCCATACTCAAAAGGGACATAATTCAATTTGGATGATTATTGATAGATTTAAAAAGTTTACTCCTTTTCTGACTGTAAAAATCACATACTCCATGGACATGTATGCAAAATTGTATATTGACAAGATTGTCCGATTGTATGGGGCGCTGATTTCCATAGTTTCGGATAGAGATCTGGGATTTACGTCAAAATTCTGGTAGAGTCTTCAGACTGCTCAGGGTACCAAATGAAGATTCAGTATAGCTTTTTACCCTCAAACAAACGGTCAATCAGAGCATACAATTCAGACACTTGAGGATATGTTGAGGGGTTGAGTACCAGAATTTCCTAGTAGCTGAGATGATCATTTGACATTGATGGAGTTTTCTTATAACAATAACTATCATTCAACAAATGAAATAACACCTTATGAAGCGTTGTATGGAAGAAGATATAGAACTCTAGTCTGTTAGGCTGAAGTTAGGGAACAAAAATTAATGAGACCTAACATAACTCAAATGACAACGGTAAAAGTAAAAGTGATTCAGGAAAGACTGAAGACTACCCAAAGTCTACAAAAGAGTTATGCCAATAAGCGAAGACGTGAGTTGAAGTTTGAGGTGTGTGATTACGAATTTTTACATATATCTTCGTGGAAAGGTATAATGAGATTTGGGAAGAAGGGAAAACTAAGTCCAAGGTACATTAGACTGTACGAGATTCTAGAAAGGGTCATTACAACGATATATTGACTAGCCCTACTGCTAGAATTGTCTAGATTACACGATATTTTTCACGTTTTGATGCTCAAAAAATATGTGTCAGACCCTACGTACGTTTTGACTTCTTAGCCAATTGAATTGAAAGAAAAATTGTCATACATTGAAGAGCCAATACAGATTCTAAATCGTAAAAGTCTAGTATTGAGAAAGAAAATGATTCCGTTGGTGAAAGTGCTATAGCGCAGTCACATAGTAGAAGAAACAATATGGGAAAGAGAATATGAAATGAGGAGTAAATATCCACATCTATTCATTTAAGATAACTAAATTTCTGGGCAAAATTTCTCTTAGGGGGAAAGGATTCTAAGACACGACTTTTGCATGTGCATATTTTGAATTGCATTTTAAAACATTAAGAAAATAATAGGGTCTATTGTGTTATATAAGTTTTACTTTAAATTTTTAGGCATTACTTTGGTATTTAAAAATTTGGTTTTAAAAGCTTTGAGGATTAATATATTAATTTTAAAATAATTTTTAAAAGTTTTTGGGACTATTGTGTTATTTAAAATATAATTTTATGAATTTTGAGATATAATTACTATTTTCTTTATTTTAGTGGGTAGTTGGTGTAAATAGATAATATATAAATATATATATAAAAATTGATGACAGGGACACAAGTGTCCTTGCCAAAATTCACGACCATAGAAATGGTGATGATGATTTGTGTGTTGTGTATATATACACAACACACGTGCATATCATTAAAAAAAAATGAAATAAAATGAAATGATAAAACCCACAATCATATATATATACACACACATGGGTTCTAAATCTTTTGATCTCTTATCCTATTTTCTTTCTCTCTCTCTAAACATTAAAAGAGTCTTTCTTGCAGTTCAATTGTAAAGATAATTTTTTTGCCCTCTTTGTTTTATTTTCGTGAAGCAATATTGTTGAATCCAATATTTTGATGAACAATTAAACGTTGATATTTTTATGAGACTTATATTTTTACTAAGTGTTTTAAGATGTATAGTTCCATGTAAAGTTTTTAAGAAGAGAAATCATTAAAGAGGAATAATCGAAGAAAATATAACTGGCAAAAGTTGGAAATGATGAAGATGTGAAGTGTTTTAAAGGCATTAAAGACAATTAGGTGAAAACAATTCTTTACCTACATACTCTTAATGCAACCCGAATTAGGATAACGCATGATACTTAAAATGAATTAATTTTATGTGTGTTAGTGAGAAACGATAAGTTTGAGATCTTGAAGTGTCTTTTATTATATGTTAATTATGTGAAATGATTTTGGTTAATGAACTAAATAAAAAATGTATTTTAATGTATAAATTGAAAAGCTTTCGGTTGGGAATTTGGTCAACTAGAAAAAGGGGTCGGTTGACTAACCAAAATAGTGTATTTTGAAAATGGAATGGGAAACTCTCTGGAGCATTCGGTTAACCAACGAAGAAGGGTCGATCAACCGAGGGGAGTAGTAGCCAAATATTGAATGCGAGAAGTTCTCGGGTTTACTCAGTCAACAGATAGGGAATGGTTGGTCAATCGACTTGAATAGTGGCTGGAAATAGATTAAGGATAGAACTCTTTGGTCCAATCGGTCAACTGACTAAAGTGGGTCGGTTAACCGAACAAACCAGTATGTTGGTCTGATGCCTAATGCAAAGAGGATCGATAAACCGATGGCGTGATTCTGGTCGACCTATGTGGTCAAACTGAGAACTTGACTGGTTAATTTATATCTATTTTTTTAAGGATTTTAGGGATATTTTATTGGAATTTGAATTATTTTGGTATGAATAAGGTTTTTAAAGATTCCTAACTATTTGGTTAATTTAATTAAATATTCTTTTAATTAAAGTGATTTAATACTTCCTATTTTGATGGATTACAATTTAAAAATGTCTTAAAGGCCAAACTAAAATTTTCCAAAAATATTTTTAAATGAAAAAAATATATTTTGAATATATATGATATATAGGGTCTTGGAGTGTCATTTAAGGACATAGTATTTAAAAAGTAGCCATTATAAGATAACTTTAAAATTCCTATAATTAAACCTTTGAATTTTGATTTTAAATATTGCTATCTTGATAGAGAATATTGGGGGTGAAAGATCTGGGAGATATTTTTGAAATTTTATTTGACGTTATTATTTAGTTCATATACTTAAACATATTTTTTTTTATACTTTCATTAACTAAGATCAAATTATTTTTGGGACTCAATTGAGAGATTTAAAAGTTATATTATTGGTAAAAAATAACCGTTACAAATTATATGATATATGGGGTCTATATATGTCTTTTATTGACTTAACATTTGAAAACTAGCCATTAGAGTTCTAGTTTTTGGTCTATTTAAAGAGATCTGCGGGATTGAATTTAAAATATAAAGAACATTATCTTTGAGTTTTCTAAGACTGAAAATATTATTCACATTTCCACAAGAGATTATTTTCAAAGTTCTTAATCTAAAGCGCTTGTTGTTGGCATCACCGGTCTGAGTTCTAATTGTGAAATCATTCTTGTATTCGATATTTCTCGGTGAGAATATTTCTAAATCTTTTTTATTTTCTTTCAAATATACATATATATATTCGATATTTCTCGGTGAGAATATTTCTAAATCTTTTTTATTTTCTTTCAAATATACATACATATA
The DNA here is from genome assembly GCA_016647705.1 of Eucommia ulmoides. NCBI lineage: Eukaryota > Viridiplantae > Streptophyta > Magnoliopsida > Garryales > Eucommiaceae > Eucommia > Eucommia ulmoides. The sequence continues at coordinate 29,470,114 of CM028332.1, read as the reverse complement.
TATATATATATATATTGATTACTTGGTTTAGGATTGTTTAGAAAATCATTTTGAACTTAAAGTCCTGAAAATCTTTTAAACGATTTTTGGTTGATTATCTAATTACTTGCTTAATTTTGCTACCCACTTTATTATTTAAATCATATCTTATTTGTCTCACTTTGTCCAATAAAAAAAATTAGGTTATTTTTTTTTTTGAAAAAAATTGGTTTTGATTCTTCCTGTAATTGAATTAAAGAGTGATTGTAAAAGTTCTTCTTTAACCTGAGAAAAAGATAAGTGTAAAAGTATGAGGGAGTAGTATGTTTGATATTTAGCCTGTTAAAAGGATTAGATTTTGATTTTTCATGCATTAGAATTAGGTTAACCTTGAGTCTGGTGAAAAGATAGGATTCTTCCTGAGCTTGTGAAAAGGATAATTGTTAAGGTTGGTTATGAGCCTATGAAAAGAATCGAGATTATAATTAGCTGGGAAAGGAATAAAGGGTTTAGTGGATTGCAAATCTCCGTGGAGTACAAGAGACTAGATGTAGGTAAGAGTAGCTTACCGAATCAGGAAATGTCGTTGTGATTATTTCGTTATATTTTCTTTACGTGTGCATTTAAAATTAAACACATTTTTACTGTTTAATAAGATAAGAATTAACTTAGGAAAATTGATTATTTGTATTTAAGAGTTTAATTGTTTAACTTCTATTACTACCCAATTCACTCCTTCTTGGGTAGCTCTTTGAGCCAACAATTGGTATCAGAACTGGTATAGCTCGTTTGATCTAATATCCAAACTAAGAAAGATCACATGGCACACCCCATAGGCACTCTAGGTGTGGGGCAGTCTATGTACCGTCCACCTTTGTTTATAGGTGATAATAATTCATTTTGGAAGGCCAAAATGATCGCTTTTCTTCAAGCCACTAATTATGATGTATGGTTGGCCATTGAGAATGGTTCATTTATTCCTATGGAGCATGGAGTTATTAAGAAGAATGAATAGTTGATTCTCTCGGATAAACAAAAATTATCTATCAATTCTCAAGCTATTAACTTTTTCTTTTGTTCTTTAGATGCAAATGAATATAGCAGGGTTTTAGGTTGTGGATAGACAAAAGAGATGTGGGACACATTGCAAATCACACACGAAGGGATAAATTAGGTAAAACAATCTAAAATTGATGTCTTAGTTCGTCAATTCGGGCTATTCAAAATGGGTGATACAGAATCAATTCCGAAAATGTACATGAGATTCAAAATTATTTGCAACAACCTTGGTTAACTTGGCAAGCTTTATTCTGTTGAGGACAAAGTACAAAAAATTCTGAGATCGTTGACGAAAGTCTGGGACTCAAAATTAACTGCAATCGAGGAAGTTAAAGATCTCACAATATATACCATTGATGAACTTATTGGCAACGTAATGACCCATGAGACAGCTATATAAGGATACGAGGTTAACACATGAAATATCAAAAAGTAGTCATTGGCATTGAAAGTTTAAAAGAATAAGGAAAGATATGTTAGTGATGACATCAGTCTTGACAGTAAGCAAGAAAATGATATGGTGCTGCTCATGAAAGTTTTTAGAAAAATGACCCAACAAACGTTCTGTTGAAAGAAGAACTTCAACATGAATAATATTAAATGCTTCAATTGTAACAAAATAGGTCATTTTCAATCTAACTGTTCCGAGCCCAAGAAGGAAAATGAGAAAAAGAAAAAGGAAAAGAAAAAGGTGGAGAACAGTAGGAAGAAATCAATGAAAGCCACCCGAGAGGACTCAGAGTCGCGTAGCATAGAAAAATTGAGTAGTGATGATTCGTCCATGCTTGTTTTCATGGCCACTAGAGATGAGGTAATGAAATGTTCTAGTTCTTGTCCTTTAGATTTTGATGAGTCATTTGATATTTATCAAGAACTAACGCATGATTATAAAAACTAGTTATCTCAAATTAATGTCCTACGAAGTATAATTAACACATTCAACAAGCAAGTGATGAAATTCGAATAAGAAAATAATGAATTGAAATCCAACATTTAGGATTTACATTACATTGTTCTCAAGTTCACGGGTGGTGAAAATAATTTGAAAATATTTTTGGGGAGTTCAAGACAGATTTTTGATAAAGCTGAAATTGCGTTTCAGAAAAATCTTAAATAAAAGAGATTTCGTAAATTCTTTTTTGAAACTAGAAATCTTGTTAGATGTTTTAAATGTAACATTGTGGGGCAGACCGTAAAAAAATATTTTCCAAAAGTATCTAACTGTAGATAAGTTTGGGTTCCCAAAGAACCTAAAATTGTCTCGGCTAACAAGATCAGACTTACTTAGATTGGGTACTACCTTGGAACTTTTTGAGGTGCTCCTTGCAGGTTAGTCTAATAAACATCTATGAGTAAGGACATATTATTCCTAGGAAGTGGTTGTTCTCTGCATGTGACAGAAGATAAAGTAAAATTTACGTCTTTGATGCCTAAAGACGAAAGTCATGTGATTTTTAGAGGCTATGCCTTGAGTAAGAAAATCAGTTTAAATAAGCTGGTAAGAATTTTTAAGACCTGTGCTGTTTTGCATGTTCTTTTGTTATCTTGGAATTATTGCTTGATTATCATATAAGTGCTATGTTTGAAAATATGTTAAATTTATGTGATGTGAAATTATCATTAAAAAATCTTACTCATGGAAATTCATTCGCATCATTATGAATATCATGCCTTGATTATGTTCCACATGGAATTTAATTGTTAGAAAATACTGGTTTATTGATTAAAACTGAGTCAGGTGATGTTTATTTCTTGTATCACATGTTATTAAGAGTTGTTTGATAAAATCAGTACTAAGTATGATATTATTTGTCGGCATATTCATAAATCATCCCGATCGAAATATACTTCAGGTCTTTGGGATTTATTGTTGAAATGCGTTTGAGTATATTTAAAGGGGAGTTATTAATTAATATCGTGAAATAAAGCATGTTGACTAATTTAAAATTATATGATTTCATTGAAATGTTTTGATGATCCTTTGAAATTGTCTGAAAATGATTATATTAATCTTAAAAAATTGTTTTCTCCATGATCCCCACTTTTTGATAGAATGTAAATTTTTTATTCTAATACTATTGGGGGAGAAAATATGATGTTATGAATTTTTGTACTGCCTAGCATGAATTAATGTTTTTAATTATATAGGGGGAGAAGTTTTTATAGGTGGAACAATAATATGTTATGCTTCAATTGAAAAAAGGAATGTATCAATTGAATATGTTGATACCTCCGATTAGCTTGCTAATATTTTCCCCGAATCTCTAGCTACAGATCAATTCGTGAAAATCATTCAAGATTTTGGTATGACTAGAGTGATATTTTTTATTCTCCGTCCCCACTTTTTGAGATGACAAAGGGGTAGAAGTTGATATTTAAGGAGAACTTGAAGTTTAGGGATTTGTTCGACTAAGTATTGCATTGATTAAAGGAAAAATTATTATTTGGAGCTTATGTTAAATACTTTAATTATGTTTTCATTATTTTTCCTAAATGATTTTAAATACCCATCCTCGGATTTAGGGGGATCGTGGTTATATTATATTTTTGAGAAAATATCAAAGTTAACTGTCATCATTAAAAAGAAGGAGATTAGGGAATCCAATGTTTTGATGAATAATTTAAGTGTTGATTTTTTTTTATGGGACTAATATTTTTACTGAGTGATTTTAGATTTATAGTTCCATGCAATGTTTTCAAGAAGAGGAATCTTCGAAGAAAATATAATGGGTGTAAGATAGAAATGATGAAGACGTGAAGAGTTTTGAAGACATTGAAGACAACTAGGTGAAAACAATTATTTATCTATATACTCTTAATGCAACCCAAATTAAGATCACGCACGACACTTAAAATGAATTAATTTTATGAGTGCTAGTAAGAAGTGATAAGTTTAAGATCCTAAAATGTGTTTTATTATGTGCTAAATTATGTGAAATAGTTTTGGTTAAACTAAATTAAAATTGGGTTTTAAAGTATAAATTAATAAGTTTTCAGGTAAATTCGGTTAACTGGTATAAGGGGTCAATCGACTAACCAAAATAGTGCGTTTTGAAAATGGAATGGGAAACTCTCTAAACCTTTCGGTCAATTGACGAATAAGGGTCGGTCAACCAAGGAGAGCAATAGCTGAAAAATTAAACAAGAAACGTTATCTGGTTTATTCGGTCAACTGAAAAGGAATGGTCGGTCAACCAACTTGAACAATAGCTGGAAATGGATTGAGGATAGAATCTATGATCTAATCAGTCCACCAACCAAAGAGGGTCGGTCAAACGATCAGACCAGTATGTTGGTTTGATGGCCAATGAGAAAGGGTCGGTCAACCGATGGCGTGATGCCGGTTGATCGACGTGGTCAGACTGAGAAATTGACAGGTCAATTTATATCCTTTTTTTAAGGATCTTAGGGAGATTTTATTGGAATTTGAATTATTTCAGTATAAAAAGTTTTTTTAAAGATTCCTAATTATTTGGTTCTTTTAATTAAAATGATTTAATATTTCATATTTTGATGGATTTGGATTTAAAAATATTTTAAGGACCAAAATGAGATTTCCCAAGAATATTTTTTAATGAAAAATATATATTTTGAACATATATGATATATGGGGTCTTAAGGTATAATTTAATGGCATAGTATTTGAAAAGTAGCCATTATAAGATAACTTTAAATTTTTTATAATTAAACTTGTGAATTTTGAGTTTAAATATTGTTATTTTAGTGGAGAATATTTGGGGTCAAAGATATGGGAGATATTTATGAAATTTATTTGACCTTACAATTTAATCCATATAATTAAATATAATTATTTCTATACTTTTATTAACTAAGACCAATTTTTTTTGGGACTAAATTGAGAGTTGTAAAAGTTGTATTATTGGCCAAAAATAGCCGTTACAAAGTTATATGATATATGGGGTCTGTATTAACATAATATTTGAAAACTAGCCATTTAAGGTCCAGTTTTAGATCTATTTAAATAGACCAGTGGGATTGAATTTAAAATGCCAAGTACATAAATTTTTATCTTTCTTAGAGTGAAAAATATTAATGAGATTTCTACAAGAGATTATTTTCAAAGTTCTTGATCTAAAGCACTTACTATTGGCGTAACCTGTTTGAGTTCTGATTGCGAAATCCTTCTTGTCTTCGGTGTTTCTCGATGAGAGTTTTCCAAGTCTTTTTACTTTCTTTTATATATATATATATATATATATATACTGATTTCTTGGTTTAGGATTGTTTGGAAAATCGTTTTGAACTTAAAGTACTGAAAATCTTTTAAACAGTTTTAGCTTGATTATCTAATTACGTGCTTAATTTGTATTTTCCACTTTATTATTTAAATAATATTTTATTTGACTCACATTGTATTTGTCACTTAGTAATTATTTGGGCCATTAATTAAATATCTCTGTATTGAAGTGATAGAAATTTCTTGTGGGAAGAAACTTACAATTTTTGTATTCATGAGTTTGAGAGGATTGGCTACGTTTGGGACGGTGTGTAGTTAGGGTAGCTAAGGTTTTGATGTTTTTATTGTGAAAAAGATTAAGGTCTGATATTTATCCTGTAAAAATGTTAGGTTATTTTTTTCCCTTGAAAAGAACTAGATCTTGATTTTTCCTATAATAGAATTAAATAGTGATTCTGAAAGTTCTTCCTAAGCTTGAGAAAGGGATAAGTGTAAAAGTGTGAGGGAGTGGTAAGTTTGATCTTTAGTCTATTAGAAGGATTAGGTTTTGATTCTTCCTGTAGTAGAATTAGGTTAGTCTTGAGCTTGATAAAAAGATATGATTCTTCTTGAGCCTGTGAAAAGGATAATTGTAAAGGTTGATTTGGAGCCTGTGTAAAGAATCAAGATTGTAAGAGTTTGGTTCCTACCTGAGAAAGGAATTAGGGGTTTAGTGGATTACAAATCTTCGTGGTGATCGGGGGGCTAGATGTAGGTAAAAGTAGCTTATCGAACTGGGATATATCGTTGTGATTATTAATTTCCTTATATTTTGTTTGCGTGTTTATTTAGAATTAAACACATTTCTGCTGCGTAATAAGATAATAATTGATTTAAGAAAATTGATTATTTGTGTTTCAAAGTTTAATTGTTTAAATTTTATAACTATCCAATTCACCATTTTCTTGAGTAGCTCTTTGAGTCAACAAATATATACACCCACCTCCTCCCCCCAAACGCACACACATATATATACATACATACATAAACAAGAATTATATTGATAAATGAAAATATTAAAATTGTGAAGAATTGAATTTAAAGTAAAATTATAAATTTTATTTTATTATTTAGATATATTGTTAATAGTTAATTGATATATTTTCTATAGCTAAATTATTATTAATTGATGAATTTTATAAATGTAACTATAATATTTTAGTTATAAAATTAATATTGGGATGCGAAAATAGAGCGCATAATTTTAATAAATTTTATATAATTAAGAAAATTTCGGAATACCATGAACATGAAGGTTTTAAGAACCCTAATAATTTAACATGAAACAGGATTTGATACCACTTGTTGGGAATGAATCCCAAAATCTTAATAGATTTCTTAATCCTAAATCAATATGTCAAATCATCAAAAGTTCTTTTAACACAAAAACAAGCATACCTGAATCATGGTGATGAATTGTCGGGGTAGAGGTATTCTGCATACTAATCACTTAATGTTCATCAATGGGTTCTTTCTCTTAGATGGGAAAGAAGAGATGAGTAGCCATCTGATTAGTCTCGGGGACCATAACCCTTGTAATGTTCTTTATATATTTGGCTAACCCAGACCCATTTGACCCTAATTGCCTAATACGGGCAACTACACATTGCAAAGACCATACCAATTTAGTGTTTTTTGAGCCAATTAATTAAATCACTTATTTGGGTTATCGATCGGTTGACCGATTCGGCTAGTGGCCTAACCGGTTGCCCGTCTCTTAATCGGTCACCCTCTCCCAGTCAGTTAGTTGATCAAATGCTGTCTGTTGACCATTTTGTTTAGTAACCAACTCTTTCAAAAATACGATGCCATCGGTTGACCAACCTATGGGTCAGTTGACCGACCTTCCTTGGTTCCTTATGTTCTGCAGTGGGAAAAATACCCTAAAATTCCACAAAAATGACGTTTTCCTTCCTCAAATCCATAATTTTCAACAATCATAAATCAAGTAATGCATAATCTCAATGTTTTCTCCTACAATTCTATAAGGAATAAACCGTAAGAGAAAAAACTCAAATCCAAAAGAAAAATATATCATGAACATGAAGGTTTTAAGAATCCTAATGATTTAACATGAAATAGACTCTAATACCCATTGTTGGGAATGAATCCCAAATCTCAATAGATTTATTAAATCAACATGTCAAATCATCAAAAGTTCTTTTAACACATAAACAAGCGTAACTGAATTCATGGCGATGAATCGTCAGGGTAGAAGTCTTCTGCAGACTAATCACTTAATGTTACTTAATGAGTTCTGTCTCTTAGATGGGAAAAAAAAAAGATGAGTAGCCGTCTGATTAGTCTCGGGGACCATAACCCTTGCAATGTTCTTTATATATAGATCAACCTAGGCCCTATTGAACCTAATTGCCTAATATGGGCAACTACACATTGCAGAGCCCATACCGATTTAATGTTTCTTGATCACATTAATTAAATCACTTATTTGGGCCCTTATAAAATTGATAGTCCATAATATAACGGTTTAATTAATCATATAAGCCCACAATAGGAAATAATTAATTCCCTAACAAACAGTCCCTATTTTTTGTCTAGTGAGTTCTCCTAATTTACGTAATATGTCACTCTACAAATCTATAACCGTAAAAATTAAAATGGAAAGTCCATTTATCATAGAAACTGAAATTGTGAACATTTTCATGGTTATAAAATTTTAAAAAAAAATGTCATTTTAATGTACGACCCACGCTCTTTATTTTGATATACCTATTGAATATGTTTTTAAAAAATTATAGGTTTCTGAATATTCAAATTAAACACAATAGTATGAATTTTCTCATGTAAGCAATAACAAGAGATGTTTTAGTGAGATGAGAGAGATTGAATAAACATTCGATTGTAGTCGTCATGATTTATGGGAGAGTAGTAATGATAGTTCTTTTCATTTTATCAATCGTTGAGGACTAATTTCCACAAACTGTTTTAGAATGATTTTTTTTTTTTTTTTTTACCAACATAACTCTTTTATTGGTTAATTTGATATAGTAAATCTTAAATAAGGTTTAAACATGTGTTGACCTCATACCCACTCCGAGCGATAATGCACAGGCCAAAAACTTCTGGTCATCTTATGAAATGGACTGTGGAACTTGGTGAATTTTTCATCAAGTATAAGCCTAGAGCAACAATCAAAGGACAAGCTCTGGCTGACTTCAATGTTGAACTAACCCCTCAATTGGACGAAAAGCGACTTCCCTATCTATTTCTCAATGGAAGTTATGGGTTGATGGTGCTTCAAACATGAAAGAGTGTAGGTAGGAATAGTATTGCAAACGCCTGAAAGAGATCAGCTTGAAAAAGTTGTGTAACTCTGTTTCCAGACCTCCAATAATGAAGTTGAGTACGAAGTTGTAATTATTGGGTTGATTGTTGCAAAGGAAATGGGGGCCCAATATTAGGAGGTAAAATCAAACTCCCAACCGGTGGTCAACCAAATCAATGGGTAACATCATCATTAATGGATAGAAGTTACGAATTTACGCTGAAAAGTGACAGAGCTAGCCTCCCTATTTCGGAGCTGTAATTTTGAGGTCATCCCAAGAACAGATAATACTAAGGCAAACGCCTTATCTGTATTAGCTTGTACGTTGGGAGCAGATAAAAAATATGAACTGGTGGAATTCCTTGATCAACCATCTGTTGTTGCCCTAGTTAGCCAATGTGCGTACATAGGCTAGCTACATCAAGAAGTAGACTGGAGAACTCCTATAGTTCAATGCTTGAAGAATGAAATTCTGCCAGAAGACAAGGACACCGCCAGGAAGGTCTTATACAAATCATCAAGGTATGTGTTAACCAACGATAAATTGTATAGACGATCTTTTTCCCAGCTATTGTTGCTTTGTTTAGGACTGAAAGAAGCAAATTATGTCCTACAAGAAATACATAAAGGAGTTTGTAGGAACCACCAAGGGGGTAGAACCTTGGTACACAAAGTGTTGAGATTGGGGTATTGTTGGCTAATCATGCACGCTGACACGCAAGAATATGTTAGAAAATGTGATAAATGCCAACGATTCTCCAATGACATCAAAGTTCCTACACAACAACAAACGCTAATAATCATCCCATTGTCATTTTCTCAATGAGGGATGGATGTGTTTGGTTCGTTCACACCAGCACCTGGAAACAAAAAGTACCTACTAGTGGTAATTGAATATTTCGCCAAATAGGCTGAAGCGGAAGCATTTACAACAGTGGGAGAGAACGAAGTGAATAATTTTCTTTGGAAAAACATCGTCTGTCATTTTGATATACCTACGATTCTCATTTCTGATAATGGGATAACCTTTATCAGTGGCAAAATAGCTTGGATGTACAATGAGCTAAAGATACAACATCGGACGTGTAGTCCAGCATATCTACAAGCTACCAAACAAGTAGATGTGACAAACCGTTCTATTAAAGAGGCGCTCAAGAAACGATTAGACGATACCAAAGGAAAGTGGGTAGAAAAACTCCCTGGAGTTTTATGGGCTCACTGAACCACCCCCAACGTCTAAAATTAGAGAAACACCCTTCTCCTTCACTTATGGAACTGCAGTTGTCGTTCAAGTGGAGATAGTGATGCCATCTAGAAGAGACGATACGGTTAATATGGTGAAAAATGAAGAACTCATACGAGAAAAATGGACTAGCTGGAAGAGAAGCGAGACAAGGCACTAATGCGGATGGTAGCTTTCAAGTCAAGGATGGCACGAATGTTTAATTATGCAGTTCGTACAAGATACTTCACCGTTGAAGACCTGGTACTTCGAAGGGTAATTCCTCATCGCCCAGAAGCTCGCTTGGGAAAGCTCGCTCTAAATGGGAAGACCCTTATTGTGTAACCAAAGTAAACAGACTAGGAACTTATTGGCTTGAAGACCTTGATGGAGTAGCTATCCCCAGACCTTGGAACATCTCTCATCTACGCAAGTATTTCGTACAATTCTTGATCATTTAATCTGAATTTCTATTTTTAATCAGTATTTTTAAATTATTCTCTTTTGTTTTGAGAAAACACTTAGAATAAAGGAAATCAATTTTCTTTCTCACAAATTTACGACTATTGCATTATTATACTTTTGTGTTTTCTAAACACTTCATGACTCAAAGTTAGTGTTCCACCAACAACTGAGTATGTAAGCTCATCACTTAACTGGGCACTTCAGGCCAGCAAACAACTACGTTCTTTAACTCAGAGTTTAACTGAGCGTGTAAGCTCAACACTTAACTGGGCACCTCAGCCCAGCAAACAACTGAGTTCTCTCCCTAAGAATTTAACTGAGCATGTAAGATTAGCACTTAACTGAGTACCTCAGCCTAGCAAACAACTGAGTTCTCTAACTCAGAGTTTAACTAATCATAAAAGCTCAACACTTAACTGGGTAACTCAGGCCAGCAAACAACTGAGTTCTCTAACTCAAAGGTTTAACTGAGCATGTAAGCTCAGTACTTAACTAGGCACCTCAGCCCAGCAACCAACAGAGTTCTCTAACTCAGAGTTTAACTGAGCATGTAAGCTCAACACTTAATTGGGCATCTCAGCCCAACAAACAACAGAGTTGTCTAACTCAGAGTTTAACTGAGCATATAAGCTCAATACTTAACTGGGCACCTCAGCTCAGCAACCAATAGAGTTCTCTAACTCAGAGTTTAACTGAGCATGTAAGCTTAGCAATTAACTGGGTACCTCAGCCCAGCAAACAAGTACGTTCTCTAACTCAGAGTTTAATTGAGCATGGAAGCTCAATACTTAACTGGGCACCTCAACTCAACAAATTACTGAGTTTCCTAACTCAGAGTTTAACTGAGTATGTAAGACCATCACTTAACTAGGTACCTTAGCCCAACAAGCGATTGAGTTCTCTAACTCAGAAATTTATTGAGTGCAATGGCTCAAACGGAGACTTAGCATGTTGTCAAACACCTCAACCTAGCATCAACTGATTCCTTGAAATCATATTTTAATTAACTAATTTAGCTCTCAATTCAAGCTCATGGCACTAGTTTTGAACTTCATCACCAAGTCTATAAGAAATGTCCTGAAAACTTATCATATTTGTGGGTTTAAGATTGGTCATCTTATGGAAATTTTGGAAACTATGGAATTATATCGAGCCTAAAAAGATAATTTATAACTAGTTCAACTTGTCTAATCTAGTTATGAAGAGCGACAGGCATGGGTGCAACTCAAATAATTAAAGAGACAGCACGAGATCAAGAAATCAAGAATTTATCAAGAACTCTGTGTATTTTCATTCATAACAAAAAGGGGGTACATGATCAAAAAAATTAGAAAGAACTGTTCTCAAGAACAAAAACAAGGTTGTTCTTTCAAAATAATATATATATATATATATATATATATACATATACATATATATTTTTCATCTTTATCCAGGGCTGAGAAAGGAGTTTCAATCCGACTCCAAAGAAGCAAGTGAACCCAGATCCTCTAAATCTGAGTTGGATAAGTAGAAGGCATGCTCCTCATACTTGTTGAGTTTGTTGATTAATTTATTAATCTTCTCCCTCTTTTGCTCATTCTTCTCTAGGAGTTTGTCTTGCTTTGTCTTCTTAGTGTCGGAAAAGAGTTTTTGGTAGTTGACGTCAGTGGCTACGTCTTTTTTGCTCCTATCAACCTATTTCAGTTCATCCCTGAGTTCGAAAAGATGGGAGATGGCCTGAAAGTGTGTTGTTTCCATGGCGGAGAAAACTGAAGAAGCCTCCTCAACGGCACGAAGAAGTGGATAATCTTCCTTGACAGTTTTTGCTACCAATATCAAGGAATGGAACAGTCCCCCAATTTTACTTCATTGCATCTTTCAGATTGAATCCTCGCGAAGGTAGAAGGGTTGTTCCATGAAGAGGAGCCCATGACTGTCGTAGGGAAAAAAAAAAGAGTTCTTGGAAAATCAAGTAAAAAAAAAAAACATTTGGAAGCCTGAAGAAATTGTCAACACCTGGTTTAACTTTAAATAGCTAGATAAACGAAGAGAGAGAATAAAATGAAGCGTTAAAAAGTACGCATTAAATGGGCGAATGACATGTACTGATAAATACATGCTACAATTATCACAAAATTCGTGGAACTTAAAATGGCGGTTACTGTTCAAATACAGGTTATGATGATAAAGTATTGTTATTAATGACAATTAATTATAGACGAGTGGGAAGAAAAGTTGAAAAGACATAAAAATTATTCAGAGAGTAGTGTTTTGATCGGTGACTTTTAGTTGATTTGACGTTAGCCCCGTCAGCTATTGAGGCTTGGTTCAAGGTCTGCACTGAACTCTCTATTGGTACCTCAACTGCCAAAGTGGGTAATTCCTCTTCGGCTTGAGCAATCACATCTTCGTCTTCTTTGACGTTTTCTCCTTCTGGCTCATCGTCAAGTTCCAAGAAATAAAGGTTCATATCAGGGAATTCTTCGGATATTCGCCTTTGGCAGAAGGAGAAGTCACCTTTCTAAAGTATCTTCGATTTACCTCTGAAGTAGGTCCAGAGGTTTTTGATGTCCTGTTGGGCTTTCTTGGTCGCGACTGTCAGTTCGGTAGATAAGTAATCCTTTTCAGATTGCAATTGCTGAAGGGCGACCTCTTTCTCTCGAAGTACATCGTCCTTGGTCTAAAGGGAAGCATCCTTATCTTTAATATCGACATCTTTTTGGTAAATTATTAGGCGGGCTGAGACAAGATCTTCAGCAAAGATGCGGGCATTCTCCCCTAAAGATGAGCATTCTCCTCTGACATCAGTGATATCTGACTTGAGCTCGCTATTCTCTGAGCAGAAGAGCGCATTGCTCTTTTGAAGGGCCTCCATTTGCTCATTAGTAGAATGCATCTCTACTCTATACTGCTCTTGAGAAGATCTAGCCAGTGCAAGATCTGTAGCAAGGCTCAGCTTCTCATTCTCCAAGGTTTGGTTATTTGCCTCAAGTTTGTTGAACTCAGTCATTTGGTGCATCAGCTGGGTGTCCAGTTTGATTTTCATCTTCAACGCAGTTGACCAAGGTAGACGATATGTGCATACACTGTGACAATGAAACCATTAACAGGAGGGATCAGCCAAGCAATTTGGCACAACTGAAAAAAGTAGTAAGAGTTGTATAATTATCTAGAAAAGAGCGTAGATCACCATACGGAATATCTCAGACCTGTTTCGACCCTTAATTGTCTTATTGCCTATCTCCCAAGATTGTACGTACAAAAACTTGATGGAATCATAAAAAATAGTATAGTGACCTAGGATAGAAGGTCCAACCTCATCAATGAGTTGATGCATTTGTTGCTTTATCATTCCTAGCCCATTGGAAGTCTTCTAGCTGGGGGGCGGGAGCTGGGAAGGTTTGATAGCTAGTGTAAGGAGGATCGACAATAGGAATTTTTGCTGATCTTGAAGTAGATTCTGGCTCCTCATGTGTTTACCCACTGGGAGCTGCCAGGGATGGGACTGTAACTGAAATTACTCTCCGCCAACATACGCTAAGAGACTAATAATCATCATCTAACATAGCAGCTTCTGGTTCAACATGGAGGACTGGTTGTTGGACTTCTGGGATAGTAGGAGCCTTAGAAGAATGAGGGATCGCTGGACTAGGGGCAGTATTACCAGTAGGCTGGGATAACGATTAACCAGTCTTCTTGGTAAGCTTCTTAGCTAACCTCTTCCTTTCCTTTGTGACAATTTGAAGTTCAGCCAATTCATTGAAGCGGGAAAGATCAATTTCAGACTTATCAAATGGATGATAAGTTAACTCTGTGTAAGAACGCTCTGTTGGGACCAGTAATCTTCCCAATTCCTCCTTAATTCTGGAAGTGAGGCCAAGGTTTCAACAAATACTATCACCTACATTTGAAATCCCAGAAAGAAAATTAATATTAGTTTAACATAACGTCAAACGAGAAACAAATTGTTAGGTGAATGATGTGAAATTACTTAGGGTATTGAAGTGCCTCAACACAATTGAGGCTGCCCCATCTCTTTATGAAGGAATTCCCAATCACCAGAGAAAAATAGGTGTACCATAGCTACCAGTCCCTTTGTCACAACCTATCCCGGAACCCCCGTCATCCCGAGACTGGCATGACTACAACATGACATCACCTATACCCAAATAAATATATAAATGACAATATACACTTACTGTATAATACAAACATCTACTATGGGGGACACACCCGTCCCGAAATTTTTTACTAAGTAAAATTATTTATTCATGAACCTTTTATAGGCTTGCCTTTAACCACTTCTCTCAATCGCCTATATGACTCCATCACGTAGCTCAACCTAGTGCCAGTAGGGGACCTACTCCTAGCTGTTGTACCTGCGAGTGTACTGCCTTCTTAGTAACACATTTTTATAGTAATTATAAGTTATTATGTAATATCTAAATAGATCAAGCTTTAAATATGCAAACATTACGTAGCTCGCAAAAAATTTCATAATATTGGCAGTGAGAATAAAGCACTATATATAAGTTTTATGCAAAATCATTTAGTATAAGAACCATGCTAATCACTATGATAAGTAATAAATCACCCAGTATAAACAAAATAACACATCTCAAACCATCATCTCAAACACACACACACGCTGGCCAGCCCTAGTGATCGTTTTAACCTCACGATCGGGAGTTTGCAACGGTACCATACCATCCGTAGGATATGCCTTCCTACAAACACCCATCACTCCGCCGAAGCGGATAATCACTGCGCAGTATAAACGTCTAACATCACTCTGCCAAAGCAGATAACCATCACTCCGCCGAAGCGGATAATATCACTCCGCTGAAGCGGATAACCTTACTCTACCGAACAAATAAATACTATGGCATCGTTAATTCAAATACAGCATCACCAAATCACAACCCAATAAATATCGTCTACTCAACATCGTCAAATCACCACGTCTATCTCTTTTCCCCAAAATCAACTTTTAAATTCAAGAATCATATTTCACACTTCCTTTAAAAGAAAACATCTGATTTTTTTTTTATCAAAGCCACCTTTTATTTTTAGAAACCCAGATATTTTTAGCAAAACAGATGTTTTCTATTTTCTTTTAAAAACATCGTCTGATTTTACCAAATTCAAAAAAATCATTTTCAACTTCGTTTCGAAACCATCGGAATCTTTCGAAAATCCAGTTTACCAACTCACCCAAATCCTGTTTGATCTATATCATTTATAAATTCATACAGTTTAAGTAACCACATATTTCATCATATATATACATAGCAAAATAGTTTTGCAAGAAGACAGTACACTCACCCCGATATCCGTTTTGCAAAACTGACACTGATCGCACTCTATCTGGATGCCAGTGCCTGCGAACCTAATAGTGGTAAAGTCTAAATTAATATCTTATCTGAAACATCCTAATCATGAAATGCGGACCCTATATTCCGAATTGTTACTAATTTTATATACCACGTACTTAAAATTAATTAACCGTAACGAAATTATTATGATTTAGGATTTGTAATACTAACTAAAATTTAATTTAACGAGAATTAATAATCGATTGAAGTTTCACCTATTTCCGAAACGTTTGGCGACCACGAGATGGGTTTTGGATTTTTCCTGGGGTGGTTTATGCAAATTTTCCTTTTCTTTTCCTTTTTTTTTTTTTTTTTTTTTTTTTTTCTTTTTCCGTTTCTTCTTCCTTATCTGCGCATGCGTCCAGTTTTGGAGATTGGCCGCCGAACATTGCTCCGACTGCTCCGACCACCAGACTCCCACCACCTCACACCACCAGACTTCTAAAAATAACACACACACACAAAAACTCCCGATCACCGCCACCACTGTCGGCCAAACTCACGCCGCCGAAGCCGACGGCACCCCCCCTCTCTCTCTCTATTTTCTACTCCAGAGATGACCACCAATACCGACTATATACACATAGAAAACACACACACACACCCTTGGTCACGTACCCAGAACTGAACACTTACCTACACAACCGGAACTCATCCTCCCACTCACCGGCGACGGCACCGTGACGATCGCCGATGATCCTCGCCGTTTGCACGCACACACACACACCGACGTCACTAAAGAACACACACACACAGTTTATATGCACCAAATACGATTGATCGGCCAACCGAAAGAACACCCACCGGCGATCCCTCTCCTTCTTCGTTTTGTTTCCATACCGGCGATCTCTCTCTCTCTACGGTTTGCTATTTTTTTATTTTTTTTTTCTGATTTTTGCTCCACCTCTCCTCCCCGTATGTGTGCATGAATATATATATATATATATATATATATATATATATATATGTACGAACGATCAGCCGCGTGTCTCTCCCTTTCTCCATTTGATTACACGTCGTCGTCGATATAAGAATTTGCGCCACCGTCATTCGCATGAAATGGATCCTGATGAGATGATGTCATCTTTGCTTTATCATTGTTTTATTTAAATTACCCAAGTCTCCCCTCAATTTTTGTTAAGTTAATAATTAAACCCAAATTTCTAATTTTACTAGTTTGAACATTACAAATTAACCATTAGAATTTTAAATCAAATAATAATTAATGCCCTTTACCCCGTTTTTTTTTTTTTTTTTTTTTTTTTTTTTTTGAAATATTATAAAATATGATTTCAATAAAAGGCAGGGTCTTACAACCCTTCTCCCCTAAAGGAAATTTCGTCCCGAAATTTTCGTCAGGTTACTAATACGTCAAAGTCGCATCATAAAGTTATACTCGTCTCATGTGATTCTAGAACAATTATTTCCGATATGTAGTCTCATCAACCCAGAACGTCCAAAATTTATAACCAATAACTTTCTCGTCAAATCATAACCATCCAACAAACAAGGTGCCCGTGGTCGGTTACACTTAACACAGATAACCCACTATTAAAGAATCTCATGTTCCAACTGTTTCCACTGCGCTACTCTGATAAAATCAAAATCAGTAGCAACACTATATGCTGAAAATATTTTAGTACATTGAGTTTATTTCATTCCGCCGTAACCAGCACTTATCCATTTCATCCAACCTTTTCTAGTCGCGACTATCATTCAACATTTAACCTAATAATAATCGTCACCAATCTCATAAGCACAGATAGCTCCACTATCATTAACCTCGATACCTATCTCAACTCCTTAATACTCATATTGATATCTTTCATAATACCTAAATATCACCAATTCTCATAACTACAACTCAAATATATCAAACAAATAACCTATAAGAATCCTTTCATGGCTCCACATTTTACCAAGTCCTTGACATGGTCACCGACTTCAAGTTCGTTTCTACTTGCCTAATATGCTTCAAACATATATCCACGTATATATACGACTCAAAGGACATAGGTACACCCCAGTCATAACGAAATCGATACATTCTAATAATTATTAGCTACTAACTATAAAATATTATATCATGTATACATATCATCTCAAGGATATTTTAAATTCTCCTTGTCCCGTAACATCTCAATAACTTCTAATATTCAAGAAAAAAATAGTCACATCGGGCTATCTTTAAATCCTGCAAAAGTTTCGTTTTCCTATCTCAGTTCAGTCAATCAGATCGGAATTCTGTATCTTTTTCATGTAACACTTTATGCGATGCCACTACGATTGACGACAAGATAGTTATTAGCATAAACAAATTTTATTAACATTGCACAATCATCCCTCTCACCAGAAACTTCCACAACACAACCCCTCAACATATCTTTCCAACACCTGAATCGTATTTCCTGATAAACCGTTAATCCATGACTGGAACAAGGTATCAACTTCCACTTGGGAAACTAAAGGAGTATAGAAAATTTTAACTCACATGTTCAAATAACTATCAGCTTTTGACACTACAGTTTCCCCCATGGATTGTTCATACACTGACAACTTATTTTACTTTGATAACAACTATTGTTCATATCACCATATGGCGACAACACCTATGATTTCTAAATTCTAGTTCCAAGATTTCGAATAATCGATTAATAAAATTCCTAGAATTACTAGTCCTTATCCCTTTTGATTTTAAAAGAATATTTTGTCCCAACTTAATTTTAATGTTTGCATTAAATTGGTGTACCACGCAATCGAACAATCCTATCAATATATATATTGGACATGCGCATCAGGAAAACAC
Organism: Eucommia ulmoides; assembly: GCA_016647705.1. NCBI lineage: Eukaryota > Viridiplantae > Streptophyta > Magnoliopsida > Garryales > Eucommiaceae > Eucommia > Eucommia ulmoides. The sequence goes on along the minus strand of CM028332.1, from coordinate 29,451,703 downwards.
TCCTCGAACTACTCTCCCTTTTCTTTTCTGTTATAGGTCAAGGCTACCCTAGCCCACCTAGCTATTTCGTTACTTCTTAACCTTAACTTGACTAATAAATCACCGAATAACAAATGCCGTGATTTTCTATTTCCATTCCAATCTACTAATCACACTCACTCCATTACAATATAGTTAATATCACTGGGGTATTGCATATCTTATTCTATGCACTTCTTTTAAGGTCTCATCTATAAATTGGCATTATCAACCCTACACATTTTGATTCAAATTCCCAAGCTTCATCATTCCTTCAGACACGCTAATCATCTCTACAATCAATTCCCACTGCATTGCCAAACCTTCTGAGTTGGATATCCGACCTTTACATGTCTACACCACGGTAAAAATCAATACCGAACAGTGTTACCATCTGACCAGCCGCCCATTAAACTTAAAAGGCCTCAACTTAACCCATAAATTAATATGAACAAACAACTCACCAATTTTTATTTTTTTTACCCGAAATATTTGTTATGGTCAGCCCTGTGACCATCTTCATTCCCTTCCACTCTAATTGTTTCCAATTGGACATCTAACTTCTACGCTTCTACCATACAATCGATAAATATCAACTTCTTATTTACAAGCTCAATTTGAGTGGTCACCTGACCAATTGCCTAATAGACTTATAAAGATCTCAATTGACACACACATTAGTATGAATAATCCAAATATGCGCAACCCCACTTTTTCCCATTTCCGTCTTAAAGCACAAATCTCATCATACAGGAGATGTCACTAAACGTTAGAACGAATACGATCTCTATTAGTTCCAAAAAGTTTTGAATTCCAGTCACATGTTCTCGGCCTTCTCCTTATTCCGTTAATCCACCACTTCAACTTCCTTGGGATTCACTTGAATGTTATGCCTTAAGAGCACTAGTCATATTTACTACACTAGTCACCACCTTAGTAACACATTCTGGAGATGTTCAACATGCTCTTCTCTACTTTCGAACGGATCACCATTTTTACCACGTCACAATCTCTAATCTTCGATTACAAATACCCTATTCAAAAATCTAACACCCTATTTGTTGTAAACGATTTAACAACCTATCCATTCTAACTTTTACGTTACCCACACCGGATCTTTATGGAAACACACATCAGGTCTACCTAAATCATTAATTGATATTCTAATTTATTGTGATGACCTCTTCTTCTATTAAAACCTCCTAAACCGCAAACAAACTTACTCCAATTCCCAATATCCAACAGTCAATAAATTTATTTATTTTGTTTTTTATTTTTTATTTTTATATACACCACCCAAAATTATTCAAATTCAACTAAATGCAATCAATCGCCGACTTAAATCAATCCACTCAATTTTTCCTATCCCATAGCAATCGCCTTTAAAGTCCCAAGATTATAATTTCAAATCTTAATTTCCCACATTCATTAACACCAGTATACTTAACCAACTTACGAGCCGAACGTTCACCTCCTTATCATTATAGAACTTATTTAATAGCAACCACAATTACTAATCACGCTTACAAGCACCCTATCGATTCTCGAAACTACATAGGGAAAATCCCTAGCTATTACAATATCCACTGCCGAAACTTGTTTGAACAACATCTATGTACTGACTTGTGATATCCTTTTGTTAACAATTTTCTAACCCCCTAAACCCACTATCAAACTAACTGAGGTACTAGATATGCTTTCCCAACATTACATACTTTTATTCATTCCAAATTTGACTCCACCCTCAACTCTATCTTACTCATTCAAATGGATTATATCTACACGTACCTACTATCCTCCTAGATCCACAATCCTCGGCTACTTCTTATATATCATTTCCTATTACCTTTCTACATGCCACAACTGTTACTTTGTTTATTAATCAATCTCAAAAGTGTTACCAAATTAAATTCTTGTCCGGTAACGTCACAATTTCCTTTCAGATTGCCCAGAAAGCGATTTACTCCCTTTGAATATTATTTCTTATTTTGACTTAGGTGTGTTCTGCCATATCATCTAGTATATTGATAACGATGTAATTTGTGGTTTGTCTAACTTAGCCTTCTTATCTTGTGAAAGACATCCCTCCCAGCAATATCACCACGTGGTCATATCGCTGCTTGCCAAAAAGACAACCCTCCATGCACCATGCCAAAGCACAAACTAATGAAATAAAAGATCTAACACTCACATACCAAGCTCACCTAATGACACCCTATCTCATGTCCCCTACTGACTAGACGACTAGCACGTCCTCCTATCTCATGGTCTTCTATCGACACATCTCTTGACAAGTCTACAGAACCTATAACCTAGGCTCTGATACCAAAATTGTCACAACCCATCCCGGAACCCCCGTTATCCCGAGGCTGGCGTGACTACAACATGACATCACCTATACCCAAATAAATATATAAATGACAATATACACCCACAGTATAATACAAACATCTACTATGGGGGACACACCCGTCCCAAAATTTTTTACTAAGTAAAATTATTTATTCATGAACCTTTTATAGGTTTGCCTTTGACTACTTCTCTCAATCGCCTATATGACTCCATCACGTAGCTCAACCTAGTGCCAGTAGGGGACCCACTCCTAGTTGTTGTACCTGCGAGTGTACTGCCTTCTTAGTAAAATATTTTTATAGTAATTATAAGTTATTCTGTAATATCTAAATGGATCAAGCTTAAATATGCAAACATTACGTAGCTCGCAAAAAATTTCATAATATTGGCAGTGAGAATAAAGCACTATATATATAAGTTTCATGCAAAATCATTTAGTATAAGAACCATGCTAATCACCATGATAAGTAATAAATCACCTAGTATAAACAAAATACCATATCTCAAACACACACACACACGTTGGCCAGCCTTAGTGATCATTTTAACCTCACGATCGGGAGTTTGCAACGATACCGTACCATCCGTAGGATATGCCTTCCTACAAACACCCATCACTCCGCCGAAGCGGATAATCACTGCACAGTATAAACGTCTAACATCACTCTGCCGAAACAGATAAACATCACTCTGCCGAAGCGGATAGCATCACTCCGCTGAAGCGGATAACCTCACTCTACCGAACAAATAAATACTATGGCATCATTAAATCAAATACAGCATCACCAAATCACAACCCAATAAATATCGTCTACTCAACATCGTCAAATCACCACGTCTATCTCTTTTCCCCAAAATCAACTTTTAAATTCAAGAATCATATTTCACACTTCCTTTTAAAAAAAACATCTGATTTTTTTTTTATCAAAACCACCTTCTATTTTTAGAAACCCAGATATTTTTAGCAAAACAGATGTTTTCTATTTTCTTTTAAAAACATCGTCTGATTTCACCAAATTCAAAAAAATCATTTTCAACTTCGTTTCGAAACCATCGGAATCTTTCGAAAATCCAGTTTATCAACTCACCCAAATCCTGCTTGATCCATATCATTTATAAATTCATACAATTTAAGTAACCACATATTTTATCATATATATACATAGCAAAATAGTTTGGCAAGAAGACAGTACACTCACCCCGATATCCGTTTTGCAAAAGTGACACTGATCGCACTCTATCTGGACGCCAGTGCCTGTGAACCTAATAGTGGCAGAGTCTAAATTAATATCTTATCTGAAACATCCTAATCATGCAATGCAGACCCTATATTCCGAATCGTTACTAATTTTATGTACCACGTACTTAAAATTAATTAACCGTCACGAAATTATTATGATTTAGGATTTGTAACACTAACTAAAATTTCATTTAACGAGAATTAATAATCGATTGAAGTTTCACCTATTTCCGAAACGTTTGGCGACCACGAGATGGGTTTTGGATTTTTCCTGGGGTGGTTTATGCAAATTTTCCTTTTTTTTTTTTTTTTTTTTTTTTTTTTTTTTCCGCTTATTCTTCCTTGTCTGCGCCTGCGTTCGGTTTTGGAGATTGGCCGCCGAACATTGCTCCGACTGCTCCGACCACCAGACTCCCACCACCTTACACCACCGGACTTCTAAAATAACACACACACACAAACTCCCGATCACCGCCACCACTGTCGGCCAAACTCACGCCGCCGAAGCCGACAGCACCTCCTCTCTCTCTCTATTCTCTACTCCGGAGATGACCACCAATACCGACTATACACACACATAAAACACACACACACACCCCTGATCACGTACCCAGAACTGAACACTTACCTACACAATCGAAACTCATCCTCCCACTCACCGACGATGGCACCGTGATGATCGCCGATCATCCTCGCCGTCTGCGCGCACACTCACACACCGACGTCACTAAAGAACACACATACACACAGTTTATATGCACCGAATACGATTGATCGGCCAACCGAAAGAACACCCACCGGCGATCCCTCTCCTTCATTTTTTTTTTCCGTACCAGCGATCTCTCTCTCTCTACGGTTTGCTGTTTTTTTTTTTTTTTTTTTTTTTTTTTTTTTTTTTTTTTTCTGATTTTTGCTCCACCTCTCCTCCCCGTATGTGTGTGTGTATATATATATATATATATATATATATATATGCACGAACGATCAGCCGCGTGTCTCTCCCTTTCTCCATTTGATTACACGTCGTCGTCGATATAAGAATTTGCGCCACCATCATTCACATGAAATGGATCATGATGAGATGAAGAACATGACCCTGATGAGATGATGTCATCTCTGCTTTTTCATTGTTTTATTTAAATTACGCAAGTCTCCCCTCAATTTTTGTTAAGTTAATAATTAAACCCAAATTTCTAATTTTACTAGTTTGAACATTACAAATTAACCCTTAGAATTTTAAATCAAATAATAATTAACGCCCTTTACCTCGTTTTTTTTTTTTTTTTTTGAAATATTATAAAATACGATTTCAATAAAATCCAGGGTCTTACACCCTTATTTTAGCTGGAAGATCGGTGAGAAACGAAAAAAAAATTGGGAATTGAAAGGTAATACCCATTAGTTCTGGTGTGGAGTTTGAGGCATCCAATACTCGTAATTATGTCAACAGTGAAGGGTCTCTTGTTTATTCTAGCAAGGGTTATAGCTCCCGTAATTTGGTAAAAACTATTAAGACTTAGATGAGCAGGAGTAATCTCTATTTGGCGAAAAAGACTAGAAGGAATGGGGAAAAAGGGAGAGTGAGTCCGTACTCAAACATCCAAAAATAAAATCATATTTCGTTCTCCCTAACGTCTTGAGGATGTTCATCCTCAAACGGAACCCTAATTGACACTGATGAAGGAATGCTATATTGCTCCCTAAATGATGAAATCCATTCTTGTGAAAATTTGCTCGGACCATGATCTTCTTTGTTTTCTAAGGGATTAGAGGGCATAGTAGTCTGTGCCGCCGTCATCTGTTCCATTATAGGATTTGATAACGAACTAGCGTCAGCAGGGTTATTCGATTGACTCAATAACATTTTTTGATAAGGTAAACAACAATCAAAATGCAAAAGAAATATGAAGAATTGAAGTGCCACTTAAAGGTTAAGGGAAGAAAAGAACTTACGCAAAATAGAAGTGATATTTCGCCTCTTCTCTTGAATCGTGGCAAAAGTCAAGAGGGCAAATGATATGAAAAAACTCCTACTCATAACTGACATTGGCATTAAGCTTTAAAACGGGTCAGATCAGATATGAATTTTGATCCGGAACAGGCAGACCCAATGGGTTATCTGGGACGAAGCAATACAGACCCACTTGGGTGGTAGCTTTGGCAATCTTCTGAGTAAGACTAACGGCCCCACAATGAGGCCCATATTTGGGTATATTCAAACCCACTGTGTCAAAGGCCAAAGAACAAATAGGTCAGCCAAACCAGAACGACTCCCCTACACTTGAGGAGATGAGCCATATTGACTGTAACGGCCCATAATTAATGGGGACCGTTACAGAGATCTCTCCTGAGATAATGGGAATATTAGTTATCTTCCAAGCCGTTAGGAGTGTATCAAAGGATTGGTGACCTCTCCAACGTAATGGCAATATATCTCTGAGCCAATAAAAATAGTAGATATCACTAGTAACTTTTACGAAACAATCTGCGTATATCTTTCTCCATATACCATATTAATATATTCTCATATCGGAAATTCTTTGGCTGACACCACACCGGTATTCCCCATTAGAACTCACGGTTTTGCAAGTAGCAGGAGGAAGGTGAAGAGATTTTTGGCATGTGCAGAGCTGTTATAGGTGTCAGAGATTTTTTTAGCATTATCAAAAGCCAAACATAAAACCCCTCGAAAATATATTTCTTATTATTTCGATAGGAAGGATAATGAGAGAGAAGAATCAGGTTAGAACTGTCCATAATTGTTCATCAAAATCTTAAGATAAACAATCTCCCATTTTTTGATGATAACAATTAACTTTGGTGTTTTCTTTAAAACACAAAATATAACCATACTCCCCATGAATCCGAGGACGGGTTCTTTAACATCATAATGAAGATTTTATAAATCATAAACAATAATGCACAAATTAAAAATACTTATCAATAAAGCACAAATTTAAAACCACACTCCCCCTTAATAAAACATCACTAATTTCTCCCCCTTTGTCATCTTCAAAAACAAAATTTAGGGAGGGGGGAACACACAAGTAATTCACTCTAGGCAAACATCATTATGCCTAGCCATACCCAAACTGCGAATGATTTTCACAAACTGATCTTTCGCTAGTGGTTTGGTAAAAACTTCAGCAAGCTAGTCGGAGGTATCAACATACTCAATAACAATATCCATTTTCTGAATGTGATCACAAATAAAGTGATATCTAATCTCTATGTGCTTAGTTCGTCAGTGCTGTATAGGATTCTTACTTAGACAAATAGCACTTTTATTATCACAAAAGATCGGGACTTCTTCCATACAAATTCCAAAATCATTTAACTGTTGCTTAATATATAAAATTTGAGCACAACAGTTACCAGTTTCCATATATTCAGCCTTAGTAGTGGATAACGATATTGAATTTTGTTTCTTGCTTGACCAAGAAACCAAAGCATGTCCTAACAAATGACATGATCCACTTGTGCTTTTTCGCTCAACTTTGCAACCGACAAAGTTAGCATCGAAGTGACTTACCAATTTAAAATCACTCCCCCTAGGATACTATAATCCTAGGTCAGTTGTCCCCTTTAAGTAACGAAAAAATCGCTTAACCGCAGTCAAGTTGGATTCTTTAGGACAAGACTGAAATCTAGCACAAAGACAAACACTGTATATAATGTCAGGTCTACTAGTAGTTAAATACAACATACTACCAATCATACCTCGATACATTTTTTCATTAACGCTTTTGCCCGTATCATCTTTTTCTATCTTTGTAGCCATTGCCATGGGAGTTTTTGTATTCTTTAGCTCCTTCCAAGCCATATTTCTTTAGCAGCTCCTTGGTATATTTAGCTTGATTTATAAATATCCCTTCTTTGGTTTGCTTAATTTGCAATCCAAGGAAAAAATTTAACTCTCTCATCATGCTCATTTCAAATTCAACTTGCATTATCTTAGCAAACTCTTGCAAAGATCCTCATTAGTAGATCCAAAAATAATATCATCAACAGATACTTGTACTAATAGGATATCAGAATCAGTTTGCTTTACAAATAGTGTTATATCACAAATAACCCTTCGAAAACTATTTTTGATCAAATATCGGTTAAGTCTCTTATACCAAGCTCTCGGAGCTTGTTTGAGCCTATACAAAGCCTTACGAAGTTTAAATACGTGATCAGGAAATTTATCACTTTCAAATCCCGGGGGTTGTTCCACATAAACTTCTTCAACTAAAAAACCATTTAGAAATGCACTATTTACATCCATTTGATACAACTTAAAATTACGTGAACTGCAAAGGCGAGTAGCATTCTAATTGCCTCTAGTCTAGCAACAAGATCATAAGGTTCATCATAATCAATTCATTCCTCTTGATTATATCCTTGTACCACTAATCTTGCTTTGTTTCTAATTACCATGCCAGATTCATCCTTTTTATTTCTAAAAACTCATTTAGTACCAATAACAGGATAAAAATCCGGTCTCAGAACAAGATACCACACTTTGTTCCGCTCAAATTGAACTAATTCATCTTGAGATAAGAAAACAAGATTAATTATATCCCTAAGAGAAAAATGAGTACTTACACCTTTTTCGAAATTACCAATGATCTCTTTAATTGAATGTTCGGGTACCGTCTTTATAGCTCTTGGTAAAGTCGAATATTTCTCCTTAGGTTCCTCCTCTTGTTGGGACTTCTCAGGTATAGTATCAAGACGGTTTTGATTATTTAAGAAACCTGCATCATCATCATCCAAAACCTTTCTCGATAAGAATGAATCAGCCTCCTCAAAAACAACGTGCATTGTTTCTTCTACTACTAAAGTACGTTTATTATAAACTATATAAGCCTTACTGTTAGTAGCATATCCAAGGAAAATCCCATAATCAGATTTAGCATCAAATTTACAAAGATTATCCTTGTCATTCAAAATGAAACACTTGCATCCAAAGACTTTAAAATAGGAAATATTAGGAGTCTTACCATTCCAGATTTCATATGGGGTTTTGTTAAACCCTCTACGAATTGATACTCGGTTTACCACGTGACAAGTTGTACTTATTGCTTCGACCCAAAAGTAGGTTGGTAAACGATTTTCATTGAGCATCGTTCTGACCATCTCTTGAAGCGTCCTGTTCTTCTTTTCCACTACACCATTTTGTTGTGGTGATCTTGGTGCAGAAAAGTTGTGAGCATAACCATGCTCATCATAATAACTTACCACTTCATCATTCTTAAATTCTCTTCCTCTGTCACTACGAATGTTCATAATAGAGCATTGTTTCTCATTTTGAACACGTTTACAAAATTTAGCAAGAACATAAGCAACCTCACTTTTCTTAGCAAGAAAGAATACCCAGGTAAGTCTTTAATAATCATCAACTATAAAAAATGTATAAAACTTACCACCAAAACTAGCAACAGAGTTAGGTCCAAACAAATCAAGATGCAATAATTAAAGACATCTAGACGTGGACGTGTGTATCTTTTTCTTAAATGATGATCTAACTTACTTGCCTAATTAACATGTGATAGGTGTTAAAAACCTATCTATTTCCAATCTGAATTGGTTAGTTTTCAAATATGTTTATAGTTATTTTTATTATGTTTTAATTAGTATTTATACTTTTTGTATAACTCAGGTGTGTGGGTCAAAAAGATAGGAAACTGGAGCTAAAATGATGAGATTGAACCAAAGCAGTTCGAAGTTACGGTGGATAAACAAGCTTGGAGGCTAAAAGACGAAACAGGCCCACCGCTTAAGCGTCCAGACCACCGCTTAAGCGGTGAAAATGCAGAGAAGAGCATAATGTTACAGACGGAAGACCACCGGAGCAGAAATTCTACCGCTTAGGCGAAAATCCAGCAGAGGACGAAGAAGGGCTACTGACAGCCTCTCGCCTAGGCGAAGTTTTCTTCGCTTAGGCGGAATTTCAACAGAATGTTCTCCAGTCCACCACCTACTTCACCGCCCAGGTAATCAGACTTAACCGACCTAACTCCGCCTAGGCAAAATTTCCACCGCCTAGGCGAATTTTCCCTGCACAGCCTTTAGATATTTTTAGATATTTTTAGGATATTTTTGCTATAAATATCCCCTCTCCTCCCCTTTTAGCCGGATCTCTCTCCTATCTCTTGCATTTTTTATCCCCTTAGGTTATAGTTAAGCCAAGGGTTAGGAATTTTAGTGGTGGAGCTCGTATCCCAAAGTGGAGAAGACGGCGAATCGATCGTTGAGCGTTCTTAGCGGTTTATCTTCGGACGAGGCTAAGTTCTTCGATTGTTTTTCCTTATTTCTTTATCTTAGGAGCATATGAGCATATTTAGCTCGTTATTTTCTTGTATATGCGGCTATGGCCCCGAGTTAAATATGGATTGTAGTAGGGATTAACATATATTTATAAATAGGTTGTTTGGATGATTTCGGTGTTTCGTTTGTGATTGTTCTTCGTAGTTCGATTATATTTATCGTATTGTTTATTTATTATACTTGGATTGATGAATGGAGAATACGGGGTTTTGACAAAACCTCGGATTCGGATTAGGGTAAACAAACGCCACGATTCTATAATCCGGTCGGGGTTTGAATTGTGGACAATCGATGACGTTGGGCAACACACACGCTACTTAGGGTCATAAATACGTTGAGGGGGACCTCTTCGTTGGCTCAAGGTGGCGTTATATTCCTCGTCTTACACTCGGAAGAGGTGGAGAGGGAGTTTTAGAACGGAGATTGTCGATAGGGTAAATACAACGCGACGATCCAATAACCCGGGAGGGAGTTGGATTGTGTGCAATCAATGACGCTGGGCAAGACTCACATGACCTAGGGTCATTAAGACGTTGAGGGGGACTTCTTCGTTGACTCGAATTCATGTATTCTCCCGTCTTACACTCGGAAGAGGTGGCGGCGGAGTTTACGTACCGAGGTTGTCAAATAGGTCGAACAACGTAAACGTCAGTAAATCGAAATCGAACACGTATTTGTAAACACATTAATCCCTATACAATTCTTCACCCTAAAACATATTAACATAATAGTGTAGTTAATTTAGGATATATTAGTATTAGTTTAATTAATTAAATACATTTATTTTTCGCCTAGATAAACTTAGGTCACGACAAACGCGGTATTCGATAGTAACGACAACAATCCCTGTGGATACGATAACCCGATCTTAACGATCACACTATAATAAAACTTAGACCTCGTATACTTGCGAGAGTAAGTAGCGGCGTATTTTGCGCGCTACCAAGTTTTTGGCGCCGTTGCCGGGGATTGTTTTGATGTTATTGTCGGAAAAAATGAGGTAACGACTCTGGACTTAAGTTTTAGATAGAAGAAGCAAGTGTTTCATATTGCCGGGGGATTGGCGATTTCGTTATTATTGATATTGTGTGTAAATGACCTAATTTTACTTTAGGCATTTCTTTGTATATAATTTTTGTTTGTAGTTTTGTTTTTGTTTCTTATGCAGGGTACTTGGCGATGTTAGATCGACGGGTATTGATGCATCCCTTTCGACGGGATTCCAAGCCGTTTATTGTGCTTTGCCAAGCACATAAGCCGGTGAGGCATTTCGTTGAGAGATTGAGCCATTCAATGCAAAACCTCGCCAATCTTGAGGGCGTTCTGAAAATGTCGGGCCGAGGACATTAAACCACGCGCTTCTTGGGAGGCAATCCAAGGTCAATTAAGTTAAATCCATCACATCCGACTTGATTCGGAGGCGAGATCCTCTCGCCTCCCAGGTAAGTGTTCTAAACACCCTTCGTCAACATGCTTTAATTTTATATATGTTGAGAATGATGATTGTGTTCGCTGAAAATTACCCCTGGTTATTTTCGAAGTCAAGGGTAATACCCATGCATGTGTGATTCTATGTGCTTGACTATGCGTTTTGGTCAAAATTATTGTATATCCTAATTTGCACGGGCACATAGACTCAATGTATAGTTATTCAATTTATTTGAGGATAATTATCGATTAACCAAATTCATGACACATTAAGGGTTCTAGAACTTGATTGAGGGGAAGCTTGAGGCGAAATCCTAGGCGAGGTAGTTCAGGAGACGTGATTTAGGCATTCTCTTTGTCGCTTGAGCCTTTTAAAGCCCACCTTGTTACATGTTTATCCCTCGTCACCCTGTCGAAGCCTAAATGCAAATTCAATTCTGAACACATAAACCAATATCACGGCCAATTGAATTCCTTCCAGTCCTTAATCGCTGAATTTAAAGGCATATTTGAGTGAATCAAGTTAGCCGTTGCAAAGGCTTCTTGATGTGAGCAGTTGGGTTTGGGGCGAACTTCTAATTGGTTTGGTATTTGAGTACTTGTCGTTTTTCATTTGTATTTCACACACCCCTTCAATTGAAACAATCAAATAAGTTTGGGGGTGTGTTCGTTGAAAAGAAAAGAAAAGAAAAGAAAAGGAAAAAAAAAAATCAAATGTAAATACGGTTTTTATTTCCGTTTCTTTTGACAAGTGAGTACGTCGGTCTTAAATGCATGTTCGGGATTGTTTCCAATCTTTCTATGGGGATTCGAGAGTGAATGTGCCAAGTGTTGAGCCTTGGGTAACGTTAAGTTAACAACGTTAACCTGGTTTTCCATTCCAAATTACACTTGGCCAAATTAACCTTAATCGAACCAAGCCCTAATGATCTCCATGAACTACTAGACCTACATTAGTGGAGAGTGGACCCCAATCAAGCTTATGGTATTCCTTAACTCATGAATTTCGTTGGTGGATAATCCAATCCGATCGTTGTATAGTTATATTATTGAGTATTGCACTAACACATTTAAAGGATCTAAAATAGCGTTCACCATTATTGCATGTCAAAAATCTAGAACCTCATGATGTGTGTTACTGTCTGAACTCGATATAACTGGCGGTTGTTGAGGGAAAAATAAATAGGCCGTTAGAAGAAATCAAAACTCGCGTATTGTTATGTTTAGATTGTTTTTAGGTTGTTTGTTATTCATTTTCGTTTGTGTATTTTTCATTTTAGTGTGTGTGTTTGGCTCGAGAACTAGCCAAATTCTGAGTTTGGAGGTATTGATAGGTGTTAAAAACCTATTTATTTCCAATCCGAATTGGTTAGTTTTCGAATATGTTTATAGTTATTTTTATTATGTTTTAATTAGTTTTTATACTTTTTGTATAACTCAGGTGTGTAGGTAAAAAAGATAGGAAACTGGAGCTAAAATGATGAGATCGAACCAAAGCGGTTCGAAGTTACGGTGGATAAACAAGCTCGGAGGCTAAAAGACGAAATAGGCCCACCGCTTAAGCGTCCAGACCACCGCTTAAGCGGTGAAAATGCAGAGAAGAGCAAAATGTTACTGACGGACGACCGCCAGAGTGGAAATTCTACTGCTTAGGCAGAAATCCAGCAGAGGACGAAGAAGGGCTATTGACAGCCGCTCGCCTAGGCGGAATTTCTACCGCCTAGTCGAAAATCCAACAGAATGTTCTCCCAGTCCACCGCCTACTTCACCGCCCAGGCGATCAGACTTAACCGACCTAATTCCGCCTAGGCAGATTTGCCCTGCACAGCCTTTAGATATTTTTAGATATTTTTAGGATATTTTTGCTATAAATATCCCCTCTCCTCCCCCTTTGGCCGGATCTCTCTCCTCTCTCTTGCATTTTTTAGCCCCTTAGGTTATAGTTAAGCCAAGGGTTTGGAATTTTAGTGGTGGAGCTCGAATCCCTAAGTGGAGAAGACGGCGAATCAATCGTTGAGCGTTCTTAGCGGTTTATCTTCAGACGAGGCTAAGTTCTTCGATCATTTTTCCTTATTTCTTTATTTTAGGAGCATATGAGCATATTTAGCTCGTTATTTTCTTGTATATGCGGCTATGGCCCTGAGTTAAATATGGATTGTAGTAGGGATTAACCTAATATTTATAAATACGTTGTTTGGATAATTTCGGTGTTTTGTTTGTGATTGTTCTTTTGTAGTTTGATTGTATTTATCGTATTGTTTGTTTATTATGCTTGGATTGATAAATGGAGAATACGGGGTTTTGACAAAATCCCGGATTCGGATTAAGGTAAACAAACGCCACGATTCTATAACCCGGTCGGGGTTCGACGTGGGGGCTAGACACACACTACCTAGGGTCGTTAAGACATTGAGGGGGACCTTTTCGTTGACTCGAAGTCGCGTTATATCCCTCGTCTTACACTCGGAAGAGGTGGCGAGAGAGTTTTAGAACGGAGATTGTCGATAGGGTAAATACAACGCGACGATCCAATAACCCGGGAGGGAGTTGGATTGTGTGCAATCAATGACGCTGGGCGAGACTCACGTGACCTAGGGTCGTTAAGACGTTGAGAGGGACTTCTCCGTTGACTCGAAGTCATGTATTCCCCCGTCTTACACTCGAAAGAGGTGGCGGCGGAGTTTACGTACCGAGGTTGTCAAATAGGTCGAACAACGTAAACGCGAGTAAATCGGAATCGAACACGTATTTGTAAATACGTTAATCCCTATACAATTCTTCACCCTAAAACATATTAACATAATAGTGTAGTTAATTTAGGATGTATTAGTTTAATTAATTAAATACATTTGTTTTTCGCCTAGATAAACTTAGGTCACGACAAACGCGGTATTCGATAGTAACGACAACAATCCCTGTGGATACGATAACCCGATCTTAACGATCATACTATACTAAAACTTAGACCTCGTATACTTGCGAGAGTAAGTAGCGGCATATTTTTCCCGTGCAACCAACATGCATCACATGCTTTATCCTTCACAAATTTCAAATCAGGTAGGCTATTTACAAGACTCTTCTTAGATAAGTTAGAAATTAACTCCATACTAGCATGCCCAAGTCTTCTATGCCATAACCAACTATTCTCAGATAAAGCCTTCAAACAAGATAAATTTTGAGAATTAAAATCATCAAAAGAGCAAGTATACACATTCTCAAAACGTGATGCAACTAGCAAGATACTACTATCAGGACTATTCTTAATAATGCATCTATCATGATCAAATATAACGTTATAACCCTTGTCACATAGTTGACTAATACTAAGCAAATTATGTTTAAGTCCATCAACTAGTAACACATCTTTAATAAGAGTAATACCATTACTGATATTACCAATACCGATTATTTTACCCTTTGCGTTGTCTACGAAAGTCACATGACCTCCATCTTTAGGTGTCAAAGATGTAAATTTTCTTTTATCTCCCGTCATGTGTCGAGAACAACCACTGTCCGGGAACCATTTGTCCTTGGTTATCGATACTTTTAGAATAACCTGCAAAGAGTACCTCAAATAGTTCTTAAGTGGTACCCAGCCTAAGTGGGTCCGATCTTGTTAGTCAGGACAATTTTAATTCCTTTTGGAACCCAAACTTGTCTACAGTTAGATATTTTAGCAAAACATCAACGAATAGTATGCCCCACAACATTACATTTAAAACATTTAACAAAATCCTTAGTTTCGAAAAAGAATTTATGAAATCATTTTTGTTTAAGATTTTTCTGAAATCCAATACTGGCATTATCAAAAACTCCATGTGAACTTCCCAAAAATATTTTCAAATTATTTTCACCGCTGGTGAATTTGAGAGCAATTGATTGCAAATCCATCAATTTAGATTTCAATCCATTGTTTTCAGATTCATAGTCCACCACTTGCTTGTTTAATATGTTAATTGTACTTTGAAAGGCATTTATTTTAGAACATTGGTTTTTATAATCATGTGAAAGGTCATGATAAATATCAAATAATTCATCAAAATTTAAAGGACAAGAACTTGAATAATCAATTACCTCACCACCAAGGGCCATTAATGCAAGCATGGACGTATCCTCACTATTTGATTCTTCCGAGCTACTTGAATCGGTATCATCGCAAGTAGCCTTCATCAATTTCTTTTTGCTCTTCTTAGCTTTCTTCTTTTCCTTTTCTTTATATTTCTTCGGTTCGGGACAATCATTTTGAAAATGACCGGTCTTACGATAGGTGTAGCATTCTACTTTAGACATGTTGAGGTTTCTTTTTCCACGAAATATGGACCGAGTCATTCTTCTAAAATTGTTTGTGAGAAGTAATATATTTTTCTCTTACTTACTATCAAGACTTTCATCATCACTGTCATTCTCTTCTTCAATTTTTTGAACTTTTAGCACTGAAGATTTCCTCTTACCGTTTCCGGTATCATCCTCATAACCTTTAATCGTCGATTCATGAGTCATCAAATTTCCAATGAGATCATCAATATCGTATTTGCCAAGATCCTTGGATTCCTCAATTGTCGTCACCTTTGACTCCCATATTTTTGTCAAGGACCTTAGGACTTTTTGTACTCTATCCTCCATGGAGTATGGCTTTTCGATTTGACTCATATTGTTCCATATGTTATTGAAGCTAGTGTACATCTCATGAGCTGATTTGTTCTCTTCCATCCTAAACAACTCAAATTTTCTCATAAGTGAGTTGATTTTTGACTGTTTTATTTGACTTATCCCTTCGTGGGTGACTTGTAGCTTATCCCACATCTCCTTTGTGGATTTGTAACTGGAAACTTTAGAATATTCATTAGCATCTAAAGAGCAAAAGAGAATATTGATAGCTTGAGAGTTAATAGAAAGTTTCTACTTATCAGAAGCAGTGAGTTGTTCTTTCTTCTTCTCAACTCCGTTTTTCATTGGAATAAACGGATCATCCTCGATTGTTAGCCACACGTCGTAATTTGTAGCCTAAAGAAAGGCTATCATCCTGTCTTTCCAAAATGAGTAACTTTCACCTACAAACAAAGGTGGTCAGTGCATAGACTAACCCTCAGCTAGTGTGTCTACTATGTGTGCCATGTGATCTTTGTTAGCTAAAATATTCGAGCTAAACCAACTCTGATGTCAATTGTTGACCTAGTGGAATACCCAAGAGTGAGGGTGAATTGGGTATTTAAAAATTTATCAGAATAAAACTTCAATAAATCAAATAATTAGGGAAGAACCTCTACTTTTTACAGGTTAAAGAATAACCTAATTCTTTTTAACACTAATGCCAAAGAATCAAAACCTCATCAATCACTCCAAATATCCTTTTACCTGGTAAGGATTGAACCATTACAATAATCACTCAAAAACGCAATTCTATTTAGGAAGAATCACTACCTCAATCTCTTTACAGAAAGAGACTGAAACCCAGCTACCCCTGATTAAATACTCCTAATAGTATTTAATCCGTCACACTACTCACCAATACAAATTGATAAGCAAAAAATCTCACTCGGAGCTTCTATCACCCCAGATAAATAATAACTCAATTAATATCCCAAGTCTAGTGATAGAAAAATGTGAGATTGAAAAATCTGATTTTAAACAAGATATGGGTAGCAAATTTGAGCACGTAATTAGATTCAATAAATTGTTTGTAAAAATATTTTCTTCAATAAAAATCGGAAACAATTTCTAAGATAAATAAGTAATGCAATTATAGAAAATTAATGAAAAGATATCACCCGGAATCCACAGAATAATTAGATAAAGCAATGTAACTTCAGATCCGGTAGCAACAAAGATTAACAACAATTGATCTTCAAGATCGTTTCTCAGAAAAGCTCACAATATCTAAGAGTGATGATTCTTATAAAAGCTCAAGAATGATCTTAACTTTTTATGCTATCTCAATAATGATTAATGATATAAGAAATTCGCAGATCTATTTAAAGAAGTATGAAATCAGCTTTCTAATGGTTAGTTTACATGTGTCATGACAATTAATAGCACTTATAGACCCCTTATATCATAATGACTTTATTTTGGTTCAATTCAATTAATAATAGCTTTCAAAAATCTTAATTAAGTCCCCCAAATATTTTTCAAACCCAATTAGATAAAATAGAAACAATTTTACGAACCTATTTGAGAAATATTAATATTTAATGAACCAAATCAATAGGATTTAATTAATGTATGAACCATATCTTAAATATAAGAAATATCCATAAAATCTCTCTCAAATCCTAACAAAAAATGGCTACTTTTGGATATAATCTCGGATAAACAGTTTCCTGAAACAGCACGTTCAGTCGACCGACCAGTCGACTACTGGATTTAGGATTAAAGCTTCGGCATTCATCGATCGACCTACTTGTCGACTTGGAGAGTCAGAGAGTTCGTTTTGCCTTCATCGGTCAACCTACCTGTCAACTTGGAGATACAGAAAGTTCAGCTTCCCTTGACCGGTCGACCTGCCAGTCGACTTAGAGATACAGGTTGTTTGAGTTGTTTGGTCCGGTCGACCTATCAGTCGACTTATGACTGTTGGATCTCTTCTTTGAACTTGTTTTTAACTTATTCTCTTTTACGTTTTTGCCCCTTTAACCATTTTATTTTCTAAATAACCTCTACTCATCTTCTTATATTCTATTTTAGTCATTTAAAATTATTTCTTTTCAAATCACATATTGTAGCAAATAATTTCACTTAATCAAAATACACATAAATAATAAAAAAAAAATTGTGCAATGTGTGTGTTCCTAATTGGGATATTAAAAGTTGAAATTCACCTGGGTTGTTTTCTCTAATTTCTTCAAACTATTAATTCTTCAATATCTTTAATATCATCGTTTAGCATCCATGTAATTTGCATCTTCATCACTGGAACTTAAATAACTGAAACACTCAATTAAAATATTAGTTCCACCAAAATATCAACACTTAATTGTTCATCAAAATCTTATAATCAACAGTTCTAATTTCAAAAACAATGGAGTTTAGAGAAATGGATATCACCATTCGTTCAGCTAATGATCTGCAGAACGTTAGGGGACGTCGGATGAAAGTTTACGCGGTGGTTACCATTGGCGGCAACCCCAAGACGTCGAGGAATACTCCAGTGGACAAGGCCGACGAGCTAAACCCCACCTGGAATTTCACGACCAAATACGCCCTAGGCGTCGGATCAAGAAGCCTTTTGATGCGGCAGCAGGAGGAATCACCGAGCTGAGATACGGAGTAAAGAGGGTCAGTCAGGATGGGTCGGAACCAGCGACGAAGGGGACGATAACACTGTCGTGTTCGTTTAGGGAAGTGAAGATTGCCCAATCCCCGTCACAATTGCTGAAATGTTGTCTATTTCGTTGGTCGAAGCACTGTTGCTTTTTCGTTTGGGTGTCATTGTAATGAATATTGGCCAAGGGGATATTCCAATTGATATTCCGTTTGACTTCTTTGGCGGAGACGGTGATGTCTTTTTCAATACGGGGGGAGCTGAATGTGGGCCATTTGATTCTGTCGGAGGAGAGTTTTCTGATGACAAATTTGTTGGTTTAAATGGCGGAGAGGTCAGTGATAACAACCCTATTGGTTTCGATGCGTTTGGAGGCGAGGTTGGAGGCGACAATGTTGGTTGTTTTGACGGGGGTGAGGTTGGTGACGATTGGTAATTAGTTCAGGAAACGAATCGTTCCAGATCACATATTCACAGTGGACTGAAAGGTTGGGTTTTTTAAGCAAAAATGGGAACAAAACGGTTGAGCCATCTTAACCGTCGACCGGTTCTTTGTCACTCGCCCGATTTTTCCAACTACTAAAATTGCATCCAATCCTCCCCCTGTTTCCCCATGTTAGAATCTCGTTAAATAATTAATTATTTTGATTATTGTGGAATAATTGGTTTTACTATGTTCAACAAATATATATATATATATATATATATATATATATATATATATATATAGTGAAATTATTGTGTGCTAGCTAGTTGAGCTAGTTATTCAATTCAATTATTTTTCTTTAAACTAGTTAAGCACATTATTTTAGTTAAACACTTGAATTAAAAAAAAAAAATGATATTAGGTTGATTATAGTGTTGTAAATGATTGCACTGATATACATCGAACACATTATACATGTGACATTTAAGGTATTCTCAAGTCAAACACATTATAACTAGTAGTCATGTGTTTCATTCAATTTGATTTCATAAGTTCTTGATGGGGGGATATCCAATTATGACCATAATCGATGTCATGTGTCTAGTAAAAACGTGCCGTGCACGATAAGCTACAGAACATAATATGCCTTCCAAGAAAACTAACCCCAAGGTGGACCATTGTCCTGAGAATCATCATTGCCCGATTGAATCCACTCCGGACATTACCCCGAGTAGGGAAAGCCGGCATTGAAGCCTAATACCTTATCTCGAATAAGGCTAACTACCCCAGGAGACATTATCACTGTCTCGTCGTCCCCCGGGGTAGTCGTAACGTCTCTTACTCATTAAGAAAAGAGTTGTTTTATCACTCCTTGAATAGCTGTCCATTACTCATATTCTGCCAAATCCACTATAGTAATGACAAAGGGCCGAGATTTGGAGAAGACTTGCCGAACAAGTCTTCCCTCATCAACACTTACCAAAACGGGGGTCTAGCCAAGTAGGCACTATTTTTTCCTAGCCAACACTCTATCAAATTGACTTCAAAATAGTCTACTGTTCTCACAACAGAGGTGCAACGTCGGCAAACTCACCCGCAACGAATTGTTTTGCAGGAACTTAAGTTAGGAGAATCACCTTACTCCAAATTCCAAAGTCCCATATTGGACGAACCTAATTTTAACTTCATCAAATTGGCGCCGTCTATGAGAACGACTAATCATATTTCTTGTAAATATTTCAAGAATGTTATGCTTACTTTGAGGTTAGGAATAATGACGAATGGCCAAGAAGGTGGGAGATAGTCGCTCCGTATGGCTGATCCTGAAGTTAGCTCGTTTGGGTCATTCGCTTGTCATGGAGTTGATGAGAAAGATACGTGATCTCTCCCAGAACGTTCAACGTCTGGTTGGTCAAGCTGGCCAGGGCCAATTTTCCCCACCTCTACCTGTTCTGCAAAGG
The DNA here is from genome assembly GCA_016647705.1 of Eucommia ulmoides. Taxonomy (NCBI): domain Eukaryota; kingdom Viridiplantae; phylum Streptophyta; class Magnoliopsida; order Garryales; family Eucommiaceae; genus Eucommia; species Eucommia ulmoides. Next base: position 29,431,202 of record CM028332.1, on the reverse strand, counting down.
TAGGTGCCACCGTACATTAAGGCATTAGCCATTACAGATGAAGGACGGAGATTACGGCAGGAGCAACGTCAAAAAGAAGAGCGGCAGAGGGACCAGTGTGATCTCCTACGAGTGTTGGAAAGAATACGGAGGGAAAGGGCCAAAATTCATCAGGGAAGCCAGAACAACCAGTTGCCTTTGGCCCGTGGCTAAATCCTATCAATGAAAAACATATTTTTTTAGTTCATGGTGATCCTTTTGTTAACATTGTTCGATGGATCAATGCTCGTTACCTAGAGTTGTAAAACTAAACTCCATGGGGTAAGAATAGTGAAGACGCAAACAATTTACACTTGTTAACCTTAATGGCAAAGTGAAACTTGTATGAGACACAATGCCGCATGTACAACATCAAGATTTTAAAAATTCGTTCGATAGAAATTTTAAACAATGGACGGAATAAAATCGAGAAAATTATCTCGCATTTGAACGAGAAATTAGACAAATGGAGATATGAAAACTTCACCGGTTTCGAAAAAGTCAAGCTCCAAGTATAACTAAGTAGATTACAAAATATTTTGTCGATGCACAATACACACATGACCCAAAGGGGTCTGGTTATGAAGAGAGAACAATTCATTATGAATGATTTGATCAAATAGTTTAGTTATTGAAATGACTAGCCAAATATTTGGTTATGCAATTTCATTTTTTTTTCCTATTAACTATATTGTTACCACCTTCAGTTATAATCTTTCCTTTTCCTTAATTTTTATTATTTTAATGTATTTATTGTCTTTTACTAATTCAATTGAAATTCATATATTTGTAAAAATTATAAGGTCAAACATGAAATTAAATTAAAATTTTTATAGCTACAACAAATTTACTAATTACCGAAATTTTAAAACTCAATATTCCTTTTTTTCAAGATAAAAATGAGTTGGTTTTTTTTTTTAAATAACAAAAATTTACTAATTTAATAATTACCGAAATTAAAATTAAATAAATTTATAAAAAAGTAAGGGAAAAAAAAAAAAAACCGAGAACAAAAGCCAAGTCCCCTTTTAAATTGGCAAGGGAAGAATTTTTTCTTAGAAACGTTTATTTAACATTAAAATGCTATTTGCAATAGCATTTTTACTCCATGCAATTCAAAAGCTTTATTCCAAATTGCCTTCTTTCTTCATAAAAGTTTGATCAAAGATTCATATTTCCATGATTAATATTCTCTCGGATTGCACATGAACTTCCCAACGAGCCTTAATTAATAGTTTATTAATCTCCTTGGTTCTACTCTTCAACAATACGAAAATTAAATATTGAATTTAATTCTAAATGCACCAGGTCAATATGAGAAAATATGCTCTTAAGATCGTCCGGGGAGATAATTAGTCGAGTTGAACGCAAATTAGACCGGACAACATCTTACCGTAAAACTCAAAAAATAAAAATAAAAAACCAAAAATAAAAAAATATATATATATATAAAAATAAAAAATAAAAAAAAAAAAATATATATATATATATAGTTTATTAATCTCCAATTTGATGATATATATTTCAACGATACAGATTGTCATTGGATTTTAAAATACTCACAACTAGCGTCTAGTTTGATGCTAATCTCTAATTTTGATTATATTTCTAACACTTGCCAAGTGTGGGTAATCATAACTAATCTGATTCCCTTAATTTTGACTCCCTTAATTTTGAACAAGCTGCTGGTCACAATTAACACTCACAGTCAACCATGTATATAATTAACATCTTTACTTGATTTACTTATTTATTTATTTGGCTTTTTAATACTTGTCTGACAAGACCTTCATACATAGTAGCACGAGGAATTTGCAAAAGGTGAAAATTGAAAATTAAATAAAGCTTACAAGGTGAAATTGTTATTTATCTATTTCAAATGCTGAATTGCTGAGGGAGGAATTTTCGCCCATAAACTCTTATATATATATATATATATATATATATAAGGATAAACGGGCCTATTTGGGATAATGAGCTTATCGTTAGGTGGGCTCATCTTCTTTGAATTAGAGCCTATTATACTTTCCAAGACGTTCAATGAAAGCTGGTCAAGTCAAAATCACGAAATTGGTTGATTAGTTGAACCTATAAATATGGTTGTTCCCACCAGTGATTTAAAGGAAATTAAGTATGCTTTCAGTGTAAGTATAAATATGTACAGTTTAGTAACGTTGAGAACTAATTACCATTTTAAATATGTACAGTTTAGTAACGTTAAGAAACAATTACCATTTTTTTTATTTTCCAGAGTACATTGATTTATTCTTGCGTTGGGAGGTATTTGGTCTACACCATATCAATGTCTATAAGCTTTTTGCTTGTTGCAGGTTTTTATTGTCTAATCTTGTATTTGATAGTGAAGATTTTTGGCTACATAATTAATCTTATTATTTGCAAACGTCCAATCCAATGTGCAAAAAAGAAAAATATTTATATTTTTTATATTTGTAAATTTCCATTTTCACTCGAGTTTAATAAATTTTTGTTGATGTCAAATTTTGGGTGATCTCAACGGTATGCTCCTGTCACTTGTTGATGGAAATCTTCACCCTTGCTAGGATGGGCATGGAGAGGTCTAGAATCCGTCCACCTAGCCGGGGATGGGCAAAGGTGGAATGATCCAGGATGGGAACAATGGAATGATCCGTGGAGTGTCTTCTAACGAAGAAGGGATGGGTCTGAGCTGGGATGAGCTCAGATATCTTCTGGTCTTCTGATCCGTGGAGAGATGAACCCGAGCTCGGATGAGTCCGAGCTGGGATGGGTTAGCACTTCGACACCTGCACAAATGACTTGCCAGGATGGACCCGGCGTGTCCCTTTCGGCGTGAGAATCAACGCTCAGGGGGAAGATTTATAAACAAGCTACCAAGAAGAAAGAGCAAATTTGGTGTATGTATGTGTACCTTTGGCATTGGTACGCCCTCCTATATATAGGCATATAGTATATTAGTTCAAGGGCTTAAACATGGATTAGTATCCCCTCAATGTCACGTCAGTGTCCCATCCCAACATGTGGCTAATGAGAGGGTGAAAAGGAATATTTTTATGTCGGTCATGGGGTTTTTGGCAATGTTGTTGAGGCCCATGGCCGAAAATGTCTATAATTGGTGAAGTGGTCTAACCCATGATCTGAGAAGAACATTTTCTTGTTGTACCCGAGATAAGGAACTTGATCTCTGCCCTTCCCAGATAGCCAAAGACGAGAAGGGAGAGTTGTGTGGAGCTTCCGACCCTGCCCTTCTCAGATGTGGGAGACGGGAAGAGGGGCTTTTGTTGAGGAGCTTGTGGAGTCAATTCCCTAGATGAGCAATGCTGCTATGAAGAATGCCGAAATGGGTAAGGTTTCCCTATCCCAGCAGTAGCTTTACCGCTCATTCGAGAGAGTACTACTAGCTGCCTTTGGAGTGGTTGGCATGGGCTAAGGTGTGCCCCTGTCCAGCACAATCTTCACACTTAATCCATGGCATGAGTTGATCTTGATGGAGGGTTGTGGACACGTGGCGGTTTTCAATTGGTTGCGCTGGAGTGACCATTTTTACACTCATCAGTTGCTTCCCAGGCCCTAGTGTTGAGAAGAGATTCGAAGCACTGAAGACTTTATTATGAGTCTCTTCTGAAGTTATGCTGCTTCTATGGAGTCTTTCATGATGTTCGCGACCTTTTTTGGTCTTTGAGAGACATTGCACATGGGTCATGCCACTTTCCGAGAAGGGGAACAGGTGGTTCCGGGATGGGAGCAGTTAGCCCGAAAACGAAAACGGTAGGCCTGAAAGTAAAAACGGGTGACCCGAAAATTGTAATGATTGGCCCGCCCTAAATCCATGAAAAAATCTGTGGACTCACTTACCGAAAAAGTAAAAAATGGTAATGATTTGCTACCCACTTTATTATTTAAATCAAATCTTATTTGCCTCACACTGTCCAGTAAAAATGTTAGGTTATTCTTTTCTCTTGAAAAGAACTAGGTTTCATTCTTCCTGTAATGGAATTAAAGAGTGATTGCAAAAGTTCTTCCTAAACTTGTGAAAATGATAAGTGTAGAAGTGCGAGGAAGTGGTAGGCTTAATCTTTAGCCTGTTAAAAGGATTGAATTTTGATTCTACATGTAACAGAATTAGGTTAGCCTTGAGTCTGATAAAAAGATAAGATTCTTCCAGAGCTTGTGAAAAGAATAATTGTAAAGGTTGATTCTAAGCTTATGAAAAGAATCAGGATTATAAGGGTTTGGATCCTACTTGGGAAATGAATAAGGGTTTAGTGAATTGTGAATCTACTTGGAGGTTGGGGGACTGGATGTAGGTAAGAGTAGCTTACCAAATCAGGATATATCGTTGTGATTATTTCGTTATATTTTGTTTGTGTGTGCGTTTAGCATTAAACACATTTCCATTGCGTAATAAAATAATAATTGATTTAGAAGAATTAATAATTTGTATTTAAGAGTTTAATTGTTTAAATTCTATAACTACCTAATTCACCCCTTCTTAGGTAGCTCTTTCGGCCAACAATTGGTATCAGAGCTAGTTTAACTCGTTGGACGTAATATCCAAGCTAAGAAATAACACATGGCATACCCCATATGCACTCTAGGTGAAGGGCAGTCTATGCACCGTCTACTTTATTTTGAAGGTGATAATTATTCATTCTGGAAGGCCAAAATGATCGCTTTTCTTCAAGCCACTAATTATGATGTGTGGCTGGCCATTGAGAATAGTTCATTTATTCCTAAGGATCATGGAGTGATTAAGAATAATGAACAACAGATTCCCTTGGATAAACCAAAATTATCTATTAATTCTCAAGCTATTAACATTTTCTTTTGTTCTTTAGGTGCAAATTATTATAGCAAGGTTTCAAGCAGTAGATCGACGAAAGATACGTGGGACACATTGCAAATCACATGCGAAGGTACAAATCAGGTAAAACAATCTAAAATTGATGCCTTAGTTTGTTAATTCGAGCTATTCAAAATGGGTGATGCAAAATCAATTCCGAAAATATACACGAAATTTAATAATATTTTGACAACCTTGGTTAACTTGGAAAGCCTTATTCTATGGAGGACAAAGTACGAAAAAATATGAGATCGTTGACAAAAGTATGAGAGTTAAAAGTAACTGCAATCGAGGAAACTAAAGATCTCACAATATACACCATTGATGAACTTATTGGCAACCTAATGACCCATGAGACGGCTATACGAGGATATGAGGTTGATACATGAAATATCAAAAAGAAGTCCTTGGCATTGAAAGTTTAAAAGACTGAAGAAGGATATGATAGTGATGACATCAGCTTTAACAATGAGCAAGAAAATGATATGGTGCTTCTCATGAAAAATTTCAGAAAAATGACCTAACAAACATTCCGCCGAAAGGAGAACTTCAACATGAATAATATTAAATGCTTCAATTGTAACGAGATAGGTCATTTTCAATCTGACAGTCCTGAGCCGAAGAAGGAAAAGGAGAAAAAGATAAAGGACAAGAAAAGGTGGTGAAGAGTAGGAAGAAATCATTGAAAGCCACCTAAGAGGACTCGGAGTCAAGTAGCTTGGAAAAATCGAGTAGTGATGATTCGTCTATGCTTGCTTTTATGGCCATTGGAGATGAGGTAATGAAATGTTCTAATTCTTGCCTTTTAGATTTTGATGAGTCATTTGATATTTATCAAGAACTAACGCATGGTTATAAAAACTAGTGTTCTCAAATTAATGTCCTACAAAGTACAATTAACACACTCAACAAGCAAGTGATGAAATTCGAATAAGAAAACAATGAATTGAATCCAATGTTTCGGATTTACATTCTATTGTTCTTAAATTCATGGGTAATGAAAATAATTTGAAAATGCTTTTGGGGAGTTCAAGACAGATTTTTGATAAACCTGAAATTGGGTTTCAGAAAAATCTTAAACAAAAGAGATTTCATAAATTATTTTTCAAAACTAGAAATCATGTTAGATGTTTTAAATGTAACATTGTGGGGCAAACAGTAAAGAAATATTTTCCAAAAGTATTTAACTGTAGACAAGTTTGGGTTTCTAGAGGAACTAAAATTGTCCCGGCTAATAAGATCGGACTCACTTAGATTGGTACTACCTCGGAACTTTTTGAAGTGCTCTTTGCAGGTTAGTCTAATAAACCTCTATGAGTAAGGGCATATTGTTCCTAGGAAGTGGCTATTCTAAGCACGTGATAGAGGATAAAGTAAAATTTACGTCTTTAACGCCTAAAGACAAAAGTCATGTGATTTTTAGAGACAATGCTTAGAGTAAGAAAATCAGTTTAAATAAGCAGGTAAAAATAAGAATTTCTAAGACCTGTGGTGTTTTGCATGTTCTTTTGTTATCTTAGAATTATTGCATGATGATCAGATAAGTGCTATGTTTGAAAATATGTTAAATTTATGTGATGTGAAATTATCATTAAAAAATCTTACTCACCGAAATTAATTCACATCATTATGAATATCATGCCTTGATTATATTCCACATGGAATTTTATTGTTAGAAAATACTGGTTTATTGATTAAAATTGAGTCATGCGATGTTTATTGCTTGTATCACATGTTATTACGAGTTGTTTGATAAAATCAGTAGTAAGTATGATATTATTTTTCGGCATATTTATAAATCATCACGATTGAGATGTACTTCATGTCTTTGGGATTTATTGTTGAAATGAGTTTGAGTATATCTAAAGGGGAGTTATTAATTAATATCATGAAATAAAACATGTTGACTTATTTGAAATTATATGATTTCATTGAAATGTTTTGATGATCCCATGAAATTGTCTCAAAATGATTAGATCCATCTTAAAAATGTGTTCTATCCATGATCCCCACTTTTTGATAGAATCTGAAGTTTTTTATTCTAATACTATTGGGGGAGAAAATATGATGTTATGAATTTTTGTACTCCTTAGCATGAATTAATGTTTACAATTATATAGTGGGAGAAGTTTTTATAGGTGAAACAATAATATGTTATGCTTAAATTGAAAAAAAAAATGTATCTTTTGAATATGTTGATACCTCCGATCAGCTTGCTGATATTTTCACAAAATCTCTAGCAGAAGATCAATTCGTGAAAATTATTTAAGATTTAGGTATGACTAGAGTGATATTTTTTATTCTCCGTCCCCACGTGTTGAGATGACAAAGGGGGAGAAGTTGATATTTAAGGATAAGTTGAAGTTTAGGGATTTGTTCGCTTAAGTATTGCATTGATAAAAGGGAGAGAATGTTGAATACTTTAATTACATTTTATGCTTAAATAAGTTTAAATACCCATCCTCGGATTTAGGTGGATCGTGGTTATATTATATTTTTAAGAAAATATCAAAGTTAATTGTCATCATCCAAAAGAGGGAGATTATGGAATTCAATATTTTGATGAACAATTTAGGCATTGATGTTTTTATGGGACTAATGTTTTTACTGAATGGTTTTAAATTTATAATTTCATCTAATGTTTTCAAGAAGATTAATCATCGAAGAGGAATTGTCAAGGAAAATATAACAGGTGCAAGATTGAAATGATGAAGACGTGAAGAGTTTTGAAGACATTGAAGACAACTAGGTGAAAACAACTGTTTATCTATATACTCTTAATGTAACCTGAATTAGGATCACACACGACGCTTAAAATGAATTAAATTTATGAGTGTTAGTTAGAAGCAATAAGTTTAAGATCCTAAAGTGTGTTTTATTATGTGCTAAATTATGTGAAATAGTTTTGTTAATGAACTAAATGAAAAAATGGTTTTAAAGTATAAATTCATAAGTTTTCGGGTAAATTCGGTTAATCGGCAAAAGGGGTCGGTCAACTAACCAAAACTGTGCGTTTTGAAAACGGAATACGAAATTCTATAGACCATTTGGTCAATTGATGAAGAAGGGTTGGTCGACCAAGGAGAGTAGTAGCTGAAAAATTGAATGAGAAAACTTCTTTGGTTTATTTAGTCAACTAACAAGGAATGGTCGGTCAACCGACTTGAACAGTAGCTAGAAATAGATGGAGGATAGAACCCTCTGATCCAGTCAGTCAACCAACCAAAGAGGGTCGATTAACCGATCAGACCAATATGTTGGTTTGATGGCCAATGCAGAGAGGGTCGGTCAACCGATGGCGTGATGCCGATTGACCGACGTGGTCAGACTAACAAATTGACTGGTCAATTTATATCCCTTTTTTTTAAGGATCTTAGGGAAATTTTATTGGAATTTGAATTATTTCAGTATAAAAAGGTTTTTAAAGATTCCTAATTATTTGGTTCATTTAATTAAATATTCTTTTAATTAAAATGATTTAATACTTCCTATTTTGATGGATTTGGATTTAAAAATATTTTAAGGACCAAAATGAGATTTTTCAAGAATATTTTTAATGAAAAATATATATTTTGAACATATATGATATATGGGGTTTTGGGTATCATTTAATAAAATAGTATTTGAAAAGTAGCCGTTATAAGATAACTTTAAAATTCCTATAATTAAACCTGCAAATTTTGAGTTTAAATATTACTATTTTGGTAGAGAATACTTGGGATTAAAGATATGGGAGACATTTAAGTAATTTTATTTGACCTTACAATTTAATCCATATATTTAAATATAATTATTTCTATACTTTTATTAACTAAGATAAAAAAAAATTAGGGTCTAAATTGAGAGTTATAAAAGATATATTATTTTTCATAAATAGTCACTACAAAGTTATATGATATATGGGGTCTATATTAACATATAATTTGAAAACTAGCTATTGGAGGTCTAGTTTTAGATCTATTTAAATAGACTAGTGGGATTGAGTTTAAAATGTCAAGTACATCAGTTTTTAGCTTTCTAAGAGAAAATATATTATGGAGATTTCTGCAAGAGATTATTTTCAAAGTTCTTAATCTAAAGCGCTTATTATTGGCGTCACCGGTTTGAGTTCTGATTGCGAAATCCTTCTTGTCTTGGTGTTTCTCTGTGAGATCTTTCCAAGTCTTTTTACTTGCTTTCAAATATATATATATTGATTGCTTGGTTTAGGATTGTTTAGAAAATCTTTTTGAACTTGAAGTACTGAAAATCTTTTCAACTGTTTTTGCTTGATTATCTAATTACGTGCTTAATTTGTAGAATCCACTTTATTATTTAAATCATCTTTTATTTTCCTCACATTGTATTTATCACATAGTAATTATTTGGGTCATTACTTGAGTATATCTTTATTGAGGTGGTAGAAGTTTCTCGTGGGAAAACACTTAAAATTTTTGTATTTATGTGTTTGAGAGGATTCAACATGTTTTGGACGGTGTGTAATTAGGGTAGCTAGGGTTTGAACTTTTTTCTTGTGAAAAAAATTAAGGTCTGATCTTTATCCTGTAGAAATGTTAGGTTAATGTTTTCTCTTGAAAAGAACTAGGTCTTGGTTCTTCCTGTAATTGAATTAAATAGTGATTCTAAAAAATTTTCCTAAGCCTGAGAAAAGCATAAGTGTAAAAGTGTGAGGGAGTGGTAGGTTTGATCTTTAACTTGTTAAAAGGATTAGGTTTTGATTCTTTCTGGAATGGAATTAGATTAGTCTTGAGTCTGGTAAAAATATATGATTTTTCCTGAGCCTATGAAAATGATAATTGTAAAGGTTGATTCGGGGTCTGTGTAAAGAATTAAGATTGTAAGGGTTTGGTTCCTACCTGAGAAATGAATTAGGAGTTTAGTGGATTGCAAATCTTTGTGGTGATTGAGGGACTAGATATAAATAAGAGTAGCTTATTGAATCAGGATATATCGTTATGATTATAAATTTCCTTATATTTTGTTTGGTTGTTTATTTAGAATTAAACACATTTCCGCTGTGTAATAAAATAATAATTGATTTAAGAAAATTGATTATTTGTGTTTAAAAGTTTAATTGTTTAAATTTAATAATTAACCTATTCACCCTCCTCTTGGATAGCTCTTTGAGCTAACAAATATATACACCCAGACCCCACCACCACACACAAATATATATATACACACACACATACCTAAACTAGAATTATATTGATAAATGAAAATATTAAAATTGTGAAGAATTTAATTTAAAGTAAAAATTTTAAATTTGATTTCACTGTTTAGAAATATTGTTAATAGTTAATTGATATATTTTCTATAGCTAAATTATTATTAATTGATGAGTTTTATAAATATAACTATAATATTTTAGTTATAAAATTAATATTGGGTTGAGAAAATAGAACACATAATTTTAATAAATTTTATATAATTAAAAAAAATTTGGAACAGAAAAAATTACATTTTAGTGTCACACATTGCATATTAGATTTATTTTAATAAATTTTTAGTTTAGGCTCTATCATTGTTAGATTCACAAGAGATGCTGACTACAACAGTATTTCCATGATAGCCTAACAGAAGCTCAATTTTTTAGGTGAATATATTTTCTTCTATGTAAATTGTCAAATTATATTTTTCGAACTAAATTGTGAAAAGAAAAATATTTATTGAAATGTATTGTTTAATAATGTTAAATGGATCGAGTAAATGGTTAACTATGGAAAGTTATTTTTCTTATTATACTACTATGTCATAGTGTGATCCCGACAGAAGGACATATCACGAGTGATATTGTTGTTCCTAAAAATATGGCAATGTCCTGTAGGACGTTGTGTTATGACCTGATAAGAGGGCAAGTCTTGCAGGTGATTGATATATATATTTTTTTGTTGTTGATGATGATGACAATGATGAAAATGATTATGATTATCATTATGATATGGTGATTTATATTACGTGTTGTCTCCTACCATTAGAGATATTGAATAACCCTAACACTGATAACAACCTTATATTGCATAATTGTACAAGCTATAGTACCGTTATAACTCCCGATCTTATGGTTAGTAGGAAAATATGTTTCTGGTATTTTATTATATAAAAGCGACTTGATTGATTGATTTATATTCAGTTGCTATATCTTGACGATATCTATGGATTTGATACTACTCAATGTGTGGTTATATTTTGTTCTAGAAAGTATTACCGTGGTTATATTCTGTCTTGAAAAGTGGATTTTGGTAAATGTACTTGATCATTAAATTGTTTTTATATTATGAAGATAGTACACCGATAAAATATTTTGTCTGAGGTACTCTAAGTAGATATGGGTCTACTATTGGTGTTAGATAGAGTTAGGGAATGATTTTGCTTTTGAGGCAATTAGAGTAGGTGTTAGTAGTGAAAGGTTAGACTTTTGTAGTTTTGTAGTGGAAGAGTATATATGTGTAATCATTGAATTTTGGGTTATATAAAAATTATAGAAAGAAAAGAAAAAAACCAGTTATATAAAATTGCACATATTCGTTTGTTTCTAGTTGACAAACATCAAGTCGAGGTCACGCCTAGTCTCAATCTTGATGTCCGTGGTGGAGTGTGATAGTCTTAGCAGTTAACTCATCGGAAATACCGCCCTTGAATATTTCTGGAACGTTGCGTTTGATCATCACAAGACTTATACGATTTGGACAATCACATCTCTCATATTCCCTTCTAACATCAGGGAAACTTTCTTCGCTGAGAGGTGAAGGCTATTTTTTCTTAGCGCAAAGTCAAGATCCATGCAACCGAGAACAATTAAAATGTTCTCCATCTAATACTTAAAGTTTGTGCCACTAAGCACAAGAATAGATTTCATGTTGGTAGTAATAGTAGCAGTAACTAAATAGAAAATAATAACGAACAATAAGCTCATAATATAGAGGTTTATGTCAGATTATTAATTAAAAGATCAACACATATTTACATACATGACATAAACTAAACAATGGTATTGGTGGGCCCTATTACAAGATACCTAACACAACATTGATGTTTAGTCCTTGGACAGAAACACCAACTTGTAAGTAGTTGTAACGGCCTGGTTTCCCAGGGTCATTACTCGGTTTCTCCTATAAAGATTTTGGTCCTAAATATTTCACCATTTATAAATAAATTTGTCACACCCCATCCCGGACACCCTTCATGTGGGGCTGGCATGACGTCGATATAACATCACCTATCTGACTAACCAATCACAATACGACAATATATAAATTTTTCATCTATATCACATATACACGATTCCATCTGATAGGGATACACCGTCCCAATTATAAGAACAATCAAACTAATCCCATGAATTTCCCTTAGATTCATCTCTGACACCTCGTCTCAAAATTTCTCTTAATTGACTCTATCGCGAGATCCGCATAACTCTATCTAGTGCCAGTAGGGGACCGACCGACTCCTAGCCATTTCACCAGCGAGTGTACTGCCTTTTTAGTAAAACATTTTTTTAATAATTATAATAATTTATTCTGCAACATCTAAATGGATCAAGCTTAAATATGTAAACATCACGTAGCTCGTAACAGTTTTCATAATGTCAGTAGTGAGAATAAAACACTATATATAAGTTCCATGCAAAATCATTTAGTATAAGAATCATGCCAATCACTATAATAAATAATAAATCACCAGTATAAGCAAAATACCACATCCCAAAACATCCTCTCAAACACACACACGCTGGCCAGCCCTAGTGATCGTTTTAACCTCACGATCGGGAGTTTGCAACGGTACCGTACCATCCGTAGGATGTGCCTTCCTACGAACACCCATCACTCCGCCGAAGCGGATAATCACTGCGCAATATAACGTCTAACATCACTCCGCCGAAACGGATAACATCACTCCGCCGAAGCGGATAACATCACTCCGCCGAAACGGATAACCTCACTTTACCCAAACAGATAAATATATGGCATCGTCAAATCAAATACAGCATCATCGAATCACAACTCAATAAATATTGTCTACTCAACCTTGTCAAAGCACCACGTCTATCTCTTTTCCTCAAAACCAACTTTTAAATTAAAAAAAAAAATCATATTTCACACTTTCTTTTAAAGAAAACGTCTGATTTTATCAAAAATCACTTTTCCATCCTTTGTTTTTAGAAAACCAAGCATTTTTAGGAAAAAAACAGATGTTTTCTATTCTTTTTAAAAACACCGTCTGATTTCACCAAATCCAACAAAAATTCATTTTCAACTTCATTTCAAAAACTACCGAAATCTTCCGAAAATCCAGTTTACCAACTCACCTAAATCCTGCTTGATCCATATCATTTATAAATTCATACAGTTTAAGTAAATACATATTCTATCATATAGATACATGGAAAAATAGTTTCGCAAGAAGACAGTACACTCACCTGAATATCTGTTTTCGTAGACTTAACCGCTTATTCCCTACCGGTACTCCAGTGTCTGCGAACCTAATAGCAACAGAACCTAAATTAATATTTTTTGTATAAAAACACCCAAATCACGCCATGCAACCCTAATTTCCTTAATTTCCTATTTCCCGTCTTTTCTCTTAGAATATTATCATTAAATTAACATTGCTCCGTTTCGGTTTACTTATATAAACTTTATTCATATTAACGGTCTCATTATTTATTATTTTCGTTTTTGACATTTCAATGCTAATAATTAGCTTCGTAATCACCCACGAGACAATTAAATTCATATATTAAGAAAGTTCGGGATTCTACCTCTTCCGGATTTTTTCGCCTGCCGCGAGATGAATTTTTGAATTCTACTGGGGGGTTTGCGTAATTTCTGCTTTTCCCCTTCTTTTTTTTTTTCTTTCTTTTCTTCCTTTCCTCTTTCCTGTTTCGGTTTCTGCTTTACCATCCCTGCTTCAGTTTGGAGCTCCGACCACACCACCTCAACACCGGCCAACACTCTCTCCTTTCTCCGATCTTCACCCCCGACTCGAACACACACACGACACACACTGATCATACCACACACGCAACACCCACTTCCTTCTCTCTCTATCTCTCACTTACCGTCGGCCAAAATAACCGACGGTAACACACATACACACACTCTGGAGCGCATACTCACACATACACGCATGCACACAGCACGCCCACCAACTAAAACCCACACCGCCGGTGAGTTCTCTCTCTCTAACCTACCGCCGGCAACATCCCACCGGAGTGGACGACCCCGCCGTCGATTGGACGGACAACACACATACATCGTATACACGATCATCGTTACCACCGGCGACGGAACAACCCTACCCACGCATACCCACACTAAAATAAATAGAGGAAACACACACATGACGACGATGGTTTGAACGATGGACACCCCACTCGCCGGAACACACCACCTCCGGACGATCACGCCGCCTTCTCCGATCATACACCCACTCGCAACCACCGCAGAAAACCACATCCTCTCACGAACAGCAAAGCCCTCACACAAACGCCGACCACACCCCGCCGGCGCCGAACCCGGCTGCTCCTCTCTCTCTCTCTTCTTTCTCTGTTTTCTTCTCTCTTTGATTTCCAGATTTGATTAGATTTTCTTTGATCATTACACATGAAGATATGTATATATTGCATGTAATTAGTGGTTTCAATTCATCCCAACGCGCCACGTCGCTGCTCTCTCTCTTTCCCCTGCTAGCGGTTTGCTCATCCGATCACGTATATATATAATAAAATTTTTAATTAATTACTCTTTCCTCCCCCAACTTTCTTTAAATCTTAATTTTAATCAATTTCAACTTCTTCTTTTTTTAAGTTTCTAAGATTTGCAATTTCACCTCTTTAAGTTTCAATTAAAAGTTAAATGTCAATTTACCTCCCTAAGTTGGGATTTAATGTTTCTAGATTTTCAATTTGATCCAATTTCATCCCTAATTTTCCATAATTACTCTAAAATACAACTAAAATTACGTACGTGTTAATTCGGAGTTTTACAAAATTAGTATTATAATTAATTTCGCTCTGATACCATCTATAACGACCTGGTTTCCCATAACCGTCACTAGGTTTCTCCCGCGTAGACATAGAGCCGAAAGACAAATCACTCCACTAACACGCTTCCACTGCACCACTATACAAGCCGTCTATTACTGTAACGACCCAATTTTCAGGGCCGTCACTAGGTTTCTCCTGAGGAGTAATTACAACTAAACTGAATATCCAATATAAATTTGGAAAATTTTACAATGCGGCGGCGACAATTATAATTTACCGATTTAAGTTTTACAATATAAATTGAACGGTTAATTTAATCTCTCGGAAGAATATCAACGAAATTATTCTTAAGTTTAAACTTTAAACATTCCAAATACTAAACAAGTAATAGGAATAAACAATTAGTAAAATATGACAATTTACCATATATCAGTAAAATAATCACCTAAACAAGTAAAATATTCAAGTTTGTTTGAATAAACAATCCGAGAAGTGTGATCAGATTATCACTTAATTCCTGTAAAATTAAATAAGTTATTAAATCAAATATTTTATTAAATATTTGACAGCTACGGCGGTATTATATTTATTGAATTATCGCGTCAATTTTACAACTAGAAATAATAAATGCAATTATTAGAATTTTAAATAGAAATTCAACTAAAATTATTGTCTCTGTTTCTCTCCCGCCGGCCCTACAATCAAAATTGTGGGGTTATGAACTAACGCTCAGTAGAATCAAAACTTATTTAGTTTGCTTCAAAATATAAGACTTTATAGATTAGCCGCCCCAATGATCAGTTGACCGAATGTCGTGTAATGAGTTACATTAATGACGTTTGGGCATGCCTGTCGGTCGACCGACCCTATATTTTGGTTGACCGATTTGACGAGAGGCCTTATTGGTCGACCACCCCTTATCGGTTGGTTAACCGATTCAGCCAGTGGCCTAATCGGCTACCCGTCTCTTAATCGGTCAGTTGACCACCCTTAATCGGTCGCCCGCCCCTAATCAGTCGGTTGACCATCCTGTGGGTCAATTGACTGACCTTCGTCTGTTCGTTATGTTTTGCAATGGGAAAACACCCTAAACTTCCATAAAAATGACGCTTTCCTTTCCCAAATCCATAATGTTTTCAACAATTATAAATCAAGTTATACATAATCTCAATGTTTTCTCCTACAATTCTATAATGAATCAAATCCTAAGAGAAAAAACTCAACCAAAAAAAAATAAAAAATACCATGAACATGAAGGTTTTAGGAACTCTAATGATTTAACATGAAGCTGACTCTGATACCACTTGTTGGGAATAAATCCCAAAATCTCAATAGATTTCTTAATCCTAAATTAACATATCAAATCATCAAAAGTTCTTTTAACACATAAACAAGCGTATATGAATTCATAGCGATGAATTGTCGGGGTAGAGGTCTTCTGCAGACTAATCACTTAATGTTCCTTAATGGGTTCTCTCTCTCAGATGGGAAAGAAGAGATGAGCAACTGTCTGATTAGTCTCGGGGACCACAACCCTCGTAATGTTCATTATATATTAGGTCAACTCAGGCCCCATTTAACCCTAATTGCCTAATATGGGCAACTACACATTGTAAAACCCATACCAATTTAATGTTTCTTGAGCCCATTAATTAAATCATTTATTTGGGCCCTTATAAAATTGATAGTCTATAATATAACGGTTTAATTAATCAAATGAGCCCACAATAGGAAATAATTAATTTCCTAACAAATGGTCCCTGTTTTTTTGTCTTGTAAGTTCTCCTAATTTACAAAATATGTCAATCTACAAATCTAAAAACATAAAAATTAAAATGGAAAGTCCATTTATCATAGAAATTGAAATTGTGAACATTTTCAAGGTCATAATTTAAAAAAAAAAAAATCATTTTAATGTACGACCCACGCTCTTTATTTTGATGTACATATTGAATATTTTTTTAAAAAAATTATAGGTTTCTGAATATTCAAATTAAACACAATAGTATGAATTTTCTCATCTAAGCAATAACAAAAGATGTTTTAGTAAGATGAGAGAGAAATTGAATAAACGTTCGATTGCAGTTGTCATGATTTATGGGAGAATAGTAATGATAGTTCTTTGTATTTTATCAATCGTTGAGGATTAATGTCTACAAATTCTTTTAGAATGATTTTTGTTTTTACCAACATAACTCTTTCATTGGTTAATTTGATATAGTAAATCTTAAATAAGGTTTAAAGAATACAAACCTCTTGAAAAAACCCCTCCACTAAACGCTTTACTATCTCATATTCTCTTAACCTTTACGAAATTTCACGGTGCATCACTGTATCCGCAACCTCAATAAGGAATGGATCAAGATTCACGAAAGACTTACTAAACAAATCTTCGATCTCCTATAAATAATATAGGGGGTCTAGTCAAGGTTCGTACACATTTTTCTTAGCTAATACTCTAGTAAACTTTGACAACAAAAACACTACTAATTCTAAAACTGGAGGTGCGACTTTAGCAGAGTCACCCACGATATTTTGATTTGTAGAAACCAAAGCTAGGAAGGTCATCTATCTCGAATCCCGAAGTGCCATTCTTAACGAACCCAACTTTAGCTTCATCATTTTCTTTTAAATGTTTTCAATTTAAATAAATTCGTATTTTTAAATCTTTTGATTTTTGAAAGTTTCTTTAGTACTTGATCTCTAAAAATTATTCTCTTTTTATTTTTTATTTTATTTTTCTAAAAAAATAGTTTATATTTATTATTTATGTTTTCCAATGATTATAGTTTAATGATATTTATATGAATGGAAATTGTATAATTTTAAGTGATAAATTATAAATCACCTACATGTCATTTAATTTTGGGAAAAGTACGACTTAGACCTTCTAACTATTGATACATTTTTAAGTAGTCCCTCTAAGTTTAAACGTTTCATTTTAAACCCTTTACGTATCATAACGTTTCAAATTCATCCATCCGTTAGAGATTCCGTTAAAACTAACAGAATCTCAGGGGCAAAATGGTCTTTTCACGTTTTTTAAATTTTTTAATCATTTTTAATTAATTTTTTTTTTGAATTTTTTTTTTCTCTCTCTTCCTCCCCTTCCTCTCTCTCTCCCTCCTTCCCTCCCCCCGCCACTTCCCTCTCCCTCTCCTTCTCCCTCTTCCTCTTCCTCCCCTTCCCCTTCCCCTCTCTCCCTCCCACCCCACCCCACCCCACCCCCGTAACAGGGGGTGAGTTCACCCCCTGTTGCAGGGGGTGGGGTGGGGTGGGGTGGGAGGGAGAGAGGGGAAGGGGAAGAAGAGGGAGAGGGAGAGGGAGGTGGCGGGAGAGAGAGAGGAAGGGGAGGAAGAGAGAAAAAAAAATTAAAAAAAAAAAAATTAAAAAGAAAAAATTAATTAAAAATGATTAAAAAATTAAAAAAATGTGAAAAGACCATTTTGCCCTTGAGATTCTGTTAATTTTAACGGAATCTCTGACGGAGGGACGAATTTGAAATGTTATGATACGTAGAGGGTTTAAAATGAAACGTTTAAATTTAGAGGGACCACTTAAAATTGTGTCAATAGTTAGAGGGTCTAAATCGTACTTTTTCCTTTAATTTTTTAATCAATTTTTAAATAATATTTAACATGTAAAATCATTACTTTAATTTTCATAAACATGTTTATTTAGATAAATATTTAATAATTTCAAATATAAATAATATATTGCCAAAGATACACCCAAGAGTTTGATTTAACTTGACGCGTGGAATAGACATCGGCTACTAATCGTTTCAAATATATAAGCTTGGGAAGTTTACAAAATTAATAGTCGTTTCAAGTGAATGAATCTAAAAACCATCCAAATTCCAAATCATTCATCACCACTACTCCCACAAACACGTCGATCTCTTGGTCAAATTTTAATCACATCTGTCCTTGTCATACATTGTGGTCGCCTGTTTTAGTTGTTTTTTGTTTCTTTCTGACAAATAGTGTTAAAGTGAGTATGATTGAAGAATATATCATTCTTTTAAAAAACTAAATAAAAATATTTGTATCCGGGAGGGTTAGTATAGTAAGTAAGAGGTGATACCCCTCCTTGTCATCATTCTTTTTTTTTTTTTTTTTTTTTTTTTTTTAAGTTCTATTTTCCTACTAAGAATAAATTCTTTAATGCACGATGTGGATGTAGAAAAATACGTCGTTAAGATCGTCAAGAGAGATAATTAATCAAGGTGTACATTGAATTAATCCGGACACATCTTACCATCTAAATAAAAATAAAATAGTTTTCAAACAGTTCGTATAGTTTAAATTTTGGATAAAATTACTTTGGACAATGTTTTTTGTTTTTTTATTGTTTCAAATGGCATATTTTAAATTTTCCAAAATAAGAGTTCAAAAATCAATTTACTTAACTTTGCGAAATGAATAATAAAGCCGAAAAGGAAATGTGAAAAGAAAAAAATGATTTTTATTCTATTAATTCCAAAGCTCAAATAGTAAGATTACTGATTGTGGGAGAAGAAAACTGTGGGAGGACATGATTCTACATGTTAGATTTTCATATAGATTGTATGTATCTTTCTATAATATGTAGCTAATATTGTTTGTGAATGACTTTCGCAAGTAATTAATTGTTGCAGAAAGTTTTGAGGATAAAGGCAAAGCATGTCGATGACACACAAATTATTATAAATGATAGAGTAAAAGGTCAATTGAAAATCACTAGATCATTTGATGAAGAAGAAAATAAAGTTGATGATATGGGTATTGTGCTACAACCATTTTGGACATTTATTTGTGATAGAAATTAAAGTTTATGATTTGTGCATTGAAAAACCATGTTATTTGTATTTTTGATGGTGATTTAAATTTATTATGTGATTAATAATTTAGTTGTTTTTTTTGAATTTGTGTATGTTCATTCTTGGAAATATTTTTTATAGAATGGTATGGTATTATTTTTCATTTAAAAAAAAAAAAGTAAGCAAAACAATCACAATTTTTAAATGTGACGGAAAAGAGGGTAAATATCACACTTTGATACAAAACTGAGATAAATATTGTCCGAATAATCACGGTTTTTTACTCTGATCACATATATCTGATATTTTTAATCACATTTGAGAATCCAAATATTAGATGGACTAAAGATTTCGATATTTAACTGTGATAAAAAACCTATCATCTCGATTTTTAACCGTGATGAAAAGTCTACTTTTAATCATACCTCTATCTATCACGGTTAGTTTTGTGACTAAAAACTGTGATAAAACCTTTTTATCATGGTTTTTAACGGCCAAAAAAAAAAAAAAAAGTTTTTTTTGTGTGTGTGATTTGATAACAAAAGATAAGGGGTCTTGGTGATATTTGATGATATAAATGAGATATTATAGTTGAATCTTATTTTATAGCTAAAATAAACTAAAATGTCGATGGAGAATAAAAAATAAATTTCTCTAAAATCAAGGAAAAAAGATTGAGGACAACATACTAAATAGTAAATAGGAACCCTTGTAGTCTTTTATAAAAAAAACTATTTATAAATATTGAACGATTTTTTAATTTTTTTTTTCAATAAATAAAGTTGTATTTAGCTTCCTAGAGAAAATGGGAAGAAATATAACCAAAAATAGATATATTTTTTTTAAAATTAATTTATATAAATTGGAACGTCAGATACGGTCCTTGAGATTCAGAATATTAATCCTCCCTTATATTTGGTTCCTGCAAAACAATGTACAGACAGATGGTCTAGCGGCATTGCACCGCTAGCATGAGAATCAACAGTGTGTTTTTGAGAGATTTTAGCAATGTAATGGTTAGGAATTGCCCACCTTGGCCAAAAAAAACCCTCCCCCTTGTATTTATAAGCGTAGAAATGATTGTTGGGCAAGTCTTCTTTAAATTTTGGTCAATTCTCGATGCCCCCAATTTAAGGGGATGTAGGATTAATGGCCGATTATATTTGAATTGCAACTGCCCATTCCATATATAGTGGATAGTTGTAACAACTCCCAAGCACATGATACAGCCCGAGTAGGAAGTGGTACAGGGCATCCTCGATAATCTTGAGGATGAATTCATAGTGTTGTTAAGTCTCTAGTTTCAATTAGGACTTACCCTCTACTTGTTGCCTTTAATAATCTCTTCGGGTATCGTACCATATCTTTGATTATCGGAAAGTGAGTTTAGGCTCACAGGCTTGACACATGGGTGTTACCCAAAAATGCTTGGGAACACGTGGCCTGCACGTGAATTTGTCTTTGCACATGGCAGCTTTTAAACGGGTCAAGAAAATCCCTCATTAGCCACATACATTAGAAATTAATTTAATATATAATTTTGAAATCAAAAGTTACAATTTTTATGTTCATTTTTTTTAATCTATAACAAACAAGTGATTTATGGTAATATTGAGATGCACCACAGAATTTTCCCTAATTTTAAGTCAACAACAACGACACAAACTAAACTAAGCCTTTATACCACTTAAGTGGGGTCGACTATAGGAATCCGTTTATGCTATAGTGATCGATAGGGTCATCCCCTCAGTTAGGTTAAATGTTATTAAATTAATTATAATAGTCTCATCCCAAGTCTTCTTGGGCCTCTCTCTCCCTCTAATAGCCCAGCACTTGAACTAAATCAAAATTTCTCGCTGGTGTGGTTCTTCTATGGACAATGTCCTTTTCACTCATTTCAAAAGTACCATTATATATATTCTTCCTAAAATACCCTTCAATAGTTATAAATTTTACATAAATGCCATTTTGACCTTTTTTTTTTTTTTTTCAAAATTCCTAAAATTAATATATATATATATATATATATATAGAGAGAGAGAGAGAGAGAGAGAGAGAGAGAGAATTTCACTTGTTTTAAAATTTTCCTCAAATTTTATTTTTTAATAAAAAATTCATTTAATTTTATTTTTCTTGAAAAATAATTTTTTTTTGGTAAAATATCATAAATTCCCTGTTTCACTTAATTTTATTTCAAATTTAATTTATTTTTCAAATATTCTATGAACATTTTAAAATATAAAAAACTTAAATATTAAATTCTATTTAAATTGAAAATTCATGTTAAATAATTTTAAAAATCAATTAAGTGAATATCTACTTAGATATCCATTAAGTGGATATCCACTTAATTACATTTAGTAGATATCCACTTACATTATTTTTTACTTAATTTAATTTCAATTTTAATTTATTTTTTTTAAATATTCTATGAACATTTTAAAATATAAAGAATTAGAGAAATCAGAAAATAAAAAATTCCACTGAATATTAATCTTCAGTTACATTCTACTAGAAAATTATATAAATCCACTTAACCCCTAAGTGGAAATCCACCCCCCCCCCCAAAAAAAAAAAAAAAAAAAAGAAAAAGAAAAAGAAAAATTTAAAGTGGAAATCCGCTGAAAATTTAAGACGATTGATGTCCTTCGTTTTCGCCAATCGTCACACCGTCGCGCTCTCTCCATTTTCATCAATCTTCAATAAGTAGATAAGTGGATACCTATTAAAAATCAATAAGTAGATATCCACTAAAAAACAATCAGTGGATATCCACTAAACTAAAAAATAATACAAACATTTAAATAATCAATTTAAACAATCAGTGGATATCCACTGAACAAAAAAAAAAAATAACACAAATATTTGCACACAAAGGATAAAAATGACAAATAAATCAAGAAATCGTTAGAACTTATTTGAATCTAATTAGGCAATCCTAAATAATATCAAAATTCTAATTCAATTTCATTTATCTTCTTTCACCTATCAAGCAACCAAACAGTTGAAACACATAATTATTCCATCAAGAAAAATTCAAAGCAAAAAAAGGAAAAAAAAAAAAAAACTCAAATCGTTCATTTTTCCAGCAAGATCGACGGTGGAATACCTAAAATCGTTCAATGATCAGAGAGAACATCAAGACCGATGGTGGAACACAGCAAGTCAGAGAACAGGGAGGGGCAGTAAAAAAGATCAAGTGGATATCTACTAAAAAAATCAAGTAGATATCCACTTGAACCGAAAACATTCAAAAATTAAATCATCATCAAACAACAAGATCAAGAAATTCAGAATCTAATACCAATAAGGATAAGAAATTCAGAAAATTTATAAACAAAAACATATCTACTCAAAATTTAAGCAGATCTGGCTCAAATTTGAGTAGATCTACTTAGATTTGACCAGATCTGAGTAGATCTAAGCAACGAAAAATGGAGGCGATTACCCGAAAGATGAGCATCAGCGGCAACGAACGACGAACAATGGCGACAACGAACGACGGTGACAACGAATGATGAGCATATCTTGCCACCGCCATTGTCTCCCTATTTCCCATCGCCGACCACTCTTCCACCGTCACCACCGCCATCGTCGCCGTCTCCGGTTAGGTTTTCCTCAATTTGGCCATATCTGGCCAAATCAAAGTTCTCTCTCTCTCTCTCTCTCTCTCTCCCTTGATTTGGCAACTCCAAGAGCGCGATGACGTTCGATTTGCCACCAAGCGCAATGACAGTGACGCCAACGCTACCATCCCAACCAATGTGGCCACCAATCACCGTCGGATGAGAGTGAGCAGAGGTCAGCTAAAAGAGAGATGATAGGGGTCAAATATTTTAAGGTTAGGTTTAAAATGAAGAAGGGTATTTTCGTCATACAATTTATGTCGTAGGGGGCTGTGCCAATTTTTTTTTCAAAAGAAGACCTAATTTTTTTTTTATTTTTTTTTAATTGTATATGACTTAAAAAGTTATTCCTTTTTAAAATTGGACATTTGGAGGAAAAATCTTAAATTTATGGAAATACCAAAAATTACCTTACGCATATGCAATACAACGCCCGGAGGCTGAGAATAAAGTGGTACAGCTTCCGCCATACCTACCTTCGGTAGGTTGTCAAGATACCCACAGTCAGTCAACCATATTTGTCCAATTATCATCCCTTCTTAATATTGATTGGTACTTGCAAGAATAGTTCCAAATATAAGCAATAGAAAGTTACCAAGTCAACCTTAAGTTCTTGAACTAGTTTACCATCGACTTAGAGCATTTTCAAGAGATGTGGTAAAATTTGGTATGCCATTTGCCCAAATAGACCAAATAGCACACCAAAAAAAAAGAAAAAAAACACTCCAATAGATATGCTATTTGTGGTGTGCCATTTTTTTAATTAAAAACGAAAATTAACAAATTAATTTAATTGAATTTTGAGATTTCAATTTAATCGCTAAACATTAGTTTTTAGTTTCAAATTAAAGCGTAAAAATTAAAATTAATTAAAATTTTACTTTTTAATTAATCCGCCAAAAGGTATAATTAACTAAAACACAAAAATTAAAAATTTCGATTTTAATTTTGCCGCCAAATCTAAAATTTTGGTTCAAAGTATAAAATTAAAATTTTAGATTCAACTTTACCTCCAAATCTTAAATTTTGGTTTCAAAATAAAGTGCCAAAATTGATGAGTTCTTTTAATCAAGCTTTGATATCCAATAAATTTAGCACATTGTTTATTAATTTCTTGCCATCGGCTCATAATAGATGCTTGACTGCGCCCAAATTCAACTCCTCCGTTTATATTGAAGTATTCATGTATTCTCTTCCAAAACGCATTGTGTTGTTGGCCACTACCGGTGATCGGATCTTTGCTCGTGTTGATCCAACCAGAGACAATTAGAATATCCTCGATAGGATTGAAATTTTTGGCTCTTTGTGCCTTTCTAGTCATTGATCTCGCTGTATTTTCATTGTCGGGGATTGGTTCTGTTTCGGGTTGATCTTCAGAAAAATCATCTAAAAGAAGAGTAGTGTAATAATGATTTGATTCAGAACCCATCTACATATATTAAATTAAAGTAAATAAATCGGATAAATAACAGCTAAACATGGAAAAAAACACAAACATTAATCAATTAAACAAAGAAAAAATAATTAAACAAATTAATCAATTCAACATAAATTAAATTAACAAAAACAAATGAATGATTTTTTTTTTATTAACCCATCCCATAGCCCATTCTCTAAATTAAATTAACATAACCCAATCCCTAATCCAATCAAATGTGATTAACCAATTTGATTAGCCCAGCCCCTTATTTAAATTAACCTAACCTAACCCAAAGTGTTAAACAAACCTCTCCCCCTGATCACATCCCCCGATCACATCGCACAAAAGGGGTTTCAAATGCTTTGCCCTAATTCTCACAAACCGATCGAAATACAGAGAGAGAGAGAGAGAAGATCGACCTTTGATTGTGATGGCAGCTTGCGGAGACGGCGATTGCGATGGTTGCGACGGAGCCGATGATTGCGATTGCGATGGTTGCGACGGTTGCGATTGCGACGGTTGCCACGGTTGCGGCAATTTCTCAATCTGGTTTACGACAGTTGTGCAGTAGACGCTTGCGATGGATTTGGTTCGACGAATGGCGGTGAAAGCTTGCGATGGAGGCTTGCGATTCA
The DNA here is from genome assembly GCA_016647705.1 of Eucommia ulmoides. Lineage (NCBI taxonomy): Eukaryota > Viridiplantae > Streptophyta > Magnoliopsida > Garryales > Eucommiaceae > Eucommia > Eucommia ulmoides. The sequence goes on along the minus strand of CM028332.1, from coordinate 29,405,874 downwards.
GACTTGCTTGGTTGGTTTGATTTTCATTTGCTTGCTGAATTTATACACTATTATTTTTTTTTTTTTCAAATTGGGTTCTGAACCGTTGGCTACTCCAATGGTCGCTGTGGCTACTGCAACGGTTGATGTGGAAAATATGGCACAACAGAGCTGGTGTGCCAAAAATGGCACACCACATAGCACAACTGTTGGAGCTCAATTTTGGCTTCAAAAATGCCAAATTTGGGATGGCACACGGGATGGTGTAGCTCTTGGAGATGCTCTTACTGGGTCTCTGACTCAACATTCTCTCTCATTCTGCCTTAAACTATTTTTTTTTTTTTTTTTTATCATTTTACAAATACTAGTCAATCCTCTTTGATTAACATTTTCTTGTAAAAAGACATAAATACCATTTTCTTATTTAAAAAAATTATTTTTTAAATCTTTTATTTTTCGAAAAATTCACTAATACCCCTTCTATTTTTAAAATTATTTTTTGAGTTATATTAACTAATTCAAGGAGTTTATTTTAAGTCAATCAAAATTATGAGGGGAAAATGTATTTTTCATTTCATTAACTCTTTTCTTGGCCTCTTCCCACTGTAACATAGTCAGTTGTTGGCCCTTTCATTTTATTCACCAACACTGGCGACGATGAGCACTGGCTTAATTCGACACTCATCGACTCCAACAGGGTTGCCCTCTGCCGCATCCAGTCGAAGGCCGATGGACCATCCGTTTTGGTCACCACTGCCAAACGCAATTTCTTTTCCAATGGCTACGATCTCGCGTGTGCCAGATCGGACGAAATTCGGCACCATCTCATGGACTCCAAGCTCCAATCACGCTTCACCGATCTAATTTCTCTCCTCATGCTGACAATCGTAGTCAGTTCTGGCATGCCTCCACTGCTGGATTTGTCCTCGCGCTCACTCACGACCACATCAGGATGCGGAAGGACCGACGCTGATTTGTGCTCGCTGGCAAAAATCCATGCTGGATCTATGCTGGTGAGCACAGATCTAGCACTATGCCGGGCCATATATATTCTCTCTTTTGGGGGGTGTTATTTCTAATGTCATCTATTTTCTGGGTTGGAGCCTTGGGTGTTGTTTGCAAGGGAAGAGTTATCAATTTGGTGAAGATTCATGTGTGCTGTGTGGCGAGAGACAAAGATGAGGAGGAAAAAGAAGATGTGTTTTTTTTTTCTTTCTAAATAGGGGTTAGAGAAGTATTTCTTTTTAATGAGGATGTTAGTGTACAAAATTAAAGATGAAAAAATGTATGAAACAAATTTAAAGGGTTATATATGTATTTTAGTTTTTAATTATTTTTAAATAATTAGGGGTAAAATTATTATTAAAATAAAAAATTTATTCATTTTTTATCTATAGGGGAGGTTAGTAGTCTTTGACCAAAATGATAAAAGGGTTGACTGGTATTTGTAAAATGACATGAAAGGTATTTGATTTAGGATAAGATGACAGGGGAGTTAAGTGGTATAAACTCTTAAAATATATATATATTTGGAAAATTTACACTATCCAATTTGAATTTTGTGAAATGTTGCTTTTTGTACCCAAATATTTTATTATCAAAAGTTATTCCGGTATTGAATTCGTATCAAACTGACCTAGTACTTACCTACCGAGAAACATTGGATATAAATGCTTTTTTATTGATGGCACAGTGTTTACTTTTAGGTACCAATTGCAATAATCTAAACAATCAACTTATTTATGGTCAATATAGGAAGGGGAAAATAACTTGCATCAATGGGGTGAGGAGAAAATAGACAGGCACCTCAACATCCTAATGTAGCAAAATCATGTTGAGGATGAAAATGATGAATATATGTGCTTTTCAAATCATTGGTTATTGATCCGTCTCATTTTTTTTTTTGGATATATTAATTCAAAAACTATAAAGTTCAAACAATATTATATTATATATATATATATATATATATATATATATATATGTTTTAAAATATTTATCAAGAGATGATCACTGAAAAACAACTCAAATTAAACTTGAGTGACACCTCGTGTATTTGTAAAATCTTCAGAGACCATCTTATTTTGAAAATATCACATACAATTTTTGTTATTTTACAAGCTAATATGGGAAAACTCCCTCTCATAACTGACATAGGTATTAAGCCTTAAAACGGGTCGGATCGGGTATGAATTTTGATCCGGAACAAATAGACCTAATCGGTTATCTGGGCTGAAGCAATATAGGCCCACTAGGGTGGTAGCTTCGGCGGTCTTCTGAGCAAGACTAACGGCCCCACAAAGAGGCCTATATTTGGGTATATTGAAACCCACAGTGTCAAAGGCTAAGGAACAACTAGGTCATCCCAACTAAAATGACTCACCTACACGTGAGAAGACGAGCCGGTTTGACTGTAACGGTCCATAATTAATGGGGACTATTACAAAGTTCTATCCTGAGATAATGGGGATATTGGTTATCTTTCAAGCTATTAGGAGCGTATCAAGGGATTGGCGACCTTTTCAAAATAACGACAATATATCTCTAAGCCTATAAAAAGGGTAGATATCACTGGTAATTTTTACAATACAATCTATGTACACCGTTCTCCATATACGAGATTAAATTATTCTCACGCTGGAGGTTCTTTTGCCGACACTACACCGGTGTCCCCCATTAGAACTCACGGTTTTGCAAGTAGTAAGAGGAATGTGAACATATTTTTGACATGTGCAGAGTTGTTACACGTGTCAGAGATTTTTTTGGAAACATCATTTAGCGCAGTATGTAGGAAACGCTAACATTAAAAAGATTTCCGTTGCAACTATTCAGCAGCTACGAACATGAGCGGAAACAACTAGTCGAAGTATTGACTTGCCGCCTCCATCTGAAGTAAAAGCACCAGTGGAGCTGCATGGGAAGATTCAGACCGATCCTCCACCGACCGTGCTAAACACTGATGCAAAGATTGATGCTCTTACTTCAAATATGGCTGAGACAGTCGAGACGATCCAATATAAATTGAGGATAATTGTTGGTAGCAGGTCGCAATCCCCAACAGCTAACCATGAAGCTGGAGAAGAAGTAGAGTGTCCTAGGTATGTTAATCCTTAGTTTTATGAGAAGTGACTTGCTCAAGGAGATGTAAGCCATCGGCTGGAGAGAAGGATCTACAGCCGTATTGAGACTATTGATTCACATTGACAGATCATAAGTAAAGTAGAAAGAGATCAGTCTTTGGATGAACTGGACATACTGTCGAAAGGTACTGAGATGCCTTTCTTGCCAGATATCCTAGCTGTCCTACTTTTCGAAAGTTTAATCCCCTGAAGTTCGAGAAGTACGATGGGAGAGCAGATCATGTAGACCATATCTTCCAGTTCAAACATGTAATGAATCTTTATGGTTCAAGTGATTGTACACTCTGCAGAGCTTTTGCTATCACGTTGAAGGGCTTAGCCCTTGAATGGTTGCATACACTTCCTCCAAACTCTATCACATCGTTCAAGGAGTTTGGAAGGATGTTTATTAAACATTTCATAACTTGTCAAATGTTAATGAAGGGTCCTGATTTTCTGCTCGCCTTGCGTCAAGAGAAAGGAGAAACTCTACGCCAGTATATGAGCCAATTTAATGAGGAGTTAACATGTATTGAGGGTTGGGATACCAACCTTATCATTAATGTGTTCACCTTAGGGTTACGTTCTGGCCATTTTTAGGACTCATTAACCAAGAAGAGCCCCCAGAACCTATCAGAGTTGATGGAAAATCCAAACCCTATATGAAATTGGAGGACGTCAAGCTCGCTAGAGAGGGCATTAGATCTTTCAAAGATCACCCCTGACAGAGTGAGAAGGATGGAGGCAAGGGCAAAAGCCAGCAAAATAGATAGGTATAAAGATTGAGTTAGGTGTTCGAATTCCAGATCAGAAGCTCGTCAAGAGCCAAATCTGTCTGGTCTGCGAATGCCGATCTCAAGGATCTTGCATGAGATACTTGCCTCTAAAGTAATTTAGTGGCCTCCCAGATAGACTACCAAGTCCAACAGGAAGAACATGTTTAAGTATTGTGATTTCCTTAAGGATCATGGCCACGATATGGATGACTGCTGGGTGCTCAAAAATGAGATGAAGCGTTTAGCGGACATGGGTCAGCTGTGCAATTATTTACAAGAACGCCCAAAGGATAAGAAGATGCCCCAAAATGAGGGTCATCGCAAAGGTCATCACGAAAAGAACAGAAATAAGAGCACCCCGGTGATAATCGTAAAGTAATATTCATGATAAATTCTGCTAGGCCAAGCACTGGAGAGTCCAATTGAGAATGAAAAAAGAAGGTCCGTGAAGCAGCTTTGAAGTGATTCTTCGGAGAGGCAATGACGGTGACGAATCCAGGAACAATTATTACTTTTTCGGAGGAGGGCTGCGAAGGGATTGTTCACCCATATGAGGATGCCCTAGTCATTACTCTATGGATCTCCAACTTCCAGGTAAGACAGATCCTGATTGATAATGGTAGTTTTGTAAATAATTTTTTTGTCTGTACTTTGAAGCAGATGGGAATACCAAGTTTAGATATGAGTTCCATTCAAACCGTTATGGTGGGATTCAATGGCGACCTCACATCGCCATGTGGAAAAATCACTTTGTCTGTCACCTCCAACAAAGAAGAACGAGGGTACACTAAAGTCACAGAGTTTATGGTGATAGACTCAGTGTCACCCTATAATGCAATTCTTGGGCGTCCATGGTTACAAGCAATGAGGGCAGTTGCATCAACATACCACCAGTGTGTCAAGTACGCAAGGGAGGGTTCTGTGGCAGTGATAAGAGGTGACCAAGCAACCTCAAAACAGTGTTTTTCAATAACAATGAAGGGTAGGGGTACGCCCTTACAACAATCAAAGAAGGTTCAGGGAGTAGTTCTGCCAACAAGCTCAACAGAAGAAATTGACAATTTCAGGGAACACGCAAGTATAATCCAGTCCGCCAAGCAAGTTAAGCAGATCACCTTTAACAAAGGGACTCAAAAGCTTATGATTAGAGGATCATTAAGCCAATCTGAGGCCAGATAGATTAGCGAGTTGCACCAAAAGAACCTAGACGCCTTCGCTGGGGCTCCTGAAGATATGAAAGGAATCAATCCAGACATTGCGGTACATCTCCTAGATATTTCTAGGTCATACCCCTAGTCCGGCAGAAAAGGGGGACTTTCAGTCTAGAGAAAGAGAAAGTGATTGAAGCCAAAGTGATGAGACTGCTTTCCATTGGCCACATAAGCAAAGTGATGTACCTAAGGTGGTTGGCCAATCCAGTTCTTGTTAAAAAGAAAAACGAAAAGTGGAGGATGCGTGTGGACTTACTGATCTTAATCAAGCATGCCCGAAAGACTACGATGCCAAGGATAGACTAGATGGTCGATGCTGCAGCAAGGCACCAACGCTTGACCATGATGGATGCTTATGCAGGCTACAATCAAATTTGTGTAAATCAGCAGGACGAGGAAAGCACATAATTCATTACACCAAAATGTACTTGCTGTCACAAGATAATTCCATTTGGTTTGAGAAATACAGGAGCTACTTACCAGTGATTGGTGAACCGTATTTTTCATGATCAAATTGGGGCCACCATGGAGGTTTATATTGATGATATGCTCGTCAAAAGCTCCAGGCAGGAGGATCACCTTTGCCATGTGGCCGAGACTTTTGCTGTTCTAAGAAAGTATAACATGAAGTTAAATCCTGAGAAGTGTGTTTTAGGTGTCACATCTGGCAAGTTCTTGGGTTTTGTGATTAACCAATTTGGCATCATAGTGGATTCAAGATAGATAAAAGCTGTTAAAAATCTAAAATCTTCTGCAACTATAAGATTAGTATAGATGTTGACTGGTAGATTAGCGGTGCTGAATAGATTTATCTCAAAATTTACGGATATGTATGCTAATTTCTTCAAAATTTTGAAGGAAAATAAAACCTTTTAGTGGGATGATGACTGTGAGTGTGCCTTTCAATCCATTAAAGAATACTTGGGCTCATTGGAGACGTTGGCCAAAGTAAACCCAGGAGAAGAGCTGAACCTCTATTTGGTATTGACACCTGTAGCAGTTAGTGCTGCACAAGTCTAAGAACTCGCATGAGGGCAGAGACTGGTGTACTACATCAACAAATTGTTAGTTCCAGCGGAAACTTGTTATACGGAGTTGGAAAAGCTAGCTTTGACTCCGGTAATTGCAGCTCGGAAGCTTAGAGCATATTTTCAGGCGCATGTGATTAATGTGCTGACCTCATACCCATTCCGAGTGGTAATGCACAGGCCAAAAGCTTCTGGTCGTCTTATGAAATAGATTGTGGAACTTGGTGAATTCTTCATGAATTACAAGTGATTGGTTGAAAATACCTATCTATTTCTAAGTTGAATTTGGTAGTTTTCAAATATTTTAGTAATATTTTATTGTGTTTATGTTTGTTTTAATGTAAATCAGGTGTAGGGACGTAATCGATTGATAATCAAGAAAAATGGTCAGAAATCGTTAGAAAATGAGAAAAATGATCAAAGTTGAGTGCAGTGGTGAAACAACAGAGAGTCAGAAAACCTTCTGATTGTTCACCACTGCAGTGGTAAAAGAACAGAACGCTTGCTAATTTTTCACCTTTGCAGCGGTTAATCCCACCTTTGCAGCGGTTAATGGCCAACTAGAGAAAATATTATTTTAGATATTTTGATCAATGTCTAATAACCCTTTCCTACCCATTATTCAATTTGTTTTAGAGAATGTTTTTGGGAGGTTTTTGAGAGCTCCAAACCCTATCAACCAAGAGAAGATCACAAAGCCAAGAGGAGGAGACAATATCGGAGCAATTTTAGCCGTAGTTCTTCGAATAACGGCTAGTCTCATTGTTTCTCTCTTTTATTCTTAGTTTGGTTGATAGTTTTGTATATGTTTAGCTTGTATTTTGTTGTGTATGTGATTATGGCCATGAGCAACTAAACATATATTGTCTAGGGAGCATTTGGTTTATGAAAGCGTTGTTTGTTTGATTTTTGTTTCATTATTTGTTGTTCTTGCCTATTCGATTGTGTTTTTCGTTCTTCTACGTTTATATGCTTGTTAAGATATATTGAGAAATCGGGGTTTGACACTCGGGAGAGGTAACCCCGGATTCAGACTAGGGTTTAAACACAATGCGATGATCTAATGACCCGGGAGGGTATTAGAAAGTGTCTAATCCGTGAGGTTGGGGCAAGACTCATGTGACTAAGTGTCGTATAGATGCTTGATAGGGACATCGGTGTTGACACGAAGTCACATATTCATTCACTTTACACTCGGGAGAGGTAGTGAGTGAGATTTCGATACCTAGATTGTCGGATAGATTTGAATGTTATTAATTTAAACTAGATTGAATCAAACACGTTTTGGTGAACGAAGTTAATCCCTAGACAATAAAATCCCATAAATGTCGTAGTAGTTGTATAGTTTAATTAGTTAATTAGTTTAGTTTATTACTATAAACAAAAACCCAAAAATAGAGTCGCCTAGATAAAATACGATTATGACAATCGCGGTACTCAACGACAGTATCTAATCCAATCCCTATGGATACAATAACCCTTACTCTTCCTACTTTACTATTAAAACTTGATCTGTACACTTGCGGTACAAGCAACGGCATTTTAGTCCCCTGCCAAAATTTTGGCTCTTTTGTCGGGGATTGGTTTTTAGTTTGTTGTTGATATTGTGAGTAAGTAACTTGATTTTAATTTAGGCATTTATTTTTTTTATAATTTTTGTTTGTAGTTTTGTTTTGTCTTGTAAGGTACTTGAAGATATTAGATCAACAAGTGCTATTGCGTTTCTTTCAACGGGATTCTGAACCGTTTTACTCTGCATGGGAAAGATATAAGGTGTTGCTATTTTGGTTCCCCAATTGAATATGTTAAGGGGGAGTTCATTATAGTGCTTTGTTGAATATCTTATGATTATATTCATTACTATGGTTTAACGAGTTAAAGAACCAGTCCTCGGATATAGGAGGATACATTATTGTCTTGAATAAAAAATCAAAGTTAATTGTCATCATCAAAGAGGGGGGAGATTGTTAATCCTAAGATTTTGATGAACAATTAAATGTTGATATTTTTTGTGGAACTAGCGGTTTGATTAAGTGTTTTAGTTTATTAGTTCCAGTGATGAGATTATCATGAAGATATTATGCTAAATGGATGCTAAAGACAAATGATAAAGATGATGGAAGTTAACATATTGAAGAATCTAGGAAAAATAACTCAGGTTAAATTATTACTCTTAATGATTCCTGATTAGGATCACACGCGACACAAAATGAGTTTTATAAATATGTGTGTTTTTTATTGGAATCTAATTAGTTAAATTATTTTCTCCTATGTGTAATTAAAAAATAAATATTGATAATTGATGAGAATTGAATTTAAGAATTTAGTGGAGCTAACTGAGAAAAGAAATTGGCTAAAGGGGCAAAAATGTTGAAAAAAATGAATTAAAATCGGATTGAGGAAAGTGTTCTAGCAATGGTCGGTCGACAGGTAAGTCGACTTGTGGTTATACAACAAAGTCTCTGGATCATTCGGTTGACAAGTAAGTCAACTTATGGAACTTTCTAGATCATTAGGTCAATAGGTAAGTTGACATGTGCTTCAAGAATGAACTCTCTGGATCTCTAGGTCAATAGATAGGTCGACTTGTGAAACTCTCTGAATCGTCCGGTCGGTAGATGAAGGATGGGCGGTCGACCAATGGGCGAAGAGTTTTTGACTTGGGCTATATCCAGAATTGAGAGGTCGATAGACGGCCTTGGTCGATCGACAGATAGAGCTGTTTCAGGATTTATGAAATTTTGGATTTTATTAAAAAAGTAGCCGTTACTAGCCATTTTATGGTTAGGATATCTGAGATATCTTAGGAATCTAATATAATCTTAGTTATTTAAATGATATTTGAATATTCCTATAGATACGGTTCAAATAGTTTTGATATCTATCAATTTGGTACATGTAATTCTTTCTATTTTATCTAATTGAGATTAAGTAAAGTTTGAGAGATCAAACTGAATATTTTAAAAGACATATTTAAGAGAATTATACCAGGATTGAGTCTTAATGATATAAGGGGGCTTGTGGAGTAATTATTTGTCATGATATTTGATAATTAGCCGTTAGAGGGATTCTTATAATCCCTTATAAATAAATATGCGGTTTTGAGGTTTAATATATCCAACAATCCCAATCAATCAAAATTCAAGAGCAATTTAGTTCCTGAGTTTTCTAAGAGTCATCATTCTATAATCATACTGAGTGTATTGTGATATCTTTCTTGAGATTTGTTCTTCAGAAACATTTGTTGTGGATTATTGCAACTTCTGATCTGAAGTGTCATTACTATTCTAATCATTATTCTTTAGGTGGATTCCTAGTGAGATTATTCCAAGTTATTTGCTACTATTATTATTTAGTTGGAATTTGTTTTCCAGATTTTTATTGAAAATTATTTTGAAACAATTTCTTGAGAAAATCTGATTATGTGTTAAATTATTTGTTACCCATTTTTTGTTTAAAATCAGATTTTGAATTTCTCACTTTATTTCTATCACTAGTATTGGGATATTAATTTATCTGGGGTGGTAGAAGCTCCGAGTGGGAATAACTTATCAATTTTTGTAATTGGTGAGTTGTGTGCGGATTAAATACTATTGGGAGTGTTTAATCAGGGGTAGCTGGTTTCAGTCTCTTTTGGTAAAGAGATTGAGGTTTTGATCTTTGCTTAGAGTATAAAAAATTAGGTTTTAATGCTTCCTTTATAGAATTGTGATCGAATTGTAACGGTTCAGTCCTTACCAGGTAAAAGAATATTTTAAGTGTTTTTGTGAGGTTTAATTCTTAAGCCTAAGGTATAAAAAGAATTAGGTCGAGATTCTCCCTATAATAAAATTAGGTTAATCTTTAACTTGGTAAAAAAGATAGAGGTTATTCCTTAGCCTGGGAAAAGAAATTGTAAAGGTTGATTCTGAGCCTGCGAAAAGAATCATTGTGAGAGTTTGATTCTTACCTTTAAAGGAATCTTGAGATTAGTGGGTGCGACTCTCCGTAGAGCTCGGGGGACTGGATTAGCCAAGAGTAGCTTGGTGAACCAGTATAAATTTCTATGTGCTGTATTATTTATATTGTTTATATTTTGTTGTTTAGTTGTGAACCTAGTTGATAACACATATCCGCTGCTATAAAGATAATAATTAATTTTCGGATAAAATTAATTGTTTAATTTTAAAGTGTTATATTCTGATAATTTTTAATATTACCTAATTCACCCCTTCTTTTGGGTAGCTCACTAGGCCAACAAATATGATTCACTCTAACCGTAAGGACTGAACGGTAAAATTAGACGATGCATTATAGGTATACTGCACGTCTTTTAAAACACTGATCAGAATATCACCATATCGGTTGTTGTTTGGGAAAGTATGCCATTTGCTAGTAGAATTGGAGCACAGTGCCTATTGTACAATAAAAAAGCTAAATTTTGATCTCAATGCTTTGTGGAAACAACATCTCCTTCAACTCAATGAGATGGAGGAATTCTGGAATGAGACATATGAGAACGCTAAGTTATACAAAGACAAAACCAAGAAATTGCACGATAAGCACATCATTAGGAGGGAGTTCAGCCTGGGACAACAAGTCTTACTTTTCAATTCTTGGTTGAGACTCTTTCCCATAAAACTAAAGTCCAGATGGTCCGGACAGTTCCGGATCAAGCATGTATTTCCATTTGGCTCTCTTGAATTGGAAGGTGACGACGGACAGATTTTTCGAGTCAATGGGGAGAGAATCAAAGACTATTTTGGAAATAAAAAACGAGTTGTGGAGAGTATCTCCCTCGTTGACAACTGATGTGGATCGTTGATAAGTCCAACTAGGGACGTTAAATCAAACGCCTTTTTTGATATACAACCCAAGGGATTGGTTTTCGCCAATTTTTGCTATAGTAACTTTTTTGGAGGTTGAAGTGGTCCCGATGCAAGTTTGTAAGTGAATGGAGGAGATTAGACATTTAGGGAAATTATATGATCTTGAACGTGATGAAATAGCGGAGCGGAAACGAAGCGGTGGCAGGCCGGTTGAAAAAATGCAAAAAAAATCAAAAGAAAAATGTAGGCGTTCATCACTACAGCAGTGGAATCCATCACTGTAGTGACCATTAAGCAAAAAACATTATGTTATTCCACCGCTGCAGCGATGGGGCCCCTGTTTTGATAAATAGGGGCATCGTTTCATATAACCGCAATTCTCAAACCCTAAATCCCGAAGCCTCTTCAAATTTCATTCCTAAACCAATTCAAACCTCAAAATCCATCCTTCCATACTCAAAAACAAAGATCCCTACAAGAATACAACCACAAAATCGCATTTCAAACTGTAAATTTGTGGTTCTAGGGTTAGAGTTCAAAGAGGCGAAATCTTCTATTTTCAACTATTGGGCACTCAAAAATTCATCAATTAAGTTGTTTTGAAACTACATTACACTTGTGTGCTACCGTAGTATGTTGATTTTCTTGTTCATTTGAAGATTGGTTGAGAGAATGGATTGTTGATGTAGAACCCTTGAACCCTTATTGCGATTTTCATGTGTGGTTTTGGGTCTATTTTTGGTGAAGAACACTTTGTTTAGTGGTGGTCTCTTTGTTAGATCCAAGTATTGTTCATAAGTTTATGCAATTTTTGTTAAAATCTTGAGATTTGTGTGTTGCAAATTAGGGATTGTTGGTGTTCTTGAAGGGTTGGTTCGATTTGTTGATTTTTGAAGTTCTATTGTGATTTGGTGGTAGATGTTTGTGTGTTAAATTGAATAGGAGCTATGCTAAAGAAAGTCGTTGCCAAACGTCAAAGAGGCGAGGGATTCAGTTCGCGATCTGGCGATCCCACTTCAGACTATGACTCAAGACGATTCGTTTCGAAATGAGTAGAGCAACATTTCAATTGGTTTGAGCACAAGCGTAATTGCATTCGTGAGCATGGCTTTGCCGAAATAGATGAGCTTCTAGACAAAATTGCAAATGTGATTCGAGAAAGAGGTTAGCAGCGCTAGTGTAGATAATCGAGCCCAGGCGATATACCATTGGTTCGTAAATTCTTCGCCAATGTTGTAAAAGACAAGAACCACCGGATTAGGGTCTGGACTCAAGTGGTGAAGTTTGATGCTGAAACAATAAACGACCTACTAGGGTTGGTTCCTGAGGAACTAGAAGAAGATTCAGATGAAGACATGGAACATAAAGATCTAGCAACAGTGATCAAGATATTATGTTCCGACAATGTGCGTTGGTTACGTATGGTACCTAATCTAGCTATTTTTCTATCCATGTACTTGCACAAATTTCCAAAGATTTGGTCCTATTTCATATGTGCCAACCTCCACCCGACGAGTTATTTGACTGACATTACCCAAGAGAGTGCCTTAACTCTTTTTGCTATTGAGATTGGTAAACCATTGACTGTCGGGTTTCTCGTTAATTCGAACATCCAATATGCAATCCAAATAACAAAAATTTGCCTGCCCTTTCTCTCTCTTCTCACCGAACTATTCCAGAAGGCAGATGTGGTAAACCACGGAGATAGCTTGTATCGCTACATAAGACCTATGGATTTCTCGGCCATAAAACGAATATGGAGCAACGAGGTTGAGGGGCAAGATGAAGAAGAAGCAGGGCCGTCTGTGGCCAAGAGTTTCGAGGTTCCCGTTCGAGTAAAGATCATGATGGAAAGTCTACACCAACAAGTAGTGTATTAGGGAGAGCAGCTTCAGGCTCTTCGCCTAGACACCGCTGCGATTCGAAATGAGCAATTCCTAATTCAAAATGAAGGTACTCAATTTTGAATGTACCAGAATCTGTACAATGAGACGATGCATCAGGCTTTTAAATACTTAGGAGTACAAGCAGACTATGATATGAGCGGCTATCCCCTGATGCACCCGCTCTCGACACATCTTCTGCAGCTGCCACACAATCCATCGTACCATGACGGAGGTGAGGACGACATTCCTCATGACGGTCAATAGGAGGTGAGACTTTAATATCTCACCTCCTAGGTACGTGTTCGCAACCCTCTTCGTCATCATGCTTCATGCCTATTGTTGGGATCGCTAATGGGTCATTGTGGACACTAACCAGTCTAAGTTTGGGGGAATGTCTCTGTTGTTTTGTATGCATGATGTTTATGTTATGTTTTGGGATGTTTATGTTTTATTTTTGTATGCTTTAAGTATTATATGTTTTTCTAGTTTGAAGACATTTTGTTGGTTAAGTAGTTAATGTTGGTTATGTAGTTAACTTTAATAGTTGTTAAACGTTTTGTAGTTTAAGTTAAATTGTAGTTTTTGTTAATGCATGTTTAGTAGTAAATTGTTGTGTTGTGGTTATTTAGCAAAATGTATGCATGTTTGTTTAGTAGTAGTATAAATATGTTTATGTTTTAAGTAATAGTTTTTGTCTGTTGAGTTTGAGAGTTCTTCTGGGTCGTTACCCGATGATGAAATTATCCCCTAGTTGTTTATCGAGGTCAAGGGTAATGCCCATTCATGTGTGTTCTGTGTGCTTGACATTTTGATTTGGTAAAAGTCATTTTGGATCCTAATTTGCACGATCACGTAGACTCAATGTACTAGCTATCCAATCAATTTAACGTCGATTATTCAGTAGCAAGTTCAAGATAATTTTAGGGATTCTAGAACCTAAATGAGGGAAACGTGAGGAGAAATCCTATGCGAGGTAGTTCAAGAGACATGATTTAGGCATTTTTTTTTATCGCTTGAGTCGTTGAAGCCTTCCATGCTATATGTTTTATCCCTCGTTACCCTGTCAAAACCTGTTAGCCGTTTCAATTCTGAACACGTAATTAATGCCCTGGTCAATTAAACTTTTTCCAAACCTCTGGCGCTAAACCTAAGGCACAAATTGAGTCAAAATCAAGTCAGCATTTGTTTATACTACTTGAAGTGAGCGGTTGGGTTTTGGGCGAACTTTTGATTGGTTCGATATCTGAGTACTCACTTATCATTTTTCTATCGTATTACTACACCCATGAAATTGTACAAATCAAATAAATTTGGGGGGGTAGTTCGTTAAAAAATTTTAAATATGGTTTTAATTTTGTTTGTTTAGACAAGTGAGTACTATGTTTTAAAATGACAGTTCGGAGTTCTTTCGAATTGATCTTAAAGGGTATGAATGTGTTTGAGTGCTAAGTGTTGTGCCCTGGGTATCGTTGAGTTAATAACGTTTACCAGTTTTGTATTTCCAATATACCCTTGGCCAGTTGATAAAAATCGAACCAAATCCTTTTAATCTTTTTGAATTGCTAAGCCTACATTAGTGGAGAGTGGAACCCAGTCTAGCAAATGGAAATCTTGTACCTTATTGGTGTTAAGTTATGAGCTTTGTTGGTGCATAATCCAATTCGGTCTTTGGATGGTTGTATAATTGAGTTTTTGCACACACACTTAAAAAGGTCCTAGAATGGCGTTTACTGATATTGAATGTTGAAATTCTAGAACACCACATGGTACATTTTATTCTTGCACTGGATATGATTGGGGGCCATTGAGGGAAAAACTTTTTGGTTGATTAGTTGAATTCAGAATTCACACGTCGTTGCTTTTAGTTCGTCTGTGTTTTTTTCATTTTTAATATTTAAGTTCGTTAATTAGTTGTGATAGTTTATTTTAGTGTAAAGGGTGTTTTTCTCGAGGACTAGAAAAATTCCAAGTTTGGGAGTATTTGATTGGTTGAATTTATTGATATATTTTCAAGTCGAATTTGGTAGTTTTTTAGCGTTCTTGTAGCATTTTAAATAATTTTTATTAGTTTTTATGTAAATTAGGTGTAAGGATGAAAACGATTAAACATCGAGCAAATCGGTAGGACATCGGTGGAGAAATGTTGAAAAAGATCCCAAAAGAGGATCTGCAGCCTCACCGCTGCAGCGATGAAACCCATTGCTGCAGTGCTAGCATCAAGGGCCATTGGCCCTTGATCACTGCAGCGATGGACCTCATCACTGCAATGATCAAAGGTCAGTGGACCTTCTGCCTATCCACCGCTGCAGCGACGGCCTTCATCGCTGTAGCAATGAAAGGGCAGAAGCCCTACAGATATTTTTTACGATATTTTCGAACTCAATTTATATCCACCCATTCCACACCTTGCCTAGAACAGTTTTATACTTAATAAAATCCCTAGATCAATCTTACCTTGATGAGAGATTATTAGAGGAAGAGGAAATGATCTCGGAGCGATTTTTGTCGAAGTGGAACCATCAACTTCACAGATTTGTCATTCCTTCTTTGTTTCTATCTTTATTTCTCTACTTTATGTATTGAATGATGATGTTATTATCATGTTTTAATGAATATATGGTTATGATTGGTAGCGCGGGAAAAACACGCCGCTACTTACTCTCGCAAGTATACGAGGTCTAAGTTTTAGTATAGTGTGATCGTTAAGATCGGGTTATCGTATCCACAGGGATTGTTGTCGTTAGTATCGAATACCGCATTTGTCGTGACCTAATTTTATCTAGGCGAAAAGCAAATATAACTAATTAATTAAACTAATACTAATATAACCTAAATTAACTACACTATTATGTTAATATGTTTTAGGGTGAAGAATTGTATAGGGATTAACGTGTTTAAAAATATGTGTTCGATTCCAATTTACTCCCATTTACGTTGTTCGACCTATTTGACAACCTCGGTACGTAAACTCTGCCGCCACCTCTTCCGAGTGTAAGACGGGGGAATATGTGACTTTGAGTCAACGGAGAAGTCCCCCTCAACGTCTTAACGACCCTAGGTCACGTGAGTCTCACCCAGCGTCATTGATTGCACACAATCCAACTCCCTCCCAGGTTTTTGGATCTTCGCGTTGTATTTACCATACCGACAATCTCCGTTCTAAAACTCCCTCGCCACCTCTTCCGAGTGTAAGACAAGGGATATAACGCAACTTCGAGTCAATGAAGAGGTCCCCCTCAATGTCTTAACAACCCTAGGTAGCGTGTGTCTTGCCCAATGTCATCGATTGTCTACGATTCAAACCCTGACCGGGTTATAGAATCGTGGCGTTTGTTTACCTTAATCCGAATCCGGGGTTTTGTCAAAATCCCGTATTCTCCATTTATCAATCCAAGCATAATAAACAAACAATACGATAAATACGATTAAACTATGAAGAACAATCACAAACGAAACACTGAAATCATCCAAACAACGTATTTATAAATATAGTGTTAATCCCTACTCCAATCCATATTTAACTCGGGGCCATAGCCACATATACAAGAAAATAATGAGCTAAATATGCTCACATGCTCCTAAGATAAAGAAATAAGGAAAAACGATCGAAGAACTTAGCCTCATCCGAAGATAAACCGCTAAGAACGCTCCACGATCAATTCTCCATCTTCCCCACTTTGGGATGCGAGCTCCACCACTAAAATCTCTAACCCTAGGCTTAAGTATAGCCTAAAGGGCTCAAAAATACAAGAGATAGAAGAGAGATACCGGTCAAGGGGGAGGAAAGGGGATATTTATAGCAAAAATATCCTAAAAATATCTAAAAATATCTCAAGACAGTGCAGGGTAAATCCGCCTAGGCGGTGGAAATTGCGCCTAGGCGGAATTAGGTCGGTTATGTCTGATCGCCTGGGCGGTAAAGTAGGCGGTGGACTGGAGAACATTCTGTTGGATTTTCGCCTAGGCGGTAGAAATTCCGCCTAGGCGAGCGGCTGTCAGTAGCCCTTCTTCGTCCTCTGTTGGATTTTGGCCTAAGCAGTAGAATTTCCGCTCCAGCAGTCGTCCGTCAGTAACATTTTGCTCTTCTCTGCATTTTCACGGCTTAAGCGGTGGTCTGGACGCTTAAGCGGTGGGCCTGTTTCAGCTTTTAGCCTCCGAGCTTGTTTATCCACCGTAACTTCGAACCACTTTGGTTCGATCTCATCATTTTAGCTCCAGTTTCCTATCTTTTTGACCCACACACCTGAGTTATACAAAAATTATGAAAACTAATTAAAACATAATAAAAATAACTATAAACATATTCGAAAACTAACCAATTCGGATTGGAAATAGATAGTTTTTTCACACCTATCAATGATCATGTGTGGCTAAGTAGTTTTTTTATTAGGGATTGATTAGTTCATGAACATGCATGTTTGAGTGATTCCATGTTTTATTAACGGTTGTTCATTTATATCTGATTGTGTTTACGGTTTTAATACATCCATAGTATGCTTTGTATGGTATTATAGTTGGTTTGAGGATATAGGATTTGACACTCGAGAGAGGTAACCCCGGATTCGGACTAGGGTTAAACACAACACGATATTCTAATATTTCGGGAGATTATTAAAACGTGTGCAATTCATGAGGTTGGGGCTAGACTCATGCAAACTTTTAGATGCTAGATAGGGATATCGGTGTCGATACAGTTGCATATTCACCCACTTTATGCTCGGGAGAGGTAGTGAGTGAGTTTTTGATACCTAGATTGTCGGATAGTTTGAATACCGTTAATGTAAACTAAACTAAATCAAACATATATTAGTGAATGAAATTAATCCATAGGTAATCGATTTTCACATAATTAATCCCAAGTATTTAGGTTTAATTAGTTTTTCAAATAGCAAATACAATTCAAATCTTGAATCGTCTAGATAATATTAAGCTATATTAATTGTAGTACTTAACTAGTTCTAACGACAAATTCCAGTGGACGACACTCGATATTCGGATCCACTTTATTAAAATTTGACCTCATGCACTTGCAAGTAAAATTAAAGTGTTAAAATATAGCGAACACATACTCCACGGAGGACAAAGTTTGAAGGATCCTAAGGTCTTTAACTAAAATATGGGAGCTAGAGGTGACCACGATTAAGGAAGCTAAGGATCTTGCCAAATACGAAATTGATGACCTCATCGGCAACCAGATGACGCAGGAAACGACAATTCAAGGATTTGATGATGACACCGGAAATAGCAAAAAGAAATCCTTGGCACTAAAGGCTCAAAAAACTGAAGAAGACTATGATAGTGACGATGAGAGTCTTGACAATGAGTAAGAAAAATATGTGGCACTACTCACAAAGAATTTTAGAAAAATGACTCGATGAAGATTCCAAAGTAAAAGAAACTTTAACATGAACAATGTGGAATGCTACAATTGTCACAATACTAGTCATTTTCAAACCGATTGTCCCGAACCAAAGAAGGATAAGAAGAAAAAGAAGAAAATAAATGAAAAGAAGAAAGGAAGGAAGAGTAAGAAGAAGTCAATGAAAGCTACTTAGGATGATATCGAATCAAGTAGTTCAGAAAAGTCAGGGAGTGAAGAGTCGTCCTTGTTCGCACTAATGACCATTGGTGATGAGGTAACAATATGTTTAAGTTCTAGTCCTTTAGATTTTGATGAATTATTTGATGTTTATTAATAACTTACTTATGATTATAAAAACCATCGTTCAAAATTAAAAGTTTTTCAAAGTACAATTAACACATTAAACAAACAAGTAATGGACTATGAATCTGAAAATAATGAATTGAAATCCAAGATGTTGGATTTACATTCAATTGTTCTCAAATTCACCGGTGGTGAAAATAACTTGAAAATGCTTTTGGGAAGTTCATGCTGTATTTTTGATAAAGCCGGTATTAGATTTCAAAAAAATCTGAAGCAAAAATATTTTCATAAATTATTTTCTGAAACCAAATATATTGTTAGATGTTTTAAATATAATGTTGTGGGGCATACTATTCGTAGATGTTTTGCTAAAATATCTAACTACGGCTAAATTTGGTTTCCAAAAGGAGCTAAAATTGTCCTAACTAATAAGATCGGACTCACTGAGACTGGGTACCACGTAGGAAGTTTGTGATGTGCTCCTTGCATGTTATTCTAAAAGCATCAATAAGCAAGGACAAATGGTTCTTGGACAGTTGTTGTTCTCGGCACTTGACGAGCGATAAAGAAAAATTCACATCTTTGACACCTAAAGATGGAGGTCATGTGACATTTGGAGACAACGCAAAGGGTAAAATTATCGATATAGGTAATATCGGTAATAATACTACTATTATTAAAGATGTGTTACTAGTTGATGGTGTTAAAAATAACTTACTTAGTATAAGTCAACTATGTAACAAGGGCTATAAAGTTAAATTTGATCATGATCGATGCATTATTAAGAATGGACATGATAGTTGCATCCTGTTAGTTATATCACGTTTTGAGAATGTTTATACTTGTTCTTTTGATGATTTTACTACTCAAAATTTATCCTGCTTGAATGCTTTATCTAAGAATAGTTGGTTATGGCATAGGAGACTTGGGCATGCTAGTATGGAATTTATTTCTAATTTGTCTAAGAAGAGTCCCGTACGTGGCCTATCTGATTTGAAATTTGTGATGGATAAAATATGTGATGCACGTCAGTTAGGCAAGCAGTCTAGATCGTTATTTAAGAAAAAGATACACATGTCCACATCTAGATGTCTGGAATTATTGCATCTTGATATATTTGTTCCAAATTCTGTTGCTAGTCTTGGAGGTAAATTCTATGCTTTTGTGATAGTCGATGATTATTATAGATTTACCTCGGTATTCGTTCTTGCTAAGAAAAGTGAAGTTGCTTCTGTGTTTTTTAAATTTTGTAAATGTGTTCAAAATAAGAAGCAAAACTCTATTATTAATATTCGTAGTGACAGGGGGAGAGAATTTAAAAATGATGATGTGATTAGTTATTGTGATGAGCATGGTTATGCTCATAACTTCTCTGCGCCGAGATCACCACAGCAAAATGGTGTTGTGGAAAGAAAGAATAAGACGTTTCAAGAGATGGATAAAACGATGCTTAGTGAAAATCGTTTACCAACCTACTTCTGGGCCGAAGCAGTAAGTACAGCTTGCCACGTGGCGAATCGGGTATTCGTAGAGGGTGTAATAAAACCCCATATGAAATATGGAATGGTAAGACTCCTAACATATCATACTTTAAAGTATTCAACTTAAATGTTTTATTTTGAATGATAAGGATAATCTAGGTAAACTTGATGCTAAATTTGATTATGGGATTTTTCTTGGATATGCTACTAACAGTAAGGCTTATAGTGTATAATAAACGTACGTTAGTAGTTTAGGAGTATATGCATATTATTTTTGAAGAAGCTGATCCATTTTTATCGAGAAAAGTTTTGAATGAAGATGATGCAAGTATTTCAAATAACCAAAACCAAGGTGATAATGTGACGAAGGAACCTTAAAAAGAGGAGCTTAAGGAAGAGGATTCGACATTACCACGAGCAATAAAGAAAGTACCTGGACACTCGGTAAAACAAATCATTGGTAAATTTGAAAGAGGTGTAAGTACTCGTTCCTCTCTTAGAGATATAATAAATATTGAATTTTTTTTATCTCAAATTGAGCCTCAGAATGTGAATGAGGTGTTAACTGAAGAATCTTGGATTTTCGCAATGCAAAACCAATTAGTTCAATTTGAGCAGAACAAAATATGGTGTCTAGTTCCTAGACCATATTTTTATCCAATTATTGACACGAAAGGGATTTTTAGAAATAAAAATGATGAATCTGGTATGGTGATTAGAAACGAAGCAAGATTAGTAGCACATGGCTATAATCAAGAGAGAGAAATTGATTATGATGAAACTTATACTCATGTAGCTAGATTAGAAACTATTAGAATGTTACTCGCTTTTACATACTCACGTGACTTTAAACTATGTAAAATGGATGTGAAGAGTGCATTTCTGAATGGCTTCGTAGCGGAAGAAATTTATGTGGAACAACCCCCGAGATTTGAAAATGATAAATTTCCTGATCATGTATTTAAACTTCGTAAGCTTTGTATGGGCTCAAACAAGCTCCTATGGTGATATAACACTATTTGTTAAGTAAACTAATTCTGATATCCTTTTAGTACAAGTTTATGTTGATGATATTATTTTTGGATCTACTAATGGGGATCTTTGCTAATAGTTTACCAAGATAATGCAGGTGGAATTTGAAAGGAGGATGATGGGAGAGTTGAATTTCTTTCTTGGGTTACAAATTAAGAAAAACAAAGAAGGGATATTCATAAACCAAGCTAAATACATGTAGGAGCTGCTAAAGAAATATGGCTTGGATGGCACTAAAGAGTACAAAACTCCCATGGCAATAGCTACAAAGATAGACAAAGATGATACGATCAAAAATGTAAATGAAAAATTGTATCGAGGTATGATTGGTCACTTGTTGTATTTAACTGCAAGTAGACCTAACATTATGTATAGCGTTTCTCTATATGCTATATTTCAGTCTTGTCCTAAATATTCGCACTTGACTACGGTTAAGCGAATCTTTCGATTTTTGAAGGGGATGACAGACTTAGGATTATGGTATCCTAGGAGGAGTGATTTTAAGTTAATAGGTTACTCCGATGTTGATTTTTCCTGTTGCAAAGTCGAGCCAAAAAACACAAGTGGGTCATGTCATTTGCTAGGACATGCCTTGGTTTCTTGGCCAAGCAAGAAACATAATTTAATAGCCTTATCAACTACTGAGGCTAAGTATATGGCGGCTGGTAACTATTGTGCTCAAATTTTATATATTAAGCAACAGTTGAATGATTTTGGAATATATGTGGAGGAAGTCCCAATTTATTGTGTTAATAAAAGTACTACTTATCTAAGTAAGAATCCTACACAACACTAATGAACCAAGCACATTGAGCTTAGACATCATTTTCTTTGTGAGCACATTCAGAAAATGGACATTGTTATTGATTATATTGATACCTCCAATCAGCTTGCTGACATTTTTACCAAACCTTTAGCAGAGGATTAGTTTGTAAAAATCATTCGCAGTTTGGGTATGGCTAGGCATAATGATGTTTGCCTAGAGTAATAGAGTTGAGATTTGTGGTTCTCCTTCCCCATTTTTTGTGATGACAAATGAGGAGAATTTAATGATGTTTTGTTGAATATTTATAAGGGAAAACCATGGTTGAGCTTTAAATGAGTTAGTTAATGTTTAGGTTTCGTTCGCCTAAGCATTGCACTATTGTAGGGGGAGTTTTATGAACTATTCCATGCTTTGTTTAATATCATATGTATGTTTTAAATTCTTCTTCATGATTATGCTTTAACGAGTTAAAAAAATCCGTCCTCAGATTTAGGGGGAGTGTGGTTATATTTTATTTTGATGAAAACATCAAAGTTAATTGTCATCATAAAAAATGGGAGATTGTTGATTCTAAGAATTTGATGGTCAATTAAATATTGATGTTTCGGTGAACTAATGAGTTTATTAAGTGTTTCAGTGATGAAGTTCCATTGACGATATAATCATGAAGAAATTGTTGAAGATGATTATGTGGATGCAAGAGACTGACAAAGAGAAGAGCATTAAAAGATCGAAGATTTTGAAGAACCTAGGAGAAAACATATAAGGTTAATTTTTAATCTTAATGTATCCCGATTAAGATCACACAAGACATAAAAATGATTTTATGATTATGTGTATTTTTTTTATAAGATCCTAATTAGTTAAATAAATTTGCTCCTATGTGAAATTGAAAAAGAAATAATTTGATATTAAAATTGATTTAAGGAGTTGAAAAGTTAACTGAGAAAATAAATTGGTTCAATGGGTAAAAACGTCGAAGAGTTGAAATAAAATAAATTATGGAGAAGTGTTACAGTAGGATCGGTCGACCTACATAAAAGGATCGATCAACCGATGAGAAGGTGTTGGGGATTGTGCAGTCTCTGAATCGATAGGTCGACTTGTGGTGTATGATCAGTCGACCTATGGTAAATAGATGATCTCTCTGAATTATTCGGTCAATAGTTAGATCGACCTATGGCCAAAAGTGAAACTCTCATTATCGTTAGGTCGACAAACCAAAGTTGAGAAGTCGACCTACCATAGCTAGATTTTGGCCTAGGAAACTCTCTATATCGTTTGATCAACAGACCGTGAATGAGCGGTCGACTGATGGGCATGAAACGATTGGCTTGGGCTACAACCTGAATCGATCGGTCGACCTATGGGCTTTTGTCAGTCAACCGATGGACTGTTTCAGGTTTAGAGGATTTCAAGGATTCTAATCAAACAGTAGTCGTTGCTAGCCATTTTATGGTTAGGATATGAGAGATATCTTAGGGATCTAATGGTATTTGAGATATGTCATTAATATTTTGTTATCCTATAGATATAGTTCATATATTTTGAATGTTTCTCAAATTAGTTCATATAATTCTTTCTATTCTATCTAATTAAGTTTGAGAAAATATTTGAGGGACTAAATTGAATATTTTAAAAGATATTATTGAGTGAATTAAACAAGGATTAAGTCATAATGATACAATAGGTCTATAAGTATAACTAATTGTCATGATATGTGGGAACTAATCGTTGGAAGGCTTGTTTTAATTCCCTTTTTTATAGTCCTGCGTTTTTAAGATTTAAGAGATCCCAATCAATCAAATTTCAAGGGCTATTCAGTTTATAATATTTCTGAGAGTTATCATTCTAAAATCATACTGAGTGCATTGTGAGTTTATTCTTGAGATTTGTTCTTGAGAAAATTTGTTGTGGATTATTGCTACTACCGATTTGGAATTTCACTGTTATTCATTCTATATTCATTCGGTGGATTCCTAGTGAGAACGCTCCAAATCTTTGTTATTTACTGTTGTTAGATATTATTGTTTACTACTTGGAATATTGATCTTTGAAATCGTTTTCCTGCAGTTTAAATTTGTTGAAATTATTTTGAAAAGATTTCTTGTGAAAATCTGATTACGTGCTAAATCGTGTGCTCCCCATTTTTTCTTTATAAATCAGATTTTAAAATTCACACTTTATATTTCTATCACTAGTTTTAAGACATTAATTGAGTTCTAATTAATTTGGGGTGGTAAAAGCTCTGAGTGGGAAAAAACTTATCAATTTTGTAATTGGTGAGTTGTGTGCGGGTTAGATACTACTAGGAGTGTCTAATCAGGGGTAGCTTTTTTTTCCGTGATAATAGATAGGTTGCTTTTTTTCTGTGAAAATAGATAGGTTGCTTTCTTTCTGTGAAAATAGATAGGTTTTAATTCTTCTTGAATAGAATTAAGTTTTGAGTGAATTTGTAATGGTTCAATTCTTATTGGGTAAAAGAATACTTGGAGTATTGTTGTGATGTTTAATATTTAGCCTAAGGTATAAAAAGATTAGGTCGTGATTCTCCCTGTAATAGAATTAGGTTAGTCTTGAGCCTGATTAAAAGATAGAGGTTCTTTATTAGCCTGTAAAAAGAGAATTGTAAAGGTTGTTTCTAAGCCTGCGAAAAGAATCATTGTGTGGGTTTGGTTCTTACCTGTAAAGGAATCTTAAGATTAGTGGATACGACTCTCCACGGAGCTCGGGGGACTGGATTAGCCAAGAGTAGCTTGGTGAACTAGTATAAATTTATGTGCGGTGTTTTCTTTACATTGTTTACATTTTGTTGTTTGTGTGTGCATCTAGTTAATAACATATATCCGCTGCTATATAGATAATAGTTAATTTAGGATAAAATTAATTCTTTGAATTTTAAAGTGTTATTATTAGATAATTTTTTATACTACCCAATTCACTCCATTTGGGTAGCTCACTGCGCCAATAATAGGTATCAGAGCTGGTTTAGCTCAAATACACTATGCTAACAAAATCACATGGTATACACAATAGGCACACTAGCTGAGGGGTAGTCTATGCAATGACCACCTTTATTTGCAGGTGAAAATTATGCATTCTGGATGGACAGAATGATTGCTTTCCTTCAGGCCACAAATTATGACGTGTGGCCAACAATTGAGAATGGTCCGTTTGCCCCTATGGAAAATGAATTCGAGAAGATGAATGAGCAGTTAACTGTTTCTGATAAGCAGAAACTTTCTATAAACTCTCAAGTTATGAATATCTTATTTTGTTCTTTAGATGCTAATTAATACTCAAAAGTTTCAAGTTTTAAATCAGCGAATGATATGTGGGACAAGTTGCAGGTGACCCATGAAGGAACAAGTCAAGTGAAGTAGTTGAAAATCAATGCCTTAATCCACCACTTTGAATTATTCGGAATGGGAGAAAGAGAACCGATCCAAGAGATATACACTTCATTCAACAACATTTTCAATCATTTGAGCCAACTCGGAAAGCCATATTCCATGGAGGAAAAAGTTTGAAAGATCCTAAGGTCTTTAACTAAAATATGGGAGCTGAAGGTGACTACAATTGAGGAAGCTAAGGATCTTTCCAAATACAAAATTGATGACCTCATCGGCAACCTGATGACACATGAAATGGAAATTCGAGGATTTGAGGATGACACCGGAAATAGAAAAAGGAAATCCTTGCCACTAAAGGCTCAGAAAACTGAAGAAGACTATAATATTGACGATGAGAGTCTTGACAGTGAGTGAGAAAAAAATGTGGCGCTTCTCACGAAGAATTTTAGAAGAATGACTTGACGAACATTTCGTGGGAAAAGAAACTTTAACGTGAACAATGTGAAATGCAACAACTGTCAAAAGACTGGTCATTTTCAAATTAATTGTCTCGAATAAAAGAATGATAAGGAGAAAGAAAAGAAAAGAAATGAGAAGAAGAAGAAGAAAGGAAAGAAGAGTAAGAAGAAGTCCATGAAAGCTACTAGGGATGATACCAAATTAAGTAGTTCGAAAAAGTAAGGAAGTGAAGAATCGTCCTTGTTCGCACTAATGGCCTCTACTAATAAGGTAACAAAATGTTCAAGTTCTTGTCCTTTAAATTTTGATGAATTATTTGATGTTTATCAAGAACTTACTTATGATTATAAAAACCAGTGATCAAAAATAAATGTCTTTCAAAGTACGATTAACACATTAAACAAACAAGTAGTGGACTATGAATCTGAAAACAATGAATTGAAATCCAAGATGTCGGATTCACATTCAATTGTTCTCAAATTCACCGGTGGTGAAAATAACTTGAAAATACTTTTGGGAAGTTCAGGCTTTATTTTTTATAAAGCCGGTATTGGATTTCAGAAAAATCTTAAGCAAAAATGTTTTGATAAATTCTTTTATGAAACCAGAGATCTTGTTAGATGTTTTAAATGTAATGTTGTGGGGCATACGATTCGTAGATGTTTTGCTAAAATATCTAACTGTAGACAAGTTTAGATTCCAAAAGGAACTAAAATTGTCCCGACAACAAGATCAGACCCACTTAGACTAGGTACCACTTAGGAAATATTTTAGGTGCTCCTTGTATGTTATTTTAAAATGAATCAATAGACAAGGACAAATGATTCCTGGACAGTGGTGGTTCTCGGCACATGACGGGCGATAATGCAAAATTCACATATTTGACACCTAAAGATGGAGGTCATGCGACATTTGGAGACAACACAAAGGGTAAATTATCGGTATAGGTAATATCGGTAATGCTAGTACTATTATTAAAGATGTTTTACTAGTTGATGGTCTTAAACATAACTTGCTTAGTGTAAGTTAACTATGTGACAAGGGCTATAGTGTTATATGTGATCATGATAGATACATTATTAAAAATCGACATGGTAGTAGTATCTTGTTAGTTGTATCACATTTTATAATGTTTATACTTGTTCTTTTGATGATTTTACTTCACAAATTTTATCCTGCTTGAATACTTTATTTGAGAATAGTTGGTTATGGCATAGGAGATTTGGGCATGTTAGTATGGAATTGATTTCTAATTTGTCTAAGAAGAGTCTCGTACGTGTGATGCATGTTAGTTAGGCAAGAAGTCTAGATCACTATTTAAGAAAAAGATGTACATGTCAACAACAATGACACAAACTAAGCCTTTGTACCACTTAGGTGGGGGTCGACTATATGAATTTGTTTACGCTATAGTGATCGATCAAGGGTCATCGCCTCAGTTAGGTTTAGTGTCATTAAATCAATTCTAATTGTCTCATCCCAAGTCTTCTTGGGCCTTCCTCTCCCTCTAATAACCCCGCACTTGAACTAAATCACATTTTCTTGCAAGCGCTTCTATGGGTCTTCTATACACATGTCTAAATAATCGTGAACGATTTTTTCTCATATTCTCTTTGATGGTTGTTATTCTTACATTCTCTCTAATAGTTTCATTTTTAATTTTATTCATTTTCGTCTCGCCACTCATCCACTGTAACATTCTTATTTTTGCCACACTGATTTTTTAAACATGCTTCGTTTTTATCACCCAACATTTTAAACTATACAGAAGTACCGGTCTTATTATTTTTTTGTAAAAAAAAAAAATTGAATTTCAACGATATCCTATAATAAAAAATCACCTTAACTGCGCTTCTCCACTTTGACTAATCTGTTTTGATTCTATGCGTAATATCCTCATGCATTAAAAAGTACACTTTCTACTACGTTGATTAAGTCATGCAATAAAAATAATTTTGCAATAATCGGCAACAAAATTCCCTTTATTAAATTTATAGAAATACCAAAAATCACCTTACGCATATGCAATACAACGCCCGGAGGCTGAGAATAAAGTGGTACAGTTTCCGTCATACCCACCTTCGGTAGGTTGTCAAGATACCCACAGACAACCATATTCATCCAATTGTCATCTATTCTTAATATTGATTGGTACTTGCAAGGACAGGTCTAAATATAAGCAGTAGAAAGTGACCAAGTCAACTTT
This sequence comes from Eucommia ulmoides, assembly GCA_016647705.1. NCBI lineage: Eukaryota > Viridiplantae > Streptophyta > Magnoliopsida > Garryales > Eucommiaceae > Eucommia > Eucommia ulmoides. Next base: position 29,378,105 of record CM028332.1, on the reverse strand, counting down.
AAGTTTTTCAACTAATTTACCATCGACTTACTGGGTCACTGACCCAACATGCTTTAAAAAGAAAAGGTTTATACCACTTACTTCTCATATCATTCTATCTTAAACTAAATATTTTTACTTCTCATATCATTCTATCTTAAACTAAATATTTTTTTATTATTTTATAAATATCAGTCATCATTTGACTAACTTTTTCTTATAATAAAACATAAATGCACTTCTCTTATTTCAAAAATAATTTTTTAAATCTTTCATTTTTCAAAAAACTCAAAACACCCCTTTTATTTTTAAAATTATTTTTTTGAGTTATATTAACTAATTGAAGGAGTTTATTTTAAGTCATTCAAAATTATAAGGGGAAAATGTATTTTTCATTTCATTAAGCCTCTTCTTCGCCTCTTCCCACTGTAACACAGTCAGTTGTTGGCCCCTTTATTTTATTCACCAACACCGGCGACGATGAGCACCGCCTTAATTCGACACTCATCGATTCCAACAGGGCCGCCCTACGCCATTTGCGGTCAAAGGCCGATGGACCATCCGTGCTGGTCACCACTGCCAAAAGGCAAGTTCTTTTCCAATGGCTACGATCTCGCGTGTGCTGGATCGGACGAAATTCAGTGCCATCTTAAGGACACCAAGCTCCAATCACTCGTCACCGATCTCATTTCTCTGCCCATGCCGACAATCGTAGCCGATTCTGGCATGCCTCCGTTGCCGAATTTGTCCTTGTGCTCGCTTACGACCACATCAGGATGAGGAAGGACCAGCACCGATCTATGCTTGCCGGCACAAATCCAGGCTAGATCTACGCCGACGAGCACAAATCTGACACCATGTTGGGGGTAGAGAGAGAGAGAGATATTGGGGGTGGAGGATATGGCCATATATATTTACTATTTTGGGGGGTGTTATTTCTAATGTCATTTATCTTCTGGGTTGGAGCATTGGAGGTGGTTATCGGTTGGAGCCTTGGGTGTTGTTTGTGTTGGAAGAGTTCTCAATTTGGTAAAGATTCATGTGTGCCGTGTGGGGAGAGACAGAGATGAGGAGGAAGAAGAAGATTGCATCCAATCCTCCCTCCTTTGTGTTTCCCCATGTTAGAATCTTGCTAAATAATTAATTATTTTGATTATTGTGGAATAATTGGTTTTACTATGTTCAACAAATATATATATATATATAGTGAAATTATCGTGTGCTAGCTAGTTGAGCTAGTTATTCAGTTCAATTATTTTTCTTTAAACTAGTTAAGCACATTATTTTAGTTAAACATTTGAATTAAAAAAAAAAAAATGATCTTAGGTTGATTATAGTGTTGTAAATGATTGCACTGATATACATCGAACACATTATACGTGTGACATTTAAGGTATTCTCAAGTAAAACACATTATAACTAGTAGTCATGTGTTTCATTCAATTCAATTTCATAAGTTCTTGATGAGGGGATATCCAATTATGACCATAATCGATGTCATGTGTCTAGTAAAAATGTGCCATGCACGATAACCTACAGAACATAATATGCCTTCCAAGAAAACTAACCCCGAGGTGGACCATTGTCCCGAGAATCATCACTGCCCGACTGAATCCACTCTCGACATTTCCCCGAGTAGGGAAGGTCGGCATTAAAACCTAATACCTTGTCTCGGACAAGGCTAACTACCCCGGGAGACATTATCACTTTTGCTTTGTTCTCGGGGGCAGTTGTAACATCTCTCACTCATTAAGAAAAGAGTTGTTTCATCACTCCTTGAATAACAGTCCATTACTCGTTTTCTGCTAAATTCGCTATAGTAATGATAATGGGCGGAGATTTAGAGAAGACTTGTCGAACAAGTCTTCCCTAATCAACACAGTCGAACAAGTCTTCCCTTATCAACACATACCCAAAAGAGGGTCTAGCCAGGTAGTCACTATTTTTTCCTAGCCAACACTCTATCAAATTGACTTCAAAATAATCTACTGCTCCCACAACGGAGGTGCAACGCTGGTAGACTCACCCGTAATGTATTGTTTTGCAGGAACTTAAGTTACGAGAATTACCTTATTCCAAATTCCAAAGTCTCATATTGGACGAACCTGATTTTAGCTTCATTACATTGGCGCCATCTATGAGAACGACTAATCATATTTCTTGCAAATTTTTTAAGAACGTTATGCTTACTTTGAGGTTAGGAATAATGACGAATAGCCAAGAAGGTAGGAGATAGTCGTTCCGTATGGCTGATCCTGAAGTTAGCCTGTTTGGCTAGTCACCTTCGCTTCTCATGGAGTTGATGAGAAAGATATGTGATCTCTCAAAGAACGTTCAACGTCTGGTTGGTCAAGCTGGCCAGGGCCAATTTTTCCCACCTCCACCTGTTCTGCAAAGGTACATGCCACCGTACATCGAGGCATTAGCCATTGCGGATGAAGGACAGAGATTACAGCAGGAGCAACGTCAAGAAGAACAGCAGCAGAGGGACCAACGTGATCTCCTACGAGAGTTGGAAAGAATACGGAGGGAAAGGGACAAAATTCATTAGGGGATCCAGAACAACCAGTTGTCTTTGGCTCGTGGCTAAATCCTATCAATGAAAAACATATTTTCTTAATTCATGGTGATCCTTTTATTAACATTGTTCGATGGATAAATCGTCGTTACCTAGAGATGTAAAACTAAACTCCATGGGGGTAAGGATAGCGAAGAGACAAACAATTTACGCTTGTTAACCTTAATGGCAAAGTGAAACTTGTATGAGACACGATGCCACATGTACAACATTAAGATCTTAAAAATTCATTCTGTAGAAATTTTAAACAATGAACGAAATAAAATTGAGAAAATTATCTTGCATTTGAACGAGAAATTACACAAATGGAGAAACGAAAACTTCACCAGTTTCGAAAAATTTAAGTTTCAAATGTAACTAAGTAGATTACAAAATATTTTGTCGATGCACACAATACACACATGACCCGAATGGGTCCGGTTATGAAGACAGAACTATTCATTATAAATGATTTGATCAAATTGTTTACTTATTGAAATGACTAGCCAAATATTTGGTTATGCAATTTCATTTTTTTTTTCCCTATTAACTATATTGTTACCACCTTCAATTATAATCTTTCCTTTTCCTTAATTTTTATTATTTTAATGCATTTATTGTCTTCTACTAATTCAATTGAAATTCATATATTTGTAGAAATTATAAGGTCAAACATGAAATTAAATTAAAATTTTCATAGCTACAACAAATTTACTAATTACCAAAATTTTAAAACACAATATTCCTTTTTTTCAAGATAATTTTATTTTACTTTTTTAAATAACTATCTTATAAATTAAAATTAAATAAACTTATAAAAAAGTAACGGAAAAAAAACAAAAGAGAGAACAAAAGCCAAGTCCCCTTTTAAATTGGCGAGGGAAGAATTTTTTTTCTTAGAAACGTTTATTTAACATTAAAATGCTATTTCGAATAACATTTTTACTCCATACAATTCAAAAGCTTTATTCCAAATTCCGTTCTTACTTCATAAAAGTTTGATCAAAAATTCATATTTGCATGATTAATAATCTCTCGGATTGCACATGAACTTCCCAACGAGCCTTAATTAATAGTTTGTTAATCTCCTTGGTTCTACTCTTCAACAATACGAAAATTAAATTTTGAATTTACTTCTAAATGCACCAGGTCAATATGAGAAAATATGCTCTTAAAATTGTCTGGGAAGATAATTAGTCGAGTTGAACGCAAATTGGTCCGGATAACACTTTACCGTAAAACTCAAAATATATATATATAGTTTATTAATCTCCAATTTGATCATATATATTTTAATGATGGATTGTTATTGGATTTTAAAATACTCACAACTAGCGTCTAGTTTGATGCCAATCTCTAATTTTGATTATATTTCTAACACTTGCCAAGTGGGTAATCATAACTAATCTGATTCTCTTAATTTAGAACAAGCTGCTGGTCACAATTAACACTCACGGTCAACCATGTATATAATTATCATCTTTACTTGACTTATTTATTTATTTGGCTTTTTAATACTTGTCTGACAAGGTGCATGACCTTCATACATAGTAGCACGAGGAATTTGCAAAAAGTGAATATTGAAAAATAAATAAAGCTTACAAGGTGAAATCGTTATTTATCTATTTCAAATGCTGAATTGCTGTGGGAGGAATTTTCGCCCATAAACTCTTATATATATAAATATGTACAGTTTAGTAACGCTAAGAAACAATTATCATTTTAAATATGTACAGTTTAGTAACGTTAAGAAACAATTACCATTTTTTTTCCCAGAGTACATTGATTTATTCTTGCGTCGGGAGATATTTGGTCTACACCATATCGATGTCCATAAGCTTTTTGTTTGTTGCAGGTTTTTACTGTCTAACCTTGTATTTTGATAGATAGTGAAGATTTTTGGCTACATAATTAATCTTATTATTCGTAGACGTCCAATCCAACGTGCGAAAAAGAAAAATATTTATATTTTTTATATTTGTAAATTTCCATTTTTAATCGAGTTTAATTAATTTTTGTTGATGTTAAATTTTAGGTGACCTCAACAGTGTGGTCCTGTCACTTGTCGATGGAGATCTTCGCCCTTGCTGGGATGGGGATGGAGAGGTCTGGGATCCGTCTGCTTGGCCCGGGATGGGCAGAGGTGGAATGATCAAAGATGGGAACGGAACAATGGAATGACCTGGGGGTCTCCCGATCCGTAAAGAGTCTTCTAATCCGTGGAGAGTCATCTAACCGAGAAGGGATGGGTCTGAGCTGGGATGAGCTCGGATATCTTCTGGTCTTCTGATCCGTGGAGAGAAAAACCCGAGCTGGGATGAGTCCGAGCTAGGATGGGGCAGCACTTCGACACCTGCACAAAGGACTTGCCGGGATGGACCCGACGTGTCCCCTCCGGCGTGAGAATCAACGCTTAGGGAGAAGATTTATAAATAAGCTACCGAGAAAAGGGAGAAAATTTGGTGTATGTATGTGTACCTTTGGCATCGGTATGCCCTTCTATATATAGGCATGTAGTGGATTAGTTCAAGGGCTTAAGCATATATTAGTGTCCCCTTAATGTCACATTAGTGTCCCATCTTGGCATGTGGCCAATGAGAGGGTGAAAAGGAATATCTTTATGTCGGTCATGTGTTTTTTGGCACTGTTGCTGAGGCCCATGGCCAAAAATGTCTATAGTTGGTAAAGTGATCTAGCCCATGATCTAAGAAGAACATTTTCTTGCTGTAACCGAGAAGAGGAACTTGATCCCTGCCCTTCCTAGATAGCCGGACACGAGAATGAGGAGTTGTGTGGAGCTTCATGCCCTGTCCTTCTCAGATGGTTGGAGATGGGAAGGGGGGGCTTTTGTTGAGGAGCTCGTGGAGTCAATTCCCGATATGAGCAATGTCGTTGTAGAGAATGCTGAGATAGGTAAGGTTTTCCCATCCTAGCGGTGGATTTCTCGCTCTTCCTAGAGAGTGCTGCTAGTTGTCTTTGGAGTGGTTGGCATGGGCTAAGGTGTGCCCCTATCCGGCACAATCTTCACACTTAATCCTTGATATGAGTTGATCTTGATGAAAAGTTGTGGACACGTGGCGGTCTTTAATTGGTTGCGTTGGAGTGACCATTTTTACACTCATCAGTTGCTCCCCAAGCCCTAGTGTTGAGAAAAGATTCAAAGCACTAGAGACTTTATTATGAGTCTCTTCTGAAGTTATGCTGCTTCTATGGAGTCTTTCGTGATGTTCGCGACCTTTTTTGGTCTTTGAGAGACGTTGCACATGCGTCATGCCTCATTCCGAGAAGGGGAATGGGTGGTTCCAGGATGGGAGCAGTTAGTAAAAAAGTTATGTTATTATTTTCCCTTGAAAAGAACTAGATTTTTTATTCTTCCTGTAATTGAATTAAAGAGTGACTGTAAAAATTCTTCTTAAACTTGTGAAAAGGATAAGTGTAGAAAAGTGAGGGAGTAGTAGGTTTAATCTTTAACTTGTTAAAAGGATTGGATTTTGATTCTTCATGTAATAGAATTAGGTTAGCCTTAAGTCTGGTAAAAAGATACAATTCTTCTTGAGCTTGTGAAAAGAATAATTGTAAAGGTTGATTCTGAGCTTATGAAAATAATCGAGATTATAAGGGTTTGGATCCTACTTGGGAAATGAATAAGGGGTTTAGTGAATTGCGAATCTCCGTGGAGCTTGGTGGAACTGGATGTAGGTAAGAATAGCTTACCGAATCACGATATATAGTTGTGAATATTTCGTTATATTTTGTTTGTGTATGCATTTAGAATTAAACATATTTTCATTGCATAATAAGATAATAATTGATTTAGAAAAATTAATTATTTATATTTAAGAGTTTAATTGTTTAAATTCTATAACTACCCAATTCACCCCCTCTTAAGTAGCTTTTTGGGCCAACAATTAGTATTAGATCTGATTTAGCTCGTTAGGCTTAATATCTAAGCTAAGAAAGATCACATAGCGCACCCCATAGGCACTCTAGGTGAGGGGCAGTCTATGCACTGTCTACCTTTGTTTGTAGGTGATAATTATTCATTCTGGAAGGCCAAAATGATCGCTTTTCTTCAAGCCGCTAATTATGATGTGTGGTTGGCCATTGAGAATGGTCTATTCATTCCTAAGGATCATGGAGTGATTAAGAATAATGAGCAGTTGATTCCCTCGGATAAATAGAAATTATCTATTAATTCTCAAGCTATTAAAATTTTCTTTTGTTCTTTAGATGCAAATGAATATAGTAGGGTTTCAGGCAGTGGATCGACAAAAGAGATGTGGGACACATTACAAATCACACATAAAGGGACAAATCAGGTAAAACAATCTAAAATTGATGCCTTAGTTCGTCAATTCGAGCTATTCAGAATGGGTGATGCAGAATCAATTCCGGAAATGTACACGAGATTCAATAATATTTCGACAACCTTAGTTAACTTGGAAACCTTATTCTATGGTGGACAAAGTACAAAAAATTCTAAGCTAAAGATCTCACAATATACAACATTGATGAACTTGTTGGCAACCTAATAACCCATGAGACGGCTATACGAGGATATGAGGTTGACACATGAAATATCCAAAAAGAAGTCCTTGGGAATAAAATTTTAAAAAATAGAGGAATGATATGATAATGATGACATCAGTCTTGACATTGAACAAGAAAATGATATGGCGCTTCTCATGAAAAATTTCAGAAAAAAGACCCAACAAACATTCCGTCGAAAGAAGAACTTCAACATGAATAATATTAAATGCTTTAATTGTAACAAGATAGGTCATTTTCAATCTGACTGTCTCGAGCCAAATAAGGAAAAGTAGAAAAAGATAAAGGAAAAGATAAAGGTGGAGAAGAGTAGGAAGAATCATTGAAAGCCACCTGGGAGGACTCGAAGTCGAGTAGCTTGGAAAAATCGAGTAGTGATAATTCGTCCATGCTTGCTTTGATGGCCACTGGAGATTAGGTAATGAAATGTTCTAGTTCTTATCCTTTAAATTTTGATGAGTCATTTAATATTTATCAAGAACTAACGCCTGATTATAAAAACTATTGTTCTCAATTTAATGTCCTACAAAGTATAATTAACACACTCAACAAGCAAGTAATGAAATTCAAATAAGAAAACATGAATTGAAATCCAACATTTCAGATTTACATTCTATTGTTCTCAAATTCATGTGTGGTGAAAATAATTTGAAAATGCTTTTGGGGAGTTCAAGACGGATTTTTGATAAAACTGAAATTCGGTTTCAGAAAAATCTTAAACAAAAGAGATTTCATAAATTCTTTTATGAAACTAGAAATCTTGTTAGATGTTTTAAATGTAACATTGTGGGGTAAATCGTAAAGAAATATTTTCTAAAAGTATCTAACTGTAGACAAGTTTGGGTTCCTAAAGGAACTAAAATTGTCCCAGCTAACAAGATCGGACTCACTTAGATTGGATACTACCTTGGAACTTTTTGAGGTGCTCCTTGCACGTTAGTCTAATAAACATCTATGAGTAAGGACATATTGTTCTTAGGAAGTGGTTATTCTCAACACATGACATAGGATAAAGTAAAATTTACGTCTTTGACGCCTAAAGAAGAAAGTCATGTGATTTTTAGAGACTATGCCTTGAGTAAGAAAATCAGTTTAATAAGCTGGTAAGAATTTCTAAGGGCTGTGGTGTTTTTCATGTTCTTTTGTCATCTTAGAATTATTGCATGATGATCAGATAAGTGCTATGTTTGAAAATATGTTAAATTTATGTGATGAGAAATTATTATTAAAAAATCTTACTCACAGAAATTAATTCGCATAATTATGAATATCATGCCTTGATTATGTTCCACATGGAATTTTATTGTTAGAAAATACGGGTTTATTGATTAAAACTGAGTCATGCGATGTTTGTTTCTTCTATTACATGTTATTAAGAGTTGTTTGATAAAATCAGTACTAAGTATGATATTATTCGTCGGCATATTTATAAATCATCACGATTGAGATATACTTCATGTCTTTGGGATTTATTGTTGAAATGAGTTTGAGTATATCTAAAGGGGAGTTATTAATTAATATCGTGAAATAAAACATGTTGACTTATTTGAAATTATATGATTTCATTGAAATGTTTTGATGATCCCATGAAATTATCTCAAAATGATTAAATTAATCTTAAAAAATTGTTCTCTCTATGATCCGCACTTTTTGATAGAATCTGAAGTTTTTATTCTAATACTATTGGAGGAGAAAATATGATGTTATGAATTTTTGTACTCCTTAGCATGAATTAATGTTTACAATTATATAGTGGGAGAAGTTTTTATAGGTGAAATAATAATATGTTATGCTTAAATTGAAAAAAAAAAATGTATCTATTAAATATGTTGATACCTTCGATCAGCTTGATGATATTTTCACCAAATCTTTAGTTGAAGATCAATTCGTGAAGATCATTCGAGGTTTAGGTATAACTAGAGTGATATTTTTTATTCTCCGTCCCTACTTTTTGAGATGTCAAAGGGGGAGAAGTTGATATTTAAGGATAGGTTGAAGTTTAGGGATTTGTTCGCCTAAGTATTGCATTGATAAAAGGGGGAAAATATTATTTGGAGCTTATGTTAAATATTTTAATTACGTTTTCATTATTATGCTTAAATGAGTTTAAATACCCATCCTTGGATTTAGGTGGATCGTGGTTATATTATACTTTTAAGAAAATATCAAAGTTAGCTGTCATCATAAAAAAAAAGGGAGGTAATGGAATCCAATGTTTTGATGAACAATTTAAGCGTTGATATTTTTATGGGACTAATATTTTTACTGAGTGGTTTTAGATTTATAGTTTCATGTAATGTTTTCAAGAAGATGAATTGTGAAGGAAAATATACCGGGTGCAAGATGGAAATGATGAAGACGTGAATAGTTTTGAAGACAACTAGGTGAAAACAACTATTTATCTATATACTCTTAATGCAACCCGAACTAGGATCACGCACGACACTTAAAATGAATTAATTTTATGAGTGTTAGTAAGAAGCAACAAGTTTAAGATCCTAAAGTGTGTTTTATTATGTGCTAAATTACGTGAAATAGTTTTGGTTAATGAACTAAATGAAAAATGGGTTTTGAAGTATAAATTGATAAGTTTTTGGGTAAATTTGGTTAACCGGCAAAAGGGGCGGTCAACTAACCAAAACAATGGGTTTTGAAAATGGAATGGGAAATTCTCTAGACTATTCGATCAATTGACGAGGAAGGGTTGGTTAACCAAGGAAAGCAATAGCTGAAAAATTGAATGAGAAAACTTCTCTAGTTTATTCGGTCAACTAACAAAGAATGGGCGGTCAACCGACTTGAACAATAGCTAGAAATGGATGGAGGATAGAACCCTCTGATCCAGTCAATCAACCAACCAAAGAGGGTCGGTGAACCGATCAGACCAGTATGTTGGTTTGATGGCCAATGTAGAGAGGGTCGGTCAACCGACGGCGTGATGTCGGTTGGCCAACGTGGTCTGATTAAGAAATTGACTAGTCAATTTGTATCCCCTTTTTTTAAAGATCTTAGGGAGATTTTATTGGAATTTGAATTATTTCAGTATAAAAAGGTTTTTAAAGATTCCTAATTATTTGGTTCATTTAATTAAATATTCTTTTAATTAAAATGATTTAATACTTCATATTTTGATGGATTTGGATTTAAAAATATTTTAAGGACCAGAATGAGATTCCAAGAATATTTTTAATGAACAATACATATTTTGAACATATATGATATATGGGGTCTTGGGGTATTATTTAATGACATAGTATTTGAAAAGTAGTCGTTATAAGATAACTTTAAAATTCCTACAATTAAACCTGCAAACTTTGAGTTTAAATATTTATATTTTGGTGGAGAATATTTGGGATCAAAGATATGGGAGAGAATTATGTAATTTTATTTGACCATACGATTTAATCCATATACTTAAATATAATCATTTCTATACTTTTATTAACTAAGATCAAAAAATTTTGGGGATTAAATTGAGAGTTATAAAAGTTATATTATTGGTAAAAAATAGTCGTTACAAAGTTATATGATATATGGGGTCAGTATTAACATATCATTTGAAAACTAGCTATTGGAAGTTTAATTTTAGATCTATTTAAATATACCAGTGGGATTGAGTTTAAAATGTCAAGTACATCAGTTTTTAGCTTTCTAAGAGTGAAAATATTACTGAGATTTCTGCAAGAGATTATTTTCAAAGTTCTTAATCTAAAGCGCTTATTATTGGTGTTGCCAGTTTGAGTTCTGATTGCGAAATCCTTCTTATCTTTGGTATTTCGCGGTGAGATATTTCCAAGTCTTTTTACTTGTTTTAATATATATATATATATATATATATATATATATATATATATATTGATTTCTTGGTTTAGAATTATTTAGAAAATCGTTTTGAACTTAAAGTACTGAAAATCTTTTAAATGGTTTTTGCTTGATTATCTGATTGCGTGCTTAATTTGTGCAATCCACTTTATTATTTAAATCATATTTTATTTGACTCACATTGTATTTATCATGCAGTAATTATTTGGGTCATTAATTGAGAATATCTATATTGAGGTGGTAGAAATTTCTCGTGGGAAGAAACTTACAATTTTTGTATTTATGAGTTTGAGAGAACTAGACATATTTTGGACGGTGTGTAGTTAGGGTAGCTACGGTTTGAATCTTTTTCTTATGAAAAAGATTAAGGTCTGATCTTTATCCTGTAAAAAAGTTAATTTATTATTTTCCCTTGAAAAGAAGTAGACCTTGATTCTTCCTGTATTTGAATTAAAGAGTGATTCTAAAAGTTCTTCCTAAGCCTAAGAAAAATATAAGTGTAAAAGTGTGAGGGAGTGGTAAGTTTGATCTTTAGCCTGTTAGAAGGATTAGGTTTTGATTCTTTCTATAATGGAATTAGATTAGTCTTGAACCTAGTAAAAAGATATGGTTTTTCTTGAGCCTGTGAAAATGATTATTGTATAGGTTGATTCGGGTCCTGTATGAAGAATCGAGATTGTAAGGGTTTGGTTCTTACCTGAGAAAGGAATTAGAGGTCTAGTGGATTGTAAATCTTCGTGGTGATCGGGGGACTGAATGTAAATAAGAGTAACTTATTGAACCAGAATATATCGTTGTGATTATTAATTTCCATATATTTTTTTGGGTTGTGTATTTAGAATTAAACACATTTCTGTTGCATAATAAGATAATAATTGATTTAATAAAATTGATTCTTTGTGTTTAAAAGTTTAATTGTTTAAATTTAATAACTATCCAATTCACCCTCCTCTTGGGTAGCTCTTTTAGCTAACAAATATATACACCCACACCCACACCCTCTCCCCCTCCCCCCCCACACACATATATATATACACACACATACATAAACAAGAATTATATTGATAAATGAAAATATTAAAATTGTGAATAATTGAATTTAAAGTAAAAATTATAAATTTTATTTCATTGTTTAGAAATATTGTTAATAGTTAATTGATATATTTTCTATAGCTAAATTATTATTAATTGATGAATTTTATAAATGTAACTATAATATTTTAGTTATAAATTTAATATTGTCTTGAGAAAATAGAACGCTTAATTTTAATAAATTTTATATAATTAAAAAAATCAGAATGAAAAAATTATATTTTAGTGTTACGCATTGCATATTAGATTTATTTAGATAAATTCTTAGTTTAGGCCATATCATTGTTAGGTTCACAAGAGACGCCGACTAGGGCAGTGTTGCGTTGATAGCCTAACAGCAACTCAAATTTTTAGGTGAGTGTATTTTCTTCTATATAAATTGTCAAATTATATTTTTGAACTAAATTGTGAAAGGAAAAGATATATTGAAATGTATTGTTTAATAACGTTAAATGGATCAAGTAAATGAGTAACTGTGAAAAGTGATTTTTCTTATTATACTACTATGTCATAGTGTGATCCCGACAGGAGGGCATGTCATGCGTGATAATGTTGGTCCTAAAAAGATGGCAATGTTTTGTAGAACGTTGTGTTGTGACCTGACAAGAGGGTAAGTCTTATAGGTGATTGATATATATTTTTGTTGTTGTTGTTGATGATGATGATGATAATGATTATTGTTGGCCCAGTGAGCTACCCAAGACGGGGGGTGAATTGGATAGTACTAAAAATTATCAGAATATTGAGCTTAAAAATAAATAATTAATTTTATCCTAAATTAATTATTATCTCTTTCAATATAGCAGAGGAATTATATAATCAACTAGGTGCGTCCCAAACAACAAAAATAAATAAAGTAAAGAAAGCGGCACTCTAGAAATTTATACCGGTTCACCAAACTACTTTTGACTAATCCAGTCCCCCGAGCTCCACGGAGTGTCGCACCCACTAATCACAAGATCTCTTTAAAGGTAGGAATCAAATCCTCACAATGATTATTTTCCAAGGCTAAAAAATATCCTCTATTTTTTACAGGCTAAAGAATAACCTAATTCTTTTTATCTGTTAGGCTAAAGAATAAAAACCTCACAAATGCTCCGAATATCATTTTACTCGATAAGAATTGAACCATTACAAAATCACTCACAAATTCTATTAAGGAAGAATTACTACCTCAATTTCTTTACAGGAAGAGACTAAAACCAGCTACCCTTTGATTAAATACTCCCAACAGTATTTAATCTGTCATACTACTCACCAATACAAATTGATAAGAAAATTATCTCACTCGGAGCTTTTACCACTCCAGATAAATTAAAACTTGATTAATATCCCAAAACTAGTGATAGAAAAGTGTGAGATAGAAAACCTGATTTTAAACAAAAATTGGATAGCACGTAATTAAACACGTAATCAGATTTCTACAAGAAATTGTTTCAAAAATATTTTTCAATAAAAATCAGAAAACAATTTCAAAGATCAAATTCCAAATATAATCAAGTAATGAATTAATAGAAAGTAATTTGGAAAGATCTCACTAGGAATCCATCGTATAGCAATGTCACTTCAAATTCGGTAGTAGCAATGATTCACAACAATTGATTCTCAAGAATAACTCTTAGAAAAACTCTCACAATTCTCAATATGATTTCTCTTAGAAAAGCTCAGTATTTGATCACTCTATTGATATGATATAATGTCTTATTATTTAATGTGAAAAATGCATGTCTATATAAAGGAGAATGAAATCAGTTCTCTAATGGCTAGTTTCCATTTGTCATGACATTTAATTGCTCTTATAGACCCCTTATATCATTAAGATTTCATTCTGGTTCAAATCACTTAATTATAGCTTTTACACTTCTCAATTAAGTACCCCAAATGTTTCTCAATCACAATTAAATAGAATAGAAACAATTATATGTACCAAATTGAGAAATACTTAAACTTAATGAACCAAATATATAGGGATATCATAATATGTGTTGCATATCTTAAATAACCTCAAATCCCTAAAATCTCTCATGTATTCTAACAAAAAAATAGCTCGTAACGACTACTTTTATAATATAATTTGGAATTCCTTAAAGTCCTGAAACAGCACCATCAGTCGACCGACCAATATCACCTATCGACCGATCAATTCAGGATGTAGCTAAGCCAAAAATCCATCGCCCATAGGTCGACCTATCTGTCGACTTATAGATTTAGAGAGTTTCATTTCTTTTCACCGGTCGACCTATCTGTCGACTTATAGATATAGAGAGTTCCATTTTTGAGCACCGGTCGACTTACCTATCAACTTAGGGATTCAGAGACTTTTCTTCTATGCTCCGGTCGACTTACCTATCGACTTACCAATACTGGAATCTCTACTAAATTCGTTTTTAATTCATTTACTTCAACATTTTCGCCCTTTTAACTAATTTCTCTTTTCAATTAGCTCCACTAACTTTCTCAAATTCTATTTTAATCATTTATAAATAATACTTTTGAATATCACATAGGAGCATATAATTTCACCTTATCAAAAGATTATAAACAATAAAAAACTTTTTTTGTGCCGTGTGTGTTCTTAATTGGGATATTAAAAGTTGAAATTAACCTGAGTTGTTTTCCCTAATTTCTTCAAACTCTTAATTCTTCATCATCTTTGTCATCATCATTTAGTATTCATTCATTTTTTGTCATCGTATCTTCATCATTGGAACTTAATTAACTGAAACACTCAATTAAACCGTTAGTTCCACCAAAACATCAATACTTAATTGTTCATCGAAATCTTAGGATCAACAATTATGATTATCATTATGATATGGTGATTTATACTACGTGTTACCTCCTACCATTGGAGATATTGAATGACCTTAACACTGATGACAACTTTATATTGCACAATTGTACAAATTATGGTACCGTTATAACTCCCGATCTTGAGGCGAAACGATCTTATGGTTAGTAGGAAAGTATGTTTCCGGTATATTATTATATAAAAGTGACTTGATTGGTTGATTTATATTCAGTTGCTATATCTTGACGATATCTGTGGATTTGATACTACTTAGTGTGTGGTTATATTTTGTTCTGGAAAGTATTATTGTGGTTATATTCTATCTTGAAAGTGGATTTTGATAAATGTACTTGATTCATAAATTGTTTTTATATTATAAAGACAGTACACTGATAACATATTTTGTCCGAGGTACTCCAAGGAGATACGGGTTCACTACTGGCGTTAAATAGAGTTAGTGAATGGTTTTGCGTTTGAGGCAATTAGGGCAGGTGTTAGTATTGAAAGGTTAGAATTTTGTAGTTTTGTCGTAGAAGAGTAGATATATGTAATCACTTAATTTTGGGTTATATAAATATTAGAAAAAGAAAAAAAAAATCGGTCATATAAAATTCCACATATTCGTTTGTTTCTGGTTGACAAACATCAAATCGAGGTCGCGCCTAGCCTTAATCTTGTGGTCTGTGGTAGAGTGTGATAGTCTTAGCAGTTATCTCATTGGAAATACCACCCTTGAATATTTCCGAAACATTGCGTTTGATCATCACAAGACTTACACGGTTTGAACAGTCACATCTCTCATATTCTCTTTTAGAATCAGGGGAACTTTCTTCAATGAGAGATGAAGGCTATTTTTTCTTAGCGCAAAGACAAGATCCATGTAACCGAGAACAATTAAAATGTTTTCCCTCTAATCCTTAATGTTTGTGTCGTTAAGCACATGAATAGATTTCATGTTGGCAGTAATAGCAGCAGCAGAAGCAGTAACTAAACAGAAAACAATGACGAACAATAAGCTCATAATATAGAGGTTTATATCAAATTATTAATCAAAAGATCAACACATATTTATATATGTGACATAAACTAAACAATTGTATTGGTGAACCCTATCACAAGATACCTAGCACAACATTGATGTTTAGTCTTTGGATAGAAACACCAACTTGTAAGTAGTTGTAACAGCCCGATTTCCCAGGGTCATTACTCGGTTTCTCTTATGAAGATTTTGGTCCCAAATATTTCACCATTTATAAAAAAGTTAGTATTATAATTAATTTCGCTCTGATACCACCTATAACGATCCGATTTCCCAAGGTCGTCACTAGGTTTTTCCCGAGGAGACATAGAGCCAAAAGAGAAATCACTCCACTACCACGCTTCCGCTGCACCACTATACACGCCATCTATTACTGTAATGACATAGTTTGCAAGGCTGTCACTAGGTTTCTCCCGAGGAGAAATTAGAACTAAATTGAATATCCAATATAAATCTGGAAAATCTTACAATGCGACGGCGAGAATTATAATTTACCGATTTAAGTTTTACAATATAAATTGAACAGTTAATTTAATCTGTCAGAAGAATATCAGCGAAAATATTCTTAAGTTTAAACTTTAAACATTCCTAATACTAAACAAGTAATAGGAATAAACAATTTGTAAAATATGACAATTTACCATATATCAGTAAAATAATCACCTAAACAAGTAAAATATTCAAGTTTGTTTGAATAATACTCCAGAGAGGGCAGACGATCTTTCAAAGATCACCCCAGACAAAGTGAGAAGGATGGTAGCAAGACAAAAGTCGGCACAATGGATAGGCGTAAAGATTGAGTTAGGAGTTCGAATTCTAGATCAAAAGCTTGTCAAGAGCCAAATCTACCTGGTCTGCAAATGCTGATCTCAAGGATCTTGCATGACAAACGTGCCTCTAAAGTAATTCAGTAGCTTCCCAGGCAAACTACCAAGTCCAATAGGAAGAACATGTTTAAGTATTGTGATTTCCATAAGGATCATGGCCACGATACGGATGACTACTGGGATCTCAAAAAGGAGATCAAACATTTAGAGGACATGGGTCAACTGCGCGATTATTTACAAGAATGCCCAAAGGATAAGAAGAGGTCCAGAAATGAGGGTCGTCTCGAAGATCATCTTGAAAAGAACAGAAAGAAGAGCACCCCAGCGAGAATCGTGAAGTAATCTTCATGATAAATTCTGTTGGGCCAAGCAATGGAGAGTCCAATCGAGAACGAAAAAGAAGGTCCGTGAAGTAGCTTTGAAGCGATGCTTCGGAGAGGCAATGGCGGTGACAACGAATCCATGATCAATTATTACTTTTTTTTTAGGAGGACTGCAAATGGATTGTTCACCCACATGAGGATGCCCTAGTCATTACTCTATGGATCTTCATCTTCCAAGTAAGACGGATCCTGAATGATTATGGTAGTTCAACTAATATTGTTTTTTTCAGTACTTTGAAGTAGATGGGAATACCAAGTTCATATATGAGTTCCACGCAAACTGTTATGGTGGGATTCAATGGTGACCTCACATCGCCATGTGGAAAAATCACTTTGTCTGTCACCTCCAACAAAGAGGAATGGGGGTACACCAAAGCCACAAAATTTATGGTGATAGACTCAATGTCACCCTATAATGCAATTCTTGGGTGTCCATGGTTATATGCAATAAGGGCAGTTGCATCAACAAACCACCAGTGTGTCAAGTACGCAAGGGATGGTTCTGTGGAAGTGATAAGAGGCAACCAAGCGACCTCAAGACAGTGTTTTGCCTTAGCAATAAAGGGTATGGGTATGCCCCTATAGCAATGAAAGAAGGTATAGGGAGCAGTTTCGCCAACAAGCTTAGTAGGAGAAATTGACAATTTCAGGGAACACGCAAGTGTAATCCAGCCCACCGAGCAAGTTAAACATATCGCCTTTCACGAAGGGATACAAAATCTTATGATTAGAGGCTCATTAAGCCAGACTAAAGCTAGAGAGATCAACGAGCTGCTCCAAAAGAACCTGGACGTCTTCGCCTGGGATCCTGAAGATATGAAAGAAATCAGTCTAGACATTGCGGTACATCGCCTAGATATTTCTAGGTCATATCCCTAGTCCGGTAGAAAATGAGGACTTTCAGTCCTGAGGAAGAGCAAATGTTGAAGCTTAAGTAAATAGACTGCTCTCTATTTTCCATATAAGAGAAGTGATGTACTCAAGATGGTTGACCAATTTAGTTCTTGTTAAAAAGAAACATGGAAAGTAGAAAATGCGTGTGGACTTTATTGATCTTAATCAAGCATACCCGAAAGACTGCGATGCCGAGGATAGACCTGATGGTCGATACTACAGCAGGGCACCAACGCTTAACCATGATGAATGTTTATGGAGGCTACAATCAAATTCGTGTAGATCAGCAGGACGAGGAATGGACATCATTCATTACACCAAAAGGTACTTACTGTCATAAGGTAATGCCATTTGGTTTGAGAAATACAGGATCTACTTACCAGCGGTTGGTCGACTGTATTTTTTATGATCAAAATGGGGCCACCATGGAGATCTATATTGACGATATGATCATCAAAAGCTCCAGGAAAGAGGATCACTTCTACCATGTGGCCGATACTTTTGTTGTTCTAAGAAAGTATAACATGAAGTTAAATCCTGAGACGTGTGTTTTCATTGTTACATTTGGAAAGGTCCTGGATTTTGTGATTAACCAGTCCGGCATCATGGTGGATTCAGGGCAGATAGAAACTGTTAAAAATCTAAAATCTTTGGTAACTATAAGAGAAGTCTAGATGTTGATTGGTAGATTAGCGGCACTAAACAAATTCATCTCAAAATTTATAGATATGTGTGCTCCTTTCTTCAAAATTTTGATGAAAAATAAAACCTTTCAGTGGCATGATGACTGTGAGCGTGCCCTTCAATCCATTAAAGAATACTTAGGCTCGGTGGAGACGTTGGCTAAATTAAACCCAGGAGAAGAGCTGAACCTCTATTTGGCAGTGACACTTGTAGCAGTTAGTGCTGTATTGGTCCAAGAACTCGCCAATGGGTAGAGACTGATATACTACATTAACAAATTGTTAGTTCCAGTAGAAACTCGTTATACGGAGTTGGAAAAGCTAGCTTTGGATCTGGGAACTGCAGTGATTAATGTGTTGACCTCATACCCATTCCGAGCGGTAATGCACAGTCTAAAAGCTTATGGTCGTCTTATGAAATAGATTGTGGAACTTGGTGAATTCTTCATCAAGTACAAGTGATAGGTTAAAAATACCTATCTATTTCTAAGTCGAATTTGGTAGTTTTCTAGTGTTTTAGTAATATTTTATTGCATTTATGTTTGTTTTGATGTAAATCAGGTGTAGGAACGTAATCGATTGATAATCAAGTAAAACGGTCGAAAATCGGTAAAAAAATAAGAAAATTGTTCAAAGTTGAGTGCAACAGCTTCACCGGTACAGTGGTCAAACAATAGAGAGTCATAAAAGCTTCTGATCATTCACCACTGTAGTGATAAGATCCACCACTGCAGCGGTGAAAGAACAAAATGCTTACTAATTTTCCACCATTGCAGCGGTCAATAGCCAACTGGAGAAGATATTATTTTAGATATTTTGATTCTTGTCTTACACCCCTTTCCTACCCATTATTCAAAATGTTTTAGAGAACATTTTTGGGAGGTTTTTGAGAGCTCCAAACCCTATCAACAAAGAGAAGATCACAAATCCAAGAGAAAAAAACGATCTTAGAGCAGTTTTAGCGGCGATTCTTCAGATAACAGCTAGTCTCCTTGTTTCTCTCTTTTATTCTTAGTTTGGATGATAGTTTTTTATATGTTTAGCTTGTATTTTGTTGTATATGTGGTTATGTCCATGAGAAACTAAACATGTATTGTCTAGGGAGCGTTTCATTTATGAAAACGTTGTTTGTTTGATCTTTGTTTCGTTATTGGTTGTTCTTGCCTATTCGATTGTATTTATGATTCTTCCATGTTTATATGCTTGTTAAGATATATTGAGAAATCGATGTTTGCCACTCGAGAGAGGTAACCCCGGATTCGGACTAGGGTTTAAACACAATGCGATGATCTAATGACCCGGGAGGGTATTACAAAGTCTGCAATCTGTGAGGTTGGGGTAAGAATCATATGACCATGTGTCGTATAGATGCTCGAGGGGGAATTCCACATTGACGCGAAGTCACATATTCATTCACTTTACACTCGGGAGATATAGTGAGTGAGATTTCGGTACCTAGATTGTCGGGTAGATTTGAATGCCGTTAATGTAAACTAAATTGAATCAAACACATTTTGGTGAACAAAGTTAATCCCTAGATAATAAAATCCCATAAACGTCATAGTAGTAGTATAGTTTAATTAGTTAATTAGTTTAGTTTATTATTATAAACAAAAACCCAAAAATAGAGTCGCCTAGATAAAATATGGTTATGACAATCGTGGTACTTAATGACAGTATCTAATCCAATCTCTGTAGATATGACAACCGTTACTCTTCCTACTTTACTATTAAAACTTGACCCCTACACTTGCGGTACAAGCAACGACGTTTTATTCCGCTGCCAAGTTTTTGGCACCGTTATCATGGATTAGTTTTTAGATTGTTGTTGATATTGTGAGTAAGTAACTTGATTTTAATTTAGGCATTTATTTTGTTTATAATTTTTGTTTGTAGTTTTGTTTTGTCTTGCAAGGTACATGAATATTTTAGATCAACAAGTTTATTGTATTTCTTTAAACAGGATTTTGAACTGTTTTACTGTGCATGGGAAGGATATAAGGTGTTGCTATTTCAGTTATCCAATCATCGTTTCCCAAAGGAGTTTCAACTACTGAACTTCTTCGATGGAAATTAGGTTGAAGAAAGAGATGGTACCATCTCTTTCGACCAACTAACTGCGGACGATGCTTATTGGTTGTTGGAAGACATGGCGACATTTTACTATCAGAGTTGGAATTTCTCTTCAAGCTACCAAAGCTTGGGGGATAGTTTGACCATTTAGGCTCCATGGATTGACACCCCAGACCAACATATAGAGTCTTCCCCTGCATTGGAAACCATATTCACTAAATTTATGGGGCAAACTCAGGTTTTCTGGAGGAAAATGCATGACCGACTCAATGAGCATAAGGTTCATCTTGACAACATTGAGATGACTTGCAATGAAATTGATGAGACCGTAAAGTCTATTGAGACTCAAATTGGTCACCTTATTAGTTTCATTGAGGCCGAGTCAGAAGAGGTGGCACTGAGATATGCACAAGTCACATCCGAATGTGAAAGCAACCGTGAGAAACCGAATACAAGTGGGAGGAACTTCAGTGGGTTCGATGATGATGATTCTAATGAGAAGAAAATCCAAGTGTTGATCGACGATGAAAAATCACATGATAACACTTGTGATTATCCACCATTTGTGATCTACGTTGTGATTCCGATACCGATCAAAGAAGAACACTTCTATAGACGCTCAAGGGGAACTTTGAAGTTGATGTGAAGTCACATATTCATTCACTTTACACTCGGGAGATGTAGTGATTGAGATTTTAATACCTAGATTGTCGGATAGATTTGAATGTTGTTAATGTAAACTAGATTGAATCAAACACGTTCTGGTGAATGTAGTTAATCCCTAAACAATAAAATCCCATAAACGTCATAGTAGTAGTATAGTTTAATTAGTTAATTAGTTTAGTTTGTTACTATAAACAAAAACCCAAAAATAGAGTCGCCAAGATAAAATACAATTATGACAATCGCGGTTGCGGTACAAGCAGTGACGTTTTATTTCGTTGCCAACAAGTCTAGAGAAGCAATTAAAGGACAAAGTCTGGCTGACTTCATTGCTGAACTAACCCCTCCATTGGACGAAGAATCGAATTCCCTCTTTGTTGCCCCATGGAAGTTATGGGTTGATGGTGCTTCAAACATGAAGGGGTATGGCTTAGGAATAGTCTTGCAAATGCCTAAAGGAGATCAACTTGAAAAAATTGTGCAACTCTGTTTCTAGACCTCTACTAATGAAGCTGAGTATGAAGCTGTAATTATTGGGCTGACTCTTGCAAAGAAAATGGGGGCCCAACATTAGGAGGTGAAATCAGACTCCCAACTGGTGGTCAACCAAATCAATGGGTTGTTCATCATTAATGGAGAGAAGTTACGACTTTATGCTGAAAATGTGAAAGAGCTAGCCTTCCTATTTCAAAGCTGTAACTTTGAGGCCATCCCAAGAACTGAGAACACCAAGGCAGATGCCTTGTCTGTATTAGCTTCCGTTGATCCTAAGATTTTGAAGGTCAATTAAATGTTGATGTTTTTGGTGGAACTAATGAGTTTATTAAGTATTTCAGTGATAAAGTTCCATTAACAATTTAATCATGAAGAAATTGTTAAATACGATTATGGATACAAGAAACTGACAAAGAAAAGAGCATTAAGAGATCGAAGATTTTGAAGAACCTAGGAAAAAATAACTCAGGTTAATTTTTACTCTTAATGTATCCCAATTAGGATCACACACGACACAAAAATAATTTTATGATTATGTGTGGTTTTGATAAGATCTTAATTAGTTAAACATATTTGTTCCTATGTGAAATTGAAGAAGAAATAATGTGATATTAAAATTGGTTTAAAGAGTTAATTAAGTTAAATGATAAAATAAATCAGTTAAAGGGGTAAAAACGTCAAAACGTTGAAATAAAATAAATTGAGGAGTGTTACAGCAGGATTGGTCGACCTGCCTAAAAGGATCGGTCAACCGATGAGAAGGTGATGGGGATTGTACAGTCTCTGGTTCGATAGGTTGACTAGTGGTGTATGATCAGTCGACCTATGGAAAATAGATGAACTCTCTGAATCATTTGGTCGACAGCTAGGTCGACGTATGGCCGAAAGTGAAACTCTCTGTATCATTAGGTCGACCTGCCATAGCTAAATTTTGACCTGGGAAATTATTTGTATCATTCAGTCAACAGACTGTGAATTAGTGGTCGACTGATGGGCTTGAAACGATTGGCTTGGGCTACAATCTGAATCGATTGGTCGACTTATGGGCTTTTGTCGGTCAACCGATGGACTGTTTCAGGTTTAGAGGATTTCGAGGAGTCTGATCAAGCAGTAGCCATTACTAGCCGTTTTATGGATAGGATATAAGAGATATCTTAGGGATCTGATGGCATTTGAGATTTGTCATTGATATTTTGTCATCCCTATAGATATGATTCATATATTTTGAATGTTTCTCAAATTAGTTCATATAATTCTTTCTATTTTATCCAATTAAGTTTGATAAATATTTGAGAAACTAAATTGAATATTTTAAAAGATATTATTGAGTCAATTAAACCAGAATTAAGTCATAATAATATAATGGGTCTATAAGTGCAATTAGTTGTCATGATATGTGAGTTATAATTAATTTGTGTGCGGGTAGAGACTATTGGGAGTGTCTAATTAGGGGTAGCTGGTTTCAATCTCTTATGGTAAAGAGACTGAGGTTTTAATCTTTTCCTAGAGTATAAAAAGATTAGCTTCCTCTTTTACCGTGAAAAGATAGAGGTTTTAATTCTTCCTGAATATAATTATGTTTTGAGTAAATTTGTAACGGTTCAATCCTTACTAGGTAAAAAGATACTTGAAGTGTTTTTGTGAGGTTTAATCTTTAGCTTTAGGTATAAAAATATTAGGTCGTGATTCTCCCTATAATAGAATTAGGTTAGTCTTGAGCCTAGTAAAAAGATATAGGTTCTTTCTTAGCCTGTAAAAAGAGAATTGTAAAGGTTGATTTTGAGCCTGTGAAAAGAATTAATGTGAAGGTTTAGTTCCTACCTATAAAGGAATCTTGAGATTAGTGGGTACGACTCTCCACGGAGCTCGGGGGACTGGATTAGTCAAAAGTAGTTTTGGTGAACCAATATAAATTTCTGTGTGCTGCTTTATTTACATTTTGTTGTTTGGGTGTGCACCTAGTTGATAACATATATCTGCTACTATGAAGATAATAATTAATTTTAGGATAAAATTAATCGTTTGAATTTTAAAGTGTTATTATCTGATAATTTTTTAATACTACCCAATTCACCCCCTCTTAGGTAGCTCACTAGGCCAACAATTGGCAACAAAGCTAGTTTAGCTCAAATATACTAAGCTAACAAATATCACATGGTGCACACAATAGGCACACTAGCTGAAGGGTAGTCTATGCACCGACCACCTTTGTTTGCAGGTGAAAATTATGCATTCTGGAAGGACATAATGATTGCTTTCCTTCAGGCCACGAATTATGACGTGTGGCTAACAATTGAGGATGATCCGTTTGTCCATATGGAAAATAGATTCGAGAACACGAAAGAGCAGCTAACTGTTTCTAATAAGCAGAAACTTTCCGTAAACTCTCAAGCTATTAATATCTTATTTTGTTCTTTAGATGCAAATGAATACTTGAGAGTTTTAGGTTGTAAATCAGCGAAGAAGATATGGGACAAGTTGCAGGTGACCCATGGAGGAACAAGTCAATTGAAGCAGTAAAATATCAATGCCTTAATACATCAATTTGAATTATTCAGAATGGGAGAAAGAGAATTGATCCAAGAGATGTACCCTCGATTCAACAAAATTTGCAATCATTTGAGCCAACTCAGAAAGCCATACTGATAGGTTGAATTTACCTATATATTTCCAAGCCAAATTTGGTAGTTTTCAAGTATTCTTGTTCTATTTTAAATCTTTTTTATTCATTTTTATGTAAATCAGGTGTAGGGATGAAAACGGTTGAAAATCGAGCAAATCGGAAGGACATTGGTAGAGAAACGTTGAAAAAGATCTAGAAAGAAGACATTCAGCCTTACCGCTGCAGCAATGAAGCCTATCGCTACAACAATGGCCTTCATTGCTGCAGCGATTAGAGGTCAGTGGACTTTCTTCCCAACTACCATTGCAGCAGTGGCCTTAATTGCTACAGTGATGAAAGGGCAGAAGCCGTACTGACCTCCCATCACTACAGTGGTGCTTCCCAATGCTACAACGATCAAGCTACAGCTAGCAAAGCTATTTTTAGGATATGTTCGAACTCTATTTGTATCCACCCATTCCACACCTAGACTAGAATGTTTTTACACTTAATAGAAGCCCCAGATCAGACATAGAGAAGAGCTCATTAGAGAAAGATGAAACAATCTCGGAGCCAATTTTGTAGAAGTGAAACCATCCACTTTACAGATTTTCCATTCCGTCTTTGTTTCTATATTTGTTTCTAAACTTTGTATATTGAATGATGATGCTATTCTTATGTTTTAATGAATATTTGGTTATGATCATATGTGGCTAAGTAGTTATTATCTAGGGATCGATTAGTTCATGAACATGTATGTTTGAGTGATTCCATGTTTCGTTAACAACCTATATCTGATTGTGTTTACCATTTTATTATATCGATAGTATGTTTTGTATGGTATTGTGGTTGGTTTGAGAAAACGAGGTTTGACACTCGGGAGAGGTAACCCCGGATTCGGACTAGGGTCAAACACAACACGACCTTCTAATATTTCAGGAGATTATTAGAACGTGTGCAAGTTGTGAGGTTGGGGATAGACTCATGTAAATGTTTAGACGCTAAATAGGGATATCGGTGTCGACACGGTTGCATATTCACTCACTCTACGCTCGAGAGAGGTAGTGAGTGAGTTTTTTGATACCTAGATTGTTGGATAGTTTGAATACCGTTAATGTAAACTAAACTAAATCAAACATGTATTAGTGAACGAAATTAATCCCTAGGTAATCCATTTTCATAGAATTAATTCCAAGTATTTAGGTTTAATTAGTTTTTTAAATAGCAAATACAATTCAAATCTTGAATCATCTAGATAAAATTAAGCTATGTTAATTGTAGTACTTAAATAGTTTTAACGAAAAATCCCGGTGGACGACACTCGATCTTCAGATCCACTTTATTAAAACTTGATCTCGTGCACTTGTGAGTAAAATCAAAGCATTAAAATATAGTGAACAAATTTTTGACACCGTTGCCGAGGATTTAAAGTTAGTGATTTAGTTGTTATTACTACCAAGTAGCTCAATATTAATCTTGACACTTTTGTTTTATTTGTTTTTGGTTTAATTGTTTTCATTTGTTGTGGTGACAAACAGTGTATGGGACGTAGTCGGAGTTTGGAATTCCTTACTTTTGATCCGTAGATTGAACGTACAGTGAGGAGGCTAAGGAGAGAGAGAAGAAACCAAACTCAAGAAATGGCCTACGGTGGTAATGACTGTATGCCACGACAACTGCTGGTGCCTCAAGCACTATTGCATCTACCACCGAAATCGGAAGTTCAACAACAACAGGTCCTTAGGGATTACTATCGACTCATCATGTTCGACAACTATTCAGGGATCCGGAGGCAGCTAATCCAAGCAAACAACTTCAAGTTGAAACCCACCCTAATCAACATGGTTTAACAGAACCAATATGGCGGGAATCTTCATGAAGATTCAAATATCCACCTGGTGATATTTTTGGAGATTTGTGATACGGTGAAGATAAATGGAGTCACGAAGGATGTTATCCGATTACGATTATTCCCATTTTCCCTTTGAGATAAATCTAGGCGTTGGTTTCAGTCTATTCAACCAGGAAGCATCTCAACTTGGGAGCAACTAGCACAACGATTCATCATCAAGTTCTTTCCCCCTTCGAAGACGTCACAGTTGAGAGACGAGATTGCTCAATTTCGCCAACGGGGTTGTGAGCCACTCTTTGAGGCGTAGGAGAAATTCAAAGATCTATTGAAAAAGTGCCCCCAACATAGGTACCAAGATTAGTTTTAAAGACAACTCTTTTACAATGGGTTGGATAGACAGACAAGAATAATTGTGGATGCTGCATCGGGAGGTTCTTTGCTATCCAAAACTCTAGACGAGGCTTATGCACTTTTGGAAGAGATTGTTGTCATTAACTACCAATGGCCTAATGAGCGAAATGTGGGACGAAAGGTAGCTGCTATTCATGAGGACGATCCTCTTGCTACCTTGTCAACCCAAGTGTCAAAACTCATAGAGCAGCTAGTCGCTTTCTCTACCCGAGATTTCTCGTCCAGTCGGAAAACGGAAAATGTGACAAGTACTTCGCAACCGAGGGTTGATAGTGAGTTTGAGGAATGCCATTTTGTCAACTCTTGGGCCAAAACCTTTAGGCCCGCCAACAATATCCCTGGCCCACCAACAATATCCCAACACATTACCACCCTAGAATTCAGAATCATGAGAATTTCTCTTATGTGTACAATCAAAATACGTTGAGACCTCATCCTAGATACTCTTCGCAATCCCAAGGATATCAGCTGCAACACTAAAGCCATCCTATGCAACAAAATCTGGTGCAAAGCCATAAGCCACTGTTGGAAGATTTGCTCGGCTCATTCATGAAGGAGACGCAAAACATTATGTAAGAAATACATAATCGGCTCAACAAGCATGAGATGAGGCTTGAAAATATTGAGACAACGTACACCAATACGAATTCTACTGTAAAGTCATTGAAAACTCAAATTAGTATGCTCGCTATTTCCATAAAGAGACAAACCTTGAGGAAGTTTCCAAGTGATATAAAGACTAACTCAAGGGAGTGAAAAGCCATTACCTTGAGGAGCAAAAAGGAAGTCGAAGCGAAAAATCCAATGGAGGAATAACCTAAGAAGAAAATAAATGTTGAAAAAGAACTCATTCCAGTTGAGGAGAAAAATAAAGCCCCATGGGTAAATCTGGGAGAAATCTCATTTTCGGACAATCCACCGATACTCACTCCACCTATATTATATCCGCAACGGTTTCAAAAGAAGAAATTGGATTCCCAATTTGTTAAATTTCTTGACTTTTTCTAGAAAATTCACAACAACATACTGTTTGCCGATGCCTTGGAACAAATGCCCAATTACGGAAAGTTCTTGAAAGATATCATAACAAATAAGAAAACATTAGAGGAATATGAGACCGTTAAGTTAACGGAGGAATGTAGTGTGATCTTTCAACAGAAGTTGCCTCAAAAGTTGAAAGATCCCGGGAGTTTTACTATACCATGCCTGATTGGGAAATCTCACTTTGAGAAGGCACTCTGTGATCTTGGGGCAAGTATCAATCTAATGCCGTCATCCGTTTACCAGAAGTTGGGGCTTGGAGATGCAAAGCCGACTACGATTTCTCTACAAATAGCGGATTGTTCATTAACCTATCCTAAGGGCATAATTGAAGATGTGCTAGTAAAGGTGGACAAATTCATATTTCAGTGGATTTTGCTGTGTTGCAAATGGAGGAAGACTTGAAGTTTCCCATTAACTTGGGAGTCCTTTTCTGGCAACCAGGAAGATGCTGATTGATGTTTACAATGGGAACTTGACTTTGAGGGTAAATGATGATGAAGTGAAGTTCAATATTTTCAATACAACGAAGTTTCTGGATGAGTGCCCAACTTGCAATTGGGTGGAAGTGGTGGACTCTTGTGCTTGGGAATTCTTTCATGAAAACTTGAATCGGGATCTATTAGAACATGCTACCACAAATTTCCTATCTATGGGGGATTCTTGTGAAAAATGGTCTATCTCAAATGAAGGTGTTGTGGACTACGTCCTATCTTTGGAATCCATACCTAAATACGTAGTGGATTAGGTTCAAGTGGAGACAATTGATGATAAAGTTAGTTTGCCTGAACCCCCAAATCCACCTCACGGAGGGTTGATTCTCAAGCAATTACCGGATGACCTTCGATATACATTTTTGGGAGAGGACTCCACTGATCCGGTCATCACCTCATCGTCTTTGACTCAAGAAGAAGAGAACAAATTTCTTAGTATCATGAAATGGCACAAATCCGCATTCGTGTGGTCGATTTTCGACATCAAGGGAATAAACTCAACTATTTGCATGCATAAAATCTTGATGGATGACTCATTTAAGCCATCTATTAAGCATCAAAGAAGGCTAAATCCAGCGATGAATGAGGTGGTCCGTGCCGAGGTGTTGAAGTTATTGAATGCCGAAATCATATATGCTATATCAAACAGTGAATGGGTTAGTCCGGGGCAAGTGGTTCCCAAGAAAGGAGGCATGACCGTGGTAAAGAATGAGGGGAAAAATCTAACTCCCACACAAACCATCACGGGATGGAGAGTGTGCATTGATTATAGAAAGTTGAACAAGGCCACACGGAAGGATAATTTTTCTCTCCCGTTCATTGATCAAATGTTGGATCGTCTCTCCGGTTATGACCACTATTGTTTTCTTGATGGTTATTCAGGCTATAATCAAATAGTCGTTGCACCGGAAGACCAAGAGAAGATAACTTTCACTTGCCCGTACGGTACATTTGCTTACCATCGTATACCGTTTGGTCTTTGCAACGCACCAATAACGTTCCAATGATGTATGATGGAAATATTTTTGGACATTGTGAAGGATATAATGGAAGTATTCATTGATGATTTCTCAATTTTTGGTTCATCCTTTGACCATTGCCTTTACAAATTATCATTTGTTCTCAACCAATGTGAAGAGAAACATGTAGTTCTCAATTAGGAGAAGTGTCATTTAATAGTCAAGGAGAGAATCTTCTTAGGCCATCGGGTCACTTCCAATTAGCTTGAGGTGGATCGGGTAAAGATTTAGACAATCGAGAAACTTCCGCCACTGATTAATGTGAAGGGAGTACGAAGTTTCTTAGGCCATGTCGGCTTCTACCAGTGTTTCATCAAAGATTTTTCTAAAAGGGTAAAGCCTTATGCCATTTTCTTGAAAATGAAGCTCCTTTCAAATTTTTTATGATGCTTATGTGGAAGCATTCAATGCCATGAAAGAGAAATTAATCTCGGCTCCAATTATAGTCACTTCCGATTGGAATGAGCCTTTTGAAATCATGTGTGATGCGAGCGACTATGCGGTTGGAGCTGTTTTAGGCCAACGCAAGGAGAATATTTTCCTATCCATATACTATGCAAGCAAAATGTTGAATGACGCTCAAGAGAATTACACCACCATTGAAAATGAGATGTCGGCGGTGGTCTTTGCGTGTGATAAGTTTGGTTCTTATATTATAGGGTCCAGGGTGGTCATCTATATGGACCATGCCGCCATCCGATACTTATTTGCGAAGAAGGCGCCAAGCTGCATCTAATCCGGTGGATTCTCTTGCTTCAGGAATTTGATGTTGAGATTCAAGATAAAAAAGAGGAGTGAGAATGTTGTAGCCGATCATCTCTCTCGGCTCGTGCTAGAAAACGTTGGGGATGAATCATGTATCATGGAAGTTTTCCCGAATAAGGAATCATTTGATGTTGAAGCTAAACTTCCGTGGTTCGTAGATATAATCAACTATCTTGCATGCAAGGTGTTGTCATCGGACCTATCTTTCACCCAAAGAAAGAAATTCCTATTCAATTTGAAGCATTATATGTGGGATGAGCCAATGTTGTTCAAGAAATGCACCGACCAAGTCATCTGACGTTGTGTTCCATAAGAGGAAATGGAAAGCATTCTATATCATTGCTATTAATCACCGTGTGGGGGGCATTTTGGAGCAACATAGACGGCTGCCATGGTGACTGAATCAGGTTTTTACTAGCCGACACTATTTCATGATTTATATACGTTTGTAAAAACATGTGATCGATACCAGAGGGTTGGTAACATCTCAAGGCGGCATAAGTTGCCCTCAACATCCATTCTCGAGTTGAAGCTTTTTAACGTTTGGGGAATTGATTTCATGGGACCGTTTCCACCGTCCTTTGGTTAGGAGAATATCTTGTTGGTGGTGGATTACGTGTCAAAATGGGTTGAGGCTATGGCCACGCCAACCAACGATGCCAAGGTGATTCTTAAGAAGAACATAATGATAAAGTTCAAAACTACTCGAGCTATCATTAGTAATGAAGGAACCTACTTCTACAACAAAATGTTCAATACTCTACTGACACAATATAGAGTTCGGCATAAGGTGGTACTTCCTTCATCCCCAAACAAATGGCCAAGCCGAAGTGTCCAATCCAGAAATAAAGTAGATCTTGGAGAAGACTGTTGATCCTAAGATTTTGATGAACAATTAAATGTTGATATTTTTTGTGGAACTAATGATTTGATTGAGTGTTTCAGTTTATTACTTCCAGTGATAAGATTATTACGAAGAAATTATGCTAAATGTATGCCAAAGACAAATGACAAAGGCGATGGAAGGTAAGAGATTAAAGAAATTGAAGAACCTAGGGAAAACAACTTATGTTAAATTGTTACTCTTAATGATTCCCGATTAGGATCACACACGTCACAAAATAATTTTTACAAATATGTGTGTTTTTTATAGGATCCTAATTAGTTAAATTATTTGCTCCTATGTGTAATTGAAAAACAAATATTTATAATTGATGAAAATCAGTCGACATGTAGTTATAAGGAAAAGTCTCTGATCATTCGGTCGATAGGTAAGTCGACTTATGGAACTCTCTGGATCATTCAGTCGATAGGTAAGTCGACATATGGTTAAATAATGAACTCTCTGGATCTCTAAGTCGACAGATAAGTCGACCTGTGAAACTCTCTGAATTGAGTCTTTGGATTGGGCTACATCTTGAATCAAGCGGTCGACAGACGGCCTTGGTCAGTTAACAGATGGAGCTGTTTTAGGATTTATGGAATTTCGGATTTTATTCAAAAAGTAGTCGTTACTAACTGTTTTATGGTCAGGATATCTGAGATATCTTAGGAATCTGATACGATCTTAGTTATTTAAATGATATTAAAATATTCCTATAGTTATGGTTCAAATAGTTTTGATATCTCTCAATTTGATACATGTAATTCTTTTTATTTTATCTAATTGAGATTAAGTAAAAGTTTGAGGGATCAAATTGAATGTTTTAAAAGATATATTTAAGAGAATTATACCAGGAATGAGTCTTAAGGATATAAGGGGGCTTATAGAGTAATTATTTGTCATGATATTTGATAACTAGCCGTTAGAGAGCTTGTTATAATCCCCTATACATAAACCTGCGTTTTTTAGGTTTAATATACCCGGCAATCCCAATCAATCAAAATTCAAGAGCTATTCAGTTCTTGATCTTTCTAAGAGTCATCATTCTATAATCATACTGAGTATATTGTGAGTTCTTTCTTGAGATTTGTTCTTGAGAAACATTTGTTGTGGATTATTGCTACTACCGATGTGAAGTGTCATTGCTATTCTAATCATTATTCTTTCGATAGATTCCTGGTGAGATTATTCCAATTTATCCGCTTATCCGCTTATTTGCTATTATTATTATTATTATTTACTTGGAATTTGTTCTTCAAAATTGTTTTCCAGATTTTTATGGAAAATTATTTTGAAACAATTTCTTGAAAAAATTTGATTACGTGCTAAATTACTTGCTACCCGTTTTTTGTTTAAAATCAGATTTTGAATTCCTCACTTTATTTCTAACCTAGTATTGGGACATTAATTGAGTATTAATTTATCTGGGGTGGTAGAAGCTCCGAGTGGGAAGAACTTATCAATTTTTGTAATTGGTAAATTGTGTGCAGATTAGATACTATTGGGAGTGTCTAATTAGGGGTAGTTGGTTTCAATCTCTTCCGGTAAAGAGATTGAGGTTTTGATCTTTGCCTAGAGTATAAAAATATTAGGTTTTAATTCTTCCTTTATAAAATTGTGAGTGAATTATAATGGTTCAATCCTTACCGGGTAAAAGAATATTTGAAGTATTTTTGTGAGGTTTAATTCTTGAGCCTAAGGTATAAAAAGAATTAGGTCGTGATTCTCCCTATAATAGAATTAGGTTAATCTTTAGCCTGGTAAAAATATAGAGGTTATTCCTTAGTCTAGGAAAAGGAATTTTAAAGATTGATTTTGAGTCTACGAAAAGAATCATTGTGAGGGTTTGGTTCCTACCTTTAAAGGAATCTTGAGATTAGTGCGTGCGACTCTTCGTGGAGCTCGGGGGATTGGATTAGCCACGAGTAGCTTGGTGAATCACTATAAATTTTTGTGTGTTGTATTATTTATATTGTTTATATTTTGTTGTTTGGTTGTGCACCTAGTTGATAACACATATCCGTTGCTATAAATATAATAATTAATTTTAGGATGAAATTAATTGTTTAATTTTAAAGTGTTATATTCTAATAAATTTTAATACTACCCAATTCACCCCCCTCTTGGGTAGCTCACTGGGTCAACAATTTGTATCAGAGCTGGTTTAGCTCGACACACTTAGCTAACAAAGATCACATGGCGCACACAATAGGCATACTAGCTGAGGGGCAGTCTATGCACCGACCACCGTTGTTTGTAGGTAAAAATTATTTGTTCTGAAAAGACAGAATGATAGCCTTCCTTCATGCCACAAACTATTATGTGTGGCTAACAATCGAGAATGGTCTATTTGTTCTAATAGAAAACAGAGTCGAGAAGAAGAAAGAGTAGCTGACTGCTTCCGATAAGCAGAAACTTTCTGTAAACTCTCAAACTATTAATATTTTATTTTGTTCTTTAGATACTAATGAATACTCGAAAGTTTTAGGTGGTAAATCAGAAAAGAAGATGTGGGACAAGCTACAAGTTACCCACGAAAGGACAAGTCAATTGAAGCAATTGAAAATCAATGCTCTTATGAGAAAAATTGAATTATTCAGAATGGGAGAAAATTGAATCGATTCAAAAGATGTACACTCGCTTTAACAACATTTGCAATCACTTGAGTCAACATGGAAAGCCATACTTTATGGAGGATAGAGTTTGAAAGGTCCAAAGATCGTTGACCAAAGTGTGGGAGTTAAAGGTGACCGCAATTGAAGAAGTTAAGGATCTTAGAAAATATGAAATTGATGATCTTATAGACAACTTGATGACTCATGAAACAACGATTAAAGGATATGAGGATGGCATCGAAAATAGCGAGAGAAAATCATTGGCTCAAAAAGCTCAGAAAATTAAAAAAATAAGATGACAGTGATGATGAAAGTCTTGACAGTGCGCAAGAGAAAGATGTGGCACTTCTTACAAATTTTTTTAGAAGAATGACTCAACATACATTCCGCGAGAAAAGAAACTTCAACATGAACAATGTGGAATGCTATAATTGTCATAAAACTGGTCACTTTCAAACTGATTATCTCGAACCAAAGAATGATAGAGAAAATGAGAAGAAGAGGAAGAGAAGAAGAAATGAAAGAAGAGCAAGAAAAAGTCTATGAAGCCTAATTGGGATGATTCTGAACCAAGTAGCTCTGAAAAATCAGAAAGTGAAGAAATGTCCATGTTTGCATTGATGGCCACTGGTGGTGAGGTAACAAAATGTTCAAGTTATTATCCTTTAGATTTTGATGAATTATTTGATGTTTATCAAGAAATTTCGCATGATTATAAAAACCAATGTTCTAAAATAAATGCCCTTCAAAGTACAATTAATACATTAAACAGTCAAGTAATGGACTACGAATCAGAAAACAATGAATTGAAATCCAAAATGTCGGATTTATATTCAATTGTTCCCAAATTCACTAGCGGTGAAAATAACTTGAAAATGCTTTTGGGAAGTTCATGTGGTATTTTTGATAAAGCCAATATTAGATTTCAGAAAAATCTTAAACAAAAATGTTTTCATAAATTCTTTTGTGAAACCAAGGATCTTATTAGATATTTTAAATGTAATATTGTGGGGGCATACTATTCATAAATCTTTTTCTAAAATATCTAAATGTAGACAAGTTTGGGTTCCCAAAGGAATAAAAATTGTCCCGACTAACAAGATCGGACCCAGTTAAATTGGATACCACTTAGGAACTATTTGAGGTGCTCCTTGCAAGTTATTTTAAAATCATTAATAAGCAAGGACAAATGGTTTATAGATAGCGATTGTTCTCGACACATGACAGGAGATAAAGAAAAATTCACATCTTTGACATCTAAGGATGGAGATCATGTGACTTTCGGAGAAAACGCAAAGGGTAAAATTATCAGTATTGGTAATATCGGTAATGATACTACAATTATTAAAGATGTGTTACTAGTTGATGGTCTTAAACATAATTTGCTTAGTATTAGTGAACTATGTGACAAGGGTTATAATGTTATATTAGGATAATGACATTTTTTCTCCCTGACAAATCAAGCCGGTGCTCAATTGGACCCCCGTATTTGAACTTTGACATATTGGCTACCTCACATTTGATTTTCGTTTCAATTTAGATCCTCTTCAAAATTATGTGAGGTCAACTTTAATGGTCAACGTTAAAGTAATGGTAATTTAATTATTTCATGTTAAACAATAAGAGTAATTTGGTCATTTTACTCTTAACTCATTTAGTGGGATCTATTTGTAAATATTCAAAACTTAAGGGAAAAACATATATTTATATATTTTCTTCCAAATCTCCTCCCCATACCAACACGGTTCGTGTCCCTGCCTCAACCCCACCGTCGCTCCACCGCTAAACATCACCACCCAAATCTACCATCTCCTTCACCGCCGACCGTTAAACCAACAAACTACCACCGCCGCTCAAACAAGTTTCTCTCTCACTATTTCTTTCTCTCTCTCTCTACTCTCTCTCTAAAACTCACCACCACCGCCACGACGGTGGTGCAGTAGCGAGCGAAAAGGTGATGTTGGTGGTCATTCATCGATAATGTGGTTGCCATTGGTGTTGTGTGGAGGGTGGTGGTAGCCACTAACCGTAATTTGGGTTTAGGAAGAAGATGATCAATAGTATATTTAATATAAATCCTTCTCGCACGACTTCAGCCACCTTCCACCGCCAACCACGACGACGATCACCTTTCACCGCCAACTACGACGATGGCCACCTTCCACCGCTAACCCTTCCTCCTTCTCTCTCTTTACCGAGATCCAACATTAAAAATACTGTATCCAGCACAAACAAACCAACATGATTAAAATTGTCCAGATCTTCAATTTGTAGTTAACAAACCATGGGCATAAGACAAGAAAAAAATGTAATAAGCAGAAACCCTAATTTGGAAAACAGAAGACCAGAGTCCGAACTCCAAACCACATAGAAACATAGCGGAAATGACCCCAAAAAAATATCAGAACAAATAGCCACCAAATCGAGCAAAAATAGAGAAGAAATTACCCCAAATCGAATCTTGAGAATGCGATTTGCTTTGATTTGGAAAGATTGAAACCCAAATCTAATTGGAACCCCCCACCCAAGCTTAACAGATTAGAAACCACGATATGTTTGGTTCTAACACCGGAAGCCCTACCGATTGGTGGGTCGTCGATTTCTAGTTCAAGACAACGGAGATCGAACACAAAACTAGCCAAAATCCAGAATCGGTCAAAACAACAGAGGAAAAGGTTGAAATTAAGGATGAGGAACTTTAGACAAGCGATAGTGGAGATGGAGACACCAATAAAAATCGTAAGAGTGAGAAACTGAAGCTGGAACCGGCGCCAGATAGATCGACATACCACCGATTAAATATACGCAGATGAGGAACTCCATAGGTATGGCAATGAAGATGGCTCCAAGCTTTCTCTCTCTAGACTTCATCTTGAAGAGGATGAAATAAATGAAAAATTACACAATAAACCCTTAAAGTTTAGATAGAAAATCAAATCATCCCAATTAAAATTGTTAAAGGGTATAATTATAATTTAATATTATTTAACAAAAAACATAACTGAGAGTCGAAATTGAAACGAAAATCAAATGTGAGGTAGCCAATGTGTTAAAGTTCAAACACAGGGGTCCAATTGAGTACCGACTTGATTTGTCAGGAAGCAAAAGTGTCATTATCCCTAGTATATTTGATCATGATAAGTGTATTATTAAGAATGGTCATGATAGTAGTATCTTGTTAATTGCATCACATTTTGAGAATGTTTATACCTGATCATTTGATGATTTTACTACTCAAAATTTATCTTGTTTGAATAATTTATCTGAAAATAGTTGGTTATGACATAAAAGACTTGGGCATGATAGTATGGAGTTAATCTATAATTTATCTAAGAATAGTCTCGTACGTGGCCTACCGGATTTAAAATTTGTGCAAGATAAAGTATGTGATGCATGTTAACTAGGAAAGCAGTCTAAATCATCATTTAAGAAAAAGATGCACACGTCCGCATCAGATGTCTTGAGGTGTTGCATCTTGATTTATTTGGTCAAAATTATGTTGCTAGTTTTGGTGGTAAGTTTTATGCTTTCGTAATAGTTGATGATTATTCTTGACTTACCTGGGTATTTTTCCTTGCTTCAGTATTTGTTAAATTTTGTAAACGTGTTCAAAATGAGAAGGAATATTCTATTGTTAACATTCGTAGTGACAGAGGAAGGGAGTTTAAGAATGATGATGTTATTAGTTACTGTGATAAGCATGGTTATACTGATAACTTCTCCGTACCAATATCAACACAACAAAATGATGTAGTGGAAAGGAAGAGCAGGACGCTTCAAGAGATGGTCAGAATGATACTTAATGAAAACCGCTTATCGACTGATAGGTGTGATCCACCTACGTATTTCCAAACCGAATTAAGTTAGTTTTCGAGCGTTTACATAGTATTTTATTACATTTTAATTAGTTTTCTTACTTTTTGTATGCATCAGGTGTGTGGGGGCAAAAAGATAGGAAACTGGAGCGAAAACGATGAGATTGAACCAAAAACGATTGAAGAACGGTGGCAAAAACAAGTTCAGAGGCAAAATTGTGAAACAAGCCCATCGCCACGGCGTCCAAACCACCACCGCGGCGGTGAAAATGTTGAGAAAACAACAAATATTACTGATGGACCTCATATACTTGCGAGTGTAAGTAGCGGCGTATTTCGCACCCCTACTAAGTTTTTGAAACTAGTAATAATATATCCTAAATTAACTACACTAATATGCTAATATGTTTTAGGGTGAAGAATTTCCTAGGGATTAATGTGTTTACAAATACGTGTTTGATCTCGATTTACTCACGTTTACGGTGTTCGACCTATTTGACAACCTCGGTACGTAAACTCCACCGCCACCTCTCCCGAGTGTAAGACGGGGGAATACATGATTTCGATTCAATGAAAGAGTTCCCCTCAACATCTTAACGACCCTATGTCACGTGAGGCTAGCCCAGCGTCATTGATTGCACACAATCCAACTCCCAACCGGGTCATTGGATCGTGCGTTGGATTTATTCTATCAACAATCTCCGTTCTAAAACTCCCTCGCCACCTCTCCCAAGTGTTAGATGTGGGATATAATGCAACTTCGTGTCAACGAAGAAGTCCCCCTCAACGTCTTAATGAAACCTAGGTCATGTGCGTCTTTCCCCAAAGTCATCGATTGTTTACCATTCAAACCCAACCGGGTTATGGAATCGTGGCGTTTGTTTACCCAATCTAAATCTGGGGTTTGTCATAACTCTGTATTCTCCATTTATCTAACTAATAATGATAAACAAACAATACGATAAACACAATCAAACTACGAAGAACAATCACAAACGAAACACCGAAATCATCCAAACAACATATTTATAAATATAGTATTAATTCCTACTACAATCTATGTTTAGCTATGGCCTAAGCCGCATTTACAATGAAATAACAAGCTAAAAATGCTCACATGATCCTAAGTTAAAGAAATAAGGAAAAACAATTGAAGAACTTAGCCTCATCTGAAGATAAACCGCTAAGAACGCTCAACGATCGATTCGCCGTCTTCTCCACTTCGGGATGTGAGCTCCACCTATAAAACTTCTAAACCCTAGCCCAAATATATCTTAAGGTGCCCAAATGGACGGGAGGTTCACAAGGAGGGGAGAGGGAATGGTATTTATAGTCAAAATATCTAAATAAATATCCTAAAAATATCTAGGCTGTTCAGAGGCTCTCCACCTAGGCGGAGACTAGGTTGGTTGGTGTCCGACATAGCGATGAAGACAGTGATGGTATAGGAAGAACTTCTGTAGGATTTCTGCCTAGGCGGTGGGCTGTCAGTAGCCTATTTTTGTTTTCTCTAGTGGATTTTCGCCTAGGCGGTGGAATTCTCCGCCTAGGCAATGGTCCATTAGTAACATTTGTTCTTTTCTCAACATATTTACTGCCGCAGCGGTGGTCTGGACGCCGCAGCGGTGAGCTTGTTTCACAATTTTGCCACCGAGCTTGTTTTTGCTACCGTTCTTCGACCGATTTGGTTCGATCTCATCGTTTGCACTCCAGTTTCCTATCTTTTTGTCCCACACACCTGATTTATACAAAAATTAAGAAAACTAATTAAAACATAATAAAATACTATATAAACGCTCGAAAACTAACTTAATTCGGTTTGGAAATACGTAGGTAGATCACACCTATCAAATACCCACAAACTTGGAATTTGGCTAGTCCTCGAGGCAAACACACACACGAAAATGAAAAATACAACTAAATTAAATAACAAACATCCTAAAATAATCTAAACATAGCAACATGCGAGTTTTAAATTCTTCTAACGACCTATTTATTTTTGTCCCTCAACAACCACCAGTCTTATCGAGTTCAGGTGGTAACACACACCATGTAATGTTCTAGATTTTCGACATGCAATAATGGTGAATGCTATTCTTGATCCTATAAATGTGTATGTGCGAGACTCAATAATATAACTATACAATGACCGGATTGGATTATCCCCCAACAAAATTCACGACTTAGACCGTGAAGGACTAGGATTTCCATAAGCCTGATTAGGGTCCACTTTCCACTAATGTAGGTTCAGTAGTTCATAAAGATCATTAGGGCTTGGTTCGGTTTAAGGATAATTTGGCCAAGGGTATTTCGGAATAGAAAACGGGTTAGCGTTATTAACATAACGTTACCCAAGGCTCAACACTTGGCACATTCACTCTCGAACCCTCATACTTAGATTGGAAACAATCCCGAATAATCTATTAAGAACGATATACTCACTTGTCAAAAGAAACGGAAATAAAAACCGTATTTACATTTGATTCTTATTTTTCTTTTTCTTTTCTATTTTTTTTTTCTTTTCTTTTCAACGAACACACCCCCAAACTTATTTGATTGTTACAATTGAAGGGGTATGTGAAATACAAATGAAAAATGACAAGTGAGTACTCAAATACCGAACCAATTAGAAGTTCGCCCTAAACCCAACTGCTCACATCAAGTAGCATTTGCAATTGCTAACTTGATTCACTCAAATGTGCCTTTAAATTCAGCGATTAAGGTTTTGAAAAAGGTCAACTGGCTAGGGTATTAGTTTATGTGTTCTGAATTGAATTTGCATTTAGGCTTCGACAGGGTAACGAGGGATAAACATATTACAAAGTAGGCTTAAAAAGGCTCAAGCAACAAAACGAATGCCTAAATCACGTCTCTTGAACTACCTCGCCTAGGATTTTGCCTCAAGATTCCCCTCAATCAAGTTCTAGAATCTTTAATGTGTCATGAATTTAGCTAATCGATAATCATCCTCAAATCAATAGAATAACTATACATTGGGTCTATGTGACCGTGCAAATTAGGATCTACAATAATTTTGACCACAACGCATAGTCAAGCACACAGAATACACATGCATGGGTATTACCATTGATATCGAAAACAACCAGGGGTAATTTTCATCATTGGATAACGGCCCAGATGAACACAAAACTCAGCATGCAACACAACAACACAAAAACATAAACACATTCTAACCTAAACACACATGCAATACGGGAAAACAATAACACATAAACTAACATACTACACATCACTTCCAAATGTAAAACGGATAGTGTTCTCAATAATCCCAAGCATCATTCTCAATATATGAAATTTAAAGTATGCTGACGAAGGGGGTTTAGAACACGTACCTGGGAGGCGAGAGGATCTCGCCTCCGAATCAAGTCGAATGTAACGGATTTAACTTATTTGACCTTGGGTTGCCTCCCAAGAAGCGCGTGGTTTAATGTCTTTGGCCCGATATTTTCTGAACGCCCTCAAGTTTGGCGAGGTTTTGCTTTCTCCAGCTCAATCTTTCAACGAAACACCTCACGAGATTATGTGCGTGGCCACGTACCATAAAACGAATTGGAATCCCATCAAAAGGAATACATCAATACTCGTCGATCTAACATCGCCAAGTACCCTGCATAAGAAACAAAAAACAAAACTACAAACAAAAATTATATACAAAATAAATGCCTAAAATAAAATTAAGTTATTTACACACAATATCAATACTAACGAAATCGCTAATCCCCAAATATGATACACTTTCTTGTCCTATCTAAAACCTAAGTCCTGAGCCGTTACCACGTTTCTCCGGCAATAACATCAAACCAATCACCGACAACAGCGCCAAAAACTTGATAAAGGCGCAAAATACGCCGCTACTTACACTCACTAGTATACAATGTCTAAGTTTTAGTATAATGTGATCATTAAGATCGGGTTATCGTATCCACAAGGATTGGTGTCGTTACTATCGAATATCGCATTTGTCGTGACCTAACTTTATCTAGGCGAAAAATAAATGTATTTAAATAATTAAACAAATACTAATATATCCTAAATTAACTACACTAATATACTAATATGTTTGAGGGTGAAGAATTGCCTAGGGATTAATGTGTTTACAAATACGTGTTCGATCTCGATTTACTCACGTTTACGGTGTTCGACCTATTTGACAACCTCGGTACGTAAACTCTACCACCACCTCTCCCAAGTATAAGGCGGGGGAATACATGAATTTGAGTCAACGACCAAGTCCCCCTCAATGTCTTAACGACCCTAGGTCACATGAGCCTCGCCCAACGTCATTGATTGCACACAATCTAACCCCCGACCGGGTCATTGGATCGTGCGTTGTATTTACCTTATCGATAATCTCCGTTCTAAAACTCCCTCGCGACCTCTCCTGAGTATAAGACAGGGGATATAATGTAATGTCGTGTCAACAAAGAAGTCTCCCTCAATGTCTTAACGACCCTGGGTCACGTGAGTCTTACCCCAACGTCATCGATTGTCTACGATTCAAACCCCGACCGGGTTATAGAATCGTGGCGTTTGTTTACCCAAATCCAAATCCAGGGTTTGTCACAACCCCGTATTCTCCATTTATCTAACTAAGCATGATAAATAAACAATACGATAAACACAATCAAACTACGAACAACTATCACAAACGAAACACTAAAATAATCCAAATAACATATTTATAAATATAGTGTTAATCCCTACTACAATCCATGTTTAGCTATGGCCTTAGCCGCATTTACAATGAAATAACAAGCTAAACATGCTCACATGATCCTAAGTTAAAGAAATAAGGAAAAACAATCAAAGAACTTAGCCTCGTCCGAAGATAAATCGCTAAGAATGCTCAACGATCGATTCGCCGTCTTCTCCACTTTGGGATGTGAGCTCCACCTCTAAAACTCCTAAACCCTAGCCTAAATATAGCTTAAGGTGCCCAAATGGCCGGGGGGTTGATGAGTAGATTATTTACCAATAAATCAAGTACTTTTAGATTCGAATATTTGTGTGTTTTCAAGTACTTTTGTTAGTTTAATGTATTTTTGTAATGTGTTTTGGGTTTTTTGAATAAATGGGTGAAAAGAGACAAAGTTGGTATAGGTGCAGTAACGTCAAGGCCAATTTGGAAAATTATTCATTTCGATATTGGAAAAACTCAAAACATAGAAGTTGTAGAAGTACTTCTTAGCTTTCCATAGGTGTTTGAATCACCTCAATCAGAGCTCAGATGAAAAAGTTACAGCCAACATACTAACGGGCATCACCGCCACGGCGGTAAAACAGCAGAGAGTTGCTAAACTCTCTGCATTTCCATCGCGGCGGTCACTCTGCACCAGATTAGGATATTTTATTAGATATTTTGAGATATTTATCCCTATAGAAGCCTTCCTCCATCCTCATTTTTGGCCCTCTACCCCTTAGAACATATTGATGGATATTTTGAAAGGTTTTGGGAGTGCTCAACCAATTCCGAAGGAGAAGATCATGTTGCGATAAAGGAGAAGTGATCCCGAAGCATTTTTAGAGGCAAATCTACGGACTAGGCTAAGTTTCTTTCATTTCTTCTTTTATTTCATAACTTCGGTAGTTAATTGAGCATGTTTAGCTTTGTTTTCATTGTATAACCAGCTATGGCCATGAGTTAAATGGGTTTTTGTCTAGGGATTAATATATTTATGAAAATGTTGTTTTGTTGAGTTTGTGTTTGGTTAGCGGTTGTTCTTCGTTATTTTGATTGTGTTTGCCATATTGTTTATTTATTATGCTTAGATTTACATATCGAGAACACGGGGTTTGGATTGTAGACAATCAATGACGTTGGGGAAAGACTCACGTGACCTAGAGTCGTTAAGACGTTGAGGGGGACTTCTTCGTTGACTTGAAATCATGTATTCCCCCATCTTACACTCGGGAGAGGTGGTGGTAGAGTTTTAGAATTGAGATTGTTGATAGGGTAAACACAACACAACGATCCAATAACCCGGTCAGGAGTTGGATTGTGTACAATCATTGACGTTGGGGCGCGACTCACGTGACCTAGGGTCATTAAGACGTTGAGGGGGACTTCTTCGTTGACACGAAGTCATGTTATATCCCTCATCTTACACTCGGGAGGGTAGCAAGGGAGTTTACGAACTGAGATTGTCAGATAAGTCGAATGCCATTAATGTAAACTAAAACAAGACCAAGCACATTTTTGTAAACAAACGTTAATCCCTAGGCAAGATTTTCCCGAAACATCTCATATTAGTATTAGTATAGTAAATTTAATTAGTTTAATTAACTTAGTAGTAGTATTTATTAATTAAATTACATTTGTTTTAGCCTAGATAATGTTAGGTTATGATAAACGCGATACTCAATAATAGTTAAAACCAATCCATGTGGACACGATACCCCTACTCTCCCCATCTTTACTAAAACTTGACCTCGTATACTTGCGAATGAAAGTAGCGGCGTATATACGCGCTACCAAGTTTTTGGCGCCGTTGCCGGGGATTGGTTTTTTGGTTATTATTGATATTGTGAGTAAATGACCGAATTTTACTTTAGTCATTTATTTTGTTTATAACTTTTTCGATTGGTAGTTTTTGTTTTTCTTTTTTTGCAGGGTGCTTGAAGATGCTAGATCAACAGCTACTCTTGCATTTCTTTCAATGGGATTCCAAGCCATATTACTGTGCTTGGGATCGTTACAAGGATTTGCTACTCCGATTTCCAAAGCACGGATTCCCGAGGGAGTGTCAATTACTG
Source organism: Eucommia ulmoides (assembly GCA_016647705.1). Classification (NCBI taxonomy): domain Eukaryota; kingdom Viridiplantae; phylum Streptophyta; class Magnoliopsida; order Garryales; family Eucommiaceae; genus Eucommia; species Eucommia ulmoides. The sequence goes on along the minus strand of CM028332.1, from coordinate 29,333,988 downwards.
AACTTCCTCGACGGGTTACAAGCCGCAACCAGAATGTGGGTTGAAAGAGAAAACAGTACCACCTCTTTCAACCAACTAACCTCGGACAAAGCCCATTGGATGTTGGAAGACATGGCGGCCGTTGATTATCAGAGTTGCAATTCTACGGCGCCAGGGATTGACACCCCGGACCAATACATTGAGTTTTCTCCCGGCCTGGAGGAAATACTCGCTGATTTTATTGGGGAAACTCAAATGTTTTGGAGGGAGATGAACAACTAGCTAAATGAGCACGAGGATCATCTCGACAACATTGAGATAATTTGTACTAAAATCGATGCGACCGTAACGTCTTTTCAGACGCAAATCGGTCAGCTAATCTGCTTGATTGAGGTCGAGTCAAACGCGGTGGAATCCAGAGATTCACAAGCCACATTCAGTGAAAGACACCGTGAGGATCCGGAAACGAGTGGAATGAGCTTGGGGGAGTTTAACTATGCATATTCAAATGAGCCGGGAACTCAAGCCTGGATCGACAATTGTGATTCGTCACCATTGGAGATCCAATTAGTGATGTTGCCATCGATCCAAGACGATCATATTTATGAGGATCCGATGTGGTTCACTTATTCCTTTCCGCCGCTAGCAACGTTCTTTCATGCCTACCAAGTACACGAGCCGGTGAGGCATGCCATTGAAAGCCCGAGTCGAATGCCAAATCTCGCCAGGCTTGAGGGTGTTGACAATCAAGACCCGTATATGGTGTTGTACGACACTTACTACGGGCGGAAGTCGCTTGTTGACGAGCACTTCAGATTGTCGGGCTGACGACCATAAACCAAGCACTTCTTAGGAGGCAACCCAAGGAAAAATAAGTTAAATCCGTCGCAACCGATTTGATTCGGAGGTGAGAGTCTCTTACCTCCCAGGCACGTGTTCTAAACCCTAGTCTCCACTATAATGCTTTATCATGTCATTGGGATCATTGACTAGTTTATTATGGGCATTTCCTGTTTGAGTCGGATGTGATGTGTAGTATGTTTTTAGTATATGTTTTAGTTAGTATGTTTTATTGTTTCTACGTGTGCATGTCTATTTAGGATAGTTGTTGTGTTATGTGCTGCGTTTTGACGTCATCTGGGCCATTACCCGATGATGAGTTTGTCCCCTGGTTGTTTATTGAGGTCGAGCGTAAAACTCATGCATGTATGTTCTGTGTGCTCAATGTTATGTTTTAGTAATAGTTATTATAGATCCTATTTGCACGAGCACATTAACTCAATATAAAACTGTCTAATTGATTTGAAAACGATTATCTGTCACCTAAATTCATGACATTAGGATTTCTAGAACTTGATTTTGGGAAAATTCAAGGTGAAATCCTAGGCAAGGTAGTTCAAAAGACATTATTTAGGCATTCGTTTTTCTCACTTGAGCCTTTTTAAGCTAACCTTGTTAAATCATTATCCCTCATTAACCTGTCAAAGCCTTTAAACCGTTTCAATTTTGAACACTTAACCAATACCAGGTGACCGATAAAACTTCTTTCCAAACCTACATCGCTAAACTGAAGGCACAATCTGAGAGAATCAAGCTAGTAGATTGCAAATGCTACTTGATGTGAGCGGTTGGGTTTAGGGCGAACTTTTGATTGGTTTGGTATTCGAGTACTCACTTGTCGTTTTTGTTCATTTTTCACATACCCCTTAAATTGTAACAATCAAATAAGTTTGAGGGTATGTTAGTTGAAAAAGAAAAAATTTGAAAAGAAAAAAAAAAGAATCAAATGTAAATACGGTTTTTATTTCCGTTTCTTTTTCACAAGTGAGTACGTCATTCTTAATATATGTTTAGGGTTGTTTTAAATCTTATCGGTGGGGGTTTTGAGTGTGAGTGTGCCAAGCAATGTGCCTTGGGAAGCGTTAAGTTAACAACATTAACCCGGTTTCTCTTCCAATTTTCCCTTGGTCATTTATCTTAAACCGAACCAAGACCTATTGATCTTTTTGAACTTCCGAGCCTACATTAGTGGAGAATAGATCCCGGGTTAAGCCTATGGATTCCCTATACCTTAGGGTTTTTTTTTGTCATGCGCTTATATGGTGGATAATCCAATCCGATTAACGGACAGTTATATATTTGAGTTTTAAACACACACACACTTTAGTAGGATCTATAACAGCGCTTACTATTATAAATGTTAAAAATCTAAAACATTACATGGTGTGAGTTTATGCTTGAACTTGATAGGATTGGGGGCCGATGAGGGATAATCCGTTTGGCCAGTAGATGATACTCAAAACTTGCACATATTTGTTTTTTGTGTTTTTTAATTTCTTAAATAGTTTTTATATTTTCTTATATTGTGTGGGTGTTTTTCTTGAGGACAAGCAAACGTTTGAGTTTGGGGGTATTTGATGAGTGGATTATTTACCAATAAATCAAGTGCTTCTAGATTTAAATATTTGTGTGTTTTCAAGTACTTTTGTTAGTTTAATGTGTTTTATAGGTTTTTTTAATAAATGGGTGAAAATAGGCAAAGTTGGTACAAGTGCAGTAACTTCAAGGCTAATTTGGAACATGATGCATTTCAATTTTGGAAAAACTCAAAACATGGAAGTTGTAGAACTGTTTCTTAGTGTTTCTATATGTTTTTGAATTACCTCAATTGGAGCTTGGATGAAGAAGTTACAGCCAAAATACTAATGGGTGTGACCGCCGCAGCGGTGATACCACCGCCGCGGCAGTAAAACAGCAGAAAGTTGTTAAACTCTCTGCATTTCCACTACTGCAGCGGTGATTCCACCGCCGCGGCGGTCACTCTGCACCAGATTAGAATATTTTATTAGATATTTTGAGATATTTAGCCCTATAGAAGCCTTCCTCCTTCCTCATTTTCGGCCCTCTACCCCTTAGAACATATTAAGGGATATTTTGAGAGGTTTTGGGAGTGATCAACCAATTCCGAAGGAGAAGATCATGTTTCGATAAAGGAGAAGCGATCCCGAAGTGTTTTTAGTGGCAAATCTACGGACTAGGCTAAGTTTATTTCATTTCTTCTTTTATTTCTTAACTTCGGTAGTTAGTTGAGTATGTTTAGCTTTGTTTTCATTGTATAACCGGATATGGCTATGAGCTAAACGGGTTTTTGTCTAGGGATTGATATAATTTATAAAAGTGTTGTTTGTTTGAGTTTGTGTTTCGTTAATGTGTGTTTTATAATAATTTTGATTGTGTTTGTCGTGTTGTCATGTTATTATGCTTGTTTAGATAATTCAAGAGTATGGGGTTTGACACTCGGGAGAGGTAACCCCGAATTCAAACTTGGGTAAATACATCACGACAATCTAACGACCCGAGAGGGCATTAGAAAGTGTGCAATCAATGACGTTGGGGTGAAACTCACGTGATCTAGTGTCATTAAGACGTTGAGGGGGACTTCTTTGTTAACGCGAAGTCACGTATTCACTCGTCTTACACTCGGGAGAGGTGGCGAGTGAGTTTATGAACTGATATTATCGGATACCCGAATGCCATTAACGTAAACTAAAATGAGACCAAGCACGTTTTCGTAAACAAAAGTTATCCCTAAGCAAGATTTTCCCTAAACATCTCGTATTAGTATTAGTATAGTTAATTTAATTAGTTTAATTAACTTAGTAGTAGTATTTATTAATTATATTACATTTGTTTTAGCCTAGATAAAGTTAGGTCATAATAAACGCGGTACTTAATAATAGTTAAAACCAATCCCTATGGACACGATACCCCTACTCTCCCCATCTTTAGTAAAACTTGACCTCGTATACTTGCGATTGAAATTAGCGGCGTATATACGCACTACCAGGGGTTCACAAGAAGGGGAGAGAGAATGGTATCTATAGGAAAAGTATCTAAATAACTATTCTAAAAATATCTAGGCTATGCAGAGGCTCTCCGCCTAGGCAAAGGGATCCACCGCCTAGGCAGAGACTAGGTCGGTTGGTGACCGCCATGGCGATGAAGACAACGGTGGCCTAGGAAGAACTTTTGCTGGATTTCTGCCTAGGCAGTGGAATTCTCTGCCTAGGCGGTGGAATTCTCTGCCTAGGCGGTGGGCTGTTAGTAGCCTATTTTTGTTTTCTCTGTTGGATTTTCGCCTAGGCGATGGTCCATCAGTAACATTTATTCTTTTCTCAGTATCTTCATTGCCGCGGCGGTGGTCTGGATACCGCGGCGGTAGGCTTGTTTTACAATTTTGCCTCCGAGCTTGTTTTTGTCACCATTTTTCGATCGCTTTTGGTTCCATCGTTTTCACTCCAGTTTTCTATATTTTTGCCCCACACACCTGATTTATACAAAAAATAAGAAAACTAATTAAAACGTAATAAAATACTATATAAACGGTCAAAACTAACATAATTCGTTTGAAAATACGTAGGTGGCTCACACCTATCACCGACCTACTTCTGGGCCAAAGCAGTTTGTACAGCTTTCCATGTGGTGAATCGAGTATTGATTCGTAGAGTATTTAACAAAACCCCATATAAAATCTGGAGTGATTTTGGATGATGATGATGCAGGAATTTCAAATAACAAAAACCAAAGTGAAAATGCGACTAAGGAGTCTCAAAAAGATGAGGAGTCTAAGGAAGAGGATTCGACGTTAAAACAAGCTATAAAGACAATATAGGACATTCGGTAAAAGAAATTATCGGTAATTTTGAAAGAGGTGTAAGTACTCATTCCTTTCTTAGAAATATAATTAATCTTGCTTTCTTATCTCAAATTAAACCTAAAAATGTAAATGAGGCGTTAACTGATGAATCTTGGATTTTCGCAATGCAAGTTGAGTTAGTTCATGAATCTGGTATGGAAATTATAAACAAATGGAGATTAGTAGCACAAGGCTATAATCAAGAAGAATGAAATGATTATGATGAAACTTATGCTCATGTTGCTAGATTAGAGGCTATTAAAATGCTACTCACTTTCACATGCTCATGTAATTTTAAGCTATATCAAATGGATGTTAAGAGTGCATTTCTAAATGGCTTCCTAGCGAAAGAAGTTTATGTGGAACAACCCCCGAGATTTAAAAGTGATAAATTTCCCAATCATGTATTTAAACTTCGTAAGATTTTGTATGGACTCAAACAAGCTCCTAGAGCTTGGTATGAGAGGCTTAGCCGATATTTGATCGAAAACGATTTTTGAAGGGGGATTTGTGATATAATACTATTTTAAGCAAACTTACTCTGATACCCTATTAGTACAAGTTTATGTTGATGATATAATTTTTGGATCTACTAATGAGGATCTTTACCAAGAGTTTGCTAAGATATTGCAGGTTTAATTTTAAATGAGCATGATAGGAGAGTTGAATTTTTTTCTTAGGTTGCAAATTAAGCAAACCATAGAGGGGATATTCATAAACAAAGCTAAATATACCAAGGAGTTGTTGAAAAAATATAGCTTGGATGGTGCTAAAGAGTATAAAACTCCCATGGCAACGGCTACAAAGATAGACAAAGATGATACGGGCAAAAGTGTTAATGAAAAAATGTATCAAGGTATGATTGGTAGCCTGTTGTACTTAACTGCTAGCTGACCTGATATCATGTATAGTGTTTATTTGTATGCTAGATTTAAGTCTTTTCCAAAAGAATCGTACTTGACTACGGGTAAATGAATTTTTCGATATTTAAAGGGGACGACTGACCTGGGATTATGGCATCCTAGGGAGAGTGATTTTAAATTAATAAGTTACTCCAACACTGATTTTTCCGGTTGCAAAGTAGAGCGAAAAAACAGAAGTGGATCATGTCATTTGTTAGGACATGCCTTGGTTTCTTGGTTAAGCAAGAAACAGAATTCAATAGCCTTCTCTACTACTGAGGCTGAGTATATGGCAGCTGGTAACTGTTGTGCTCAAATTTTATATATTATATAATAGTTAAATGATTTTGGAATCTGTATGGAGGAGGTCCTGATTTATTGTGATAACAAAAGTACTATTTGTCTGAGTAAGAATCCTACACAGCACTCACGAACTAAGCACATAGAGATTAGACATCAATTTATTCGTGATCATATTTAGAAAAGGGACATTATAATTGAATATATTGATAGCTCCGACCAGTTTGCTGATCTTTTTACCAAACCATTAGCGGAAGATCAGTTTGTGAAAACCATTCGCGGTTTGGGTATGGCTAGGCATAACGATGTATGCCTAGAGTAGTGCTTATATGTGTTTCCCCTTCCCCAAAATTGTTTTTAGATGACAAATGGGGAGAATTAGTTGATGTTTTATTGAATATCTTAAGGGGGACCTTAAATTGTTTTTGTTGAATATGTCAAGGGGGAGTTCATTATAGTGCTTTGTTGAATATCTTATGATTATATTTATTACTATGCTTTAACATGTTAAAGAACCCGTCCTCGGATATAGGGGGAGTGTGGTTACGTTATTGTTTTGAAGAAAACATCAAAGTTAATTGTAATCATCAAAAAGGGAGAGATTGTTGATCCTAAGATTTTGATGAACAATTAAATGTTGATATTTTTTGTAGAACTAACGGTTTGATTGAGTGTTTCAATTTGTTAGTTCCAGTTATGAGATTATCATGAAGATATTATGCTAAATGGATGCTAAAGACAAATGACAAAAATGATGGAAGTTAAGAGATTGAAGAAATTGAAGAATCTAGGGAAAATAGCTCAGGTTAAATTATTACTGTTAATGATTCCTGATTAGCATCACACACGACACAAAATGATTTTTACAAATATGTGTGTTTTTTATAGGATCCTAATTAGTTAAATTATTTTCTCCTATGTGTAATTGAAAAAGAAATATTGATAATTGATGAAAATTGAATTTAATAATTTAGTGGAGCTAATTGAGAAAACAAATCGGTTAAAGGGGCGAAAACGTCAAAGAAAATGAATTAAAATTGAATTGAGGAAAGTGTTCCAACAATGGCCAGTCAACAGGTAAATTGACTTGTGGTTATAAGGCAAAGTCTCTGGATCATTCGGTCGATAGGTAAGTGATAGGTGTAAATTACCTATATATTTCCAAACCGAATTTGTTAGTTTTCTAGTACGTTTATTACGTTTTAATACATTTTAATGTGTTTTTATTCTTTTTGTATTAAAACAGGTGTGTGGCGTGAAAAGGTATAAAATCGAAGCATAAATGATGAGATCAAACCAAAAATGGTCGAAGAACAGTGGAAACACAAGCTCGGAGGCAAAACTGTGAAAGAAACCCACCGCCGCGGCGTCCAGACCTTTGCCGCGGCGGTGAAAATGCTAAGAAGACCAATATCTTGCTGAACTTCCACCACTGCGGTACAAGATCCACCACCGCAACGCAGAAAAGGCAGGATGGTCTCCTGATCCATCGCCTTCTTCACCACTGTGGCGATCACTCAAAGCGACCTATCACCGCCGCGGCAGTGGCCTCTGCACAGTTTAGATATTTTATTTTAGATATTTTACCTATTTAAACGCCTCTCCTCCCCTCTCCTTGATCCATCTCCGTCTATTAGAGCCCTTAGGTATTAGTTTAGAATATAGAGAGAGTATAGGGAGTGCTCAAACATATCTAAAGGAGAAGATTACCACACGGAGAAGGAGAATCGATCGGTGGACGGTTTTAGAGGCTAATCTTCGGATATCGGCTAAGTTCATCCGTTTTTCCTTTTATTTCTTATCTTTGATATATGTTTGAGCATGTTTAGTTTAGTTTCAATTGTATAAACGGCTATGGCCATAGGCTAAACGTGGATTATGTATGGGATTAATATCATATTTATAAAAACGTAGTTTTGTTTGAGTTGTGTTTCTTTAATGATTGTTCTTCAATGTTTGAGTGTGTTTATCGTATTTTCATGATTATATACTAGTTTAGATATATTGAGAATACAGGATTTGACGCTCGGAAGAGGTAACCCCAGATTCGAACTAGGATAAACACAACGCATGAAATCAATGACCTAGAGTCATTAAGACGTTGAGGGGGACTTCTTCATTGACACGAAGTCACGTTATATCCCTCGTCTTATACTCAGGAGAGGTGACGAGGGAGTTTACGAACTGAGATTTTGTGTGCAATCAATGACGTTGGGGCAAGACTCACGCAACCTAGGGTCATTAAGACGTTGAGAGGGACTTCTTCATTGACACAAAGTTGTGTATTCCCCTGTCTTACACTCAGGAGAGGTAGCGGAGGAGTTTTAGATACCGAGATTATCAAATAGATTGAATACCATTATTGTAAACTAAACGAAATCACACGCGTTTAAGTAAATAAAGTTAATCCCTAGATAATCCATCCCATAACTATCTCGTATTAGTAATTAGTATAGTTAAATTAGTATTTTAGTATCAGTATTTTTTGGTGCATAAAACTGGTACACACCTCGAGTATGGTCCAGTCGGATAACAGGTGGGTCCTCTTGCTGAGATGGAGTCGTTGATTGAAAAGTCCTCGAGCGAGCTGTGCTGGGTCCTAGGAGAACTGACCTGTTGTGTCCAGAGTCCTGCTCCTCAGGGAGTGTACCTGCAGAAGGCTCAGACCGGGGTTTATCCCGGTGAAGCTCCTCCGGCGTGGTAATCAGTGTTCAGAGAGAAAAGGTACAGAATATAGTAAGGAAACAAATGAACTCGCCCGTAATGTAAGTCATTCAAGCGTACCTCGGGCTTACATAGCCCCCGATATATATAGGCGTTGGAGATGATTAGTCAGGTTTAAACACGGTTAAGTAGTCGAAACCCTGTGTTTAGCCGATAATCTGAGGCATTTAAGAGATAATCGTTGGGCTTGGGCTTTTGGGCCCATATGGCAAAGCCCGCGGGCCTTTTTCAGGCCTGCAACGGTAAGATGGTGGAGGAGAGCAGAGATCCGTGGAGTCCTGGAGAAGAAACAAGGTGAAAAGAGGAGCCAGTCAAGGTGAACGGCTGAGTCCCTGAAATTGACTACCTAGGGAACGGCGCAGAGCTCAGAGCGACACGTCCTAGTAAGGCTCCTCGCTCCTCCTTGGATGCAAATGAGGTTCTAGGGAGGATCCGTGGTTGGCGTATGCTCCAGTGTGACGTTTGTGAATTTCGGAATGCGTCCCTGTCACTACAACGACGGACACGTGGCTGGGTCCCAAGTGCTGTCTCGGAGAAGCCCAAAAATACCCTCATCAATATTAATTAATTAAATACCATTTTTATCGCCTAGATAAAGTTAGGTTATGACAATCGCGGTACTCGATAGTAATCTCAATCAATCCCTGTGGATACGATACCCGACTGAAATGTCCATTATACTTAAACTTGATTCGTATGCTTGTGGTAAAAGTGCCAATGCTTAATTTGTGGCCACGAGCAAGTCGACTTATAAAACTCTTTGGATCATTCGGTAGACAAGTAAGTCGATATGTGCTTAAAGAATGAACTCTCTAAATCTCAAGGTCGATAGATGGGTCGACTTGTGAAGCTCTCTGAATCGTCTGGTCGAGAGATGAAGGATAAGCGGTCCACCGATAGGCAAAGAGTTTTTGTCTTGGGCTACATCCTGAATTGAGCGGTCGACAAACGACCTTGGTCGGTCGACAGATGGAGTTGTTTCAAGATTTATGGAATGTTGAGTGAATTGTAAAGGTTAAATCCTTATCAGGTAAAAGAATATTTAGAGTATTTTTGTGAGGTTTAATTCTTGAGCCTATGGTGTAAAAAGAATTAGGTCGTGATTCTCTATATAATAGAATTAGGTTAATCTTTAGCCTGGTAAAAAGATAGAGGTTATTTCTTTGCCTGAGACAAAGAATTGTAAAGGTTGATTCTGAGCTTGCGAAAATAATCATTGTGAGGGTTTGGTTCCTACCTTTAAAGGAATCTTGAGATTAGTTGATGCAACTCTCCGTGGAGCTCGGGGGACTAGATTAGCTAAGAGTAGCTTGGTGAAGCAGTATAAATTTCAATGTGTTACATTATTTATATTGTTTATATTTTATTGTTTGGTTATGTACCTAGTTGATAACACATATCTGTTGCTATAAAGATAATAATTAATTTTAGAATAAAATTAATTGTTTAATTTTAAAGTTTTATAAATACTACCTAATTCATCTCCCTCTTGGGTAGCTCACTGGGCTAACAAAGACGGTTCACTCTAACCATAAGGACTGGGCGGTAAAATTAGACGATACACTATAGGCATTACGCACGGCTTTTAAAATACTGATTCGAATGTCACCGTATCAGTTGGGGTTTGGGAAAGCTTGCCATTTGCTAGTAGAATTGGAGCACCGTGCTTATTGGGTGATAAAAAGCTAAATTTTGATCTCAATTCTTCGAGGCAACAACATCTCCTTCAACTCAATGATATGGAGGAATTCACCAAGAAATGGCACGATAAGCACATCGTCAGGAAGGAGTTCAGCCTAGGGCAACAAGTCTTACTTTTCAATTCTTGGTTGAGACTCTTTCCCGAAAAACTGAAGTCCAGATGGTCCGGACTATTCCAGATCAATCATATATTTCCATTCGGCTCAATTGAATTGGAAGGTGAAGACGAACAGATTTTTCGAGTCAATGGGAAGAGAATCAAACACTATTTTGGAAATGAAAAATGAGTTATGGAGAGTATCTGCCTCATTAATGACTGATGTGGATCGTTGCTAAGTCCAGTTGGGGACGTTAAATTAAACGCCTTTTTTGATATACAACCCATGGGATTGGTTTTTGCCAATTTTTGCTATAGTAACTTTTTGGAGGTTGAAGTGGTCCCGATGCGAGTTTGTGAGTGAATAGAGAAGCTTAGACATTAGGGAAGTTATATGATCTTGAACGTGATGAAATAGTGGAGCAGAAACGAAGCGGTGGTAGGCCGTTTGAAAGAATACAGAAAACATCAAAAGAAAAATGTAGGCCTTCATCGCTGCAGCGGTACAATCCATCGCTGCAACAACCATTAAGTAGAAAACATTCTGCTATTCCACCGTTGTAGTGATGGCGCCCCTATTTCGATAAATAAGGGTGTCGTTTCATATAACCACAATTCTCAAACCCTAAATCCCGAAACCTCTTCAAATTTCATTCCCAAACTAATTCAAACCTCAAAATCCATCATCCCATACTCAAAAACAAATATCCCCACAAGAATTCAACCACAAAAATGCATTTCAAACCCTAAATTCGTGGTTCTAGGATTAGAGTTCAAAGAAGTAAAATCTTTCATTTCCAACTATTGGGCACTCAAACATTCATCAATTAAGTTGTTTTGAAACTGCATTACACTTGTGTGCTACCATATCGTGTTGATTTACTTGTTCATTTGAAGATTGGTTGAGATAATGGATTGTTGATATGGAACCCTTGAAGGCTTACTGCGATTTTCATGACATTGTGATTTTGGGTCGAGTTTTGGTGAAGAACACTTTGTTTAGTGGTGGTTGGTTTGTTAGATCCAAGTATTGTTCACAAGTTTATGCAATTTTTGTTAAAATCTTGAGATTTGTGTGCTGCAAATTGGGGATTGTTGGTGTTCTTGAAGGGTTGGTTCGATTTGTTGATTTGTGAAGTTCCACTGTGATTTGGTGACAGATTTTTGTGTGTTAAATTGAATAGGAGCTATACCAAAGAAAGCCATCACCAAACGTCAAAGAAGCGAGGGATTCGTTTTGCGATCTGACGATCCCGCCTCGGGCTATAACTCAAGTCGATTTATTTCGAAATCAGCGGAGCAACATTTCAATCGGTTTGATCACAAGCGTAATTTCCTTCGTGAGTGCGGCTTTGTCGAAATAGATAAGCTTCCAGATGAAATTGCAAATGTGATTCGGGAAAAATGTTGGCAGCACTTGTGTAGACAACCGAGCCCAGGAGATATAGCTTTGGTTCATGAATTCTTCGCCAATGTCGTAAAAGTCGAGAACCACCGGACCAAGGTCCAGACTCGAGTGGTGAAGTTTGATATTGAAACAATAAACGAGCTACTGGGGATGGTTCCTGAGGAACCACAAGAAGATTCGGATGAAGACATGAAACATGAAGATCTAGAAACAGTGAAGAGGACGTTACGTTCCGACAATATGCGTTGGTTACATACGGGGCCTGATCTAGTTATTTTCCATCCAAATACTTGCACAAATTTCCAAAGATTTGGTTCTATTTCATATGGGCCAACCTCCACCCGACGAGTCATTTGACTGACGTTACCAAAGAGAGAGCCTTAACTCTTTTTGCTATAGAGACTGGTAAGCCATTGAACGTCGGGTTTCTTGTCAATTCGGCCATCCAATATGCAATCCGAAACACAAAAATTGGTCTGCCCTTCCCCTCTCTTCTCACCAAGCTATTCCGGAAGGCGAATGTGGTAATCTTTGGAGATAGCTTGTGCCGCCCCAAAAGACCTATGAATTTCTTGACCATGAAACGAATCTGGAGCAACGAGGTTGAGGGGCAAGATGAAAAAAAAAAAAATAGGGCCATCTGTGGCCTAGAGTTCCGAGGTTCCCGTCCGAACAATGATCACGATGGAAAGTCTACACCAACAAGTGGTGTATCAGGGGGAGCAGCTTCAGGCTCTTCGGCTAGACGCCGTTGCGATTCAAAATGAGCAATTTGAAATTCAAAATGAAGCTACCTTATTTCAATTGTACCAGAACCAGTACAACAAGATGAAATTAGGCACTTCAATACTTCGGATTACAAGCATACTATGATATGAGCGGCTATACCCCGATGCACTCGCTCCCAGCACATCTTCTACAGCCACCATACTATCCATCCCACCACGACGAAGGTGGGGATGACATTCCTCACGACGGTCAGTAAGAGGTGAGACTTTAATATCTCATCTCCCAGGTATATGTTCACAACCCTCTTCGTCATCATGTTGCATGCCTATTGTTGGGATCGCTAATGGGTTATTGTGGACACTGACCAGTCTAAGTTTGGGTGGATGTCTATGTTGTTTTGTATGCAGGATGTGTATGTTATGTTTTGGGATGTTTATGTTTTATTTTTATATACTTTAAGTATTATATGTTTTTCTAGGTTGAAGACATTTTGTTGGTTAAGTAGTTAATGTTGGTTATGTAGTTAACTATAATAGTTGTTAAACGTTTTGTAGTTTAAGTTAAATTGTAGTTTTTCTTCATGCATGTTTAGTAGTAAATTGTTGTGTTGTGGTTATTTAGTGAAACGTATGCTTTTTTGTTGAGTAGTAGTATAAATGTGTTTATGTTTGAAGTAGTAGTTTTTGTGTGCTGAGTTTGAGAGTTCTTCTGGCCCATTATCTGATGATAAAATTATCCCCTAGTTGTTTATCGAGGTCAAGGGTAATGCCTATTTATGTGTGTTCTATGTGCTTGACATTTCGATTTCATAAAAGTCATTTTGGATCCTAATGTACACAATCACGTAGACTCAATGTACTAGCTATCCAATCGATTTAATGCCGATTATTCAGTAGCAAGTTCATGATAATTTTAGGGATTCTAGAACCTGAATGGGAGAAACTTGAGGCGAAATCCTAGGTGAGGTAGTTCAGGAGACATGATTTAGGTATTCTTTTTTATCGCTTGAGCTGTTGAAGCCTTCCATGCTATATGTTTTATCCCTCGTTACCTTGTCGAAGCCTGTTATGCATTTCAATTCTGAACATGTAACTAATACCCTGGCCAATTAAACTTTTTCCAAACCTCTATCGCTAAACCTAAGTCACAAATTGAGTCGAAATCAAGTTAGCATTTGTTTATGCTACTTAAAGTAAGCGGTTGGGTTTTGGGTGAACTTTTGATTGGTTTGGTGTTCGAGTACTCACTTGTTATTTTTCTATCTTATTTCAACACCCGTGAAATTGTACATATAAAATAAATTTAGGGGTGTAGTTCATTAAAAAAATGTAAATATGGTTTTAATTTTGTTTGTTTAGACAAGTGAGTACTACATTTTAAAATGATGGTTCGGGGTTGTTTCTATTTGATCTTAAAAGGTATGAGTGTATTTGAGTGCCACGCATTGTGCCCTGCGTATCATTGAGTTAATGACATTTACTAGTTTTATATTCCCGATATACCATTGGCCAGTTGATAAAAACTGAACCAAATCCTTTTGATCTTTTTGAATTGCTAAACCCACATTAGTGGAAAGTGGAACCCAGTCGGCATATGGAAATCCTGTACCTTATCGGTGTTAAGTCATGAGCTTTGTTGGTGAATAATCCAATCTGGTCTTTGGATGGTTGTATAATTTAGTTTTTTCACACACACTTAAAAAGGTTCTAGAATGGCGTTTACTTATATGGAATGTTGAAATTCTAGAACACCACATGGTACGTTTTATTCTTGCACTTGATATGATTGGGGGCCATTGAGGAAAAAACGTTTTGGTTGATTAGTTAAATTCAGAATTCACACGTCGTTACTTTTAGTTCGTCTGTGTTTTTTTCATTTTTAGTATTTAAGTTCATTAATTAGTTGTGATAGTTTATTTTAGTGTAAAGGGTGTTTCGCTTGAAGACTAGCAAAATTTCAAGTTTGAGGGTATTTGATAGGTTGAATTTAGTTATATATTTTCCAGCCAAATTTGGTAGTTTTCAAGTGTTCTTGTAGTATTTTAAATTATTTTTATTCAATTTTATGTAAATCAGGTGTAAGGATAAAAACAATTGAAAATTGACTAAATCGGTAGGACATCAGTGGAGAAACGTTAAAAAAGATCCAGAAAGAAGACTTGCAGCCTTACCGCTGCAGTGATGAAACCCATTGCTGCAGCGCTAGCATCAAGGGCCACTGGCCCTTGATCATTGCAGCAATGGCCTTCATCACTGCAGCGATGAAAGGGCAGAAGCCCTACTAACCTCCCATCATTACAGAAATGTTTTTCATCGCTGCAACAATCAATCTACAGCTGGCAAAGATATTTTTAGGATATTTTCGAACTCTATTTGAATCCACCCATTCCACACCTTGCCTATAATGTTTTTACACTTAATAGAATCCCTAGATCAGACCTACCAAGATGAGAGCTCATTAGAGAAAGAGGAAACGATCTCGAAGCGATTTTTGCGGACGTGGAACCATCAACTTTATAAATTTGTCATTCTTTATTTGTTTCTATTTTTGTTTCTAAGCTTTGTGTATTGAATGGTGATGTTATTCTCATGTTTGAATGAATATTTTATTATGATCATGTGTGTCTAAGTAGTTATTATCTAGAGATTGATTAGTTCATGAACATGCATGCTTGAGTGATTTCATGTTTCGTTAACAGTTGTTCATTTATATCCGATTGTGTTTACCCTTTTACTACATCCATAGTATGCTTTGTATGGTGTTATGGTTGGTTTGAGAATACGGGGTTTGATACTCAGGAAAGGTAACCCCGAATTCGGACTAGGGTTAAACACAACACGATATTCTAATATTTTGGGAGATTATTAAAACGTGTGCAATCCATGAGCTTGGGGCTAGACTTATGTAAATTTTTAGATGCTACATAGGGATATCGGTGTCGACACGGTTGCATATTCACTCACTTTACGCTCGGGAGAGGTAGTGAGTGAGTTTTTTTATACCTAGTTTGTCAGATAGTTTGAATACTGTTAATATAAACTAAACCGAATCAAACATGTATTAGTGAATGAAATTAATCCCTAGGTAATCCATTTTCATAGAATTAATCCCAAGTATTTAGGTTTAATTAGCTTTTCAAATAGCAAATACAATTCAAATCTTGAATCGTCTAGATAATATTAAGTTATGTCAATTGTAGTACTTAACAGTTCTAACGAAAAATCTCAATAGACGACACTCGATCTTTGGATCTATTTTAATAGAATTTGGCCTCGTGCACTTGCGAGTAAAATTAAAGCGTTAAAATATAGCGAACACATACTCCACGGAGGATCAAGTTCGAAAGATCCTAAGGTCTTTAACTAAAATATGGGAGCTGAAGGTGACCGTAATTGAGGAAGCCAAGGATCTTACCAAATACGAAATTGATGACCTCATTGGCAACCAGATGACGCATGAACGAAAATTTAAGGATTTGAGGATTAGACCGAAAATAGCAAAAAGAAATCCTTGGCACTAAAAGCTCAGAAAACTAAAGAAGACTATGATAGTGATGATGAGAGTCTTGACAGTGAGCAAGAAAAAGATGTTGCTCTTCTCACTAAGAATTTTAGAAGAATGACTCGATGAAAATTCCGTGGGAAAATAAACTTTAACATGAACAATGTGGAATGCTACAATTGTCACAAGACTGGTTATTTTCAAACCAGTTGTCCCGAACCAAAAAAGGATAAGGAGAAAGAGATGGAAATAAATGAGAAGAAGAAAGAAAACAAGAGTAAGAAGAAGTTCATGAAAGCTACTTGGGATGATACCCAATAGTGTAGTTCAGAAAAGTCAGGAAGTGAAGAATCATTCTTGTTTGTACTAATGACCACTGGTAATGAGGTAACAAAATGTTTAAGTTTTTGTCCTTTTGATTTTGATAAATTATTTGATGTTTATCAATAACTTACTTATGATTATAAAAACCAGTGTTCAAAAATAAATGCCCTTCAAAGTACGATTAACACATTAAACAAACAAGTAGTGGACTATGAATCTGAAAACAATGAATTAAAATCCAAGATGTCGAATTTACATTCAGTTGTTCTCAAATTCACTGGCGGTGAAAATAACTTGAAAATTCTTTTGGGAAGTTGACACGGTATTTTTGATAAAGCCGATATTAGATTTTAGAAAAATCTGAAGCAAAAATGTTTTCATAAATTCTTTTCTGAAACCAAATATCTTGTTAGATGTTTTAAATATAATGTTGTAGGGCATACCATTCGTAGTTGTTTTTCTAAAATATCTAACTACAGACAAGTTTGGGTTCCAAAATGAACTAAAAGTGTCCCGACTAATAAGATCGGACCCACTTAGACTGGGTATCACTTAGGAACTATTTGACGTGCTCTTTGCAGGTTATTCTAAAAGCATCAATAGGCAAGGACAAATGGTTCCTAAATAGTGGTTGTTCTCAGTATATGACGGGAGGTAAAGCAAAATTCACATGTTTAACACCTAAAGATGGAGGTCATGTGACATTTGGAGACAACGCAAAGGGTAAAATTATCGGGATAGGTAATATCGGTAGTGGTACTACTATTATTAAAGATGTGTTTCTAGTTGATGGTATTAAACATAACTTACTTAGTATAAGTCAACTATGTGACAATGGTTATAATGTTATATTTGATCATAGTAGATGCATTATTAAGAATGGACATAATAGTAGCATCATGTTTTGAGAATGTTTATACTTATTCTTTTGATGATTTTACTTCTCAAAATTTATCCTACTTGAATACTTTATCTAAGAATAGTTGGTTATGGCATAGGAGACTTGGGCACTCTAGTATGGAATTAATTTCTAATTTGTCTAAGAAGAGTCTCGTACGTGGCCTACCTGATTTAAAATTTGTGAAAGATAAAGTATGTGATGCATATCAGTTAGGTAAGCAGTCTAGATCATCATTTAAGAAAAAGATGCACACGTCCATGTCTAGATGTCTTAAATTATTGCATCTTGATCTATTTGTTCCAAATTTTGTTGCTAGTCTTGGAGGTAAATTCTATGCTTTTGTGATACTTGATGACTATTCTAGATTTACCTAGGTATTCTTTCTTGCTAAGAAAAGTGAAGTTGCTTCTGTGTTTTCTAAATTTTGTAAACGTGTTCAAAATAAGAAGAAATTCTCTATTATTCATATTCTTAGTGACAGAGAGAGAGAGAATTTAAAAATTATGATGTGATTAGTTATTATGATGAGCATAGTTGTGCTCATAACTTCTCCACGCCGAGATCACCACAGCAAAGTGATGTTATGGAAAGGAAGAACATGACGCTTCAAGTGATGGTCAGAACGATGCTTCATGAAAATCGTTTACCAACCTACTTCTGGACCGAAATAGTAAGTATAGCTTGCCACATGGTGAATCGGGTATCGATTCGTAGAGGGTGTAATAAAACCCCATATGAAATCTGGAATGGTAAGACTCCTAATATATCATACTTTAAAGTATTCGACTGTAAATGTTTTATTTTTAATGATAAGGATAATCTAGGTAAACTTGATGCTAAATCTGATTATGGAATTTTTCTTGGATATGCTACTAACAGTAAGGCTTATATATTATAACAAATGTATGTTACTAGTTTAGGAGTCTATGCATATTGTTTTTGAAGAAGCTAATCCATTTTTGTCGAGAAAAGTTTTAGATGATGATGATGATGCAAGTATTTCAAATAACCAAAACCAAGGTGATAATATGACAAAAGAACCTCAAAAAGAGGAGCTTAAAGAAGAGGATTCGACATTACCACGAGCTATAAAGAAAATACCTAGACACTCGGTAAAGAAAATCATTGGTAATTTTGAAATAAGTGTAAGTACTCGTTCCACTCTTAGAGATATAATAAATCTTGATTTTTCATCTCAAATTGAGCCTAAGAATGTGAATGAGGCGTTAAATGATAAATCTTGAATTTTCGCAATGCAAGATGAATTAGTTTAATTTGAGCCGAACAAAGTATGGTGTCTAGTTCCTAGACCAGATTTTTATCCAATTATTGGTACAAAATGAGTTTTTAGAAATAAAAATGATGAATCTAGTATAGTAATTAGAAACAAAGCAAGATTGGTAGCACAGGGCTATAATCAAAAGGAAGGAATTCATTATGATGAAACTTATGCTCATATGGCTAGATTAGAAGCTGTTAGAATGCTACTCACTTTGGCATGCTCACATGACCTTAAACTATATCAAATGGATGTTAAGAGTGCATTTCTGAATGGCTTCCTAGCTAAAGACGTTTATGTGGAACAACCCCCAGGATTTGAAAATGATAAATTTTTTGATCACGTATTTAAACTTCGTAAGGCTTTGTATGGGCTCAAACAAGCTCCTAGAGCTTGGTATGAGAGATTTAGCCGATATTTGATCGAAAATGATTTTCAAAGGGGTGTTAGTAGTATAACGCTATTTGTTGAGCAGACTAATTCTGATATCCTTTTAGTACAAGTTTATGTTGATGATATTATTTTTGGATCTACTAATGAGGATCTATGTTAAGCATTTGCCAAGATAATGCAGGAGGAATTTGAAATGAGCATGATGGGAGAGCTGAATTTCTTTCTTGGGTTACAAATTAAGTAAACCAAAGAAGGCATATTCGTAAACCAAGCTAAATACACTAAGGAACTGCTAAAGAAATATGCCTTGGATGGCGCTAAAAAGTATAAAACTCCCATAGCAATAGCTACAAAGATAGACAAAGACAATACGGGCAAAAATATAAATGAAAAATTATATTGAGGTATGATTGGTAGCTTGTTGTATTTAACTGCTAGTAGACCTGACATTATATATAGCATTTGTCTATGTGCTAGATTTCAGTCTTGTCCTAAAGAATCGCACTTGACTACGGTTAAGCGAATCTTTTGATATTTAAAGGAGACGACTGACCTAGGATTATGGTATCCTAGGGGGAGTGATTTTAAGTTAATAAGTTACTCCGATGCTGATTTTTTCGGTTGCAAAGTCGAGCGAAAAAGCACAAGTGGGTCATGTCATTTGCTAGGACATGCCTTGGTTTCTTGGTTAAGCAAGAAACATAATTCAATAGCCTTATCTACTACTGAGGCTGAGTATATGGCGGCCAGTAACTATTGTGCTCAAATTATACATATTAAGCAGCAGTTGCATGATTTTGGAATATGTATGAAGGAAGTCCCAATTTATTGTGATAATAAAAGTGTTATTTGTCTAAGTAAGAATTCTACACAACACTAATGAACCAAGCACATTGAGATTAGGCTTCATTTTCTTCGTGATCACATTCAGAAAAGGGATATTGTTATTGATTATATTGATACCTCCAACCAGCTTGCTAACATTTTTACCAAACCTTTAGCGGAGGATCAGTTTTGTAAAAATCATTCGCAGTTTGGGTATGGCTAGGCATAATGATGTTTGCTAGAGTAGTAGAGCTGAGATTTGTGGTTCTCACTCCCCACTTTTTTGAGATGACAAATGGGGAGAATTTAGTGATGTTTTGTTGAATATTTATAAGGGGAAACCATAGTTAAGCTTTAAATGAGTTAGTTAATGTTTAGGTTTTGTTCACCTAAGCATTGCAATATTGTATGGGGGTTTTATAAACTATTTCATGCTTTGTTGAATATCATATGCATGTTTTAAATTATTCTTCATGATTATGCTTTAACGAGTTAAAAAAATCCGTCCTCGAATTTAGGAGGAGTGTGGTCATATTTTATTCTAATGGTCAATTAAATATTGATGTTTTGGTGGAACTAATGAGTTTATTAAGTGTTTCAATGCTAAAGTTATATTGACGATTTAATCATGAAGAAATTGTTGAAGATGATTATGGATACAAGAGATTGATAAAGAGAATAGTATTAAGAGATCGAAGATTTTGAAGAACCTAGGACAAAACAATGCAGGTTAATTTTTACTCTTAATGTATCCCGATTAAGGTCACACATGACACAAAAATGATTTTATGATTATATGTGTTTTTTTATAAGATCCTAATTAGTTAAACATATTTGCTCATATGTGAAATTGAAGAAGAAATAATTTGATATTAAAATTGATTTAAGGAGTTAATTAAGTTAACTGAGAAAAGAAATCGGTTAAAAGGGTAAAAACATCGAAGAGTTCAAATAAAATAAATTAAGGAGAAGTGTTATAGCAGGATCAGTCGACCTGCCTAAAAGGATCGGTCAACCGATAAGAAGGTGCTGGGGATTGTGTAGTCTCTGAATCAATAGGTCGATTTGTGGTGTGTGATCGATCGACCTATGGAAAATAGATGAACTCTTTGAATCATTTGGTCGATAGTTAGGTTAACCTTTGGCCAAAAGTGAAACTCTTTGTATCGTTAGGTCGACAGACCAATGTTGAGAGGTCGACCTACCATAGCTGGATTTTGTCCTGGGAAACTTTCTGTATCGTTCGATCGATAGATCGTGAATGAGCGATCAAGCGATGGGCATGAAACGATTGGCTTGGGCTACAACCTGAATCGATCGATCGACTTATGGGCTTTTGTCGGTCAACCGATGGATTGTTTCAGGTTTAGAGGATTTCGAGGATTCTAATTAAACAGTAGCCATTACTAGTCATTTTATGGTTAGGATATGAGAGATATCTTAGGAATCTAATGGTATTTGAGATATGTCATTGATATTTTGTCATCCCTATAGATATGGTTCATAAATTTTGAATGTTTCTCAAATTGGTTCGTATAATTCTTTCTATTCTATCTAATTAAGTTTGAGAAAATATTTGAGGAGCTAAATTAAATATTTTAAAAGATATTATTGAGTGAATTAAACCAGGATTAAGTCATAATGATATAATGGGTCTATAAATGTAATTAGTTGTCATGATATGTGGGAACTAACCGTTGGAAGGCTTATTTTAATTCCCTTTATATATACCTGTGTTTTTAAGATTTAAGAGATCCCAATCAATCAAATTTTAAGAGTTATTCAGTTCCTGAGCTTTCTGAGAGTCATCATTCTAAAATCATATTGAGTGTATTGTGAGTTTATTCTTGAGATTTGTTCTTGAGAAAATTTGTTGTGGATTATTGCTACTACCTATTTGGAGTTTCATTGCTATTTATTCAATATTCATTTGGTGGATTCCTAGTGAGATCGTTCCAAGTATTTGCTATTAACTGTTGTTAGATATTATTGTTTACTACTTGGAATATTGATCTTTGAAATTGTTTTCCTGCACTTTAAATTTATTGAAATTATTTTGAAACGATTTCTTGTAAAAACCTGATTACGTGCTAAATTGTGTGATACCCATTTTTTCTTTATATATCAGATTTTGAAATTCTCACTTTATATTTTTATCACTAGTTTCAGGACATTAATTGAGTTATAATTAATTTGGGGTGGTAGAAGCTCCGAGTGGGAAAAAACTTATCAATTTTGTAATTAGTGAGTTGTGTGCGGGCTAGATACTACTGTGAGTGTCTAATCAGAGGTAGTTGGTTTCAATCTCTTCCGGTAAAGAGATTGAGGTTTTAATTTTTGGCTAGAGTATAAAAAGATTAGGTTACTATTTTCCCGTGAAAATATATAGGTTTTAATTCTTCCTGAATAGAATTAAGTTTTAAGTGAATTTGTAACGATTCAATCCTTAATGGGTAAAAGGATACTTGGAGTGTTTTTGTGTGGTTTAATCTTTAGCCTAAGGTATAAAATGATTAGGTCATGATTCTCCCTGAAATTGAATTAGGTTAGTCATGAGCCTGGTAAAAAGATAGAGGTTCTTCATTAGCTTGTAAAAAAGGGAATTGTACAGGTTGATTCTAAGCTTGTAAAAAGAATCATTGTGAGGGTTTGGGTCCTACCTATAAAAGAATCTTGAGATTAGTGGGTAAACTCTTTGCGGAGCTCGGGTGACTGGATTAGCCAAAAGTAGCTTGGTAAACTAGTACAAATTTATGTATGTTACTCTCTTTACATTGTTTACATTCGGTTGTTTGGGTGTGCACCTAGTTGATAACATATATCTGCTACTATAAAGATAATAATTAATTTTAAGATAAAATTAATTGTTTGAATTTTAAAGTGTTATTATCTGATAATTTTTTATACTACCCAATTCACCCCATCTTAGGTAGTTCACTGGGCTAACAATTTGTATCAGAGCTGGTTTAGCTCAAATATACTAAGCTAACAAAATCATATAGCACACACAATAGGCACACTAGTTGAGGGGCAGTCTATGCAACGACCACATTTGTTTGCAGGAAAAAATTATGCATTATGGATGGATAAAATGATTTCTTTCCTTCAGGCCACAAATTATTACGTGTGGCTAACAATTGAGGATGGTCCATTTGTCCCTATGGAAAATGGATTCTAGAAGACGAAAGAGCAGCTAATTATTTCTGATAAGCAAAAACTTTCTATAAACTCTCAAGCTATTAATATCATATTTTGTTCTTTAGATGCTAATGAATACTCGAGAATTTCAAGTTGTAAATCAGGAAAGGAGATGTAGGACAAGTTGCAGGTGACCCATAAAGGAACAAGTCAAGCGAAGCAGTCAAAAATCAATACCTTAATCCATCAATTTGAATTGTTTGGAATGGGAGAAAGAGAATCAATCCAAGATATGTACACTTGATTCAATAACATTTGCAATCATTTGAGCTAACTCGGGAAGCCATACTCCACGAAGGACAAAGTTCGAAAGATCCTAAGGTCTTTAACTAAAATATGGAATCTGAAGGTGACCGCGATTTGAGAATGACACCAGAAATAGCAAAAAGAAATCCTTGGCACTAAAGGCTCAAAAAACTGAAGAATACTATAATAGTGACTATGAGAGTCTTGACAGTGAGTAAGAAAAAGATGTGGCACTTTTCAAGAAGAATTTTAGAAGAATGACTCGATGAACATTCCGTGGAAAAAGAAACTTTAACATGAACAATGTGAAATGCTACAACTGTCACAAGACTGATCATTTTCAAATCGATTATCTCGAACCAAAGAAGGATAAGGAGAAAAAGAATAAAAGAAAGGAAAAGAAGAAAGAAAAGAAGAGTAAGAAGAAGTCCATGAAAGCTACTTGGGATGATACCAAATCAAGCAGTTCGAAAAAGTCAGGAAGTGAATAATTGTCCTTGTTCGCACTAATGGCCTTTGGTGATGAGGTAACAAAATATTCAAGTTCTTGTCCTTTAGATTTTGATGAATTATTTTATCTTTATCAAGAACTTATGATTATAAAAACTAGTGATAAAAAATAAATGCCCTTTAAAGTACGATTAACACATTAAACAAGTAGTGGATTATGAATCTGAAAACAATGAATTGAAATCCAAGATGTCAGATTAACATTCAATTGTTCTCAAATTCACCAGCGGTGAAAATAACTTGAAAATGCTTTTGGGAAGTTCACGCAGTATTTTTTATAAAGCCGGTATTGGATTTCAGAAAAATCTTAAGCAAAAATATTTCCATAAATTCTTTTTTGAAACTAGAGACCTTGTTAGATGTTTTAAATGTAATATTGTAGGGCAGACTATTCGTAGATGTTTTGCTAAAATATCTAACTACAGACAAGTTTGGGTTCCAAAAGGAACTAAAATTATCCCGATTAACAAAATCGGACCCACTTAGACGGGGTACTACTTAGGAACTATTTGAGGTGCTCCTTGTAGGTTATTCTAAAAAGCATCAATAGGCAAGGACAAATGGTTCCTGGACAGTGGTTGTTCTCGGCACATGACAGGCAATAAAGCAAAATTCACATCTTAGACACCTAAAGATAGAGGTCATGTGACATTTGGGGACAACGTGTAAGGCCCAAATCATAGTACGTGCGTCATTAATAGTTGCATTTTAAAGTATTGGAAAATTCGGGGTAAATTTTTGTTAATAAAAATTAAAATTTAGGGGTCAAATTTGAAATTTAGAAAACATGGAAATTGAACTTGAGATCCAAATGGATAATTAAAATAAAAAATTGAAAATAGTAAGGGTGAAATTATAATTTTAGAAACTTGTAAGAGTTGAAAATAATTAAAATAAGATCTTAAAGGAAGTTGGGGGGACGAAAGTGCATTTTAACTAAAGATTTTTTTATAAACACATATATACATGCATAAGTACGCGTGTGTTGTGAGATCGGCCGGCGGGAATAGAGGAACGGGAAGAGGGGCAACGTGGTGTGAGGAGATCCAAAATCCATCCACCATTTACATGCATATAAATACCCTCATGCATAGTTATGATCAGGAAAAATCTAAAAGCAAAATCAGAAAAATTCAGAGAAGAGAGAGAGAGGACCGAATGTAGGCTTCGTCGGGCTGTTCGTGAACGCCGGTAGGCGTGGTTTCTGTTCTGATCGGCCGGCGATTGTGGGAATATGAGAGGGTGTGATCATCACTACCGTGTTCAGGCATCGGGTGAAGGTGTGCGTGTGACTGGATGGGGGGTCGTTCCTCTGTTCTGATCATCGTGAGTGTGTATGGGTGTTTTGGTCTGTCATCCGGAGGCGGTAGATTCCAACATGGGTGTGATCTTCGCAGTCTTGCTTGACGGTGTGGGTGTATTTATCGTCATTGGTGTTCATGGTGGTGTGTGGTGGTCGCCGGAGCTGTCGCCGAAAAGTTAAAGAGAGAGAGAGAGAGAGAGAGAGCAGTGAGTGTGTGTGTGTGTGTGTGGACGATCGGTATTGCATGGGGGTAGACGTGGAAGTGTGTGGGTTCATTTGTCCGGAGGTGCATATGTTCGGTTGGTGGGACGGTGAGACTTGATTGACGGCAAGATCTCGTCGGCGGCGGCGAGATAGCAAAAATAGTAAACAGAAACGCAAAACAGGAAAAGGAAAAAAGAAAGAAAAGGAAAAAATTACACAAACACCCCAATAAAAATCCAAAAATTTATCTCGCGGCCGACGAACGATTCAAAGCAGGTAAAATCTAAATCGATTACCATTGTTGTTAAATTGAATTATTAGCAAACGAGATTATAATTTAGAATCGTTAATTCTAGTAATTTTTGTCACCGTCCATATTACCGAAAACCGATGGGCTGAACCGAACCCGCCCGAAATAGGCCCGATCCGCTGAGAAATAAATTAGTAATCTTAGAATCGGCCCACAAAGAAGTATACCCGAATATTTCGGATCAGTGAGCGGGTCTGCAACATGCGGATCGAATCACACCCGATGCGATCCGAAGTTGATGAAACGACATCGTTTTGCTACAGTAATTCTAAACCCTAGATACACCCACTATATATGCTCGTTGATCAGATGAGAGACCATTTCGCAGCCGCTCTCCGAAAACTCCCTCGTCTCTCTACTATCTTCACTCTCTGTCTTCACTCTCAGAGTCTCAGTTCACAGCGAGCAAACAATCGTCTTCCTTGCCATAGCTAGCAGCCTAGACACTACAGGTACAAGTGATCGTCTTCCCTGTTGGTGTGTGTTCAGTGTTCACGAGTTAACGTTTTTAAATTAGGGCACGATTACTCGAAATGAAGTGATCTTTTTTTATCTGAAACTTACGATTTTTTTGGTATTGTAAATCTTTTTAGGGCGAATTGCTGACAACGATTTGGTTGAGGCTCTCACCAACTGCATAGACACTACAGCTATCTTCACTCTCTGTCTTCACTCTCAGTTTTGATTATGAGACCATTTCTCAGGTATTGTGTGTGTTCAGTGCTCACGAGTTAACGTTTTTAAATTAGGGCACGATTACTCGAAATTAGGGCACGATTACACGATTAAATTAGGGCACGATTTGGTTGAGGCTCTCACCAACTGCATAGACACTACAGGTACAAGTTTTAAACGTTTTTGTTTATGTATTATGTTTAATTTGGTCTGA
The DNA here is from genome assembly GCA_016647705.1 of Eucommia ulmoides. NCBI lineage: Eukaryota > Viridiplantae > Streptophyta > Magnoliopsida > Garryales > Eucommiaceae > Eucommia > Eucommia ulmoides. Next base: position 29,307,569 of record CM028332.1, on the reverse strand, counting down.
TCTGATAATCTGGTTGATCTAAGTTTTTTTTTTTTTTTTTTTGCTAATCTGGTTGCTAAACGTTTTTGCTAATCTGGAAGTAGAAATTGGACAACTGAAACACTAATGTGGTTGATCTGATTCTGAATACTGCAAATCTGTTGTTTAATAGTTGTCTTTATAAATTAATGTGGTTGATCTGAATATTTTTGTTGTCCAAAGATATTGAAACTTTTTTTTTTTTTTTAGTTGTTGAATGTTTTTAGCTTCATAATGGAGGGTTCTGATTGTGATGTGAATCTTGTGCCCAATGATGGGATAAGTAATGTGAATGATAAACCTTCTACAAACTTGATTAATGATGAACTTCCACCAAATCCTTCTAAAAGAAAGCGTTCAGTGGTTTGGAAACACTTTACTATGATAAAGCAACAACCTGGATGTACTGATTCACGTAGGGCTGCTTGTAACCATTACGGAGAAACTTATTTTTGTGATTCTAAGAAACATGGTACTTCGACAATGTTAACTCATGCTAATATTCAATGTAAGAAAAATAATGAAAGAGAGCTACCTAAGGGTCAAACAACATTGAGTTTCAAACCAAAAGCTGGTAGTGATGAGGGTGTCAATCAACTTGTGCCTTGGAGCTTTAGTGTTGATAATTGTAGGAAAGCACTTGCCAAAATGATAATTGTTGATGAGTTGCCATTCAAGTTTGCCAAGAATGAGGGGTTTAGGGAATTAATGGAAGTTGCTCAACCGAAATGGGTTAGAATGCCATGTCGAACAACCGTAGCTAGAGATTGTGTTGATCTATATGGAAATGAGAAGAAGAAATTAAAAAAGTTGTTGAAAGGACAAAAAATATGCCCTACCACAGACACTTGGACTTCTTTGCAAAACTTGAATTATATGTGTCTAACTGCTCATTACATTGATAGTGATTGGAAACTAAATAAAAAGATTTTAAATTTTTGTTTAGTTTCAAGTCACAAGGGGGAGACTATTGGCAAAGAAGTTGAATCATGTTTGTTTGAGTGGGGTAGAGACAAATTTCTCACCTTAACCATTGATAATGCAAGTTCTAACAACGGGGTAATTCATTTTTTGAAAAAGAATACAAAATATAGACGGGGAATTGTTCTTGAGCATGAATTTCTTCACATGAGATGTTGTGCCCATATTTTAAATCTCATAGTGTGTGAGGGTTTAAAAGAAATGGACAACTCAATCATTAGAATCCGAGGTGCGGTAAGATATGTAAGGGGCTCGCCATCTAGAATGGCAAAATTTAAGATGTGCGCAGATAAAGAAGGCATCGACTGTAAAAGTCAAGTTTGTCTAGATGTGTCAACTAGATGGAATTCAACATATTTCATGCTAGAGAGAGAAATCAAATTTGAAAAAGCTTTTGATTGTTTAGAGGATGAAGATGAAATGTACAAATTTCTTTATAGAGATATTGATGGTGTAGGAGAGGAAGGTGATGTGAATAATAGAGGAAAGCAAGTGAAAACGGCGTTGGGACTACCGAATAGTGTTGATTGGCAGAAGGCTAGATCATTTGTCAAGTTTTTAAAACTTTTCTATAATGCAACCTTGAAATTTTCTGGTTCATTATTTGTCACTTCCAATTCTTTTTTTATGGAGCTTATGGTCATTAAAGGTGCAATAATGAATTTGTCAAAAAATTCTGATTTGTTCCTCTCTTTAATGGCCAAAGGTATGCAATCTAAATTTGACAAATATTGGGGAAAACTTGACAAAATGAATTCGTTGTTGTTGGTTGCGGTTGTTCTTGATCCTCGGTATAAATTGAAATATATTGATTGGTGCTTGAGAATAAATTATGATGCCGTAATTTTGGATGAGGTAATGAAAAAGGTTGCGGATCATTTTTCTCATTTATATGATTGGTACGCATGTAATGGATTTATTAATGTTGTCGTTACTCAAAGTGTGAGTGATTCGTTACTTGAGAATGGGTTGGATGAAGAGGAGGAGGATGCCCGCGCTATGTTTTCATCTCAGTTTCGCAAACATGTAGTGGAGGATTGTAATATGACTTCTAAATCAGAGTTGGATAAATATTTAACTTCCCCAGTGGAAATTGAAAGTGATGACTTCGAAATTTTGGGGTGGTGGGAAATAATTCAACAAAATATCTGGTGTCTACAGTTGCATCAGAATCTGCTTTTAGTACTGGTGGACGAATTCTTGATCCTTTCCGTAGCTCGTTATCTGCAAAGATAGTTGAAGCTCTCATTTGTACTCAGAATTGGTTGCGGTCTTCAAAGCGGATCAATCTTCGTGAAGCAATGGACGATGTAGAACATATAGAAAATATAGAGGAAGGTAATATTTATTTATTTTATATATCTTCATTTCATTTTCAATGGCATCCTTGAATAAGTATTATTGTGTATAATTTTTTTTATTTATGTTATTCTTTTGTTGTAGGACTTGTTGGATCGAGTTCGGAAACAACATTGATTGACGATTGACGGTACGTTTATTTAACTATATTCTTCATTATTTGAAAGTTATACTTTTAGTTTTTACTTGTTGTCATGTGATCTTGGAACAGGCTATTGGTGCCGTTTTGGAAATATGGAGTGACGCGGGCTTTAAGTTTGCTGTTTTGGAAATTTTGTGTCTTTTGAAAATCTGGAAAATTTGATGTGTAATAATAGGTTCAGACTAGTGGATTTTAATCTGTAATTTTGATGTTGTTTTTATGTTTCAGACTTGATCTTGTGGGTTTTTTTAGATTTTATGTTTCACGTTCAGTGATTTTGATCTGTAGGGTGTTTTTGGATTTTATGTTTTGCACTTTCAAACTGAAAATTTGATCTGCATGCTATAATTTCAGTAATTTTGAGCTGCATGTTATAATTTCTGAAGAACAGGCCCATTTATCCATCTCAAAAAAGGTAAATGGCTGGGCTTCCATATTAATCCGACCCGCCCGAATTTCCGACCCGATCCGAAAAAACGGGCCCAACAAAACAACCCGATCAGAATATTTTTTTTCGGCCCAATTAACCTGAACCCGAATTAATTCGGATCGACCCAATTTTCGGCCCAAACCCGGCCCGACCCTACCCATGCACACCCCTAACAAATGCGTACAATAATTATTAACGAAACGAAATTTACCGGATAACAATTTTTCGTAATAAAAAATGGGTATGGGGGAAATTACGTAATTTAGGACCTACATTGCATGATTCGATTATTTTACATAAAATATTAATTTAGGCCCTGTCACTATTAGGCTCGCAGGCACTAGAGTATCGGTAGAAGATAGTCAGTAAAAACTGTTCGGAACGGATAGCCAGGTGAGTGTACTGTCTTCTTGCCAACTATTTTTTTATTTATATATGATAGAAAATTATTGTAATTACATTAGATGCTTTTCAAATTTTGTGGATCAAGCAGGTTTTGGGTGAGTTGGTAAAATGGATTTTTGGGAGATTACGATGGTTTTTGAAAGGAAAGTGAAAATGGTTTTTTGTTGGATTTGGTGGTTTTAAAAAAGAGTGGAAAATATATGTTTTTCTAAATATGTCTGGTTTTCTAAAAATAAAGAATGGAAAAGTGGTTTTGGTAAAATTAGACATTTCATTTTTAAAAGAAAGTGAGAAATATGATTTTCAGATAAAAAGTCGGTTTTGAAAAAGAGATGTGGATGTGTGAGTTGACGATGTTGATTAGACGATATCATTAAGTTGTGATTTGATGATGATGTTATTAATTTGACAATGTTGTTGATTAGACGATGCTATTGACTCGTAATTTGACGATGTTATTGATTTGACGATACCATAGTATTTATCCGCTTCGGCGGAGTGATGTTAGACGCTTATACTGCGCAGTGATTATCCACTTCGACAGAGTAATGGGTGTTTGTAGGAAGGCATATCCTACGGATGGTACGGTACCGTTGCAAACTTTCGATCATGAGGTTAAAACGATCACTAGGGCTAGCCAGTGTGTGTGTTTGAGGTGTGTGTTTAAGTTGTGTGCTTAAATAGTATGTTTGAGATATGTGCTTGAGATGTGGTGTTTTACGTATATTGGTTGATTTGATATTTATTATCATGGTGATTAGTATGATTTTTATATTAGTTGGATTTGAATGGAACCTAATTATGTCGCTTTATTTTCCTTGCTTATATACTAGGGATTTTACGAGTTATGTGGTATTTACAAACTTACGCTTGATCTATTTAGATGTTGTAGAATGAGTTTTTATTATTAAAAATATTTTTACTAAGAAGGCAGTACACTCGCAAGTGAAGCAGCTAGGAGTCGGTCCTCTACTGGCGCTAGGTAGAGTCCTACGATGGAGTTGTGTGGAGGGTTGAGACGAGCTTTATGAGGCAAACCTGTAGGGGTTCATGGTATTAGATTTTACTGTTAGTTTATTTGGGGGAACGGGTGTATTCCCATAACAAAAATATGTATAGCTTCATATAGATGATGGTTTATTTATATATATGCATATTGTTGTGTAATAGATGGTTGGTTGGTCGTTTTCGGTGATGTCATGATGTCGTCACGCCAGCCCGAGATATTGGCATTTCGGGATGGGTCGTGACACAACGCAAAGGGTAAAATTATCAGTATAGGTAATATCGGTAATGGTAATACTATTATTAAAGATGTGTTACTAGTTGATGGTCTTAAACATAACTTTCTTAGTGTAAGTCAACTATGTGACAAGAGCTATAATGTTATATTTGATCATGATAGATGCATTATTAAGAATGGACATGATAGTAGCATCTTGCTAGTTGCATCACGTTTTGAGAATGTTTATACTTGTTCTTTTGATGATTTTACTTCTCAAATTTTATCTTGCTTGAATGCTTTATCTGAGAATAGTCTCATACGTGGCCTACCTGATTTGAAATTTGTGAAGCATAAAGTATGTGATGCATGTCAATTAGGCAAGCAATCTAGATCATCATTTAAGAAAAAGATGCACACGTCCACGTCTAGATGTCTTGAAGTATTGCATCTTAATATATTTGTTCCAAATTCTATTGCCAGTCTTAGAGGTAAGTTCTATACTTTTGTGATAGTTGATGATTATTCTAGATTTACCTAGGTATTCTTTCTTGCTAAGAAAAGTGAAGTTGTTTCTGTTTTTTCTAAATTTTGTAAACATGTTCAAAATGAGAATCAATACTTGATTATTAATATACGTAGTGACAGTTGACCGACCTTCGTTGGTTCCTAATGTTCTGCAATGGGGAAAACACCCTAAAATTCCACAAAAATGACATTTTCCTTCCTTAAATCCATAATTTTCAACAATCATAAATCAAGTAATACATAATCTGGATGTTTTCTCCTACAATTCTATAACGAATCAAACCCTAAGAAAAAAACCTCAAACCCAAAAAAAAAATATACCATGAACATTAAGGTTTTAGGAACTCTAATGATTTAATATGAAGCATACTTTGATACCACTTGTTGGGAATAAATCCCAAAATCTCAATAGATTTCTTAATCTTAAATCAACATGTCAAATCATCAAAAGTTCTTTTAACACATAAACAAGCGTACCTGAATTCATGGCGAAGAATCGTCGGGGTAGAGGTCTTCTGTAGACTAATCACTTAATATTCCTCAATGTTCTCTCTCTCAGATGGGAAAGAAGAGATGAGTGGGCGTCTGATTAGTCTCGGAGACCATAATTAACCCTTGTAAAGTTCTTTATATATTAGGTCAACCAAGGCCCCATTTAACTTTAATTGCCTAATATGGGAAACTACACATTGCAAAGCCCATACCAATTTAATGTTTCATGAGCCCATTAATTAAATCACTTATTTGGGTCCTTATAAAATTGATAGTCCATAATATAAAAGTTTAATTAATCATATGAGCCCACAATAGAAAATAATTAAATTCCTAACAAACAGTCCTTGTTTTTTGACTTGTAAGTTCTCATAATTCACATAATATGTCATTCTACAAATCTATAACCGTAAAAATTAATGGAAAATCTATTTATCATAGAAATCAAAATTGTGAACATTTTCAAGGTCAGAAAATTTAAAAAAAAATGTCATTTTAATGTACGACCTACGCTCTTTATTTTGATATACGTATTGAACATTTTTTTTAAATTATAGGTTTCTGAATATTCAAATTAAACACAATAGTATGAATTTTCTCAAGTAAGCAATAACAAGAGATGTTTTAGTGAGAGGAGAGAGAGATTGAATAAACGTTCGACTGCAGTTGTCATGATTTATGGGAGAGTAGTAATGATAGTTCTTTGTATTTTATCAATCGTTGAGGAATAATTTCTACAAACTGTTTTAGAATGATTTTTTTTTTTTTACCAACACAACTCTTTCATTGGTTAATTTGATATAGTAAATCTTAAATAAGGTTTAAACAATACAAACCTCTTGAAAAAAAAAAACTCCTCTAAACATTTTACTATCTCATATTCTCCTTAACCTTTATGAAATTTCAGGTTCCATCACTGTATCTGCAACCTCAATAAGGAATGGATGAGGATTCACGAAAGACTTGCTAAACAAATCTCCGATCTCCTATAAATAATATAGGGGGTCTAGTCAAGGTTCGTACACCGTTTTCCTAGCTAATACTCTAGTAAACTTCGACAACAAAAACACTACTAATTCTAACACCGGAGATGCGACATTGGTAGACACACCCGTGATATTTTGCTTTGCAGAAACCAAAACTAGGAAGGTCATCTATCTCGAATCCCCAAGTACCTTTACTGACGAAGCCAACTTTGGCTTCATCATTTTCTTTTAAATATTTTCGATTTAAATAAATTTGTATTTTTAAATCTTTTGATTTTTGAAAGCTTCGTTAGTACTTGATCGCTAAAAATTATTCTCTTTTTATTTTTGTTTTTTTTTTTTTTTCTAAAAAATAGTTTATATTTATTATTTATGTTTTCCAATGATCATAGTTTAATGATATTTATATTAATGGAAATTGTATAATTTTAAGTGATAAATTATAAATCACCTACATGTCATTTAATTTTTTAATCAATTTTTAAATAATATTTAACATGTAAAATAATTACTTTAATTTTAATAAACATATTTAATTAGATAAATATTTAATAATTTCAAGTTTAAATAATATATTGCCAAAGATACCCCCCAAGAGTTTGATTTAACTTGACGCGTGGAATAGACATCGGCTACTAGTCGTTTCAAATATATTAGCTTGGGAAGCTTACTTAATTAATGGTCGTTTCAAGTGAATGAATCTAAAAACCATCCAAATTCCAAATCATTTTATCACCACTACTTCCACAAACACGTCGATCTCTTGGTCAAATTTTAATCACATATGTCCTTGTCATACATTATGGTCGCCTGTTTTAGTTATTTTTTGTTTCCTTCTGACAAATAGTATTAAAGTTTTAGAGTACGATTGAAGAATATGTCATTGTCTTTTAAAAAATATATATATATATTTGTACCCAAAAGGGTTAGTATAGTAAGTAAGAGGTGATTTTTTTCCTTTTTTTTTTTAATGTTCTATTTTCTTTCACAGCATTTTAAGAATAAATTCTAGAATGCGCGATGTCGATGTGGAAAGATGTATCGTGAAGATCGTCAAGAGAGATAATTAGTCAAGATGTACATAAAACTAATCCGGACACATCTTACCGTCAAAATAAAAATAAAAACAAAAATAGCTGTCGAACAATTCGTCTAGTTTAAATTTTGGATAAAATTACTTTGGACAATGTTTTTTGTTTTTTTATTGTTTCAAATGGCATATTTTGAATTTTCCAAAATAAGAGTTCGAAAATCAATTTACTTAACTTTGTGAAATGAATAATAAAGCCAAAAGGAAATGTAAAAAGAACAAATTGATTTTTATTCCATTAATTCCAAAGCTCAAATTGAAAGCTTACTGATTGTGGGAGAAGGAAACTGTGGGAGGACATGATTCTACATGTTAGATTTTCACATAGATTGTATATATCTTTCTATAATATGCATCTAAGATTGTTTGCGAATGATTTTCATACTTAATTAATTGTTGCAAAAAGTTTAGTGGATAAAGGCGGAGCATGTTGATGACAGACAAGTTATTATAAATGATCGAGTAAAAGGTCAATTGAAAGTCAGCAGATCATTTGATGAAGAAGAAAATAAAGTTGACGATATGGGTATTGTGGTAAAACCATTTTGGACATTTATTCATGATAGAAATTAAAGTATATGATTTTTGCAATGAAAAACAATGTTATGTGTATTTTTTATGGTGATGTTAATTTCTTGTGTTATTAATAATTTAGTTGTTTTTTAATTTGTGTTTGTTCATTCTTGGCAATATTTTTTATAGAATAGTAGGCTATTATTTTTCATTGGTTTTTTTAAAAAAAAAAGTAAGCAAAACAATCACAGTTTTTAAATGTGATGGAAAATAAGGTAAATATCACAATTTGATCCAAAACAGAGATAAATATTGTCTGAATAATCACGGTTTTTTACTTTGATCACATATATATGATCTTTTTAATCATATTAGAAAATCGAAATATTAGATGGACTAATAATTTCGATTTTTAACTGTGATAAAAAATCTACCATCTCGATTTTTAACCGTGATGAAAAATCTACTTTTAATCACACCTCTATTTATCACGGTTAGTTTTGGGACCAAAAACTGTGATAAAACCTATTTATCACGATTTTTAACGATGGAAAAAAATATTTTTTCCTGTAGTGTGATTTGATAACAAAAGATAAAGGTTCTAGGTGATATTTGATGATATAAATTAGATATTATAGTTGTATCTTATTTTATAGTTAAAATAAACTAAAATGTCGATGTAGAATAAAAAATAAATTGCTCTAAAATTATGGAAAAAAATTAAGGACAACATACTAAATAGGAACCCTTGTAGTTTTTTTTTATTAAAAACCATTTATAAATATTGAAAGTAGCTTTTTTTCAGTAAAAAAAAGTTGTATTTAACTTCCCAAAGAAAATGGGAAGAAATACCGAAAAATAGATATTTTTATTTTAAAATTAATTTAGATAAATTGGATCGTCAGATACAATCCTTGAGATTCAGAATATTAATCCTCCCTTATCTTTGGTTCCTGCAAAACAATTTACAGGCAGATAGTCTGGCGGCATTGCACCGCTAGCATGAGAATCAGTAGGGTGTTTTTGAGAGATTTTGGCAATGTAATGATTAGTGTTGATCATAAGATTTTGATGAACAATTAAGTATTGATGTTTTGATGGAACTAATGGTTTGTTAAGTGTTTCAGTTAATTAAGTTCCAGTGATGAAGATGTAATGACAAATTATGAATGGATGCTACATGATAATGACAAAGATGATGAAGAATTAAGAGTTTAAAGAAATTAGGAAAAACAACTTAGGTGAATTTTAACTCTTAATATCCCAATTAGGAACACACACAGCACAAAAGTTTTTATTGTTTATGTGTGTTTTGGTAAGATGAAATTATTTGGTCCTATGTGTATTTGAAAAGAAATATCTATAATTGACTAAAATGGAATTTAAGAAGTTAGTGGAGCTTATTTAGAAAAGAAAATGATTAAAGGGGCAAAAACGTAAATAAGAATGAGTTCAAAACGAGTTGAAAAAAGAGATCCAGTATGCATAAGTTGACTAGTAAGTCGACTGGACAAAACAGGTGAAACTCTCTATACTCTAAGTCGACAGGTAAGTCGACCGGTGAAGAGAAGATGAACTCTCTATATCTCTAGTCGACAGGTAGGTCGACCGGTGAAAAGAAATGGAACTCTCTGAATCTCCAAGTCGACAGGTAGGTCGACCAATGAACACAGCAGCTTTGGCTTGACTACAACCTGAATCTAGCGGTCGACTGGTTGGTCAACTGAAGACGCTGTTTCAGGATATTGAGAATTCCGAAATCATATCTAAAAGTAGCCGTTTTTTGTTAGGATTTGTGAGAGATTTCAGAGATTTTATGATATTTAAGATATGCTTCATCTATTATTTAAATCCTATTAATTTGATTCATTAAGTTTTAATATTTCTCAATTTGGTATATATAATTGTTTTTATTCTATTGAATTGAGATTGAGAAATATTTTGGGGAACTTAATTGAGAGATTTAAAAGCTGTAATTAAGTGAATTGAACCAAAATGAAGTCATGATGATATAAGGGGTCTAAGAGAGCATTTAAGTGTCATGATACATGGGAACTAGCCGTTAGAAAGCTGATTTAATTCCCATATATATAGACCTACGTTTTTCATATATCATTAATCAAAATCAAGAGAAGTGAGCTTAAAGAGTAGAGATCATATTATGTTGTTCTAAGAGTTATCTTTATGAGATTTTGTAAGAGCTATTCTAAGAGACGATTTTGAGAATCATTGCTAAGTAATCTTTGCTGCTACCGGATCTAAAGTGACATTGCTCTATTTATTTTTTTGTGGATTCCAAGTGAGATCTTTCCAATTACTTTCTATTGTGAATTGCTTGTTTAATGTTTGGAAATTGATCTTTAAAAATTGTTTCTGATTTTTATTGAAGAAAATATTTTTATAAACAATTTCTTGAATCTGATTACGTGCTCAATTATTTGCTACCCATATTTTGTTTAAAATCATATTTTCAATCTCACACTTTTCTATCACTAGATTTGAGATATTAATTGAGTTTTAATTTATCTGGGGTGGTAGAAGCTCCGAGTGAGATAATCTGCTTATCAATTTGTATTGGTGAGTAGTGTGAGGGATTAAATATTGTTGAGGGTATTTAATCAAAGGGTAGCCGGTTTAAGTCTCTTCCTATAAATAGATTGAGGTAATAATTCTTCCTGGATAGAATTGTTTTGTGAGTGAATTTTGTAACGGTTCAATCATTACCAAGTAAAAGGATATTTGGAGTGTTGGTGAGGTTTTGATTCTTTTGTCTTAGTGTTAAAAATAATTAGATTATTCTTTAGCTTGTAAAAAGTAGAGGTTCTTCTTTAGCCGGTGAAAATGAATTTTGTAAAGGTTGATTCTGAGCCTGTAAAAGAATTGTTGTAAGGGTTTGTTGGTTCCTACCTTTAAAGGGATCTTGAGTATTAGTGGGTGCGACTCTTCGTGGGGCTCGGGGGACTGGATTAGCCAAGAATAGCTTGGTGAACCAGTATAAATCTCTGGTATGCTACAATATTTAATTTGTTTATTTTTGTTATTCGGTTTCCGCTGTGATATAAAGATAATAATTAATTTAGGATTAAAATTAATTATTTCATTTATTAAGTATTATTCTGATAAGTTTTTAATTACCCAATTCACCCCCCCCTCTTGGGTATTCCACTGGGCCAAGAATTAGGAATTGCCTACCTTGGCCAGAAACCCCTTCCCCTTTGTATTTATAAGCGTAGAAAGGATTGTTGGGTAAGTCTTCTTTAAATTTTGGTCAATTCTCGATGCCCCTAATTTAAGGGGATGTAGGATTAATGGTCTGTTATATCTGAATTGCAACTGCTCATTCCATATATAGTAGACAGTTGTAATAGCTCCCGAGCATAGAATACAGCCCGAGTAGGAAGTGGTACAGGGCATCCTCGATAATCCTAAGGATGAATTCTTAGTGTCGTCGAGTCTCTAGTTTCGATTAGGACTTACCCTCCACTTGTTGCCTTTAATAATCTCCTTATGTATCCTACCATATCTTTGATTATTGGTAAGTGAGTTTAGGCTCACATGCTCGGCACAGAGGTGTTACCCAAAAATGCATGGGAACACGTGGTCTGCACGTGATTTTGTCTTTGCACGTGGCAACTTTTAAGTGGGTCAAGAAAATCCCTCATTAGCCACATACATTAGAAATTAATTTAATGTATAATTTTGAAATTAAAAGTTACAATTTTTATGTTCATTTTTTTTAATCTATATCTAACAAGTAATTTATGGTAATATTAAGATTCACCACAAAATTTTCCCTAATTTTAAGTCAACAACAACGACACAAACTAAGCCTTTGTACCACTTAAGTGGGGTCAATTACATGTATCCGTTTACGATATAGTGATCGATCAAGGGTCATCCCCTCAATTAGGTTTAATGTCATTAAATCAATTTTAATAGTCTCAACCCCAAGTCTTCTTGGGTCTTCCTTTCCCTCTAATAGCCTCGCACTTGAACTAAATCACATTTTCTTGTTGGTGCTTCTATGGGTCTTCTTTGTACATGTCTAAATAATCGTGAACGATTTTTTCTCATATTCTCTTCGATGGGTGTTATTCTTACATTCTCTCTAATAGTTTTATTCTTAATTTTATTCATTTTCGTCTTGCCACTCATCCATTATAGCACTTTTATTTTTGTCACACTAATTTTTTAGACATGTTTCGTTTTTACCGCCCAACATTCTGAACTATACAGAAGCACCGGTTTTATTGTAGTTTTGTAAAAAAAAACAAAATTGAATTTCAATGATATCCTATAATCACAAATCATCTTAATTGCACTTCTTCACTTTGACTAATCTATTTTGATTCTATGCATAATATCCTCATGCATTGAAAAGTACACTTTCGACTACGTTGATTAAGTCATGCAACAAAAAACAAAAATTGCAATAATCGACAACAAAATTCCCTTTATTAAATTTATAGAAATACCAAAAATCAACTTACACATATGCAATACAACACCCGGAGGCTGAGAATAAAGTGGTACAGCTTCCGCCACCACCTTCGGTAGGTTGTCAAGATACCCACAGACAGTCAACCAAATTCATCCAATTATCATCTCTTCTTAATATTGATTGGTACTTGCAAGAACGGGTCCAAATATAAACATTAGAAAGTTACCAAGTCAACTTTAAGTTCTTGAACTAGTTTACCATTGACTTACTGGGTCTCCGACCCAACATGCTTTAAAAGAAAGGGTTTATACCACTTACCTTCCATGTCATTCTGTTTTAAACTAAATATTTTCTTTATTATTTTACAAATACCAATCAATCTCATTTGACTAACTTTTTCTTGTAAAAAAACATAAATACCCTTCTCTTATTTAAAAAAAATAATTTTTTAAATCTTTCATTTTTTGAAAAATTCAATAACACCCCCTCTATTTTTAAAATTATTTTTTTGAGTTATATTAACTAATTAAAGGAGTTTATTTTAAGTCATTCAAAATTATAAGGGGCAAAATGTATTTTTCATTTCATTAAGCCTCTTCTTCGCCTCTTCCCACTGTAACACAATCAGTTGTTGGTCCCTTCATTTTATTTACCAACATCGGTGACGATGAGCACAGCCTTAATTCGACACTCATTGATTCCAACAGGGCCGCCCTCTGCCGTGTACGGTCAAAGGCCGATGGACCATCCGTGCTGGTCACCACTGCCAAAGGCAAGTTCTTCTCCAATGTCTACGATCTCGCGTGTGTTGGATCGGACGAAATTCAGCACTATCTCATGGACTCCAAGCTCCAATCACTCATTGCCGATCTCATTTCTCTCCCCATGCCGACAATCGTAGCTAGTTCCGACATGCCTCCACTGCCAGATTTGTCCTCACACTCGATCACGACCACATCAGGATGCGGAAGGACCGACGTTGATCTGTGCTTGTCGACAGAAATCCATTTTCACTATGAGAAAAATGAGATTCTTCTACGAATTTTTTTGGTGACGACACAATAATCGTCGCCAAATGTATCTATTGGCTACAAAATAAACAGTCGTAGCAAAATGTCACGTCTTTTGGCGACAAAGTGCAAATTTGTAGCCAAAAATGGTTAATAGGCAATGAAATTTTAGAATTCGTTGTTATTGGTCCAATCAATTCTTGGCGCCCAACAAAAAAAAAGAAAAAAAATTCCGCTAGCGTTTTGGCGACGGAAACATTTCGTCGCCAATGTGACACGAGATATTTTTTTTATTTGGCGACGAACTCCTTTCATCGCGATTTGTCATTTCAAATGTATGGGCAACGAAATAGGTTCGTCGCCAATATGAATGAGATATAATCTCGTTTAAAATTTATTATGTGATAAAAAAATATTTTTTATTTCACTATTTTTATAAATTGTGATAATAGGTGGTACGGTTTTATCACAGTTATAATTATGACTGAGATTAATTGGGGAAAAAAAGGCGGTGGGAAAATTTTGGTATATTATCACGGTTTACTTAACCCATGAATAAAAAAGGCGACGGAACATTTGATGTTCCCGCTCCCGTCGAAAAAAAAAAAGCGGTGGAACCCTAACTCACACTCTCTAATCTCTACCGTCTCACTCTCTCCCTCACCCGATCCTCCATTGATCTTCCTCTCTCTCTCTCTCTTCGACCTCCACCATCGCCATCGTCGCCATCTCTTGTCAGATTTCTCATCTTCATCACTTCGAATCGAAATACCGTCATCGCCGAATCGATCTCCTTCACCGTCCCATTTCCCATCGCTGACCACTCCTCCACCATTGCCATCTCTGGCCAGATCTCTACCGAACGCTCTCTCTATATATGTTCTTCTTGCGATTTCTCTGTGAAATCCACACAATCGGCGATGGAAATGGCGATGGTGTTGTTGTTGTTTGGCAGTGTATTGTATGGTTCGATGGTATTGAGTCGTTGGTGATGATGATTCATACTCGCTTGAGCAGATCTGAGCCATTGTTTGCCCTCACAGGTAACATTTTCTCTCAATTTTCTTGTGTTTGTGGAAACAAGTAATTAAAACAGGTGGCAGATCTGAAGATCTTTCAATTTTAGATCTAGGGTTTCTCCATTCATCGATTCGTTTGCCCTCACAGGTAATTTCGCTTATGGCCGTCCCTATTTCTGACGGCTGGTTTTGATTCTGGCTTTGCATTCAATTATAGTAGCGTTTAGTGTTGCTATTATTAGATTGATTCAGATCCTTTCAACTATTGTTGTTAGTACCTATGTTTGGATTTGCTGCCTTTATGCAGTGTTCTTGATTCTCTTGTACAAGCAGTGTTCTCCCTAGTGAAGCCTGTGTTCTGCTATGTTATCGTTCTTGAGTTAGATCGCTCATAGTTTAGTTCATTTTAAATCTTGGTTGTTGAATGCAGTTAGTGTTATTTTATTTGCCTAGTGTTATTTTTCTTTCACTGTGGTGCTTTTGTTCTCGAGATAGATGGCATTCGACCACTGATATGTAGGCAATGGTCCTTATCCTCTCTTTTGCTCTTGGATCGCTGGATTAACAAGCTGATTTACAGTTCTTTATGGTTGTGCTTAGAAGGCATGTATGTTATGCTTTTTATGCATTTTGTTGTATTTGACCGTTATATTCCCTCTTTGTTTGAGGATGTTGTTTCCTTAAAAAAAAAATAACATCTTCATTTTCTGGAATTTATTAGCCCTGATAAGCATTTTCTTTACCTATTGTGTGTTTATTTGAAAATTTTCACTTGCGCATTCTTTTTCTTTCTTCTAGCTTTTACTTCTTGATTCTCCCCCTGCCTAAGAGGACTGAAAGTTAGGGCCCATTTGGTTGTTTTTAATTTGGAAATTGTGTTATTTCTGTTGCTGCTGCTGTTTTGACGGTATTGAGTTGTTGGTGATGATGATTCACGCTCCCTTGAGCAGATATGAGACATTGTTTGTCCCCACAGGTAAATTTGGTTTCTGTTTCTGTTGATTCTGCTGTTTCGATGGTATTGAGTCATTGGTGATGATGATTCACGCTCCCTTGAGCAGATCTGAGCCATTGTTTGCCCTCACAAGTAACATTGTTCACCCCAGTTCTTGTTGTGTTTGCTGCCTGAGCGAAAAAACTCAGAACTCTATGGTTTGTTTCAAACTGATATTTTTTATTTCATTTTTGAGTTTATATTACTATATCTTGTCAGTTTCTCTCTCTCATTCACTTTGTGTGGCTTCATTGTGTGTCCTCCTTTCAGTGTATCGATTCTTTTGATGTGATATTTATCTAACCACTTAACTATATTTAAGGCCTATGGAAGCAAAAAAATTAACAGAGTATGGAATTGTCACTCAATGCATTAACCCTCAAAGGGTTAATGATCAATATCTGACAAATGTGCTTCTCAAAACCAATGCTAAGGTATGATCTTGATAGTGTAATGTGGTTTGTTGTGATTATGAATAATTGAATACCGTCCATTCTGTTGCTGCTGCTATTTCTGTTTTCGTTTCTGTTGCTGCTTCTATTTCGGTTTTGGTTTCTATTTCTATTTCTATTTTTGTTTTTGTTTCTATTGTTGCTGCTATTTCGACGGTATTGAGTCGTTGGTGATGATGATTCACGCTCCCTTGAGCAGATCTCAGCTATTGTTTTCCCTCACAGGTCACATTTTCTCTCAATTTTCTTGTGCTTGTGGAAACAAGTAACATCTTCATCTTCACATATTTTGTTGTGTATAAATTTAGCTGCCAACCATAGAGCTCCGTCTGCTCGGGGCTAGCCGCCGTTAGAACGATTGAATCCTTTGTTGTGTATAAATTCTTAAATATTCATTTTTGAATTAATTGGCGATTTTTTTTTATGCTTCAGTTTTTCTGTCTGATATCAGGTGATTTCACGATCTGAGAATCGTTTTGTGGATTTGGGAGATGGAATCAACGGGCAACGAAGGAGACATTGTTGGATAAGGCAACGTTACAAAGAGATACCTTGAACCAGGTATCTCTTCAATTACGGTACATTTTGTTTATGCTCCCAAATTTCAGAACAGATTTCTTAAAACAGTTTATGTTTATGTGTTGTTCGTTGTTTTTAATCGTTGTTTTCTGTTTATTCTTATGTTTCTCTTCCCAATAGAAACAGAAATTTGGGAAAAACCTTGTTCTACTTTTAGAAATTTATCATTAAAAAAATTAGGATTATAAAAACTTTAAAACACTAAATAAACAGTTTGTTTACTAGGTTATTTTGCAATGAAGCTAAGTGTTTTCATGTTAGTTTCCTATTGACTACTAATGCATATATGTACCTAATGCATAGTCATATATGTTTGTTTCTGTTTCTGTTTCTATGTTTCTGTTTCTGTGTTTCTGTTTCTGTTTCTATTTTTTTGTTTCTATTTATATTTTTGCTCCCATAATAATTAGTAATGCAGGTTTTGGTTTTGGTTTTGGTTTTTGTTTCTGTTTCTGTTGCTGTTGCTGCTTCTGCGCCCTTTTTGCATGTGTTTATTTTCAAACATTAGGGGCAAAAACATAACGAATGAAAGGAGGTTGGGAGGAGAAAACATATCTACCCATAGTATTTATTTGTACAGTTTTGTATTAATTACAATACCATCTTCTGTTTTGAATGAAATGAGGTTAGGATTTACCCCATTTTCTTTTTTCTGTTTCTCTGATTCTGTTTCTTTGTTTCTGTTTGTGTTCATAGATAAGGGCGTTAGCGTCAAAAAACGTGGATTTACCGTCGTCGACGGCTCCTTATCTCTGTCTCGTGTTGATCTACCTTTGTTGACAGCTCGCCGCTCGTCCCTAGCTTTGATCTGCTTTCGTTGCCAGCTCGCCGCTTAACTTCCTCAATATTCTACCTTTGCCGACGTCGTCTTGCACTTTCTCTGATGTCGATTGTATGCACGAGGATTCACAACCTTTTCCTCCTTGCGGTAATTGGACTACTCGCAAGTGTATGAGATCTAGTTTTAATATAATGGATCCTGTAGGATCGAATATTGTTCCACTGGGAATGGCAGGTAATTCGGTTGAATATTGCGATTTCAATAATTTCATATTATCTCGACTAATCAAATTTTGTTTGTTTTCTAATTACTATACTAAGATAAATGACAACTATTAGGTTAGTTCTAATTACACTAATTACTTAGGTATTAATCTCTTTCATATAATGCATAATTGATGTCATTTAGTTAGCTATAACGATTTTTATCTAATCCAACAACCTCTATATCAATAACTCCTCCGCTACTTCTCCCGAGTGTAAAACGAGGGATTACACGACTTCGTGTCAACGAAGAAGTCCCCTTCAATGCCTTAATGACCCTAGGTCACGTGAGTTTTGAGCCAACGTCATAGGTTACACACGTTCTAACGCCCTCTCGGGTCGTTAGAAAGTCACGTTGTATTTACCCCAGTCGGAATCCGGGGTTACCTCTCCCGAGTGTCAAACTCCGTATTCTTGTTATATCAATGCATGCACAATATCAAGAATAATGGTAAACACAATCGGATTTAGATAAACAATACATTAAAGTAACATTAATTTACTCAACTAAACGATTACATGATTTCAACTACACCTAAGTAACATTTAACTACTACTACAAGATCTTAGCCATATACCATACAAAATAAGAGGGATTCAACATTCTTAGATATGAAAAAGTGATTACAAAGAATAAAACAAAAGAGAAACGATCAAATCTGGAAGTGAAACAGTTCACTATCGCTAATGATCGATCCGCAAGTGATCCTTCTTTATCCGAATGATGAACCTCCTTCTTGATCTTCAAAATATATCTTAAGAGCTCTCTACTAGGGTTAGGGTTTGTCCACTCTAAGTTTCAGACGTGGGCAAGGGGTATTTATAGGCCTAGGGATTCAAAAATATTTAAACAGATAGTTTGGCCTGTTCTGCGATTTCCGCCTAAGCGGTAGAAACTTTGCTTAGGCGGAGTTTAAGTCGGCTAGAATTCCACCTAAGCGGTAGAATCTTCACTTAGGCTGAGGACTAACTTCTTGGCTCCCTTTCTTTCTGACGGAATTCCGCCTAGGCGGTAGCTATTTCGCCTAGGCGGATTTACAGCAGTGCAGCTCTTCCAGCAGTTCAATACTTCCAACGTTCTAATGGATTTCTGCCTAGGCGGTGGAAACTTCGCCTAGGAAGATTCAATACTTCAGCCCTTGCAACCTTCTGACGGATTTCCACCTAGGTGGTGGAAACTTCGCCTAGGCGGAATTCAACTCTTCAGCTTTTGCAACTTTCTAATGAATTTCTACCTAGGCGGTGGATACTTCGCCTAGGCGGAATTGCTCTGTTATTTGAAACCTTCTTTCTTTCAACTTTTTGGCTACCCTTTTAGCACCATATCGCTAGGTTTGCCGATTGTTTACGTGCCTACTCCTGACTAATAAAAACAGCTAAAACGATATTCAAACTTCAATAAAATACTCGAAAACTGGCAAATTCGGTTTAGAATTAGATAGGTATTTTACATCTATCAAATACCCCCAAACTTATTCAAATTTATACAATTTTAGGGGCATGTTAATACACTAAAGGATTGACAAGTGAATACTCTTATACTTAACCAAAAGTATTTTAAACTGAAACCCTGATTACCCGCTTCAAGTTAGCATAATTTAATGCTACTTGTTTTAACTCAATTTTCACTTTTATTCCTAGTAACAATGGTTCTGAAAGATTTACTTGGTTAAAGTATAGAAACAAATTCAGAAGTGAAAAAATTTTATGGCTTCGACAGGAGAACGAGGGAATAACTTTTCAGGTTAGTATCAAACGGTTCAAGCGATAAAAATGAAGGCCTATATCATGCCTCCGGAATTACCTTACCTATAATTTCGCCTCAAGCCTCCCCCAGTCAAGTTCTAATTTTCTCATTTCTGTCATGACTTTATTATTGAATAATCGGCGTCAAATCGTTCAACTAGTTATATAATGAGTTTATGCGATCGTGCGATTTAGGATCAAAACAATTTTCACCTAATCGACATGCTAAGCACGCAAAACACACGTGAATGGCATTACCCCCGACCTCAAAATACAATTTAGGGGGTACTTTTCATCATCGGGACATGGTTCGGACGAACTTAAAGACTCAGCATGCTCGTACAACTAAATTCATTAACAATTCTACTCTAATTCTACAAACTAATATTACCTAATCTAATTATCCTTGCACATGCATAGCTAAACATTACACATGCATAACAAAAATAATTTCAAAATTTACAAAAATTTAACATTAATAAAAAATTTGTACACAAAAAGAATTTTTTTTTGTCCCCTTTACATCAAAAATTTTCATCCTTCTTATCCCCCCCCCCCCCCCCCCAAAAAAAAAAACTACATGCATTGCAGGTCATAGACCCCCAAACTTGAATGAGGCAGTGTCCTTACTGCCTAAGCAGCGAACCCAATAGCAGAATAGAAAAATATGTATTGAAACTGGGGCGGACACATACCTAGGAGGGAATATATACAAGTCTAACCTCCTACCATTCATTGTGGAGGAGATGGCGGTGGCGGCTCATCCGTCTCGGAAGGTGGCACGGGCGTATAACGCGCCATGTCGATTCCGAGATGCTCGAATATAACTCGTTGGTTTTGATCTTGTTGCCGGATGTAGGACTCCATGTAGTTCTCCATCCGATCCAAATTAGCTTGAAGTTGGCTTATATCGGACTGGAGACTATAGACATCTCGTGAGATTTGGATGATTTGGCCTCGGCTGGTTGTAGGCATTGGTGGCTCCGAAGGACCGGTTTCTTCCTCTTCCTGACCCTCTTCTCCTTCACCTGGTCCGCCTTTCCATAACCTGTTAATCATTGTAAGATCAAGTGGCTTCACAGGTGGAAAGGGGCTTGTGGACGTGATTCAAACTCCGGCTCGTTGAAAGAGCGCGGTGAGGAAGGAGGGAAAAGGAAGGCCACCCTTCTTCGTCCCGGCAGTATGAATTATGGAAGAATAAATGTGCCAGCCGACGTTGACGGGCGTCCCTCTATCAATGTCGTAGAGCATGAACGCTCTCTCCTTGGACACATCAGACACATGGGTGGTCGGGAGCAGATTGGCACAGATAAATGAAAACCAAATCTTTGGGATCGGTTTCAGAAACCGCGACTTGAAGATTGCCTGGCCCTGCCATGTGTTGGTCCACTGTGCGTTTCCCGTCGTCAAGGCCTGAATCACTGCACTCATTGTCGGTGTGGCGACATCGGATAAATCTCTTGAAGCTTCGGGCCCCGTCAATCCTAGCAATTCATTAAAATGATCGGCACTGAATAGGACGAGAATGTTTCGGACCCGTGTTTGAAACCCCGTGGCCTCCGCAATGTTCGCATAAAATTCTCGAACAAGGGCTAACTCTCCTGTTGGAGGTGGAGCACAGAACTGTTCCCATCGTCTTTGTACGATAATAGTTCTGATTTCTTCCGGGAGTTCATTCAAAGGTCCGAACCCCCTCTGACGGATGCCTGACTGTTTACTCTCATGCTCTTTATACCGATCCTCAGCCTGCTTAGAAACAAATTTGAGGGAATTCAAGTCCGAAGCAGGCGGAAGTTCGTCTGTTCTTGGTTGCTTGGCAGCACGGTGTTTTGCCATTTTCCCTGAAACTCAAAATCACAACACCAACCACAATAATAACAATAAAACAAGTAATTCAAACCCTTTTCAGCGAACATACAATGCCCTATTTTATCAAACATATGCCAATCAAAGCCAAATAATACAAATCTCACAAGATATCCCACAAACCATAACCAAATCACATTTTTGTTGCAATGTAGTGGAAACTACACGATTCACATTGTATATCAACACAAAAATATGATAGGGTTTACCATTTAGCATTCCTCATTCCCAAATAGCATGAAAACCGCAACTTAGGATTTAAAGGGGTTTAGGGTTCCAATCAAATCCAATGATTTTCGAAATAAATAAGCAAATGAAGCAAATAATTCAACAACTAAAAGAAAAATAGGATCATTGACACTTACTTGTTGAAAAATTTGATCAAATCAGTGGAGAATGGCGATTTCGCACTGTTTCACCGTTCGAGCCCTAGTTTTCGAGAATGGGCAGAGAAATTCCACGTTTGGATGAAGATTCTTGGTGAAAATCCAAGTTTTTAGCACTATAGAATGAATTTTTAAATGGGAGGAAGGAATTTGGGATGGTGAAGTTGAGAGGTTTCTTGAAATTTTTAGGAGGAAAATGCCGTTTGGGAAGTGGACTGTACGTTTTAAAACAAGGTTCGTGTAAATTCACCTAAGCGGTGGTTTTTCTGCCTAGGCGAAGTAGCGCCTTTTTATTTTTTAAAAACCTTCTGGTGTAAATCCGCCTAGGCGGTGGTTTTTCCGCCGGGGCGAGTTTACACCAGTGTCAAACCCCTGATTCGGTTGTAAATTCGCTTAGCGGTGGGTTTTCCGCCGGGGCGAGTTTACACTAGTGTGAAACCCCTGATTTGGTTGTAAATCCGCTTAGGCGGTGGGTTTTCTGCTAGGGCGAGTTTACACCAGTGTAGGAACTCACCTTTTCTTCAATTTTCCGCCTAGGCGGTGGTTTTACCGCCTGGGCGAAGTTACACCAGTGTAAAATGCAGACTTTTTCTGTCCAATGTTCGCCTAGGCGGTGGTTTTACCGCTTAGGAGAAATTATGCCAGTATGTTTTCTTTGCCTTTCTGTCCAATTTTCGCCTAGCCGGTGGTTTTACGGCTTAGGCGAATTTACGCCGGTGTGGACTTAAGCTGGATTCCTTCAGGTTTTCACAATTTTTTCTCTATACCTCTTACTTCCTCTTCATTCCTCAAACTAGTTTTAGCATGCAAATCAATCCTAAGTATCTAGCCTCATCAATTTACCACAAAAAATAGTATTACGAGATCAATACGATCTCCAAAAAGGAATTTATACAAAAGTTGGGAATGTTCGTTACCCTCGATGACATATCAAAAGATGTTGCTTAGTTTTACGTCCCTAGCATGGACGTTTATGAATTCCGGCTCTATCCTTCAACGAGGGAGATGTTCTCCACAACTCGCTCTTCATCCTTGAAGTAGTGCTTGATCCACTCCTCGTTGACTCGGAAAGTTCGTCCGTCTTCACCTTCTATCTCAATAGCTCCAAATGGATAAATATGCTTGATCCGGAACGGTCCAGACCACCGGGACTTCAACTTTCTAGGAAAGAGTCTTAGCCTTGAGTTAAACAATAGGACTTGTTGGCCCGGACTGAACTCCCTCCGGACTATCATTTTATCATGCAACCTCTTCGTTTTATCTTTGTAGAGCTTTGCATTCTCATAAGCCTCGTGCCGGAATTCCTCCATTTCATTCAATTGGAGGAGACGTTTCGCACCAGAAGCTTTTAGATCAAAGTTGAGTGTCTTAATCGCCCAGAATGCACGGTGCTCCAATTCAACGGGCAAATAACACGCTTTCCCAAACACTAATCAATACGGTGACATACCGATCGGTGTCTTAAAAGCCGTGCGATACGCTCATAAAGCATTGTCAAGCTTCACCGCCCAATCCTTGCGATTTGTATGAACCGTTTTCTCTAGAATTAGCTTGATTTCTCGGTTTGAAACTTCTGCTTGGCCATTTGTCTGTGGGTAGTATGGTGGCGCCACCTTGTGCCTCACTCCATACTTTGCCAATAAGGCATTGAGCATTTTGTTATAGAAGTGGGTCCCCTCATCACTGATTAAGGCTCGAGGTGTCCCGAACCGTGTCATGAAATTATGTTGAAGGAACTTTAACACCACTTTGGCATCATTGGTAGGTGTTGCCACGGCCTCAACCCATTTGGACACATAATCCACCGCTAGAAGAATATACTCCTTACCAAATGATGACGGAAATGGCCCCATGAAATCCAAGCCCCACACGTCAAACAACTCAAGCTCAAGAATTGACGTCAATGGCAATTCATGCCTCCTTGATATGTTACCTACCCTTTGACATCTATCACAGGTTTTCACAAATGTATATGAATCTTTAAATAGAGAAGGCCAGTAAAAACCTAATTGAAGTACTTTCGATGTTGTTCGGGTCGCACCAAAATGGCCACTACAAGGTGATGAATGGCAATGGTAGAGAATACTAGCCATTTCCTCCTCCGGAACACATCTCCGGATCACCTGATCAGCACATTTCTTGAATAGCAATGGCTCGTCCAACAGATAATACTTAGCATCAAAAAGAAATTTATTCCTTTGGGCTCCCGTTAACTTAGGTGGTAACACGTCACATGCAAGATAATTAACAATGTCCGCATACCACGGAAGTGTATTTTCCACTGAAAATAGTTGTTCGTCAGGGAACACTTCCGTGATGTTAGACTCCTCACCAACATCTTCTTGGATCAACCTCGACAAATGGTCGGCAACAATGTTCTCACTCCCCTTTTTGTCCCTTATCTCCGCATCAAACTCTTGTAATAAGATAATCCACCTTATCAACCTCGGCTTGGCATCTTTCTTTGCAAATAAGTACCGGATAGTTGCGTGATCCATATAGACGATCACTTTTGACCCAATGATATATGAACGGAACTTATCACAAGCAAAGACCACCGCTAGCATTTCTTTTTCAGTTGTGGTGTAATTCTCCTGGGCGTCATTCAATGTTTTGCTTGCATAATATATCGAGCGGAAGATCTTCTCCTTCTGTTGGCCTAACACCGCTCCAACGATATAGTCACTCGCATCGCACATTATCTCAAATGGCATTTCTCAATCCAGAGCGACCATTATTGGAGCTGTGATCAACTTCTCCTTTATCGCCTTAAAAGCCTCAATGCAAGCTTCATTGAATTCAAATGAAGTATCCTTCTCAAGAAGGTGACATAACGGCTTCACCGTCTTCGAGAAGTCCTTAATAAAGCGCCAGTAAAAGTCGGCATACCCCAAGAAACTTCGAACTCCTTTCACATTTATTGGTGGCGAAAGCTTCTCAATCGTTTCAATCTTTGCACGGTCCACCTCAAGCCCCTTGGAAGAGACTCGATGACCCAAGACGATCCCCTCCTTCACCATAAAATGGAACTTCTCCCAATTAAGAACTAAATTCTTCTCTTCACAATGGTCAAGAACAAGCGCCAGATTGTAGAGACAGTGATCAAAGGACGACCCAAAGACTGAGAAGTCATCCATGAAGATTTCCAATTTCTCCTCCACCATATCAAAAAATATCGCCATCATACACCGTTGAAACGTTGCAGGTGCATTGCAAAGGCCAAAAGGCATACGTCTATAAGCAAACATCCCATACGAGCATGTGAAAGTCGTCTTTTCTTGGTCCTCCAGTGCAATGGCTATTTGATTGTAATCGGAATAGCCATCAACAAAGCAGTAGTACTTATATTCGGCTAAACGATCTAGCATTTGGTCAATAAAAGAAGGAGGCAAATGATCTTTCCTCATTGCCTTATTTAATCTCCTGTAATCAATACATACACGCCATCCCATGATGGTCCGTGTCGGAATAAGGTCATCTTTCTCATTCTTTACTACTGTCATGCCTCCTTTCTTTGGCACCACTTGCACTGGGCTCACCCACTCACTATCGGATATAGCATATATAATTCCCGCATTCAAGATCTTCAACACCTCCGCTCTCACCACTTCCTTCATGGCCGGATTTAGCCACCATTGATGTTCAATGGAGGGTTTGAACTCATCCTCCATCAAAATTTTATGCATGCACACCGATAGACTAATTCCCTTGATATCCGAAATAGACCAAGCAAAAGCGGATCGGTGCCTCTTCAAGATTCTCAGCAACTTACTCTCCTCTTCTTCCGTCACAGTTGATGAAATTATAACCGGATCGGTCAAATTCTCTCCCAAAAAGATATACCGAAGATGTTACGGTAATTGCTTGAGTAATAATCCACCGTGAGGCGGATTTGATTTCTCGGAAGAGTCTTCAACTTCTTCAATTTTCGCCACATAAATAGGATCCTCTACGTCGTTCGGTTGAGCGTCTAAATCCAGCACGTATTCCACAACATCAAGGTCCGTGCTAAAGCCTTCCTCACCAAAATCCCCCATAGATAAGGAACTTGTGAGAGTGTGCTCTAACGAATCCATCTCCATGTTTGCAAGAAAGAACTCCCGCACGCAAGAGTCCACAACATCAACTCGATTGCAATTGGGAGGTTCATTCAAAAAGTTCATAGTGTTGAAAATGTTGAACCTTATTTCTTCATCATTCACTCTTAAGGTCAAGTTGCTATTATGCACATCAATCAAGGCCTTTCCCGTTGCAAGGAAAGGTCTTCCAAGGATGATCGGGATCTCTCTGTCTTCTTCTATTTCAAGCACAACGAAATCCACCGAGAATATAAATTTGTTTACCTTCACTAGCACATCCTCAATAATTCCCTTTGGATAGGTTAGCGAACGATCCGCCATTTGAAGAGAGATCGTCGTCGGCTTTGCACTTCTGAGTCCTAACTTCCGATAAATAAAAGAAGGCATCAAATTAATACTCACCCCAAGATCACAAAGCGCCTTATCAAAATGAGATTTCCCGATAGTACACGGAATTTTGAAACTACAGGGATCCTTCAATTTGGTAGGTAACTTCCTTTGTAGTATTGCACTACACTCCTCAGTTAGATTCACCATTTCATAATCCTCCAACTTCCTCTTCTTTGTCATGATATCCTTAAATAACTTTCCATAGTTGGGCATTTGTTCCAATGCATCCGCAAAAGGTATGTTGATGTGGATTTTCTTGAAGATTTCAAGAAATTTTTCGAATTGAGCATCCAACTTCCTCTTTTGGAACCTTTGAGGATATGGCAATGGTGTTACTAGAATCGGTGGATTCTTTAAAAATGTTACTCTTCCCGGTATCACCTTTTCATCTTTTCTTCTCTCCTCGACTTTCTCCTTGTTATTATCCCCATTCATGTCTTCACTCGGCTTCTTATTTCTTTCATCGACCTTTGCTTCAACTTCTTCCACCGCACTAGTTCTTGGTTCATTATCCGGAAACTCACGACTCACTCCCGGCTCGATTTCCATAGGCCTTCTCACTTCCACGTCTCTGCCGCTTCTCAACTTAATCGCCTTGCATTCCCGAGGGTTGGTTTCCGTGTTGCTTGGAAACTTCCCTTTTTGTTGTTCTTGAATGGCCCTAGCAAGCTGCGCGATTTGAGTCTCAAGAGCCTTCACCGTGGCATTAGTGTTTGTACAAGTGGTATCAATAGAGTCCAGCCGTGTTTCATGTTTATTCTGGCGATTATGCGTCTCACGCATCATAGTCTGCGTCTCCTTCATAAATGAACCCAAAATCTCATCCAAATTTGACTTCGGATTGTGCATTGGTGGTTGTTGCATTTGTCGATTTGATTGCATAGGATATCCAGAAGCTTGATTTTCATAACCCGGAGGTGGCCGCAAAGCGTTCTGATTATTCGCATATGAGAAGTTCTCATGGTTACGAAGTCCAGGATTGTAATGAGTCGGAATGTTGGTAGCTGGCTTGAAAGTGTAGGCACGGTTGTTCAAAAAATGCCATTCCTCGAACTCGTTATCCAATCCGGATTGAGAACTACTTGCCGCTATCTCCTCCCCTTGACTCGACAAAGCTCCTTTTGTAGACAACGTGACTAATTGGTCCGAGAGCTTGGACACTTGGGCCGATAACGTTGAAATATGGTCAGATTCTTGGATAGAAGTGACCTATCTTCCCGTGTTCCTCTCATTCGGCCATTGATAGTTATTAGCCGCCATCTCTTCCAATAATGCATTTGCTTCGATAGGGGTTTTGGACAACAACGATCCCCCTGAGGCTGCATCGACTATCGTTCTTGCCTGTCCATCCAACTCGTTATAAAATAATTGGGTTTGAAACCAATCTTAATAACCATGTTGGGGGCACCTTCTCAATAAGTCCTTAAACCTCTCCCATACCTTAAATAACGGCTCGAAATCTCTCTGGCGAAACTGCGCAATCTCACCTCGGAGTTGAGAAGTCTTCGAGGGTGGAAAGAACTTAGTGAGGAACCTTTGTGCAAGGTCCTCCCAAGTATTAATGCTCCCCGGTTGAATCGATT
Source organism: Eucommia ulmoides (assembly GCA_016647705.1). Classification (NCBI taxonomy): domain Eukaryota; kingdom Viridiplantae; phylum Streptophyta; class Magnoliopsida; order Garryales; family Eucommiaceae; genus Eucommia; species Eucommia ulmoides. The sequence continues at coordinate 29,279,814 of CM028332.1, read as the reverse complement.
GAAACCATCCTCTTGCTCTGTCTCGTAAGGAGAACGGAAATAACCTCAACCTTATAACATCTTCGGCAACTCCGTTAATCTTGAAGGTGTCACAGATTTCAAGAAAGGTTGCTAAGTGTACGTTGGGGTCTTCGTGAAGGTTCCCGCCATATTGGTTTTGCTGAACCATGTTGATTAGGGCGGGCTTCAATTCGAAGTTATTAGCTTGGATCGGCTGCCTCCAGATCCCTGAATAATTGACCAACATGAGTGGCCGATAATAGTCCGAAAGGACTCGTTGTGGCCTCTCATGTTCCGGAGGCTAGAGTGCTTGCGGCTCCGGTGGTTGCAGATTATTCTCACGTCCGCCGGCCACTGCTGTAACTTTTTCCTCTTTCTGTTTAGCAATACGTTGACTACGCCGCATGCACTTCTCAAATTCAATAGATAAATAAAATAAATAAATGAATTGAATAAAATTTAAAAGCAAAAGAATTATCGTGATTAACATTCAACTACTTGATCACAATATCAACTTAATTGAAAAATACATTGCCGTTCCCCGGCAACGGCGCCAAAAACTTGTACGCGCGAGGATTCACAACCTTTTTCTCCTCGCAGTAATTGGACTACTCGCAAGTGTACGAGGTCTAGTTTTAATATAATAGATCTTGTAGGATCGGATATCGTTCCACTGGGAATAGCAGGTAATTCGGTTGAATATTGCGATTTCAATAATTTCATATTATCTCGACTAATCAAATTTTGTGTGTTTTCTAATTACTATACTAAGATAAATGACAACTATTAGGTTAGTTCTAATTACACTAATTACTTAGGTATTAATCTCTTTCATATAATGCATAATTGATGTCATTTAGTTAGCTATAATGGTTTTTATCTAATCCGACAACCTCTGTATCAATAACTCCTCCGCTACCTCTCCCGAGTGTAAAACAAGGGATTACACGAATTCGTGTCAATGAAGAAGTCCCCTTCAACGCCTTAATGACCCTAGGTCGCGTGAGTTTTGAGCCAACGTCATGGGTTGCATACGTTTTAACGCCCTCTCGGGTCGTTAAAAAGTCACGTTGTATTTACCCTAGTCCGAATCCGGGGTTACCTCTCCCGAGTGTCAAACCCCGTATTCTCGTTATATTAATGCATGCATAATATTAACAATAACAGTAAACACAATCGGATTTAGACAAACAACACGTTAAAGTAACATTAATTTACTCAACTAAACGATTACATGATTTCAACTACACCTAAGTAACATTTAACTACTACTACAAGATCTTAGCCATATACCATACAAAATAAGAGGGATTCAACATTCTTAGATATGAAAAAGTGATTACAAAGAATAAAACAAGAGAGAAACGATCAAATCTAGAAGTGAAACGGTTCACTGTCGCTAATGATCGATCCACAAGTGATCCTTCTTTATCCGAATGTTGAACCTCCTTCTTGATCTTCAAAATATAGCTTAAGAGCTCTCTACTAGGGTTAGGGTTTGTCCACTCTAAGTTTCAAACGTGGGCAAAGGGTATTTATAGACCTAGGGGTTCAAAAATATCTAAACAGATATTTTGGCATGTTCTGCGATTTTCACCTAAGCGGTAGAAACTTCGCTTAGGCGGAGTTTAAGTCGGTTAGAATTTCGCCTAAGCGGTAGAATCTTCGCTTAGGCGGAGGCTAACTTCTTGCTCTGTTATTTGAAACCTCATTTTTTTCATCTTTTTGGCTACCCTTTTCACACCATTTCGCTCGGTTTGCCGATTGTTTACGTCCCTACTCCTGACGAATAAAAATAGCTAAAATATTATTCAAACTTCAATAAAATACTCAAAAACTGGCAAATTCGGTTTAGAATTAGATAGGTATTTTACACCTATCACTGATCTGGCCCTCTCTCTCTCTATCTCGGCTACTGACTTCAAAGACTAAATTAATCTTCAATGTCCACTTCGATTTGTATACTTAATTTCCCGTTCATGATTATACTTGTTCAATTTCCAAACGGTTATACTTGTTCAATGTCCAAACGATTTGATGTATTTTTGGGTTTTGTAATTTATATTGATTTGTTTGTATTTATTGTGTCATTTGTAATGTATGTGGATTTATAATTAACAGAAAAATGAGTTTTAATTAACAGAAAAAAATAATTTATATTGATTTGTTTCCCGCCTTCACATATTTTTTGGCGACAAAAATAATTTCGTCGCCAAAAAATTTCCCGCCATTTAAGTGCTATTTTGGCGACGAAAATTTTCCGTCGCCAATATGTTATTTACTCCATTTTTAATCACTTTTGGGCTACAAAATCAATTTATTAGTTACAAATTTAGTTACGAAATAATTCGTCGCTAAATAGTAGTCTTGCGCGACATAACTAAAATTCGTCACCAAAAATCTTCTGCTACGACACATAGGCTACGAAATTGGAACAGTAATTTTTTCGTCGTTAAAACGTTTTCGCTACGAAATTAGGGCTTTAGCTACAATTTTTTTTCGTAACCAAATCCCATTTTTCTTGTAGTGTTTGGATCTGTGCCGACGAGCACAGATCTGGTACCATGCTGAGGTTAGAGAGAGAGAGATTGGGGATGGAGGATATAGCCATATATATTTTCTCTTTTGGGGGTGCTATTTCTAATGTAATTTATCTTCTAGGTTGGAGCCTTGGAGGTGGTTATTGGTTGGAGCCTTGGGTGTTGTTTGTAATGGAAGAGTTCTCAATTTGATGAAGATTCATGTGTGTCGTGTGGGGAGAGACAGATATGAGAAGGAAAAAGAAGAATATATTTTTATTTTTTTTCTAAATAGGGGTTAGAGAAGTATTTCTTTTTAAATGAGGATGTTAGTGTAAAAAAATAAGGATGAAAAATGTATAAAACAAATTTAATGGGTTATATATGTATTTTAATTTTTAATTATTTTTAAATAGTTAAGGGTAAAATTTTTATTACAATAAAAAATTTATTTAGTTTTAGCTATAGGGGAGGTTAGTGGTCTTTGACCAAAATAATAAGAGGGTTGACTGGTATTTGTAAAACGACAGGTGAGGTATTTGGTTTAGAGCAAAATGATAGGGGTAGTAAGTAGTATAAACCCTTTAATGAAATATATATATATATACATTTGGAAATTTTACACTATCGAACTTGAATTTTGTGAAATGTTGCTTTTTGTACCCAAATATTTTATTATAAAAGTTATTCCGGTATTGAATTCGTATCAAACTGACCTAGTACTTACAGAGAAATATCGGATATAAATACTTTTTTATTGATAGGATATTGTTTACTTTTAGGTACCAATTGCAATAATCTAAACAATCAACTTATTTATGGTCAAGATATGAAGGGGAAAATAACTTGCATCGATGGGGTGAAGAAAAAATATACAGGCACCTCAACATCCTAATGTAGCAAAATCATGTTGAGGATGAAACTGATGAATATATGTGCTTTTCAAATCATTGGTTATTGATCAATCTCATTTTTTTTTCTGGATATATTAATTCAAAAACTATAAAGTTCAGACAATATATATATGTTTTGTAATATTTGTCTAGAGATTATCACTGAAAAACAAATCAATTTAAATTTGAGTGACACCTCGTGTATTTGTAAAATCTTCAGAGACCGTCTTATTTTGAAAATATCACATATAATTTTTGTCATTTTAAAAGCCAAACATAGAACCCCCGAAAATATATTTCATATTATTTCGATGGGAAGGATAATGAGAAAGAAGAATCAGGTTAGAACTGTCCATATAGCTTCTTAAAAATAGTCAAGTGGATGTGAAGTAACTGTTTTTCATCCAAAATTACAATGGGGATTACTTGGACAATAGAGTGGGATGATTAACAAACTTTAATGTGTTATATGTTCAAATCAAAATAATAGGGACCAAAGTGAGATTTTAGTCAAACTTCAGGGGTACAAAATATCAAAACCAATTTAATTTTTTTCTAAGTCGGCTTGCTTAAATAGAGATGATGCGGGTTAGCTTTCTCACTGCCATAAACATTTCGATTTTTTAATTTTGCTCTTTCTTAGATTGTTCTAATTTCAAAAACAATGGAGTTTAGAGAAATGGATATCACCATTCGTTCAGCTAATGATCTGGAGAACGTTAGAGGACGTCGGATGAAAATTTACGCGGTGGTTACCATTGGCGGCAACCCCAAGACGTCGAGGAATACTCCGGTGGACAGGGCCGGCGGGCTAAACCCCACCTGGAATTTCACGACCAAATACGCACTAGGGGAGGCGATGGTTCGGCGCTACGGCGTCAGACTGGCTGTAAAGCTCTACTGCAAGCGGACTTTCGGCGGACCCCTCTACGTCGGCGAGGTGAGCACGTCAATCAAGAAGCTTTTTGATGCCGCGGCACGCGGAATCACCGAGCTGAGATACGGAGTGAAGAGGACCGGTCTGGACGGGTCGGAACCCACGACCAAAGGGACGATAACACTGTCTTGTTCGTTCGGGGAAGTGAAGATCGCCCAATCTCCGTCGCAGTTGCTGAAAATATTGTCTATTTCGTTGGGCGTAGCGGTGTTGGTTTTTCGTTTGGGTGTCATTGTAATGACCGTCGGCCAAGGGGATATTCCGATTGATATTCCGTTTGACTTCTTTGGCGGAGGCGGTGATGTCTTCTTCGATGCGGGCGGAGCTGACTGTGGGCAATTTGATTCCGTCGGAGGGGAGTTTTCCGGCGACAACTTTGTTGGTTTAAATGGCGGAGAGGTCGATGACGACAATCCTATTGGTTTCGATGCGTTTGGAAGCGAGGCTGCAGGCGACAACGTTGGTTGTTTTGACGGGGGCGAGGTCGGTGACGATGACCCGATTGGTAATTAGTTCAGGAAACGAACCGTTCCAGATCACATATTCACAGTGGACTGAAAGGTTGAGTTTTTTAAGCAAAAATCGGAACAAAACGGTTCAGCCATCTGAACCGTCGACCGGTTCTTTGCCACTCGCCCGATTTTTCCAACTACTAAAATTACATCCAATCCCCCCACCCCCCTTGTGTTTCCCCATGTTAGAATCTTGTTAAATAATTAATTATTTTGATTGTTGTGGAATAATTGGTTTTACTATGTTCAACAAATATATATATATATATATATATATACATAGTGAAATTACCGTGTGCTAGCTAGTTGAGCTAGTTACTCAGTTCAATTATTTTTTTAAAGCTAGTTTAGCACATTTTTTTAGTTAAACACTTGAATTAAAAAAAAAATGATCTTAGGTTGATTATAGTGTTGTAAATGATTGCACTGACATACATCGAACACATTATACGTGTGACATTTAAGGTATTCTCAAGTCAAACACATTATAACTAGTAATCATGTGTTACATTCAATTCGATTTCAGAAGTTCTTGATGAAGGGATATCCAATTATGACCATAATCAATGTCATGTGTCTACTAAAAACGTGCCATGCATGATAAGCTACAGAACATAATATGCCTTCTAAGAAAACTAACCCCGAGGTGGACCATTGTCCCGAGAATCATTACTCCCCGACTAGATCCACTCCCGACATTACCCCGAGTAGGGAAGGCCGGCATTGAAGCCTAATACCTTGTCTCGGACAAGGCTAACAACCCCAGGATACATTATCACTGTCTCTTCATCCCGGGGGTAGTTGTAGCATCTCTCACTCATTAAGGAAAGAGTTGTTTATCACTCCCTGAATAACGGTCCATTACTCATATTCCGCCAAATCCACTATAGTAATGATAATGTGACGAGATTTGGAGAAGACTTTCCGAACAAGTCTTTCCTCATCAACACTTACCAGAAAATGAGGTTTAGAGGTAGGCACTATTTTTTCCTAGCCAACACTCTATCAAATTGACTTCAAAATAATCTATTGTTCTCACAACAGAGGTGCAACGCTGGTAGACTCACCCACAATGCATTGTTTTACAAGAACTTAAGTTAGGAGAATCACCTTATTCTAAAATTCCAAAGTCCCATATTAGACGAACCTAATTTTGGCTTCATCAGATTGGCGCCGTCTATGAGAACGACTAATCATATTTCTTACAATTTTTTAAGAACGTTATGCTTACTTTGAGATTAGGAATAATGACGAATAGCCAATAAGGTGGGAGATAGTCGCTCTATATGGTTGATCCTGAAGTTAGCCCGTTTGGGTAGTCACATTCGCTTCTCATGGAGTTGATGAGAAAGATATGTGATCTCTCCCAGAACGTTCAACATCTGGTTGGTCAAGCCGGCCAAGGCTAATTTTCCACACCTCCACCTATTCTGCAAGGGTACATGCCACCATACATCGAGGCATTGGCCATTGCGGATGAAGGACGGAGATTATGGCTAGAGCAACGCCAAGAAGAAGGGTGACAGAGGGACTAGCATGATCCCCTACTATAGTTGGAAAGAATACGGAGGGAAAGGGGCAAAATTCATCGGGGGAGCCAGAACAACCGACGTGATCCTAAAGTCTCTTCGTCCGAAAGAGCGCCTAGTATGCATACGACTCAAGCCACGCGCATCGTCAATGCGGATAGAAGATGGGAGAAATGGAATACCCATATTGAGGAACCAAACACACCCATTTCGGGCATTAGGTAAGGCTCCTAAAGCATCCCGGGGCATCCCCCCATTTTCTATAGAAACTTCTCTGCGTCTTGGCTGAAAAATCAACAAGCTGATCATGACCAACAAGTTGACAAAGATCTCAGAATATGGTGTTAAAAGGAAGCTTAATGTCTTTGGCCCGTGGCTAAATCCTGTCAATGGAAAACAGACTTTCTTAGTTCATGGTGATCTTTTTGTTAACATTGTTCAATGGATCAATCGTCGTTACCTAGAGATGTAAAACTAAACTCAATAGGGTAAGGATAGTGAAGAGGCAAACAATTTACGCTTGTTAACCTTAATGGCAAAGAGAAACTTGTATGAAACACGATGCCACATGTACAACATCAAGATTTTAAAATTTCGTTCTATAGAAATTTTAAACAATGAAGGGAATAAAATCGAAAAAATTATCTCGCATTTGAATGAGAAATTCAACAAATGGAGAAACGAAAACTTCACCAGTTTAAAAAAAGTCAAGTTCTTGTAACTAAGTAGATTACAAAATATTTTGTCAATGTACAATACACACATGACCCAAAGGGTCCGGTTATGAAGACAAAACTATTCATTATGAATGAGTTGATCAAATAGTTTAGTTATTGAAATGACTAGGCAAATATTTGGTTATGCAATTTCATTTTATTTTTTTTTTTCTATTAACTATATTGTTACCACCTTCAATTATAATCTTCCCTTTCCTTAATTTTTATTATTTTAAAGTATTTATTCTCTTCTACTAATTCAATTAAAATTCATATATTTGCAAAACTTATAATGTCAAACATGAAATTCAATTAAAATTTTCATATCTACAATAAATTTACTAATTACCAAAATTTTAAAACTCAATATTCTTTTTTTTTCAAGATAAAAATGATTTTTTTTTTTAAAAAAATAACTATCTTATAAATTAAAATTAAATAAACTTGTAAATAAGTAAGGGAAAAAAAAAAGCGAGAACAAAAGCCAAGTCCCCTTTTAAATTGGCAAGGGGAGAATTTTTTCTTAGAAACGTTTATTTAACATTAAAATGCTATTTGGAATAGCATTTTTACTCCATACAATTCAAAAGCTTTATTCCAAATTGCGTTCTTACTTCATAAAAGTTTGATCAAAGATTCATATTTCCACGATAAATAATCTCTCGGATTGCACTTGAACTCCCCAACGGGCCTTAATTAATAGTTGATTAATCTCCTTGGTTCGACTATTCTGCAATCCGAAAATTAAATCTTGAATTTAATTCTGAATATACCAGGCTGATATGGAAAAGTTCGCCTTTAAGATCGTTTGGGAAAGTGATTAGTCGAGTTGTCCGTAAGTTGTCCCGGGCAACACCTTACTGTAAAACCAAAAAACAAAAAAAAAATAAAAAATAGTTTATTAATCTCCAATTTGATCATATATTTTTCAATGATAGATTGTTATTGGATTTTAAAATACCCACAAGTAGCGTCTAGTTTGATGCTAATCTCTAATTTTGATTATATTTCTAACACTTGCCAAGTGGATAATCATATCTAATCTGATTCCCTTAATTTAGAACAAGTTGCTGGTCACAATTCACACTCACAGTCAACCATGTATAGAATTATCATCTTTATTTGATTTACTTATTTATTTATTTGGCTTTTTAATACTTGTCTGACAAGGTGCATGACCATCATACATAGTAGCACGAGGAATTTGAAAAAAGTGAATATTGAAAAATAAATAAAGCTTACAAGGTGAAATCGTTATTTATCTATTTCAATTTTCAACTGAATTGCTAGGGAGGAATTTTCGCCCATAAACTCTTAAAAAAAAAAAAAAAAAAAAAAAAAGAAGAAAAATCGGATAAATGGGCCAATTTGGGATAATGGGCTTATCGTTTGGCGGGCTCATCTTCTTTGAGCTAGCAGCCAGGTCCAATATGAATTAGAGCCTATTATACTTTCCAAGACGCTCAATGAAAGCTAGTCAAGTCAAAATCACGAAATTGATTGGTTAGTTGAACCTATAAACATGGTAGTTCCCACCAGTGATTTAAAGGAAATTAAGTATGCTTTCAGTTTAAGTATAAATATGTACAGTTTAGTAACATTAAGAAACAATTACCATTTTTTTATTTTCCAGAGTACATAGATTTATTCTTGCGTCAGAAGGTATTTGGTCGACACCATATCGACGTCCTTAAGCTTTTTGCTTGTTTCAAGTTTTTATTGTCTAACCTTGTATTTTGATATATAGTGAAGATTTTTGGCTACATAATAAATCTTATTATTCGTAGACGAACAATCTAACATGCGAAAAAGAAAAATATTTATATTTTTTATATTTGTAAATTTCCATTTTCACTCGAGTTTAATTAATTTTAATTACTTAAGTTAAGAACCGGTAAAATCCAATCATCCATGTGTCCTCTGGAAACTCAAACTCTTCCACATCATTGAAGTAATTGTTAGGTAAAAATAATAAACTTTAAAATTTATTTTCTATAAATATTTTTGAACCCGATTGTGATGTATTCGAAATTGAAACATGAAACTATTCTACAAGTTAGATCTACTTACTCGTTAAAAAGTGCGTTCTAAAAACAACCAAGAATTTCCGAGCTCTGCAAAATCTTAGACACCCAAATTGTTTTAATTAAGTTCACTTGTCGGCCTTGTGTTGTTACTACTTTGTTGTTGTGGGAAAATGATGAACACCCGCAATTAGTTCGCTCACGTTTCACGTGACGATTTTTTGTTGAGTTGGTGTTTTGTGTGTTCGGTATCCCTTGTCTAGTGAACGATCCACAATCAAATCTGTGTGATCCAAACTAGTACCTGCACAAAGAAAGTTGGAGTGTACCCAATGAAATGCCTCTAGTGTGAAAGTAAGAGCTCGGAGGAAAAAAAATTCAATAGTGCTAAGGCATAACTTTTTCTTAATACATGATGCATTTATTACATGCTATTTATAGGAGAGGGGTAGGATTAACCCCAAAAATTATGGTCTTGAGCCCGGATCATTAATGTAATCTGAGCCATGGCTAATAAGGAGTCGTGTGGCATGATTAAACCCTTGGGCCTTGTATTTCGATCCACCAAGAAGAGTCTTTGAATCAGGTCAAGTGAGAAAGAGACGGAGCTCTGCCCATGGCAACATAGAAGTCTTCCTGGTGGTCAACGAGTCCTATCTGGTGCATGCTAGTCGATGATCAACTGGATAGGGATGTCGTCGGATGGTCTAAGAGGTGGTCGATAAAGGGTGATTAGCCAAGTGTCGTCGATTTCCTTCTTCGGGTAGATCAACGGTGGAATGTCGAAGGGAAGGAGATTATTGTGGGTGTCATACTGCCACATGTTGCATTGTGAATCATCTGAGGTGCTAGGAAAAAAATATTCCATATTAGTTGCCCCCACTCCTGAGCACCGAAGTTCGAGGCACATGAGATTTCAATTCGTTGTACTTTTTGCCGATCAACCACGAATGTGGAGCGTCGCAGATGGTTTGCCCACTAGTACAAAGTACACCTTGTCTGGTGTCCGTTGTTTGCGAAAAGAAATGCCCCCTTATATGTTGACATGCGTCTTGGTGTCATATCGGGCACAAAGATTGAGGACATCCACTCCGTTGGATCTTAGCCTTTCATCTTCTCCAAGAGAGCCCTATGTAAAAGGGGCCCTTAGCTTTATTCTTCACTTGTCTTTCTTAATATTTTCATAGCTTTCTAGTGTTCGGTGCCCGCTGATCGGTACACCTCTCTCTCTTCTCTATTTATTCATTCTTTTTCAATGGCACATAGACCAATCAGAATGTCTTCTCCTGGTCGTCAGAATCTAGCTTAGACTCATCATCAACGTTGGAGTCCACACCTTTACATTCTCATCAGAACGGTGGGTGGTTCGTTGGATTTTTGGAGTCAATTCTTTTTCTAGCCCCCTGTTCGCGTGCTCCCGAATAATAGCACGTTTTTCGATAGGTACTTCTCTAGAATAGGTGGCATGTATATTTAGTGGGGATGGATGAGCAAGTTCTTCTTTGTATTTGGGGCCCAGCAAGGACCGTATGACGTTTGGGCGGTGCACATTCCTGAAGGCGTGCCTTTGGCTGGATAGGTACGAGCATCACCCCAGAATTCACAAGGCAACATCTAATTCAAGGTACACCCCACATGCCTCATCTAGAAATTGCAAATCATCCTTACTAAAAAAAGGTGATGACTGTCCAGAGCATGTATACTATTTCGGGAATCGCTCGTACGCTACTTTCAGGCTCCTTTGACCGAGCACATAAGTCGTCTCCCAAGTACGTAGTTGTATATATAGACTAGTTCCAAGTCGGTCTTCGATTTATACTACACTAGTGGGTCCGAGCTGTCTATCGGGAGCTAAACTTGTGTCCATCACAACTAGCACCAAAAAAACGTTCAGTTCAAGGTTGTCTCCTATATCATATTTTGGGTTAAGGGACTCACACCAAGAGTTGAACTTTTGGGGGCATTTTTTCCTGCCAAATTATAGCCCAATGGAAGGGGATGGTGCTATATCTCGTCTAGGTCGTCCTTTTTGGTCGCCTTAGACTCTTCAATTCATAAGTGAAAGATAAAAAAATTCTTCCTCGGTAGCAAGGGCAAGGATTTCGGCCAGCATAATGAAGACCTCACGACCATCGTATAGTAGGAGTGGGGGTGAGTTGGTAAGGGGATAGTTTACAGTTGCTCAACTTTATCGCAATGCTAGATCTTACTGTGGGATATAAGCCCATTAGTCAATCTTGTAATTTTACATTCAAGACTTGTATCTATTGAACGTTTTAATCTCACGTATTAACAAAAGGTACTTTATATTAGAATCATATCAATTTATATTATTCTTGAATTATATCAATTTCACTGTAGATATTGGATATCAAGTTGAAGTGTCATGAATATTTCATATGCTGAAAAGAAGAAGACTCACGACATTTGATAATTTGATATTTTAAATTATTTTTAGTTAGTATTGAATTATTGAAAATATTGTTCAATAATCTAGGCTAACTTGTTTTATTATTTTTTTTATGTTTTTAGAATTGTTAGTCTCAAACAAGTAGTACAAGAAATTAGAATAATCAAAAGGGACTTACTAATGTATTAAATGAACGAACATGATCATCCTTGATTGCAGGGTAGCTTTACTCAAATGTCAAAATAAAATGTTTGAGATGTGATTGTATTTCTGATCTTCTGACTTGAGTTACTGTATATTACACGTGTGGTTTGTTGTACTTTGATACTATTAAGTTTTGTTCTCTAACCATGAGTCTTCAAAGGTATTCATTAGGTATAATGGAACACACATGCGAACATATGCATATGCAAGATAAAATTTATACCTCTTACTAAAGGAGATGTGTCCTATATGATTCTGTTGATCCTAAGATTTTGATGAACAATTAAAGGTTGATGTTTTTTGTAGAACTAACAGTTTGATTAAGTGTTTCAGTTTATTAGTTCCAATGATGAAGATACAATGACAAATTATGAATGGATGCTAAATGATGATGACAAAGATGATGAAGGTTTAAGAGTTTGAAGAAATTAGAGAAAACAACTCAGGTTAATTTCAACCATTAATATCCCAATTAGGATCACACACTACACAAAAAGATTTTAAATGATTTTTATGAATATGTGTGTTTTTAATAGGATCCTAATTAGCCAAATTATTTGTTCCTATTTGTGATTGAAATAGAAATATTTATAATGGATTAAAATTGAATTTAAATATTTAGTGGAGCTAATTAAGAAAAGAAAATGGTTAAAGGGGTGAAAACGTAAATAAGAATGAGTTAAAAACGAATCTAGAAAAGAAATTCAGCATGCATAAAGTCGACTGGTAAGTCGATCGAACAAAATAAATGGAACTCTCTAAATCTCTAAGTCGACAGATAGGTCGACTGATGGACGCAAAATCTTTAGCTTGGCTACATCCTGAATCGAACGGTTGACTAGTCAATCGACTGATGGCATAGTTTCAAGATATTGTGGATTCCAATTTCATATCTAAAAGTAGCCGTTTTTGGTTGGGCTTTATGAGAGATTGCTGGGATTTTATGATATTCAAGATACGCTATACTTATTATTTAATCCGTATTGATTTGGTTCATTAAGATTGAATATTTCTCAATTTGGTATATAAAATTGTTTCTATTCTATTTAATTGAGATCGAAAAATATTTTGGGGACTTAATTGAGAGATTTAAAAGGTATAATTAAGTGAATTGAACCAAAATAAAGTCATAATGATATAAGGGGTCTAAGAGAGCAATTAAGTGTCATGATACATGGGAACTAGTCGTTAGAGAGCTAACTTATTTTCCATATATATAGACTTGCATTTTTCATATATGATAAACAAGTGGAAGTGAGATCAAGAGATCATATTGAGCTGTTCTAAGAGATATCATACTGAGATTTTGTGATAGTTATTCTAAGAGACGATCTTGAGAATTGTTGGCCTAGCATAATACCCAAGAGGGGGGTGAATTGGGTAATTAAAAATAATCAGAATAAAATTAAATAAATCAAATAATTAATTTTATACCGAAATTAATTACTATCTTTATAACACAGATGAATAAAATTATCAATCCAAGTGCACACCCAAACAACAAAAATAGCAAAGTAGTAATGCAACACATAAAAGATTTATACTGGTTCACCAACCTACTCTTAACTAATCCAGTCCCCCGAGCACCACGGAGATCGCAACCACTAAAACCAAGATCCCTTTAAAGGTAGGAACCAAACCCGCAGAGCGATTCTTTTACAAGCTTAGAATCAACCTTTATAATTTCCTTTTCCAAAGCTCAGGAATAACCTCTACTTTTTACAGGCTAAAGAATAACATAATCCTTTTTAATACTAATGGCTCATTTGGTTGGACAGAATGAAATGAGGGTAGAATGAAATGGAAGAAGTAATGGAATGAAAGAAGGAATGGAATGGAATTGTCAATAGAATCACTATTCCATTCTCTTGTTTAGTTGGTATGGAATGAGGGAATGAATGAAATAGTAAAGTATAGTAAAATTTACATTATGCCCTTATGAAATTATTATTCCATTATCTTATTTGGTTGGTATGAAATGAGTGAAGGAATAGAATGAAATATAATAAAATTCTCAATATACCCTTATTACAAAATTTTATTATATTTCATTATTCCATTATTTCCCTCATTTTATTATATTTCACTATTCCATTCAATTTTAAGTTTCTGTTCTCTAATTTCTATTTCTGTTCTTAATTTTCAATTTCTATTATCTAATTTCTGTTTCTGTTCGCAATTTTAGTTTTCGTTCTCAATTTTTCGTTCTCTAATTTTCTGTTTTTGTTCTTAATTTTCAATTTATGTTCTCAATTTTTTATTTCTGTTCTCAATTTTTTTGTTTTTGTTCTTAATTTTCAGTTTTTGTTCTCAATTTTCAGTTTCCGTTCTCAATTTTCTGTTCTCTAAATTTATGTTTTTGTTCTCAATTTTCAGTTTTTGTTCTCAATTTTCAGTTTCCGTTCTCAATTTTCTGTTCTCTAAATTTATGTTTTTGTTCTCAATTTTCAGTTTATATTTTCAATTTTTTGTTTCTGTTCTTAACTTTTTGTTCTCAATTTTTTGTTTCTATTCCCAATTTTTTGTTCTCTAATTTCTATTTATGTTCTTAATTTTTAATTTTTGTTCTCAATTTTTAAGGGTTTAAATATAAGGGCTATAATGTAGTTTAGGATATTGATTCCATTGGGTTCGAATCTCATTCCACTCCATCTCAAATGGAATCTCATTCCACCTTATGTCATTCCAAAGGAATCACAAAAGTGATTCCATTGGATAACCAAACAATGGAATAGGAATCGAGGGCGGAATGCAATTCCATTCCGCCCTCAATTCCGTCCAACCAAATATACCGTAAGGCTCAAGAATCAAAACCTCGCACAAACACTCCAACTATCATTTTCACAGGTAAGGATGGAACCTTTACAAATCACTCAAAATACAATTCTTATTCATGAAGAATTATTACCTCAATCTCTTTACAGGAAGAAACTGAAATCCAACTACCCTTGATTAAATACCCCCAACGGTATTTAACCCGTCACAACTTACCAATACAAAATTTGATAAGAAATAAATTTCACTCGAAGCTTCAACCACCCCAGATAAACAATAACTCAATCAATATCCCAATTATTAATAGAAATATGTGAGATACAAAAATCTGATTTTAACAACAATATAGGTAGCAAATTTAAGCACATAATCAGATTTAAGAAATTATTTATAAAAATATTTTCTTCAAAAATCAGAAATAATTTCGAAGATCAATTTCCAAATATAGAATAATAAACAAACAATAAGCAATATGGAAAGATCTCACCCGGAATCCACAGAAATAATGATTAGAACAATGTTGCTTCAAATCCGGTACCAGCAAAAATTGATCGCAGTTTGATTCTCAAAATCACTATTAGAAAAGCTCAAAATATCATAGAATAATAACTCTTATAAATGTTCACAAATTATATAAACGCTTTTAACTCTCTCAATGAATCAATCTTGCTAGCTCATAAAATAATAATTTCGTAGGTCAATTTAAATGAATATGTAATTAGCCTTCTAACGGCTAGTCTACATGTGTCATGACAATTAAAAGCTCTTATAAATCCCTTATATCATAAGGACTTCATTTAGGTTCAATTAAACTTAATAATAACTTTCAAAACTCTCAATTAAACCCCCAAAGTATTTCTCAATCTAAATAAACAAGTATAGAATATGTTTTAAGTACCAAATTGAGAAACATTTATATTTAATGAACCATAATAAAAGGATTTAATTAGTATATGAACCATATCTTAAATATAGAGAATATCCCCGAAATCCTAACAAAACACGGCTACTTTTGGATTTAATCTCGGATAAAAAAATATCCTGAAATAGTGCGTTCAGTCGACTACCTAGTCGATTAAGAGATTCAGGATGTAGACAATGTAGTTCATCGGTCGACCGCTCGATCGACTTGTCAATTCAAAGAGTTCGCCTTGCGTTCATCGGTCGACCTGTTAGTCGACTACTTGATTCAAAGAGTTCAGCCCATATTGGTCGGTCGACCTGGCGGTCGACTAAGAGATACAGGATCTTTCAGCTTCTATGTCCGGTCGACTAACCAGTCAACTGCTATCACTGGATCTCTTCTCTGAATACGTTTTTAACTCATTTTCTTTTATGATTTCGCCCCTTTATCCATTTTCTCTCTCAAATAGGCTCCACTAATATTCTTATATTTCATTTTAGTCATTCAAAATTATTTTTTTTCAATTCACATAGGAGCAAATAATTTCATTTAACCAAAACACACAAAAATGATAAAATACATTTTGTGTCATGTGTGTGTTCCTAAATGGGATATTAAGAGTTAAGATTCACCTGAGTTATTTTCTCTAATTTCTTCAAACTCTTAATTCTTCTTCATCATCTTGACATCTTCATTTAGCATCCATTTCATTTGACGTCTTCATTACTGGAACTTTGAATCACTGAAACACTTAATTAAACATTAGTTTCACCCAAACATCAATACTTAGTTGTTTATCAAAATCTTAGGATCATCAATCTCCCCTTTTTTTATAATGACAATTAACTTTAATGTTTTTTTCAAAATAAAATATAACCACACTCCCTCTGAATCCGAGAACGGGTTCTTTAACTCATTAAAACATCATAATGAAGATTTCAATAATACACAAATTAAAATACTCATTAAAGCAAACATTACTAATTTCTCTCCCTTTTATAAATAAAAAATACTTAATTAAAACATTAAAATACTCCCCCTTAATAAAATATCACTAATTTCTCCCCCTTTGTCATCTTCAAAAATAAAATTTAGGGAGGGAGGGAGGGGAACACACCATAAAAAGCTCATTAAATCAATTTTAAAAATTAAAGCTATTTGAATTCTTTTTAAGCACAAAACATTATCTCTTAAAATATCAAATTAACTCAATTTTTTTGAAAAAATGAAATTCATTTAATACATCAAAATCATTTTCAACAAATACGATGTGGATCATCATTAGAGATAATAAATCTAACTAATTAGATCAAGTCTAAGTAATTCATCAAAATCTAAACACTAACAGTCAATGAAATTCAAATAACCTAGATTAACTATTACAGACAAAAAAAAATAGATATGGATCACGTCTGAATAACGACACAGAGATATCTAAGGAAGGATTTGTCTAGAGAAGTGATAGTAAAGTCATGTCGGACTAGTGGCTGGCTGCTGCGGATACAGAACACCTGGTTGAATAATTGATCCTGGAGTCATCTGCTGATGAAATGGCATTGACGGAACTTCTCCAGATGGCCCAGCTTTAGATGGTCCAGCTTTTGATGGTCTTGCTGTAGTAGGTCCTCCAAAGGACTGCTGTGCTTCATACATAGAATGGCAGGCAAAATATGGCTGAGCACTATACTGCTGCTGGTACCTATGACAAGATGACTGCATGTACTGAAACATTTGGTCCAGATTTCCCGTGATTTTTTCGAATCCAGCTTCTATGTTCTTATTCATTTGGACTACTTTATTTTCCAGCCCAGTCATCCTCTTATCCATCAAATCAGCATGAATTCTTAAATCATCAATCTGATCATGAAGATAGTCCATCTTCTGATCCATACTCATCTCTCATTCATCTTCTTTTTCTGCATCTGCAGCCTACACTCTCTACCTTTTCTGAGACCTCTTCTTCACCCATCTATTTCCTCTAAACTCATACCCCATCAACGATGCATTTTGCACATTGATCCAACCCGATATGGTTGTCAAAAACATCTGCTCATCAGGATCAACCATTATTCCAAAGTGATCGAATATCCTCTAGAGTGCATCTGTATAGGGTAGTATTCCCGAGGGCTTCTGAACATGATACTTCATATGCTCCATCATAATATGGGGTAAGTCCAACTTTCTTCCTTCCACAATTTCATTCATCAAGTACAAATCAAAGTCATTCACATTAGCATAATTTCCCTCTCTAGGCACAACCGAATAGGTTAGTACCAAGTATAGGAATCGATGCTCAATGGACAACGAACCTGCTTTGTCTCCATCTAAATCAATTTTTTTCCGCAATTGCCCTTCCATTGAAATTTATTGAAAGCCAGTGAGGGGTATTGTATGGAAATACATCTCCCCTAGGTATTTTCAAAATGTGACTTAATAATACCGCATCAAAACGAATTGCTTTTTCTTTAACAAATGATTTAATATGAAGATTATTGAAGGTCATATTGTTGTAAAATACCCGTACCCACATCGGCATCCACTCCTCCTTTTGGTTGACAAACTCAACCCGTCCTAAATTTCTAAAATAAGCTTCGATATCAATATTTCTCTCTTTTAGCTCAACAAAATCAGTGGGTTTGTAGCCTAACACCCTATGGTTTACAAATTCATAATTGTATTTCTTCTCATTCTCTTCACTCCAAAAGAAAACAGTGTCAAACTTAGACCTATTTGCACGACTCTTGATTCTAGGCATTTTTTACACAATCTAAAGTGACTCAACCACAATATCAAGCAATTCAACCACAGTATCAAGAGACTAAGGCCAATAAACAAGCCAATCCAAAACCCTAGAATGAGATAGATTGAACCAACCTGTTTTTCACAAGAAAGAACACTTCCAACAAAAATCTGAGCCTTAGACTTGTTGATTCATCCAAAAATTCTTCAGATCTGAGCCGAAATGAACTGATTTCGTGAGATTTAGGCTTGGGCGAACTTGGGAGAAGAAGGGTTTTGGGAGAAAAAAGGGCTTTAGGGTTCGGATGGAATGAAATAAAGAAGTCAGGTTTTTATATCCTGATACGATCGGTCGACCGTTTAGTTGACTGACGAAGTCAGAATGACTCTTGGTATTCCATCCTGAAACTTCCAGTCGACTGCTCTTTTCTGTTTTGTTCAATTTTGTGCATTTAAACCTAATTTGATCCTCTTAGCTCAATTTTTTTCACCTCCTATTTTGATCCATATATATTTTAAAGAATTTACTCACACATTTCAACACACACACACACACACATTTGCAAACGTCTAAATTTCAAAATAAACAGGCTTAGTCTCCCTAACAAAATTAATAAACTTAAACTTTAAAAATTTTGACATACTTGGATTATCTTTGGGAGCAAGTGGTGTGTGTACCTTAGGTGGATTACTAATTTCTGATTTTACATCATTTGATTCCACCAATACTTGATTTTTCACCTTGATTTCCTCCTTCTTAGAAACAACAGTCTTTGAGCTGATTCGGTAAGAACCTTTTTGCCTTTGTTTGTTGCTTCATGCTGCTTTGGCACAACTTTGTAGATGAATCTTTTTATGTGCTGGTATTTTATCGTTTGTTGTGGATAAGCTTTGTTAGCTCTCACATATTGAGCTTGTCACTGCTGTACTCTTGTACTTGGCACGTGCTGATTCTTCTTAATAGATACATTGAACCTTGGTTCCCTCTTTGGCATGACATATTCATTGTACCTTCTTGTCTGTTCATATCTCATTGTCGGTATGTAATATTCATTGTACTTTTGTCTAAATCTTTGATTTGTACCTGCACCAAAATTTTCCCTTTTTGGTATCCAGTTATTTTTGGATCCGACAAGGTAACCGTGCAATAAATAACAAGAGTTCTCATAATGACCAAATTTACCACAATAGAAACACTTAATACTGTTAGTACGCCTCTTCGAATAGTTAGTATTTCTTACCGGAGCATAATATTTTCTGTGATTTTGAGAAGCAGTTTTAATAACTATTGGTTTTTCAAAATATTTGGTACTCTCAACATCCTTGAATTTATCTATTGCTTCTCTAAGCTCCTTTTGAGTCTTTTTAAGTAACCGTTTATTGGTATTAACGTTTACCTGTAGACCAAAATTCTTTTTATGCATAAATTCAAGATCATTCTTAAGAATTTGACACTCATTTTCAACAAAATAGATTTTCAAACGAGCTCTATCGAGCTCACACCATGTATTGTCTAATTCAATACTCAAGGCCCCATTCAAAGTTTCAAGATTTTTCCTTTTAAATTCATTATGTTGAAGATCATAAAAATCATTTTTCAAAACCTCAGTCTCATCCTCAAGAGACTTAACTTTATCATACAACTTACTGATTTCAGATAAAGCATTTTTAAACTCAATAGTTTCAAAATATTTGTCCAAATTCTTTTTCTTGAGAGATTTGATAGTACTAAACTTTTTGTTTTCAAGAGTTGCAATCTTTTGCTCTAATTTAAAATTCTCTTTTCCAAAAACATAAGTAAGAGTAATAAGTGTCTCAATAGCTTTATTTGCATTCTCATCATTGCAAATAATATCAAACTCATGATCAAAACAATGACTATTAGGAGAGGCAGAGTTAACAGTCGCACACATAATATCAGAATCAGGACAATCCATATGATCTTTGTTAGCTAATAAATTCGAGCTAAACCAACTCTGATGCCAATTGTTGGCCTAGTAGAAATACCCATGAGGGGGGGTGAATTGGGTAATTAAAAATAATCAGAATAAAATTAAATAAATCAAATAATTAATTTATACCTAAATTAATTATTATCTTTATAACACAGCGGAATAATATTATCAATCTAAGTGCACACCCAAACAACAAAAATAGCAAAGTAGTAATGCAGTACACAAAATATTTATATTGGTTCACCAAGATACTCTTGGCTAATCCAGTCCCCCGAGCTCTACGGAGGTCACACCTACTAAAACCAAGATCCCTTTAAAGGTAAGAACCAAACCCGCACACCGATTCTTTTACAAGCTCAGAATCAACCTTTACAATTTTCTTTTCCAAGGCTCAGGAATAACCTCTACTTTTTACAAGTTAAAGAATAACCTAATCCTTTTTAATACTAAAGCTCAAAAATCAAAACCTCTCTCAAACACTCCAACTATCATCTTCACAGGTAAGGATAGAACCTTTACAAATCACTCAAAACACAATTCTTATTAAAAAAAAATTACTACCTCAATCTCTTTACAGGAAAATACTGAAACCCAGCTAACCTTGATTAAATACCCCCAACGGTATTTAACCCGCCACAACTCACCAATACAAAAATTGATAAGAAGTAAATTTCACTCGGAGCTTTTACCATCCCAAATAAACAATAACTCAATTAATATCCCAACTAGTGATAGAAATATGTGAGATACAAAAATATGATTTTAACAAGAATATGGGTAGCAAATTTTAGTACGTAATCAGATTCAAGAAATTATTTGTAAAAATATTTTCTTCAAAAATCAGAAACAATTTCTAAGATCAATTTTCAAATATAGAATAATAAACAAATAATAAGAAATATGGAAAAATCTCACCCGGAATCCACAGAAATAATGATTAGAACAATGTACCTTCAAATTCGGTACCAGCAAAAATTGATCGCAGTTTGATTCTCAAAATCACTCTTAGAAAAGCTCACAATATCGTAGAATAATAACTTTTATAAAAGCTCACAAATGGTATAAACTCTTTTAGCTCTCTCAATTAATCAATCTTACCAGTTCATAAAATAATAAATTCGCAGGTCTATTTAAATGAATATGTAATCAGCCTTCTAATGGCTAGTCTACATGTGTCATGACAATTAAAAGCTCTTATAGACCCCCTTATATCATAAGGATTTCATTTAGGTTCAATTACACTTAATAACAACTTTCAAAACTCTCAATTAAACCTCCAAAGTATTTCTCAATCTAAATAAATAAGTATAGAATCTGTTTTAAGTATCAAATTGAGAAACATTTATATTTAATGAACTAAATTAAAAGGATTTAATTAATATATGAACCATATCTTATATATAGAGAATATCCCCGATATCTCTCTCAAATCCTAACAAAAAACGACTACTTTTGAATTTAATCTCTGATAAAACAGTATCCTGAAATAGTGCGTTCAGTCGACTGCCCAGTCGACTGGGAAATTCAGGATGTAGACAATGTAGTTCATCGGTCGACCGCTCGGTCGACTTGTCGATTCAGAGAGTTCGTCTTGCTTTTATCAGTCGACCTGTCAGTCGACTACTTGATTTAGAGAGTTCAGCCGATATTGGCCAGTCGACCTGGCGGTTGACTAAGAGATACAAGATCTTTCAGCTTCTATGTCCGGTCAACTAACCAGTCGACTGCTATCACTGGATCTCTTTTCTGAATACGTTTTTAAATTATTTTCTTTTACAATTTCGCCAATTTATTAATTTTCTCTCTTAAATAAGCTCCACTAATATTCTTATATTTCATTTTAGTCATTCAAAATTATTTCTTTTCAATTTACATAGGAGCAAATAATTTCATTTAACCAAATAAAATACATTTGATATTAAAAGTTAAGATTCACCTGGGTTGTTTTCCCTAATTTCTTCAAACTCTTAATTCTTCTTCATTATTTTGACAACTACATTTAGTATCCATTTAATTTGACGTCTTCATTACTGGAATTTTAAATCACTGAAACACTTAATTAAACATTAGTTCTACCAAAACTTCAATACTTAATTGTTCATCAAAATCTTAGGATCATCAAGAATCATTGGCTATTAATCATTACTGCTACCGGATGTGAAGTAACTATGTTCTATTTATTTTTTTCGGTGGATTCCGGGTAAGATCTTTCCAATTAGTTTCTATATTGCATTGCTTGTTTAATTTTTTGAAATTGATCTTTAGAAATTGTTTCTGATTTTTATTGAAGAAAATATTTTATAAATAATTTCTTGAATTTAATTACATGCACAATTACGTGCTACCCATCTTTTGTTAAAAATCAGATTTTAAGTATCTCACGTTTTCTATCACTAGTTTTGGGATATTAGTTGAGTTTTAATTTATCTAAGGTGGTAGAAGCTCCGAATGAGAAAAATCACTTGTCAATTTTTATTGGTAAGTTGAGTGACGGATTAAATACTGTTGGATGTATTTAATCAGAGGGTAGCCAGTTTCAGTCTCTTCCTGTAAAGAGATTGAGGTAATAATTCTTCCTGAATAGAATTGAATTGTGTGAATTTTGTAACGGTTCAATCCTTATCGGGTAAAAAGATATTTGGAGTGTTGGTGGGATTTTGATTCTTTTGCCTTTGTGTTAAAAAAAATTAGGTTATTCTTTAGCCTATAAAAAGTAGAGGTTCTTCCTTAGCCTGTGAAAAGAATTTTGTAAAGGTTGATTCTGAGTCTGTAAAAAAATCATTGTGAGAGTTTGATTCATACCTGTAAAGAAATTTTGAGTTTAGTGGGAGCGAATCTCCGTGAGGCTCGGAGGACTAGATTAGCCAAAAGTAGCTTGGTGAATCAGGATATATCGGTGTGTACTGTATTGTTTATTTCTTTTATTTTATCTTGTGCTGTTTGGGTGTGCACTTAGATCTTATTACAATTATCCGCTGCTATAAAGATAATAATTAATTTTAGGATAAAATTAATTGTTGATTTTTAAAGTGTTATTTTTTCTCTAATATTTTTTAATTACCCAATTTACCCATCTCTTGGGTATTCCACTGGGCCAACAGATTCGTTTTAATATAATTCACTTAAGCCTCTGGCTAGAGCAATGTGATTGTTAGAATGAGATTTTAATAGGCGTCACAAGAAATTATATTATCAATCAAAATACATATGATTGGGTTAGGGTTTTTCACATAACCATACCATGTTAGTCTTTTTGGGCACACATATAAAGATATCATATAATACGTCAATCATACGTGGAGTGGTTCTGTTGGTCATATTCCTTCCAACATGACAAAGTTGTGATATGGATGTAGACGTGACTTACGGTCGAAGAAAATGTCTTTAGATGACAATGTTTTCTTATCCAGGGTAAAATTTGAATTATTTTAGTTTTCATTGATCAATTGATTAGTAAATTAATTAATTATTTTTACCATTGAGTTTTTGGTATGAATCGAATGGGTCACACACAATAGAGAATTGAAGTTAGAATAGTCCTTCAAAAAAGAACGGGTAGTAATCTTGAAAGTTCGAATGTCAAATTTTAAAAACAAGAAAAGAAGGAATCTAGGGTTTTGAACCCTGGACAATCTTTATAAGGAGAGTAAGACCACTATTTGTCGCCTACTCCCAGACAAAATTCTACCACCCTTGTTCTCTCTGAAAGAGTTATCTCATTTTGTCTTTGAGCTTTCGTTTTTCATATTTCCATCTCCAGATTTAAATCTTATACCCCCTATATTCAAATATGACTTATCTTATAGTCTTGGGATTATATTCGATCTTAGAATTCCCAAGCTTTATCTTATAGTCTTGGGATTATATTCGATCTTAGAATTCCCAAGAAGACTTTCTATCCTAGATCCTCTGTGTGAATATTGTTAGAGGTGAGACATTTGTGTCACTTCTAAGAAGATCGACCTCACGTACCAATTTTGTTTATATTCAGACGCTCTCGATAGAATATCTAATCAAATTATGCCTCAAGAACTACCAGTTTAAAGGCTAAAGTACTAGAAGAGCTAGCCAATATATTAAATTAGATTTAATATTGTCTGCTTTATTGCTTTAATGTTAATACGATTATATCTGACTTTAAGGAATTAGATATTAATTATGATTTAATTTTTTCATAGTCTCCCATGTAAGTATGATGGTTTTAATATTCAATCCCTTTAAGTGGTATTAGAGTCACCTCTGTAATTAACTAGAAAATAGTTCTTGGTTAAATTTTATGAATTGTTGGATCGTAGGAACATGTATGATATATCAATCACATGTAAATTCGAAAGATTATTTTAAATAAAAATTGAGAAAATCGAGGGAACGACATCGCAATTAAAATCACCATACTGGTGAGGGACAAAAAGGGCAGACAATAGCGGCGGCGGCACCATCGCATGCGCCGTCGTCAACAATGGCGCCCCTCTGTGAAAGGGCACCACTAGTGTTATTCAAGCAACGCGTTATGCAATTGGAATGCATGCACCACCGTGAGGCTCAGGCATTGCTGCAATGCAGCCACAGTTGTATGAACTACCGTGGCGACATGACGGTGTAGTGGCTTGATGGTGGTTCCAAGCACGATGGTTCATTTTTCATTCTGGCGGAATTCGAAGTGTCCGCAATTTTTTAGATTGTGTTGATTTGATCTTTCGGATATTTAGGAAGAACAAGTCAATTATTGACTAGGTATATTAATTTGAATTTTAAATAGTTTCTATAATAGATGTAATATCTTTGGAAAATTCTATCAAATCAGATTTTGTATCTTACTTAAAATTTAAATTTTAAAACTTTATAAATTAAATATTTAATTAATTATTTCAAAATGTATTAGACAAAAATTTATGATAATTATTATTATTATTAATTATTAAATTTGATAATTATCCATAATTATTTTTAAAAAATATTTTGCTTCTAAATGTTATTCAATATATAAATAATTTTAAAATTTTAAACATGAGACTATTTTCAAAAGTTTACACGTCTATTGATTAATTCTTTTTTAATGTTATGAGATTATTTTTATGGATATGAAATTTTGATAATTAAAATTTTGAATTGAATTCTAATTTAATATTAGGAAATTTAATTTAATTTGAATTAATATTCTTATATGATAAGAATTATTTTGTAATTCAATTAGGAAACATCAACGTTTATCGATCCAATCAGATTAACCTATTTTTGTATATTTTACATGGGGTGTGTTATGTTGTAGTTAAGGAATGATCATAGACTGAAACTGTTTGAACTATATGATTGGTTTGTGGATTGTTTGTAATTTTGTAGGCTAGTGTTTTAATTCCAATTCAGAATCTTAAAAATCAAACTGATTATCCTTCGTAAATGTATATCATCATCTCAGGCTCAGCCACTAGTTGAAAAACTGTATCAGTTGAATTTGCAGGGATAGTCGACTAGGCTACGCTCAAGCCTTTGACTAAGCCCAAGGTTAGGTAGACTGACTATGATCGAAACAATCCAGTTTGCTCTTGCGAGTAAAATGAAGACTTAAACTGATTGTTGAACTAAGACGCATTCAAAAAATCATTCAAATTGCAATCTTAAGTTAACAACCTATTCAATGATCCTAATTCGTTGGTCAGTGTAGAACCAAAATATTTTGTTGGTAACACTTCTTTTTTGTGTAAAATTCAATTGTATATGCGTCCGGAAATTGCATAGATATACTTAAGGAATTTGTTAGTGCGTAATCATTCTCAATAGAAAACAATGTACATATGTACAAATGCTTGGGTGAGGAGGCTTTGAACACTAGATCTCTCACTAAGAAAAACACATTAGCTAGTTACTAGGCTAAAAGTAAAGTGCTGGGGTTTTATTGTGTATATTTCAACTTCATATTCTTATTTGATTTTAAAATTACATGTTGAATTTTTCTAAGAAACTTTATTAAGAATTAAAATTACTTGTTGGATTCCAGCACATAAAGTCTCTTGCAACAATTCCAAGAAGCAAACATAGTCTTATTTATAACAACTAGCTTTTAATTTGTTATTAATCTTAATTTTATTTAAATTATTATTAAAAATATTTAAAAAATAAAATTATTTTATTTTAATAAAAAATAAATTGCACACTAATTTGATTCATTAATTTCCTGAAAATATCTTGACGATAATTCACCGCAGCTTATACATATATTAACTACTTTGTTCAAGAAGGGCGGCCATCAACCGGAAAGTCAGTCAACCGAGTGGTTAATTTTTATTTTTTTTTATTTTTAATTAATCAGCTTTAAATACAGCTACAACCCGAACTTGCCTTCTGCATTTGGATAATTATTTTTCAAATTCTAATTTTTAAAAATAATGGAATTCAGAGAAATGGATATCACCATTTGTTCAGCTAATGGTCTGGAGGACGTTCGAGGAGGTTCCTGGATGAAAGTTTACGCGGTGGTTTCCATTGCCGGCAACCCCAAGACGTTGAGGAAGACACCGGAGGACAGGGACGGCGGGAGAAACCCCACCTGGAATTTCGCAACTAAATATGCCCTGGCGGAGGCGGCGGTTCGGCGTTACGGCACCAAGCTCGTAGTAAAGCTTTACTGCAAGCGGACGTTCGGTGCAGACATCTACGTGGGCGAGGTAAACACGTCGATCAAGAAGCTTTTCGACGCGGCGGCCGCAGCAGGTGGGAACACCGAGATGAGATACCGCGTGAAGAGGGTCGGTTCGGCGGATTCAGAATGGGCAACTGGGACACTTACACTGTCATGTTCGTTCGGGGAAATGAAGATTGCCCAATCACCTTCGCAGTTGCTGAAAATGTTGTCTGTTTCGTTGGCTGGAGCGATGCTTCTTGTTCGTCTTGGTGTCTTAGTAATGTCTGTTGGCCAAGCTGATATTCCGATTGATATCCCGTTTGACTTCTTTGGCGGTGACGGTGATGTCTTCTTCGACGCCGGTGCAGCTGAATGTGGAGTATTTGAATCCGGCGGAGGGGAATTTTCCGGCAACGGCGTTGTGGGCTTAAACGGCGGAGAGATCGGTGATGACAACCCTATTAGTTTCGTAGGCGGCGAAGTCGGCGTCGACGCCGGTGGAGAATATGCCTGCAATGATGTTACTGATTTAAACGGCGGCGAGAACGGTGACGACGACCCTATTGGTTTCGTTAGCGGCGAAGTCGGCGTCGATGCGGGAGGAGCCCAATGTGAGGCATTTGATTCCGTAGGAGGCGAGGTCGACGATGACGACCCAATTGTTGGCGGCGGAGGCGTTGACCCAATTATCAATGTTATAAAACTCGGACGGGGGGAAGTAGTAGATAACGACGACCCAATTGTCAATCTTACAACAATCGGACGGGACCAGCTGATTACTCCAGGAAATGAACCGGTCCTGACCACAAGTTCACACTGGACCAGCGGCGAAGTCGGCGTCGATGCGGGTGGAGCCGAATGTGAGACAATTGATTCCGTCGGAGGGGAGGTTGCCAGCGACGACGTTGTTGGTTTGGTTGCCGCCGCCGTCGAAGGTGTTCTACCCTTTATCAATGGTATTGATGACGACGACGAGAACTCCAGGTAGATTTTGAACATTATATTTCATTTTTATTTGCATAAAAAAAATAAAATCATTTTATATTGATATCTCTTAGTTAACAAAACTCGAGTTCTTTACGTAATAAATATATAAAAAAAAAAAAATTGACAAAAGATGTATTTTAACTTATTTACGCAGGTCGTGTATTTCGGAGTTAGTAATCCCAGAAATTGAGATCCCGGGATTGCTAACCCCGGAATATAAGGGATTGAAAATATATATATATATATATTTTTTTTTTTTTTTATAGGCATGGTCCCGGGGTTGGTAACCCCGGGACCTTTTGTTCCCAGCTGCACAAGCAGCTGCTGCTGTAGCTCCTTAACACCAGAAAAAAAAAATAAAAAAATAAAATAATTGTTTTGGCCCACTAAATTTATAAAATTTTCGGCAACTTTGAGTTGATTAACGGTGATCTATCGATATTTTAAATAAATCTAATTATTTTGTGCATAAATTAGATTGAAAACACTCCATAATGCTTTTTACAACACTAAAAACGGACATATGGATGAATTTTAAAAAATCGTCAAAGTTGGCCAGATGAGCTATTCGATAACGACAGAACTTTTTTCGGCAATTTAGAATTAATAAAAGATTGCATTATTCAAAACAGAAATGAACTAAATTTTTTGTATATAAATTATGTTCATAACACTACATAACAAAACTTAGAACACTAAAAATGGACTAGTGAATAATTTTTAAATAATCGTCAAAATTGGTCAGATGAGTTGTTTCGATGACGATGCAGTTTTTTTTTAAAACTTAATTAACAAAAATGGTCGTCTATCCGTAACAGAAATGAATCTAATTTTTTTGCATACAAACTACGTTCATAACGCTAAATAATAAAATCGAAAACACCAAAAACGGATAATATGTTATCGAGAGAAAATAAAATTTACGTAAAATAATAGAAAAAGTTTGGATAGACATAATTTTGTGCTCGGTGGTCCATTTGGGGCGATTTGTTTTTTGATTTTGGGTATTTTTTTGAGATCTAGGCGCCGCAAACTACCGAAAGTCCAGTATTTTTTCAAATAAAGTCCGTTTTCACCTTCAATTTTCAATTTCAAGTGTTAGGTGACTAAATTTGTAATCTTCGTTGAGAGCGTGCATCTTGTCCTATTGGTAAAATTGAAATCTTCAAAATCCAGAGTAATGACTCAGATCAGATCCAACTTTAAAAAAAATAATCGCCCTCAACGGACCTCCGAGTGCAAAATTATATTCATCCAAACTTTCAAGTGTAATATAGTGTTTTTGAATTGTGAACACAAAAAACGAATTAGTAAATAATTTTTAAATAATCGCTCTTATGTGGTTTGTATACAAAAAAATCAGATTTATTTCTGTTACGGATAGACGACCATTTTTATTAATTAAGTTTTCAAAAAAAACTGCATCGTCATCGAAACAACTCATCTGACCAATTTTGACGATTATTTAAAAATTATTCACTAGTCCGTTTTTAGTGTTCTAAGTTTTGTTATGTAGTGTTATGAACATAACTTATATACAAAAAATTTAGTTTATTTCTGTTATGAATAATGCAATCTTTTATTAATTCTAAATTGCCGAAAAAAATTCTGCCGTTATCGAAATAGCTCATCTGACCAACTTTGACGATTTTTTAAAATTCATCCACATGTCCGTTTTTAGTGTTGTAAAAAGTATTATGGAGTGTTTTCAATCTAATTTATGCACAAAAAAATTAGATTTATTTAAAATATCGATAGATCATCGTTAATCAACTCAAAGTTGCCGAAAATTTTATAAATTTAGTGGGCCAAAACGATTTTTTTTTTTTTTTTATTTATTTATTTTTTTCTGGTGTTAAGGAGCTACAGCTGCAGCTGCACGTCTGAAGTAGCAGGACCTTTTGGTCCCAGCTGCACAAGCAGCTAGCAGCTGCTTGTGCAGCTGGGACCAAAAGGTCCCCGGGTTACCAACCCCGGGACCATGCCTAAAAAAAAAAAAAAAAAAAAAAAAAAAATAATAATTCAATCCCTTATATCCCGGGGTTGACAATCCCGAGATTACTAACCCCGAAATACACGACCTGCGTAAATAAGTTAAAATACATCTTTTGTCAGAATTTTTCTTTTTTTTTTTTCTTTTTTTTTTTTTTAATATTTATTACCTAAAGAACTCAACAAAACTCCACTAGAAATTTCTCTGTTAAAAAAAAGAGAGAAAAACTAAATAAAACATACAAAATTTGTTAATTGTAAATATTAAATAACAAATCAAGTTGGTCGCAGATTATACGTTAAAGTTCTTAAAGAATAGAATAATAAATTATTCAAATAAAATGTAAAAAAAAAAAAAAAAAATTAATAATGAACTTTAATTTAATTTAGTATTTTACACTCGTATATACAAAAATAAAACAAAAATTTTATAAAAAATATAATTATAATTTTACTGTTATATTTAAAAATTCTCTCTATTTTATTTTTATTTTTTTCCTAAATTGTTGTGAAAAGAATAATAATTAAAAAATTATTTATTTTTTTATTTTTTTCTTCAATTTTCCTTCCATACAAAATTACTTTATTTATTTATTTATCTTTTATTCATTTTATTTTCTTTTTCATTTCCTTATTCATGCCAAAAACTATTAGAGTTGTTTACCTTTTTATTATATTTTAAAAAAAAATTATTAAAATAGGTTGATTCTGAACTTATTTACCAAACTAGTGCTATCCGGAGATCTGATCTCCAGGTACTAGAACTCGGGATTCCGAACCTCGGGTTCAAAAAAATATTACGTCGTATACCCGGTGTTCAAAACACCGGGTATACGATAATTTAAAAAAAAAAAAATTTATACTCAGGAATGTGATCCCCGGGACCCGGGTATACGATATGATTAAAAAAAAAAAAAAAAAAAGTCAGTCCCTTTTTTCCAATAATAGAGAGATTAGAGAGAGAGCATAGGACCACTGAACGAAAATGAAATGGGTTTCTTGAAAACCTAAGTATTTTTTACAATATAAACCCCTAAAATCTGACCATTATTTTTATTTTTTATTTTTATTTTTATTTTTACTTTTACTCGGTTTTTTTTTTTATTTCGTTTTGTTATAAAAAAAAAAAAAAAATTGTTTGTTAATTTTAATTTCTTTAATTGTTGTAATTTAAATTTAAAAGTGAAGTCAAACGGTCGATCGAATAAGTTAAACGTTTGATTAATTAAAATAGTGAGGTAAAACGTTCTGAAAATTAATTCAGCCGGCAGATCGACTTGACAAATCAGTCGATCATTGAAAATAGTGAGTTTAAATTGCATGCCTTAATCTAATTTGTCAACTGAATAGGACATCCTGTTGACCAAATTGAATTTTTACTGGAATTTAATTGAAAATAATAAAATATTTTTACTTTTTTAATAACAAAAAAATAATAAATAATAAAATGAAAATAAAAAAAAATAAAAAAAATCATGATGTAAAGTAATAATTGAATTTCACTTGATTTTTGAAATAAAAATATTTTGAAATGAAAGTAAAAATATTTTGAAATAGTTCTATATTTTTTTATTATCTTCCATTCCAAAAAAAATTACTTCAAAATAAGAAATAAAAAAAATGAATAATTACTTCAAAAATTATTTATTTTTGAAGTAATAAATAATTTTTGAAGTAAAAGTATTTTGAAGTAATAAATAATTTTTGAAGTAATTATTCATTTTTTTTTTTTAATTTCTTTGATTGTTGTAATTTAAATTTAAAAGTGAGGTCAAACGGTCGATCGAATAAGTCGGACATTTGATTGATTAAAGCAATAAATAGGTCAAATTACAATAATCAAATAAATTAAAAAATAAATAAGTGAATAATTACTTCAAAAATTATTTATTATTCCAAAATATTTTTAATTCCATTCCAAAATATTTTTGAAGTTTTACTTAAAAAATCAAGTGAAATTCAATTATTACTTTATATCATGATTTTTTATTGTTTATTTTCATTTTATTATTTTTTATTTTTTTCTTATTAAAAAGGTAAAAATATTTTATTATTTTCAATTGAATTCAAGTAAAAATTCAATTTAGTCGACATGATGCCCTATTCGGTTGACAAGTTAAATTAAGACATGCAATTTAAACTCACTATTTTCAACGTTCGACTGATTTGTCAAGTCGGTTTACCGACCGAATTAGTTTTCAGAACTTTTTACCTCACTGTTTTAACCAATCATACGTTTGATTTAGTCGATCAACCGTTTGACTTCATTTTTAAATTTAAATTACAACAATTAAAGAAATTAAAATTAACAAACATTTTTTTTTAATAAAAAAATGAAATTAAAAAAAAAAAAAAGAGTAAAAAGTAAAAAAAATAAATTATTTAAAATAAAATAATGGTCAAACTTTAGGGGTTTAAAGTGTAAAAAATACTTGGGTTTTCAAGAAACCCATTTCATTTTGGTAGAGTGATCCTTTGCTCTCTCTCTCTAGTCTCTCTCACTCTCTGCTCTCTTTGTCATTTGAAAAAAGGAATTGCCTTTTTTTAATTTATTTATTTATTTTATCATATTGTATACCTAGTGATTACATCTCCGGATTTTTAGGTTTTTTTTTAAAAAAAAATTGTCGTATACCCGGTGTTTCGAACACCGGATATACAACATACTATTTTTTTGAACTCGAGATTTGGAATGGAACCCCGAGTTCCAGTACCTGGAGATCAGATTTCCGAGTAGCACTAGTTTAGTAAATAAGTTCAGAGTTAACGTATTTTAGTAAAAAAAAATTTAAATATAATAAAAGGGTAAATAATTCAAAACTATTAAGTCAAAGTTTGATTTACATAAATCTCAAAAATAAAAAAATAAAATAAGTGGTACAAATTGTACAGGGTTTTCCATTGGTACGGACGTACTTTACTTTTAAAAGTTTTTCTGAATAATTTTAGTTAAATATAATTAGATCGAAAACCTGAATGCGCATATGACCATTATAATTCTTTCATTCTTTTCAAACAACTTCACTTTTTTTTTTTTTTTTTTAAATTTACGAAATTATTCTTTTTGTCTGTCTTATTTTATTATTTTTAATTATCTCGAAGTGTTCATGAAGTTAATATTGGAATGGAATTTGTAATGTGGTAGGACTGAGGATGCTAAGGAGAATGTAGAGTCTTATCTGCTGAAGATCGAATTGGAGAAATAAAAATTGAAGGCTCAAATCATTGAAGCAATACGTGATATTTTTCAAAAATTTATGCTTGGTGTAATCGTTGTTGTAGTGTTGGCTATACTTATGAAAATGAAATGAGTCAAGTAATGAATCCTAGAAGTTGTGTAGTTGGAAGTCTTAATTTTTATTTTAAAAAGAATAATTGCTAAAATAATTTAGAGATTTTTATTTAATAGTCCAAATTTAAAAGTTAATCTAGAAAAAAATTCTTTTAAACGTTTTGTTGGCCCAGTAGAATACCCTGGAGAGGGGGGAGGTAAATTAGGTAATTAAAAAATACTATTAGGATAAAACTTGATAAATCAAATAATTAATTTTATGCCTAAATTAATTATTATCTTTATAACACAGCGGAATTAATCAATCAATTAGGTGCACACACAAACAACAAAAATAGACAAATTAAAAAAGCAGCATAACAGAGATTTATACTGGTTTACCAAGCTACTCTTGGCTAATCCAGTCCCCCAAGCTCCACGGAGGTTGCAGCCAACAAAACCAAGATTCCTTTAAAGGTAGGAACCAAACCCGCACATCGATTCTTTTACAGGCTCATAATCAACCTTTACAATTTTCTTTTCAAAGGCCAAGTAATAACCTCTACTTTTTACAGGTTAAAGAACAACTTAATTCTTTTTAACACTTAGGCTCAAGAATCAAAACCTCACAAAAATACTCCAAATATCCTTTTACTCGGTAAGAATTGAACTGTTATAAAATCACTCACAAACACGCAATTCTTATCTAGGAAGAATCACTACTTCAATCTCTTTACAAGAAGAGACTGAAACTCAGCTACCATTGATTAAATATCTCCAATGATATTTAACCCGTCACAACTCACCTATACAAAAATTGATAAGTAAATTTCACTTGGAACTTCTACCACCCCAAATATATATAAACTCAATTAATATCCTAACTAGTGATAGAATTATGTGAGATGTAAAAATCTAATTTTAACAATATATGGATAGCAAATTAGAGCACGTAATCAGATTCAAGAAATTGTTTATAAAAATATTTTTTTCAAAAATCAAAAACAATTTCTAAGATCAATTTCCAAACAATAAACAAATAATGCAATGAAAGAATATAATTGGAAAGATCTCACCCGGAATCCACAAAAAGAATAGATAAAACAATGTAACTTCAGATCCGGTAGTAGCACAAATTAATAGCAGTTGATCATCAAGATCGTCTCTCATAAAAGCTCACAATATTTCAGATGGATAACTCTTATAAAATCTTACAATATGATATGATATAATTTCTCTCTTGTTTACTGCTTTTTTAAAACATAAATTCTCAGGTTTATATATAGAGATATGTAATCAGCCTTCCAACGGCTAGTTTACAAGTGCCATGACAATTAAACGCTCATATAGACCCCTTATATTATAAGGACTTCATTTAGGTTCAATTTCACTTAAAAATAACTTTCAAATCTTTCAATTAAATCCCCAAAATATTTCTCAATCTCAATTAATAAGAATATAAACTATTTCAAGTACCAAATTGAGAAACATTAATATTTAATGTACCAAATCAATAGAATTTAATTAATATATGAACCATATCTTACATATCATCAAATCCCTTAAATCTCTCTCAAATTTTAACAAAAAACGGCTATCTTTAAATATGATTTCGGATCAAACATTATCCTGAAACAGAGCCACTAGTCGACTAAGAGATTCAGTATGTAGCCCATGCACTTAATCGGTCGACTCTCAGATTCAGAGAGTTTGTCAAGCTTCCACCAGTCGATCGCTCGGTCGACTCGCAGATTTAGAGAGTTTGTCAAGTTTCCATTGGTCGACTGCTCGGTCGACTCCTCCCTTCTGGATCTTTTCTCTGATCTCGTTTTATACTCTTTTTCTTTTACATTTTCGCCTTGTTAACTAATTTCTTTTCTCAATTAGCTCTACTAACTTTCTCAAATTCCATTTTAACCATTTATAAATATTTCTTTTGAAGTACACATAGGAGCAAATAAATTCATCTTATCAAAACACACATAAATAATAAAAAATATTTTGTACCATGTGTGTTCCTAAATGGAATATTAAGAGTTGAAATTTGCCTGGGTTGTTTTCCCTAATTTTTTTAAAATCTTAAATCTTCAACTTCTTCATTTAGCATCTATTTAATTTGATCTTCAATATCTTCAACTTCATCATTTAGCATCCATTTAATTTGATATTTAATATCTTCAACTTCATCATTTAGCATTTATTTAATTTGACATCTTCATCACTAGAACTTTAACTCACTAAAACACTTGATCATACATTAGTTCCACCAAAACATCAATACTTAATTGTTCATCAAAATCTTAGGATGAACAATCTCCCCCTTTTTTATGATGACAATTAACTTTGATGTTTTCTTCAAAATAAAATATAACTACACTCTCCCTGAATCTGAGGACGGGTTGTTTAACTCATTTAAGCATAATAATGAAGATATTATAAAACATAATCAATAAAGCACAAATTTAATCAATAAGCTCCCCCTTAATAACACATCAACTAATTCTCCGCATTAGTAAAACATCAACTAATTCTTCCCCTTTATCATCTTCAAAAACAAATTTAGGTAGGAAAGGAAAACAACAAGCATGTAACTCACTCTATAATAATAAGCTCATTGAATCAATTTTTAAAACTTAAAACTTATTTAATCTCTTTTTAAGCATAAAACATTTTCTTTATAGATAAATATCACATCAACTCAATTCATCAAAATCCACACCAAAAATATCATTTTTAACATGCAATCTCCTACTATATAAGTGTAAACAAATTAGTTTATTTTAAGGAGAAAAATATAATCTTTGAAGCACAAAAGCATGAAATATCTCTCAATGATAGTTTACGAAGCTCTTAATATAACGCATACTTATTTCATAAAACTTTCAGCTCCATTTTTCAACAATAATCATTAGCGCTCAAGAACATAAATCATATCTCAATCAATAACATGCATATTAAAGATATTATCTCGTAACATGCTCAATCCCTTATACAATAATAATCATTTAAAAAATTCAGAGAATATGAGACATATAAATATATCCAAGTAAGCAATTAATCACGGTCTTGAACAATTCAAATTAGATAAATCATTCTTTATCTTTTAATTCACCTCAAATAACATGCATTTTAATAAATCAAGATTAATAAAAAAAAAACTTAGCTCAATTAATCTTCTAAATCACATAACATGCTTTAAAATTGACACATTTGATTACTACTTGATATAAGCATATAAAGACATGTTAATACCCCTTAACTAAATATGATTATCATAATCACCGAATAATATTTCTAAGACAACAAGTGAACACATCATTAAAAAAATAAGTCTTAGAAACAATTACCAACTTACCTATTTGGCAAGTTGGACACCTCTCTCTTTAACAAATTTAATAAATTTAAAATGCGGAGGGTTAGGAGTACCTTTTCTATCTTTTGGGGTGATTTTACTTTTTACCTCATTTGAGCTCATAGTTGATTTGAGTGCGCAATTCTTCTTGGATTGCTCGTATCCTCTCTTCCTTTGATCTTTTCCATTTGATTTATTGAAGATTCCCTTTGCACGGATTGCTTGTGGTTTTATTGTGTTATCCCATCTTGGCTTTAATTCAACTTTTCTCTTAGCACATATCTCTTATGGTTTCTTTACACTTTCACCTCGTGTCTTTGGTGCATCTTTTTGCTTTGCACATGTCGCTTGTGGATTTGGCTTTGATATAAACTCTTTAACTGTTCCTTTAGGTCCACTTTCAACATTTTGTAATTCTACACAAGACATTTCAACAATTTTCTTCGGTATCCATTTCATTTTGGATCCGTCCTTGTTAGACATAAACTTAAGGTTCCGAAACGGATATGATACATTAAAATACCCAACCCTATTGCAATAATAACATCTCAAATCTAATTTACCATAGAAAGCACGAGATGTAAAACATAAATAATTTCTAACAATAGAAGTATAACTATCATTGGCCTGTGATGAAAGATGAGACGATGAAGCATTTTCACTTTGCCTAGAAAAATCATTTTCAGAATCTCTCGAAATAAACTTAAGGTCGGATTTTGATTTTTCAAAATTTTTCTTAAGTAAATTGATTTTAGAAACAAAATCTGACCTTTGCTTGAAAATCATATCAAATTTATTTTTTAAAACTCTATTTTCATTTTCAAGAGAATCCACTTTAGAGAGCAAATTATTAATTTCAAAAACAACTTCCGAAAACTCTTTTGAACCACAATAATCATCCAAATGTATTTTAGATTTTTGAACATTTTTTCCACCATTTAAAAAAAAAAAAAAAACAGTTTTTCTTTTTAAACTCAAGCTCTCTTTAGCAAAAAATAGTGTGAAAGAAAGTAATTTTTTCATAACAACATGAACATTCTTATTATCATCATCTCCATTACTACCACTAAAATCACAAGAATCATAAACCACATTATCATATACGCATTTACCACAATCAAAAGAGGATAAACAAAATACATCATCCATGGTGTGTGCACGTGACCAGTTTAGCTAGTATGTTAAGCCTAACGAGCTAAAATCAGCTCTGATACCAATTGTTGGCCTAGTAGAATACCCAAGAGAGGAGTAAATTGGGTAATTAAAAAATACTATTAGAATAAAACTTGATAAATCAAATAATTAATTTTAAGCCTAAATTAATTATTATCTTTATAACACAACGAAATTAATCAATCAACTAGGTGCACACACAAACAACAAAAATACACAAATTAAGAAAGCAGCACAACAGATATTTATACTGGTTCACCAAGCTACTCTTGGCTAATCTAATCCCTCGAGCTCCATGGAGGTCGCACCCACTAAAACAAAGATTCTTTTAAAAGTTGAAACCAAACCCACACACCGATTCCTTTTCAGGCTCAGAATCAACCTTTACAATTTCCTTTTCAAAGGCAAAGGAATAACCTCTACTTTTTACAGGTTAAAGAATAACCTAATTCTTTTTAACACTTAGGCTCAAGAATCAAAACCTCACAAAAATACTTCAAATATCCTTTTACTAGGTAAGGATTAAACCGTTACAAAATCACTCACAAACACGCAATTCTTATCCAGGAAGAATCACTACCTCAATCTCTTTACAAGAAGAGACTGAAATCTAGCTACCCTTGATTAAATATCTCCAATGATATTTAACCCGTCACAACTCACCAATACAAAAATTGATAAGTAAATCTCACTCGGAGCTTCTACCACCCCAGATATATATAAACTCAATTAATATCTCATCTAATGATAGAATTATGTGAGATGCAAAAATATGATTTTAACAATATATGGGTAGCAAATTAGAGCACGTAATTAGATTTAAGAAATTGTTTATAAAAATATTTTTTTAAAAAATCATAAACAATTTCTAAGATCAATTTCCAAATAATAAACAAATAATGCAATGACATAATATAATTGAAAAGATCTCACCCGGAATTCACAGAAAGAATAGGTAAAATAATGTAACTTTGGATCCGGTAGCAGCACAAATTAATAGCAGTTGATCGTCAAGATTGTCTCTCAGAAAAGCTCATAATATTTCAGATGGATAACTCTTATAAAATCTCACAATATGATATGATATAATTTCTCTCTTGTTTACTGCATTTTTAAAACATAAATTCGCAGGTCTATATATAGGGATATGTAATCTGCCTTCCAACGGCTAGTTTACAAGTGTTATGACAATTAAACGCTCCTATAGACCCCTTATATTATAAGGACTTCATTTAGGTTAAATTTCACTTAAAAACAACTTTCAAATCTTTCAATTAAATCCTCAAAGTATTTCTCAATCTCAATTAATAAGAATAGAAACTATTTCAAGTACTAAATTGAGAAACATTAATATTTAATGTACCGAATCAATAGGATTTAATTAATATATGAACCATATCTTAAATATCACCAAATCCCTTAAATCTCTCTCAAATCTTAACAAAAAATGGTTATCTTTAGATATGATTTCGGATCAAACATTATCTTGAAATAGAGTCACCAGTCGACTGCCCAGTCGACTAGGAGATTCAATATGTAGCCCATGCACTTGATCGGTCGACTACTCTGTCAACTCTCAGATTTAGAGAGTTTGTCAAGCTTCCATCAGTCGACCGCTCGGTCGACTCGCAGATTTAGAGAGTTTGTCAAGCTTCAACCGGTCGACTGCTCAGTCGACTCCTCCCTTCCGGATCTTTTCTCTGATCTCGTTTTATACTCTCTCTTTCACATTTTTGCCCCGTTAACTAATTTCTTTTCTCAATTAGCTCCACTAACTTTCTCAACTTCAATTTTAACCATTTATAAATATTTCTTTTCAAATACACATAGGAGGAAATAAATTTATCTTATCAAAACACACATAAATAATAAAAAATATTTTGTGCTGTGTGTGTTCCTAAATGTGATATTAAGAATTGAAATTTACCTGAGTTGTTTTCCCTAATTTCTTCAAACTCTTAAATATTCAACTTCTTCATTTAGCATCCATTTAATTTGATCTTCAATATTTTCAACTTCATTATTTAGCATCCATTTAATTTGATATTCAATATCTTCAACTTCATCATTTAGCATCCATTTCATTTGACATCTTCATCACTAGAACTTTAAATCACTGTAACACTTGATCAAACATTAGTTCCACCAAAACATCAATACTTAATTGTTCTTCAAAATCTTATGATCAACACATTTGTATTGTAATTGAATTATTTTTGAAAATAATATTAGTATTTAGTTCTTCAATCATTGACCAACTTAATGAAAGATTATTATACCCTTTATGTGTGTGTGTATTGATGTTGCCAAAAATTCCTAGCACGGGTAACAGCTCCGCATGTACCAGAAATCTCCGCAACCTACATTTTCAACCTGATAACCTGCGAAACCGATTAATTCTAAGGGGACACTGCGTGATGTCGGGCAAATAACCTCCGATGTGAGAATAGGTCAATTTGGTTTAGAATATATGGAAAAACATTGCATTGTAAAAATAATATGATACTTTTCCCTTATTTATAGATTGAGCAGATATAACCGTTAGGTATGGGTGACCTAATCTTTGATAACTTGGTCTACTCTCCATTATGTTGCTATTTAATGGAGAGTTATAATATTTTTGGCTCCCCATTATATGGTTATTTAGTGGGTAGTTAATGAAGAGTTACGCAATTAGTGGAGAGTTAGGCCATTTTGGCTTCCCCACTAAGCGGGAATTACATTATTTGGCCTTCCACTTGATGGATCCATGCATGGATCACCAATTTAGACCAACGACGACGACCCGACTTCTTTTGAACATTGGGCTTATCGTGATGGGCTTTTTCTGAGAAGTGAGAATTTCTCCTGTATCATTTACCCCTCTGACCTTAGTGTTGATTCAAAGAAGTAAGGCAAAATGTCACATTCTCTTCTTATACTCAGTTATTGTTAGTTCTAAATATTTCTTAAGTGACCAGCTGATCTGTGAGTGAGTTGATGAACTCTTTTTGCAAGTGAGCTGACGAGCTCTTCTGCGAGTGAGCTGACGAGTGAGAGAGCTAATTGTTGGCCCAATGGAATACCCAATAGGGGGTGAATTGGGTATTTAAAAAATTATCAGAATAAAACTTCAATAAATCAAATAATTAATTTTAATCTTAAATTAATTATTATCTTTATATCACAGCGGAATTAATTAATCAACTAGGTGCACACCCAAATAGAAAAAATAGAAAAGTAAGTATTGCAGTACACCAGGATATATCCTGGTTCACCAAGTTACTCTTGGCTAATCCAGTCTTCCGAGCCCCACGAAGATTCGCACCCACTAATACTCAAGATCCCTTTAAAGGTATGAACCAAACCTATACTTTTTACAGGTTTAGAATCAACCTTTACAATATCTTTTTCCCAAGCTAAGGAAGAACCTCTACTTTTTACAGGCTAAAGAATAACCTAATTCTTTTTAACACTAAGGACAAAGAATCAAAACCTCACCAATCACTCCAAATATCCTTTTACCCGGTAAGGATTGAACTGTTACAAAAATTCACTCAAAACACAATTATATCTAAGAAGAATCACTACCTCAATCTCTTTACAGGAAGAGACTGAAACCCGGTTACCCTTTGATTAAATACTCCCAACAGTATTTAATTTGTCACACTACTCACTAATATAAATTGATAAGCAGAAAATCTCACTCGGAGCTTCTACCGCGCTAGATAAATAATAACTCAATTAATATCTCAAATCTAGTGATAGAAAATTGTGAGATTGAAAATCTAATTTTAAACAAGATATGGGTAACAAATAATTTACCATGTCATCAGATTTAAGAAATTGTTTATAAAAAATATTTTCTTCAATAAAGAATCAAAAATAATTTCTAAAGATCAATTTCCAAAAATAAACAAGTAATGCACAATTAGAAACTAATTAGAAAGATCTTACCCGGAATCCACAGAATAAATAAATAAAGTAATGTAACTTCAAATCCGGTAGCAACAAAGATTGATAGCAATTGATATTCAAGGTCGCCTCTCAGAATAGTTCACACAATATCTCAGAATGATGACTCTTATAACAACTCACAAATGATCTTAAATCTTATGCTCTCTCGATATTGATTAATGATTTATAAAATTCGCAGGTCTATATATATGAGAAATAAATCAACTCTTTAACGGCTAGTTCCCATGTGTCATGACAATTAAATGCACTTTTAGACCCCATATATCATTATGACTTCATTTTGGTTCAATTCACTTAATAATGGCTTTTAAATCTTTCAATTAAGTCCCTAAATATTTCTCAATCTCAATTAATTAGAATAAAAATAATTTTAAGTACCAATTTGAGAAACATTAAAATTTAATGAACCAAATCAATAGGATTTAGATATTAGATGTAGCATATCTTTAATATAATAATATTCCCGAAATCTCTCTCAAATCCTAACAAAAAAAGGGCTACTTTTGGATATAATTTCAGAATCAACAGAATCCTGAAACAGCGCCCCTAGTCGGTTGACCAGTCGATTGCTAGATTCAGGATCGAAGCTGCTACATTCATCGGTCGACCTACTTGTCGACTTGGAGATTCAGAGAGTTCAGTTTACCTTCACCGGTCACCTACATATCGACTTGGAGATACAGAGAGTTCATCTTCTCTTGGCCAGTTGACCTGCTTGTCAACTTAGAGATACAGGTTGTTTCTGTTGCTTAGTCCGGTCGACTTACTAGTCGACTTATGTCTGCTGGACCTCTTTCCTGAACTCGTTTTTAACTCTTTCTTTTTTACGTTTTTGTCCCTTTAACCATTTTCTTTTCTAAATTAGCTCAACTAATCTTCTTAAATACCATTTTAGTCAATTAAAAATATTTCTTTTCAAATCATATATAGGAGCAAATATTTTCACCTTATCAAAACACACGTAAATAATAAAAAAAACTTTTTGTGCCATGTGTGTGTTCCTAATTGGGATATTGATAGTTGAAATTCACCTGAGTTGTTTTTTCTAATTTCTTCAAACTCTTAATTCTTTATCATCTTCAAAATTATCATTTAGCATCCATTTAATTTATATCATCATCACTGGAACTTAAATAACTGAAACACTCAATTAAACCATTAGTTCCACCAAAACATTAACACTTAATTGTTCATCAAAATCTTAAGATCAACACTAACAAGCTCTTCTGTGAGAGAGCTGATGAGCTTGTCTTTGGGAGAGCTGTCGAGCGAGAAAACTGACAAGCTCTTCTTTGGGAGAGATGTCGAGCTCTGCAGGAAGTGAGATGATGAGAGGATCTACTTTGCTTTGCTCCTTTTGATATTATACTTTACACTTGGTGATTTTTATCACTGCAAGTGTTTCATTATCGGGGAAGAATCCTCATACCCGTCTTCTACCATCAGGGAGTTATCCTCATACTTGAGAAATTTGTTAATGGACCGTCCTCTTTTGTTAGGGAATTAACCTCATACCTGGGGGACATGTAAATGTACACTTGGTGATATTTATCATTAAGTGTTTGATTATCGGGGAGGAAACTTCAGACCCATCTTTTGTCGCCAGGGAATGAACATCATACCCATAAAATTTGTAAACGTCCTCCAGGGAGTTACCCTCATACCCGAAGAATGTTTAAATGTCCGTCGGGAAGTTAGCCTCAAATCTTGGGAATTTATAAATGTTTGCCGGGGAGTTACCTTTAGACCCGGGGAATTTGTAAATGTCTGCCAAGGAGTTAGCCACACACCCGGGAAATTTGTATGTTCTTCTCTTTCTCTTTGCCCTCCTTCATAACTCCTTCATAACTAGCTTGCTTGCCAAACGAGTTATGAATGTAGAATGCGGTTTAAGGCACTTTAAGTATTAAATCAACAAAATACAATATTATGTAATTCTTAGGGACTTTAGTGTATTTAGCCCTCAAGGGCCTTAAACAATTAACTCTAGATAAGTTTATTTAAAAAAAAAAAACTTTTAGGGGTAAAACTGAAAATATTATGTGTTACCTCAGATTATTGGGGAGGCACCCTCAGTCCCGAATTCTTCTGCCGGGGAGTTATCCTCATACCCGGGGAATTGCAATTGACTTTTAAAGACATCAATGATAATTTATAAGTTTATGTTAAAAATTAATTTTAGGGTAGGGACAATAAATATAATTGCTACCACATGGGACTTAATGTATTTTGCCCTAAGCCACAATCATAAGTTTAGTTTCTAATATAAACCTTAGGGGGGTAAAGTTATAACTAACTCTAGATAATTTATAAGTTTATTTGAAAAACAAACTTTAGGGGATGAAATTGCAAATATAATTATTACCTCAGGGGTTTTTGTGTTTTTAGCCCTAGGAATATTTTCCAAACCATTTGCATTCAGAGTAGTCGCCTCTTATCATAGATCA
Organism: Eucommia ulmoides; assembly: GCA_016647705.1. Taxonomy (NCBI): domain Eukaryota; kingdom Viridiplantae; phylum Streptophyta; class Magnoliopsida; order Garryales; family Eucommiaceae; genus Eucommia; species Eucommia ulmoides. The sequence goes on along the minus strand of CM028332.1, from coordinate 29,235,899 downwards.
TAGGGAACTTATTAAAAATAAAGTTTAGGGGATGAAATTGCAAATATAATTGTTACCTCAGGGGCCTTTGCGTATTCAACCCTAGGTTAAGTTTTTCATTGCTCATCTCCTTAACTGCTGTCGCCACTCCTTGGTTGGAAAATAGGCTTCTTTCGGATTATTCGAAGCACAGTTCACCATGTAATCGTACAGTCCCCCTATCCAATCAACGTGTATTGTCTCAGATTTGAGAGACGAGGCGAAACAGAACAATTTGGTGCACTCCGATGCCGATAGAAGTGATACGATCGAGCATGAAGGCAGTGGAGGAGATAGAAACGATGGTGGAAGCGGCGGTGCTACTCACAGTAGAGTTAAGGGACCCTGGTAACTGGAAGAAGACGCAGTACTGTGCCAATTGGTAAGTAAATTCAGGGTGAGGAACTGGAGCTTGATCGTTCGTAGAATTCCTTACTGGTCCGGCAAGTTATACCATTTTCGGTAGCGTAATCAGCTTGACCCTAGCGTGAAGCGCAAGCCTTTCTATGGTGATGTTTCGACGTCTCTTTTGCTTCATGCATAGTATGAGATGACAGCGACGTAGTCTATCTCATCGCCTTTCGATATCTTCATCGATAGAATCATCGAAAATTACCAATGGTTACAGATCTGGCATCGATCGCAGTGGAGGCCTCAAATCTAGAGACCGATGGTGTTGCGAGTTTCCAATCTGGAAGGCGCCATTGTTACAATGTCAGATGTTAACGATGTGGCGGTGGAAACACCGTAGCTGAATGGTGGCATCTCCAAAAGCGGTATCAAGAGTTCATAACCGACTCCCGAACTTTAAAGATATCTCTGGTTAAGGCCAACTTTTTGTCGAGTCAAAACTTGGGACATTTTAAAATAAAAATGAATTTTAAAATCTCAGTGACCAAGCGTACCATTTAACTCAATGCAAAGTAGAGACTTTATCTTTTAAAGAAATTTCGGCCCCAAAAAATGTTTTCAAAGCTGGCGCCTAGAAAAGCCTTTAGAACTATTTTTTCTAAAACAAATGTATTTTAGAGGGAGGAAACCAAATCATGCCTTTATCTTTTCATGCATTTTTTCCCAAATTCGGGGTGCGTCAGAAGGCGACTCTGTTGGGGACTTTTGAGGGTTAGGCCTTGTAGGAGTTAAAATCTATCTTCAATTTCAAACTAAGTCCAAGACAATATGTTTTCAATTTTAAACATAATACCCTTTTATCTAAAAAAAATGTAATTAAAAAAAAAATTGCATATTCGATTTTGCATGCATATGGGTGTGTGAGTACATTTATTTCTTGCTTTATATCTTGCATTTTCCTGGATTTATTTCCCATCTTTATTTTCTGGCATTTATTTTTTGTCATTATATTTCAACATTTTATTTTATGTAATCTCTCTCCATGGCACGAGCATCAAACCATATATTGCATATCACAACCTTATAGTAGGGACTAAAACTGATGTGTAGAAAACCCGCAGGGTTTGGTCTTGAAACCCTTAGGATTAGAAAGAGGAGTCCGTAGGAGGTAAGCCGCGTAGATTATCTACTAGGACCAGTTTCGAAACTTGCCTCGCTTAAATCACCAACCAACGATAGATGTTCCTCGGGGAAGACGTTGGAGTTTGAAGACCTGGGAACTAGACCTTTCTCGAATGCATTAGTAGAAAAACCATGAAGCCCATATAGTAAACCTAGGATAGAAGGATACCCAAAAAAAAATACCCTTTTGGCGTTAGGACACTATTTTGGAGAAAGATTTTTTTTACCATATGTACGTTGTTTATACATCTATTGTTCTGGATCCGTAGAAGAAATCTCTAGGACTAATACGGGGCATAATAGACAACCTAGGAATTCCTGTTTCTCTCTCATATTCTGGAAGTTTGTTCAAAGTCAAAAGCATTTTTCGAAATAGGACAAGTAACAAGTCGTAGGAGAAGAATAGGAATCCCTATTTTACCTATACGATGCTTAGTGCAAAAAACTCTTTCATGTGGCAATCACCTCATATAACTCATGAATGCCTTTTGCATCTAAAATAAAACACATAAAATGATTATCTTGATAATTCACAAATACATTCGTCTTTTGAATAATTTACACAATAACCTTACATCAATAAGTCATATAAAAAATAGTCTTTACCAAATAACCATCAAAAGGTTTACATGCTAAGACAACATGATGGAATCAAATTTGCAAAATTGTACTAAGTTTACCAAGATGCTAGAAAGTGTTGCTATTCTGAGTAAAACACTAGATGAGATAAATCCAACACCACTGTTGGGGAAGATTAAAGAACAACCTCCATCTCCACCACATAGGGCAGACGATAACATGACCCTCGACCAAATATAAGAGTGGGTATCTTACAATACCTATGACAATAGAAGAATATGGAGGCATGACCGTAAATCCCCTCATGGAGAATGGATCGCCTCAGGAAATTGCGAAAAAGCCTATTAGGTAAACTACTCAGAGCCCATGAACGAAGTCAACAACCATGAAATCAAGTGGGAGGAATACCAGAAAGACCCTGAAGATGAGAAGAACTCTAACAAAAGCTAAAATGACACCTGGACTACTAACATGGAATCAATGACTTAAAACACCTGCCCTCCAAGCACTTGAAGATGAGGTCTCTAAGCAAAACTTCATCCAAAGACAAATCTCTAAGATGTGGGAGCAGATCAACACCATGGGTCAAACTATCAAAGAATTAGGACAAGCCACACCTAACTTGTAGACCCTTGCAAGACTAACACTCCAAAGGCCAGGACCCTGTACCCGACTCCCGTGTTTGGAACCCCAGTTTACCCTAAGCGACAACCATTTACCCCTATACCAAACTCCTACAACTCTCATAAAACCCATTAGTATCTCAAAATCACTTGAACCTATCAGGAGCGTAGGAAGTTCCTTACACTTCCTATTCCCCTCTCCCAGATTTACCACCATTGCTTAAGTGAAAATCTGTTGGCACCTCTTTCGATTCACTGACCTAATCCTTATTCTCATTAGTTTAACCCATATGCCTTGTGTGAATACCACCCCAGAGGAGTTGTCCATCGCAAGGATCAGTGCTACGTCCTAAAAAATCGTGTCGAGGGTCTCATCCAAACAGGAGTGATCAACGCCAATAAAAAATAGACTAACCCAGATGGGGTAGTAAGTTAAGAAAGGAAGAAGATATCTATCTACTTTGATCTTTATGTTTTTCTCTTAAGTAAGTGTTTGGTGTTTAAGTAATGTACTAAATCGACTATGGTGTAGCCTTACTTTTATGAAATGCACTATTATCTATCTAAAATTAATTTCAACTAATATTTTTGGCTTTCAAAAGTTGAACTGTCTATCATAATTTATACACCACGAGAACATCAAGGTTTTGATAATATAATATTAATATTAAGGTGGGACATAATCTAAAGAAAACTTTCAAAGGAAAGTCTTATTTCAATGAGACAATGGTGAGATATTGACAATAAAATCTGAGAAAATTATACGGAAAACCTAAAATCCTTGATGTAGAATCATTACATACGTTTCAACTTGGTATGTCAAAGAAACCGTGAAGAATTAAATAGAATATTTGCAGAAGACATCCTCATCCAACTCAAGGAAGAGATATCTGGAGACTCAAAAGGATGATTCATGATGAAGCATTGAGAAAGAAGAAAGAAAGTTTCAAAACCCGATCTTGGTAAAGAGAAATTCTTGAAAAGAAGGTCGGGTAGGTGAACGAAGAAAGATTGTCCTCAAGGAAAAGTTGTATAAACTAGGATCGTGCCTAGAAATAATAGATCCATTGAAGAAAATTCTTAGAAACCCAAGAGACTTACTCTAAATACTCAAAAAGTAGGGCATGTCTTTCCATTCTAAGGAGGAAATAAGTAAACAAGAAAAATACAAGAAGATGTTACTATAAGAAACAACTTAGAAGGGATAGATTCAACGAAGACCTCAAGATGGACTCAAGTTAGCTTATTCTCAATGTGTCAAATCATGTAAGTATGTGTTGAGGAAAGAGAAAAAAACAACTGGTTTCAAAAAGTTTCTAAACACTGAGTGGTCACACGAAGGCAATCAAGTGGATCAAGTTATCTATATAATCCGATCAATTAAATCATAGGGAGGTCTCAACACTTAGTGCCTTGGGCAAAAGATCTCTTTCTCTCTCTTGTCAGGTACCAATAAATTTCCCCATTCAAGGACAGTGGATGATACTTTAAGATGGCTTAAGGCAAAGAGCATTTAACTTAACCCTAAAAAGGGAACCGTAAGAACCATGATAATAAAACAAATAAGATAGCAATGAAATGAGATCCTTATGTAAACAAAAAATTAAACTACCATCTATACGTCGATTTAAGAGAGCATAACTAAATACGAACAAGGAATTCAAATTTTACAAACTATTACTAGGTAAAGCTACTAATGTCTTAAATGCAGGAAAAAAGAATACAAATGAAAGGCCCAACTACAAGCATCAAATGATCGACGATCAGGGAGCGAGGGTTAAATTCAGAGTCCTCACATAATCAGGATCTTCCAAACAAGAAACCTCAGCCGTAGACATCTCAAGAGACCTCGGGATCACTGGAAAAAATAAGGATCTATTCAAGCCATATACTCTGAATAAGCATAAAGATGGGCTGAAACGGCATACCATCCGAGGTCAAAAGGCACCGCTACCATTGAGCATACGCTGCAGTATCTTGAGTTCATTCCTAAATCGAAAGTTATATCGTGCTATAAATCTATATCAACCACAGGGATTTGATATTTCCGTACGAACTAGAAAATAACTCAAATATGGATATAAGAAACGCAACCACTAAATTTGAGAATTGGGATAAAAGGAAAATTCACGCAATCCAGATAGATGTCAGTAGAGATCATACAATGAGTGGTCCATATCACATTGGAGTTGATAATTTCCAAGAGAAGTAATATCTAATTCGGAGGATATCCAGATAGATGTCAGTAGAGATCATACAATGAGTGGTCCATATCACATTGGAGTTGATAATTTCTAAGAGAAGTAATATCTAATTCGGAGGATATCCAAGTTGTTGCACAATCAAGCGAAGTTGTGAAGATAGTCAATCCACAATCGGCTCTTTCAAACACCTAATCGCCAAAGGCAACATAGTCAAGTGGGAAATGAGCCATGTGTGCGACAAACAACTCTCGAAAAAATAATGACCACCATCATGGAAAACTGTCAGTGATTAATACAATTTGGTCAATTAATCGCTCAAAAATTATAAACTTAAATAGCACTACGATACTGATTTAGTACGATGTTTAAGTAGGGTATCGAACCGCAAGGATCGATCTTATAATTATCAATTTTCTATTATTTTTCTACCTTTGGTGAATAGGAGAAATTATTTTTGATTTTTTAAAATAAAGAAAAAAAATCTTAAGTCTAAAAATAAAAATAAAATAAAGAACTGGGTTAGGAATTACGGGTTCAGTATTTTGAGAATTGTGTTTTTCTCGTATTTTCAGTGTAAATCGGATTTGTGTAAATGAGCGTTCCCAGCTACAAGTCAGAACTAATTAAAAAGTTATGGATTATTATTCTCTGACATGATCTATCTTCGGTATTTAATTCCTACACTATGCTAATATAACTAATCTAAGGTGAATTAAAATTTAGACATAAATTATCTAGACCAATAATCAATCTCCAGGAAAACTATTGCGTGACTATTAGATCTAGACCACATGTACAAGATCTAATGTTCTGCTAGTAATTGGATCTACACCAAAATCTCTATAAGAGCATTTTGACAATAAATTAAATCACAATAATACCAAGATAAGAACGAGATTATTGTCACACAATTGTTTACACAAAATCCATCAATCATTTAGATAAATACAATATTATATAATATAAAAGATAACATACCACAATCCTAATTTGGTAGAAGGAGGTTTAGTCACGCATCACCGTGAAGAAATGAAGAAAAATGAAATAAAATAAGAAAAAAGAAAAAGAGTTGCAGAAAATTAGCCCCAAAACTATACAAGGAGGCCTACAAAATATGAGGTTTAATGTTGTATTTATAACTCAAGAGATACATGAATGATTTTGGGGACAAGACAAATCAAAATACCACCAAGTCGTGGTAAGAAATGGTGACAAATATAGGAAAATCATGCAGGAGTGATGAATGATCAGTGAATTTGGTAGAAAATGGGCTAAACAAAACTAAAATGTAGAGTTGGCCTGATTCAGGCTGCAAATTGGGCCCAAACAGGTTGGAAATGGGCTAAAAACGGAATGAGCCAAATTTGGGTTGGATTTGGGCCAAAAATAAGATGCAAAATGGGTTGGCCCATTGGCAACTAGCCAAGCCACGCGCAATCCGCGGCTACGTAGGAGGAAAAAATTTAAATGGTTATATCATTTTCATACGAACTCCGATTTGACTTTATAACCAGTCGTTTGAAAGCTTACAGAGTCCAATTTCATATTCAACTTATTTGATCTCAAAATTTCAATTGTGAATTTATTTATGTCCAATAAAGTAAACAGAGGTCTTCATTCTAGTGCCACACATCGAGAGTTTTATCCGTTTTATATTTTTTTTTACGCATTTTGCATCCAAAAAGTGTTTTTTTTTTTTTTTTATCCAAATATTCAAATCTGCAAAAATAAATTAATTTATAATAATTTAATTTATTTAAAAGATTAATAAAACTTTGTTTAGTGATATTAAATTACAAAAATGCGGTGCGATCACCAGAACAAGGGGTATTATTAGCCAGGACGAGCCACTCAGCACAATCATCCGGCACCTACACCAATCCCTATAACTACTCCAGGTATCTTTATAATGACTATATCCCTAATCATTTGAGAACCACCATTGCAGTGTCTTTAGTACCAAATAATCAGTAGTATTGCTTGAACGAAGAGATAGGCGTTTTCTTTTGACACCTAGAGTTTGGGATAAATGGGTCTTCGACAATGTTGCCCAAAAATAAGGGGTCTTTCTCGATAGAGGGAGTTGAAGTAAAAAAGATGCCTCTGCCAAGCAAGAAGTTAGTTGGTTTGATTAATGAAAATCTCTTATTTGTTTTGCTTAATTTGCAACTCAAGAAAGAAAGTTAATTCTTCTATCATACTCATTTCAAATTCAACTTGCTTAATATTGGCAAACTCTTAACAAAAATCATCATTAGTAGATCCCAATATATTATCATCAATATATATTTGTACTAATAGTATTTCAGACACATTCTGCTTGATAAACAATGTAATGTCACTAAGACTCCATCGAAAACTTTTTTTGATCAAATATTGACTAAGTTTCTCATACCAAACGCGCAGAGCTTGTTTGAGTTCATACAAAACCTTCTGAAGTTTAAATGAATAATTGGATAATTTATCACTCTCGAACCCTGGTGGTAGTTTAACATAAACTTCCTCTGACAGAAAGCCATTTAAGAATGCACTCTTTACATCCATTTGATATGATTTAAAATTACATGAACAAGCAAATGCGAGTAACATTCTAATAGCTTCTAGTTTAGCCACAGGTGCATATGTTTCATTATAATCATTATCCTCTTCTTAATTATAGCCTTGTGCTACTAATCTTGCTTTATTTCTAACAACCATACATGTTTCATCCTTTTTATTACGATGAACCTATTTAGTACCAATGACAGAATGAAATTCAGGTCTAAGAACTAAAGACCAGACTTTATTGTACTCAAATTGAACTAACTCTTCTCATATTACTAAGATCCAAGACTCATCAGTTAACGCCACATTAAAATTCTTAGGCTCAATTTAAAATAAAGGACAAGATAAATTATATCCCTAAAAAAGGATCTTGTATTTACATATATTTAGAAATTACCAGTAATTTCTTTCACCGACTATCCCGACATTGTTTTTATAGCACATGGTAAAGTCATCTCTTCACTTTTTGACTCCTCTTTCTTTGGATTTTGTGGTTCATTTGTCATATCAACTCCTTGGTTTTGCTTAGTCAGTGTACCTACATCATCATCATCCAAAATCTTTCTCGACACAATACGACATGCATAGATTCTTCCACTATTAAAGTACATTTATTATATATTCTATAAGTTTTACTCTCCGAAGTGTACCCAAGAAAAATACTATAATTAGATTTTGCATTTAAACATGAAAAATGTTGAGAAGAGAAATCGTCAAATAAACATCTATAAGTATTTTTAAAATGTTATGCAATAAATAATGTGCTACTATCATGCCATTCTTAATTCTCCATCTATTGTGATAAAAAAAATCACATTATGACATTTATCACATAATTAACTAATGCTAAGCAGGTTATGTTTAAGACCGTATACTAAAATAACATCTTCAATAATTGTATACCCATTACCAATATTACCTATACTGATAATTTTACCATTTGTATTATCTCCAAACATCATATGACCTCCGTCTTTAAGCATCAAAGACTTGAATTTAGATTTGTCACCCATTATGTACTGAGAACAACTACTATCTAAGAATAAGTTTTCAGTGCCTACTGATGCTTTCAGAATAACCTGCAAGGAGCATTTCAAATAGTTCCAAAGTGGTACCCAGTCTAAGTGGGTCTAGTCTGGTTAGTTGAAACAATTTTTGTTTCTTTAGGAACCCAAACTTGTTTGCATTTAAATACTTTTCAAAAATATTTACTAATGGTATGCCCCCACAATGTTACATTTAAAATTTCTAACAGTATTTCTGGTTTTAGAAAATAATTTATGAAATCTTTTTTTATTTAAGATTTTTCTGAAACCCAATCCCATCTTTATCAAAAATCCATCTTGAACTCTTGGAAAGTATTTTTAAAATATTTTCACCACTTGTGAATTTAAGAACATTCAAATGTAAATCCGAAACTTTAGATTCCAAACTTCATCACTTGTTTGTTAATTATGCTAATTGTACTTTGTAGGGTAGTAATTTGAGAACATTGAAATTTATAATCATGTGTTAGTTCTTAATAATTATCAAATAAATCATCGAAATCTAAAGGGAAAGAACAAGAACATTTCGTTACCTCATCTCCAATGTCCATCAAAGCAAGCATATATGAATCATTACTGCTCAATTTTTTGGACCTACTCGATTCTAAGTCATCCTAGTTGGCTTTCACTAATTTCTTCTTACTTTTCTTCACTTTTTTTTCTTTTCCTTTGTCTTTTTCTCTTTTTCCTTCTTTGGGTCGAGACAGTCGGATTGGAAATGCCCGTTCTTGTGACAATTAAAGCATTCCACATTATTCATATTGAAATTTTTATTTCCATTGAACATTTGTCGAATCACCTTTCAGATTTTTTTTTTTATGAAAAGTGCCACATCCTTTTCTTTCTTGTTGTTAAGACTAATGTTATTACTATCATCTCATTCTTTATTCTTTTGAACTTTCAATACCAATAACATCTTTTTGATATATCCTGTTTCATCCTCACATCCTTGTATCTCATGGGTCATTAGGTTACCAATAAGCTCATCAATAGGGTAAACTGTGAGATCTTTAACTTTCTCTATTACAGTTCCTTTTGGCTCTTAGAATTTTGTCAACGATCTCTAATTTTTTTGTACTTTATCCTCCACTGAATAAGGCTTTCTGAATTGACCAAGGTTGTTGTAGATATTATTTAATCTTGTTTAAAATTTTGAAATTGATTATGTTTCACCCATTCCGAATAGCTCAAATTGATGAACTAAAGCATTGAACTTGGATTGTTTCACCTGATTTGTCCTTTCATGTGTGATTTGCAATGTGTCCCACATTGTTTTTTACTGATCCACAAATTTAAACCCTGTTATATTCATTTCCATCTAAAGAACAAAATAAAATGTTAATAACTTGAGAATTGATAGAAAATTTATATTTATTTGAGATAGTTAGTTGTTCCTTCTTCCTAATCACTCCATTCCCCTTAGGATTGAATGTACCATTCTCCATGGCAAGCCACATATCATAATTAGTGAATTGAACAAAAGAGATTATTCTATCCTTCTAGAATGAATAGTTATCACCTACAAACAAAGGTGGACAATGCATAGACTACCCTCACCTAGAGTGCGTATGGGGTGTGCTATGTGATCTTTCTTAGTTTGGATATTTAGACAAACGAGCCAAACCAGCTCTGGTACCAATTTTTAGCCCAAAGAGCTACCCAAGAGGGGGTTAATTGGATAGTTACTAAAATTTAAACAATTATGTCCTTTAAACATAAATAATTAATGTTCCTAAATCAATTGTTATCTTAATACAAAGCAGAAATGTGTTTAATACTAAGTGCACATCTAAACACAAAATATGAAATAAAGTAATGCTGCACACAAGAATTTATCTGGTTTGGCAAGCTACTCTTACTTATATCCAGTTCTCCGACTACACGGAGATTTACAATCCACTAAACCCCTTGATTCATTTACCAGGTAGGAACCAAACCCTTACAATTGTCAATTCTTTTCATAGGCTCAGAATCAACCTTTACAATACCCTATTCCTTTTCACAGACTAAGAATCAATCTAATACTCTCTCACTTATCTTTTTTCACAAGGTCAGGACGAACCTTTACGATTCAATCTTTAATTCAATGACAGGTTGAATCAAAACTTAGTTAATTTTAAGGAAAAATAATAACTAACATTTTTAACAGGACAAAGATTAAACCCTATTTTTTTTTTTAACAGGAAAAAAATCAAAACCTAGCTATCTTGACTAGACATCATCCCAAACGTGTCTAATCCTCTCAAACTCACAAATACAAAAAAATATATGTTTATTCCCACAAGAAGTTTCTACCACCTCAATATAGATATACTCAATTAATGGCTGAATATTTTTTACGTGATAGATACAATGTGAGAAAAATAAAATATGATTAAATAAATAAGTTGGTAGCACAAATTAAGTACATAATTAGATAATCATGTAAAAAACCATTTAAAAGATTTTTAGTCTTTTAAATTCAAAACAATTTTCTAACAATCCTAAGCCAATCAATCAATATAAATATGACTTTAGAAAGAAAATAATAAAGTTTGGATGAATCTCATCAGGAAACACCGAAGATAATGATAATATTGCAATTAGAACTTAAATCGGTAACGCCAAACAACAAACGCTTTAGATAAAGAACTTGAATATAATTTTTCGTTGAAATCTCAGTAAAATATCACTCATATGAAAGCACAAAATTGATATTCTTGATTTGTTTAATTCCATTCCCGCAGATATCTATTAATAGACCTAAAACTAGCCATCCACCAGCTAGTTTTTAAAAGACATGTCATTAAATGATACTCTAAGACCTTACATAATAGATCCTGTCAATTTTGAAATGTTTCAATTAAAAAAATTCATTGAATCACTCATTTAAGTCCATTAAACTATTCCCAGTTTAAAACTATAAGAATAGCAAATATTAAACCATTTAAATTAAGAAAATCTCAAAATATATGGACCAAATCAATAGAGATTACATAATAAGTCAATCATAATTAAATTTCACTCAAATCCTTCAAATATTTCTCTTGGAATCATAAAAAATGGATAGTTTTATTAACAAGAGACCAAATCATCCGAAATGTTGACTGAGATAGTTGATTGACCGACCACTGCCATTCGGTCGACTTCCTTGTACCAAGGCTGAAATGGCCATTGGCCTTACACCCAGTTGGTTGATCGACCTACCCAGACGATTGACTGACTCGATCAGTGGGTTTCTCGTTTTTATCTATTTCATTCACTAAACCATTCGGTTGACCGATCCTTCTCTATCAATTGACTGAATTAATCAAAGTGCTTACTTCCACATCCATTTCAACTACTATTTTAAACGGTTGGCCGATTTATTTTCTCGGATGATCGATTAGATCAAGAGGACTCTATTTTAACTGCTAAAACTCACTGTTTTAATAAGTCGACCGACCCCTTTTTCCAGTTAACCGAATTGACCCGAAAACACAATATTTTATACTTCAAAACATTTTTTTTTTAAAAATTAGGCCAATTATCAAAATCATTTCACAAAAGGAGCACATAAAATATTTCATTTTAGGATTGGGCGCAGGTGGATGACTCAAGTACCCCACAACAATGAAACAATTGAGAGCTTGACCTCTCTTTGTTTATTAGAAGATTTACTGACAAAGCTTTCTTTATTTCCATTTTAGAGAATTATGTAGGGCCTTTCTCAATCCTTTTACAAACATATATGCCATGGTTTATTACTTTTAAACTTATCATTTCTTATCATGTTACACATAAGATTACTTCATTTTAAGTGTCGTACGTGATCCTAATTCGGGTTGCATTAAGATTATATAAGTAAAAAGCTGTTTTCACCTAATTTTCTTCAACATCTTCAAAATTCTTTATATCTTCATTATATCCATCTTGTACCCTTTATGTTTTATTCACATAATATTTTTCTTAATCAATTGTATGGAACTATAAATCTGAATCACTCAAAAAAATTATTAGTTCCACCAAAAATATCAATATTTAATTTCTCATCAAAACCTTCGATTAAACAGGGGGTATACATGCTTGGTTCATTTTCTATGGCCACTGCCCCGAAGAAATTTGTGATCGTCGTGATCAACTACTTCACCACATGGGTTAAAGCCAACGTAGTGGCCAAAATCACCGATACCAAGATCAAATATTTTGCATGGAAACACATTGTTTATCGATTTGGAATTCGTCAAACCATCATCAATGACCACGAGACACAATTCGACTGCAAGTTGTTCGACAATTTTTGCCCGGGATTGGGCATTTGTTATCATATGTCGACCTCGGGCCATCCACAATCAAACGGCCAAGTCGAGTAACCAATTGAACGATTTTACATAAGCTGAACGGTCGATTAAAAAATTCCAAGGCCAAGTGGGTAGAGGACCTCCCCTCAGTTCTATAGGCCTACCTCGAGACTCCAAGGACCTCTAATAGGGATATGCCGTTGTCCATTGCTTTTGGATAAAAAAACATTGATCCTAATAGAGCTGGGTTTACCAACTTATCGAGTAGCCCATTGTGATGTCAACGAAAATAAACATAAGCTTCCATTGAACGTGGATCTGTTAGAAGACTGAAGCTTAATGCGCCTACATTTGATAAGCAGCCTATAAAAGACGGATGGCTTGCTACCACGACAAATGAGTCAAAACACGCACATTTAATGAAGTTAACTTTATCTTAAGCAAGGCCAAGATTGCTACAAAGGGCCAAGTAGAAGGCAAGGAAGGCCCAAACTGGGAAAGACCCTACTGGGTCACTAACATTATGGTGCCACGACACTTACAAGTTAGATAATCTAGAAGAATGACCATTGGGAAACCTGTGGAGTGTAAAACACTTAAAATAGTATTTCCAATAGCAAAAATTTATGTATGTCATGTTTCGCGCTCGGCTTATGATTTTTTTCCTTTGCTTGAAATCTCTACAAATGTCAATGCATTATAGGATAAACACCAAAACTACATCAACTACCCTACTCGGTAAGGTGGGTAGGAAAGAGACCACAACCATCTCACTAGGACACACTCATTTAACCAGGTAGCTTTGGCCATTCGACTTGTCTGGCTTTGCAATAGCATAAAAGACCTTTCATATACCTGAGCACACTCGATACCCCATACCTACCTGAGTAAGGGCTAGTGAGAAGAGGAGGTCATCGAACTAAGAACCTATTTGGTTTGGTGTTTTACAACTGATTTTCTACGATAAACATATTTCTTCAGGATAGTTTTCTACATAACTACATGGTACGGTTACTTGTTTCTTATTGCTTTGTCCCTTACATATCATATCAACACAAACTTGGAAAACAAGAAGTAAACAAAGAAAACAAAAGGATTTTACATTCGTATATCAATACAATTCGTACAATCGTACCCATGCATGATCTAAAATATGGAAAAGAGGTACAATATCTGCAAGTCATGTATTTACATAAGAAAAGAAAAGTGGACAGGACATAGAGAAGCAAAGAGGAGCAAGCAAACTCCTTCATGTCGTCTTGTTTCCCCTTTAAACAGTAAGAGGCAGCACAAAAAAAGTCTTTTTCGCCCATTGGGCAAGAAAGAGAAGATACCTCCCATTTTTCTTTTACTCCTGAAATGCAAGATGAGCCTGGCCCCTTGGTCTAACCTTATTGTTAGAGAATGATTCGAGCCCGTCCACAGACTTATAGTTTGAGAAGGTGGCAATGAGAGTATAGATCTTCGACTTCTAATCGGTGCACTTCCTCTCTACGGCCAACCTTCCTTCTTGTTAATAGTACATTTCAACTACTAGGTTAGCAGATTTTGCCTTTTCTGTCTCTAAAGGCTCCAGGGTGTCCAGGACCCTAGCCACCTCCTTGTAATGGTGAGCGTCCATACCAACGAAAAGGATATGAATCTCCTCCAAATGGCGAAGACATTAAAATGATTGTTGTTCCATCTTAGTGCAGAATTAGAGCATTAGTTGTTCGTGCCTTACGATTTACCTTGTAACGACACCCTTCGATATCCTCATGAAGACCTATTGATCGAAAAATTATGAAAGTTCGAAAGAACAAAAGAGAGTCAAGAAATGGGTGGAGACAATATCAAGGAATGACAAGTGAAAAAATAGAACAAGCCTTAAATAGGAAATTACATAATGAAAAACGCAAAGGGCCCACCTAAGAAGTAACTGACAGTAGATTGGATAGGGGATCCCAAAAGGTTATCTAAATAGATACGCGAAAGGAATCCCAAAAGATTGTAAACATAGATACGTGCAGTTGAGTTGGCCCTAGGTAACACTCGACTCGTCCAATTTGGCATGTAAACCAAAAAGATTGTTCAAGTCTAGGTGGGAACAACTATACCACAACGGAACCCTCTTTCTTTGAATAGACAGTACAGGAAAAGTCATCCTACCTTACATAACAAAGCCCAACATATAATTGGCGACCTTACCCAGGTAAACTAGTGTTGGCCAAGGGAGATCCTCATCGAAGATATCAAAATGACCAAGTCGGCTAACTAGAGACCACAAAGGTAAAAAATAAAATATGAATTTAAGGATACAAAAGCGAAAATAAGTTCTACCACTAATAAATGAAGGCCAAAGTAGTACAAATGGTAGAGACCATCCACAATAATATAGTTCAACATGATGGCTATACGTTCCTAGATTTTCACTTTTTGGGTCTTACTTTCCGTCTCCGCAACAACTCTGTTTGACCTATACCTCACCAACTCTAATTAGAGCTCGTCCAAACTCTCACGAAGTCCATTCACGCACTCCTTCTCGTCCTCCAACTTGGATAGTGTATCTAGTACCTCAACCACTGTGTTATAGTGGTAGGCTTCAAGACTTACGAAAGAACACGGAGCGTCTCTAGCTTGGGTAATTGATACAATGATCACCTCTCTGCCTTCAATTGCTGGATGAGGACTTCAACTCTTTTCACATCACGGTTCTGCTTGGCTTGGAAATTCTTGACATCCTTTTGAAGACCCATTGCCAAACTCTATTAGCATGAAGTAAAGAAAAAACGAATAAAGAATAGACGAAAAATCAGCAACCTCAAAAGGGGCACATTAGGAGGCACGAGCTCTAAGCGCCAATGATTGATTAGACATGGTATCTAAAAAGTTGCAGTAGCAAAACACAATGAGAACCCTTGGAATCGTCATATCCATTGCATTAATACCAAAGCGACATAGGAAATCTCCATGTCATAGAATCAATCAACTCCTAAAGGTGACTACATGACCCGGTAGGTACACGTAGAACAGAAAGAATTTGGAAAAGATAAGATATTGGCTGACCCCAATAGCCCAAGGTCCTAGACTCAAAAGAGACCAAAGATTAAACTCGAACATGCCCGACAAGTCGAGTGAATCGGGAGGTCATCATACCCTAAAGGCCTTCAAAGTCAAAGCAACCCTCAATGGTCCTCTATAGCCCGCACGACATTGTCCGCCAAGCTACCACTAATGTAGTATTCCTCTGGTACACTACACACTCAGTCACCAAGAAGACAAAGGAGAGCAAAAGGGAAACCGAAATCATTGTTATATATAAACAAAAAAGGGAGAGGTGCCCCTATACATTCAAGAAGAAAAATATAGAAAAATAAGAAACAATATCAAAAGAAACAAAAGAAAATAAAGACAGTGAGAGCCCGTATCTCTTCTTGTCATCTTCTTCGACCTGGATCCATTTTCTCATTGGTGGAAGGGTTTCTATCCAGCGCTTTGTAATCCTCGAGCATGTTGAGTAGCTCCTTAATCTTATTCCTACACATTCAGCACCGCACCACAATCTCAGCTTGGAGTTCCTCTTCAACCTTTGGAGTGGCCTCAATGTTTTTGGTCCTAGCCTCTTCTTCTTCGAACTTATCCAACATCTCTAGCCTCTCCATGACGGAAGCATAGTGACTAGGGTCTAGGACGATGTACAAGGCTTGATGCTCCTCCAGCTTGCGGAGGCGATGGTGAGGCCTTACTTTCTCATTCAACTCAGTGACTAATGTATCCATCCTCCGTACTTTCCTGAATTGCTTCTCTTCATGATCCTATATTTTGTAGTGAACATTTTGAAGAGAAATATGGACATAAATGAAGTAGTACGGCACACCTTAAATAGGCAGAGGAAAATAGAAATGCCAAAAGGTGAGAATCTCAAAGGTTGTGCGCTGACGATACTAATAAATAAGGAATGTCAAAAGGCTACAACAACTGCAAAAGGAGTTTATGAGTGTTTTTTTTTTACCAAGAAATCAAGTACTTTTAGATTCAAATATTTGTGTGTTATCAAGTACTTTTCTTAGTATAATGTGTTTTTGTATTGTTTAATAGGTTTTTGAATAAATGGGTGAAAAGAGAAAGTCGGTACAAGTGTAGTAACTTCAAGGCCATTTTTGGCAGTGATTAAATTCTATTTTGGAAAAACCTAAAACATGTAAGCTGTATATATTTTTCTTAGATTTCTATAGGATTTTTATTCACCTCAATCGGAGTTTGGACGAGAAAGTTATAACCAAAATACCAAAGGGTGTCACCTTTGTAGCGGTGACACCACCCCCATGGCAGTCAAAATGTAGAGAGTTGCAAAACTCTCTATATTTCCAATGCCACAATGGTGATCCCACTACTGCAGCGGTTCGACAGCTAACATAATTGATATTTTAGGATATTTTCTTGATATTTCGGATCACTATTTTAATTCCTCTTGTCCCCAAACACTTAAAACATTTTGGGAGTGGTTTTGAGAGCTCTAAACCCATCCAACCAAGAAAAGATCACAAAGCCAAGAAGGAGGAAGCGATCTCGGAGGAGTTTCAGCAACGGTTCTTCGGATAACGGCTAGTGTCCTTGTTTCTCTCTTTTATTCTTAGATTGGTTGGATGTTTTGTATACTTTTAGTTTGTATTTCATTGTATATATGGTTATGACCATGAAAAACTAAACATATAATGTCTAGGGCTTGATGTAATCCACAAAAATGCTGTTTGAATAAATTGAAGTTTTGTTAACAGTGGTTCATGTTTATTCGATTGTGTTTACTGTTTTTCCATGTTTATATGCTTGTTATGATATATTGAGAATATGGGGTTTGACACTTGGGAGAGGTAACCCTGAATTCGGACTAGAGCTTAAACACAATACGACGATCTAATGACCCGGGAGAGCGTTAGAAAGTGTGTAATCGGTGACGTTGGGATGAGATTCATGTGACCAAGTTTCGTATAGACGCTCAATGGGGACTTCGGCATTGACATGAAATCACATATTCACTCACTTTATACTCGAGAAAGGTAGTGAGTGAGATTTCGATACTAAGATTATCGGATATGTTGAAGGTCGTTAATGTAAACTAGATTGAAATGAACACATTTAAATGGATGAAGTTAATCCCTAGGCAATTTACTCCCATTAACATCTATATTAGTATATTAATATAATTAGTTAATTAGTTCAGTTTATTAATTATTATAAAAACTACATTTATGTCGCCTAGATAAAATTAGGTTATGACAAACACGGTACTCAATGACAATCTAATCCAATCCCTTTGGGTATGACAACCCTTACTCTTCCCACTTTATACTAAAACTTGACTCGTATACTTGCCGTGAAAGTAGCGACGTGATATTCCGCTACCAAGTTTTTGGCGCCATTGTCGGGGATTGATTTTTAGATTGTTGTTGATATTGTGAGTAAGTAACTTGAATTTAATTTGGGCATCTATTTTTATTTTTATTTTTTTATAATTTTTTGTTTGTAGTTTTGTTTTTCTTCCGAGATACTTGAAGATGTTAGATCAATAGGTACTTTTATAATTATTTCAACAATATTCCGAGCCATTTTATTGTGCTTGAGATCTTTACAACGAGTTGCTATTTGGGTTTCCTAATTATCGTTTCTAGAAGGAATGTCAATTAGTGATTTCTCGATGGGTTACAAGCCGCAACTAGAACGTGGATGGAAGGAGGAAATGGTACCACCTCTTTCTACAACCTAACTACGGACGAAGCCTTTTGGTCGTTGGAGGAATTGGCTGGTTTTGATTATCAAAGTTGGAATTATCCAACAAGCCACCAAAGCTTGGGGGATAGTTCTAACACTTCGGCTCCATGGATTGACATCCCAGACCTATATTTGGAGTCTTCCCCTACCCCAGAAGAAGTGTTCGCCACAGTTATGGGGTAAACTCAGATTTTAACTAGGAAAACGAATGACCTACTCAACAAGAACGAGGATCGTCTTGATAATATTAAGACGGTCTACTCCGAAATCGATGTGACTGTAACGTCTCTTCAGACGCAAATTGGTTAGCTTATCTGCTATGTTGAGACTAACTCTAAAGCGGTGGCACTGAGAGACGAATAAGTCACATTCATTCGTGAAAGCCAATGGGAGGAACCGAAAACGAGCGGAAGGAGCTTGGGTGAATTAAATAGCGATTAATCAAATGAGACGGGAACCCAAGCATGGATCGACGATGGTAATTATCAACCATTGGGATTCACATTGTGATGCCACCACCGATCCAAGACGATCATATCTACGAGGATCCAATGTGGCTCACTTGTCCTTCGATGCCATTTACAACATTTATAAAGGCCAACTAAGCACAAAATTCAGAGCCAATTCATGTTGAGAGAACGGGCCATATAAATCCAAATCTCGCCAAGCTTGAGGGCGTACAAAATCAAGACCCATATGTGGTATTGTACGATACTTGCTATGGGTGGAAGCCATTTTTTGACGAGCCATTCTCCGTGTCAAGCCGAAGACAATACATCAAGCGCTTCTTGGGAGGCAACCCAAGGTAAAAAAATAAATTAAATCCTTCACTTCCGACTTGATTCATAGGCGAGATTCTCTCGCCTTTTAGGTATGTGTTCTAAACCCCCATCTTCATTATCATGCTTTATGCATTCATTGGGATCGTTGATGGGTCGTTGTGGACACTGTCCATTTTAAGTTCGGGGGGTAATGTGTAGTATGTTTAGTATGTGTTTTAGTTGTTAGTTATGTTTTATTGTTTAAATGTATGCATGTTTGTTTAGGTTAGTTGTTGTTTGTGCTGAGTTTTGTACTTCATCTTGGCCATTACTCGATGATGAGTCTGTCCACTAGTTCTTTATTGAGGTTGAGCACATAATTCTCATTCATGTATGTTTTGTGTGCTTGACATTACGTTTTAGTAAAAGTTATTGTGGATCCTACTTGAACGAGCACGTTAACTCAATGTATAACTATCCAATCAATTTGAAACCGATTATCCATTAGTCAAGTTAATAACAATAGGGATTCTCGAACCTGGCTTGGGGGAAATTCGAGGCGAAATCCTAGGCGAGATTGTTCAGGAGATATGATTTAGGCAGTCATTTTAATCGCTTGAGCCTTTAAAGCTTACATTATTATATGTTTATCCCTCATTACCTGTCGAAGCCTTAAAGTCGTTTCAATTCTGAACACGTAACTAATACCCTAACCAATTGAATTCCTTCCAAACCTTTATCACTGAACCTAAGGAATAATTTTGAGTAAAATCAAGATGGCGTTTGTTTACGCAACTTGAAGTGAATGGTTGGGTTTTGGGCGATCTATTGATTGGTTTGGTATTCGAGTACTCACCTATTGTTTTTCTTTCGTATTTTTGACACCCGTAAAATTGTAATAATCGAATAAGTTGGGGGGTGTGGTTCATGTAAAAAAAAAAATATGTAAATATAGTTCAATTTCCGTTTCTTTTGACAAGTGAGTATGGAGTTCTTAAATGTTTGTTCAAGGTTGTTTCAAATTTATCTATGGGGGTTCGAGTGTGATTGTATGTCAAGCGTTGTCCCTTGGGTATCGGTGAGTTGACAACATTAACCTGTTTTATATTTTCGATAAACCCTTGGCCATGTTCCAAACCGAACCAAGTCCTATTGATCTTTTTGAACTTCCACGCCTACATTAGTGGAGAGTGGAACCCAGTCTGGCTTATGGAATTCCTATGCCTTATCGGTTTCAAATCATGAATTTTGTTGGTGGATAATCCAATCCGAACTTTGGATGGTTGTATTATTGAGTTCTCTCTCACACACTTTAACAAGATCTATAATGACGTTTACCATTGTTGAATGTTGAAATTCTAGAATATCACATGGTGCGTTTTACTCCTAAACTCGATATAATTGGGGGCCATTGAGGGAAAACGTTTTGGTCCTATTAGTTTAATTCGAAACTCGCACGCCGTTGTTTGTGTCTTTATTTGTTGTTTAATATTTATGTTTGTTAATTTGTTATGATAGTTTAGTTTATTATGTGTGTGTGTTTGCTTGAGGACAAGTAATCGTTTGAGTTTGGGGGTATTTAATAAGTGGTTTATTTACCAACAAATCAAGTACTTTTATATTCAAATATTTGTGTATTTTCAAGCACTTTTGTTAGTATAATGTATTTTTGTATTGTTTTATAGGTTTTTGAATAAATGGGTGAAAAGAGGCAAAATCCGTACAGGTGTAGTACCTTCAAGACCATTTTTGACAATGATTCTATTTTCTTTTGAAAACACTCAAACATGGAAGTTGTAAATTTGTCTTAGCTTTCCATAGATTTTTAAATCACCTCAATCGGAGTTCGGACGAGTAAGTTATAGCCAAAATACCAAAGGGTGTCACCACTGTAGGGGTGACACTACCGCCGCGGTGATCGAAATTCAGAGAGTTGCTAAAGTCTCCACATTTCCATTATCGTAGTGGTGATCCCACCGCTGCGGCGGTCTGACAACTGACAGAATTGATATTTTAGGATATTTTCATGATATTTTGGATCCCTATTTCAATTCCTCTTGTCCCCAAACACTTAGAACATTTTGGGAGTGGTTTTGAGAGCTCTAAACCCATCCAATCAAGAGAAGATCACAAGGCCAAGAAGGAGGAAGCGATCTCAGAGCGATTTTAGCGACGGTTCTTCGGATAACGGCTAGTCTCCTTGTTTCTCTCTTTTATTCTTAGATTGGTTGGATGTTTTCTATATGCTTAGTTTGTATTTCTTTGTATATTGGTTATGTCCATGAAAAACTAAACATATATTATTTAGGGCTTAATGTAATCCACAGAAACGTTGTTTGAATAAATTGATATTTTATTAACGGTGGTTCATGTTTATCCGATTGTGTTTACCGTTTTTCCATATTTATATGCTGGTTATGATATATTGAGAATACGAGGTTTGACACTCGGGAGAGGTAACCCTGAATTCGGGCTAGGGTTTGAACACAACACAACGATCTAATGACCTGGGAGGGCATTAGAAAGTGTGCAATCCGTGATGTTGGGGCGAGACTCATGTGACCAAGTGTCGTATAGACGGTCGAGGGGGACTTCGGCATTGACACAAAGTCATATATTTACTCAATTTACACTCGGGAGAGGTAGTGAGTGAGATTTCAATACCGAGATTGTCGGATATGATGAATGTCGTTAATGTAAACTAGATTGAAACGAATACGTTTAAATGGATGAAGTTAATCCCTAGGCAATTTACTCCCATTAACGTCTATATTAGTATATTAATATAATTAGTTAATTAGTTTAGTTTATTAATTATCATAAAAACTACATTTATGTTGCCTAGATAAAATTAGGTTGTGACAAACACGGTACTCAATGACGATCTAATCCAATCCTTGTGGATACGACAACCCTTACCCTTTCCACTCTATACTAAAACTTGACCCGCACTTGTGGTGAAAGTAGCGACGTATTATTTCTCTACCAGGCGTCTTGAGAAAGGCACAGACTGCATCGAATCTTCGAGCAGGTAAATTTTCCCCCCAAAGCTATGAATCAAAACAGCCTCCGTCGAAGCTAGTAGATGCTAAGCTATTCTCGACACCTTCTTTAAAACCTGATCCCGGGACTTATCTCCCAACAATATTCCCAAACGCACCTTGCCATGTGCTCAAGAATAGAGGATATCTGATGGAAAGAAAATCATTCACTACTTAATATTCGGCCACGTGTCCCTAACATGTGGTAGGTAATGAGAACTATTCATCTTTACCAGGCTAGCTACAACATCAACCCACTAGAGGAGATCTGACCCTCTCTCTTGGGGCTACCAATGGGGAATAATCGAGACACCTCACAAAGAAAAGAGCCAAGTAACTGTGTGTCACCCTCCAACACCATGATCATCATCGTAATTAACGGGGATTAACTCCCTGACCCCAGGGCATGACACCACAACTAAGACGGTTACAATGAACATTGCTCATTCAGGAAAGATCCATTATAGCTCTACAAAGGCTCTTTGCTCCCTTATCCCACAATCATCTCCATCTTAATGGCATTGGCCAAGAATCAGCGGAGACTTGTCAAACAAGTCTTCGGCTGCCTATAAATGCTATAATAGTAAGCTAACTAGGTACGCACATTTCTGTGCAATGCCAACAAGCCCACCCGCGGTGTATTGTTTTACAGGAACTTAAGTTGAGAGAAAGTGAGTTAAGCTAAAAGATGTTCCGATCTTCCGAATCTCAGAGTGACATATCCAGTAAACTCTTTTTGGACCTCATCATTAACTAATTCATTATATTTAACTTGTGGATTGTTAACGATTAGGGTGAAATTGTCGGCACTAGTGCCCGCCAATACGACAACTTACTGTAAAAAAGATTGGACATGGAAAAATAAACAAACAAGAACAAGTGTAGAGCGTCAACTAGAGACATCCTTTTTTTTTTTTGGACAATAAAGTGAAACAAGTAAAAATAAATGAAAGGATAGAGAGATTATCTTTGATCGCAAAATTTATCTAGTCTACGTAGGGCTATTGGTGATTGACGATGATGGCAGCGATGATGAGGGTGTTGGTGGCCGACGTAAGGCTGGTTGACATCAAGACTAGGTTGTGGTAACACGCCCAGGGGTTGCAACGATGATGAGGCTAGTCAGCGAAAACTTTGGTTGTACAGATATATGCGTAGGCTATTCGACGACGATGAGGATGCGAGAATGTGATGGACAACGAGGCAACGATTGGGTGGACAATGGCGGCAAAGTTTGGAATGGCTTGGATGGTGCTAGATCTTGGTGGTAGGTAGAGATGGTTATGGGCCTGGGGGCCCGCCCAGCCCAAACGGCCCGGCCCTATTTTTTTTAGGGCTTGGGCTTAGGGTTTGAGCCCATGGGCCAGGCCTGGGCCTAGGTATTAGGGCCCGATCAAAATTAGGGCCGGGCTTGGGCAAAACCCAAAAAATTTAGGCTCGGCTCAGCCCGGCCTGAAGGATATTTAAAATATATATATATATATATATATACGCACACATACATTACAATATAACCCTAATATTTGGAATATTGGTTTCCTTTAGAAATTGTAATTTTAATATTTCTTCTTGATTTAGTTTGTTTGGAATATTGGTTTGTCTTTAGAAATTATAATTTTAATATTTCTTGTTGGTTTGGTATTGAATTTTTTGTATTTATTTTTTAAATTTTTTTTTAAAAAAAAAATAGGGCCAGGGGCCCGTGGGCCGATCTTTGGGCTTAGATTTTTGTTATAGGGCCGAGCTTGGGCATAGAATTAAGGCTCGATCACCGGGTCTGGTCGGGCTAAGGCCCAACGTTTTTTTGTAATACACTAGTCTAAGCCCGGCCCGGCCCACGACCATCCCTAGTGATAGGTAGAGGGAAAAAGAAAAAATTAAAATAATGGTTGAACAAACCTATGAGATTAATGTCTCATAATGTGCTCTTGATGCCATATTAAAAGTAAGAAGAGAATACAATAAGAATGAAAAGATTTAAAAATTGCATTAGTCTCTCTCTATTCATATAATACGCCCTTGATACCATATTAGATTTAAGAACAGAATACGATGAGAATGAAAAGACTAAAATTGTATTAGACTATCCCTCTATTCATTACAGAAATTAAAAAGCAATATAGAAATCATAAAATAATATTGGAAAGTCTAAATAATACTGGAAAGAGATATCTTTTAACAAATACTTTTTACATAGTTTTAGGGTATTGATAACAAAAGTTCAATCCTTACATGATGCTATTATGATTATTTTGTCAACTAATTTAATTGTTTAAATTTGGTTGCAAATCACACATATGCAACGCAAGATTATACCCAACACCAAACTCGTCTAAACTACACAATAAAATACTAACACTTGGCAATTGAGACAAATATAACAAGTCCGATTCCCTTAATTTGATTATAATCAACATGTAAAACAAGTGGGCGGTCAAGATACCCACAGTCAACTAACCAAATTCACCAATTATCATCTTTACTTAATTTATTTATTTATTGGCTTCTTAATGTTGGCGTGACTTGTGAGCAACTTTTCATAGAGATAAGCACAAGGAAATTGCAAGAAGAGTTCCAAATATAAGTACAAACAAATACGAAGTCTAGGTTAATGTTTATTCTTTTTGAATTAGTTAAGCATAATATTCCTTATATAGGTGTCCCACCCTACAAGCATTTAAAACAAATATTTGATAATTTACACATGTAACCTTGAGATTCGAGGGGTTTCTCTAGGGCAAACTAGTAGATTATGTAATTAGTTAATTTTATTCTTTTAGTCTCAACTTCAATTAATCATTCAAATTTGTGACGTCATCCACTTAGAATAGAAAAGTAAAAATAAATGAATCATCACATGCAAAGATATAGAGATGTACGTAATTTAACATAAGTATGCATTTGTTTACGAATTGGGAAAAATTTGACTATCATCACCAAACACCGATAACTAAATTTGAAACCCTACTATGCTTGGTATTTTCCTAAACTACTAAATTCAACTTTCACCATTTTTCCGTCAATTGTATTTGGTTAGTGTTTATACTTTTCTGTTTTCACTCAAAAAAACTAGGATAGGATGATATATAAATTCAATTTCCACCTAAGAATAGAAACAAGTTTGGTAACCATTATTATTCTGAATTTTTTTATGAGAACAAAAATAAATAAATACATTTGGTAACGACCATTATTTTAAAATTGTTTTTTTTTTTTAATTTATGAGAACATAAATAAATAAACACATTTGGTTGCAATATTTGTTCTTTTTTCTTCTTCTTATTAAATGTATGACAATAAACTTACATATTTCTTAGTTAACTTTTTTTTTTTTTTTTTAAATGTATGACAAGAAATATACTTATTTTTTGCCAAACAATTATTCTTTCCTACGTAAGTCTCAATCAAAACCCTCTTCATCCATTTATGTATGCTCAAACCGTAATTCTTGTTGGCCAAGAAATCTAACCCAATAGGTAATTACCAAATTAAATACAACTCTGTATCTAAATTCCTAGTAAGTATCGGTAATCATGCAATTCCTAATACATTGCTATCAATTTAAAATTGATTGTACTCCACAATATTGACCACTGAAGGTGTGCATAGGACAATGGAATATTTCTGTGAACTGAAGTATAAGATGGTAAAGTGACAAATAATACCAATAATAGGGGTCTGAAATGTAAATAGTAGAACAAGACGGGAAGCCATTTCCCTCGACTCTTATTCCCTCAACTCTTACTATAAAGACATCGCGCAGACTTTCTATCTACCTCCGTTTATTCAATTCAACTCCTACTAAAAGGAACAAAACAATGGAGTGCCGGAAATTCGATATAACCCTAATCTCGGCGTGCGACCTGGAGGACGTCCGGAGGATAAACAAGATGAGGGTTTATGGACGCGTATTGATCGGCGGCAAACCGGAAACTGAGAAGCGTACGCCGGCGGACAAGCACGGGGAGACAAACCCAGCCTGGAATTTCACCCTCAGCTTCACTCTGCCGGAACCGGCGGTTCAGTACCACAACACCATGCTGGTGATCAAGCTCTACTGTAAGCGGAGGCTGGGCGACCGGTACGTCGGCGAGGTCCACACGTCGGTGAAGGAGCTGTTCGATTACGCGTACACGTGCGGCGGAAGCGCCGTCGTGAGTTACCCTGTTCAGAAGGGGTGTGTTAATTCTCAGGGGATGCTGAAATTTTCGTATAGGTTTGGGGAGAAAGTGAGCGTCGATAAACTGACCATGGCGGAGAGTATTGGGGGTTGGAGTATGGGTTAGGATTTGAAGTTTGTGAATTGATTCTTGTTTGAAACCCGTGGTTAAACGGTGTCGGAACGGTTTAGTTGATATTCTAATATTACTATCAAGTGATGTAAATACTTGGTTTTGATACAACTATTTAGATCTAGCTTATTGCATTGATATTTTATGTTTTCATGCTTAAATTGAGATTTGAAATTTATTACCACTTTGATCGAGTTTTTATTTATTTATCTATTTATTTTGTTTGGTTCCCAATTAGCAATACGGAGAAGAAGATTAGTTTTCAAAAATAAATGTAGCAAGCACTAGATTTATTTTGACCTCCTTTTTGAGGTGCTCTAAGAGAAGTCCGCATAAGTGTGTTTAGTAATTGATTTTTTCTTTAATAAACCATGTAAAAAAATTAAATCTTTTTGGGCTATTTTTAAAACTCGTGAAAAATGTCCTATTAAAAGTTAAAATTGCATTTTTAATTAATAAACTTTATATGATAATATTATCTTTATTTTTATTTTATTATTACGAAATGATATTAATTTTTTGTTATTTAACGATATTTATTTATTTTTATTTGTAAGATGTAAGATATTTAAAATTATTTATTTTTAAATATTTAATTTTTTATTTCCAAGTATTTTCATTTATAAATTTTTATACTAATTATAGGTTAATATACTAGTAAACAATTCTTTTATATGTAGTCTTTTATATTGGGTTAATATATGTATATTTTAATAAATTTAATTCTTTTAATATTTTTACATAAATGTTTACCAAATGCAAATTGAGTGATTCTCCTTTCCAAAAATAATTTTTTTGATAAATTAATCAAACAGTTCACTAATTTTTTTAACAGTTTATTTTTTAATAATTTATTTTTAATAGTTGCTTTTAAAAAGTCACAAAAGACCAAACTAAATTTAAACAAAAGTCGAGTTTTATACTTCTTCAATATAGGTGAAATAAAGTGTTATCCTAATGCTCAACCAATGAGTTTTACTGTAGAGAAAATTCACATTTTTCCAATCTGCAGACTTTTCTCGTTCAAATTATCCACCAAGTCACTAGGAAAAAACAAATTACAAGGTCTAGGTCAATATTTATTGTTTTCGAAGTAGTTCACTGTATTATTCCTTAGGTCTCCGGCCCTACAAGCATTAAAGTTTGAGATTATAAGGTCTAGGTCAATATTTGTTAATTTATTATTACGAAATGATATTAATTTTTTGTTATTTAACGATATTTATTTATTTTTATTTGTAAGATGTAAGATATTTAAAATTATTTATTTTTAAATATTTAATTTTTTATTTCCAAGTATTTTCATTTATAAATTTTTATACTAATTATAGGTTAATATACTAGTAAACAATTCTTTTATATGTAGTCTTTTATATTGGGTTAATATATGTATATTTTAATAAATTTAATTCTTTTAATATTTTTACATAAATGTTTACCAAATGCAAATTGAGTGATTCTCCTTTCCAAAAATAATTTTTTTGATAAATTAATCAAACAGTTCACTAATTTTTTTAACAGTTTATTTTTTAATAATTTATTTTTAATAGTTGCTTTTAAAAAGTCACAAAAGACCAAACTAAATTTAAACAAAAGTCGAGTTTTATACTTCTTCAATATAGGTGAAATAAAGTGTTATCCTAATGCTCAACCAATGAGTTTTACTGTAGAGAAAATTCACATTTTTCCAATCTGCAGACTTTTCTCGTTCAAATTATCCACCAAGTCACTAGGAAAAAACAAATTACAAGGTCTAGGTCAATATTTATTGTTTTCGAAGTAGTTCACCGTATTATTCCTTAGGTCTCCGGCCCTACAAGCATTAAAGTTTGAGATTATAAGGTCTAGGTCAATATTTGTTAATTTACACATGTAACCTTGAGATTTAATTTTTTTTTTCCCTTGGGCAAACTAGTGGATTTTAGGGAAATTTTTTGTGGGGTCTATATTGTCAAAAAATAACTTTATAAGGACCATAACTTTTTAACCAAGTTCAAAAATACCACCAAATGTATTCTACCAATATTTACCTTCTATAGTTACAAAATTTACAATAATTGCCATTTTGTCATTTTTTTTTTCAAAACTTCTAAAACTAGAAATACATTTTTCTAAAATTTCATAAATTTTATTTTAAAAAAATATGATTTTCTTGTAAAATATCATAAATACCCTTATTACGTTTTAGTTAATTATATTTTTGTAAAATCCACAGATTTGTTTTTTGTAATTTC
The DNA here is from genome assembly GCA_016647705.1 of Eucommia ulmoides. Lineage (NCBI taxonomy): Eukaryota > Viridiplantae > Streptophyta > Magnoliopsida > Garryales > Eucommiaceae > Eucommia > Eucommia ulmoides. The sequence continues at coordinate 29,207,017 of CM028332.1, read as the reverse complement.
ACCAAATTTTAATTTTTAATAAAATACCGATACATACATTTCATTAAAATTTAATTTTATTATTTAAAACATTTTACTGAACATTTTAAAATATAAAAAGCATCAAATTTTAAAATATTAAAACTATTTAACACAAAAATTATATTTATAAAACAAATTAATTACTAAAAATCAATAAACATTTTTCACTAAAATTCTACAATTCCAATAAAATTATATATTAAAAAAAAGCATATATCAAAAGTAAAAATTCACTTATATCAATACTAGACTTGTAGGTGCAATACAATTGAAAAATACATAGAAATCCACTTAAAGATAATCTAAGTCAAAATCTACTAAACATAATAAAGTGGATATCCACTTAAAAGTAAAGTGAAACATTTTTCACTAAATTTCTACAATTCCACAAAAATTATATATTAAAAAAAGAAGAAGTCAAAGACCAAAAGTGAAAATTCACTTATATAAATACTAGACTTGTAGGTGACATACAATTAAAAAATGCATAGAAATCCACTTAAAGATAATCTAAGTGGAAATCTACTAACCATAATGAAGTGGATATCCATTTAAAAGTAAAGTGGAACGTTTTTCAATAAATTTTTACAATTTCACTAAAATTATATATTAGAAAAAGAAAAAAAATTCATACACCAAAAGTAAAAATTCAATTATATAAATACTAGATTTGTAGGTGAAACACAATTGAAAAATGCATAGAAATCCACTTAAAGATAATCTAAGTAGAAATCTACTAAACATAATTAATTGGATATCCACTTAAAAGTAAAAAATTAGAAATTGACTAAAAATTATAGAATTCCAAAATATAAGTTCTAAACCTAAGTGGAAATCTACAAAATATAATTAAGTGGATATCCACTAAAAAAAATTAAGTAGATATCCACTAAACATTATAAAACTCTAAAACTCAAGTTCTAAATAGAATCAAAAAGAAAATCGAACCATCGACAAAGTGGACAAACAAAGTCTTCAGCTTACACATTCTCATGAAAATTGGAGAAAGATGAAAATGATCAAAAAATAATTAAAACAATCGATGGAATCTGGTAACCTACACGAAACTGGTAAAACCGAAAACAATTGACAGGATCTGGTAACCTGCATGAAGAAAAACCTAAAACAAATCATAGAGTACCACCAATGCAGAGAGAGATCGAGGAAGAGGTAGGAACTAACATAGCGACTGAATCAGAGGCGATGACCGAAGGTAGACGACGAACAGAGCATGAGATGGCAGCGATAGATAGAGACAATTCTAGATCTACTCAGATCTAACCTAGATCTGGTTAAATCTAGCTTAAATCTAATCAGATCTAGGTTAGATCTAGTTAATGAAGGACATTACGACAACACTGGCAGAGACGAGTGACGAACGGCCGACGAATCGAAGCAATGAATGGGTGACGAATCAATTTTTGGAATAACGAACGGTGGCCGACGAATCGAAGCTACGAATGGCTGATGATCTGGTTCATCTCTCTCTTTAGCGCCGAAAGTAACAGTGGCGATGGCGAAAGCAATTGAAGCAAGGCGGCATCGGCAAGGCTTGAGGGAGAAGATGAGAGGAAGGAATGGCGAGCAGCAATGAACGACAGTGGCACAAATTCATTTGAGAGAGACAAAAAGTGAGAGCGGCGATTGAAGAAGGGAGATAGAGAGAGAGACAGAGAGAATACCAAACCTCAAGAGAAATAAGGTTTGAAATGTGTGGAAGGGTAATTTTTTCATTAAAAATATGAATAGGAGTTTATGCCAAACTTTTTTTAAAATGGGAGTTATGAACATATTGACTTTTCAATGGGTGTGGAAAAGTTATTATTTAAAAAAAGAAAAGGGGACCTTTGAGAGAAAATCCCTAGATTTTATAGTCCAAATTAGTTACGTTTAGGAAAAATTACAGGGCATCAGTATTAAGAATTAAATTATTAATTAATACTATTTGTTTGCCACTAAATCAACTAATCTCATTGATAGGACTTTTTAAAGTGTTTAATCCTAATTTTGAATTGTTTAATCTCAATTTTAAAAGAGTAAAAAAAAATTCATGACCAAAATATCCTTGCAAAATTTGCAGAATTTTAATATTTTTTTTTATTAACGATGTAAACAAAACAAATTAGTTTCCACAAATAACAAACTTCTTAATCAACGAATGCTATATTCAACATCCAAATAAAAACGACAATTATGATTGTGTTCTTCGCAGAAGACAAATACCATATTTTATAAGTAGTTCATGTTACATGTAATATCAATACACAGTTCAACAATGTATTTTTTCATCTTATAAGGCATACTATATTGAAAATAACAAGGATTTCTATCCAATACTTAAAAACAAATATTATATTCAATATTCAAATAGAAAACGAGATTATGATTATGTGATTCGCGGAAGATATATACCCTGCTATACAAAATAGTTCATGTTATATGTAACACCAACAAATAAATGTCATAATATATATTTTTTTATGTTGTAAATCAAACCATGTTGAATATAACATGGATTTCTATTTAAAACTTAAAAAAAAAAAAAAATCTTTACCTCATAATTATTGAATAATGTTTTTTTTGAAAAACGTTGGTCAGAAACTTATTTACACAAGCCACATAAAATGCAGGTGGGATCTACGTTTTGGTGAAAAACGTAGATCACTTCTTTGTTTTTTTGTTGGACCAAAAAAAATGCAAATGGGAAGAACAGGTAAACGAAGAGGAAAAACGCAAATGGGAAAACGCCTAATACATTGCTATCAATTCCCATTTGCATTTTTCATTACCGATGTAGCTCCTATTACCGGTGCAATTTGTACAGGAAAACACTTGCAAAAATGCAACTCTGATATGCGTTTCTTTAAGAAACGCATATCAGAGTTGTGTTTCTAATTAAGACGCAATCTGATCTTGCGTTTTTGTTGTTCAACCATAGTCCCACACCCCTTTCCTTTCATTTGATGTCTTCTCTTCTCTACTGTCGCTCCTCTTTTCCTTTCCATTGCAGTCGGCTGCCGATGTTGATTAAGAGTTATTTTTTTTTTTGTCTTTTGAAATGTATATGTGTGTATATATATATATATGTGTGTGTGTGTGTGTGTGTGTGTGTGTGTGTGTGTGTGTATATGTGTGTGTATATATGTGTATACACATATACACACAAATGTGTATATGTATGTATATATTGTGTCGTGTATATATGTGCATATACTTGTAATTTTATAGTGTGTATATGTGTGTATATATGTTGTGTACATATGTGTGTATATATTTGTAATTTTACCTTGTGTATATGTTTGTATATATGTGTGTTGTGTATATGTGAGTGTATATAAATGCGTGTGTTTTTTTTTTTTGGTTTGAAATGTAAATCTAGGTTTGTGTTTGTGCTTGTGTTTAGGGTCTAAGATTTTTATTAATTAATTACATTAGATTTCAATTTTTATTTGTGTAGATCGGTTTTAGATGTTATCGTTATTATATTTTGGTTTTAGTTACAAATTTATTTTTCGATTTGAACTAGAAATTTCATTTTTGGTGTGTTCAATAAGTTAGCTACTTTCAACCCAAAGTTGTGGGTTTAAGTAGTTGAATTTTGTAGTTGAATTCAAGTTTTTTTTTAATGATAATGATAATAATATTGTCTTTGTCTTGTTTTAATTTGTGATATTATAGTTGTTTGAAATGGAGACCATTACATTATATTTGTATTAGGGTAGTAGGATATTAGAAAGAACTGAGTTTGGGGGTGTCGTATAATATGTCTGAGGTCAAATCGTTGGATGTTTGTCGGGGGATTACGTTAAACGAATTGATTGCGATGATACGACCTTATATTCTTGGGGATGGAGTTGATGAAACTTTAGAGTTAAAATGTAAGTTGCCGATAACTATTATTGGGCCGGGAAATTATAGACATATGTTGTTTTCAATTGTTGACGATGCGATATTAGATCATGTGCTTCAGCTACCTCGTAAGGTGTCCTTGTTGATTGGTATTGAGGTGTATGTCAAAGTAGAGTGAGCTTTTGATCACGCTCCAATATTTTATTACCAACCTAGTCGTTTTACCTAATTTTTAAGTTAGAGTTTCAATCCTCATGTTGTCGCATTATCTAGACAATTTTCTTCATATAATATTCCTATGTTCGGTCCCCAAGTTATTCAATCCAGTTACACTCACCGATCTCCCTACATTTCCGGAGAATATTAACCCATACAGTGATTGACCGTGACGCAGGCACCAGTTCTGCCGCTCTACATCACCATCATTCACTAATTAGTCCATCGCATGACAACAATTGTAGTAGGTATGATGGGAACGCAGAGGATGGGCTAGTTACAGTCGTTAGTTTTCACAACGGCGAACATTAAGATTTGGAAGATGATATTGCGTTAGAGGAAGAGGGGAATGGTGGGGATGGAGATAAAGATATGGACATTGAGCCGAGTGGGTAAAGAAGTGAACAGTTATCATTGCATATGGTTCGTTCATTCTATAATGAGTTGGGATAGAGTGATGACGATGACATGGAAAAGTATGAGCCAAAGTTGTGGAAGAATTTATGGAACTAAAAAATGGATGAATTTTGTAGCGGCATGGTATTTAAGGACAAGAAATATGTTCAGAATGCCATGAAATATTACCATACTATGAAAAATAAAGAATTTTGTGTAGTGGAGATGTATCCTAGAGTTTGGTCGCTTAAATGCAAGCACAGTTGCGGGTGGAGGATACAGACGACTTTGAAAAAAAGTCACAAAATGTTCCAGATTACACAGTACAATGGGCCATACACGTGTTTCTACAATCATAGGACCTTCGATCACAAAAACTTGGATTCAGGTGTCATTTCTAACATGATACTTGGACAGGTTGAAGAGGATCCGGAAGTGAAGATGGGAGTTATCATTGCCTTCATGAAGGAGTCTCGAGGATTTACCATCTCTTACCAAAAGGCTTGGTTGGATCGATCTAAAGCCACCGAGAGCTTGTTTGGTGACTGGGATGAATTGTATCAGAAGTTGCCCAAGTTCATGTCCGCATTGCAGCACTTTAATCTTGGGACAATTGTTGAATGAAGTATCGTTCCGACCGATTAACCTGGCTATTCGACATTCGATATGGTCCTTTAGGCATCCCAACCTTCTGTGGTTGGATGGATATATAGTTAGCCTATTCTAATTATTGACAGGACCCATCTATATGGTAAGTGTAAGAGGAAGATTTTGATCGCCATTAGCATGACACCGTCTAATAAGTGTTATCCTTTGGCATTCAGGATCGTACCGACGGAGGACCACCGCTGTTGGTTTTGGTTTATTTCAATATTGAGGCGCTATATGTTAAAGACCATCTGGAGGTTACGTTGATATCTGACAAACACACAGGCATTATGAGTGCTGTCAGAACTTTATGGCTTAATTAATCGAACGAGCCTACTCGGTATCATCGATTTTGTTTGTGGCACATTCGCAATAATTTTAACATGTTTAAAAATGAATAACTAAATGATCTTTCTTGGAATGCGGGTGCTACAATTCAAGTTCAAAAGTACAATGCCATCATGGAAGAGATATAAAAATAATAGCGGGGGCATATACGTGGTTGGATAACGTAACCAAAGAAAAATAGATCAGGTCACACGATAATGGTAAACGTTGAGGCGTGTTGATGACCAATTATGCCGAAGTATTCAACAACTATTTAAAAGGTGGAAGAAATATCCCAATTACAACAGTCATGGATTTGGGGTACGTAAAACATATCGTTGAGAAAATTCAGAAATCTTAAGCTAAATCCAAATATTCAATTGGTAAGGTTTTTTAACTTGAAATTTATTAATTACTATTTTCTTAATATTTATAATACAAATGATTTAAGTCATCATCTAATTTGATGTATAAATATATTTAAGAATAGGGAGAATGCACGTTACCACGTGAAAACGAGAAAGACTTTGGTCGGTGGTATTGTTACACACAAAGTTACTTTAGGTGATAACTTTGATTGTACTTGTGGAAAATATGAAGCTTTCAGATATCTATGCTCACACATGCTTGCGGTGATGGAGTATTGTGGCATAGATGCGTTTCGCTACATCGCTCCTGAGTACGCAATAGTGAACTTGCAGAAAGTTTGGGAGTCATCGTTTGAACCGATCGTTCATGAAGACTATTGGCCAATGGTTAATTTTTTCATCCTTCTTGCTAATAAGAATAGACTTCAACTTGTGAAGCGCATACGACAAAAATCCAATCGCATTCGAAACGAGATGGATGTGTCGCAGCGAGCAATGACAAATCGGTGTGGGTTGTGTCATCAAACTGGGCATAATAGGCAGACGCGTCTATCTCGACCCTACTGTATTATCAATTAATTAGTATAATTAGTTTGTTTCATTGTAATGGAGACATTTTTGTTAAATTTAGTTTATAGTTGTAACAACATTCATATTGTGTTATATTATATTGTCTTTTAGTTGATAAACATAATATTTATTTCGTATATTACTAGTTCATGAAATTTTAGCGTCGGATTAATATTTTTTCACACTAGTTTCAGATTTAAATTTTGCACAATTTTTAGACACCCCATTTTTTTTTTCTTCAGATTCTTGTAGTTATGGCTGCGCTTGGTCATGTGGATCAATCGTTACTTTATTTGCAGATAAACCATAGATCTGTGACTGTTTGGGATGAACGTAGAGTGCAGGTTGTACTAAAAAAAATATTTAAACAGTGTATTATATTATTTATTTTTTGTATTTTGTATTTTTTAAAATAATTATCTTTTAATTTATATGTTGGCATGCTTCTTGGCTTACTGTTCTGGAGTAGGACGGTTTCTAGGGCAATGGATAAAACATGTACCTGGTCACGTGGCATAGTTGATACAAGTTATTGGACTGTATAGAGCTTTTCGGTTAAGGAATAAGTAAGTAGACCACTCATTGATTATCGCGTTGGTCGAGAGATGGCGTCAGGAGACGCATACGTTTCATTTTTCAACTGGCGAGATGACAGTGAAATTGCAAGACGTAGCAGTATTATTTAGGTTGCCCGTGAACGGACGACCAGTTACCGAGCCTGAGGACACATTACCAGTCTCACGTTGGCAGGAACTTTAGCAAGACCTCCTCGGCCACACACCCCGGTGGACCAAATCAAGTACGGCTGCATGAAACTGAAATGACTACAATCCACTTTCGATCGTTTACCCAACGATGTCAATGAGCGCATTATGCAATGATATTCCCAGGATTACTGCCTGATATTGATCGACATAGTATTGATGTCAAATAAATCCAATAATTTGGTTAAGTTAGGCTACTTACCATTATTGCGCGATTTGTCTAGGTCGCATCCATATAGTTGGGGCAATGCTACACTTGCAGTACTGTACCGGGAGCTATGCAAGGCATGTCGTAAGGAGACTAAAAAGATGTCTGAACCCCTTTTCTTATTACAGTGTTAGGCATAGGAACGACGCCCGAAACTACGCCACATGTCTCTCTCTACTACTGGCGATTGGATGGGTGACCTACAGATGGGGGTGAGGTTCCCAAGCGCCCCTTGGGGGACTCAGTATGTTATTATATAATTAATGTCTACGCATTTCAAATATTTTATCTTATTTAGTAATAATTAATTTTTGTTTTCGCGTACAGTTGGAAAATATCTTTTAATCTAGATAGCGAGCCGATGCACGTATTGATTGTGTATCGTGATCAGTTAGATCGTCTATAAGATGATGAGGTCAGTTATAGATTTACGTAAGATAGTAATGATGTTTATTTTAGTTTTTTATATATTTATATTTATTATTTAATTAATTTGTTTATATGTTGTTTGCAAAGTGATTTGGATACTGTATCCAGCTGATCTCTTGGAGTAATTACCAATATACTATCGAGATTGCTAAGCCATTTGGATAGCGTTTGTGCCCTTAATCTGCTACGAAATCATAGAGTACCATTATCTTCATCGTACGCTACGACAGTTTGAATTTCACCAAGGGATTCCACGGCTAAGCGACACGTATAAGGAATTGCATTTGAACAGTCGGAGAAGAAAATTTGGTATAGATTGGTTAATAGTGCACGTGGTACATATATGGGCGTGGGATAGCAAACGACCACCTGATTTAAGTAACCTCCAGGTTGGTACAGGCATTCTTGATGATTACATGCCCTGGTACTGGGTAGTCAGCAGACGGTTCATAGTCAACCCATCTAACCAACTGAAATTCGGCTATCATGCTATAGAAGGTCGTCCGACGATAGAGGTATAATTTAATTACAGCATATATTTGTTATTCTGTATTGTTATTTATGTTCATTTACTGAGGTATAATCAACTTTATGTAGTAGGAACCAGATATTTCAGCCTTGATGCGTATGAGTGACCTTGTATTGCGAACACGACAACTAGGCGACTTTGAACAGGTTATACACTTAATGCACAATACTTAATCCCGGGCCTTCCGCTGGTAGTTGCCATACCAGTTGCCGAGTAACGTTTCTCTGGAGCAAGAGCACGTACTAGATCCGTCGTTGGAGTATTCTTCCAGGTTTGTCGTAAACTAGGATGATGACGTGTACCGAGCAAGCGATGTAGTAATGAAGGACGCTAGTTTCAGACCATCTACGTACTAGATGGACCATTTATTTTTAGAGTATGGCACCTACCTAGATTCCAATTGCAGACCGTTACTGGGTAGCACATTTGTCACCTTGATGATGGAGCATCCATTATCGAGCTCAGCACCTATTCTTAATGTGATGCGTAGCGTACCTAGAGAAATTCGAAGACATGTGTCGACAGTTCCTTGGGCGCCAAACGATGAACATTTGTTGCCTATCATGGAGGAACCGTTGTATCCATCTTCCATGGATTTGGGACACATTACTCAAGTCGATGATCTTCAGGTAGATGAGGTGGAGAAATTTCCACTTCCTCTACGGTGGCAAAGAAGAAACATCAAACGTAGGGGGTGTGGTACATAGAACCCAATGACATTTATTCTAATTTGTAGAAATGTATCTAATTTAACATGTACATTATGTATTAACTTTTGGAGTTCTTTAGAAAGTTGTTGATCTACGTTAGACCAAGAACTTTCTAAAACATACCGTATGTAACATAACGAAAGTAGTGACATGAAAATAAATAACAAATACAATACGTAATATCACAAAAGTAGTAACATGAAAACACAACAAATATCATACAAGTAGCTAAATATATTTATTCTTCGATCGATATGTATCCCTCAGACAAGTAATCGTCGTTCGTCATCACATTATTGTATTCATTTTGAGAGAGTGTTCTGTTATTTGCAGTGACCATTTAATTAGCTAGTTGGAGCAGATAATATCGACTCTTTCTCAACAACATTCAATTATTCTCCAAACGAATTCGTGTAACAATATCTTCTGTCTCAGTTGTGTCATTAATTTAACATCTGCGAGGCATCTGAAGACTTCGACGATGAGGAATAGGTACATTAAAAACTCTCAAAGAACTTACAAGGTTGTTAGCCTCTCTTACCCTATATTTCCACTCTTACCATAGGGTAACACGATACTCAATCGGATTGGTGTCTTGATCAGTCCAATAGTTGTCATAATATAGTTATAAAAGCCACCGTCTATAGTGATCCCAACGTCTAGGCCAACCCCAAACACAATATGAATTTTTCTCACTAGAAATACCCTATGAGTTTTCTTCACTTGAATTAATATTTGAAGACATTTCACGAATGCTACAGAGTGAAATTAATATTTCTATATATTTGTCAATGACATAAGGGAATCTTATATAGACCTCAGACTTCAAATTACATAAACTTTAATTGAATAAAAGATAAGTCATTCCAGATTTTAGTCACTTTTCATTGACGTTTTTGGGCCACGCGTTTTTCAATTTTTTGACAGCATTGTTCAGTTTTTTAGCCTTTTTCAGCTTCCATCAATCCTTTTCAGCTTGATTCAGCCTTTTCTAGCTTTTTCAGCCTTTTTTCAGCTTTTGTTATTGACATTTCAACTTTCATCAATATTTTTCATCTTGATTAAGCTTTTTTGTCTAGCTTTTTTTAGCTTTTGTCATTGACATTTCAATTTTCATCAGTTTTTTTCGGTTTTTTTCAGCCGTTCCCAACTTTTGTCAGCAGTACAACCATTATCAAATTTGATTTGACAAATCAATGGGTGTTTTTCAGTGTTATTAGTACTAATTGACTATTCAACTTTAGTACGATGGATTTGACCATTCAAAAAATCTTTTATCATTAATGCGAACACACACACACGCATAGCAGTATATCAAACTACAAACAAATTTTTATCAATTGCAAATGTACACGATATTAGATCTATATTGTTCAATAGGACGCCACTGGGTTTTGGAGAACAAATTCTCATATTCTTTAGATCCAAGAGTTCATTACTCTATACATTGGGTTATAAGGATGCAGGAGGAATACACTTTTTGTGTGAACCAAGCAGATACTATTATCGATGGATGAAGACAATACAATATACCAACAGTGCGTCAATTAACCAGAACAATGTCAATAAACACACTATATGATCTTCAGATGGCGTTACATCACTACTGCGAAAAAAATAATCGAATGCAAATTTGGATTCTTCGACAAGAGCATTAAATGACGGCACATGAGCGTCTACAAGAAGGTTTGGTTGACAAAGCTCGTATTTACACGTGATACTCTAGGGAACCTGAATATCAGTCAGATATTGAAATATTTGATGATGAGAGTAATGTTTAATGTTTTCGCATTGGTCAATTGCAGTTTAACTATGTATTTCTTTTCAAGTCTAATGTATCGTATTTACATTAAATTATAATAACGCTACTTTTACCAAACAATATACGTTTTCACTTCATTTAAATTCCAAAAATGAACATATGATACCAAATGTTTACAATATTATGACAATACATAGAAAGAACCATATAGTCCATTACAAATACAACTATGATAAAATACGAGTTTGGAATGAAGTATTGTTAGACAGACGGATCAACAAACGTTCTTGCTTGGATATATTCAAGGGTAGTTAGATATTCCATGAATAGAGCATCAGGAAATTCTACAAACTTATTAAATTCAAATAAATAGTCCAAACCCTTTGAAGCCATCCTAACTACCAAGTTGTTCATCATTTTTGGTGAGTACTTCACCATTCTACCTATCTCATTTATGAGTTATTCAAACCTACCAGTGTTTATCACATCCTCAACCGAAGCCTTACAGTCACAGTAAATTATGCAGTTTGTGAACAGTGTTTCATTCAACATTAAAAGACCTTGTCAAATACTTTGTACGCCAGCATCTTTTTGACACTTGGGTAAACTGTCACCGCACCAACTCTACCCTGAAAAACCACTATACTAGTTACCTGTTCTCGTTCTAATTAGACCCCCTAACTGGCGGCACATTTAAAAGGCCACACATTGCATCCAACAAAAAATGGGGCATGGCGCATGGCCATCTACAAACAAAAACCAAGATGTTTTGTGCTTTTATGATGTTGAAAAATGAAATTGTTTACGTCATATTAATCAGGGAAAAAAAAAACCTCTTCCTATCGATATACTATTCATGTTTTTTTGGCCGAATAAATCTTTTTTAATGTGGATGTTACGTTCCAAACTCAAAAGATGTTGAATGTAGCATCCAAAGGTTGAGTGTTCAGGTGCATGTTGTCCTACATTCGCGAAGCACCAGATCGTTCCCCTGTACCGCCTGTTTCAAATTTGTCGTACTTTCTGCGATGTGGATGTGACCGTTTTGGTAATGATGTGATTTCTATTTGCATACCTTACACTTTCTATTCTTATACAAAAACCCTAAAATGTCTCTCTTTCCATGTCCTCTCCGGCGATTTCATCATTCGAACGACTCTAAAAACACTCTGTTGCACCAAAACATTGTGAATACTCGACCAAAGATGAGGACCATGAACCCCAATACTGCTGCTACAGCAGTGAATCTAACAGACTCGAGTAAGTTGTCTCGTTTGTGAAATGTTGGCTTCGTGGTCAACTCTGTGCACAATAAAACATTATTCTGCGTCTTTTTTTGTTTGTTTGTAATGCACCAAACACTCAAAAAGAACGACCTGTGTGCACTATTGTTTGCTCTGTTTTATTATGGTTACATGTTTTTAGTCCCGCTCATTTTTTTGTGTTGTGTGATGAGTGATTTATTTACCAATAAATCAACTATTTTTAAGTTCAAATATGTGTGTGTTTTCAAACATTTTTTGATAGTTTAATATATTTTTGTGTTGTTTTGTAGGTTTCTAAATAAATGGGAAACAAGATGCAAAATTGGTTCAGGTGTAGTAACTTCAAGACCATTTTTTACAATGATTCAATTATATTTTGGAACATCTCAAAACGTGTAAGTTGTATATCTATGTCTCAGATTTTCATAAGTTTTTGAATCACCTCAATCGGAGTTCATACGAGAAAGTTACATCCAAATTAAGAAACAGATGTCATTGCAAGCCAACGCGTGGTACAATGAGAATTTGGTTGTTGCAGTGCGCTAGCTTGCTGCAGCAAGCTGCCGTAAGTAAGTTTACCACCTTTCACTCGTTGCAGCGAGCAAAAGCTAGCTGCAGCGACCAGACACCAGTTGTCAATGATATTTTCAGATATTTTAGGATATTTTGGTATTCTAATTGATATCCAGTTATTCCTACTCATACCTAGAACATTTTTTTTGGAGTTGTGAGAGCTCAAAGATCAGACCAAGAAGAGGAGAACACATTTGGAGAACAGAAAATAAGATCGAAGCGGATTTTACGGACGTGGAATCATCCATTCTTTAGATATCGGTTATTCTCCCTTGTTTTTCTTTTTATTTCTTAAATCTTGTTGGTTGTTTGATCATGTATATAATGTTTTTAGTTGAATATTTGGTTATGGCCATGAGCTAAATGTTTATTATTTAGGGATTGATATAGGTCATGAATATACATGTTTGAGTAAATCGTTATTTCGTTATCAGTTGTTTATCCCTATTCAATTATGTTTACCATTATTTTACTTCCATTGTACGCTTGTTATGATATTTTGGTTGATTTGAGAATATGGGGTTTGACATTGGGAAGAGGTAACCCTGGATTTAGACTAGGGTTTAAGCAGATCGCGACATTCTAATGTTTCGGGAGATTATTAGAACGTGTGCAATCCGTGAGGTTGAAGCGAGACTCATATAATCGTTTAGACGCTGGATAGGGATATCGGTGTTGACACAAATTGCATATGCATTCACTTTACACTTGGGAGAGGTAGTGAGTGACTTTTAGACACCTAGATTGTCGAATAGATTAATGACCATTAATGTAAACTAGACTAAATCAAATACGTTTAAGTGAATGAAGTTAATCCCTAGATAATCTATTCCCATATAATTAATTCCTAGTATTATAGTTTAATTAATTATTATTTTAGTTTTGTTTATTTTTATAACAAAAAAACCTAAAATTGGATCGTCTAGATAAAATTAGGTTATGACAATCGCGGTAATTAATGATAATTTAACCAATCCCTATGGATACGACAACCCTAATCATCACCACCCTAATCTGCTACCAAGCTTTTGGCGTCGTTGCCCATGATTGGTTTTTAGATTGTTGTTGATATTGTGAATAAGTAACTTAATTTTAATTTAGGCATTTATTTTATTTATAATTTGTGTTTTTAATTTTATTTGTTTTATGAGGTGCTTGAAGATATCTCATCAACAAGTCATCTTGACTTTTTCTCAATGGGATTCCGAGCTGTTCTATTGTGTTTAGGAACGATACAATGAGTTGCTATTTCGGTTCCCCAATCATCATTTCCTGAGGGAGTGTCAACTATTGAACTTTCTCGACGGGTTACAAGTCGCAACAAGAATTTGGGTGGAAGGAGAAAATGGTACCACCTCATTCTACCAACTAATCGCGGATGAAGCCCATTGGTTGTTGAAAGACATGCTGGAGTTTGATTGTTCAGGTTGGAATTATTCAACAAGCTATCAAAGCTTGGGGAATAGTTCCAACTTTTCGGCGCCATGGATTGACACTCCAAACCAACATGTGAAGTCTTCCCCTACCGTGGAAGAGATATTCACTACATTTATGGGGGATACTCAAGCTTTCTGGAAAGGAACTCATGACCGTCTCAATGAGTATGAGGATCGTCTTAACATTATTGAGACGACCTGCACTGAAATTGATGTGATTGTAAAGTCCCTCGAGATGAAAATCGGTCAACTTATTTGCTTTATTGAGGCCGAGTCAGAAGTGGTTGCACTGAGAGACGCACAAGCCACATCCATCTGTGAAAGCCACTATGAGGAACCAAATACAAGTGGGAGGACTTTGGAGGTCCATTATGAAGATGATTCAAAAAAGGATGAGGCTCAAGAATTGTTCATTAATGACAAATCAGAAGATGATTTTGAGTCCTCACCTCTTTAAATACAATTGGTGTTTCCATCACTGATCCAAGACGATCACATCTAAGAGGATCCGATATGGCTCACTTATCCTTCACTACCTTTAACTCCGTTCATTCAAGCTTCCCAAGAATATAAGCTAAAGAAGAATCAAGATGAGAGCATGTGCCAATTAATGCCACATTTCGCCATGCTTGAGGGCGTTCTGAATCAAGATCCGTATGTTATGTTGTATGGCACATACTACGGGCAGAATTCGCTCTTTGACGAGCTCTTCTCCGTGTCAAGCCGAGGATATTAAACCAAACGCTTCTTGGGAGGCAACCCAAGTTTTCAAATAAATCAATCCCTCACAACCGACCATACTCGAAGGCGAGTTTGTCTTGCCTCCCAGCTACGTGTTCAAAAACCCCTTCGTCGCCATTCTATATTTCAATTATTGAGATCGATGTTGGGTCACTATGGACACTGCCTATTCTAATTTTGGGGAATGTTTTTGTTTTATATGTTTTCTTGTTTAATGACTTTTTGTTAGTTATGTAGTTAAGTTTAATAGCTGCTAAATGTCGTATAGTTTAAGTTAAATTGTTTTCATACATGTTTGTTTAGTTTAAGTAAAAGTATGTTTGTAGTTGTTTTTGTGCGTTGAGTTTTGTAGTTCTTTTGGGCCATTACCCGATAATGATGTTATCCCTTAGTTCTTTATCGAGGTTAAGGGTAATGCCAATTCATGTGTGTTCTGTGTGCTTGACATCTCGTTTTGGTAAAATCCATTGTGGATCCTAATTTGCACAAGCACATAGACTCAATATACTAGCTGTCCAATCTATTTGACGCCGATTATCTAGTAGCCAAGTTCATGATAATTTAAGAGATTCTAGAACCTGATTGGGGGAAATTTGAGGCAAAATCCTAGGCGAGGTAGTTCAGGAGATATGATTTAGACATTCATTTTGATTGCATGAGCCGTTAAAGCCTTCCATGTAACATGTTTTACCCCTTATTACCCTGTCGAAACTTGTTAGCCGTTTCAATTCTGAACACGTAACAAATACCCTGGCAAATAAATTTTTTCCCAAACTATTGTTGCTAAACCTAAGGCACAAATTGAGTCGAAATCAAGTTAGCATTTGTTTATGCTACTTGAAGTGAGCGATTAGGTTTTGGGCGAACTTTTGATTAGTTCGGTATTCGAGTAGTCACTTGTTACTTTTCTATCATCGTTCCACACCCATGAAATTGTACAAATCAAATAAGTTTGGGGGTGTGATAAAAAAATGCGTAAATATGGTTTTGTTTTAGTGTGTTTAGACAAGTAAGTGCCACGTTTTAAAAAGTAAGTTCGGGGTTGTTTTTGGATTGATCTTTCTGGGTATGAGTGTGATTGAGTACCAAGCGTAGTGCCTTGGGTATCGTTGATCTAAAAGATGTTATCCTATTATATATTCCCGTTATACCCTTGGCCAAATGTTAAAAACTGAACCAAGTCCTTTTGATCTTTTTAAATTGCTTAGCCTACATTAGTGGAGAGTGGAACCCAGTCTGGCATATGAAAATCCTATAACTTATCAGTTTTAATTCATGAACATTGTTGGTGAATAATCTAATCCGGTCTTTGGATGGTTGTATAATTAGAGTTTTCGCACATCGCTGGAAAAGGATCTAGAATGACATTTACCGTTATTGAATGTTGAAATTATAGAATACCACATAGTGCGGTTTATTCTTGAACTTAATATGATTGGGGACCGTTGAGGGAAAACTTTTTGGTCGATCAATTTGAATTCAAAACTCACGCGTCATTGTTTTTAA
Source organism: Eucommia ulmoides (assembly GCA_016647705.1). Lineage (NCBI taxonomy): Eukaryota > Viridiplantae > Streptophyta > Magnoliopsida > Garryales > Eucommiaceae > Eucommia > Eucommia ulmoides. The sequence continues at coordinate 29,190,699 of CM028332.1, read as the reverse complement.
TTCGTTAGTGTCTTTCGTTTTTAGTAAGTTGTGTTCGTTATTTCATTATAGTAGTTTGTTTTCTTGTGTAGGTGTTTCTGCTTGAGGACAGACAAATGTTTGAGTTTGGAGGTATTTGATGAGTGATTTATTTACCAACAAATCAAGTATTTTTAGGTTCAAATATGTGTGTGTCTTCAAGCATTTTTTGTTAATTTAATATGTTTTTGTGTTGTTTTGTAGGTTTATAAATAAATGGGAAACAAGATGCAAAATCGGTTCAAGTGCAGTAACGTCAAAACCATTTTTTACAATGATACAATCTTATTTAGGAATATCTCAAAACATGAAATTATATCTATGTCTTAGCTTTCCATAGGTTATTTAATCACCTCAATCAGAGTTCGGAGGAGGAGGTTACGACCACATTACGAAATAGAGGTCAGTGCTAGCCAACGAGCGTTGCTGCAAGAATTTGGTAGCTGCAGCGTGCTAGCTCGCTGCAATGAGAATTTGATCGCTGCAGCGAGCTCCTGTCTGTACGTTTACCACCTTCCACTTGCTGCAACGACCAGACACCAGCTGGCAATGTTATTTTTAGATATTTTAGGATATATTGGTGTTCTAATTGATATCTACTCATTCCCACTCATACCTAGAATGTTTTTTTTTTTTTTTTTTTTTTTTTTTTGGAGTTTTTATAGCTCAAAGATCAGACCAAGAAGAGGAGAACACATCTGGAGAAGAGGAAATAAGATCGGAATGGATTTTACGAATGTGGAATCATCCATTCTTCAAATATCGGTTATTCTCCCTTATTTCTTTCTTTATTTCTTAAATCTTGTTGGTTGTTTGATTATGTATATATTGTTTTTAGTTTAATATTTGGTTATTTCCATTAGCTAAACGTTTATTATTTACGGGTTGATATAGTTCATGAATATACATATTTGAGTAAATCTCTATTTCGTTATCGGTGATTCATCCCGATTCAATTGTGTTTACCCTTCTTTTACTTCCATTATATGTTTGTTATGATATTTTGGTTGATTTGAGAATACAGAGTTTGACACTGGGGAGAGGTAACCCTGGGTTCAGATTAGGGTTTAAGCAAATCTCGACGTTCTAATATTTCAGGAGATTATTAGAACGTGTGTAATCCGTGAGGTTGGGGCGAGACTCATGTAACAGTTTAGAGGCTAGATAGGGATGTTGGTGTTTGACATGAATTGCAAATTCATTCACTTTACACTCGGGAGAGCTAGTGAGAGAGTTTTAGACACCTAGATTGTCGAATAGATTAACTGCCATTAATGTAAACTAGACTAAATCAAACATGTTTAAGTAAACGAAGTTAATCCCTAGATAATCCATTCCCATATAATTAATTTATAGTATTGTAGTTTAATTAGTTATTATTTTAGTTTAGTTTATTTTTATAACAAAAAAACCTAAAATTGGATCGCCTAGATAAAGTTAGGTTATGACAATCGCAGTACTTAACGATATTTTAAACAAATCCTTGTGGATACGACAACCCTACTCATCACTACACTATTAAAACTTGACCCGTATACTTGTAATAAAGTACCGACGAAATAATTTGCTACCACTGTGGTTGTGCTTTCGATTGTTGTAAATGCATATATTTCTGGTTGAAGGTTTTTGTTTATTTAAACTTTTAATCACTTGTGTTTGATGATTTCGGTGTATTATTTCTGTTTACATCATTGTTTCGCTCTGTTTCGTTATGGTTACATGTTTTTAGTCCCATTATGGTTTTGTGCTATGGTTTTGTTCTTCAGTTGGGAGGTTTTTGTTCATTTAAACTTTTAATCATTCGTGTTTGATGATTTCTATGTATTATATGGAAAATGTATGTGATCAAACCATAATATTATATAAATGTGTGTATTGAATGTAACACGTTCTATTATTGAATGTAACATGTATGTTAAATGTAACACTATTATTTTGTGTTGAATGTAACATTATTTAACAGTGTGTTTAGTTCATGTTGAATGTAACATTGTCTTACATCTTAATTTGCGTTTTCAGATGATACGGTTTCCGTAGAATACACACAACCCGCTGCTTCGATCAATGAGTCTGACATTTCTCCCGTGCTATCATGTAACTCGTCTAACGCAAATGCACCTAGTTTACCACCATCTAGAACTGCAGATTCACTCCCTTTGGGTAATATGAGTGCTAAATACCGGACAAATCTATCGTAATTTTTCTCTCTCATTTCCAATATTTGCCTCTTCAATTCACATATTGAACTCCTTAAACAGGGCCCCTTTGGGAACACCATGTCAACACTTTTCCCTGATAGATCGACGAATTTGGCATTTATCAAAATAGAATGTTTGTGTGTGAATAACATAGTTACATACCAGCCGCATCGAAAAGCCTTAAAAATCGGGCCCAAACTAGTGTCATTCACTCTTGATGATGTGCAATTGATATTTGGCTTCACATCCGATAAGAAACAAATACTGAGATGGTATGCTAAGAAAACTGATTGCTCATTTATCTATGATCAGCATATAAAGACTAACCGAATGAGTGTCTGTCAGATCAGGAACATGCTGAGGGGGATTGTGGGGAGTGATGCTGAGGATGATGTTGAGGATGTTGTGCGATTGCTTTGTCTGCATCTTATTGCAACGTATTTTTTTGCAAACAAGGGCCAATCGTGTAGCCTTTTTTATATAAAGCTCGTTGAGGATTTGAATGTGCTTTCATCCTATAATTAGGCTAAGCGTGTGTACTCAAACCTAATATCTTTGATAGAGGTTGGGCACCAGACGCCATCGTCGATCATTAGTTGTGTGATTGTGCTACAGGTTAAGGATTTTTTATTTTTTTAAAAAAATTAACTTAATAAATATTGTCCATGTTTGTTGATGTCCCTGATTTTAATTTCCTATATTCAGTTTTGGTTGTGCGAGTACACTAGCATACATTGTGTTGTCCCCAAGAGAGAAACGTTTATACCATGGTAGGGGAAGTGGAATATGCTTAAACTGATTAATGTTGTCTGGACTGTAATTGTCTAACCCAGGTGAAAATCAGGTTTTTTGCGGGTGATTCCAATATATTTTGCTATGTGTTGAATACAACATCCACACTGTTCTGTTGATGAATGTCATACTTTCAGGTAATGAAGTTCATCTTGTTGAGACGATAGCTAAAATACAGGTCGATGTCATGTTGCCAGTGTATGGTGATACTGAAAAGTCCGATACCAAAATAAAGTGGAAGGGAAAATTGAGCTTGTCAAGCGAATTTCCATATTTTGATTTTGGTATATCACAGTCGTTTAACGAGGAGGTTGTTGAGTTTTGTGGCGGTTCAGAGAACATAACTGAGCTCGTTGAGGGAAATCGTCAGCTGACGTCTAAGGTTATGGCATTGAGGGAGTCTCGGAGACGTCTAAAATTGAGGAAGGCAGGAAGGATTGAAAAACTAAAGGCAAAGGTATAAGAGTTGAAGGGGAAAATTAAATAATTGCACGGATATCTCATCGAGTCGGATCTGCATGTGATTACGTAGAAGAAGAGCCATAAATCTGAAAAGAATGTTCTTGAAGAATAATTGGTTGAGGCTATTGTCCATTCTGTAACACAATCAGTCAAGGGAAAATCAAAACATAAAGAGACCATTGTTGGTATGTCCAAATTCTATTAAATAGAACTAGAGGATAGGGATCGTGTTATTGTCCAACAGGCTAATGAGATTGGACGTAAAGATGATTTAGAGTAGGTCTTGCCCCCACGACGTGGTACGTGAACGAGGAGTCAACCACCAACACCCAATTCGCTCATTAAAAATGTAAAGAAACGTGTGAGGACTCGGAAGATTGGGGAAGACTATATTCATGATTATATTGTACCTGTTAGAAAGCACTGTCGATTGAGGTGGAAAGGTGATAATCCTGTCAAAGATGTGGTTGTTTACACAGGTGAGCCTTCTGCATCTGGTGCGACCGCTACTGAACCTCGCATGTTACCTCCCCGAGATAGGAATGTTGCTCGTCTGTTGCTCTCCGCTGATTGGGAGAAGCTTGAGTTGATTATACGCACCGAAGGATAGTCGTAACTATTTAATTTGTATTTATATTGTTAGTTTTATTTATATTGACACTATATGTATCTCAATATCCAAACTTTGAAAATATTATAGTCCGTATGTATGGAACAGTGAGTGGCCGGATGCACAATTATCAATGCGCGACATCTTTGGGATATTATGGGAAGGCCAATTGACGAATTTTGTAAGTACCCTTTTGTCCATTCCTAAAACCATAGTGCGTATTACATTCCACACGTATTGAACATAACATGCTCTTGTGTACTGAATATAACATGCACTTGTAAGTTGAAATGTAATGTGTGTCTCAAGAACCCTCACAAATCCATTGATTCTTTGTTTGTTTCGTGTAGGATATCAATGCATATATGGAAATTTTGTGGACCGAGCAGTGTAAGGTTGTCACTTAACTGCCGCATCTACCTAATTCATCATTTTTTTATAAACAATGCATGTTGGGTGAGTGTCAAGAACCTATACAATTTTTGTTTCTGTATTTTTTACTAATGAATTTGTAATACCATACCTACCCTCTGTTGTTTATATTTTGCACATTTTTTGTTCCATGCACCTACCAGAACTAGATCCATCACAAAGTTTTCGATTGCCTTAGAGATATTTTGGATCCAAGTATAATACAAGCATTTTCATCCAACGTCCGGTATGTGTATTTCCCTATACATAGTGAGGGGTTGACCCCTAAAACGGGGCACTGGATGCTTCCCGTGTGTGATAAACAAAAATTAACCTGGGATCATTATAATTCTATTAACCTGAGGCAGCCGAGATCAATTGACATTTATTACAAGAATGCCAAGAAAGTTGTAAGTTTTGTTTCAACAACTTATTTACACAAAAACACGTAAAAAAACATTCTTACATTTGTTTTTAATTCTGACAGATTTTATATGTCAACGTGTTGCTTGCAAACAAAGCTAAACAAAATAAGCTGAAGCGTGTGCAAATTTTCAACGTTGTCGAGGTGCCTAATCAGGGGATGTCATTGTAAGTGTCCCCCCCTCCCAATCAGTCGTGCTACCATCTAATTGATTTATATAATCGTATTATTGACAGTTGTATTGTATTGTAATGTGTGCAGTGTTGATTGCGGGGTGTGTGTGTGTGTGTGTGTGTGATTTATGTGATGAAACAATTATACAATGCACAGAAAATCAATGTCAATTTGGGATCTGAAGAGTTCCGAATGGAACGAGATGCACTTGTGCATACGTTCCTTAATGATCCACCTCGCTCTTAGACTATCAACACGTATTTAGCCAAGAAACTTAATGAATAAATATCGCAGTGAAAAAGCATGTTGTCTTATTAACCCTTGGCCTACATGGATCCCAACAAAAAAAAAACTGTGTATAAGTAACAGTATTTTATGTTTTTATTCTTTTTTTTTTCTTCTATGAAAGAATTCAGCCCATTATTTTTTGGAATGTTTTGACGTTCCTTTTTTACATTAAAATTGACTATTGTATAATGTCATGTCGACGAAAACAATGTTGCAGATGTGATTGTCTTGTCACCAAAGTGATGTTGAAAATTAGATCGTGACATTTAATTAACTACTGTTATTTTTTATTGTTGCTTTTATTTTCACCAAGTACTGTTGAAAATTGACGTGGTTGTTAAAACATAGCGTTGTTGGTATTGTATGTAACAAATGCTTACATTGTTGGATGTACCATTATTTTGTTGAATGTAACATTGCTTATATTGTTGAAAAATTCCCGCACACGGATACAGGTGGTTTTTGATGTTACATTCAACATTTCGTTTTGGTGTTTTATCCAACATTTTCTTTGGGTGTTTGGATGTTATATTCAACATCAATTGAAAAAAAAAATTAATAATAATAATAATAATTATTCGCCCTATTTTAATTGGTTATTTTTGCTTGTATATATGTGATGGGGTTTTTTGTTAGTTGTTGTGTATCTGTAATCGTGCAACTAAACAATCCTCTAGCACCACATGTGAGTCAAATTCAACTTGTTTGGGCTAAAAGTTTCTACATAAAAACGATGGCAAAAAAGACGAACAGACACATTTTAAAACTAATGCCTGATAGGTCGAAATAACCTATCTACTTTTAAATTGAATTTATTAGTTTTTGAGCGTATTAAAACAGGTGAAGGAACGAAAAGAAGTGATAAACAAGCGAAAACGGTGGAGAAACGGTGAACAAAAGGCGAAGAACAAGGTTTCGGTGCGTAAAAACCACCGCCTAGGCGGAAAAGAGGCAGGAAGTTGGGTTGCTGAAGCACCGCCTAAGCGAGAAAACCACCGCCTAGGCAAAAATTCCTCTACCTAAGCGAAGATCCGGCAGAACCTAAACCGACTTAACCACCGCCTAGGCGGTGACACTCTGCGAGAAATATCTAATTTTAGATATTTTTAAAAACTTTATTTTAACCCTTTTCTTCCCCATTTTTGTCTTATGCCCCATTATGTTTGGAGAGCCCCTTTCACCTTAGATAGGATTAGATCATTTAGGAAGTAGATTAGATTAGTTTTAGGAAGTGATTTTGGCCAATTCTTGAAGAGCTAAAAGAGAAAATTCATCAATGGAGAAGAGGAAACTCGAGAGGATCGTTCTTTGGCGAAAGTGGACTACTCCACTTTAAGATTTGGCTTTTCTTTCCTTGTTTCCATCTTTGTACTTAATTTTTATTATTGTTGATGATGATCTCCTTTTGATTTAATATTGTAATGGATAAGATCATGTTAGTTTAATTAGAGATTAGTTAGGGTTAGATGAAATCATGTAAATATCTCTTTGGTTGAATATAAGTTATTCTAATGGTTTGTTATCCAATTCCAATTGTGCTAACCGTTATTTCACGTTTATTATGCTTATTATGATAAACCGAGAATACAGGGTTTGACACTCGGGAGAGGTAACCTCGGATTCAGACTAGGGATAAATACAACGCGATGATCCAATAACCCGGGAGGGAGTTAGATTGTTTGCAATCCATGAGTTGGGTCAAGACTCACGTGGCTATGTATTCAGAAAGGCGTTCGAGAGGGACTTCGGCGTCATCGAAGTCATGTATTCGCTCTCTTTTCACTCGGAAGAGAGAGGGAGTGAGTTATAGATACTGAGATTATTGGATGTGATAATAACCATTTTTGATAACTAAACTAAGCCAAATAGGTACTAAGTGAATTAAATTGATCCCTCGTTAATTAGTGTAATTAGAATTAATCATTAGGAGTAGCTTTAATTAGTTTAATTTAAATAATTAATTAAATCGTCAGGATAATATGAGACTACGTAAATTGCGGTATTCAATTATTCACATTTTCCCTATGAGAACGATATCCGATCTTCAAAGATCCACTATATTAAAACTTAGACCTCGTATACTTGCGAGTGTAAGTAGCGGCGTATTTCACGAGATACCAAGTTTTTGGCGCCGTTGCAGAGGATTTGTGTGAATTTTAAGTTGATATTGCGACTAAGTGGTCGATTGTTAATCCTGATATTTATTTTGTTTTGTTTTTAATTTTAATTTTTTTATTGTGTTAATGTGATCAAGCCATGCGAGAAACAATGAAGAATATTAGAATTCTTAATTCTCAATCCCGAGATCGAGCTTATATTGAAAATGATAAGGACAGAGAGGTGAAGCCGACTTCAATTCTTGATTTTGATCCGATTGAGCATTTGAGCCCAAATTTCTTGTCTATGGGGAATTTTGGTGAAAAATGCTTAGTAACATGAAAGTCCAGCTAGGGACAGTAAAGCAAGCGCAATTTTTTATTTTTTTTTAAATGAAACTAGGGGTATCAAATTACCCGATTTTTGTTATTATTTATTTTACTATTTATTCTTTTTGGAAGCCGGTATGGCTTCGGAAGTGAATTTAGGAGTGTGTACGCTTGAGGAAGTGTTTCACGTTTAAACACATTGAACAAGCGAAGTGGAAATGTATGGGGTAGAGCTGTATTTTGAAAATTTGAGAAAAACATGAAAAAAAAAGAGCTGCAGGCTTACTACCTAAGCGGTGGATTTTGCCTAGGCGATAAAACTACTTGTTGAGTGTTTTTTTGCAAAAATAGTCCACCGCCTAAGTGAAATCCACCGCCTAGGCGGTGGACCTTCTGCAGTTAAAACAAACCGTTCGCTCATTTTAGAAATTGTGAAACCCTTTTTCCTAAAACCTCCACATTCTCTCTAAAACCTCACTTCCAAACCGTTCCAATACTCAAAAATCACCCTTCCATTTCAAAAATTAGTCATTTCCATCACGAATCAACCACCAAGAATTGGATTTCAACCCTCATTTCCAAAAATCTAGGGTTTTTGAAGCAAACGTGCGATTTCTTCATTTCCAATCGATTTGACCATAATTCTCAACAAGTAAGTTTCTTTTACCTTACATCTAGTCTAGTTGTTGAAATTATTGGTTCGTTTGCATGATTATGTTAAAAATCATTGGATTTGGAAGTTTTGCCCTAAACCCATTAAACCCTATCTTCGCGATTTCAATTTTCTTTGGGATTTTGGTTTGATTCTTGTTGATGAACATGTTTAAATGGATTGGTTAAGTGTGTGAACTAAGATAGTATGTCACATTTGTTAAATTTGGTTGACAATTTCAAATGGGTGTTTGTTTTGAGATGTATGTGTTCTTGACAAAGTGATTTGGGGAGTTTATGTTTTTCAATTGTTCATATATGATGAGGTTGTATTGGTTTCTTGTGATTGTGATTGTTAGGAAATGCTGAAGAGGGTAGCTAAGAAGAGGGCGAGAGGAGAAGGGTCGAGTTCGCAACCCAGGGTGCCGACTGAAGTTGACTATGATGCCACCCTTTTAGTGTCAAAACAAGTGGAGGAGCATTACAAAAAACACCAAACCTTTCGAACCTGCATACGCCAACGTGGTTTCGGTCCGATAGAGCATCTCCCGGCGGCATTTCAACAAGAAATTCGAAGCCGCCACTTGGAGGAATTCTGTAAATCGCCACCCCCAGGTGAGGTAGCTTTGGTAAAGGAATTTCACACTAACGCCATAGAGGCCGTAAACTACCAAGCAAGAGTTCGAAATCGGTCGATCATCTTTAGTTCTGAATTTATCAATGATCTCTTTGGACTAGCGGCACCGAGGTCTACTGGAAGCCAAGAACCAAATATGCAGAGGGTCATTCAAAACATCACATCCGGCGAAGTCAAGTGGAAACACTAGGGACCGAATGTCGCTACTTTCTCGGTAAAATACCTCAATCCAATTCTGAAAATCTAGCACCACTTCATTTGTGGAAGCCTCCTACCGATGTCACATATTTCAGACGTCCCAAAGGATAGGGCCATTTTTATCTACAAAATTCAAACCGAAAGAGCAATCAACGTTGGATTCTTGATCTACTCATCGATCATGCACGCTGCAAATTCGGTAAAGGGTGGGCTCCCATTTCTGTCACTTTTGACCCATATTTTCCGACTAGTTGAAGTGACGGTATCCGGGGGAAACCTTTGCCACCCTATAGTTCCACTAGATCTATCAAATATAAACTATTTGTGGAAGACTGGGGCACAAGAGGCAGCCGAGCCCGAGCCTGAAGAAGGGGAAGAGCCAACTGACGAGATGGAAGGACCTTCTGAAGCCCGAAATGTAAACTCCCAAGAAAGGGTATACAATAAGCTTCAGATAGTCCTCCAAAACCAATACGAGATCGGTTCTTTCCTAGACCAATATTCGAGGCAGCAAGATCAAGTCCAACGGATGATTTGCGAAGGCTTCGGCCTTGAGATGCGCAATTACCCTCCGATGCCATCCGTGCCGCCACATCTGCTACAGAAACCACACTCTCATTTCCAACGAGATGACGGTGATGACTCCTCATCAGGTGGACAGTAGGGAATAAGACTTCTACGTCTTATTCCCTAGGTATGTGTTCAACCCATTTTGTTTACATTGACGTTGTATGTTTATTGGGTTCACTGATTGTGGAACACTACTTTTGTTCAAGCATGTTTTGGTATGGGATGGATGTTAGTTTAGTGGATGTTCATCCATTTTGATTTTTTGTAGAAAATGATGAACCATTATTATTTTTTTTTAACAAAATGCAAAATTTTTGATGTACAGAATTATGTTTATGTATGTATTTTATTGTTTTAATGTATGTTTTAGTTTTTAATTTTTAGTTTAGTTTAGTTAAATTTTTTTTTTTTGCATGTGTAGTGTTAGATTCATTAATGTATGTTAGTATTAGATTTAGTTTAGAATTGTGTATGTATAAAGTTGTATTTGCATGTTTAGTTGTTGAGTTCATTTGGGCTAAGTCTCGATGATGAGAATTATCCCCTAATTGCATATTGAGGTCGGGGGTAATGCCTTCTATGTGTGTTTTGTGTGCTTTACATGTCGATTAGGTAAAAATTATCTCGATCCTAAAACCGCATGACATTTGGACTAAATGTACAATAATCTAAACAATTAGACGCTGATTATTCAATATGAAGTTCATGACAAAAATGAGGAATCTAGAACTTTATTTGGGGGAAACTTGAGGCGAAATCCTAGGTAAGGTAATTCCGGAGACATGATTTAGGCCGTCATTTTTTTGCTTGAACCGTTGTAGTTAACCTGAAAATTTTCATCCCTTATTTTCCCTGTCAAAGCCGAGAACGTAATCAATTCTGAAAACATTCAAATACTCTTTTCATTTAAATTTTTCCTAACCCAATGTCGCTAAGCCTAATTGTCAATTTGAGTGAAATCGAGTGAGCGGTCGGGTTTCGGATGAAATTTTTATTGATTCAGTATTATTGTATTCACTTGTCAATTTCGTATTTCTTTTTGCATGCTCCTAAAATAAGTTTGGGGTGTGCTTCTATCATTTCTTTTTACATATTCCTAAAATGTTATAAATTCGAATAAGTTTGAGGGTGTGTTTCTCTAACTTCTTTTTGCACACTCCTAAAACTGTAATAATTTGAATTAATTTAGGACTGTGTTATCCAAAAAAAATGAAAATATAATTTTTATTTTCTTTTCTTTTGACAAGTGAATACAAGGATATTTAATTCTCATTCAGAGTTGTACTTTAAATGTGTGGGGTCATTAGAGAGGATAGCGACAAACGATTTTACCTCGGGTATCGATCAATTAAATCGATTATCTATTTTCAATTCTAGTGATACCCGTGTTCATTCTCCAAAGCCAAACTAAGCCCTATTGATCTTTGTGAATATCCTAGCCTACATTAGTGGATAGTAGACCCCAATCAAGCGTATGGTTTTCCTGAATCATTAAACGGTATACGTTATGAACTTAATAATTGAATAATCAAATACGGTATGTGCGTAATTATGCATTTGAGTTCTCACACACACATTTCAAATGGATCTATAATGGTTTTTATTGTTATTGATCGTTGAAATTCTAGAACACCACTTGGTGTGGGTTATTTCCCGAACTTTATCAGATTTAGGGATATTGAAGAAGGAACAAATTAGTCCTTTCGATTGAACTTTATATTTACATACATGTACTTATTTTGTGTTTAAGTTTTTCATTTTTAGTTAGTTAGTTCATTAGTTAGTTTAGTTTAGTGTTAGTGTTTTGCTCGAGGACTAGCAAAATTCTAAGTTTGGGGGTATTTGATAGGGGGAAATAACCTATCTACTTTTAAACCGAACTTGTTAGTTTTGAGCGTATTAGTTATATTTAATTTAGTTTTAGTTTGTTTTAGTGTAAAACAGGTGAAGGAACAAAAAAAAGTGATAAACAAGCGAAAACGGTGGAGAAACGGTGAACAAAACGTGAAGAATAAGGTTTCGGTGCATAAAGACCACTGCCTAGGTGAAAATTCCACCGCCTAGGCGGAGAAGAGGCAGGAAGTTGGGTTGCTGAAGCACCGCCTAAGCGAGAAAACCACCACCTAGGCGAAGATCCGTCAGAACCTAAACTGACTTAACCACTGCCTAGGGGGTGACACTCTATGAGAAATATCTAATTTTAGATATTTTCAAAACCTTTATTTTAACCATTTTCTTCCCCATTTTTGTCTTATGCCCCATTATGTTTGGACAGCCCCTTTCACCTTAGATAGGATTAGATCATTTAAGAAGTAGATTAGATTAGTTTAAGGAAGTGATTTTGGCCAATTCTTGAAGAGCTAAAAGAAGAAGTTCATCAATGGAGAAGAGGAAGCTCGAGAGCATCGTTCTTTGGCGAAAGTGGACTACTCCACTTTAAGATTTAGCTTTTCTTTCCTTGTTTCCATCTTTGTACGTAATGTTTATTATTGTTGATGATGATCTCTTTTTGATTTAATATTGTAATGGCTAAGATCATGTTAGTTTAGTTAGAGATTAGTTAGGGTTAGATGAAATTCGTGTCATTATCTCTTTGGTTGAATATAAGTTATTCTAATGGTTTGTTATCCAATTCCAATTGTACTTACCATTATTTCACGTTTATTATGCTTATTACGATAAACCTAGAATACGGGGTTTGACACTCGGGAGAGGTAACCTCGGATTCGGACTAGGGATAAACACAACGCGACGATCCAATAACCCGAGAGAGAGTTGGATTGTGTGCAATCCATGAGGTTGGGTCAAGACTCACGTGGCTATGTGTTCGGAAAGGCGTTCGAGAGGGACTTTGGCGTCAATGCAAAGTCATGTATTCGCTCGCTTTTCAGTCGGAAGAGGGAGCGAGTGAGTTATAGATATCGAGATTGTTGGATGTGATAATAATCGTTATTGATAGCTAAACTAAGCAAAATAGGTACTAAGTGAATTAAATTGATCCCTAGTTAATTAGTGTAATTAGAACTAATCCTTAGGAGTAGTTTTAATTAGTTTAATTTAAATAATTAATTGAATCGTCAGGATAATATGAGACTACGTAAATTACGATATTCAATTATTGACACTTTCCCTGTGGGAACGATATCAGATCTTCAAAGATCCACTATATTAAAACTTAGACCTCGTATACTTGCGAGTGTAAGTAGCAGCGTATTTCACGAGCTACCAAGTTTTTGGCGCTGTTGCTGGGGATTTGTGTGAATTTTAAGTTGATATTGCGACTAAGTGGTCGATTGTTAATCCTAACATTTATTTTGTTTTGTTTCTAATTTTAATATTTGTTTTATTGTGTTAATGTGATCAAGCCGTGCGAGAAACGATGAAGACGATTGGAATTCTTAATTCTCAATCCCGAGATCGAGCTTATATTGAAAATGATAAGGACAGAGAGGTGAAGCAGACTACAATTCATGATCTTGATCCGACTGAGCATTTGAGCCCAAATTTCTTGTCTATGGGGAATTTTGGTGAAAAATGCTTAGTAACACGAAAGTCCAGCTGGGGACGATAAAACAAGCGCAATATTTTTTTTTTTGAAATGAAATTTAGGGTATCAAATTACCCGATTTTTGTTACTATTTATTTTATTATTTATTCTTTTTGGAATCCGGCATGGCTTTGGAATGTGTTCAGAAGTGAATTTAGGAGTGTAAATGCTTGGGGAAGTGTTTTACATTTAAACACATTGAACAAGCGAAGTGGAAACGTATGGGGTGGAGCCGTATTTTGAAAAGTTGAGAAAAACATGAAAAAAAAAAAAAAGTTGCAGGCCTACCGCCTAATCGGTGGATTCTGCCTAGGTGGTTAAACTACTGGTTGCGTGTTTTTTTGCAAAAACGGTCCACCGCCTAGGTGGTGGACCTTCTATAGTTAAAACAAACCATTCGCTCATTTTAGAAATCGCGAAACCCTTTTTCCCAAAACCTCCACCATCAAGTTGGAGATCCAGCATCTCATTATGCTCATCTCAAGTCTGCGAGATGAGATCGAGATGTTGAGGAACGAGCTTGGTCCTAGTTATGTTGCACCCGCCCCCAACAAATCTTTTGTCCACATAGAGAACTGAAGCCCATGTTTGTGTGTTTTTTTTTTTTTTTATTTGTATGGTTTTTTCATTTTATTTTTTGTCTAAATACACTTATTTTTATATGTTTAAAACATATTTTGATTCCCTGTCGGTTATGTTAATATTCTGGTTTTGTTAGGTTGAATGCCAAACAAATACATGTATGTTTGGAAAAAAAAAATAAAAAATATTACATTCAACATTGTATTCGAATGTTGAATGTAACATTCAAATGAAGCATAACTTAAACACATGGCATTGAACTGTACGTGTGAATGTAATATAACTGTGTCCTTTGATGTTACATTCAAGATTCCTGTGTGGTTTGAATGTAATATATACATACAAACCACAGTTTGACTGTATGTGTTGAATGTAACATGGCTCTATCCATGGATGTTACATTCAACATTCCTATGGTGTGTGTTTGATATAGCATGTGTATAAAAACCATGGTTGGCTGTGTGTGTTGAATGTAACATGACTTTGCCAATAGTACATTCAACATTCCTTTGCGTGTAGAATGTAACATGTACATGCAAATCACGATTTCAGCTGTATGTATTGAATGTAGCATGGCTCTGTCCTTAGATATTACATTCAACATTCCTATAGTGTATGTGGATGTAGCATGTACATAAAAACCATGGTCGATAGTGTGTGTTTAATGTAACAAGATTTTGTTGATATTACATTCAAAATTTCTGTACGTGTAGAATATAACATGTACATAAAAACCATGGTCTGATTTTGCATGTTGAATGTAACATGGCTTTGCCAATGATGTTGCATTCAGAACATTACCTTTGATGTTGAAATCTAACATGAACATAACAAATGGTTTACACACATGGTATTTTTTTAACTGACCGGATTGTGAATAAATAACCCAATATAAAACTGTTGTATATTTAGCGTGAAAAAAAAAAAAACTGTAACTATCCCTCAAAAAATGAAAACAATAGATGCTGTATTTCTGTTTGGGGAAATCTACAAGAAGTAGATTTTATTTGGTACGAATGAACATAAAAATCAAAGTCTCCATCTTCCCCCTATTCAAGGGACACTTTGTATGATTTCCTATTGTGTCTCCCCATTTGACCACATCTCCCACAACGTCTTTCTTTTACCTCTCCATGGGATACAATCCAAAATTTTCTTGGTCGTTCCATTGTCGGTATTGCATATATGTCTAAACGGTATTGCATTTATGTCTCTCGAATTCGTTTTCCGATAAAACCAACTCTGAAAATAATCCTCTATGTATCTTAATGTTGGCAGTCTACACTTGTTTATAGCTGCAAATGCATGTGCGCATAGAAAATTATCTGCCACTGTCAGCATGAGCATGACCATCCCTCGGTATCAACTAAGACGGGATGGGTTGAATGAACCTCAAACACTTTGTTACCTGATGAACTAATGTTCTAAGTTTGTTATTCATTCATCAATTCACACATCTTATTCTCCATGTATGGCATGATCTCACTTTATAGCATGTTTGCTTCGTGCCTTCTCTCTACCATTAAGTCCATCTACTTTATCCTTATATTTTTTATCAACAAAATTGCAGGAAGGTGGCAAAATTTGCTTATCCAAGAATTAAAACACTCTATCAGATTGGAAGTCATCTCACCATATCATTTTCCTCGGAAACACGAGTTACTGTACTTCATAGCTGACAATTCATGGATTAATCTCTGTACTTTTATGCCTCTCTCATACATTAGTTGATCGTATAGCAATTTGTACATTTTTGGAGTGTGTCCATATGCCAATCCAATCAATTTTTGGATCATCGCTTCCTTGAGTGTCGTGCTTGTGCCAGTCATCGTATCCCTCAAATTTATTTTCAAGTGATGCAAACAGTATGCGTGATGGCAATGTGGGAACACGTTCTGTATACCTTGCAAAATCCCATTGTGCCGGTTGGAAATGAATGTTATCACTATATTCGGCTCGAAGATCTTCTTGAGTTCTTATAAAAACCAAAACCAATTATCGTCATTTTTTGCATCAACAATGGCGAACACAACATGACTACATGACTACCTGGAACACAATGAATAACCTCTTGAAGTGTTTTGTGTCCTTGTCGTATTCTAGCGCAACATGACTACCTGGGTGTGTCTCTCTACATTTCTCAACATACTATCTTAATTGATTGTATGACAATGATTAGTCACAGAATACACTATTCCTAACTTTTTCTACCCCCATCCATGCATTCCGATATGATATATCTAGTCCACATTGTTTCCTAAAACTCTCAACGACATCTCGTGGGCGAGTTTTTGGATTTTCTCACACCTCGTCAGTCAAACACGACGATATAATGTCTCTCAATCTTTTGTTCTTGTTTGTCCGGATTGCAGTACCGCATGTGTGTTCCTTTACTAAACTGTAAATATAGAATATGTCATTTTCACTCCTCACGCGCCCTGTGTACAAACCATAGACAATTTCTTTCATCTCGCAATGCTCATGCAACTGTTACCCGTATCTTTTTGTTTCAAGATACAAAAAATTAAATCTCACCTCTACCGCATATTTTTGCAATGCCATGCGAAATTCGCTTGTCCTCCCCCTTGAATTTTTGCCCCTCCTCTTGTATGTCATCAGCTCATTCTGCGGATAGCTATGTTTTGTCGTTGGAATTCTGTAACATATTACCGTAACTGGCTATGTAGTCCATTTCAACTTCGTTGTCACTACTACAACGATCGGTAACAAGAACTATCGCACATGAGGATGCGCCGGCAGACCCACCTGAATCACTACCTCAATTTTTGGCACACTTTAATCAGCTTGATCTTCATAATCCCCGCTAGGAAAATCATTTCCTCAAAATCATTATGATCGTCAAGCATACATTTCCAATGCCCGGGGAGCGAATATGACAACTAGAACTTTCCGCTGCGTAATTATCACCATTTGTTTTCAATTTTTTTACCCAACTCAGCGATGTCGCAATCATTCCTCACCCTCAGCACTGTTGTTACGTTCTCACATTTGCACAATAATGGGATTGATAACATCATCTTATTCAATCAAAACATATCCTCTATCAGTACAAAAATGCATATACAGCAACACCCTGATCATGAATGTTGAATGTAACATCCATGCATTGTGTAGCGTGTGTGGAATGTACACTCATTGTTACTTTTTTTTAAAAATGCCGACAGTAACGTCAAACTGAGTGTGTCGTGTACATGTGAAATGTAACACTCACATGCTACATATGAAACGACATTCTTGATCATGGATGTTTGAATTAACATCCATGCATTGTGTCGTATGTGTGGACTAAAACACTCATTGTTGCTTTTAAAAAAAAAAAAAAGGTCCATCGATAACGTAAAATGGACTGTTGCTTTGTGTGCAAGTGGAATGTAACACAACATCCTATTCATAAAAAAAAAAAAAAAATAAAAAAAAAATAAAAAAAATAAAAATAAAAATAAAACTGTCTCCCAATCCCCTCCCTCTCCCCACTCCCGGGTCAGTGTAATACATGTTGACCATTCCCCTGAGTATGTGGATGTTGAATGTAGCATCCATGCATTGTGACATATGTGTGCATGTGGAATGTAACATTCTCTGTTTATGTGGACTTCGAAAAAGTGTCCAAAAATGATGTGATTGCATGACAAACGATAACCAAAAAAGGAGAAAAACGATAGCTTTCATGAATGTCTTTAATGGAGAAAAAAAATGTTTGTCCACCGAACAAAAATCATGAAGCTTCATCAAAAAAATTGAATTATGAATATTTATCTTCTGTCAATGAACAGAAATAGAAGCATGTGCGTTAAAAAAATTGATTTTTGAATACATGCTTCGATCTAGAGATCTCTACGAAATGATGACTGTTGAATACCGACAATTCTCGATCGGTGATTCTTCGATTTCAGCTTTCTCAATTGAATACCGAAATGTGTTTCAGAAAGTTCGGTCTATTCCTCTCCAATCTCTCTTCTCTAAATTGATTTTGAATTTCAAAAAACCCTAACAATGGGAGGTTCTGTCTTCCCAACTGATGTGCCATTGCATATGGTAATCTTGATCTATATTTGAAAAAATCTGTTGCAGAAATATAGGGGGGTATATTAGTAATCCATCACCGACGATTATCGGGGGATGGGAGTACCTGGTGCAAAGAATATTACCGATTGGAGTTACCGGTATATTCTCAAACTCTTGGGCTTGATCGGTAACAGTGAGTTAAAAACCGTAGTTATCAGTACTTAATTCTAAATATAATTATTTTTTGTCCAACAATTGTTCTACGCTCAAATCAGGACAAGAAATCTAACCCATTACGTAATTACCAAATTAAATACAACTCTACAACTAAAATCCTAGTAAGAATCGGTAATCATACAATTCCCAATGCATTGCTATCAATTTGAAATTGATTGTATTCCACAATATTGACAATTGAACAGTTCCGTGAAAAAAGAAGAAGTATAAGATGGTAAAGTGAAAAATAATACAAATAGTAGGGGGGGTTAAATGTAAATACGTAGAACAAGGCGGTAACCTCTTTCCCTCGACTCTTAAGGAAATCTTTACTATAAAGGCATCGTTTACACTTTCTAATTTAATTCCACTCCTACTAAAAGAAACAAAACAATGGAGGGTCGGAGATTCGATATAACCCTAATCTCGGCGTGCGACCTGGAGGACGTCCGGAGGATAAACAAGATGAGGGTTTATGGACGCGTATTGATCGGCGGCAAACCGGAAACTGAGAAGCGTACGCCGGCGGACAAGCACGGGGAGACAAACCCAGCCTGGAATTTCACCCTCAGCTTCACTCTGCGGGAACCGGCGGTTCAGTACCACAACACCATGCTGGTGATCAAGCTCTACTGTAAGCGGAGGCTGGGCGACCGGTACGTCGGCGAGGTCCACACGTCGGTGAAGGAGCTGTTCGATTACGCGTACCCGTGCGGCGGAAGCGCCGTCGTGAGTTACCCTGTTCAGAAGGGGTGTGTTAATTCTCAGGGGATGCTGAAATTTTCGTATAGGTTTGGGGAGAAAGTGAGCGTCGATAAACTGACCATGGCGGAGAGTATTGTGGGTTGGAGTATGGGTTAGGATTTGAAGTTTATGAATTGATTCTTGTTTGAAACCCGTGGTTAAACGGTGTCTGAACGGTTTAGTTGATATTCTAATACTACTATCAACTGATGTAAATACTTGGTTTTGATATAATAATTTAGATCTTTCTTACTGCATTGACTATTTTATCATTCGATTGAGCAAAAATGAAACGCAACCAAATTGATAAATATCTTCAATTTTAAAATCCCATGATTTACACTTATTTTCAAATATAAAAAATTTAGTGCTAAAATCACAATTTCCGTTTAAGGTAATTAAGTTCAATTCCATATCAAATATTTCTTGATTTTTCATATTTTGATGGAAACCTTTGAATCAAAGATGAAAATTCAACTGATGATTGAATATTTCTGGTTTTTTGAAATTTTGAGATTCACACTTCCTTTCAAATTTAGGAACTTTTGTCCAAAAATCACCTTCACCGTTTATAGTAAATTTAATTGAGTAAATTTTTTTTTTAACCTTTGACTTGAATATTTAACTTTTTAATCCACTAAGATATTGTTGAAAAAGATCCTCGGTTTTGCGCCCGCCCCCCGCACACAAAATTACACTAAAATGCCACTCTAAGAATTGCAACCGCCATTTACATAAATGAAATGTCAAGCCTACAACAAATCACCATTCCATTGCAAAAAGCTCTGTATCTATCACAGATCACATCAAATCAGCAAAACAAACCCACCAAATTAATGTTCATCAATTTCTCGTTAATACAGTATAATGTTTTTTGGGGGGAGTACATTTTGAGTTGTGTGGATGTTAAGGTACTCCAAAATCATGCCGGAATCTGCATCCGGTGTCCCATTACCAAAAATAACTCTCCCATTAATCCACTAACTGCTCCACTTTTCTAAATTACATCTCTCCACTTTCACCTCTCTCCTCCATTACCATAGAAGCCCTAGCACTCAGCCAAGAAAAGTGTTGTCATCATTGTTGAACATTGCAATGGAAAAAACGAGAGAAGGTAAGCAATCTTCGTTTAAGAAAAAGGAAAGCGTCGACCCACAAGGCAGCACTGTAGGGCAGGATTTGGATTTCAACCAATCAACTAGCACTGTCACCCCCACCAACCCTTGCCAGTGGTGACATTTATCATGCACTGGATCTAATGCAAGATGATTTCAAAATAAAGCAATTCAAAGAAAACAAGACAATCAAAGTGCTAAGGGAAATCATCGCAAACATGATTGTCCGCAATAATAACTTGCAAACAGAGCTTATCAATAAAAAATCACAACGAAGCGATTGTGGTTGATCTTAGCGCAAAATTATTAAAGATTGAGACTGAGAAGGCATAAATGGAACTCGAAGTAAGCGTGCATGATATCATGCAAAACCACCGAGATCCACAACTTGGTATCAAGAAAGATGATTTGAAAATGAGATGTAAAAAGCAAGACAATGAATTGAAAGAGTCAAAAGAAAAAAAAAATATAATGTTGAGGGAGGCAATACTAGTAGATGTGCGTACGTCCAGACTACCAACGAGCAACAGAGGCAAATCGCAAACCTGCATGTAAAAATAAAAGGGTTCTCGACATCTGTGAACCCTCCCGCTACTGCTGTTGCCTCATTACGCATGCTCCTAACGTACCACTAGCAAGCGCATCAATCCTAGCCCCCCTGCCCAAGCAGCCACCAAAACACCACCTAATACTTGCAACGACTTGATGATAATAGATGCAACCCCCATTTCAATTGTTATGCAATACAATGATCCAATAGTGGGCCAAGTGCAAGCAGAAAATATCCCCAAAGTAAATTCCATAATAAACCGCCTAAAAGTGAAAGTGAGACAACCAACAACCAAGGGGAGTAAATATGTCTATTCACAATCAAAAGGGAAAGGCAAGCGAAAAATCGCTTAAAACTCAATAAATGTCGAAGAACTTCCTGCTTGTCAATACGAGGACAACATCAAAAAACTAAGCAGAAGGAAGTGTAAACTTGAAATGATGTTGAGCGATGAAGACTGGGAAAAACAACAGCTAGTACAGACAGAAGAACAGATCGGGTATTGTTTTTCTCCATATTAAGAATTAATAACATTCATCAATATTTTGAAAAACCTAACTATGAGCATGCTAATGATTTTAGGATTTCAGGGTCGTCGGGGAAGGAGGGGAGAGGGGAGAACCACTGTCTATTGTAAATGTGGGAGACAATATATGCATCCTCAAAGAAAGACAAATGGCAAACTACGTAAGCATAATATGTGGTTGTCTAAATATTCACTTGCTTTGTCATAAACATTTACATTAAATCTTTTAACAAACAAATTGTAAGAACATTCTAACAACATATTGCAAGTGGTTGGTATTGAATAACATGTAGCTGCGTAAATATTCACGTGCTTCAACATAAACATTTATGTAAATTATTTTCGTCACAAATTGTAAATAACATTCGAATTGCTTATTGCAGGTGCTTGATGCTTATGGTGAATATCTGGAAAATAAAATACAAGCGCTAAACTCTAAGCGAAGCACAACATCAAGTTTGATACTCCAAAATTTGCGATGACACAAATATGGGTATTTTGTACAATGGATACTTCTTCGAAAATCTATCATCCATATGAAATCTCACACTTCCATTCAGTTCTAGCAAACGGTCATTAAGGGGAACTACGAAAATATGAGGATCAACATCTATGACATAATCAATGGGGCATTTACCAACAATTGTAGGTACATACTTTTCCCTATGATTATGCATGAGCGTCTTACATCTCCAAACTACTGGACTGTTGGCTCTGGACATATTAAAACAGAGGTGGAAATTCTACAATTCACTTCTGCCACGAGACCCAACAACCGATCACTACTACAACAACACAAAACTTGTGGTATAACTCAATTAATTTTGGGATATATTTCTCATTAAATTAAATGAATGCCTGCGCCTAATCTTACTCCGTGAACAGAAAACATTCTTGGAGAAACATATCAATACCAACTTACTCCAAGGTTGGGGTGATGATCGAATAGAACAGTGCCTTGAATTTCCTCAACAAAATGGGGCTTACGTAACAATTGCTTACCATCCAACCTCACAGTAAAAAATTTCTATAACATTATTACTTGTTCACTAACACAAATCCTTTTTTGTCTTTTACATTTTCCAAAACTGAATGTAGGGTTTTCGTAGCATCTATCGTGAACTTTGATTAAATACAATGACAGAATTAGCATAAATATTTACGTTGTTCCGTAATAATGCAACATTCAATATCCAAAACAAAAAGTAAGTGAAATATTCATCATGAAGCGTCAACGTACAATAAATCCTTTTATTGCACCCTTTCCCTAATTTTCAATTCAATCAAGACTTAACGTAAACTGGAGAGATACAAAAATCGGTAATTAATTTCAAGCCCACCAAACGCAAGTTTTTAAGATGACATTTTATTAACTAAATAAAATTGTGGATGTTAACGCAATGAATACAAAAACGTACATCAAAATTAGTAAAAATCAAACATAAAAAAACAAAGTAAAATCCAACCATGTCAACTGATGACTCGCTTGCAGTAGGCATGTGTCAAAGCCAGGACCTAGGAACCCCCTCAACATCTCAATCTCTATTTCTAGAGCAGCAACTCGAGCACGGAGGTTCTCAACTTCATGTTTGAATTCCCTATTCTCTTCTACTGTATAAGGAAACCTCAACCTAGTCCTATACGCCATTGTTTTTCCTTGGCTATATCAATCAGCTTCTTCGACTCTTCATCCCATTTGCGAACACTTTCATCAAACTCGTTATTGCCATTGTTTGCCATTTTAATATATACAAAACAAAATCAAAATAGCAGGCCAAACAATATGTGCACTATCAAACATAGTTGTTTAAATGATATACATGCTAGAATACTTCGTCTATATGTAACCATTGTTACCATGGGATTTAAAAGGTCGTCTGTAATTAATAACACTATTAAAACAAATGCACACGTCCCTTAAATGTGGCCACAACCGTAAGTACATGTAGGTTCGCCTGCGAACATGTCGTTCCATTCCTTGCAACTTTACCTCAAAAACCCTAACGTCAATATTCACTCATCGATAATGTTTGTCTCAAAAACTTTTAATGGCGTTAACATTCATACTCCCCCTACTTGACATCGAAAAGCCTAATGATAGGTATTTATGACAGCAATATACACAAACATTTCAAGTACACATTAACATCGACATAAAAACTGAACTTATAAACATACATGTTCAAACATTGAAAACCGAAGTATCAACCGAATGTTAACATTCGCCTAACCATTCGACTACCCAAAAACATTAATATTTTCTTATCGAAAAACCCATCTACATGCAAAATACAAGCCATTGTTACGCGTAAATACACATACCAAAAATATTCACACAAAAAACTAAGCTCTACCACCGACGAGTGATTAATTCACATCCACTAACAATTCACGACAAATAGGACCCAAATAACCAAGTCCAATTAGCTCACACAACATCTCCACTTTAGTTCCTAGCGAAGCAACCTATGCACGAAGATGATCGTTCTCTTCTTTCAAATATCTATTATATTCCATCGTGTTAGAGTACATCCACCTGACGTTCCCAATACTAAATTTCATTTCTTAAACGATGTTGCACACTTTCGTTGTGATTTCTTTTCACTTTTGCACGTCCTCGTCGAAAATATTACAACCATTGATCAATATTTTTTTTTTCACAGCCTTATATTGGAAAAATCACGACTCTACCTGTCACACCCCACCCCGGCACCCGGCACCTGAGGCCGGGCGTGACGTTACTTGACCCATCAACGCATATCCATCCATACGTCTATACGTACCTACTCGCGCTACTGTAAAATTTTCTTCTTTCTTTCCAAAACTATATATATAATTACTCGTTCTAAAATTTGGGAATATACCGGTCCCAAATATTCACAACCGAAAACACGAAAATACCTGAACCTTCCATGGTTCATATCCGACCGGTTCACTTCTAGAACGACACCACCTCCGGATTCTACCTAGTGCCAATAGTGGACCAACTCCTAGCCGCGGTAGCTGCACCCCAAAATTCTTATCGGTGTATTGTCTTCATAATAAAAATAATACATGGATCAAGTATAAATAATAACCATCATACTTCGAAATATAAAATAACGAAATCACATGTCCGGTTCCATTTCCACCAATGAAATGAAATGATATACTAATAATATATACCGCACCCCACATACGGAAACAACTCCCCTCTGTCCATATTGTAAAGAAATAGTGTATATGAAAATACCAAATAAAAATATAATATACCCACATACCATAAGGAAAACTTCATTTTCCTGTCACCACAAAAATAAACTCGTATATATATATATATATATATATATATATATATATATATATATATATATATCACATTCCACCCAAGTAGTGAAAATTCACCATAATACTATATCCCACTAAATGGTGTAAAACAACCAAAACGACAAATACACCAATACATATATACGGACACACCAAATAAATGTAACCAACCAGTTTACCATATACGACAAAACACCACAACACTCTCCGACTAGCCATAGGATCGTTTTAACCTCACGATCAGGAGTTAAAACGGTACCGTACCACCCGTACGATTTGCCTTCCTAATGGGTCACAACACTCTGCCGAATTATGCCAAGCAGATAATCACCATTTTGCTGGACTATACCAAGCAGATAATCATCACTCTGCCAAACTATGCCAAGGAGATAATCGCCACTCTGTCGGACAATGCCAAGCAGATAATCCCCACTCTGTCGGACTATGCCAAGCAAATAAATACGATGGTGTAGTTGGACCAAACACCAATTTTCACCTAAAAAAACAAACGACTTTTTCTACAACCAATTTCCACCTCTTTTGAAATCAACTAGATTCAACAAATCATCTTTCACCTAAAAAACAAACAACTTTTTCCACAACCTATTTCCACCCCTTTTGAAATCAACTAAATCCACAATTTCACAAACACTCAAAATCGTTAGATCCATATAAGTTACAGATTCGTCCCGTTTTAAATAAACACATTTTTTCATAATATATATGAAAATAGATTTTTGAAATTTACTAGAAGACAGTACACTCACCTAGCTATATGCTCCGAACAACTTTTACTGACTACCCTCTACCGTTACTCTGGTGCCTGCGAACCTTATAGTGGCATGGCCTAAATTAATATTTTATGTAAAAATAACCCAATTATGCAATGCAGGCCCTAAGTTCCGTAATTTTTCATTTCCCACATTTTATTATGAAATATTACTATTCGACTAGTATTGTTCCGTTAAAGTTTACTATATCAAATTTATCCATGTGAACGGTCTCAATATTTATTATCGCCATTTTCGACATTTTGATGCTAGTGATTTAAATTAACAATCATAAAATTTAACAAGAAATATTACCCGTTCTGAAACGGTTGTCGATTTCCTTAAAAAATTTCTTAATTTTTGCTCCTGCTCCCACCGCCTCAGTGAAAGATCCACCATCGCGGCGAACACGCTTCTTCTTTTCCCCGATCTGCCTACTGACGCGCCACCGCCCAGGCCGTCGTCTTTACCACCTAGGTGAACACACCCCCATTTTTTGCTATTTGCATTCTGATGCTCCATCGCCTAGGCGAAGTCTCCATCGTCTGACCTGCTCTGTTTTTTTTTCTATTTTCAGCCGACCACTCTCTTTCTTCTCACCAACTCCGATCATGCCCATACACTCACGACGGCTGCCAGACACCAACAAACTCACATCACCAAACCAAATACACATACACGATCACGTACAGAACACCTACACACAACAGACACACACACAAATGCATGACGAAACCCACGCCGACAACCCATACGCAAACCCACACGATTACCGGCGACGAAACCGACGAACGGCATCCACGCATACATATACTGCTGAACAGACTCACACACAACGTTGAACACATACAACCCCTCACACACAGTCCACAACCCTCACAAACACACACATCATACACACCGGAGCACCACCGAACGGACAACCACTGACCGCCGGAGCTGCGACACCCACGAACAAGACACACACAACAGCACACACAACAAGCAACAAGCACAGATACACTGCCGGTACACACCCACATGCATGCATATGACGAACCGAACCCATCCCCGACGGACAACACCTCCTTCCTCGTCGGAGCTCCATCGTCGATTCTCTCTCTCTCTCTCGCTCTCTTTCTTTCTCTCTCTCTCTCTCTCTCTCTCTTTCTCTCTCTTCGTTTCTGGATTGTTCTTATCTCCTGTGGGTATGTGGATGTATAACTGTATATATGTATATATATATATGTATATATATATATATATGTGTGTTGACAATGGAACCACCGACTCCCCTTCTTCGTTCTCGATTCTTCAGCTGATCTCACGGCACACGCATGGAACCACCAACTCCCCTTCTTCGTTCTCGATTCTTCAGCTGATCTCACGGCACACGCATGGAACTACCGACTCCCCTTCTTCGTTCTCGATTCTTCAGCTGATCTCACGGCACACGCACGCACATATACATATACATATATATATACATATACATATACATATATATATATACATATACATATATATATATATATATATATACATATACATATACATATATATATATATATACATATACATATACATATATATATATATATATATACATATACATATACATATATATATACATATACATATATATATATATATATATATATATAATATCTTTGTTTTAATTACTCGTTTCTCCCCCTAATTCCTTTAACTTTTCATTTTAATCCATTTCAACATTTATGATTTTATTAAATTGTAATTTTAGCCCTACTTAAAAATTTGAAATCATTTAAGTCCAAAAATTTACAATTTACATTTTGAAAATTGCTAATTAACCCCTCAAAATTTAAATTAAATTATAAATAACACAATTTACCCCATATATTTCTAAATGTGTAAAAATGCGTTTTAAATAAAAATCAGAGTCTTACACTACCCTTAGATTACCTAACAACTACTTGTAATCCATTATATATTTCAAAAACCCCAATTGATGTTAATGATCACAACCTAACCATTATTACTGCTAATAATATCTTATGTATTCCCTGCAAAAACTCTGATTAAACACATCATTACAAAAAATGCCAGTTAAATCAATTTTGTGGGGGAAGCGTGAACATTAGCAGTCTTCTTGCCACACTTTCCAATTGAACCAAAAACACTCTATATTGTTCACTGACAGAAAACTAAACCACACCAACACAACTAAATCATAGTTTGTTTCAACCAAAGACATAATCATAGCAAACACTGCAAAAAAAAATGTCTTATCAAACTGAAATACACATCCAATCGATACATTAAATTCAGATACCACACATATGAGAAATATTTCTGTATAAAAAAGGAGTGAATATTCACATGTTGGGATTCTTGAGGACATATATAACTGTTTCTGTTATACAATCTCAAATGTTCATGTGCATTAAAACTGTCAAAACAGAATCCATACGAAAAATAGGGAAAAAAAAATTAAAAATTGACATTCTAATAATTTGTAGCAGTAACAAATGTCTGAAAAAGAGGGGTAGACATCCACGTATCCACTAATCACCCACCAACTAAATTAAAGATAATACGGTTCAAATTATAACAGTGCATGACTTGTGGTTATGGTGTCCATATTTTTTGCACCTTCCACACTTTATCTCAGCAACTTCTCATTTAGATGGTATACACCTTTTCCTGGGCGGACCAAGCTGCAATGTTTTTTTGTAATTGGAGGAGTAATTATAGCTTTCGATCCCATTTTGATTTCTCAAGAGTGGGGACTCCATATATACATTCTGAATAACATATTCTGTAATATTCAATGAAAAATATACCTCAATATATGAATACAAGTTCTAACCGTTGTGCTATATATTCGCAGATGCATGCACACAAGGGAATCCATTACCTTGCCAGTTAAAACAAGTACAAGTTATCTTGTCCATGTCCGCTAGTACAGATGGGTTCAAATGCACCTCAAAGACGTTTTCCGTGCACTCCATAACATTCCATGCACATACATACCTAATCATCTGTCATATCACATTATCATGACGGGGGCGTAACACAAACGTCATTGACATTGATTTCGCATGTCTAACTGATAGATGCGTCATTATCTTGCATCTAATCTTGTCAACCATTAATATGATGGGTAAATATATTCACGTATCCATGCATTAAATGAGTACGCTAAATTAGAAGGTATCTCACCATACCTTTTACCCCTACTAAATATTGCAAAAGTTTTCAAGAAGTACATTTAGAAGGAAATTTTCTACTCGACTCTTACCTTCCGTCTTTAAGTTATCCAGATAATGATTAAACTTCTCCATTACTGTAGCATATGCCATCATACAATATTTGTAAATCAAATTCTTTTTGAAATGTTGTTCCATGCCAACTAGTTTATCTCTCAGGTTGTTCTCCAAATGATTCAAACAAAAAGAATAGAAACGGTTTGGAAACATTTTGCGAACACCTTTAAGAGTCCTACTGTGACGATCTGATATAAAAGTTAACACTTTCTCATGCGACACAATTTAGACATGTGACACATAATCCAATACCAATTGTCATCATTTTTAGCGTCAACAACAACAAAGGCATCTGGCAACAACCCTGAAAAACGTTAATTGTCAAAACATTTGCGTAGATAAGAACATTCACGTAACAAATATATTCGCTTGTTATTAGTAAAATTAAATGGAACTTAAAACATGGATCTTACCAATGTTTCCATCCTTTGCGTTAGCCACCAACAGGCATCCCTTATATCTATCCCCGAGAAAGGTACTATCGAGAAATAACATCAGCCGATAGTAATTGAACCCATGGATTATTGCATTAAAAGCAACAAACAATCTTTGAAAATGTCTAGTTTCTTTATAATATTCCAATGCCAAATGACTCTCCGGGTTTGTACGCAAGCAAGCATCCGTATACGAACGCAACTGGATATAGGAAGTCTTGCGATCACCGTAAAGTTTATCTTGAGCTTTTCAACCCCATTCCATGCAATGTGGTATGGGATCTCAATACCATAACATTTTTGAATATATGTACAACGTCGATCAGTCTAGTTGCCAGGTTGTTCTGAACCAAACCTACGAAATAAGACTTCATAACGCTAGAATTCATGTTCTCGTTCTTGTTCATCTTAAAGGCAGCCCAACATAAATGCATGTTTACTAGCTCCCAAATATAGAAAACCATTTCTTTTATCTATCCTCACATGCACTTTCCAGAAACATTCTATTTCCTCTTTCAATGAGCATTCAGTAGTGACTCTCTGCTTGTCATTCTTTTTGTATTTAAAACAACATATTTTCTTATAGCTTTCCTAAACTCAAGAATCCCACCCCTGAAGCTCTAACTTGCTTATTTGATACCATAAACCCAGTGGTCAGACAATAACACTTTCTGCGGTAGAGGACAAAAAATTAGCAACAAATCTTCCTCCATATTCACATCGCCTCTACTGCTGTGCCACGTCAATATTCAGTTAACATATTTTGGCCCCCACCACTCGATCTACTACCACTGCCACAAATCTTAACGTTCACCCTAATGTAGTGAAGTTTCATCGTGGATGGAAGACAAACAACCACTTATAAGTCGTCTTGACATGAAATCAAGCACAAGTCATGCCCTGGAATGGAATATTGTAGCTCAAATGAATTATCCCTCAAAACATCCCACCTCACTATCAATGTTTAAATTAAAACCTCGTACGTGAAATTATCATAAATCTTACACCCAACGAATAGTTATCATACTTACACATCAGCACTACGCGCATTGTCATTTTTCTAATATGCTTCTACAAAACAAATGAAAAGCTATGCAACTTACCAATATGATCAAACATATTCAACACATTCATAGTAGGAAAAGTACACATATCCATCAATCATCGAAAAGACAAATTAATGAACATGAATATTAGCTGAAGTGATGCATAACATTACTGTTAACACATATGACATTGCGTAAACACTAACTTCCTAGCCACCCCCAATCAAAAGTTAAAAAATTTACTTTCAAACATTATTGCATATATCTTAACATAATTCGATAATATATTGTATGTTAATGTAATTAGCCAAATATATAATAATCCATAACTTGGGGATAGATAACGTTGATGTAAACGCATATGACATTGCATACACAGTCATTACCTTCCAACAGACGATTCAAAATTAAAAAGTTAACTTTCAATCACGTGTATGTTAACGTACATTTCATTGTAAAAATACTTACCAATATAGTGAAAATCGGAAAACGAAACATTATTATTTCGAAATCGAACACTTATTTAATGTTTTTGATATCCAAATGCATTCAAGAACTTGTTTAATGTCTCGAAATCAATTCAAAATCATTGCAAAAATTGAACAGCTTATCAACTCACTAGTATATCTCGATTCAAGCCTCTGTCGATGCTAAAAACATTTGCTTCTCTCTCTCTGTCCTTTCGATTTCAACTTCAATACTCATCAGCGCCGCTTTGATCCAAATTTTGTGTCTAAAATGAATGAACCTCCTACAAAAACAAATGTGTACACATAAATGGTAACTACCTAAACAAAATATTAAACTTACCACAAACCAAAATTCCCTCCTTTAGCACTTCCGTGAAATCCGCAGGGGTAGTTTCGTCTATCTTGTGGGATCTTTAACCGTTAAGGACCGAACACTTAATAAACATTACGGCTTGGATGATCAACGAACATGACTGTTTGTTTGGATTATCAATTAACCTAACTCTTAACTATGGGTTAAAGAATTAAAAAAAAAAAACAAAAAAAAAATTCAACATATTAAATATTTTTAGAATATTTAAATATCCAATGTACGGAAATTAGAAAGGATAATATTACTTCTGAATATTAAATTTTGATCAGAAAGATGTTCCATTATGCATTAAAAATACTCCAGATTTTCTATGTAAGTGTACGACATGCATTTTATTTAGTGTTATAGAATCATTGTTATATCCAATATGAGTCTACCACATGCATTGAGGGCTAACATGACGACAAACAAACGTTTGTTAAACCTAATGTTATATTTCACATGGTGGAAACAAGTCATGTTATTTTCAACATTTATGCATATAAGTCACATTTACCAATATCCTATTTGATACAAATTTGTGATAAAAAAAAAATAAAAAATTACAATGATGTTTATATTAAACATTCAAGCTAATAGGATGACAAACAATTTACCATTTGCTGTTATGTTGAACATTCTAATAGCAAGTCATTTACTCTAAACATGCATACACATAAGTTCATTTTTAACATTTTCTTTGTTTCCTATATTTTTGTTATGATGACATTTAACGTTTTACATAAACGCATACCATGATTTATTCACGTCAATATGAATTCAACACATGAATCTATTGAATTCAACACATACACGTAGTGTTGAATTTTATTAGAGACATAGGCATTGATTTGACAATAAGTATTTTCTCTCATTCTTTATGTCAACGTTGAATTTAACAAGTAAACATGTTGAATTTAACTAGAACATTAGGGGACATATATGTTTAGATGAACAAAAAATGATTTCAGCACATTAATCATATCATGCATGCACATACTTACAACAAAAAAATAACAGGAAACACGAAGATATTCATATGTCAAACAAAAAAATAAGTGCTACCTACAAAATTGTAACAAAAAATTATCATACATCAAACTAATTAATATTCATTCAAGGTTGGTGATTGTTTTTTACAAGATCAATATTTGACTATGGTTTGTTATGGTAAGATGTTGTGATATCGAAATCTCAAGGGTCTATGATCGGACCAAATCGTTAAGAAAATCATGACTGATGTTTGATTGTTCCATGTGAAATCTCTCCATTCCCATGTCAACGAGAATATGCACTCCTTTAAATATTTTCTTCATAACAAGGATGATTGTTATGCTACAATCAACCTTAGACAAAATTTTATTTACGTAAGTCATTGTTATGATGTAAGAGATACACACAAGAAATTCTATTTCAGAGAATTTTAAGTACTATTAAACACCTTGATCTGGTACATCGTCAATATTTAGTATTTGAAGTATTCTGACGTAATGTTCTTTATCCCCTTTTTCAAATCATTAGATCCACATATGAAATCTTAAATATAGTGTCAATTAATAAGAACAATTGATGATTGTTGATCCTTAGGTTTTGATGTTTTTTATTGAACTAATGTGATTGTTGAATGTTTCAGAAAAAGAGTTCCATTTATTTATTATATTGAAGATATCATGAAGAAAGAGTCAAGGGTGCAAAGATGGACATAGTGAAAAAATGAAGAGTGTTGAAGACCTTGAAATAATTAGGTAAAAACAACTCAATACTCTTATATTCTTAATGCAACTGGAATTAGGATTACACATGACACTATTAAATGAGTTACATTTTTATGTGTTGATATAATAGAATTTAGGATCCTAATTATTGATTAAATATATGCTCTTTATGTGATATTGAAAATAGAAATTGACCTAAGTGAAAATCATGATTAAAAGTTAAAGTTTAGGGCTAATTCAGTCAACTGAGAAAAATAATCAGTTAACTGAATCATATAGTAAGTTGTGGAGCAGAATTGGTAAAGAAATTAACCAACCAGCAATAGGTAAACTGATCAGAAGGGATCAGTCAAACGTTTGAAACGGTGAGGTTTTCAGACCAAATTGTGTAGTTCCCGCATCGATCGGTTAACCTCCCAAAGGCAATCGCTCAACAGATGGGCTTAAGGATTTTAAAGTAAAAGTCTTTGAACCAATCAGTCAATTGATTGGGACTCAATTGGTCAAGCGACTATGCTGGAGTTTGGTAGGGGAAACTGTCTAAACCAATCAGTCAATTGACCAAAAGAGGATCAGTCAACCGACTAGCTGTTTTGATTGGCCTGGTTTCTACGCTGTATCAATTGGTTAACTGACAACCAAGGATCGATCAACCGATTGTTTTGGTTGAGATTTCAAGGATCTTGGTCTCCTTGTAAAAAACTAGCTGTTTTTTATGATTCCAAGGGATAAATTTGAAGGATTTGATCTTGTTGAAGATATGGTACACATATTTTATATCCCTATTGATTTGATCCACATAATTAATTATTCTCTCAATTTAAGTAGTTAAATACTTCCTATTTTTATGATTGATAATTGTGAAATGTTATATGGACCTATTTGAGGGTTTTAAAAGTTATTTTTAAGTGAATTATCTTAGAATTGAATGATTATATTATATGGGGTCTAAGAGTATCTTTTAGAGGCATATCTTGTGAAAAGTAGCCGTTGGAGGGATTAATATTGGTCTATATAATTAGACCTACGGGATTAAGGTTCATAACATCAAGAACATCAGTTCCTATGCTTTTATAAGAGTTATTATTTTACTAAGATTTTTCTAGAAAGCTATAGTGTGAAGTTCTTAATCTAAAGCACTGATTCATTTGGTGTTACCAACTTGTGCTATTTTGCAATTCTATTTTCAATCTTCGGTGTTATCCCGGTGAGATCTTTCCAAGCTATTATTCTTGATTGTAATTTAATATTATTATATTTTCTTGATTGTTAAAATCGTTAGAAACTTATTTTCAAGTTTAAAATCCTGATAAATCTTTTTAAAACGATTTTGTATGTTTATCTGATTACGTGCTTTAATTTGTACTACCCCTACTTGTTTATTAAATAGCTATTAATATGCTGCATATTGTATCTATCACATAGTAAATTTTGGGATATTAATCGAGTATATATAAATTGAGATGGTAGAAGTTCCTTGTGGTAAGAAACTCATATTTTTCTGTATTTGTGAGTTTGAGCTGATTAGACATGGTTGGGCCAGTATCTAGTCAGGGTAGCTAGATTTCAATATTTTCCTATGAAAAAAATTAGGGTTTGATATTTGTCCTAAGTATAAAAATGTTAGGTTATTTTTTTCCCTTGAAAAGAACTAGGTCTTGATTCTCCCTGAATTGATTTGAGAGAATTGTGAAGGTTACATCCTTACATATGAAAAAGATACTTATGAGAGTTGTGAGGTTTGATCTTTAACCTGTAAAATGATTAGGTTTTAATTTTTCCTATAATAGAATTAGGTTAGTCTTTAACCTAGTAAAAAGATAAGGTTCTTTCTTAGCCTAGGAAAAGAAAAATTGTAAAGGTTGATTCTGAGCCTGGTAAAAGAATTGTTGTAAGGGTTTGGTTCCTACTTGGTAAAGGAATCAGGGATTTAGAGGTTGCGAATCTCCGTGGAGCTCGAGGGACTGGATTAGGAAATGCTAGCTTGCGGAACAAGGATATATCTTGGTGTACTGTATTCTTTATTTTTATTATATTGTGTTTGAGTGTGCTCCTAGAATTATACAATTATCCATTGCGTAATGAAGATAATAATTAATTTAGAAAATTTGATTATTTGATAATTAAGTGTTAAATATTTATTTGTTTAAATTTTTGTAACTACCTAATTCAACCCTCTTGGGTAGCTAATTGGGCCAACAATGATAGCTAGATGAAGGTGTTCAAAAGAAAATATGTGCAAGACTTCGGGCATTTTCAAATAAATGATCAATTATCCCCTCTTTCTTCAGATTAGAAGAATTACAATTTTCAAAGAAACGATCAATTATCCCCTCTTTCTTCAGATTAGAAGAATTACAATGTATCCAAATCGATTGTTTTTTATCAACACGAGTAAAGTCCAATGTCCTGTTGATGTAGTCCTTCCGTGTTGAGTACGAAGTGAATGTTTCGAGCACTCAACGAAAACACTTCAAGTATGCTTTGATCCAACACTTGGTCCAACACGTCTTTATCATTATGTACAATCCATGTCTGTACATAACCAAGATACATTAAATGATTGTTTTAAGTATATTATATGTAAGAAGCAGTAATTTGTAACTACCAAGCATTGTTAACAAAAAAGATTTGTTCGATAGGCTTTTACCACGATGTTTTAGATCATTGGTGACTCTATTTTGTTCATTCCACATAAGTTCCATACATCCATTAATCACCTTTCAAATTGGGAGATGTGAGAGACATAATGTGCGTAAGAATAAAAACACTGTAATAACATCCAACAGAATGAGAGTGTGATATTATGTTATATTCAACAACATAACAAAAATCTATGATTACATTAAACATACATGTTACTGGAACATAAGGTTTTGTACAAGAGGTTACATTCAACAT
Organism: Eucommia ulmoides; assembly: GCA_016647705.1. Lineage (NCBI taxonomy): Eukaryota > Viridiplantae > Streptophyta > Magnoliopsida > Garryales > Eucommiaceae > Eucommia > Eucommia ulmoides. The sequence goes on along the minus strand of CM028332.1, from coordinate 29,155,253 downwards.
TTATTGAAACATTATATTCAACACGTTGGTTCTAATGTTTTTGAGCAAACAAAAGTTGAGTAACTTACAAAGTTTGTCAGATGCTTTTCCCACCAAGCCTATCATATCAAGGAGCAGAACTTGAGCATATGACCATTCTTCACCCCACATGAATGCACTATTAGACATATGAATAGAACAATAAACAAACCAATAATTCATTTTGTAATGCTAAGTTGAATGCAAGTAGCAAGATAAAATAAAAATAAAAAAAAAAGGCAATTTACGATGAGGTATCATTTTCTAGAATTAGGACCATTGACTTTGTCCCAATCTTTTTGATCTTGAAGTTTAGAAGCAACACTCTCTCTAATCATCATGATGAGTTGTTCATCATCATCTACAATTGTTCTGCTTGATTCACGGGCATAGACCACAATCTTTCTCCCTGACTCATCATGGGTTAAACTGTCAGTTTTGGTGGATCTCCCCCTTCTTGTCTTCTTAACCAAGACTATAATCATGCACAGACCCTCACTAGTTTTTCTTGTCCTTGGTCTACTTTTTACATTTCTGACAATGGACTTAGGGTATGGTGGTTCAGGCTCTTTTCGTGTACACCGTCTACTATTTTTTGTCATTTGTGGAGGGATTCATGGCTTATTGTACAATGACATGATATCTATCTTCCAAATCCATATTAAAAAAAACTCTGTCACCCCCTCCACCTCCTTGGAAGGCTTTCTCTAATTCTCCATTGTTTGTGTCATTGAATGCACGAAAACCTCCAGTAGCTATTCTTCCAAATCCATTCTCAGTCACAAGTTTCTCTTTTTGAGTGGTACAATGGACTTCTGACTCCACGAGTGCCTCATCTAACTGTCATTTCTCCATATTCATTTCCTTGATGATGTTTTTCAACTTTTCAATCTTTTTGCACATCTCTCTCTTCAAATTTTTTCTCAAAACCATCAATTCCTTACACTCTTTCATCAATTGCTTATCGCACTCAACAAGCTCTAATAAAGTTTTAGAGATCCTATTGAATTCAACGACATCGTTGTTGAATTGTTGTGATATATTAAGATCGAACGACAAGCATCGGAAGGCTGAGGCAATTTCTCCTTCCATTTACGTGATGGTTTGAAATCACCCACATATTCATCAGAGTATCCAAACACTGACAGAACAATACCCAACTTTATCTTAGCAATCAACTCTCTTGGATCATCTTCTTTAACCTAAAAAAATACACAAGTGGTAAATGTTGGGAATTGTTACATTCAACATTTTGATAAAAACCAAGTACAATAACGAATATGAATCAATCATTAACTAATGCAGAATATGATAAGGACAACAATATCAAATTCAACAACTTATTATATCAATGTTTATTACGCATTTGTACTTGGTCCTCATAGATTGAAAAGTTGCATCCTGGACTTAACACTCATCAATTGTATCATATACTAGCATGCCATTCTTGGCAAAAACCTATATCTACCAGGAATAGAATCAATCAAGGTTGCATGCTCTCTGAGCCAAAATTGATTGACAACGTAATTATTAGCGTAATATTCAATGGGTAATTGTAATATCATATTCAAAGAATACATACACAAAAATGTTACATAACCTGTAACGAGATGAAAATCCAACAACTAACTATGGTATTTGGTAACTTGACTCAATTGACGATTGAAAATTAGATTTTTTTTTTTGGGCCCAATTGTAAGATGCCTTCGTATTTATGACTTCAACAAGAATTATGTCTGAGACGCAGACAACCTGACCTTTGCTAGTGAAAAAAACATGTAAATATTAGGTGTAGACAAAGCAAACGTACAATATCTTCAACATCATCCTCTTAGTCACCATCCAACCTACACTTTCTTCTTGACTTTGATAATGCTCAACTTGCATATCGAACTCCTATTTGCACATGGCCTAACGTCAGACCAAAAATGAGTTGAATGCCATTGCCGGTGAATTTCACATAGTCTGGACCAATCTTAAAGGCTTTTTTCCAATGTGGGTGGCATGATTAGATTATGGAGATCATAAGATTGTCGATTTTGTGAAACGTCCCTAGTCCAACATCTGGATTATGTAGTGCTATGATAGTGTTCGAAAAAGTAATTTTCTTTAGGCAATTGAGGTGTTGTTGAGCGAGAGGCAGGTCAACAACAAAAGAACAGAATTGAGAAAGATTGGAATGACATTTAACGGGCAGAGCTGTAAACGAACCAAGTAGTTCGTAAACTACTCGAACTCGACTTGGTAGTAGCTCGTTCAAAGCTCGTTTATTTAATAAATTAACCAAGCTTGACCTTTTAATTAAGTTCGTTTGTTAACTAAACAAACACAACATGTTCGAGTTTAGCTTGTTAATATTCGCGCACAACCCGAATAATATTAAATTAAAATATTTATTGTATTTTTAGTATGAAAAAATACAAAAAAACTTTTGAATTTCTTTAATAATACAATCTTACACATCAAATCATTCTAAATCTTGAGTCAATTGACAAATATTTAAAAAAAAAAAAATCGATTAAACTCTTGAACAATTTAATTATTAAATGAACCAAGCTTGAACGTATAGTTTTAGGCTTGGCTTGAAATCAAATAGTAAGGAAAATAAACGAACCAAACTTGAATAATTAATACTTGGTTTGGCTCGGCTTGTTTACAGCCCTATATAAGAGGGGTATATACAGTATGCACTTAGGATAGACTAGAAAACCGAAAAGGTTGCATAACCATAAAAACCCAAAATTTGCAATGTAGTAAAGGATACCATTGAATTTTTGAGAAATAACACATGATTGAGTTAATCGTGTCATATTATCGTTATCATTATCCAAGCTGCTACTCAAAATCTCGTTTTGTACTTCATGGCCGTCACCTAATTGTTCTGTACAAAAAAATAACATTTGGTTAGAAGGCATCATTCAATGAGTGAATAAAAAAATATCTATATTGAGTCGCGTATGATGTTATATTCAACACACATAACAATCCCAAATCATGTTGAATTCAACATCAACAATTAATATCTCAAGATGTTAATTATAACACACATAACAAAATGCACATCATATTGAATTCAACATCAGAAATCAACTATGTTGGTGTTATATTCATCACATATGAACAATCAACCATCACAAACAGTAAAAGTAAATTGTAAAGTAAGAATAAGGTCAGAAATCAAAAATTGGGAGACTATCAAACTATGCCAATTTTTTTTTTAACTCAATTAAGGACAATGTTGAATAGAACACGAAGACAACTTTGAACCAAACAATATTTCAAACAACAATAAAACGCAAAATTTATCAAACGCACGTATCACAAATGTTTCTGGCATACAAATTGCACATAGAGTTATCTTGAATGTTAGGTTTAAACTTCATGAATCATAATCTCGTAGTTGAATTCCATGTCAAATTAATCATAGTATGCCCAAAATCCTAGACTATATTATCTACAAGTGAAACAAAGGTTCATTCTTAATTCATACCAATGAAAAATAATGTTGAAAAAACATAACAAGTGTATTACCCGAGTATGAAAACATTACCATATTATCAGTAGTGTTAGGATTCTTCCCCGCCATTATTCTACGTGTTGAAACCATCTTGTTGAGGTATGAGTTTGTTTGATCATAAGGAGTTGTATGGTTCAAGAATGAGAGGAGAGTAGGGTTCTTAATTGGGGAAGTTGTAGGGTTTGAAACGTAGGATGAGTTATCCGAAGAGTATTTCCTAAAACAGTCTGTTCAATCCCAATTTTTTCTTACAGATTGAAAATGGCAGTGGTACAGAGACCTAATCGTGTGCTTCATAGAAACATGTGTTCCATTTAACGTTCATGCTATATTTAATACGAACACAAAATAGGGGATCTGATTATGCAATTCGCGTGTGTTCCGTCTATTGTCAGTTCATGTTATATTCAACACTCACATAAAAATAGAGATTTGATCGTGTGCTTTGCCAGAACTCGTGTTTCCTTTTTATAATAAGTTCATGTTATATTCAACAACGGATCAATTTTATGAACATCAATGGGGCAAACAACATATAATCAGTCACGTTGAATCCAACTCCTTATTAACACGTATGATTATTAATGTTGAATTCAACATTAACGAGGGTGAATAACACTTTGTAATTTTACTTGATGTAATGCATACCATGTTGATTTTTGACAAAAAACGATTAACATCTCATTTTGAAGAAATGGATATGCTGATTATTCATGTATAACTGGATGATGGATTAGGGACTACAGTAGGGAGAAATCTGATAATTGAGAAATGATTTTCGTGCAAACAGATATGGTAACCGCTCCGCAAATTCAGATATGCATATGAACATAAATGTTTACTGGTCTAGAATGGAATTTCACAGCACTTTAATAGGGGCGAATCAAATCATAAAAAAAATTCCTCGATTCATTGAAATACGTTTGGGTTGATTGGGTAGTTTTAATACTAAAATAGGATCACTTGGGTAAGCGACCCTTAATTTAATTTAATTGGTATTAAAGAAAATAAATCGTCACTTTGGAGTGAAAACACAATTATTCTTAAGTTTCTGAGAAATTTCAACGGCATTGACTTGTAAAAAACTACTAATATTATGACGAAGTCTTGTAATGAAAATGACGTTAAAAATAAATAAATAAATAAATAGATAAGAGTATATGATAGGTTGATTTTATTTTATTTTTTTATAAAAAAATAATAAAAATAAAAAAGCTACCTAACTATTCGAGAAAGTGAGGCAATACCATGATTTAATTACATAACTTTAGTTACGTCAAGAACTTTAAAAATTATGGCTTAGAATGAATCAAAGGCCGTGGTTCACACGATAGGAAATTCAGGTCACGTTTATTTTATTTGTATTTTTTATTCATTTTTAAATATAAGAATCAAAACATAAATAAAAAATACTATATTTTGATCTAAAAAAATAAATTATGTTTTTGTTCCTCTAAAGAATTTTCTATATATATATTTTTATTATTTCAACGCTTGAATGTGTGGGTAGGATTTCTTTGGGCTTGAGGTTCCTTTATCCAAACTTAAATAAGTTTGGCTGCAACGACCCAACCCGATAAATTTTTTAATTGGGTCTAGCCGGGTTGGGCTGCTTCATAAAATAGTGGCGTGAAGTCGGCATTACCGTAGTAATAATAATAATAATAATAATAATAATAATAATAATAATAATAATAAGTTTTTGACGCTTTCTTTTTAGGGGAAGGAGATGAATAAATGTAATGGTAGGGTATGTTCTTTTTATCATGCTCCTAACAAAAACTTCATCAAAGTTAGGCCTCTCGTCCGAGACCCATGGGCTACCTGAAGCTCTCCGAAGTCATCATGCTTAGCTCGACCCGAGTTTGAAGTCTGATCCGCTCGGCTCAAACCTATAGGTCTTCGAGTCGGACATGGACTTTTCATATTTTAGAGAATCAGGTTCAAACCTGAGTCTAAAGCCCAATATTCGGGTTGCTCGAGGTCCGAGCCCGAAGCCCAAATTGAAAGTCCATGAATTTAAAATAATAGAAAATGTATATATAATACTAAATAACACACACACACACACATATATATATATATATACATGGGAGGGGTAATAATAGTAAAATGACCTTACTTGTAGTTGTTGGCTTGTTCACTTCATTACACATGCAAGTAGACTCACAATCACATCACATAATTGCAAATTAGCTTAACACTTGGCAAGTTTCCATCCCAACTTGTCAAAAATGCTTCATCTGACTTAAATTATTTGCTTCGTTTTCACTAACATTAATTTGTTTCTTTTTATTATATTATTAATTATTATTTTTTAATTATTTATTTAATTCATATTTAATAACGGCTAACATGAATTTCAATTTTCTTCATTTCTTAGATGATGATCAAGAACTTCATGAATTTGAACTTGAATATTGGTCGTCAATTCAATTAGATCCAATTGATACGAATATAATAAATATCACTGTGCTTGGTAGCTTAGAAAGAAGGGAAGAGAAGAAAGATCTAAGAATTCGGCTTGACGTTTAGACAGTGACCTGGATTCCTTTTGGGCTGAAATTCCAGGGGTTTATTCTAGGTTTCAAGTACTTTGTTTCCATCAGTCTTGATCATTGGCAACTCTCTTTACCGTTTCTTGTTGAATCAACCTTTTTTTATGATGTTTATATGGTGGTCCAAGAGTTATTCTCTTAAAGTGGTAAATGATTGTAATTCCATTTATTTTTGTGATAGTGGAAGTCGATATCAAACTTCGGTACGGTAGTTTTTTTGGCATTTGTTACTTGTTTTATTTTTGTTAATATTTGTGGTTGTTAAAATCGAGAATCATATTGCAATCATATAAATAGAGTAAATAACATTTAATTAATAGATGGACTTTCCCAACAAAGTGGTATCAAGAGTTTCAGGTTATTGGGGAAAAATTTATTTGTATAATTTAAAATTAAAGATAGTAGTGAGGCCACAATAAAATTTACATCGGCTAATTATGCAATTTGAAAATCTCGAATGATGAACATCATTTATTGTAAGGATTTGTATTTGCCTTTAAAAGGTAATACAGGTAAACCAAGTGATAAAAGTGATGAACAATGAGATATAATGCATAAAAAACAGTTAGCTACAATTGTGGAAATAATGTGAGTTCTTGTACGAACGAAAAAAATGGATTGAATAAGACTAATTTTATTAAGAGAATTGTTCACTTGACCTATAAAGATGCACAAAACATAGTTGACCACATGAGTAATTGTCAATGCTTTATTAATAAGTTGATTACTATGAAATTTATTTTAGAAGATGAAGCACAACCATTGCTACTTCTCAACACATTACCTGACAACCAAAAAACGCTCATAGTTTCACTTAGCAATTCGACGCCAGATAGAAATTTGACGATGTGATATGGTCAAAGATAGTCTCATTAATGAAGAAGCAAGGAGGAAAGAATATGTCTTATTCTCATAATCATAACATTGGTTATTGAAAATCACAAAAAACAGAGAAGAAGCAAAAACATAAATTCTCATAATAATTGAAGGTCTGACAAGTCGAGGGATAGATCAAAAGATAAAAAGGACTTTAGTTGCTTCCACTGCAACAATCCTGGACACATGATCCAATATTTCAGAGTATTAAAAAGAGAACAATCTAAAGATCGAAATGATTTGGACCAAGAAGAAAATAAGACTAATTTAGTTGTTATTGATGGTGATATTGTGATTCTTCTTGAAGATGGTTGTGCCAAGCTTATATGCCAGGACACCAATTGGTTATTGACTTATTTCATGGTACTTCTCGTGGTAATTTTTTCTTATATTACACTAGCGATGACTTTATCTATGTGAAGATAGGGAACGATAGTGCATCTAAGATCATTAGCAAATGTGACTTTTACCTAGAAATCGGTATCACCAGTAAATTGTTACTCAAAATGTATGACATGTTATATATATTCGGATCAATTTGATCTCCACCGGAAAGTTGGATGATAAAGGCTACAGTAATCATTTCGGTGAAAGAGAATGGAAACTCACTAGAGGTTCTTTAGTGTTGGTGAGAGATAATAAACTAAGAAGTTTGCATGTTATGCAAATAAGATTGGCTAAAGAGATGTTAATTTAGTTGAAGACTCTTTTATAGAGTTATGGCATCGACGGTTTCGTCACTTAAGTAAAAAAGTCCTCTATATGCTCACCATAAAAAAAACTCCTGACAGGTATAAAAGGCACATCTCATACAATTTGCATGCACTGTTTTCCTAGGAAACAATATAGAGTTACATTTTAAAATTTTAATCCATCTAGGAGGTAATATGCTTTAGATTTGGTGCATAGAAATGTATGTTTCATGAAAAGATAGAACACTTAGTGATGCCTTGTAATTTTTTATTGATGTTTTTTCTCGAAAAGTGTTTGTCCATTGGCAGCGGAATAATTATGTCGCTGCTTGTACCGCAAGTGTACGGGTCAAGTTTTAATAGAATAGGGAGAGTAGGGTTATCGTATCCACATAGATTGGATTAGATTCGTCGCTAAGTACCGCGATTATCATTCTAGGCAATCTAAATTTAGGTTTTTGTTTTATAAATAATAAACTAAACTAATTAACTAATTAAATTATACTACTAGTAGTGACGTTAATGGGAATATATTGTAAGACCCCGACCTTTAACATACGTATAATTTAAGTCGCATTTTAAAATATTTCGGAAATAACAGGGGTGATGGAGTTAATTATGTTTTAATTTCAATTTGAGGGGTTAATTTATAAATTTTCAAAACAGAAAAATTAAATTTGGGATTAATTACTATACTAACTAAGAAAGCGGGGCGGATTGTGATATTAATTATGCAATTTAAAAAGTTTAGGGGTCAAAATATAAATTTTATAAATATAATTGAGAGTGGGTTTAAATATTATCATAACTAACATGAGGGGGAGGATTGTGTAATATGTATATTATACATCATATATATATATATATATATATATATATATATATATATATATATATATAGAGAGAGAGAGAGAGAGAGAGTGAGAGAGAGAAAGATTGAGAAGCAATTAAAGACCCAAAATAGAGGAGGCTGTTCCGTTGTCCGGTCGTTGTCGTCGTTACTGCGTGTGTGTGTGTGATAAGTTGGGGCTGCCGGTGGTAGGACGTCGTCGATTTCATGGGTATGTGTGTATTGTCTGTTTGTTGACAGAGCGACGGGGTGTGTGTTTCGGTTTCGTGTGTGGGCTGTGAGGAGTGGGGTTGTTCGGTCAGACAGTGAGCTTTGCATTGGTGGTGGGTGTTGATCGTGTTATCGGCGGTGGTGCGAGTTGGGCGCGCCGATAGTGAGTTGTGTGTGTGCTCTGTTTTTATGCATACTTTGTGTTGTGTGTGTTGTGTGTATGTATGTGATCAGGGTGTGTGTGGGTGTCGTTCGGTGGTGGTGTTGGCGAGCTGAACACAAACAGAAAGTAGAAGAAGAAAATAGAAGAGGAAGAGAGAGTGGGAGAAGTCGTTGGGGTGTGTGTGTAAATTTCTACTGCTCTGTGTGTGTGTGTGTGTGTGTGTGTACTTCTCCAGCGGTGTGGGTGTGTGTAGGTATGTCATTGGTCGTCGCCGGTGGTGCAAAAAACAAAAGAGAAAGAGAGCAGGTTCAGCGGTCTGACATGGGGGTGTTGTTGGGTAGTCCGTCGGCATGGCGGTGGTTTGGGTTCAGTCTCTGCGTGTGTGTATTGCTCGTTGACCAGTGTATCGCCGTGTGTGTGTGTTGTGTCAGTGGGGCTCATCGGCAGCAAAACGGAAGGCAAAAACACAAAACAGAAAACAAAGAAAAAGGAAGAAGGAAAAAAAAAAAAAAAAAAAAAAAAAAAAAAAAAGAGAAATTACACGAACCACCCCAATAGAACCTAAAACTCATCTTGCGGACCAGTGGAAGATCCGGAAGAGGTAGAATTTCGAACTACTAGCATAAAAAATGTTGAAATGGCGATAATAAATATTGAGGCCATTCACATGAATTAATTCGATATCGTAAACTGGAACGGAGTAATATTAGTTAAATAAACATATTTTATAATAAAAGATGAAGAATAGGAAATTATGAAAAATTAGGACCTACATGGTTCGGATAGGGTATTTTTATATCAAATATTATTTTAGACCCTGTCACTATTAGGTTCGCAGGCACCGGAGTACCGGTAGAGAATAGGCGGTAAAAGTCTTCGGAGCGGATAACCAGGTGAGTGTACTGTCTTCTTGCCAAATCTATTTTCAAATATATGATGGAAAATGTATTTACTTAAAAACTTAATGCATTTATAACTTATATGGATCAAGCAGTTTTGGGTGATTTGGAAATGTGGTTTTCGCTAGTTTTTAAAGATAATGGAAATGAATGATTTGTTAAATCTAATTGGTTTTAAAAAGACAATGGGAAAATGATATTTGGATTAAATCGGTTTGGAGATAGATGTTGATATTATTGATTTGTAGTTTGATGATGTTGTTATTGTTTTGTTGATGCTATTGATTTTATCTGCTTCGGCAGAGCGTTGATATTTTCAATTGAGTTGTTGTTGTTGAGATGGAGATGAGTTGTGGTTATGGTGGTAAGGTGGAGATTGGTGGTGGATTTTCACCCGTCTGGTACAGTCCAGCGGAGCGTTGTTTCATCCGTCTAGCTTAGTCCAGCGGAACGTTGTTTCACCTGTCTGACTTAGTCCAGCGGAACGTTGTTTCACCCGTCTGGCTTAGTCCAACGGAGCATTGTTTCACCTGTCTGGCATAGTCCAGCGGAGCGTTGTTATATCCATCTAGGAAGGCATATCCTATGAGATACGATACCGTTGCAACTCCCGATGGTGAGGTTAAAACAATCACATAACTAGCCGAGGTGTGGGGGTGGTGTGATGTGGTATGGTGCGATGTGATGTGGTGTAGTGTGGTGTGGTGAGATGTGGTGTTATGTGTGATGTTTTGTCGCATTTGATGTTTTGTTATATGTGATGATGTAGTGTTTTATTATATTATCTTTGGTGATTTATCATATTATCTTATGCTGATGGTTTGGACGATTTTCATATATTTGATATATATTTATGGATGATGATTTTTGAATGGTAGGAAGAAGGAGTTTTCTCGTGGTATATAGTTTTTATACTACTGTTCAAAATGTGTTATTTATATGCGTTAAGTTTGATCTATTTAAATGTTGTATTATTTAGAATGTATTATTATTATGTTAAAAATGGTTTTTACTAGGAATGCAGTATACTCGCAGGTGAAACAGATAGGAGTCGGTCCCCTACTGGCACCAGGTGGAGTCATTTGGAAGTATTGAGTTGAGTTGTCAGAGGTGAACCTTATGAGAGATTATGTATCTCTTGTAGATTGAAGTGTATAGTATAGTATGCATATTGTAATGTCTTTGAGTTGATTGAATGTAATAGGTGATACCATGTTGTCGTCACGCCGGCCTTGGTATGACGGGTGTCCGGGACGGGTCGTGACAATTTTGGTATCACAGCCTAGGTTATAGGTTCTGTAGACTTGCCAGTAGTTGTGTCAATAGAAGACCATGAGATAGGAGGACGTGCCAGTTGCTTAACCAGTCAGTAGGGGACAAGAGATAGGGTGTCGATAGGTGATTTCAGTACGTGAGTGATATTTAGTTTAGTTGGTACGTTGGCTTTGGGCATGGTTGATTGTTTTATTAGACACTAGTGGGTGTGTTGAAGGTGTGATATGGTTAGTTGGTGGATTTCTGGTGGGGGTTGTGTTATTGGTAGTGAAAATGGGTGGATTGCGATTATGGGAGTATTAATAGTGGGAAATGTGAGATTTAATTTGAGAAACAACTATATGCGTATTACGTGATGATGAGATAATCATCGGTAGCACCTAATAAGTCGTTATTAAATACGAGATAGTATCGCACAACACACTTAAGTTAGAATAGGAAATGACATTCAAAATAAGTATAAAAATCGCCTTCTAGGCCATATAAAAAAAGGGAATCTTATGATGTTATTAAAAAGAGAGTTCGTATTAGTTGGAACTAAGGATATGAGAAACTGAGGTGATATTAGAAAAAAAAAAAGGTAATTGGGTAGTACGTTCTAAGTTGACGGGGAGTTGGACCAAAAGTTTGTGGAACTAACATAATAGAGAATGATTTGTGGGAAGCAACCAAGAATTGTGAGTCTAAGACAGAAATAAGTATGCAAAAATGGAGTCCGTTTGTATGAGGAGGAGTCAAATCTTAGAAGAATTAAAGTGTGTATTGTTGGGAAGGTGTAATTAGTACCCCAATTAGTTGATAATGGGTCTAGGAGGTCAAAAAAGTGTTAAAGAAAAAAATATCAAAAATACAGTATACGGGTGCTGGGCACCAAACAAAACAAGTTCAGGTGGTGAATAATATAGTAGTTAGAGATTTTCCATAAGTAGATCCGAGAGCTGTTGAGGTGCTGGTAAGTGTGATTAATAATTGTGGTTGTTGTAAAATAAGTTCCATAATATTAAGATATGAACGTTTGACTCATTAAGTTGGCTAAATATAATTGTGTTGATGAAATGCGGGAAATTGGGATTTGGAATTATAACTTTGGGGACTTTAAAGGTGGTCAACGTGGGGTTAATAATTAAATTTTTTTCAAATAGTAGAAATGTGAGTAAATTAGTTTTTGGTTTAGGAAGTCTCTATAGAAGAAGTCTTGTGACGGCCTTGGAAAACCGGGTCGTTATAATAAATTAGACCATTAATTCATGTTTAACGTGGACCTGGTGTTTTATCTAGGAAGATCCAGTGTTATTGCTTATCAATTAGAATGGATGGTTTGTTAAATCAACTTGTAAAAGACCAGGATGTTAGATTGAGGGTATTATCAGTTGAAGGTTAGAGACTATGACATGGGGAAAACGGTGACTCGGTTGAGAGTAGAAAAGAGTCTGTAGAACATTTCTAGAGTGTGTTGCTAATGCTGAAAAAAAAAAAAAAACAATTGTATGCTAAATGCAATAAAAAAAAATGAGTATCTGTTGAATCGAGTGGTAAATTTGGGGCATGTGATTTTTAGAAAATAATATTCACTTGAATCCATTGTAAATCGTAGCTGTGGTGTAATAGGAAGGCCAAAAGGTGTAACTGGAACTCGAAAAACTTTTTAAGCTGGTAGTGATTATAATTGTTTTGATGTTTAACGACATTTCCTGTATAACAGGATTTGTGCTTTAAGTTGAAAATCGGGAAAAGTGTGGTTGCGCATATTTGGGTTATTCATATTAATGTATGTGTCAAGTTGGGATCTTGGTAAGTCTAGTAGGCAGTTGGTTGGATGACCACTCTATTTGAGCTTGTAAATATGAAGTAGATATTTATCAATAGTATGGTAGAAGCGCATTAGTAGATGGTCACAAGGTTGACTATAGCAAATATTTCAGGTCGAAAATTGGTGAGTTGGTTGTTCATATTAATTTATGGGTTGAGTTGAGGCCTTTGTAAGTTTAGTGAGCGGCTGGTCATATGGTAACGCTGTTTGGCATTGATGTAACCGTAGTATAGTTATGTAAAAGTCGGATGTCCAGCTAAGAATGCAGTGGGAATTGACTATAGAGTTGATTAGCGTGTCTGAGAGAATATTGAAGTTTGAGAATTTGAAATAAAATATGTAGGGTTGATAATGCCAATTTACGGTTGAGATCTTAAAGGAGATGCATAGAATAAGATATGCAATACCCCAGTAATATTAATTATACTGTGATGGCGTAAGTATGATTAGTAGATTGAAATGGAAATGGAAAATCACAGCATTTGTTATTCGGTGATTTGTTAGTCAAGTTAAGGTTGAGAAGTAACGAAATCTCTAGGTGGGTTATTGTAGCCTTGATCTATACCAGAAAGGGAAGGGGAGAGTAGTTTGAGGAGTGTTTTCCTGATGCGCTTGTCCAATATATATACATATATATTAGGATTGTTCGATTGCGTGATGCACCAATTCAATGCAAATATTAAAATTAAGTTGGGATAAGTTATTCTTTAAATCAAAAGGGATAAGGATTAGCAATTCTTGGAATTTTGTTGATCGGTTATTCGGAATCTTGGAAATGGAATTATGAAATCATAAGTGTTGTCGCCATGTTGTGATCTGGATGATAATTGACATCAAAGTGAAATAAGTCGTCAGTGTATGAACAGTCCGTAGGGGAAACTGTAGTATCAGAAGTTGATAGTTATTTAAACGTGTGGGCGAAATTTTCCATACTCCTTTAGTTTCCCAAGTGGAAGTTGATACCGTGTTCCAGTTATGAATTAACGGTTTATCAGGAAATACGATTCGAGTGTTGGAAGATATGTGGAGGAGTTGTGTCGTGGGAGTTTCTAGTAAGGGGGATATTTGTGTAATGTTAATAAAATATGTTTATGCTAATAACTATCGTGTCGTCCATCGTAGTGGCGTCGCGTAAAGCGCTATATGTGAGAATGATATAGGATTTCGGTCAGATAAACTAAATTGACATAAGAGAACGGAACTTTTGCGAGATTTAAAAAAATAGTATGACGTGGCTACATTTATTTTAGAAATGGGAAGTTATTGAGATTGCAAGGGAGAAGGATAAGTTGAAACGTCTTTGAGTTGATATATATATTCATGATACAATATTTTATAGTCAGTAGCTAGTAATTCTTAGAATGTATCGAATCTTTGTGATTAGGGTGCACCTATGTTCTTTGAGTCGTACATATAAGTGGATATATGGTGGAAGCATGTCAGGTAGGTGGAATCGGAATTGAAGCACGTGACCATATTAGAGACTTGATCAATTGTGGAGGCATGAAAGGAATTATTAGAGATGATTTGTTTGATATATTTGAGTTATAGATATGTGGGTTGGTAATATTTGGGTGTTGTGAAGGGTATCGATATGAGTATATCACGATTTTTGTTATTCAATGAAAATATGGTTACAACGGGCAACTGAAATTATCGAATGCATGGATAAGTGCCGTTTGCGACGGAATGAAATAGACTCAATTTTCTGAAATATATTAAGCATATAGTGTTGTTGCTGATTGTGATTTTATCAGAGTAGCGCAACGAAAATATTAGAAGCATGAGACCGTTGCTTGTCTGCAATGAGTGTTACCAACCAAGTTGCATTCTGTTTTTGGTTGTCGGCTATCATGTTGATTTTTTGCAAGGAAAATGCTATAAGATTGGAGCGGGAATTGACGATTATGAGCTATGGGTGACTTTCAGTTATGAGACCTTGCGTCTACTGTGACCATGCAATGCGACTTAAAATACTATATTTATGTCAAATTTTAAAATTTAGCTTGGTTGCGTGAAAATTTTGGGATGAAATTTCCTTTAGGGAGAAAGAGTTGTAAGACCCCGACCTTTAATATACGTATAATTTAAGGCGCATTTTAAAATATTTCAAAAATAACAGGGGTCATGGTGTTAATTATGTTTTAATTTCAATTTGAGGGGTTAATTCGTAAATTTTCAAAACATAAAAATTAAATTTGGGATTAATTACTATACTAACTAAGAAAGCGGGGCGGATTGTGATATTAATTATGCAATTTAAAAAGTTTAGGGGTCAAATTACAAATTTTATAAATATAATTGAGAGTGGGTTTAAATATTATCATAACTAAAATGAGGGAGAGGATTGTGTAATATGTATATTATACATCATATATATATATATATATAGAGAGAGAGAGAGAGAGAGAGATAGATAGATAGATAGATAGAAACGGTGGAACGAATGGAGAAGGGGAGGCCACATGTTCGGCCTTGCAATCATATATATATATATATATATAAAGAGAGAGAGAGAGAGATGAGAGAAAAGTCAAGAAGCAATTAAAGACCCAAAATAGAGGAGGTTGTTCTGTCATCCGGTCGTCGTCGTCGTTACTACGTGTGTGTGTGTGTGATCAGTCGGGGCTGCCGGTGGTGGGACGTCGTTGATTTCATGGGTATGTGTGTATTGTCCGTTTGTTGACGGATCGACGAGGTGTGTGTTTCGGTTTCGTGAGTGGGCTGTGAGGAGTGGGGTTGTTCCGTCAGACAGTGAGTTTTGCATTGGTGGTAGGTGTCGATTGTGTGGTCGGCGGTGGTGCGAGTTGGGTACGCCGATAGTGAGTTGTGTGTGTGCTCTGTTTTTATGCCTACTGTGTGTTGTGTGTGTTGCGTGTATGTATGTGATCAAGGTGTATGTGGGTGCCGTTCGGTGGTGGCATCGGCGGGCTGAACACAAATGGAAAGTAGAAGCAGAAAACGGAAGAGAAAAAGAGAGAGGGAGAAGCCGTTGGGGTGTGTGTGTAAATTTTCACTGCTCTGTGTGTGTATGTGTGTGTGCTTCTCCGACAGTGTGGGTATGTGTAGGTATGTCGTTGGTCGTCGCCGGCAGTGCAGAAAATGAAAGAGAGAGAGAGAGCAGGTTCGGCGGTCCGACGTGGGGGTGCTGTTGGGTCGTTGGTCGGCGTGGCGGTGGTTTAGGTTCGGTATCTGCATGTGTGTGTTGCTCGTTGACTAGTGTGTCGTCGTGTGTGTGTGTTGTGTTGGCGGGGCTCGTTGGCGGCAAAACAAAAGGAAAAAGAAGAAGAAGAAAAAAAATTACACGAACCACCCCAATAAAACCTAAAACTCATCTTGCGGACCGGCGGAAGATCCGGAAGAGGTAGAATTTCGAACTCTCCTAATATATTTATTTAATGATATTTAATTATCTCGTGGGTGATTATGAAACAAATTACTAGCATCGAAAATGTTGAAATGACGATAATAAATATTGAGACCGTTCACATGAATTAATTCGATATCGTAAACTGGAACGGAGCAATATTAGTTAAATAAACATATTTTATAATAAAATATGGGGAATGGGAAATTATGAAAAATTAGGACCTACATGGTTCGGATAAGGTATTTTTATATCAAATATTAATTTAGACCCTGTCACTATTAGGTTCGCAGGCACCGGAGTACCGGTAGAGAATAGGCGGTAAAAGTCTTCGGAGCGGATAACCAGGTGAGTGTACTGTCTTCTTGCCAAATCTATTTTCAAATATATGATGGAAAATGTGTTTACTTAAAAACTTAACGCATTTATAACTTATATGGATCAAGCGGTTTGGGGTGATTTGGAAATGTGGTTTTCGCTGGTTTTTAAAGATAATGGAAATTAATGATTTGTTAAATCTAATTGGTTTTTAAAAGACGATGGGAAAATGATATATGGATTAAATCGGTTTTGAGATAGATGGTGATATTATTGATTTGTAGTTTGATGATGTTGTTATTGTTTTGTTGATGCTATTGATTTTATCTGCTTCGGCAGAGCGTTGATGTTTTCTATTCAGTTGTTGTTGTTGAGATGGAGATGAGTTGTTGCTGTTGAGATGGTGATGAGTTGTGGTTATGGTGGTGAGGTGGAGATTGGTGGTGGATTTTCACCCGTCTGGCACAGTCCAGCGGAACGTTGTTATATCCCGCTAGGAAGACATATTCTACGGGATACGGTACCGTTGCAACTCCCAATCATGAAGTTAAAACGATCACATGGCTAGTCAAGGTGTGGGGGTGGTGTGATGTGATATGGTGTGGTGTGGTGTGATGAGATGTGGTGTTATGTGTGATGTTTTGTCGTATGTGATGTTTTGTCGCATTTGATGTTTTGTTATATGTGATGATGTAGTGTTTTATTATATTGTCTTTGGTGATTTATCATATTATCTTATACTGATGGTTTAGACGGTTTTCATATATTTGATATATATTTATGGATGATGATTTCTGAATGGTAGGAATAATGAGTTTTCTCGTGGTATATAATTTTTATACTACTGTTCAAAATGTGTTGTTTATACGCGTTAAGCTTGATCCATTTAAATGTTGTATTATTTGGAATATATTCTTATTATGTTAAAAATGGTTTTTACTAAGAATGCAGTATACTCGCAGGTGAAACAGATAGGAGTCGGTCCCCTACTGGCACTAGGTGGAGTCATTTGGAAGTATTGAGTTGAGTTGTCAGAGGTGAACCTTATAAGAGATTATGTATCTCCTGTAGATTGAAGTGTATAGTATAGTATGCATATTGTAATGTCTTTGAGTTGATTGAATGTAATAGGTGATACCATGTTGTCGTCACATCGGCCTTGGTATGACGGGTGTCCGGGGCGGGTTGTGACATATATTGTCTAGGATTAACTTTGTTCACTTAAACGTGTTCGTTTTAGTCTCGTTTACATTAACGGTATTTAAGTTATCCTACAATCTAGGTATAAAAAACTTACTCACTACCTCTCCCGAGTGTAAAGTGAAAGAATATGCAACTTCGCGTCAATGCCAATGTCCCCGTCAACCGTCTAATGACACTAATCACATGAGTCTCTCCCTAATCTCACAGATTGTACACTTTCTAATACCCTCCAGGGTCATTAAATCATTGCGTTGTGCTTGAACCCTAGTCTGAATCCAGGGTTACCTCTTCTGAGCGTCAAATCCCGTATTCTCAAACCAACCAATATATCATAACAAGCAAATAAAGGAAGTAATAAAATCGTAAACACAATCAGATATACCTGAACAACCATTAACGAAATATCGATTTATTCAAATAATTTTTTCATGAACTACATCAACCCCTAAACAATATATGTTTAGCTCATGGTCATAACCACATATACAACAACATATAAGCTAAACATGATCAAAACTACTAGCCAAAGCTAAGAAATAAAGAAAGAAACAAAGGAGAAAAGTCGTTCTCTGAAGAATGGATGGATCCACGTTCGCTAAAAACGCTCCGATCTTGTTCCTTCTTCTTGGATTAGTGCTCTTCTCTTAGTTGATATGTGGTAGCGGAATTTCACGTCCCTACTTTCACCGCAAGTGTACAGGTCAAGTTTTAGTATAAATGGGAAGGAGTAGGGGTTGTCCTGTATCCACAGGGATTGGATTAGACGATGTCGTTGAGTACCACAATTATCATAACTTAATTATATCAAGGCGATAAAAATGTAGTTTATAATAAATTATACTAAACTAAACTAAAATACTAATTTTATTAATTATACTAATACTAATATGAGATGTTTAGGGGGAGTAGATTTCCTAGGGATTAACTTCATTTACTTAAACGTATTCATTTCAATCTAATTTAGGTTAACGGTATTCGACCTCTTCGACAATCTCAGTTCGTAATCTCAAACACTACCTCTCCCGAGTGTAAAGTGAGTGAATATGTGACTCTATGTCAATGAAGAAGTCCTCCTCAATGTCTTAATGGCACTAGGTCACATGAGTCTCGCCTCAACGTTATTGATTGCACACTTTCTAACTTCCTCCCGTATTATTAGATCATCGCGTTGTGTTTACCCTTGTCCAAATTCGAGGTTACCTCTCCTGAGTGTGAAATCCCATATTCTCCATATATCATAACAAGCATAATAAACATGGAAAAATGATAAAAAAAAAAAAAAAAAAAAAAAAAAAATCGAATAACGAAGAACAATTGTTAACAAAACACAATTCAAATAAACGACATATTCATAAATTATATTAATCCCTAAGACAATCCATGTTTAGCCAATGACCCTAATTGTATATACAATGATAAACGAGCTAAACATGCTCCAACAATAAACCAAAATTAAAAAATAAAGCCAGAAACGAAGAGAGCTAGACATAGTCCGAAGATTTAACGCTAAAATTGTTACGAGATTGCTTCTCCTTCTTCGCAACGTGATCTTCTGCTTCGGATTTGAATGAGCTCCCCAAAATCCTCTCAAAATATGCTCTAAGGAGTTATAGGACCGAAAATAAGAGAGGATGAAGGATTAAATAGGGAAAAATATCTCAAAATATCTAACAAAATATCTAAAATTTGTGCAAAGTGACCGCCACGGCGGTGGGCATGTCGGCAGGGTCACCGCTGCGATGGTGGCTTGATCGCCGCGACGGTAGAACAATAGGTAGACTTCTCTGCATTCTGACTGCCACAGTGGTGGATTTTTAGAGAGTTAAGGGCCTTTTCTGTACTTTTACCGCCGTGGCGGTAGACTGCAATTTATGGATTTTAGCCTCTTTGCTCTTTCTCCACAGTTTTTCCACCACTCTTGATCCGATTTGATCGTTTATGATCCATTTTCACCCCCATACACCTGATTTATAATAAAAAGAATAAAAACGTATTAAAATACTATAATAATGCTAAAAAACTAATTAGTTCGGTT
Source organism: Eucommia ulmoides (assembly GCA_016647705.1). NCBI lineage: Eukaryota > Viridiplantae > Streptophyta > Magnoliopsida > Garryales > Eucommiaceae > Eucommia > Eucommia ulmoides. The sequence continues at coordinate 29,135,462 of CM028332.1, read as the reverse complement.
TGGAAATAGATATGTATTTTACACCTATCAAATACCCCCAAACTTAGAATTTTGCAAATCCTCAAGCAAAACACTCACACTAAAATGAAAAACACAATGAATTAAAAACACAAACAACCTAAATATAAACAACCTAAACATAACCATATGCGAGTTTTGAATTCTTCTACCGACCAAAACATTTTCCCCTCAACAACCTCCAAATATTATCGAGTTTAGGAGTAAAATGCACCATGTGGTGTTCTAGAATTTTGACATTGAAATAATAGTAAACGCCATTCTAAATCCTTTCAACATGTGTGTGTGAAACTCAATAATATAGCTATCCAAGACCGGATTGGATTATCCACGAACGAAGTTCACGACTTTAACCATAAAGGACTAGAATATCCATAGGCCTGACTGGATTCTACTCTCCACTAATGTAGGCTCGGAAGTTCAAAAAGATTATTAGGACTTGGTTCGGTTTGGGAACATGGCCAAGGGTGTATTAAAAATAGAAAACAGGTTAACGTTGTTAACTCAACGACACCCAAGGCACAACGCTTAGCACAATCACACTCGAACCCCCATATATCAATTCGAAACAACCCTGAACTAACATTTAAGAATGTCGTACTCACCTATCAAAAGAAACGAAAATTGAAATATATTTACATAAGGTTTTTTTTTCTTTTCTTCTTTTTCCTTTTTTTTTTTAGAATCACGCCCCCAAACTTATTCCATTACTACAATTTCATGGATGTGGTTACAATGAAATAAAAATAACAAGTGAGCACTTGAATACCGAACCAATCAAAGTTCGCCCTAAACCTAATTGCTTACTTCAAGTAGCATAGACGAATGCTAACTTGATTCACTCAAATTGTGTCTTCGGTTCAGTGATATAGGTTTCGAAAAAGTTTTATTGGCCAGGGTATTTGTTATGTGTTCAGAATTGAAATGGAAAATTGGCCTAAACAGGGTAACGAGGGATAAACATATAGCAAGGTAAGCTTCAAAGGTTCAAGCGATCAAATGAATGCCTAAATCATATCTCCTAAACAACCTCGCCTAGTATTTCGCCTCATGTTTCCCCCAATCAGGTTCTAGAATCCCAAAAATTGTCATGAATTTGGCTAATGGATAAGTGGCCTCTAATCAATTGGATAACTATACATTGAGTCTACGTGCTCATGCAAATTAGGATCCATAATAACTTTCACCAAAATGACATGTCAAGCACATAGAACACACCTGAATAGGAATTACCCTTGACCTCGACAAACAACCAGGCGACAATATCATCATCGGGTAATAGCCCAAATGAACTCAAAACTTAGCATGCAACACAATAACACACATAAACACAAACTAGACTAACAAACATGCACACAATATACTAAACAACATAACTAACAACAATAAAATATACTAAACATGCTACACATAAACGCAAACGCAAAATGGATAGTATCCTCAACGACCCATCAGCGATCCCAATGAATGTATAAAGTATTATAATGAAGACGAGGATTTAGAAAAAATACCTAGGAGGCGATAGAATTTCACTTTCGAATCAAGTCGGCAGAGATGGATCCAACTTATTTTTTACTTGGGTTGCCTCCCAAGAAATGCTTAGTTTATTGTCCTCGACCTAACACAGAGAATGGCTTGTCAAAAAGTGGCTTCTGCCCGTAGTACATGTCAAACAACACCACGTACAGGTCTTGATTCAGTACGCCCTCAAGACTGGCGAGATATGGCTCTAATCGGCTCGACCTCTCAACACGATTGTTCTCTAAATTTTGTGCTTGGGGAAATTGAATATACTGAGCTAGAAACGGGGTAGGATAGGTGATCCATATCGGATCCTCATAAATGTGATCGTCTTGGCTCGGGGGTGGTATCACCAATTGGAATTGAAACGATGAAAAATCACAACTATTAACATGTGATTTTTTATTGCTAATCCACACTTGGATTGTTACATCTTCATTATCGTCTTCGATCTCACCCAAGTACCTCCCTCTTGTCTCCGGTTCCTCCCGGTGGCTTTCACAATTGGATTTGGCTTGTTCATCTCTCAGTGCCACCATCTCCGACTTGGCCTCAATGAAGCAAATAAGTTGACCGATTTGCGTCTGGATAGATGTTACGATCACATCAATTTTGGCACAGACCCTCTCAATATTGTCAAGATAATCCTCGTGCTCATTGATCCGGTCCTGTGTCTCCCTAAAATATGCCTGAGTCTCCCTAATAAAATCAACAAATATTTTCTCCAGGGTGGGGAAAGACTCAACATTTTGGTCCGGGGTGTCAATCCATAGCGCCATGGTATTGGAAAAATCCCCCAAGCTTTGGTGACTTGGTGAATTATTCCAACAGTGATTATGATAGGTCGCCAATTCCTCCAACGACTAAATGGCTTTGTCTACGGTTAGTTGGTCGAATGAGGTCATACAATTTCCTCTTTCAACCCAATTTCTGGTTGCGGCTTGTAACCCATCGAGAAAATTCAGGAGTTGACATTTCCTCGGAAAACCATGATTCAAAAACCGAAATAGTAGCTCATTGTAATTATCCTAAGAATAGTAAAACGACTCAGAATCTCGTTGAAACAATTACATCAATACTTGTCGATCTAGCATCTTCAAGTACCCTGCAAGAAAAACTAAAACAAAACTACAAACAAAAGTTTTAAACAAAATAAATGCCTAAATTAAAATCAAGTTATTTACTCACAATATCAACAACAAACTAAAACACAATTCCCGGTAATGGCGCCAAAAACTTGGTAGCGGAATTTCACGTCGCTACTTTTATCGCAAGTGTATGGGTCAAGTTTTAGTATAGATGGGAAGGAGTAGGGGTTTTAGTATAGATAGGAAATTCAAGTTTTAGTATTAGACGATGTCGTTGAGTACCGCGATTGTCATAACTTAACTTTATCTAGGCGATAAAAATATAGTTTATATTAAATTATACTAAACTAAACTAAAATACTACTTATATTAATTATACTAATGCTAATATGAGATGTTTAGGTGAGTAGATTGCCTAGGGATTAACTTTATTTACTTAAACATATTCGTTTCAATCTAATTTAGGTTAACGACATTCGACCCTTTTGACAATCTCAGTTCGTAATCTCAAACACTACCTCTCCCGAGTGTAAAGTGATTGAATATGTGACTTCGCGCCAATGAAGAAGTCCTCATCAACATCTTAACGACACTAGGTCACATGAGTCTCACATCAACGTCATTGATTGCACACTTTCTAACTCCCTCTCGGGTTATTAGATCATCGCGTTGTGTTTACCCTAGTCCGAATTCAGGGTTATCTCTCCCTAGTGGCAAACCATGTATTCTCCATATATCATAATAAGCATAATAAACATGAGACAATCCATGTTTATCCAATGGCTATAACCGTATATACAATAATAAACGAGCTAAACATGCTAAAACAATAAACCAAAATTAAGAATAAAGAAAGAAAGGAAGAGAACTAACTGTACTCTGAAGATTTGACGCTAAAATCGTTCTGAGATCACTTCGCCTTCTTCGCAACGTGATCTTCTTCTTTGGATTTAAATAAGCTCCCCAAAATCCTCTCAAAATATGCTCTAAGGAGCTCTAGGGCCGAAAATGAGAGAGGACGAAGGATTAAATAGGGAAAAATATCTCAAAATATCTAAATCTGTGTAGAGTAACCGCTACAGTGGTGGGATCACCGCCGCGGCGGTGGGCATGTCGGTAGGGTCACCGCCGCGGCGGTGGCTTGATTGTCACGGAGGTGGAACAGTAGGAAGACTTATCTACATTCTAACCACCGCAGCAATAGATTTGCAGAGAGTTAAGGGTTTTTTCTGTACTTTGACCGTCGCGGTGGTGGGCTGCAATTTATGGATTTTAGACTCTTTGCTCTTTCTCCATCGTTCTTCCATTGCTCTTGATCCGATTTGATTGTTTATGATCAATTTTCATCTATTTTCACCCCCACACGCCTGATTTGTACCAAAAAAGAATAAAAACGTATTAAAACGTATTAAAATACTATAATAACGCTCGAAAACTAACTAGTTTGGAAATAGATAAGTATTTTACACCTATCAATATGTTTTAGAGCTCTCAAAATCTCCCCAAAAATGTGCCTAAGTGTTGGGCGAAAGATGAGATATTAAGGATCCAAAATTTCTAATCCAGGTAGAGCCGGACCGCTGCAGCGGTGGAAAGTCAGTGGGCTTCTACCAGATAACTGCTGCAGTGGTAAGGTTCACCACTGTAGCAGTGGTTAAGCAGAATGTTCTCTGCTCTTTGGCCACTTCAACGTTGGTTTGCACTGCTGCAGCGGTGGAGCTACAGCTTTTGAATTGTCTTTTTGCTCACTTTTCCACCGTTCTTCCATCGACGTCCTACCAATTTTCTCTACTTTAGCTCGTTTTTGTCCTTTTTCATCCCAAACCCCTAATTTACATAAAAACAATAAAAACAAATGAAAACAAATTGAAACATTATAAAAACACTCGAAAACTACCAGTTGATCCTAAGATTTTGATGAACAATTAATTGTTGATGTTTTTGGTGAAACTAATGTGTTTATTGAGTATTTTAGTTTAAACAGTTCCTGATAGTATCGTGAAGAATTTGTAAAGGATGCAGAGACAATGCAGAAACGATAACATCATGAAGAAGTTATGAAAAGATTGAAGATTCCGAATAATTTAGGTGAAAACAACTCTAATCTATTTTTACTCTTAATGTATCCCGATTAGGATCACACACGACACAAAAAATGATTTTAAATTTATGTGTGTTTTTATTAAGATCTTAATTAGTTAAATTATTTGCTCCTCTGTGTAATTGAAAAAGAAATAAAGATAATTGATTAAAATTTAATTTAAGAAGTTAGTGGAGCTAACCGAGAAAAAAAATTGATTAAGGGGGCAAAAACGTCAAAGAGAATGATTTAAAATAAAATTAAGGAAGGTACTATGCATGGTCCAGTCAACATATAAGTCGACTTATGAAAATTAGACAAAGTCCTAGAATCATTCGGTCGACAGGTAGGTCGACCTGTGGCCAAAGAACGAACTCTTCGAATCTCTAGGTCGACAGATAGGTTGACTTGAGAAACTCTCTGAATCGTCCGGTCGACAGATGATGGATAGGCGGTCGACCGATGGGCAAAGGAATTTTGGCTTGGCTAGTATCCTAAATCGAGCGGTCGACAAATGTGTCTTCGTCGGTCGACTGATGAGTCTATTTCAGATGTTGTGGAATTTTGAGATTTATTCCAAAACTACCCATTATTTGGTTACTTGATTGAGATATTTTATGGATATGGATATCTTTAAGATATGATACTCTTATTTGAATATCTATATATATGTAGTTCATGAAATTAAAATGTTTTTCAAATCGGTCCTTTTAATACTTTCTATCCTATCAATTTATGTTTGAAAATACTTTAAAGGACTAAATTGATTGTTTTGAAAGCTATAATTAAGTTAAATATACTAGGATGGAAATGAATTAATATATAGGGTCTATAGGTGATTTTAAAAGACATATCTTGTGGAAACTAGTCATTATAGGGCTTATTACAAATGGCTATAAATAGACTTGCAGATTTTACATGCTAATAATATATGAAGAACTACTTAGTTCATAACCTTTTATAAGAGACATCATTATGATATTATTTTAAGAGATCAAATTGTGAGATCAATTGCGAAGGAGTTCTTGAGTTAAAGCGCGGATTGTGTAAGCGTCACCGATTTGAGCTGTCTAGCATTTTCAATCTTTAATTCATCGGTGTTATTCTGGGGAGATCTTTCTAAACTATTAATCTTTATTGCATATCTATCTTTCTATATTTACTAGGTTGATAAGACATTGATAAAATCGTTTTCTGAACTTTAAATAGCATTAAAAATATTTTAAAACTATTTTTGGTGAAAATCTGATTACATATTTATTTGTGTGTTATTCATATTTATCATAATCAGATTTTTATATTTTCTTGGTGAAAGTGTTCCAAGCATATTCTTAATTGAGTTTATTGCGATCATTGCTTGCTTGGTTAATTAACTGTTGAGAAATCATTTTTGAACTTTAAAAGCATAAAAATCTTTTAAAACGATTTGTATGATAATCTGATTACATGCTCAATTTTGTGCTACCCGTATTATTTTTATAATCAGATTTTTGTTTCCTCACTATTAGTAAATATAGGGACATTAATTGAGTTTAAATTGATTTGAGGTGGTAGAAGTTCCGAGTGGGAAGAACTTATTAATTTTTTATAATTGGTAAGTTGAGTGTCGGATTAGATCCTATTGGGAGTGTCTAATAAAGGGTAGTTAGTTTTAATCTCTTCCGGTAAAGAGATTGAGGTTTTAATTCTTCCTTTATGGAATTAATTGTGAGTGATTTGTAAAGATTCCATCTTTACCTGGGAAAGTGATATTTGGAGCATTTTTTGAGGTTTTGATTCTTGAGCCTAAGGTATAAAAAGAATTAGGTTAATCTTTAGCCTGTACAAAGACAGGTTATTCTTGAGCCTTTGAAAAAATGGAGGTTATTCTTGAGCCTGGGAAAAAGAAAAGGTTATTCTTGAGCTTGTGAAAATGAATTGTAAAGGTTATTCCTGAGCCTGTGAAAAGGAATTGTAAAGGTTGATTCTGAGTCTGCGAAAAGAATCATTGTGAGGATTTGGTTCCTACCATTAAAGGAATCTTGAGGTTAGTGGTTGCGTCTCTCCGTGGAGTTAGAGGGACTAGATTAGCCAAGAGTATCTTGGTGAACCAGTATAAATTTTTGTGTGTTGCAATATATACATTGTTTATATTTTGTTGTTTGGGTGTTGGTAGTGCGGGAAAAACACGCCGCTACTTACACTCGCAAGTATACGAGGTATAAGTTTTAGTATAGTGTGATCGTTAAGATCGGGTTATCGTATCCACAGGGATTGTTGTCGTTACTATCGAATACCGCGTTTGTCGTGACCTAATTTTATCTAGGCGAAAAACAAATGTATTTAATTAATTAAACTAATACTAATATATCCTAAATTAACTACACTATTATGTTAATATGTTTTAGGGTGAAGAATTGTATAGGGATTAACGTGTTTACAAATACGTGTTCAATTCCGATTTACTCGCGTTTACGTTGTTCGACCTATTTGACAACCTCGGTACGCAAACTCCGCCGCCACCTCTTCCGAGTGTAAGACGGGGGAATACATGACTTCGAGCCAATGTAGAAGTCCCCATCAATGTCTTAACGACCCTAGGTCACGTGAGTCTCGCCCAGCGTCATTGATTGCAAACCATCCAACTCCCTCCTGGGTTATTGGATCGTCGCGTTGTATTTACCCTATCGACAATCTCCGTTCTAAAACTCCCTCGCCACCTCTTACGAGTGTAAGACGAGGGATATAACGCAACTTCGAGTCAACGAATAGGTCCCCCTCAACGTCTTAATGACCCTAGGTAGCGTGTGTCTAGCCCCACGTCATCGATTGTCCACGATTCAAACCTCGACCGGGTTATAGAATCGTGGCGTTTGTTTACCCTATTCTGAATCCGGGGTTTGTCAAAATCTCGTATTCTCTATTTATCAATCCAAGCCTAATAAACAAACAATACGATAAATACAATCAAACTACGAAGAACAATCACAAACGAAACACCGAAATCACCCAAACGACGTATTTATAAATTATAGGTTAATCCCTACTACAATCCATATTTAGATCGGGGCCATAGCCGCATATACAAGAAAATAACGTGCTAAATATGCTCACATGCTCCTAAGATAAAGAAATAAGAAAAAACGATCGAAGAACTTAGTCTCGTCCGAAGATAAACCGCTAAGAACGCTCCACGATCGATTTGCCGCCTTCTTCACTTCGGGATGCGAGCTCCACCACTAAAATCCCTAACCCTAGGCTTAAGTATAGCCTAAAGGGCTCAAAAATACAAGAGAGGGAAGAGAGCAACCGGCCAAGGGGGAGGAGAGGGGGTATTTATAGCAAACATATCTCAAAAATATCTAAAAATATCTCAAGACAGTGCAGAGCAAATCCGCCTAGGCGGTGGAAATTACGCCTAGGCGGAGTTAGGTCGGTTAAGTCTGATCGCCTGGGCGGTGAAGTAGGCGGTGGACTGGAGAATATTCTATTAAAATTCCGCCTAGGCGAAGTTTCCTGGAGAACATTCTATTGAAATTCCGCCGAGGCGAAGAAAACTTCGCCTAGGCGAGCGGCTGCCAGTAGCCCTTCTTCGTCTTTTGCTGGATTTCCGCCTAAGCGGTGGAAATTTCACCTAAGCAGTCGTCCGTCAGTAACATTTTCCTCTTCTCTGTATCTTCACCGCTTAGGGGGTAGTCTGGACGCCTAAGCAGTGGGCCTGTTTCATCTTTTAGCCTCCGAGCTTGTTTATCCACCGTAATTTCGAACCGCTTTGGTTCGATCTAATCGTTTTAGCTCCAGTTTCCTATCTTTTTGCCCCACACACCTGATTTATACAAAAAGTATGAAAACTAATTAAAACATAATAAAAATAACTATAAACATATTCGAAAACTAACAAATTCGGATTGGAAATAGATAGGTTTTTCACACCTATCAGGTGTGCACCTAGTTGATAACGTATATCCGCTGCTATAAAGATAATAATTAATTTTTGGATAAAATTAGTTGTTTGAATTTTTGAAGTGTTATTTTCTAATAATTTTTTATTACTACCCAATTCACCCCCCTCTTGGATAGCTCACTGGGCCAACAATTAGTATCAGAGTTAGTTTTAGCTTGATTAGGCTTAACATCCTAGCTAAACCGATCACGTGCACACACCATGGATGATGTGTTTTGTGTATCCTCTTTTGATAGTGGTAAATGCGTATATGATAATGTGATTTATGATTCTTGTGATTCTTGTGGTAGTGATGGAGATGATAATAATGAAAATGTCCATACTGTTATGGAAAAATTACTTTCACTCACACTATTTTTGCTAAAGAGAGCTTGAGTTTAAAAAGAAAAATCGCTTCTTTTGAAAATGGTGGAAAAAATGTCCCAAAATCTAAAGTGCATTTCGATGATTATTGTGGTACAAAAGAATTTTCGGATGTTGTTTTTGAAATTAATAATTTTCTCTCTAAAGTGGATTTTCTTGAAAATGAAAACATAGTTTTAAAAAATAATCTTGAGATGATTTCTACGCAAAGGTCAGATCTTGATTCAAAAATTGATTTACTTAAGAAAAATTTTGAAAAATTAAAATCCGACCTTAAGTCTGTTTCAAGAGATTCTGAAAATGATTTTTCTAGACAAAGTGGATATGTTTCACCGACTCATCATTCATCACAAGCCAGTGATAGTTATAAGAGACATCATTCTGATATTATTTTGAGAGATCAAATTATGAGATCAATTGCGAAGGAGTTCTTGAGTTAAAGCACGGATTGTGTAAGCGTCACCGATTTGAGCTGTCTAATATTTTCAATCTTTAATTCGTCGGTGTTGTTCTGGTGAGATCTTTCCAAGCTATTAATCTTTATTGCATATCTATGTTTCTATATTTGCTTAGTTGATAAGATCTTGATAAAATTATTTTCTGAACTTTAAATCGCATTAAAAATATTTTAAAACTATTTTGGGTGAAAATCTTATTACATATTTATTTGTGTGTTATTCATATTTATCATAATCAGATTTTTATATTTTCTTGTTAAAAGTGTTCCAAGCATATTCCTAATTGAGTTTATTGCGATCATTACTTGCTTGGTTAATTGATTGTTGAGAAATCATTTTTGAACTTTAAAAGCATAAAAATCTTTTAAAACGATTTGTATGATAATCTGATTATGTGCTCAATTTTGTGCTACCCGCATTATTTTTATAATCATATTTTTGTTTCCTCACTATTAGTAAATATCGGGATATTAATTGAGTTTAAATTGATTTGAGGTGGTAGAAGCTCCCAGTGGGAAGAACTTATCATTTTTTTGTAATTGGTGAGTTGAGTGTCGTATTAGATACTATTGGGAGTGTCTAATCAAGCATAGCTGGTTTCAATCTCTTTCGGTAAAGAGATTGAGGTTTTAATTCTTCCTTTATAGAATTAATTGTGAGTGATTTGTAAAGGTTTGATCTTTACCTGGGAAAATGATACTTGGAGCATTTTGTGAGATTTTGATTCTTGAGCCTAAGGTATAAAAAGAATTAGACTAATCTTTAACCTGTAAAAAGATAGGTTATTCTTGAGCCTGAGAAAAAATAGAGGTTATTCTTGAGCTTGGAAAAAATAAAAGGTTATTCCTGATCCTGTGAAAATGAATTGTAAAGGTTGATTATGAGCCTGCGAAAAGAATCATTATGAGGGTTTGGTTCCTACCTTTAAAATAATCTTGAGGTTAGTAGGTGCGACTCTCCATGGAGCTCGAGGGACTGGATTAGCCAAGAGTAGTTTGGTGAACCAGTATAAATTTCTGTGTGCTGCAATATTTACATTATTTATATTTTGTTATTTGGGGGTGCACCTAATTGATAACGTATATCTACTATAAAGATAATAACTAATTTTAGGATAAAATTAATTGTTTGAATTTTTGAAATGTTATTTTATGATAATTTTTATTACTACCCAATTCACCCCCCCTCTTGGGTAGCTCACTGGGCCACCACTACCAAATTCAGCTTGAAAATATATTGGTACTTTCAACCTATCAAATACCCCCAAACTTGAAATTTTGCTAGTCCTCGAGCAAAACAATCACACTAAAATAAACAAGCACAACTATTTGCTAACTAAAAACGAAAAAGACATAAACAAACTAAGCATAACAACGTGTGAATTTTCAATTCAACTATTCAACCAAAATGTTTTCCCTCAACGGCCGCCAATTATATCAAGTTCAGGAGTAAAACGTACCATGTGGTATTCTAGAATTTCAACATTCGATAATGGTAAATGCCATTCTAGATTATGTTCAAGTGTGTGTGTGAAAACTCAATAATACAACCATCCAAAGACCAAATTGGATTATCCACCAACGAAGCTCACTATTTGATACCAAAGAGGCCTAGGATTTCCATAAGCCTAACTAGGTTCCACTCTCCACTAATGTAGGCTTAGCAATTCAAAAATAACAAAAGGACTAGGTTCGGTTTTTAACAATTGGCCAAGGGTATATCGGAACATAAAATAGGTAAACGTCGTTGACTCAACGATACCCAAGGCTCATGCTTGGCACACAACCTCACTGATACCCTTTAAGATCAATATGAAACAACCCTGAACTATCAATTTAAAGGGTAGTACTTACTTGTCAAAAGAAACAAAAATATAACTATATTTACATATGTTTTTTTTTTAACGAACACACCCCCAAACTTATTCGATTATTACAATTTCACGAGTATGAAAATATGATAGAAAAATGACAAGTGAGTACTCGAATATCAAACCAATCAAAAGTTCTCCCAAACCCAACCGCTCACTACGAGTAGCATTAACAAATGCTAACTTAATTTCAACTCAAATTGTGCCTTAGGTTTAGCGACAGTGGTTTGGAAAAAGTTTAATTGGCTAGGGTATTTGTTACGTGTTCAGAATTGAAATGGCTATAGGCTTCGACAGGGTAACAAGGGGTAAACATATTACAAGGTAGGCTACAACAGCTGAAGCAATCAAAATGAATGCCTAAATCATGTCTCATGAACTATCTTGTTAGGTTCTAGAATCCCTAAAATTATCATGACCTTGGCTAACAGATAATCGGCCTCAAATTATTTAGATAATAAGTACATTAGGTCTACGTGCTCGTGCAAATTAGGATCCACAATAACTTTTACCAAAATGATATGTCAAGCACACAGAATACACATAAATGGGCATTACCCTTGACCTCGAAAAATAACTAGGGGATAATATCATCATCGATTAATGGCCCAGAAGAACTAAAAAATCAACACACAAAAACACATACTACAAACATAAACATACTACACAAACAAACATGCAAACAATAAACTAAAACTACACAACAATTAACAACTATGTAACTTAACTACATAACTAACAAAAAGTAACTAAACATGAAAGCATACAAAACATCAACACCCCCAAACTCAAAATGGTCAGTGTCTACAATGACCCATCAGCGATCCCAATGAAAGCATATAGCATGATAACTACAAGGGTTGCGAACACGTACCTGGGAAGCGGGATAATCTCACCTCCGAGTGTAGTCGGCGGTGGTGGATTGATTTTATTTGAAAACTTGGGTTGCCTCCTAAGAAGCACTTGGTTTAATGTCCTCAGCTTGACACGAACAAGGGCTCGCCAAAGAGTGGCTTCCACCCTTACTATGTGTCATACAACCAACATACGGGTCTTGGGTCAGAACGTCCTCAAGCTTGGCGAGATTTGGATTTGATTGGCTCAGACTCTCAACTTGACTCAGCTCTGGATCATGTGCTTGGTTGGATAGAATAAACGGTACTATGGGCGGCGAAGAAAAAGTGAGCCAAATCAGATCCTCATAAATGTGATCATCTTCGATCGGTGGTGGCATTACAATATGAATCTCAAATGGTGAAGAATCACAATCGTCGATCCACCCTTAAATTTTCTCCTCAGTAGAATCATCATCATAAAATGCACCCAAGTTCCTCTCGCTCATATTCAGTTCCTTACGGTGTCTTTCACGTTCGGATGTAACTTGTGTGTCTCTCAGTGCCACCGTTTCTGACTCGGTCTCAATGAAGCAAATGAGCTGACTGATTGGAGTCTCGAGAGACTTTATGGTCTCATTTAATTCAGTGTAGGTCATCTCAATATTATCAAGACGATCCTCATGCTCATTGAGACGATCATTCATCTCCCTCCAGAAAGCCTGAGTCTCTCCCATAAATTTAGCAAACATTTCTTCCAGGGTAGGGGAAGACTCCACATATGGGTTCGAGGTGTCAATCCATGGCGCCGAAATGGTGAAACTATCCCCTAAGCTTTGGTAACTTGTTGAATAATTCCAACTATGAAAATCATACTCCGCCATGTCTTCCAACAATTGATAGACTTCGTCCGCGGTTAGTTGGTCGAAAGAGGTGGTACTGTTTTCTCCTTCAACCCAATTTCTAGTTGTGACTATTAACCCATCGAGGAAGTTCAATAATTGACACTTCCTCGGGAAATAATGATTACGGCGCCAAAAACTTGACAGCGGAATAATTACGTCGTTGTTTCTACCACAAGTTTTAATAGAATATGGAGAGTAGGGTTATCTTATCCACAACGATTGGATTAGATTCGTTTCTAAGTACCACGATTATCATAACCTAACTTTATCTAGGCAATCCAAATTTAGGTTTTCGTTTTATAAATAATAAACTAAACTAATTAACTAATTAAACTATACTACTAATAGTGACGTTAATGGGTATATATTGTCTAGGGATTAACTTTGTTCACTTAAATGTGTTCGCTTTAGTCTCATTTACATTAACGGTATTCAAACTATCCGATAATCTAGCTATCGAAAAGTCACTCACTACCTTTCCTGAGTGTAAAGTGAAAGAATATGCGACTTCACGTCAACGCCGACGTCCCCATCAACTGTCTAACGACACTAATCACATGAGTATCGCCCCAACATCACACATTGCACACTTTCTAATACCCTCCTGGGTCATTAGATCGTCATGTTGTGTTTAAACCCTAGTCCGAATCTGGGGTTACCTCTCCCGAGTATCAAACCCTGTATTCTCAAACCAACCAATATATCATAAAAAGTATATAAAGGAAGTAATAAAACAACAAAAAAATTGGATATACATGAACAGCAATTAATGAAACATCGATTTATTCAAATAACATTTTAATGAACTACATCAATCCCTAAACAATATATGTTTAGCTCATGGCCATAACCACATATACAAGAACATATAAGCTAAACATGATCAAAACTACCAACCAAAGCTAATAAATAAAGGGAGAAACAAAGTAGAAAAACCATTATCTGAAGAATAGACAGTTTCAGGTTCGCTAAAACCGCTCTGATCTTGTTCCCTCTTTATGGATTTGTGTTCTTCTCTTGGTTGATATGTTTTGGAGCTCTCAAAACCTCCCCAAAAATGTGCCTAAGTGTTGGCAGAAAGATGGGATATTAATGGATCCAAAATATCTAAGAAAATATCTCAAAATATCTAATCCAGGTGGAGCCAGACCGTTGCAGCGGTGGGAAGCACCGCTCCAGTGGTAGGAAGTCAGTGGGCTTCTGCCAGGTGACCCTACATCGGTGGGAAGCACCACTGCAATGGTGGTTAAGCAAAATGTTCTCTACTCTTTAACCGCTGCAGCAGTGGTTTGCACTGTTGCAGCAATGGAACTGCAGCTTCTAAATTACCTCTTGGCTCACTTTTTCACCGTTCTTCCACCGACATCCTACCGATTTGCTCTATTTTAGCTCATTTTTGTCCCTTTTCATCCCAAACACCTGATTTACATAAAAATAATAAAAACGAATTAAAATAAATTAAAATATTACAAAAACAATCGAAAACTACCAAATTTGACTTGGTAATAACTAGGTATTTTCAACCTATCAACCATTCTATGAAAACTAAATACCATGTATTGGAGGTGCTCAATCATTTTCACGTTAAAGAAGAAAGAAAAATAGGAAGACAGCTCGGGTGTGTGCATACAGAAAATGGTAGTGAATACAAAGACCTGTTTGTGGAATACTACAGGGTATATGATGTCAAACTTAAGAAACATTTACCTTAGACTCTTTACTGTAATATAGTTTCCAATAGAACGAGCCAGACCATTTATGAGCGAATTAAGTGTATTCTTTCCCATTAAAAATTTCTTAAATCATTTGGGATAAGGTAATGAGAATCGCACTTGGCTTGATCATTTTTTCTCTATCAATTCTTTTAGATGGAGATATTCCAAAAATTGCATGGACCAAAAAAGACATCTCCTACAAGCATTTGAAGGTATTTGGATCTAGGGCATTTGTTCATGTTTCAAAAGATGAGAAGTCCAAGTTTGATAACAAGACAAAATAATGTGCATCCTTGGACTATGGATATGAGAAATTTTGCTATAGATTACGGAATTCGGTTAATAAGTAAGTGATTCGTAGTAGGGATGTGATTTTTCGTTAAGATCAGACTATCGAGGATGTTGAGAAATATATAAAATTGAAATCCTCTGCCATGTATCTAGTAAACCTGGATCCAATTCCAGCACCCGTGATAGATCTACCAGAAGAGCAGTGCCGTGAGACTATCGATGAAGCACATTGACACATCTCGGATTTTGATAGCAGAATAAAGAGGGACCGGGAAGAAGAGGAAACAAGTTTCATTTATCCCTCTCTAAGTTATCCAAATATGTTCATTTGGAAAATGATTTTTCAAGGGCTTTCCTTAGGTGTCTATTTTAAAAAAAAAATCTTGGGCTGAGATTTTATGTTAAAAATGGACTCGCCACCTAGCATAGGGTTAAATATTGTGCTAAGTTACTAGGATTTTAGAAATTCATTTTTCCTTTTAAAATGGCCCGTGTTTTGATTTCCAAAGGTCTATGTACCAGAGATATTCTTTAAGTTTGGGAGTCGGTTATGCTTGAGGAAGGTTTTACGCACCCAAGACACCCATTTATAAATGGTACCTTAGTCTAAATAGATATTCACTGTTAAACATATGCAAGAAGTTTTCTTTGATTTAATTAAACAAAAATAATTCCCTTTTTAAAGTTTTTCTTCTTTTATGTATTTTATTATGACGTAAGCAATAAAGGTTATCTATTATGCAACTAAAACTAGAACCAAAAATATTTTTATGTTTTTATCATAATGAAAACAGTAAATATTATACTATACTATACTATTCTAGGCAGAGATAACCGAATAGTAGTTTATAAGAGACAGGAATATAAATATGCAAGCTATAAGAAATAAAAACTAAGACTAAATTATTTGGATATGTGACTGAACCCACACGTAGGTTGCCTACGTATCTCAAATTAATGAGAATAATGTCTTTATGTATTTTGTTTGTATAAGGTTAAAGGATATGGTTTATTTTATTAAAGGCGTGACCACACCCTTATGGGTTGCCTACGTACTTTATGGGGTAACCAAAGATCAGGTCATCACGTAGTTCATTCTGGTTAAGGTAAAAACTGATTTTTATTATTTAAGGTGATCAGACCCGTATCATGGGTTGCCTAATTACTTTGGGTTATTACCAAATATCAGGTCAAACGTAGTTCATCCGTTTTGGTTTCATGTGTTCTCCATGTTCTTGGTGTGTTCTTGATCAATTTTTATATAGTTAGATGATCTTGACATGTTTTCTACATTATTGTCTTAATTATGGGTTATGCATGATATGTATATGAAATTTAAGTATAAATACTACATGATCATGCTATGTGCAAACATAATATGCATATTTCAGCTAAGATCAAAAGGGTATTTCAAGAAGACATATCTATTTAGGGGATGTAGTCTTCCCTAAGTGATTACCTCTTTTTCCTCCTTGATCTTTTTGGTTAGAACTCGATCGATTGTCGTCGATTTCTTGAGTTCTCGTTCCAAGAACACCTACTTAGGGGAAGTAGTATTCCCGAAGTTATTACCTTCCTTTACTCTTTGATCCTCTTGGATTGTCTTTGATCGATGACCGTCAGCCTCTTGAGTTCTTACTCGAAGACCCTCATGAACACCTTCTGGGACTAAACTCCAGTAGAATAACTACTTGTTATTCAATAGAATTACTTTAGAGGCCTAGAACCCAAGAGCTTGGCTCAAGTTTAAAGAGAGAATCTAGGCCTTCAAGTCTTAAAATTTATTAAAACAGGTCCCTTATTTATATGCCTGGGATGCCTGTGCATTAATTAAGAGGTAGGCATATCCAACCTACACCTTAGGCAGTGTTTGTTCTAGGGCACTTGGTCTCTTGTTTTGGTCTTATTCAGCTTTGGACGAATTTTGAGTGGAATGGAAGATTCTTAAAGATTTGGTAATAATTACCAAATATTTTCCTAGATTTGGTAATAATTGATAATAATTACAAATGATTGGCAATCATTACCAATCATTAACTTTCCTCTAATCATATGGGTTGTACAAGGGTACATTAATGGCTTGATGTAACACTTCCGGTTTAGTTTTGGGGCCAAGTACCATTTAGTTTCACTATTTTGGTTTAGTTGCAATTAATGCTTTATAGGTGCATTGTATCTAGTCTTGAAGTGTCCTTTTGCATTTATATCTCTATGATGAGTCATTTCTTGGTGAGCATTCCTTCGGTTGGATTCGGATCAAATTGGGTTAAATTGTCTTGTAACCGATGGTTGGTTTTCAAGTTTCGTAGTTACCTCTAGATATTTTGGTTAAAATATCTAGGTTAAATTACCCACCCCTTCCATGTCATCATTAAGTATTTAATTCTTTATGGGATGTGCATTTAATGCATTGGATAGGTGGTAACCCAATTCCATTTAGTTTCAGTAAAGGGTAGTCACATTTCAAGGTTTTCGGATAACTCTAAGATATTTTGATCAGAATATCTTGATACCTTGAATGTGTCCTATCCATGTCATACCAATCATTTAATTCTTGATGGGACGGGAATTTAATGCTCATTAAATTCCTAACTTAGGTGGCGAACTGAATCGGTTTAGTTTCGATAACGGTTGGTCACATCCCAAGTGCCTTGGCTTCCCTTCCTTAGATATTTGTATGAAACTTATTGGAAGGTTATTTGGTCTCTTCAAGGCTCTTTTTTGGGCCTTTTAAGTATAGGTAGGACCTTGATTCATTGGGCCTACGATGGTTTGTCAAGACAAATTGGTTTTGGTGTAAATCCAAACCAAGCCCAACTCCTTAATCACCTTGCTGATTTAGGGCTTGTCATTAAATTTCCAAGCCTTGATTAAGGTCGCTTGGATTGTTTCTTGGTGGTATTTGATATAATAGGCAAAATTGAAACAATTATTTTTGGTACTAATCCGACAAGATTCAATGATTATAAATATTTCAGGGTCTAGTTAGATAATCTGAGTAATTTATTTGAAATATCCTATAATTTAAGGGTAGTGTATTTGGGTATTTTTCAAGGTTGACCCGAAACTTTTACTTAACTAAATTTTAGCAAATTTAACATTTTTTGTGTTTTCTTATGTTTTTTGGTACTTTTGTATATTATACAATGTGATCTCAAGTAGAAATTCATTCCTTTTAAACCTAAGTTTAAAGTTTATTTAAACTTGTATTTGATTTGACACTGACTGGGCAAGACGAAATGTTGTGTCTATCGCTGCCCCTCTTTGTCATGCGAGTTTACTAGTAGCGACAAAGAAGGAGACACTAACATTTTGTTTTGCTAGACATGATATGTAAAAGAAATTCATTTAAATGCTTACAATGATTTGGTGAGAAAGATTCTAGTCGACTCTCCTTGGTGAGATGTTTTCATATCTATCATCAGAGACGGGGATTCTTCGCATTTGTCATCAAATAGTCATTTTTTTCCACCAGAGATAGGAACATTTTGCTTCCATCAACTAAGATTGGAGGGTTTTGCTTCTGCCACCAGAGACAGGAATGTCTCATATTCGTCATCGAAGAATCCTTACTTCTGCTACTAGAAGTAGGACTTTTTGCTTCCATCACCAGAGATTCGAATGCTTTGCTTTCATCATTGAATATAGGTATATTTATCTCCTATCACTAGAGATAGGCATGTTCTCTCTATTACCGAAGATAGACATTTCCATCTATCACCAAAGATAGGCATTTCTCTTTATCACCAAAGATAGGCATTTATCACCAAAGATATGCATTTCTCTGTATCACCAAAGATGGGTATTACTTTTATCACCAAAGATAGGCATTTCTCTCTATCACCAAAGATAGGCATCTATGACCAAAGATTAGCATTTCTCTCTATCACCAAAGATAGGCATTTTTCTCTATCACCAAAGATAGGTATTGCTTCTATCACCTCAGATAGGCATTTTTTTCTATCACCAAAGATAGGTATTGCTTGTATCACCTAACAGAGGTATTGCTTCTATCACCAAAGATAGGTATTAGTCATATCACTAAAGATATGTATTACTTCTATCAACTAAGGTAGGTATTGCTTCTATCACAAAAGATAGGCATTTCTTCTATCACCAAAGATAGGTATTTCTTCTATCACCTAAGATAGGTATTACTTATATCACCAAAGATATGTATTGCTTTTATCACCTAAGATAGGTGTTGCTTCTATCACCAAAGATAGGTATTGCTCCTATCACTAAAGATAGGTATTAATTCTATCACCTACAATAGGTATTGCTCCTATCAATAAAGATAGGTATTGTTTCTATCACCTAAGATAGGCATTACTTCTATCATCTAAGATAGGTATTCCTTCTATCACCAAATATAGGTATTGCCTCTATCACCTAAGACACCTAAGATCGTTATTCCTCCTATCACGAAATACAAGTATTCCTTCTATCACCTAAGAAAGGTATTGTTTCTATCACCAAAGATAGGTATTACCTCTATCACTTAAGACACCTAAGATAGTTATTGCTCCTATCACTAAAGACATGTATTTCTTCTATCACCTAAGATAGGTATTACTTCTATCACCAAAGATAGGTATTACTTCTATCACCTAAGATAGATATTTATTTTATCACCAAAGATATGTATTGCTCCTATCACTAAAGATAGGTATTGCTTCTATCACTTAATATATGTATTTCTTGTCTCACTAAAGATAGGTATTGTCTCTATAACCTAAGATAGGTATTGCTTTTATCCCCTAAGATACGTATTGCTCCTATTACTAAATATAGGTATTGGATGCTTTGACGGATTTAATTGATTTGTTGATTGTAGATCTGTATTTTGGTGGAAAAGGTTCTAAGTGAGGACGACACTCTATTCAAGTCCCCCCGGTGACTATTATATATACCTTAGAACTGAATCATATTGCCTAGTCCTAAAGGTCTTGGTGAGGATGACATTCTATACAAGCCCCCCCGATGAAATATTATTATGTCCCTAAAGAATGATATGCAGTGAATTCTATAGGATATGGAGAAAATGACATTTGATCATCGACTCCTAGTTGTGACCATACCCAAAGAGTTTTCCTACATATCTCAAATTAATTAGAATCAGGCCACATATAGTTCTAACGGGTAAAGTAAATGAATGTTTTTGTGGAAATGGTTCTTGGTTAGAGAAACCGATTTTTGGGTTGTCACATCAAAACATGATTGAACATGACTGAGAGAATTCACACAGGCAAAGACCCTTAGGAAAACTCAACATCTAGTGGAGTTTTTTGGTCACGTCCCACCTGGGACTACCTGAAGAGGGCTAGAAAAAGTCCTGGGGAAAATTTAACCTCAGATAAAATGCACCCTAGTCATAGACTGGGGCTTGATGGTGCTTGATTATTTTTAGGGATTGTAGATTTCAATTTTGAATTTATACATTGATTAGGATTATGATTAGTGAGAGTCTTATATCAAGAAACTCTGCATAGAGAAGATCTGATATAATGTGCCCCAGCTCTAGCTGGGCCGACTCCTTATCACTGAATCTCAATGGAGAAATTAGATATAATGTGGCCCAGCTTTAGCTGGGGCAACTCTTTATCACTGAATCTCAACGGAGAAATCAGATATAATGCGGCCCAACTCTAGCTGGGGCGAGTCCCATCATAGATTCTCAATAAATATACTGGATAAAATGTGCCTCAGCTCTAGCTAGGGTATAAGACTATCTTCTGAGCATTTAGAGGATGCGCAGAGCCCACATGGGTTGCCTCTATATCCGAACTAAGCCTGTGATTGTAATATTTGATTTAGTCTGGAAATATCATTGGTTTGTTTATGTATAATTGATATTACTATTCTGGATGATGATCGTGGAATGACCGAAACCCACCTGGGTTATCTGCATGCACTTATTTTATAGGTTAGGAATCTAGTCGAAATGTCATTTGGCCCTCGTTGTGTTATCTTAAATTGTCAACCGTACCCACAAAAGCTTTCTACGTACCCTGGTAATCTACCAAGAATCAGGTCGATGCGTACTTCGAACATAGATTTCCTTTGTTGTCTACATAACAAAAGGATTAGCTTCTAAAGGAAGTCAAGGGACTTCTCGGGAAATGCGCCATGATACAAGGTTGAGAGAATGTCATGATGCAGACATCTTTCTGACTTCTACCGGACCCACTTGGGCTTTCTATGTACCTTGGTGATCTACCAAGGACAGGTAGAAGCATAGTCTATTGGGGATAGAGGAATTTTGTTTAAGGTAACGACCCAACCTATAAAGGTTTCACGTGTTTGAGTATTTACCAGGACTCAGGTCGACACCTAATTCTTCCTTGATTAATTAAAGTTGATATGGTTAAATCTTGACTAATGGGTGGGCATTATATTTGATATAGTTCAATCCCAATTAATTATTTTATTATTATTATTATTATTATTATTATTATTATTATTATTATTATTATTATTATTATTGAGTGACTCTATGCAGATTGGTTTTATTTATAACATGATTAGATCCCAATTGGTATGGAAATTTTTGTTAATGATGATCGAACCCGTGTTATAGGTTGTCTACGTATCTCAGATAACTGAGAATCAGGTTGGAACATAGTTCATCCTCTTTAGTTTTGTCAACCGAACCCACAAGGGATTCCTATGCATCCTGAGCTTCACCAGGAATCAGATTGATGCGTAGTTCCTCGTCCTCAAGTTGTCAACCAAACCCAATAGGGTTTCCTACATATCTCGGACTTCGTCAGGAATCGATGCGTAGTTCCTCGTCCTCAAGTTGCCAACCAAACCCAAGAGGGTTTCCTATGTATCTTGGACTTCATCAGGAATTAGGATGATATGTAGTTCCTACTTAATTGTTGAGTTTAAGTTTGTCAACCAAATCCGCAAGGGTTTCCTACGTATCCCAAGCTTCACCGGGAATTAGGCTGACATGTAGTTCTTGCTCTTTAGGTTTAATAAATTTAATTAAGTTCATTATGATTTAAGGACTTTATTTTACGTCGCAAAACGAAATGAACATTGTTTTCATCAGAAAAACATGGATAGGATGAAATGTTCCCTAGTTTACGACTATATAAGTTACGTTGGGAAATGTAATCTGACACTTCCTATCGTGCTATTCCTGATTATTAAAAGTGTAAAATATACCCCAACATGAGGGCTAGGGAAGATAATGATTAGCTATAGGATTATGAAGTTAAATTGGTTTGTCTTTCTAGAATTTTCATCTAAGTCTTAGCTAGGTAAAATTGATTGTTAACTTTGATTGGTTAGTGTATTTAAGTCTTTAAATAATGTTGTTTAGCAAGGCTCATTCTCTTCCTTTCCCGTATTTTCCCAAGTTCATTTCTAATGTTTTAAGTATTAGACCCTTACGTGTTATGTATATTTCCTTATTCACGTTTATGGGAGATTATTTTAACCAAAGTACACTCAGGTAATCATATTCAAAAATTCAATCATCTTAATGATTGTAACGATTTTTGCATCGGATTAATCTAAATTATGATGAAGAAACGTTCAAAAGTAATTGGACCAAATATCCATAGTTATTAGTTAGCGAGGTTGTCTAGTTTCAATTCCATCAAGTTCTGATATTGATATTTTTCTTAGATTGTTATCGAAATTACCTAGGCCTTATATGTTACCCGAGGCATTATCTATGGATCTGTTTCACTTCTTCTGCCTTGGACTGAGGGCAGATAGAATGGGCCTTCCCGAGATAACTCAGAGAAGGCAGAATAGAAGTTATGGAGACACAAATGTCAGTTAATGACAACTAACAAATGTTATTATGTCCTGGTACTGTTAAGAGAATTTCATGTTATTTTTCTTCACTCCAGCAAATAGGGAGTCATACGTTCTATATAATCCATGTAGCGAGCTTTGGGTGGTGATCCCGGTCTAATTAGCCCAAGTCACTTGGTGTTGAGACACCCCTATGACTTAATACCCAAATTACATAAAGAGCGTGATTCACCTGATTGCATTCGTGTGACTATACATTATTTCGAAACTTTTGGAGACTAGTCTTTATTTATTATTTTTCTTTTCTCTTAAAATTTACTTTCCAAATTTTACATTTTCGGTCATTAGAGTAATTTGAGTCAGTTTCGAGGTCTCCATTGATTTCGCCCCCTTCCTGGTTACTTTTCCTATTATTAGGTATTATCTTGATAAAGGCTCATTGTCTTCTTCCAGTCTTGGTTGTCTTTAATTCTACCGGGTTCCTCCTACTTTTATTGTTGGTAGGTTTCCATGTACTTTTCAATTGGTTATGTCTAGATAAATGTTAGTTTACATTAGTCGATCCTTCTTGATGAACTCGATCTTTCAAGAACTTCTCTATGGCAGGGTCAGGTTTTATCTATCATTCTTCACATCACAGATCTTTCGGATATTTATTTTTTCGTTTGGGTTGAGGAGGTCTTTTGTACTTGTTCAAGGTTAATTGGACACTCCCGGATTGGAACATGTGTAACAATTCCACATCAGGGCCCCTAGGTTTTCTAACATTCTTAGATTTTTTGTCAATATCTCACCATCTTCTGGTTGGGACAAAACATATTCTTTTAACATTTTCCTTTGGATAATGGTCTAATTTATTATTGAAATTATATTATCAATATTTTGATTATTCACTGATGTGTTAATTAAGACAAACAAATTAATTTATGAAAGTTAGAGTATGAAGACCTTAGTAGACCTTAGATAAAATAAACTTGTATTTAGTGATTTGTAAATCGAGTACATAGGCATATAGGATAATACCTAGTTTATTATAAAGTAATTGAGAAACTAAGGAAAACGAAGATATAAACGTTTATCCCCCTATTCTTTGATGGTCAGAGTTTCTCTTGAGATACTTATGATCCCTATTTGAATGAGATCCTCAATACGGTTCTTGAGTTCCTTGCATTTATTGGTATGGTGACCAATTATTCTAGAGTGATACTAGCAGAATGTGTAACGGTTAAACCTCGGATCCTGAGGGTTTCCTAGGTTAGGAGGAATGGGTGCTAACAGCTTATTCTTGAAGCAGTAGCGGTAGATTTAAGAAAGTGGAACAGGGAATAAGGTGAACCATCCCCTCTCTTTAGGTGCTTGGGTAGGCTTAAAGAATTGGTGAGGCAATGAAGATGAGATAAAAGGTTGGTACTCTGGGTGGATAAGGATCCAGATGACCTATTTGATCTCATTAATAGATTACTTCATGTAGTCCATCTAATTCCATATGTTGGAAATTTCTCCCTAGACTAAGTCTTCCTTAGGTTCAAGGTTCTTTTCCCAGCTAGGTAGGTCTTGACTAGAGGTAGTGGCACAAATGACGTGTTCCCGTTTGGCAAGGCTATAGTAATCTTCAGTAGCAATCTATTTTCCACAAGGGAGCCTCTCGATTCATAATTTGTCCCAACACTTTATCATGCTAAGGGTATTTCCTGGTGACGGTAATTGGTCATCTTCTTGGAATAGCGAGGCTGGGTTCATCTTGCTCAGCATTTGTGTCATGGAGAAAATATCTTCTAGCATCGTCAAAATCATGGAGTCATTCTTAATATTTCCAAGAGAAAGAGGGATCGAGTCCATCTTATAATCTTTGCGAATGGATCTCGAATGGATTTTAGTAGATGTTACCTAAAGTAAATTTTTCTAGATTTATTAAGTGATTAACAATCTAGACCTCGACTTATGAACTTTTAAATATGCAAATTATCCTATCTTTATGTGTGCTTATATTATTGATTATACATGAGTATGTCTATATAGATAATAACGTTCATGTTATATGTTCTAAATAGACCTCAGCTTGGACTTGGCTTTCATAGGACCAGGGCAACTCAAAAGTTTTGGATTATCCTTAAAAAAAATGATACAGTCCTCTAGGCTTATGGCACAATTGACCCTTTATTCTCCAAATATAGATCATTATTCCTAGGACTCTAGGGTACAAATGTCATTTTCTTCCTCAAGATACGGACCATGGCTCCTAGGAATTAATGACATAAGTATCTTTTCGTTTTCCTTTTCTAAGTAGGGATATTTACTCCTAGAACTTGGTGCCAGACTCGTCATTTCCTTATAAATTTATTATAGTTCTTAGGACCTAATGACAAAGTTATACAATATTTTTCCTATAAATCATTTCTCTTAGGAGTTAATAACATGATTGTCCTATTTTTATCCTCAAACATAGATCATGGCTCCTAAGACTTGATGACAAAATTATTCACTTTTTTTTCTTTTCAAAGTATGGATAATTTCCTAGGACTTGATGACAGATACATCTTTCTTCCCTAGAAATGGATTACTATTTCTCTAGGCTTTAAAGCAGAACTATCTTTTTTTCCCTTCTCAAAAGATGGATCATCATTCTTAGGGATTAAGGAACAGTCTAAGACACATTTGAGTTCATGATATCTATTGAGGATAAATTTGACAATCTGACCGGTGAACCTTAATTGACTTCCTTTCAGAAAAGGTTTTGACCTATTTAAGGCATTTTGAACCTAAACTAAATGTCTTTCTGATGGTGCATAATTCCTATTGTATAAGATTTATGAGAAAGAACACTATGCTTAGGACAAGACATACATCTCCTAAGAATAGTGACGTAAGATATGCTTGCTATTTGTATCACATAGTCCGAATTCGACTGTGTTATGACACTTAGATTACTTCATGTTGTCCTAGTGGGCGAACCTTAGACAACTTTGTTTAGCAAAGGATATGATTATTTGTTTATTTGAAGTGGATATTTTTGTAATTAATTGAAGGCGAAGGTAATTACGACTATATTAAAGTAAGTTTTAAGCGAATGATTACGGATGAATTGGGAATTATTAATTTGATGTTTGTGTTTGATGGTTTATTAAGTTAAGTAAAATAAGGATTCTGGTTATTTCCTGTAGCTTACTCCGTATTCAATTTTTTTGAAAACATTCTTCTGCACTGAGCAAGCCTGCAAATTGTGGGATAGAATAAGAACTCTTATACTGATTATTACGCCCTTACTTGTTCTAGAAGGTTATTCTATATACCTAGTACACTAGTAATGTAAATAATTGTACAGAAATTAAAAATGACATCTCTTTCCAAGATAAGTGTCCTAAGTAGAACAAGGTTTTGGTTATCCTCTATCCTAGGCTCACTATATGTCATTTTGGATTTTCTTCAAGCGTATCCTAAAAAATCTTGGTTCCCAGACCTTCAAACCTTCGGCATCCTCCCTTGGTGAACATCCATCTTTGGTTGGTGGTCTGAGCGAGAAGAGGTTAGTAGCCAAATCCGTTTCTTTTTTACAAGTGAGTACGTCGGTCTTAATAGATTGTTCGGGATTGTTTCAATTATATCTATGGGATTTCGAGAGTGTGAAAGAGCCAAGCATGTGCCTCAAGTATCGTCACATTAACGACGATTAACCTGTTTTGTATTTCCGATATACCCGTGGCCATTATTCCAACACCGAACCAAGCCCTACTGATATTCATGAACCTCCGAGCCTATATTAGTGGAGAATAAATCCCAGGTCAGGCGTATGGATTCCCTATACCTTAAAGTTTTAGTCATGATCTTTATGTAGGGATAATCCTATCTAATCAATGGATAGTTGTATATTTGAGTTTAATCACACATACTTAAACAGGATCTAGAATGGCGCTTACTATTTTTTAACGTTGAAATTTTTGAAAGCCACATGGTGTGATTTATGCTTGAACTTGATAGGATTGGGGGCCGATGAGGGAAAAGCTTTCCCCCTGTAGATGATAATCAAAACTTACACATTTTCATTTTTAGTGTTTTTCGTTTTTAGTTTTTAATTTCATAATTAGTTTTTATATTTTCTTGTATTGTATGGGTGTTTTGCTCGAGGACTAGCAAAATTTCGAGTTTGGGGGTATTTGATAGGTGTAAATTACCTATCTATTTTCAACCCGAATTTGTTAGTTTCCCAAATTTGTTAGTTTTCGAGTACGTTTATAGTTATTTTTATATGTTTTAATATGTTTTTATTATTTTTGAATTAAAACAGGTGCGTGGGGTGAAAAATGTATGAAATTGAAGTATAAACGATTAATTCGTATCGAGAATGGTCGGAGAACGGTGGAAAAATGAGCGACGAGTCAAAAATATGAAAGAAGCCCACCGCCTAGGCGTTCAGACCACCACCTAGGTACTAAAGAAGCATAGAAAAACAAATTGCTGCTCACTGCCCTCAGCCTAGGCGAAAATCCCACCGCCTAAGCAGAAATAGCGAAAATCCAGCAGATTGTTTTCCTAGTCCACTGCCTACTCCATCGCCTCGGCGAAACACTAACCGACATACTCCACCGCCTAGGCGGAGGCCTCTGCACAATGTAGATATTTGTTAGATATTTTTTGGCTTATTTAAAGCCTTATCTCCTCTTTTCTTCAGACCACTTCGGCCCCTAAGGCCTTAGGCCATATTTTAAGGTTAGGTTTAGGGATTTTTGAGGGAGAGCTCTCAACCCGAGGTGGAGGATGAAGAGGGAAGCGATCGTTCAACGGTTCTAGCGGCTATTCTTCGGATATAGGCTAAGTCGCTCGTTTCTTTTCTTTGTTTTCTACATTTTGGTAGTTGTTGAGCATGTTTACGCTATTTTACATTGTATACGTGGTTATGGCCATTGGCTAAACATAGGTTTTATAGGGATTATTAATATAATTTATGAAAACGCTGTTTAGTTGAGTTTGTGTTTTGTTTGCCATTGTTCTTTGTTATGTTGATTGTGTGTGCCGTATTGTTTGTTTATCTTGTTATGAGAATGATTGTTGTGAGAATACGGGGTTTGACAAATCCCGAATTCGGACTCGAATAAACGAACGCCACAATCCTATAACCCGGTCGACGTTTGGATTATGGACAATTTATGATGTTGGGGGGGACTTTGGCATTTAAATGAAGTCACGTATTCCCTCGTCTTATACTCAGGAGAGGTGATGGGGGAGCTTTAGAACTGAGATTGTCAATAGGATAAACGCAATGCACAATCCAATGACCCGGTCGGGAGTTGGATTATGTGCAATCAATGACGTTGGGGCGAGACTCACGCAACCTAGGATCGTTAAGATGTTGAGGGGGACTTCTTAGTTGACACGAAGTTGCGTTATGATAGGTGTGAAAAACCTATCTATTTCTAAATCGAATTTGTTAGTTTTCAAGCATTTTAGTTATATTTAATTGTGTTTTACTATGTTTTAATGTAGAACAGGTGAAAGGACATCAAAGGGCAAGAAACAAGTGAAAACGGTAGAGAAACGGTGAACAAAATGTGCAAAATAGGGTTTCGGTGAATGAAGACCACCACCTAAGCGGAAGTTCCACCGCTCAGGCGGAAAAGAGGCAGAATGTTGGAGTGCTGAAGGGCTGAACCACCGCCTAGGCGAGAAACGATCAGAATGATATGCCAGCAGCTACCGCCTAAGCGGAAAAACCACTGCTTAGGCGAAGTTACCGACAGAAGTTAACCAACTTAAAGCCACCGCCCAAGTGGTGAACCACCGCTTAGGCAGTGACACTCTGCACAGAAATATCTGTTTTCAGGTATTTTGAAGATATTTCCAACCCTTGCCTATAAAACCCCTTTCTCCCCCAATTGCTAAAAAAGGACTTGGATCCCTTAGACGTGAGAGGAGGCTCCGGTTGACATCTTGAGAGCTCTCCTTCCACCTTAGTTAGGTTTAGGTAATTTAGGAAGTAGATTAGATTAGTTTAGGAAGTGTTCTTGGCCAATCCTTGAAGAGACAAAAGAGGAAGTTCATCAAGCGAGAAGAGGAAGCTCGGGAGGATCATTCTTTGGCGAAAGTGGACTACTCCACTTTGAGATTTGGATTTTCTTCCCTTGTTTCCATCTTTGTATTTAATGTTTATAGTTGATAATGATGATCTCCTCCTGATTAAATGTTGTATTGGCTAAGAACATGTTAGTGTAATTTAGAGATTAGTTAGGGAAAGGAGTAGTTGTGTAAATACTCGTTTGGTTTAATATACGTTTCTTTAATGGTTGTTGTTTTAATTCCGATTGTGTTTATCATTTGATGACGATCTTAATATGCTTGTAATGGTATTAGGGTTGGATTTGAGAATCTAGGGTTTGACACTCGGGAGAGGTAACCCTGGATTCAGACTAGGGTAAACACATCGTTACGACCTAACGACCCGGGAGGGCGTTAGTTAGTGTGCAGTTGATGACGTTGGGTCAAGACTCACGTGGCCTAGAGTTGTTAAGACATTGAGGGGGACCTCTTCGTCGACACGAAGTCGTGTATTTCCTCGTCTTACACTTGGAAGAGGTGGCGGAGGAGTTTACGAACCGAGATTGTCGGATACCTAAACTCCGTTATTGTTAACCGAACGAAATCAAACGTGTATTAAGTTAACGAAATCAATCCATAATTAATCAACTTAGTTCGGATTAACCCACTAATTGTAGTTTATCTTAGTTTAATTTCAATTCACGTCTTCCGTCCAGGATAACACGAGACTACGTCAATTGCGGTATTCAAATCAATTATTCACACTTTTCTCTGTGGGAACGATATCCGATCTTCAAAGATCCACTATATTAAAACTTTAGACCTCGTATACTTGCGAGCGTAAGTAGAGGCGTGCTTTTACGCACCTACCAAGTTTTTGGCGCCGTTGCCGGGGACTAGTGTGAATTTTATTTGATTATTGTCAAATTTTGTTCCCGTCAACGCCTACCAAGTTTTTGGCACCATTTTCGGGGATCAGTTCGAATTTTATTTGAATATTGCAAAAGAAACGCGATATCGACTCAGAACTTAAGTTTTAACTAGGAAAACCAAATGTATCGTATCCTAGTTCTGTCAACACACCAAGTTTTTGGCGTTGTAGACGTGAGATTAGTGTGAATTCTAAGTTGATATTGTGACTAAGTGGTCGAGTGTTAATCCTGATATTTATTTTTGTTTTGTTTTTAATTTTTATTTTTGTTTCATTGTGTTAATGAGATCAAGCGGTGCGAGAAACGATGAAGATTGGAATTCTTAAATCTCAATCCCGAGATGGAGCTTATTGCAAATGATAAGGACTGAGAGGAGAAGCCGACTTCAAAGCCATGATCTTGATCCGACTAAGTATTTGAGCCCAAATTCCTTGTCTATGGGGAATTTTGGTGAAAAATACTTAGTGACACAAAAGTCCAGCTGGGGACGGTAACTCAAGCGCTATTTTTTTTTAAATAAAACTTAGGGAATGAAATTACCCAATTTTTGTTACTATTTATTTGATTATTTATTCTTTTTGGAAGCCAGCATGGCTTCGGAACATGTTCGGCAGTGAATTTAGGAGTGTGGACGCTAGGGGAAGTATTTTAAATGTAAACACGTTGAACAAGTAAAGTGAAAACGTAAAGGGTGGAGCCGTCTTTTGAAAATTTGAGAAAAACATGAAAGTGGGAGCTAAAGGCCCACCGCCCAAGTGGTAAACCACCGTTTAGGCGGTAAAAATACAGAGAAGGTATTTTTCAGTAAAAAAAAAAAAAGGCCCACCACCCGAGCGGTAAACCACCGCTCAGGCGGTAAAAATACAGAGTGGGTGAAAACAGCCTACTGCCCAAGCTGTGAACCACCGCTCAGGCGGTAAAAATACAGGATGTACCAAATTTTCAAAATACGCTCCACCGCTTAGGCAGAAAAACCACCGCCTAGGCGGATTAACAGCAGAACAAAATGTTTTCACACTGGTGAAATTTCGCTTAGGCGTAAAAACCACCGCCTAGACGGAATTTCGTCAAAACGTTTTTTTTAAGAAAAGGGCTCCACCGCCTAAGCGGTGGACCTTTTGCAGTTAAACAGCCCTTGTTCATTCAAAAATTGAAATCGCAAGGTTCCTTCCCCCAAAACCTCCACCTTCTCTCTAAAACCTCACTTCCAAACCGTTCCAATACTCAAAAAAATCATCCTTCCATTACCAAAATTAGTAATTTCCACCCTAAATCATCCACCACAAATCAATTTTCAACCCCATTCTCGCAATTTTCTTTATCACTTTGGGTTTTTGGTTTGAGTTTTGGTGATGACTTAGTTTCTATGGATGGTTAAATTGTGTGAAACAAAATTGCATGCTACATTGTTCATATTTTGTTGAAACATAATGATTAGTGTGTGCTCCAGATCAAATCCACAGGTTCATGTGTGACCACTTCGACATTGCCGCCGCACTTTTTGCAACCGCCACAATTTCCATTCCAACATGATAGTGGTAGAGAGGAATTTCCTATCAGGTGAACGGTAGGGAATAAGTCTTATTCCCTAGGTATGTGTTCAACCCATTTTGTTTGCATGAATGCTATATGTTTATTGGGTTCGCTGCTTTTGGAACAATGCCATGTTCAGGCCTGAATGGTATAGAATGGATGATTAGTTTAGTGGATGTTTATCCATTTTGATTTTTATTTTTTTTTGTAGAAAATGATGAACTATTATTTTGAGTATGTATTTTATTATTTTAAAAGTTTTAATTTTTAAATTTTTAGTTTAGTTAGTTTAATTTTTGTTTTTGAATGTTTAGTGATTAGATTAATTTATGTATGTTAGTATTAGATTTAATTTAGTATTGTGTATGTATAAAGTTGTGTTTGCATGTTTAGATGTTGAGTTCATTTGGGCCAAGACCCGATGATGAGAATTATCCCCTAATTGCATATTGAGGTCGGGGGTAATACCTTCCTGGTGTGTTTTGTGTGCTTAATATGTCGATTGGGTAAAAATTATCTCGATCCAAAAATTGCACGACATTTGAACTCAATGAATAATTATCTGAACGATTAGACGTTGATTATTCGATATTAAGTTCATCATAGAAAATGAGGAAACTAGAACTTGATTTGGGGAAAACTTGAGGCGGAATCCTAGGTAAGGTAATTCCGAAGATGTGATTTAGGCTGTCAATTTTTCGCTTGAACCGTTGTAACTAACCTGAAAATTTTCATTCCTTATTTCCCCTGTCAAAGCCGATAACGTAATCAATTCTGAATACGTTTCAAATACTCTTTTCATTTAAATTTTTCCTAAACCAAAGTCGCTAAGCCTAATTTTAAAAATTAAGAGAAATCAAGTGAACGGTCGGGTTTTTGATAAATTTTTATTGATTCGATATTAGTGTATTCACTTGTTACTTTTGTATTTCTTTTTGCACGCTCCTAAAATAAGTTTGGGGGTGTGTTTCTATCATTTCTTTTTACATATTCCTAAAAATTTTACAAATTCGAATAAGTTTGGGGGTGTGTTTCTCTAACTTCTTTTTGCACTCTTCTAAAACTGTAATTATTCAACTTAATTTAGGAATATGTTGTTAAAAAAAAAATGAATGAAGATAATTTTTCATTTTCTTCTCTTTTGACAAGTGAATACCAGGATTTTCGTTTCTTATTCAGAATTGTACTTTAAATGTGGTAGGGTCATGAGAAAGGATAGCGACAAGCGATTTTACCTCGGGTATCGATCGATTAAACCAATTTGCTATTTTTATTCCAGTGATACCCGTGGTCGTTATCCAAAGCCAAACCAAGTCCTCTTGATTTATGTGAATATCCGAACCTACATTAGTGGATAGTAGACTCTAATCAAGCGTAAGGTTTTCCTGAATCCTTCAATGGTTTAAATTATAAGCTTAACGATTGGATAATCGAATCCAGTATTTGACTAGTTATACATTTGAGTTCTCACACATACACTTCAATTGGATCTAGAATGGTTTTTTATTTATATTGATTGTTGAAATTCTAGAACACCACTTGGTGGGGGTTACTTCCCGAACTTGATCCGATTTAGGGATGTTGAGGGAGGAACAAATTGGTCATTTCGATTGAACTTTATATTTTCATGCACATACTTCTTTCGTGTTAGTTTAATTTTTCATTTTTAGTTGGTTCGTTCGTTAGTTAATTTAATTTAGCGTTAGTGTTTTGCTCGAGGACTAGCAAAATTCTAAGTTTGGGGGTATTGATAGGTGTGAAAGCCTATCTATTTCTAAATCGGATTTGTTAGTTTTTAAGCATTTTAGTTATATTTAATTGTGTTTTAGTCTGTTTTAGTGTACAACAGGTGAAAAGACGTCAAAGGGCGAGAAACAAGTGAAAACGGTGGAGAAACGGTGAACAAAATGTGCAAAACAGGGTTTCGGTGAATGAAGACCACCGCCTAAGCGGAAGTTCCACCGCTTAGGTGGAAAAGAGGCAGAATGTTGGAGTGCTGAAGGGCTGAACTACTGCCTAGGCGAGAAAACCACCACCTAGGCGAGAAAAGATCAGAATGATATGCCAGCAGCTACCGCCTAAGCGAAAAAACCACCGCTTAGGCGAAGTTACCAACAGAAGTTAACCGACTTAAAGCCACCACCTAAGCGGTGACACTCTGCACAGAAATATCTGTTTTCAGATATTTTGAAGATATTTCCAACCCTTGCCTATAAAACCCCTTTCTCCCCCAATTGCTAAAAAAGGACTTGGATCCCTTAGACGTGAGAGGAGGCTCCAGTTGACATCTTGAGAGCTCTCCTTCCACCTTAGTTAGGTTTAGGTAATTTAGGAAGTAGATTAGATTAGTTTAGGAAGTGTTCTTGGCCAATCCTTGAAGAGACAAAAGAGGAAGTTCATCAAGCGAGAAGAGAAAGCTCGGGAGGATCGTTCTTTGGCGAAAGTGGACTACTCCACTTTGAGATTTGGATTTTCTTCCCTTGTTTCCATCTTTGTATTTAATGTTTATAGTTGATAATGATGATCTCCTCTTGATTAAATGTTGTATTGGCTAAGAACATGTTAGTGTAATTTAGAGATTAGTTAGGGAAAGGGGTAGTTGTGTAAATACTCGTTTGGTTTAATATACGTTTCTTTAACGGTTGTTGTTTTAATTCCGATTGTGTTTATCATTTGATGACGATCTTAATATGCTTGTAACGGTATTAGGGTTGGATTTGAGAATTTAGGGTTTGACACTCGGGAGAGGTAACCCTGGATTCGGACTAGGGTAAACACATCGTTACGACCTAATGACCCGGGAGGGCGTTAGTTAGTGTGCAGTCGATGACGTTGGGTTAAGACTCACGCGGCCTAGAGTTGTTAAGACATTGAGGGGGACCTCTTCGTCGACACGAAGTCGCGTATTCCCCCGTCTTACACTTGGAAGAGGTGGCGGAGGAGTTTACGAACTGAGATTGTCAGATACCTAAACTCCGTTATTGTTAACCGAACGAAATCAAACGTGTATTAAGTGAACGAAATCAATCCCTAATTAATCAACTTAGTTCTGATTAACCCACTAATTGTAGTTTATCTTAGTTTAATTTCAATTCACGTCTTCCGTCGTCAGGATAACATGAGACTACGTCAATTGCGGTATTCAAATCAATTATTCACACTTTTCTCTGTGGGAACGATATCCGATCTGCAAAGATCCACTATATTAAAACTTTAGACCTCGTATACTTGCGAGTGTAAGTAGAGGCGTGCTTTTACGCACCTACCACGTTACATCCCCCGTCTTACACTCGGGAGAGGTGGCGGATGAGTTTTAGATACCGAGATTGTCGGATTAGTCAAACGTCGTTAAAATAAGCGAAAACGAGACCGAACACGTATTCGTAAATGAAACTAATCCCTAGACAACCTATTCTCTCAAAACTATCTCAATATAGTATTAGTATACTTAAAGTAGTATTTTAGTATTAGTATTAATTAATTAAAGTAGTATTTTAGTATTAGTATTAATTAATTAAATTACATTTTTGTTGCCTAGATAAAGTCGGGTTATGACAATCACGGTACTCGATAGTAATCTCAACCAATCCTTGTGGATACTATACCCGACCAAAAGGTCCATTATACTAAAACTTGATCCGTACGCTTGCGGTGAAAGTGGCAGCGCTTAATTAGCGGCTACCAAGTTTTTGGCGTTGTTGCCGGGGATTATCTTGTTGATTGTTATCGATATCATGACTAAATAACTTGATTTTAATTTAGACATTTTTAGTATATATAATTTTTCTTTGTAGTTTTGTTTTTGTTTTCTGGCAGGATGCTTGAAGATGTTAGATCGACTGGTACTCTTGCGGTTCTTCCATTGCAACATATCGCTAGTCTTGAGGGCATGTGTCGGGTCGAGGACATTAAACCAAGCGTTTCTTGGGAGGTAACCCAATTTCTAAAATAAGTTAGATCCATCTCCGTCAATTTGAGTTAGAGGCGAGATCCTCTCGCCTCCTAGGTACATGTTCTAAACCTTCATCTTCAATATCATGCTATATACTGTCATTGGGATCGCTGACGGGTCGTTTTGGGCAATGCCTGTGTTAAGTTGGTGTTGATGTGTAGTATGTCTTACTATGTGTTTATGTTATTAGTTAAGTTTTACTACTTTTGTCGTGTGCATGATTGTTTAGGATTAGTTTGTTAGTTTAGTTGTTGTTTTGTGCTACGTTTTGGCGTCATCTGGGCCTATACCCGATGATGATTCTGTCCCTTGGTTGTTTTGAGGTCAAACATAAAGCTCATTTATGTGTGTTCTGTGTGCTTAATTTATCGTCTTAGTAAAAGCTATTGTGGATCCTAAATGCACGAGCACGTAAACTCAATATAGCACTATCTAATTGAATTGAACCGATTATCTATCAATCAATTTCATGACAATAGGGATTCTAGAACTTGATTTGGGGGAAATTCGAGGCGAAATCCTAGGCGAGGTTGTTTAGGGGATATGATTTAGGTAGTCATTTTGTCGCTTGAGCCTTTTAAACTTACCCTGATATATCATTATCCCTCGTTACCCTGTCGAAGCCTAATAACCGTTTCAATTCTGAACACTTAACCAATACTAGATGATCGATTAAACTTCTTTCCAAACCTATATCGCTGAACCGAAAGCACAAATTTGAGAGAATTAAGTTAGCAGTTGCAAATGCTACTTGAAGTGAGCGGTTGGGTTTGGGCGAGTTATTAATTGGTTCGGTATTCGAGTACTCACTTGTCGTTTTTTGTTAATATTTCCCCCACCCCTTAAAATTGTACAAAACAAATAAGTTTAGGGGTGTATTAGTTTAAAATATATATATATATATATCAAGTGTACATACGATTTTTATTTTTCATTTCCTTTTTACAAGTAAGTACATCAGTCTTAATAGATTGTTAGGGATTGTTTCAATTATATCTATGGGGTTTCAAGAGTGTGAAAGAGCCAAGCATATGCCTTGGGTATCGTCACGTTAACGACGATTAACCTGTTTTGTTTCCGATATACCCGTGGCCATTATTCCAACACCGAACCAAGCCCTATTGATCTTCATGAACCTCCGAGCCTACATTAGTGGAGAATAAATCTCAGGTCAGGCGTATGGATTCCCTATACCTTAAGGTTTTAGTCATGATCTTTATTTAGGGATAATCCCATCTAATCAATGGATAGTTGTATATTTGAGTTTAATCACACACACTTAAACAGGATCTAGAATGGCGCTTACTATTTTTGAACGTTGAAATTCTAGAAAACCACATGGTGTGATTTATGCTTGAACTTGATAGGATTGGGGGCCGATGAGGGAAAAATCTTTCGGTCGGTAGATGATAATCAAAGTTTACACATTTTCATTTTTAGTGTTTTTCGTTTTTAGTTTTTAATTTCGTAATTAGTTTTTATATTTTCTTGTATTGTGTGGGTGTTTTGCTCGAGGACTAGCAAAATTTCGAGTTTTGGGGTATTTGATAGGTGTAAATTACCTATCTATTTCCAACCCAAATTTGTTAGTTTTCGAGTACGTTTATAGTTATTTTTATATGTTTTCATATGTTTTTATTATTTTTGTATTAAAACAGGTGCGTAGGATGAAAAATGTATGAAATCAGAGCATAAACGATCAATTCGTATCGAGAACGGTCGGAGAACGGTGGAAAAATGAGCAAGGAGTCAAAAATAAAAAGGAAGCCCACCGCCTAGGCATCCAGACCTCCGCCGAGGCGGTGAAAAAGCAGAGAAAAACAAATTATTGCTGACTGCCCTCGGCCTAGGCAGAAATTCCACCGCCTAGGCGGAAATCCCACCGCCTAGGCGAAAATCCGGCAGATTGTTTTCCTAGTCCACCGCCTACTCCATCGCCTCGACAAAACAATAATCGACATACTCCACCACCTAGGAGGAAATTCCACCGCCTAAGCGGAGGCCTCTGCATAGTGTAGATATTTGTTGGCCTATTTAAAACCTTCTCTCCTCCTCTCTTCAAACCACTTCGGCCCCTAAGGCCTTAGGCCATATTTTAGGGTTAGGTTTAGGGATTTTTTAGGGAGATCTCTCAACCAAGGTGGGGAACGAAGAGGAAAGCGATCATTCGACGGTTCTAGTGGTTATTCTTCGTATATAGGCTAAGTCGCTCATTTCTTTTCTTTGTTTTCTATATTTTGGTAGTTGTTGAGCATGTTTATGCCATTTTACATTGTATACGTGGTTATGGCCATTGGCTAAACATAGGTTGTATAGGTATTATTAATATAATTTATGAAAACGTTGTTTAGTTGAGTTTGTGTTTTGTTCGCGATTGTTCTTCGTTATGTTAATTGTGTGTGCCGTATTGTTTGTTTATCTTGTTATGAGAATGATTGTTGTGGGAATATAGGGTTTAACAAATCCCGGATTCGGACTAGAATAAATTAATGCCACAATCCTATAACTCGATCGGGGTTTAGATTATGGACAATCTATGACGTTGGGGCAAGACTCACGTGACCTAGAGTTGTTAAGACGTTGAAGGGGGCTTCAGCGTTAAAGCGAAGTCACATATTCCCTCATCTTATACTCGGAAGAGGTAACGGGGGAGTTTTAGAACTGAGATTGTCAGTAGGGTAAATGCAACGCACAATCCAATGACCTGGTCGGGAGTTGGATTATGTGCAATCAATGACGTTGGGGCGAGACTCACGCAACCTAGGGTCATTAAGACATTGAGGGGGACTTCTTCATTGACACGAAGTTGTGTTACATCCCCCGTCTTACACTCGGGAGAGGTGGCAGAGGAGTTTTAGATACCGAGATTGTCGGATAAGTCGAACGCCATTAACATAAACTAAAACGAGACCGAACACGTATTCATAAACGAAACTAATCCCTAGACAGCCTATTCTCTCAAAACTATCTCAATATAGTATTAGTATCGTTAAAGTAGTATTTTAGTATTAGTATTAATTAATTAAATTACATTTTTGTCGCCTAGATAAAGTCGGGTTATGACAATCACAGTACTCGATAGTAATCTCAACCAATCTCTGTGGATACGATACCCGACCGAAAGGTCCATTATACTAAAACTTGATCCGTACGCTTGCAGTGAAAGCGGCAGCGCTTAATTAGCGGCCACCAAGTTTTTGAAAAACTTGGCAGGGCATAGAAATACGCTGCTACTTACACTCACAAATACACGAGGTCTAAGTTTTAGTATAGTGTGATCGTTAAGATCGAGTTATCGTATCCACAGGGATTGGTGTCGTTACTATCGAATATCGCGTTTGTCGTGACGTAACTTTATCTAGGCGGAAAGCAAATGTATTTAATTAATTAAACTAATACTAATATAACTTAAATTAACTACACTAATATACTAATATGTTTTAGGGTGAATAATTGTCTAGGGATTAACGTGTTTACAAATACGTGTTCGATTTCGATTTACTCATGTTTACGGTGTTCAACCTATTTGACAATCTCGGTACGTAAACTCCACCGCCACCTCTCCCGAGTGTAAGATGGGGGAATACATTACTTCGAGTCAACGAAGAAGTCCCCCTCAATGTCTTAACGACCCTAGGTCACGTGAGTCTCACCCAACGTCATTGATTGCACACAATCCAACTCCCAACCGGGTTATTGGATCGTGCGTTATATTTACCCTATCGACAATCTCTTTCTAAAACTCCCTCGCCACCTCTCCCGAGTGTAAGATGAGGGATATAACGCGACTTTGTATCAACGAATAAGTCCCCCTCAACGTCTTAACGACCCTAGATCGCGTGAGTCTTTCCCCAACGTCATCGATTATCCACGATTCAAACCCTGACCGGGTTATAGAATCGTGGCGTTTGTTTACCCAAATCCAAATCTGGGGTTTATGAAAACTCCGTATTCCCTATTTATCTAACTAAGCATGATAAACAAATAATACGATAAACACAATCAAACTACGTAGAACAATCACAAATGAAATACTGAAATCATCCAAACAACATATTTATAAATATAGTGTTAATCCCTACTACAATCCATGTTTAGCTATGTCCATAGCCATATTTACAATGAAATAACAAGCTAAACATGCTCCCATGATCCTAAGATAAAGAAATAAGGAAAAACAACTAAAGAACTTAGTCGCGTCCGAAGATTAACCACTAAGAATGCTCAACGATCGATTCACCGTTTTCTCCACTTCGAGATGTGAGCTCCACCTCTAAAACTCCTAAACCCTAGCCTAAATATGGCCTAAGGTGCCCAAATGGCCGGGAGGGGGCAAGAGGAGGGGAGAGGAATGGGTATTTATAGACAAAATATCTCAAAATATCTAATAAAAATATATAGGCTATGTAGAGGCCACCACCGCGACCATGGCATTCAGCGTCGCGGTCGGTTAGTTGATCGCCGTGGCAGTGAAGAAGGCGGTGGATTTGAAAAACATTCTGCTGGTTCACCACTACGGTGGTGGAAGTTCAACAAGATATTAGTCTTCTAAACATTTCCACCACTGCGGCGGTGGGCTTGCTTCACAATATTGCCTCCGTGCTCATTTTTCCACCGTTTTTCCACCGTTTTTGGTTTGATCTCATCGTTTTTGCTCCAGTTTTCTATCTTTTTGCCCCCACACACCTGTTTTAATACAAAAAGTATAAAAACTAATTAAAACATAATAAAATACTATATAAACACTCGAAAACTAACTTAATTCGGTTTGGAAATACGTAGGTAAATCATACCTATCATAGATCAACAGGTACTTTTGCATTTATTTTAACAAGATTTTGAGTCATTTTACTATGCTTGAGATCGATACAAGGAGTTGTTAGTTCAATTCCCAAATCATGATTTTCCAAGGAAGTGTCAACTACTAAATTTCCTCGACAGGTTACAAGCCGCAACCAGAACATGGGTAGAAGAAGAAAATGGTACCTACTCTTTCTACGACCTAACCACGGATGAAGCCCTTTGGTCGTTGGAGGAATTTGCGACTTTTGATTATTAGAGTTGAAATTAATCACCAAGTCACCAAAGCTTGGGAGATTTTTCCAACACCACGGTGCCATGGATTGACACTCTGGTTCAAGATGTGGAGTCTTCCCCTGCCTTGGAGGAAATGTTCACTACCGTTATGGGGGAGACTCAAATATTATTGAGGAAAATGCATAACCGACTCAACGAGCACGAGGATCGTCTTGACACTATTGAGATGGTCTATGTTGAGATTGATTCGACCGTAATGTCTATTTATACGCAAATCAGTCAACTTATCTGCTTTGTTGAGGCTGAGTCCGAAGTGGTGGTACTGAAAGACGAACAAGCCACATTCATTTGTGAAAGCCACCCGAAGGAATCGGAGACGAGCGGAAGGAGCTTGGGAGTGTTCAATAACGATATTGATTATTCGAATGAGATGGAAACCAGAGCATGGATTGATGATGGTGATTCTTAACCATTAGATATCCACATTGTGATGCCACCACCGATCGAAGACGATCACATCTACGAGGATCCGATGTGGATCACTTGTTCTTCGTTGCCATTTGCACCGTTCTTTCAAGCAAACCAAGCACATGATCCGATACCGAGTCCAGTTGAGAGATCGAGCCAAATAGAGTCATATCTCACCAGTCTTGAGGGCGTTCTAAATCAAGACCCATATGTGGTGTTGTACGACACTTACTATGGGCGGAAGTCACTCTTTAACGAGCACTTCTCTGTGTCAAGCCGAAGACCTTAAATCAAGTGCTTCTTGGAAGGCAACCCAAGTCAAAAATAAATTAGATCTATCACCGCCGACTTGATTCGAAGGCAAGATTGTCTCACCTCCCAGGTATGTGTTCTAAACCCCCGTCTTCATTATCACGCTATATGCTTCTATTGGGATCGCTGATGGGACACTATGGACACTACCTATTTTAAGTTTGGGGGTTATGTGTAGTATGTTTATTATGTTTTATTGTTGTTAGTTATGTTGTTTAGTATATTATGTGCATGTTTGTTGGTGTAGTTTGTGTTTATGTGTGTTGTTGTGTTGCATGCTGAGTTTTGTGTTCATTTGGGCCATTACCCGATGATGATATTATCTCCTAGTTATTTGTCGAGGTCAAGGGTAATGCATATTCATGTGTGTTTTGTGTGCTTAACATGTCGTTTTGGTAAAAGTTATTGTGAATCCTAATTTGTACGAGCACGTAGACTCAATGTATAGTTATTCAATTGATTTGAGGCCAATTATCCATTAGCCAAACTCATGATAATTTTAGGAATTCTAGAACCGGATTGGGGGGAAACTTGATACGAAATCCTAGGCGAGGTTGTTCAGGAGATATGATTTAGGCATTCATTTTATTTGCTTGAGCCTTTTGAAGCCTATTTGTCTTTTCAATTCTGAACACATAACAAATACCCTAGCTAATTGAAACTTTTTCCAAACCTAGGTCACTGAACTGAAGGCACAATTTGAGTGAATCAAGTTAGCATTCATGTATGCTACTTGAAGTGAGCGGTTGGGTTTAGGGCGAACTTTTTATTGGTTCAGTATTCGAGTACTCACTTGTCATTTTTTTTTTCGTTTTAACCACACCCATGAAATTGTAATAATCCAATAAGTTTGGGGGTGCGGTTGTTGTTGAAAAAGAAAAAAAAACATATGTAAATATAATTCATTTTTTAATTTCTTTTGACAAGTAAGTACGACATTCTTAATGTTTGTTTAGGGTTGTTCGAATTTATCTATGGGGGTTAGAGTGTGATTTTGTGCCAAGTGTTTTGCCTTGGATGTCGTTGAGTTAACGACGTTAACCTATTTTTTATTTGTGATATACCCTTAGCCATGTTCCAAACCAAACCAAGTCCTATTGATCTTTATGAACTGCTTAGCCTACACATTAGTGGAGAGTAGAACCCAGTCAGGCGTATGGATATCTTAATCCGTTATGGTATAAGTCATGAGCTTTATTGGTGGATAATCCAATCAGGTTGTTAGATAGTTATATTATTGAGTTTCGCACACACATGTTGAGGATCTAGAATAGCGTTTACCATTATTGAATGTTAAAATTCTAGAATATCACATGGTACGTTTTACTCCTGAACTCGAAATAATTGGGGGCCATTGGGGGAAAATATTTTGGTCCGAATAGTTGAATTCAAAACTCTCATGCCTTTGTTTGTGTTTTTATTCATTTTTAGTATTTATGTTCGTTAATTTGTTGTGATAGTTTATTTTCTTGTTTGTGTGTTTTTTGCTTGAGGACAAGCAAACATTTGAGTTTGGGGTTATTTGATGAGTGGTTTATTTACCAACAAATTAAGTACTTTTAGATTCAAATATTTGTGTGTTTTCAAGCAATTTTGTTAGTTCAATGTGTTTTTATATTGTTTTATAGATTTTTTTGAATAAATGGGTGAAAAGAGGCAAAGTCAATATGGGTACAGTAATGTCAAGGCCATTTTTTACAATGATACGATTCAATTTTGGCAAAATGAAAAACATGGAAGTTGTAGATATTTATCTTACATTTTTATAAGTTTTTGAATCGTTTCAATCGGAGTTTGGACGAAAAAGTTTTAACCAAAATACCAAAGGGTGTCACCGCTGCAGCGGTAGCAGTGACACTACCACCGTAGCAGTGAAAATGCAGAGAGTTGCTAATTCTCTACATTTCCACCGCCGCAG
The DNA here is from genome assembly GCA_016647705.1 of Eucommia ulmoides. Lineage (NCBI taxonomy): Eukaryota > Viridiplantae > Streptophyta > Magnoliopsida > Garryales > Eucommiaceae > Eucommia > Eucommia ulmoides. The sequence goes on along the minus strand of CM028332.1, from coordinate 29,092,422 downwards.
CGGTGATCCCACTGCCGCGGCAGTCCCACAACAGACAAAATAGATATTTTGGGATATTTTCTTGATACTTTGGATCCCTATATCATTCCCTCTTTCTCCCTCACACTTAAGACATTTTAGGAGTGGTTTTAAGAGCTCTAAACCCATCCAACCAAGAGAATATCACAAGGCCAAGAAGGAGGAAGCGATCTCGGAGCGGTTTTACCGACGATTATTTGGATCACGGCTAGTCTCCTCATTTCTCTCTTTTATTCTTAGATTGGTTGGATGTTTTGTATATGTTTAATTTGTATTTCATTGTATATGTGGTTATGTCCATGAGAAACTAAACATTTATTGTCTAGAGAGCGATTGACTTCATGAAAACGTTATTCGTATGAAATTGAAGTTTCTTTAATGGTTGTTCTTGTTCATCCGATTGTGTTTACCCTTTTTCTACGTTTATATGCTTGTTTAAATATATTGAAAATACAGGGTTTGAGACTCAGGAGAGGTAACCCCGGATTCAAACTATGGTTTAAATACAACGCGATGATCTAATAACCCAAGAGGGAATTAGAAGGTCTGCAATCCGTGAGGTTGGGGCAAGACTCATGTGACCTAGTGCCGTATAGACATTGAGGGGGACTTCTTCATTGATGCGAAGTCACATATTCATTCACTTTACTCTCGAGAGAGGTAGTGTTTGAGATTTCGATACCAAGATTGTCAGATAACTTGAATATCGTTAATGTAAACTAGATTGAATCAAATGCGTTTAAATAAACGATATTAATCCCTAGACAATAATTCCCATTAACGTCATATATTAGTATTAGTATAATTAGGTTAAATTAGTTTAGTAAATTTAATTATTATAAACTACATTTTTTATCGCCTAAATAAAGTCCGGCTATGACAATCGTGGTACTCAACGACATTGTCTAATTCAATCCATGTGGATATGACAATCCCTACTCTTCCAATTTATACTAAAACTTGACCCATACAATTGTGGTGAAAGTAGCGACGTGAAATTCCGCTACCAGTTGGGTTTGAAAAACTTATTAGGCTGAGATTTTATGTTAAAAATAGAGTCGCCTCCTAGTATAGGGTTAAATGGTGTATTAGGGCACTAGGATTTTAGAAATTCAGTTTTCCATTAAAAATGGCCCGTGTTTTGACTTCCAAAGGTCCGTGTGCCATAAATATTCTTTAAGTTCAGGAGTCATTTATGATTGGGGAAGGTTTTACACACCCCAAGACACCCATTTGTAAATGGTACCTTGGTCTAAATAGATATTCATTGTTAAACATATCCAAGCAGTTTTCTTTGATTTACTTAAACAAAAATAATTCTGTTTTTTAAAGTTTTTCTTAGTTTATGTATTTTATCATGACGTAAGCCGTAAAGGTTATCTATTATGCAACTAAAACTAGAGCCAAAAATATTTTTGTGTTTTGATTATACTATTCTAGGCAATCATAACCCAATAGCAATTTATAAGAGACAGAAATATAAATATGCAAGCTATAAGAAATGAAAACTAAGGCTACATTAGTTGGATATGCGGCTGAACCCACACATAGGTTGCCTACGTATCTCAAATTTATGAGAATCATGTCTTTACATAGTTTGTTTGTGTTAGGTTAAAGGATATGGTTTATTTTATTAAAGGTATGACTGAACCCTTATGCGTTGCCTACGTACTTTAGGGGGTACCACAGATCAGGTCATCACGTAATTCATTCTGGTTAAGGTAAAAGCTGAATTTTATTATTTAAGGGGACCGAACCCGTATCATGGGTTGTGTGCGTACTTAAGGTTGTTACCAAAGATTAGGTCAAACGTAGTTCAACTATTTTGATTTTATGTGTTCTCCATGTTATTGGTGTTTTTGATGTTCTTGACATGGTCTTGAACAATTTTTCCATAGTTTTATGATCTTAACATGTTTTCTATGTTATTGTCTTGATTACTTGTTATACATGCTATGTATATGAAATTTAAGTATAAATACTACATGATCATGCTATGTACAAACATAATATGCATATTTAAGCTAAGATCAAAGGGTGTTTCAAGAAGACATACCTACTTAGGGGATGTAGTCTTCCCTAAGTGATTACATCCCTTTCCTCCTTGATTTGCTTGGTTTGAACTCGATTAGTTGTCATCGACCTCTTGAGTTCTTGTTCCAAGAACACCTACATAGGGGAAGTAGTATTCCCTAGGTGATTACCTCCCTTTGCTCCTTGATCCTCTTGGATTATCTTTGATCGGTGATCATAAACCTCTTGAGTTCTTGCTCTAAGAACCACAAGAACACCTTCCGGGATTGGATTTCAACAGTATAACGGCATGTTATTTACCCCTTGGTGGTCATTTATTTCACGTTCGATATTGTACTTGTTGATCCTAAGATTTTGATAAACAATTAAGTATTGATGTTTTGCTGGAACTAATGTTTAATTGAGTGTTTCAGATATTTAAAGTTCCAGTGATGAAGACGTCAAATTGAATGGATGGTAAATGAAGATATCAAGATGATGATGAAGAATTAAGAGTTTGAAAAAATTAGAAAAAACAACCCAGGTAAATCTTAACTCTTAATATCCCATTTAGGAACACACAGATAGCACAAAATAAATTTTATCTTTTATGTGTGTTTTGGTTAAGTGCAATTATTTGCTCATATGTGAATTGAAAAGAAATAATCTTGAATGACTAAAATGAAATATAAGAATATAAGTGGAGCTTATTTAAGAGAGAAAATGGATAAAGGGGCAAAATCGTCAAAGAAAGTGAGTAAAAAAACAAGATAAGAGAAAAGATCCATATGGGAGCAGTCGACTGAGGAGTCAACCGGACAATGGTGGCTGAACTCTCTGAATCGAAAAGTCAACTGACAGGTCAACCGTTGAAAATAACTGAACTCTCTGAATCAAAGAGTCGACCGACAGGTCGACCAGTGGAAGCATGACAAACTCTCTGAATCGAAGAGTCAACCGAGCAGTCGACCGATGAACTGCATGGGCTACTTCCAGAATCTTCCAGTCGACTAGGCAGTTGACTGAATGCACCGTTTCAGGATACTGTTTGATCCTAGTTTAAATACAAAAATAGTCATTTTTTGTTTGGATTTGAGAGAGATTTAAGGGATATTCTCTATATCTAATATATGGTTCCTATACTAATTAAATCATTTCATTATGGTTCATTAAATATTAATGTTTCTCAATTTGATAATTAAAATGGATTCTATACTTATTTATTTTGATTGAGAAATACTTTGGGGTTTAATTGAGAGATTCAAAAGATGTTTTTAAGTGAAATTGAACCTAAATGAAGTCCTTATGTTATAAGGGGTCTATAAGAGATTTTTATTGTCATGACACTTATAAACTAGCCGTTAGAAGGCTGATTACATGTTTCTTTAAATAGACCTGCGAATTTTATTAGAAAAGTTAATCATTCTAAGAGTTAATTATTCTATATCATTTTAAGAGAGCTTTTATAAGAGTTAGTATTATACATTATCGTGAGCTATTCTAAGAGTGATTCTGATAATCAATTGCGATATGTTCTTGCTGATACCGGATTTGAAGCTATACTGTTCTAATCATTATTTATGTGGATTCCAGGTAAGATCTTTTCATACTGTTTATTGTTTATTATTTTATATTTTGGAAATTGATCTTAGAAATTGTTTTTTATTTTTGAAGAAGATATTCTTTCAAACAATTTCGTGAATCTGATTACGTGCTCCAATTTGCTACCCATAGCTTGTTAAAATCAAATTTCTATATCTCACATATTTCTATCACTAGTTGGGATATTAATTGAGTTTTTATTTATCTAGGGTGGTAGAAGTTTCGAGTGAGATTTACTACTTATCAATTTTTGTATTGGGGATATTTAATCAAGGGTAGCTGGGTTTCAGTCTCTTCCTGTAAAAAGATTGAGGTATTAATTCTTCCTGAATAGAATTAGTGTAAGTGATTTGTAAAGGTTTCATCCTTATCTGGTAAAAGGATAGTTGGAGTGTTTGTGAGAGGTTTTAATTCTTGATCCTTTGTGTTAAAAAAAATTAGGTTATGCTTTAACCTATAAAAAGTAAAGGTTCTTCCTTAGCCTGAGAAAAAAAAAATTGTAAAGGTTGATTCTGAGCCTGTAAAAGAATCGGTGTGCGAGTTTGGTTTCTGCCTTTAAAAGCATCTTGGTTTTAGTGGGTGCAACCTCCGTGGAGTTCGAGGGATTGGATTAGCCAAGAGTAGCTTGGTAAACCAGTATAAATCTTTTGTGTGTTGCATTATTATTTTGCTATTTTTGTTGTTTGGGTGTGCACTTAGATTGATCATATTATTCCACTGTGTTATAAAGATAATAATTAATATAGGCTTAAAATTAATTATTTGATTTAAGTTTTTATTATGATATATTTTTAATTACCCAATTCACCCCCCCTCTTGGGTATTCTACTGGGCCAACAGTACTCATATTTTAAATATAATTATATGAAACGAATTATCAATTTTAAATAAATCTATTGAAAAAACTAAGGCTATTGTTCGTAAAATTAATTCTTCACCAGCACCTTATGAATTGTATACAAAATACACTCAAATGGTGAATATGAAAAGAAAAGAACATAATTAGTGATGTACCTCACAAGTGGAATTCTATATATAAGCTTCTTAAAACCACAACAAAATATAAAAAGGTTATAGACTTTGTTTTGTACTAAATTGGCCCAAGCTTCTTAAAACCGTAGCAAAATACAACCCACTGAGGTTGGTTGGATTGTGGCTAAAATTGTACGTTATTTTTTTCTTATTTTTTAAAATTAGACTAATATTTTTGTGGTATTTATTATCCCATATCTCCTCATGTGCTTAATCAATTAATTAATATTTGTTGTGTTTTTGAAATTTATTAGTATCTTGATTTATTTACTGATATTTTATTTAGTATGAGAAAGAAATTTTATAAATGTTAGGGAGAAAAATTGCCCGAAATTTACGCTATGGCTACTATTTAGACCCTAGATTTAAATTTGAAATCTTAGAAAGTTTGTTAGAAATAGTTTTTAAATAAATTCCTAATTTCTTCTATTGTATTTGTTTATTGTAAGAAGTTCGCTTTTCAATTTATACGAACAATATAAAAACAATGTTGGTACTAATATATCTTCAGTGCATGCCTCATGCTCTACTCCTTTTTCATCATCTAATAATATGTTAGGGGGAGCCTAGCAATAAATGAGTACAAAAATTCACAATGGATCATATCTGTCAATAGTAACTCAACTAAATTACAAAGCTACACTGATGCACAACTTATTGATAGTGATGACGAAGATTTTTTTATATATATTGGCTTGTTAGAAATCTCAAGAACAAAACTTTTCAATTCTTTCCATCATGGCCCACAGCAAACTAATGGTTCCAGTCTCTACCGTTACGTCAGGAGAAATTTTTAGCGTAGGTAGTGGAATTGTCTTAGTAACCCGTAACAATCTTAATTTAGGTAATGTGCAAGCTTTAATTTGTACAAAAGATTAAAAACTTGCAAAGTAGAGGCAACAATAACAAGACAGTATAGATGATCTTAATGAGTATAGATGATCTTAATGAAGACTTACTCAATTTAAAATTATCAAAAACCCTCATTTGTGGTAGATAGTTCTCTGGATGAAGGTGGTGATTGAAAATTGCTAAATATTTCAATTATTTTTATTTTATTTTCATGTAATTTATCTCGGGTTGATAACAACGCAAATAATTGTCAAATGTATAGATGTCAACCTCATCGGGATGTATACATTTTCTAGCAATGCAATTGCTTACCCATATTTACTAATTACTACCGAGTGAATTTTAATAAATGGTGATGTAATTATTTTACTATTAATAAAAATATCACTATTAAATTTTGAATTTACTTTTGTTAAGTTCGAAACTTTAAATAGAATACTTATTTAATTTTTTACATTATAAATAAATTTTAACAAAGTAAAAACAATGAAGTCTTACATTGATTTTATTAGATAAAGTAATTTAATTTATTTTTAAGTTAATAATATAAATATTATAATAAATTCTTTAAATAAAAAACATAAATATAAAGTTTAAAATAAGTTTAATTAAAGAGAAATATATTTGAAAATAAAATATTTAAAAATTTCAAATGACGAACATAACTTTAAAGTAAAATAAGTTTAACTAAATATAAATATCTTTGACAAAAAAAAAATAAACAAACAAATGTTTAAAAACTTAAAAACTACTAAGCTAGTGACTAGGGCCTCGAAAGTGTAAAAGACTAGCCTAAGTAGTCTTGTTGTGAGCACAACTTGATACTTACCATTGACATTTTAACAATTGAAAATGACTCACAATTTTGTCCAATGAGTAGTTTAACCGTTTTGATGATTTAAAATCCAAAGTTAGAAAAAAAAAAAAAAAAAAAAAAAAAAAAAAGCCCGAAATGCGAGCTTCAACCTTGAGCCCGAGCCTAAGTCCGATTACACAAAGATGTGGGGGTCTACTATGTGGGCTCGGGCACTCCCAATCCATGACCAGGCTTGGTCAGGCTACGCCGTTGACTAGTCAAAGTCTGATGGACCCAATCTTATACAAAGTAGGATTTTTGTTTTTCGGACTAAGGTAGCCTGGCCTGACCCATTGTCAAGCCTTAATCAAATGTGACATTCGAAAGTAAGTCTACTGCTTACACTATAGTTGAATTACTTTATATATTAGGATCGCACCGTATTTGTGCGATTTTATACCCCTAAACTTAGGTTTGTTAATCATTCAAATAGTGTAAATTATTATAAATAGAGTTATTTTAGTTATTTTTGTATGTTTATGAAATCCTATATGCCATAGTGTGATCCCTTACCCCAATCAAATCCTCCTCCAAATTCCTTACCCAAACACAACCTAAGAGTTATATTTATGCTGAGATTTTTGTGAGAAATTTATTCTACTTTTTTTTATCTAAAGCGCTTGTGGTTTAACATCACTGACTTGTGTTCTATTGTTGTTCTATCATTATCTATGGTGTTTTCCGGTAAGATCTTTCTAAGCTTTGCTTTTTAATTTAAAGTTATGTTTTTTATTGATTGTTTGGTATAAGATATTTTGCTATTTAATTTAAAGTTGTGTTTTTTATTGATTGTTTGGTATAAGAATGTTTAGAAATTCGTTTTAAACTTAAAAGACTGAAAATCTTTTTTAAACGATTTTATTTAATTATCGGATTACGTGCTTAAATTGTGCTACCCATATTATTTATTAATCAGATTTTATTTGCCTTACATTGTATCTATCACGAAGTAATTATTCGGGACATTAATCAAGTATATTTGTATTGAGGTGGTAGAAGCTCCTTGTGGAAAGAAACTTATATTTTTTTTTTGTATTTGTCACTATAACAAAAACGAGCTTTAGTGGCAATTCTATTAGCTTCTAAAAACTCATTTTTTAGCCGCTAAAAATTTTAGCGGCAATCCATACAACTGCCGCTAATAATACAGTCGCTATAGGTTATAGCGGCTAATTTATAATTGACACTAAAATTTAGCCGCTAAATATAAAGGATTTAGCGGCTATTTATATTTTATATAGTGGCAAAATTAAATATCACTAAAACCTTTTCTTTCTTTCTTTTTTGTATATTTAGTGGCAAAAAACAATTTAGCCTCTATATATTATATATTTAACGACTAACTTATATTTCATATAGCGGCAAATTTAAATGCCATTTTTTATATTTAGTAACAATTAACGATTTAGCCGGTAAATATTTTGTATTGACTGGCTATTACATTTTTTGTACCGCGACAATTTTAAATGTCACTAAAAATTAATGTTAATATTTACGTTTATATTTAGTGGCAAATGATGACTTAGCTGGTAAATGTTTTAAAAGAATCTCAAAACAATAAGATGAACCTTATCAATTAAACACCAACAACAATCCAAAAGATAATACAAATAATTGAGGACATAAATTTAATATCCCCAAACAATACCAAAAAAATAGAATCATGAAATAATATAAATTGAACTCCTAATTTAACGTAAATCAATAATCTAAACTAGTAATAAGACCCCAATTTTAGCATGTACGTCATTTTAGTTGCATTTTAGAGCATTTAGAAAAATACGGGGTGAAATTGTGTCAATCAATATTCGAATTTAAAAGTTTAGGGACCAATTTGCAAATTTAGAAACACTCAATATAAACTTTGGGAGGTAAATTGGCTTTTAACTTTTCAATTAACAATTTTAAGGGTAAAATTACAAGTTAAGAAACTCTTAAAAGATTAAACAGATTAAAATGAAGAGTTAAAGAAATTAGGGAGAGAAATGAGTAATTAAAACAAAGATATATATATATATATATATATATATATGTGTGTGTGTGTGTGTGTGTGTGTGTGTGTGTGCGCGCGCCGTGAGATTAACCGAGAGACAGGAGAGAATGGGGGAGGGGCAACGTAGTGTGAAGAAATCAAAAATCAATACACTAATTTCATGTGTGTAAATTCATCCATGTAGAACCCATGATCTCAAAAAAATTGGAAAATCTGAAACAAATTCAAAAAAATCTTGAAAGAAAAAGGGGATCAGAGTGGTGTTGGTCGGTCGGCATGAGGGGGCGGTATGAACATCACCATTGCTATCGTCGGAATGGTATGTTCCTCCGGCAAGTTGTGGGTGTGAGAGGGCATGATCGTCGCTGTCGTGTTCAGGTGTGTGGGTGTGTATGTTTGCTGCTCTGATTCAGGCGGTGATGGCGTGGATGTGTTATGTTCAGTGCCACCGCTGCTGCTGTGTGTGTATTTTCTGTGTGTGTGGGTGGTCAGCGTGTGGGTAGGTGTGATTGTTGTGTATGTGTATGTGTGTTGATCGTCGTCGACGAGGAATGGGTATGTGAGCAGTCGTTGAGTTATGTCGTGCATGTGGGGTGAGTGTGTGTGTCGTCAGCGAAGTATGTGTGTGTTGCAATAGGGTGTAAGTGTCGTCGTGCATAGGGGCGAGCTTGATAGCCAGCATGGGTGGTGGTTGTTGATCAGTGGTGTGTGTTGTGAGGTCATCGATGGTCGAAATCCGAAGCGGAGAAGAAAGAGAAAGAATGATGGCAGGTCTGGTCGCAAGCAGCGGCAGAACGAGGAATACGGTCTTCGCCTAGGCGGTGAAGCATCAGAAAGCATAATAGAGAAGATAGGGAGCATGTTCGCCTAGGCGGTAGGACGACGGCCTAGGCGGTGGCGAGTTAGTAGTGAAATAAAGAAGAGAAAAAACGTGTTCGCCTCGACGGTTAGCCAGAATAAATAAAAAAATCAGTAAAACGTCGACAATTCGAAAAAGGGTAAAATTTCAATCGAATTCTAATTTTGTTAAAATTAATTACAAGCATCAAAATATCATACCCAAGATAATATATTTTGAGACCATTCATATGAATAAATTGTGTACATTAATTTTTAACGGAGCGAACTTTACCGAATAATAATCTTTCATAATAAAATGTGGGGAATAAGAAATTGAAAAACTTAGGACCTACATTTGCATGATTAGGTTATTTGAAATAAAATATTAATTTAGGCCTATCACTATTAGGTTCGCAAGCACTGAAGTCTTGGTAGAGAGTAGTCAGTGAAAGTTTTGCAAGCGAATAACCAGGTGAGTGTACTATCTTCTACATAAATTACAAATTGTATTTTCGTATATATTATGAAAAATTGTGTTTATTTAAAAATGGACGAATTTGCAACTTATATGGATCAAGCAGTTTCATGTGTTTGTGGAAAATGATTTGTTAAATCTAGTTGGTTTGTAAAAGGGTGGAAAATGATTTGTTAAATCTATGTGGTTTTTAAAAGGATGGAAAATGATTTGTTGAATCTAGTTGGTTTCTAAAATGGTGGAAAAAAATGATTGTAGATCGAGTCGTTTGTTTTGAGGTGGAAATTGATGTCTGGTCCGATTATGCCATATTATTTTCTTCCCGAAAGGGATGTGGATTACCTGCTAGGTAAAGTCCGGCAAAGCGTTGATTACCTGCTAGGCATAATCTGGTAGAGTGTTGACTACCTGCTAGGCATAGTCCGGCAGAGCATTGATTACCTGCTAGGCAAAGTCCGACAGAACGTTGATTACCTGCTAGGCATAGTCCGGTAGAGTGTTGTTTACCTGCTAGGCATAGTCCGGCAGAGTGTTGTTTACCTGCTAGGCAAAGTCCGGCAGAGCGTTGATTACCTGCTAGGCATAGTCCGGTAAAGCGTTGTCTATCTACTAAGCATAGACCTGCAGAGCGTTGATTATCTGCTAGGCAAAGTCCAGCAGAGCGTTATTGTGACCCGTTAGGAAGGAAAATCCTACGGGGGGTACGGTACTGTTACAACTCCCGATCGTGAGGTTAAAACGATCCTATGGCTAGTCGGAGGGGGTTGTGGTGTTTTGTCGTATACGGTAAACCAGTTGGATAAATTTATATATATTACTTTACACTGGATTGATTTGGGTTGGATATATATTACTTTAAAACGGATTGGTGTATCCATAAATTTGGTATATCTATTATTTTGGTTGCTTTACACTATTTGGTTAGATATAGTATTCTGGTGGATTTTCACTACTTGGTTGGAATGTTATAAATCTATGAGTTTATTTTTGTGGTGATAGGAAAAGGAGTTTTCCAGGTGGTATGTGATTTTTGTATTATTATTTGAAAAGTGGTATTTAAATTATTATTATTATTATTATTATTATTATTATTATTATTATTATTATTATTATTATTATTATTATATATATATATATATATATATATATATATATATATATATATTATTTTGGTTGACTGGTGGGATATTTTATCATGTGACGAGATGTTGGATTGGTGGGTCTAAAATACTTGGACGGGTCGACATAAAATATTTGAAACTGGTTGTTTTAAATTATTTGGATTAATTGATCTAAAATAATCGAGTTGATTGAATTATAATGTTTGGATTGGATATTTTCAATGTATATATATATTGGTTTATTTTGTTTGGAACAGGAAAATTGGATTTCCATATGGTGGTGTATTTTATTTATATTGGGTGTTTTAAATACGTTATTTTTTTTCATTGGTGGTAGTGGAACCAGATATGTGACTAGATTATTTTATATTTCGAATGTATGTTGTTTATTATTTATACTTGATCTATGAAATGTTTTTTTATTATGAAGACAGTACACCAATAAAAGTTTTGGGGTACAGGTATTGTGGCTAGGTGTGGTCCACTACTGGCACTAGGGAGAGTCCGGAGGTATTGTTGTGTTGGAGGTCAGTCAGTTGGACGTGCACCGTGGAAGGTTCAGGTATATATATCTTTTATAAGGAAAATTTACAAGTAGACGAGTGTGTTTGTATATGTGTTTGTTTGGATATTCGTGGGCTGGTCCGGTAACGTCAGGTTAACGTCATGCCGGACCTCGGGTGTCGAGTGCCCGGTGTGGGGTGTGACATTTGTGGTATCAGAGCCTAGGTTATAGGTTCTGTAGTCATGTTAGTTGTCGAGCCAGTGGTGGACCATGAGATAGGGTACTGATAGGTGGTGTCGAGCTAGTGGTGGACCATGAGATAGGGTGTTGATAGGTAAGTTCGGCACATGAGTGATAGTATTGCATTGCATTAGATAGTACATTGGCATTGTGCATTGTTATTTGTTTTGTTGGGAATTAGTGGGTGCGACGAAGTTGTGATACCGTTAGTTGGTGATTCGGGTGGTGTTGTTGGTAGTGGTAATGGGTGGATCACGATTGTGGGAATGCTAGTGGTTGGGAATGTTAGATAATAACTGATAAACAATCATATTTGTATTACTTGATGTTGAGATTCACTATCGGTAGTACCTAATATTTTAGTTGTTAAAACAATAGATAGTGTGACAGAGCACACTTAAGTTGGATTACTAAACGACATCCAAGGTGTGTATAAAACTGCCTTCTAAGCAATACTAAGGAAACCTTGTAATTCTATTGAAGGGGGAGTTCATATTATTGAAATTGGGGAAGATGATTGTTCTGTAGTATGGAAGTACCAAAAAAAAAAAAAAAAAATCAATGCTTAGTTCTGATTTGCTCCTAATTTGGTAAAAACGAAAGAGAGACAAAATGTAGACTAATCTAGAAAATATTTAATTGGAAATACGTTTTAGGTTAACAAGCAATGCGGAATGGGAAAACATAGCGAAATTAATAGAGAATGAGGTGTATGAGGTAGCCGAGAACTGTGAGTCCGTGTTGATAGTTAGTGCATGTAAATTTGGTCCGTTTCGTATGGGTGATAGGAAGTTGTCGGTGGATCTACTACCCTTGAGTATTCACGATTTTGATGTGATACTAGGTATGAATTTGCTATTCGGTTATCATGCCACGGTGGATTGTTGTAAAAAAGAAGATTACTTTTTCAATTTTCGGCAAGTCAGAGCTTACATTTTTGGAAATGTAATCATTACCCCAGTCAATTTGATTTTGGTCCAGGAGGCCAGGAAGTTGTTAAAGAAGGGATGTCAGAGATACCTCGCGCATGTGATTGGCACCAGTCAGAAGAAAGTTTAGGTGGCGGATATTCCAATGGTTAGGGATTTTCCCAATGTATTCCCAAAAGAATTGTTAGGGTTTCTAGTGAACACTATCGAGTTACTTCTAAGAACTGCTCCTGTATTAATTCCACCCTATTATATGGCGCCTACCGAGTTGAAGAAATTGAAAGATCTGTTAACCCGTGATTTTATTAGACCTGGTGTTTCTCCCCATTAAGCCCCGGGGTTTTCATAAAGAATAAGGAAGGCACGTTGAGGATGTGTATTGGTTACCGACAATTGACTGAGGTGATAGTTCGTAATAAATACCCGTTGTCTAGGATTGATGTTTTGTTCGACTAATTGCCGAAGGCCAGGGTGTTTTTCCCAAATAGATCTTTAATCAGAATATCACCAGTTGAAAGTCAGAGACCATGACATGGCGAAAACGGCATTCTGGTGAAGAGTAGAGAAGAGCATGCAGAGCATCTCCAGATTGTGTTATAGACGTTGCGAGAGAAACAATTGTATGCCAAATTCAACAAATGTGAGTTTTGGTTGGATCGAGTTGTAATTTTGAGACATGTGATATTGGGAAATAGTATTCAAGTGAATCCAAAGGAAGTCGAAGCTGTGGTTCAAGGGGAAAGACCTAAAAGTGTAATGAAGTTTAAAGCTTTTTAGGATTGGCGGGTTACTATCGTCAATTTGTGCAGGGATTATCTGTTATAGTTGCCTCGTTGACCGGATTTACCCGCAAGAAATCTAAATTTGAGAACACTGAAAAATGTGAGCGTCATTCCCGATGCATAAATTGGAGTTGGCGGCGATTGTGGTTGCCTTGAAGATTTGGAGACATTACCTGTAATGGTGAGACTTGTGAGATATACACAGACCACCAAAGTTTGAAATATTGTTTACTCAAAAGAAGCTAAATCTGAGGCAAAGGCGTTGGGTAGAGTTGATTAAAGATTTCGATTGCATCATCTACTAGCATCCAGGGAAGGCTAATGTTGTAACGGATGCGTTGAGTCAGAAATCGGTGGGTTCGGTCGCACACATTAAATTTGTTCATACTAATCTGAATACCGAGTTGAGATTTTTACGAGTTCAATTGGCGGTTGGTCAGACGACAGCGTTGCTTGCGACTTTGACTTTGAGGCTGACGTTGTTTTACTGTATTATTGAAGCACATAAGTCAGATGTTCACTTGGAGAGGATTCGGGATGGTTGTAGAGCTGATTATCATTTCAGGGATAGTGACAAAGCTTTGATGGTTGGAAATTGTCTATGTATAGGTTATTGCAGCCTCTACCTATTCCAGAGTGGAAGTGGGAGCATATCAAGATAGATTTTGTTTCGGGATTATCCCGTACTCAAAAGGGGCATAATTCCATCTGGGTGACCGTTGATAGGCTTATCAAGTTTGCTCATTTTCTGGCCGTAAAGACGACGTATTCTCTTGATAAGTATACCCAACTATATATTGATGAGATTGTCAGGTTGCACAGCACACCAGTTACCATAAGATTTACTTCGAGGTTCTGGCCGTGTAAGACCTTAATCATAGCACATACATCATTATAGTTACATTTTAGAGCATTTGGGAAAATACAAGGTAAAATTTGATTTAATTAACAACCAAATTAAAAGTTACTGGGTCAAATTGAAATTTAGAAACATTTAATCTAAACTTTGGGATCCAAATTTGTCATTTAAATTCAAAAATAAAATTTTTAGGGATCAAATTGTGATTTAAGAAAAATTATAAGTGGTAAATTGAACTAAAAAGGAGAATTAAAGAATTAGGGGGAGAAAAGATAAATTTAACAAAAGAATTTTTTTTAAACACATATAATCGCGTGTGTGTGCAGTGAGAAGCCGGAGATAGAACAGAGAGAGACCGGCGATGTGGCAATCGAAGGATCAAGCCCAAACCCACTATAATCATGCATATATATGTATCCATGCAGTAGTGATCATCAATCGTCAGAGGAAAAATTGAGAAATCACTTAGAAAATCTAGAAAGGGAGAGAGGGTTGAATGAGAGGTCATCAGATTTTCGTGGTCGGCGTTCTCCGGTAATTGTGTGGGTGTACGTGGGTGTGTCATTCGGCAGTGTTGTTGATCATCAGCAGTGAATTGCAGTCGGTGACCTTGGAGTACTCTCCAGCGTGTGGGGGTCGTCGTGCCAACTAAAAATTGGACAAATCAAGATCGGCCGGCGAAAATTGGATGGTCGATGGTGACTGTTGGTTCGCAGGCACCGGAGTAGCGGTAGAGTATAGTCGGTAAAAGCCTTCGGAGCGGATCACCAGGTGAGTGTACTGTCTTCTTGTCAAATCTATTTATATATATATATATATATGATGGAAAATGGTTTTACTTAAAACTGGACGATTTTATAACTTATATGGATCAAGTGAATTTGGGTGTTTTGGAAATGTGTATTTCATTGGTTTTAAACAGATGGTGGAAAAATGATAGTTGCATTAAAGCGGTTTTGGAGGTAAAGGTCGATGTTATTGATTTGCAGTTTGACGATGTTGTTATTGATTTGATGATGCTGTTGATTGTGGATAGAGTTTTTGTTATTAAGGTGGGAATGAGTTGTTATTGTTGAGGTAAGGTGGAAGTTGGTGTTGGATATTCACCTGCTTAGCATAGTCCAGCAGACCGGTGTTTCACCCGCTTGGCATAGTCCAGCGGAGCATTGTTCACCCGCTTGGCATAGTCTAGCGGAGCGTTGTTCACTTGCTTGGCATAGTCCAGCAGAGTGTTGTTATGTCCCGCTAGGAAGGCATATCCTACGAGTGATACGGTACTGTTGCAACTTCCGATCGTGAGGTTAAAACGATCACATGGCTAGCCGGGGCGTGGTGTAATGTCATGAGGTGTGATGTGGTGTGGTGTGGTGTGATGTAGTATCGTATATGGTGATTGGGATGAGTACATTTATACATATTCTTTTATACTAGATTGATATGTTCTGATTTCATTATACTGTACAGTTAGTTGAATTATTCTGGTTGATTTTCATTGTTTAGTTGAGATGCTATGTGTGTGTGTGTGTGTGTGTGTGTGTGTGTGTATAAACGTTGATTTTGTGGTGACAGGAAAAAGTGTTTTCCTTGTGGTATAAGACATTTATATATTATGAGATTTTTATTTGATATGTGATATTTATATATTTTATACTTTATCCATCTAAAATATTTTTATTAAGAAGGCAGTACACTCGTAGGTATAGCAGCTAGGAGTCGGTCCCCTACTGGCACGAGGTAGAATCCGACGATGGTGTAGTATGGCAGTATTTTGGGAGGAGCTGTCTGAGGCGAACCTGTGAGAGCTTCATAGTTGTTATACTTTGTTGTTATTATAATTCAGGGACGGGTGTATCCCCTTAGTAGAGAGGATGTATATGTGAAAAATTGTGGTTGTATATATATGTATGCCCTTGTCGTTTCCTAGTTATTTTAGCGTGTAGGTGATATCATGTCGACGTCACGCCGGCCCTAGGGTGATGGGTGTCTGGGGTGGGGTATGACAATTAGTGGTATCAGAGCCTAGGTTATAGGTTTTGTAGACTTGCCAACAGTTGTGTCAGTAGAGGATCATGAGATAGGAAGACGTGTCAGTCGTCTAGTCAGTAGGGGACTTTGAGATAGGGTGTCGATAGGTGGTATCGAGCCAGTAGTGGACCATGAGATAGGGTGTCGATAGGTGGGTTCGGCACGTGAGTGATAGTTATTGTATTACATTAGATGGTACATTGGCATCCTGTATGGTTGGTTGTCTTATTAGCAATTAGTGGGTGCGACGAAGTTGTGATACTGCCAGTTGGTGGTTCGGGTAATGTGGTTGGTAGTGGTAATGGGTGGATCGCGATTATGGGGGTGCTAGTGGTTGGGAATATTAAATTATAACTGATAAGTAATTCTATTCGTAGTATTTGACATTGGGATTCCCTATCGGTAGTATGTAATATTTTTATTGTTAAACCAGCAGTGTGGCAAAGCACACTTAATTCGTCCGATGTTAAGTTATTCTTTGAATTGAATTGGTAGACAACAATTTATTTATACAATTACATGACACACTGCGCTACTATTTGATATACGCGGACTCTATCATAAATGTGTGGGTGTGCTCGTGATTTTATTAGAAAAAGAGGTTCATATGGTTAAAGCAGAAAGAGACGACCATTCGGCGGTATGAAATTAAATCTGATTGGGTAAAAAAAAAACGGAAGAGACAAGATGTAGACTAATCTAGAAAAGATTTAATTTGGAAATACGTTTTAGGTTGACAGGCAGGCAAATTACAAGTTATGCGAAATGGGTAAAAGCAGCGGAAATTAACGGAGAATGATGTGTAGGAAATAGCCGAGAACTATGAGTCCGTGTTAATAGTTAGTGCGTATAAATATAGTTCACTTCATATTGGTGGTAGGGAGTTGTCGGTAGATCTATTACCCTTGAATATTTACAATCTTGATGTAATACTGGGTATGGATTTGTCGTTCGACTATCATGCCACGGTAGATTATTTTAACAAGGGAGTGATATTTCGAATCTCAGGCAAGTCAGAGTCTGTATTCGCAGGAGACAAAATTATCACCCCTGTCAGTCTGATTTCAACCCTAGAAATCAAGAAATTACTGCATGAAGGATATTAGGGATATCTTACGCACGTGATTGACACCAGTCAGAGAGAAGTTTCGATGGCAGTTATTCCAGTAGTTAGGGATTTTCTCGACGTGTTTCCAAACGAATTGCCAGGGTTGCTAATAGATTGGGAGATGGAATTCACTATCGAGATGTTTCCCAGAACTGCTCCTATATCGATTCCACCCTATCGTATGATGCCTATTGAGTTCAAAGAATTAAAAGTACAGTTGCAAGATTTATTAGACTGTAGGTTTATCAGACCCAGTGTTTCCCCATAGGGAGCCTCAGTGTTGTTCGTTAAGAAGAATGATGGCACGTTAAGGATGTGTATGGGTTACTGACAACGGAATAAAGTGACGGTTCGTAACAAATATCCGTTGCCTATTATTAATGACTTGTTTAACCAGCTTCAGAAAGCCAGAGTGTTTTCCAAGATAGATCTTCGATCGGGGTATTATAAGTTGAAAGTGAGAGACAGTGACGTGGCGAAACAATGTTCCGTACAAGATATGGACATTATGAATTTCTGGTTATGCCCTTCGGACTGATGAATGCCCTTGTTGCCTTCATGGATTTGATGAATTGGATCTTCCAACTGTATCTGGATCAATTGATTATCATATTCATTGACGATATATTGATTTATTCCCGAAGTGGAGAAGAGCATGCAGAGCATCTTCAGATTGTGTTGTAGACGTTGCAGGAGAAGCGATTATATGCAAAATTCAGTAAATACGAATTTTGGTTAGATCGTGTAGTATTTTTGGGGCATGTTATTTCAGGAGACGGTATTTAGGTGGACCTAAAGAAAGTTGAAGCTGTTGTTCAGTGGGAAAGACCGAAATATGTGATGGAAGTTCGAAGCTTTTTAGGACTGGCGGGTTACTATCGATGGTTTGTGCAGGAATTTTCTGTTATAGCTGCCCCGTTGACTCGAATGACCCGCAAAGAATCTAAATTTGAGTGGACCGACAAATACGAACAAAGTTTCCAAAAGTTGAAGAATATATTGATATCGGCGCTAATACTATCCCTCTCGTCAGAAGAAGGTGGTTTCATGATTTATAGCGACGCGTCACACTAAGGGCTGGGATATGTTCTGACGTAGCATGGCTATGTAATCGCATATGCATCTCGGAAATTGAAGAATCATGAGCATAATTACCCGACGCACGATTTGGAGTGGGCAGCAATTCTATTCGACCTGAAGATTTGGAGGCACTACCTATATGGCGAGATATGTGAAATATTCACCAACCACTAGAGTTTGAAGTACTTGTTTACTCAGAAGGAATTAAATTTGAGGTAGAGGCGTTGGATAGAGTTAATTAAAGATTACGATTGCACTATTCACTATCATCCAGGGAAGGCTAATGTTGTAGCGGATGCGTTGAGTCGAAAATCAGTAGGTTCAGTCACACACATCCAAGTCGTTTATACCAATTAGTATGCTGAGTTGAGATCCTTATGAGTTCAGTTGGCGGTCGGTCAGATAGTAACATTGCTTGCAACTTTGACTTTGAGGCCGACGTTGGTTGACCGTATTATTGAAATGCAGAAGTCAGACGTTCAATTGAAGAGGATTCGGGATGAAGTGAAAAATGGGTGCAGAGCTGATTATCATATCAGGGAGAGCAATTAAGCTTTGATGGTTGGAAACTGGCGGTCGGTCAGACAGTAGCATTGCTTGCAACTTTGACTTTGAGGCCGACATTGGTTGACCGTATTATTGAAATGCAGAAGTCAGACGTTCAATTGAAGAGGATTCAGGATGAAGTGAAAAATGGGCGCAGAGCTGATTATCATATCAGGGAGAGCAATTAAGATTTGATGGTTGGAAACTGGCTGTGTGCGCCTGATGACATCAATTTAAAAGGAGATATCTTGGAAGAGGCGCATAGCTCAGCGTACGCGATGCATCCGGGGAGTACAAAAATGTATCGAGATTTGCATAAACATGACTGGTGGATCGGAATGAAACAGAAAATCGTAGAATTTGTTGCCAGGTGTCTTGTTTATCAGCAAGTGAAGATTGAACACAAATGTCCAAGTGGGTTGTTACAGCCTTTACCTATTCTAGAGTGGAAGTGGGAGCATATCATGATAGACTTTGTTTCAGGTTTACCCCGTACTCAAAAGAGGCATAATTCTATCTGGGTGATTGTTGATAGGCTCACCAAGTCTGCTCATTTTCTAGCTGTAAAGATAACGTATTCTCTTGATAAGTATGCCCAATTGTATATTGACGAGAATGTTAGGTTGCATAGTGCACCGGTTTCTATAGTGTCAGATAGAGATCCGAGAATTTCTTCAAAGTTCTGGCCGAATTTTCAAACTGCTTTGGGTACCAAGTTGAAATTCAGTATCACTTTTCATCCACAGACTAACGGTCAACCGGAGCGTACAATCCAAACGTTGAAGAATATATTGAGGAGTTGTGTTTTGGGATTTCCTGGTAGCTAGGATAATCATTTGACGTTGATGGAATTCGCCTATAATAACGGCTACCACTCGACAATCGAGATGGCACCGTATGAAGTGTTGTATGACAGGAGATGCAGGACCTAGTCCAATAGACTGAACTGAGGAGGGTAAACGGAAATTGTTGACGTCAGACATAGCCCAGATGACAGCAGACAAAGTGAAGGTAAATCGGAAAAAAAATTTGCTCAAAGTCAACAAAAGAGTTACGCAAACAAGCGTCGGGGGGAGTTGGAGTTCTAAGTGGGGGATCATGTGTTCTTGTATATTTGTCCGTGGAAAGGCATAGTGAGGTTCGGGAAGAAAAGAAAGTTAAGCCCAAGATACATCGGACTCTATGAAATTCTAGATCGAGTTGGCACGACAGCGTATAGACTTGCGTTACCGCCTGAGTTATCTCGACTACACGATGTTTTCCATATATCGATGCTCCAAAAATATTTGCCAGACCCTTCTCATTTGTTGACTTCGCAGCCGATCGAATTGGAAACAGATTTGACCTACGTTGAGGAGCCAATCCAAATCGTAAGCCTAAAGACCTGGTGTTGCAAACGAAAACGATCTCATTAGTCAAAGTATTATGGCGCAGCCATGCAGTGGAAGAAGCGACGTGGGAGCGAGAAGACGAGATGAGGAACAAATACCCGCACTTGTTCGACTAAGGTAATAAATTTCGGGACAAAATTTCTTTTAGGAGGGAAAAGTTGTAAGACCTCAATCGTAGCACGTACGTCATTATAGTTACATTTTAGAGCATTTGGAAAAATACGAGGTAAATTTTGATTTAATTAAAAACCAAATTAAAAGTTATTGGGTCAAATTGAAATTTAGAAACATTTAATCTAAACTTTAGGATCCAAATTTGTCATTTAAATTCAAAAATAAAAAGTTTAGGGATCAAATTGTGATTTAATAAAAATTATAAGTGGTAAATTGAACTAAAAAGGTGAATTAAAGAATTAGGGGGAGAAAATATAAATTTAACAAAAGAATTTTTTTTAAACACATATATGTACACATATAATTGTGTGTGTGTGTAGTGAGAAGCCGGAGATAGAACAGACAGAGACCGGCGACGTGGCAATCGAAGGATCAAGCCCAAACCCACTATAATCATGCATATATATGCATCTATGCAGTAGTGATCATCAATCGTCAGAGGAAAAATTGAGAAATCACTCAGAAAATCTAGAGAGGGAGAGATGATCGAATGAGGGGTCGTCGGATTTTTGTGGTCGGCGTTCTCCGGCAATTGTGTGGGTGTACGTGGGTGTGTCGTTCGGCTGTGCTGTTGATCATCAGCGCTAAATTGTAGCCGGTGACCTTGGAGTACTCTTCGGCGTGTGGGGGTCGTTGTGCTAACTAAAAATCGGACAAATCAAGATCGACTGGCGAAAATTGGATGGTCGACGGTGACTGTTGGTTCGCAGGCACCGGAGTAGCGGTAGAGTATAGTCGGTAAAAGCCTTCGGAGCGGATCACCAGGTAAGTGTACTATCTTCTTGCCAAATCTATTTATATATATATATGATGGAAAATGCTTTTACTTAAAACTGAACGATTTTATAACTTATATGGATCAAGCGAATTTGGGTATTTTGGAAATGTGTATTTCGTTGGTTTTAAACAGAGGGTGGAAAAATGATAGTTGGATTAAATTGATTTTGGAGGTAGAGGTCGATGTTATTGATTTGCAGTTTGACGATGTTATTATTGATTTGATGATGCTATTGATTGTGGACAGAGTTGTTGTTGTTCAGGTGGGAATGAGTTGTTGTTGTTGAGGTGAGGTAGAAGTTAGTGTTGGATATTCACCTGCTTGGCATAGTCCAGCAGAGCGGTGTTTCACCCACTTGGCATAGTGCAGCGGAGCATTGTTCACCCGCTTGGCATAGTCCAGCGGAGCATTGTTCACCTACTTGGTATAGTCCAGCAGAGAGTTGTTATGTCCCGCTAGGAAAGCATATCCTACGGGTGGTACGGTATCGTTGCAACTCCCGATCGTGAAGTTAAAACTATCACATGGCTAGTCGGGGCATGGTATGATGTGATGAGGTATGATGTGTGTGATGTAGATGATGTGGTGTGGTGTGGTGTGGTGTCGTATATGGTGTTTTGTCGTATATGATGATTGGGATGAGTACATTTATACATATTCTTTTATACTGGATTGGTATGTTCTGATTTCATTATACTGTACGTTTAGTTGAATTATTCTGGTTGATTTTTATTATTTAGTTATATATATATATGTGTGTGTGTGTGTGTGTGTGTGTGTGTGTGTGTGTGTAAACGTTGATTTTGTGGTGACAGTAAAAAAGTGTTTTCCTTGTGGTTTGAGACATTTATATATTATGAGATTTTTATTTGATATGTGATATTTATATGTTTTATACTTGATCCATCTAAAATATTTTTGTTAAGAAGGCAGTACACTCGCAGGTACAGCAACTAGGAGTCGGTCCTCTACTGGCACTAGGTAGAGTCCGGCGATGGTGTAGTATGGCAGTATTTTGGGAGGAGCTGTCCGAGGCGAACCTGTGAGAGCTTCATAGTTGTTATACTTTGTTGTTATTATAATTCAAGGACGGGTGTGTCCCCTTAGTAGAGAGGATGTATATGTGAAAAATTGTGGTTGTATATATATATGTATGCCCTTGTCGTTTCCTAGTTGTTTTGGCGTGCAGGTGATGTCATGTCGACGTCACGCTGGCCCCAGGGTGATGGGTGTCCGGGATGGGGTGTGACAGGCCAAGTATCCAAACTACTTTGTATACCAAGCTGAAATTTAGCACCGCTTTCCATCCTCAGACGGACGAACAATCAGAGCGTATGATTCAGACGTTGAAAGATATGTTTAGGGGATGTGTTCTGGAATTTTCTGGTAGCTGGGATGATCATTTGACGTTGATGGAATTCGCCTACAATAACAACTGCCATTTGGCAATCGAGATGGCACCGTATAAAGCGCTGTATAAAAAGGATGCAGGACTCCAATCAAATAGTCTGAACTGAGGTAGGAGAACGTAAATAATTTTGATGTCGGATATAACCCAAATGACAGCAGATAAATTAAGGGTGATTCGAAAAATAAATAAAAAATTAAAAAATTGAGAATTGCTTAGAGTCGACAAAAGGGATATGCAGACAAGCGTAGACGAGAGTTGGAAATTGGAGTAGGTGATTTGGTATTTTTGCGTATATCTCCGTGGAAGAGCAGAATGAGGTTCGAAAAGGAAGAGAAGTTAAGTCCAAGGTACATCGGACCATATAAAATTTTAGATCGGGTTGGCACGACAGTTTATAGACTTGCTTTACCGCCAGAGTTGTCTTGACTGCACGACGTCTTCTATGTGTCGATGCTCCGAAAATATGTGCCAGACCCTTCTCATGTATTGACTTCGTAGCCAATCGAGCTAGAAGAAGATTTAGCATACGTTGATGAGCCAGTCCAAATCCTAAGCCGTAAAGACCAGGTGTTGCGAACGAAAACGATTCCATTAGTCAAAGTATTATGGCGAAGTCGTGCAGTGGAAGAGGCAACGTGGGACCAAGAAGACGAGATGAGGAACAGATACCCGCATTTATTCGATTAAGGTAATAAAATTTCGAAACGAAATTTCTTTTAGAAGGGAAGGGTTGTAAGACCCCAATTTTAGCATGTATGTCATTTTAGTTGTATTTTAGAGCATTTAAAAAAATACGGGGTGAAATTGTGTCAATCAATATTCAAATTTAAAAGTTTAGGAACCAATTTGCAAATTTAGAAACACTCAATCCAAACTTTGGGAGGTAAATTGGCTTTTAACTTTTCAATTAAAAATTTTAGGGGTAAAATTACAAGTTAATAAACTCTTAAAAGATAAAATGGATTAAAATGAAGAGTTAAAGAAATTAGGGGAAGAAACGAGTAATTAAAACAAAGATATTATATATATATGTGCGTGCGTGTGCCGTGAGATCAGCCGGGAAACATGAGAGAATGGGGGAGGGGCGACGTGGCGTGAAGAAATCAAAAATCAATCCACTAATTTCATGCATGTAAATTCATCCATGCAGAACCCATGATCTCAAAAAATTAGAAAATCATAAACAAATTCAGAAAAATCTAGAAAGAGAAAGAGGATCAAAGTGGTGTTGGTCGGCCGGCGTGAGGGGGTAGTGTGAACGTCACCATTACTGTCGCTGGAATGGTATGTTCCTCTAGCAAGTTGTGGGTGTGAGAGGGCGTGATCGTCACTGTCGTGTTCAGGCGGTGACGGCGTGGGTGTGCTCTGTTCAGTGCCACCGCTGCTGCTGTGTGTTTTTTCTGTGTGTGGGGCGGTGGTCGGCGTGTGGGTAGGTGTGATCATTGTGTATGTGTATGTGTATTGATCGTCGTCGACGGAGAATGGGTGTGTGAGCAGCTGTTGAGTTCTGCCGTGCATGTGGGTGAGTGTGTGTGTCGTCGACGAAGTGTGTGTGTGTGTCGCAATAAGGTGTAGGTGTCATCGTGCATGGGAGCGAGCTTGATAACCGGCGGGGGTGGTGGTTGTTGATCGGTGGTGTGTATTGTGAGGTCGTCGGTGGTCGAAATCAGAAGCGGAGAAGAAATAGAGAGAGTGACGGTTGGTCTGATCGCAAGCAGTAGCAAAATGAGGAAGACGGTCATCGCCTAGGCGGTAAAGCATCAGAAAGTAGAACAGAGAAGATAGGGAGCATGTTCACCTAGGCGGTGAGATGACGGCCTAGGCGGTGGCAATTCAATAGCGAAATAAAGAAGAGAAGAAGCGTGTTCACCTCGGTGGTAGGTCCTTCGGCTCGGCGGTGAGCCAGAATCAGAAAAAAATCAGTAAAACGTCGACAATTCGAAAAAGGGTAAAATTTCAATCGAATTCTAATTTTGTTAAAATTAATTACTAGCATCAAAATATCGTACCCAAGATAATATATTTTGAGACCGTTTATATGAATAAATTGTGTACAGTAATTTTTAACGGAGCAAAATTTACCGAATAATAATCTTTCATAATAAAATGTGGGGAATGAGAAATTGAAAAATTTAGGTCCTGCATTTGCATGATTAGGTTATTTGAAATAAAATATTAATTTAGGCCTATCACTATTAGGTTCGCAAGCACTGGAGTCTCGGTAGAGAGTAGTCAGTGAAAGTTTTGCAAGCGGATAATCAGGTGAGTGTACTGTCTTCTATGTAAATTACAAATTTTATTTTCGTATATTATGGAAAATTGTGTTTATTTAAAAAATGACAAATTTGCAACCTATACGGATCAAGTGGTTTCAGGTGTTTGTGGAAAATTATTTGTTGAATCTAGTTGGTTTGTAAAAGGGTGGAAAATGATTTGTTAAATCTATGTGATTTTTAAAAGGATGGAAAAAAATTATTGTGGACCGAGTCATTTATTTTGAGGTGGAATTGATGTTTGGTCCGATTATGTCATAGTATTTTCTTCCCGAAATGGATATGGATTACCTACTAGGCAAAGTCCGACAGAGCGTTGATTACCTGCTAGGCATAGTCCGGCAGAGCGTTGATTACTTGCTAGACATAGTCCGACAGAGCGTTGTTTACTTGCTAGGCAAAGTCCAGCAGAGCGTTGTTTACCTACTAGGCAAAGTCTGGAACAGCTTTGATTACCTGCTAGGCATAGTCCGGCAGAGCGTTAATTACCTACTAGGCATAGTCCGGCAGAGTGTTGTCTACCTGCTAGGCAAAGTCCGACAGAGCGTTGATTATCTGCTACGCATAGTCCGGCAGAGCATTGTTTATCTACTAGGCATAGTCCTACAGAGTGTTGATTATTTGCTAGGCAAAGTCCGGTAGAACATTGTTGTGACCCGTTAGGAAGGAAAATCCTACGGGGGGTATGGTACCATTGCAACTCCCGATCGTGAGGTTAAAACGATCCTATGGCTAGTCGGAGGAGGGTGTGGTGTTTTGTCGTATACGGTGAACTGGTTGGATAAATTTATATATATTACTTTACACTGGATTGGTTTGGGTTGGATATATATTACTTTAAAATAGATTGGTGTATCTACTATTTTAGTTGCTTTACACTATTTTGTTAGATATAGTATTCTGGTGGATTTTTACTACCTGGTTGAAATGTTATAAATCTATGAGTTTATTTCTGTGGTAACAAGAAAACGGAGTTTTCCAGGTGGTATGTGATTTTTGTATTATTATTTGAAAAGTGGTATTTAAATTATTATTATATATATATTATTTTGGTTGACTGGTAGGATATTTTATCATGTGACGAGATGTTAGACTGGTGGGTCTAAAATACTTGGACGGGTCGACATAAAATATTTCAAACTGACTGTTTTAAAATATCTGGATTAATTGATCTAAAATAATCAGGTTGATTGAATTATAATGTTTGGATTGGATATTTTCAATGCATATATATATTGGTTTATTTCATTGGGGACAGGGAAACTGGATTTCCGTATGGTGGTGTATTTTATTTTTATTGGGTATTTTAAATACATTATTTCTTTTCATTGGTGGCAGTGGAACCAAGTATGTGACTATATTATTTTATATTTCGAATGTATGCTGTTTATTATTTATACTTGATCCATGAAATGTTTTTTTATTATGAAGACAGTACACCGATAAAAGTTTTGGGGTGTAGGTACCGCGGCTAGGTGTGGCCCACTACTGGCACTAGAGAGAGGTAGTGTCGTGTTAGAGGTGAGTCGGTTGGACGTGAACCGTGGAAGGTGTAGGTATATATATCTTTTATAAGGAAAATTTACAAGTAGGCAAATGTGTTTGTATATGTCTTTGTTTGGATATTCGTGGGCTAGTCCGGTAATGTCAGGTTGACATCACGCCCGGCCTCGGGTGTCAAGTGCCCGGGGTGGGGTGTGACAAGTAATCTCAAAATTCCCTTGGAAGAATAAAACCAACATCAAACTTCCAATTAGCAAAAAAAAAACGCACTTGTAACATCATAAACACACAAAAATAAAAAACATAAACATAAATATTAAATTGACGTTTATATAAAATTTTTGACATAATCCCATTTATTTATGCAACATTCTAAAAGTATTTGTCTATTAAATGACACTATCAAATACAACCAACACTAAACAAGGCAACAAACAACACAACTACAACAAAAAAATAGTTTTAAATACTTGTTTTATAAAATAAACAATATATAAGTCCACCACCCAGGACTACTGGAACGTACCTTAAGTATGGATTGTCAAACCATATAATCTCTTATATCATTTATGAAACACTTACCTTTTTCTTTGCCTTTTCCATTTATAATCCAAAATGAAGTAAAATATTAGAAATACATTAATATATTGAACAATATTCTATTATGAAAAACTTATGTTTTGAAAACAAAACAGTGTTTCTGTTCCAGAACAAATATAGAACAACAACGCAATTCTAGAACAACTCTTTTCACCCACAATTTCTTCCCTCAAACACAAACAACAAACAGCGGCCACCACCCTCCAGGAGAAGCAAACCTAGAAAGAGATTCGAACAGAGAAAACCCTCCGGTTAGAGATCAGATTGAAGAACCAAGGCGAAAAAAGCCCGACTGTATAATGAGAATTTGAGAGCAAGTATTTAAACAGGCAACTTCCAGCTATTTAAACAACAACTCGCACCTATTTAATTAAAACAACAAGTTTTAACTTTAAATACTTTAAAAAAGCACTGTCAATTTAACTATTTAATTTAAACAACAAGACAAGTTTTTGGTCTTATGAATAACAATTAAAAACATTTTTCTACACCTATAGTTCAATAATTGACAGCTCAAACTTCTTACAAATGAATTACATATTCAAGATAATGACATACCTTTTCCACAATCACACATTTGTTTTTACATATATTTAATTCATTCAGCTCCCAAATCATCTAGTTCCTCTTCGGAGTAGGCATTTTTTCCATTAAACTACATAATCCGTTCAAATAAGGTAGAGAATATTATGTTTCGAGGGATGCAAAGTGCAAAGTAGTGGAATGTTCATCAAATTGTCCAAGAAGTAAACCATATTTTTGAAATACCAGAATCAAGAACTAAAACAGACTGGAACAAACCAATCAAGTTCACATACGTGCAGTAGAAAAATAACAGCAACAAACCAATCAAGTTCAGACCAGAAAAATGCAACAACAACAGAAAAGTAAAACAGATAAGTAAAATACAGCAACAGAAAAAAAAATGTGGCAGTAGAGAAATAAAAAAATGGAGCAGCCAAAAAGAATGCATAAGATCCTGACTAATTTCCAAAGCTTAAGATCCTGCCATCTCCCCAACAATTATTCAAAGCTGCAATTTATGCACTTGAGGTTAGATAGAATAGCAATGAAACTTCAGATCAGTAGTAGTAATAATCCACAACAAATTTTCTCAAGAACAAATATCAAGAATGATCTCACAGTACACTCAGTATGATTTTAGAATGATGACTCTCAGAAAGCTCAGGAACTTAATAGCTCTTGAAATTTGATTGATTGAGATTATTTTAATCTTGAAAACGCAGGTCTATATAAAGGGAAGTAAAACAAGTCTTCCAACGGCTAGTTCTCACTTATCATGATAACTAATTGCACCTATAGACCCAATATATCATTATGACTTAATCCTGATTTATTTCACTTAATAATATCTTTTAAAATATTCAATTCAGTCCCTCAAATATTTTCTCAAACTTAATTAGATAGAATAGAAAGAATTATATGAACCAATTTGAGAAATAACCAAAATATATGAACCATATCTATAGGGATGACAAAATTTCAATGATATATCTTTAATACTATCATATCCCTAAAATATCTCTCATATCTTAACCATAAATGGCTAGTAATGGCTACTGTTTGATCAGAAACCTCGAAATCCTCTAAACCTGAAACAGACCATTGGTTAACCAGCCAAAGTCCATAAGTTGACCGCCTGATTGTGGTTGTAGCCCAAGCCAAAAGTTTCACACCCATCGGTCGATTGGTAATTTACAACCTGTCGATCAAAAGATACAGAGAGTTTCCCAGGACAAAATTCATCTATGGTAGATCGACCTCTCAACTTTGGTCTGTCGACCTAACGATATAGAGAGTTTCACTTTTGGCCAAAGCTTGACCTAGTTGTCGACTTAATGATTCGGAGAATTCATCTATTTTCACAGGTTGACTAATCATACTCTACAAGTCGACCTAACGATTCAGAGACTACACAATCCCTAGCACCTTCTCATCGGTTGACCGATCCTTTTAAGTAGGTCGACCAATCCTGCTAAAACTCATTTTCCCTGATTTATTTCAATTCAACTCTTCAACATTTTTTCCCTTTTAACTGATTTCTTTTCTCGGTTAACTTACTCCTTAATCAAATTTTAATATTTAATTATTTCTTTAATTTCACATAGGAACAATTATGTTTTATTAATTAGGATCTTATCAAAAACACACGTAATCATTAAAATCATTTTTGTTAGTCTCTTACATCCATAATTATCTTCAACAATTTCTTCATGATTCAACCATCAATTGAACTATATCACTAAAATACTCAATAAACTCATTAGTTCCACCAAAAACATCAATATTTAATTGACCATCAAAATCTTAAGATTAACAATCTCTCCCTTTTTTATAATGACAATTGACTTTGATGTCTTCGTCAAAATAAAATATAACCACACTCTACCTAAATCTGAGGACGGGCTTTTTAACTCGTTAAGGCACAATCATAAAGATAATATAATAATCATCAGATTTTCAATGAAGCACAAAATATGATTAATAAAATAGTTATAGATATTCAATAAGGCAACATGATCATATCAGCATTGTTATCCTCTATAATTGTGCAATGCTTAGGCGAACAAATCCTAAACATTAACTGACTCAATTAAAGCTCAACTATGGTTTCCCCTTATAAATATTCAACAAAACATCACAAAATTCTCCCTCTTTGTCATCTCAAAAAGTGGGGAAGGAAAACTACAAATGTCAACTACTCTAAGCAAATATCATTATGCCTTGCCATACCCAAACCGCGAATGATTTTCATAAACTGATCTTCCGCTAAAGGTTTAGTAAAAATATCAGAAATCTGGCTGGAGGTTTCAACATAATCAATAACAATGTCCCTTTTTTGAATGTGATCACGAAAAAAATGATGTCAAATCTCTATATGCTTAGTTCGTGAGTGTTGTGTAGGATTCTTTAGACAAATATCACTTTTATTATCACAAAAAATGGGGACTTGCTCCATACATATTCCAGAATCATTCAACTGTTGCTTAATATATAAAATTTGAGTGCAACAGTTACCAGCTGCCATATACTCAGCCTCAGTAGTAGATAAGGCTATCAAATTATGTTTCTTGCTTGACCAAGAAACCAAGGCATATCCTAGAAAATAACATGACCCACTTGTGCTTTTACGCTCAACTTTGCAATCGGAAAAATAAAATTGAAATAACTTATTAACTTAAAATTACTCCTCCTAGGATACCATAATCCTAGGTCAGACGTCCCCCTTAAATATTGAAAGATTCTCTTAACCGCAGTCAAGTGCGATTCTTTAGGACAAGACTGAAATCTAGCACATAGATAAATGCTATACATAATGTCAAGTCTACTAGCAGTTAAATACAATAAGCTACCAATCATACCTCGACACAATTTTTCATTTACGTTTTTTCCCATATTGTCTTTGTCTATCTTAGTTGTTGTTTCCATTGGAGTTTTGTACTCTTTAGCACCATCCAAGCCTATTTCTTTAGCGGCTCCTTAGTGTATTTAGCTTGGTTTACGAATATCCCTTCTTTGGATTGCTTAATTTGCAACCCAAGAAAGAAATTATGTTCTCCCATCATGCTCATTTCAAATTCCACCTGCATTATCTTGGCAAACTCTTGGCAAAGATCCTCATTAGTAGATCCAAAATAATATCATCAACATAAACTTGTACTAATAGGTTATCAAAATCAGTTTGCTTAACAAATAGCATTATATCACTAAGACCCCTTCGAAAACCATTTTCGATCAAATATCGGCTAAGTCTCACATACCAAGCTCTAGGAGCTTGTTTGACCCCATACAAAGCCTTACAAAGTTTAAATACGTGATCGAAAAATTTATCAATTTCAAATCTCGGGGATTGTTCCACATAAACTTCTTCCACTAGGAAGCCATTTAGAAATGCACTCTTAACATCCATTTGCTATAGCTTAAAATTATGTGAGCATACAAAAGCGAGTAGCATTCTAATAGCTTCTAACCTAGCCACGGGAATATAAGTTTTATCATAATCAATTCATTCTCCTTAATTATAGTCATGTGCTACTAATCTTGCTTTATTTCTAATTACCATACCAGATTCATTCTTTTTATTTGGAAAAACCCATTTTGTACCAATAACTAAATGAAAATCCAATCTAGGAACTAGACACCATACTTTGTTTCACTCAAATTGAACTACTTCATCTTGCATTGTGAAAATCCAAGATTCATTAATTAATGCCTCATTCACATTCTTAGGCTCAATTTGAGATAAAAATGCAAGATTAATAATACCTCTAAGAGAGGAACGAGTACTTACACCTCTTTCAAAATTACCAATGATTTCCTTTACCGAGTGTCCAGGTACTTTCTTTATAACTCGTGGTAACGTCGAATCCTCTTCCTTAAGCTCCTCTTTTTGAGATTTCTTTGTCATATTATTGTCTTGGTTTTGGTTATTTGAAATACCTGTATCATCATCATCCAAAATCTTTCTCGACAAAAATGGATCAACTTCCTCAAAAACAACATGCATAGACTCCTCAACTACTAACGTACGTTTGTTATAAACTCTATAAGTCTTACTGTTAGTAGCATAGCCAAGGAAAATCCCATAATCAGATTCACCATCAAATTTACCTAGATTATCCTTGTCATTCAAAATCAAAATTTACAACCAAATACTTTAAAGTATGATATATTAGGAATCTTACTATTCCAGATTTCATATGGGATTTTATTACACCCTCTACGAATCAATATCCGATTCACCACATGGCAAGTTGTACTTACTGCTTCGGCCCAGAAATAGGTTGGTAAACGATTTTCATTAAGTATCGTTCTGACCATATCTTGAAGCGCCTTATTCTTCTTTTTCACTACACCATTTTGTTGTGGTGATCTCAGCACAGAGAAGTTCTGAGCATAACCATGCTCATCACAATAACTAATCACATCATCATTTTTAAATTCTCTCCCTCTGTCACTACGAATATTAATAATAGAGTATTGCTTCTCATTTTGAACACGTTTACAAAATTTAGAAAACACAGAAGCAACTTCACTTTTCTTAACCAGAAAGAATACCCAGGTAAATCTAGAATAGTCATCAACTATCACAAAAATATAGAATTTACCTCCAAAACTAGTAACAAAATTTGGATCAGATAAATCAAGATGCAATAATTCAAGACATCTAGACGTAGACGTGTGCATTTTATTTTTTAAATGATGATCTTGACTACTTGCAAAACTGACATGCATTACATACTTTATCTTTCACAAATTATAGAACAGGTAGGCCACGTACGAGACTCATCTAAGATAAATTATAAATCAATTCCATACTTGCATGCCCAAGTCTCCTATGCCATAACCAACTATTCTCAAATAAAACATTCAAGCAGGATAAATTTTGAGAAGTAAAATCATCAAAAGAACAAGTATAAACATTCTCAAAACGTGATGCAACTAACAGGATACTAATATCATGTCCATTCTTAATAATACATCTATCATGATCAAATATAATATTATAACCCTTGTCACATAGTTGACTTATAATAAGCAAATTATGTTTAAGACCATCAACTAGTAACACATCTTTAATAATAGTAGTATCATTACCTATATTACCTATACCGATAATTTTACTCTTTGCGTTGTCTCCAAATGTCACATGACCTCCATCTTTAGGTGTCAAAGATGTGAATTTTGTTTTATCTCCCGTCATGTGCCGAAAACAACTGCTATCCACGAACCATTTGTCCTTACCTATTAAGGAGCACCTCAAATAGCTCCTAAGTGATACCCAGTCTAAGTGGGTCTGATCTTGTTAGTCAGGACAATTTTAATTTCTTTTGGAACCTAAGCTTGTCTACAGTTAGATATTTTAGCAAAATATCTACGAGTGGTATGCTCCACAATGTTACATTTAAAACATCTAACAAGATCTCTAGTTTCATAAAAGAATTTATGAAAACGTTTATGCTTAAGATTTTTCTGAAATCCAATACCGGTTTTATCAAAAATACCTCATGAACTTCCCAAAAGCATTTTCAAGTTATTTTCATCGTCGGTGAATTTGAGAACAATTGAATGTAAATCCAAAATCTTGGATTTCAATTCATTGTTTTCAGATTCATAGTTTATTACTTGCTTGTTTAATGTGTTAATCGTACTTTGAAGGGCATTTATTTTTGAACACCAGTTTTTATAATCATAAGTAAGTTCTTGATAAACATCAAACAATTCATCAAAATTTGAAGGACAAGAAATTGAGCATTTTGTTACCTCATCAACAGTGGCCATAAGTGTAAACATGGACGATTCTTCACTTTCTGACTTTTTCAAGCTACTTGATTCGGTATCATCCCAAGTAGCTTTTATAGATTTCTTCTTACTTTTTTTTCCTTTCTTCTTCTAATTTTTTTTCTTCTCTTTTTTCTTATCCTTCTTCGGTTTGGGATAATTGGTTTGAAAATGACCAGTCTTGTGACAGTTGTAGCATTCCACATTGTTCATGTTCAAGTTTATTTTCGCACAGAATGTACATCAAGTCATTTTTCTAAAATTTTGCATGAGAAGTGCCACGTCTTTTTCTTGCTCAATGTCAAGACTCGTATCGTCACTAGCATAATCTTCTTCAATTTTTTGAGCCTTTAGTACCAAGGATTTCTTTTTTCTATTTTCGGTGTCATCCTCATATCCTCGAATTACCGTTTTATGCGTCATCAGGTTACCAAAGATATCATCAATTTCATATTTGGCAAGATTCTTAGCTTCCTAAATTGTGGTAACCTTCGGCTCCCATATTTTAGTTAAAAACCTTAGGGTCTTTCGAACTTTGTCCTCCATGGAGTATGGCTTTCCGAGTTAGCTTAAATAATTGCAGATGTTGTTGAATTGAGTGGACATCTCTTGGATCGATTATCTTTCTCCCATTCTAAACAATTCAAATTGGTGGGTTAGGGTATTGATTTTCGACTGCTTCACTTGACTTGTTCCTTCATGGGTCACTTGTAACTTGTCCTACATCTCACCAGAAATCCACCGAATGAATATAGACAGAATAGCAATGAAACTTCATATCGGTAGTAGCAATAATCCACAACAAATTTTCTCAAGAACAAATATCAAGAATGATCTCACAATACACTTAGTATGATTTTATAATGATGACTCTCAGAAAGCTCAGGAACTAAATAGCTCTTGAAATTTGATTGATTGGGATTATTTTAATCTTGAAAACACAGGTCTATATAAAGGGAATTAAAACAAGTCTTTCAATGGGTAGTTCCCACTTATCATGATAACTAATTGCACCTATAGACCTAATATATCATTATGACTTAATCTTGGTTTATTTCACTTAATAATATCTTTTAAAATATTCAATTTAGACCCTTAAATATTTTCTCAAACTTAATTAGATAGAATAAAAAGAATTATATGAACCAATTTGAGAAATAACCAAATATATGAACCATATCTATAGAGATGAAAAAATATCAATGATATATCTTTAATACTATCATATCCCTAAGATATCTCTCATATCTTAATCATAAATGGTTAGTAACGGCTACTGTTTGATTAGAATCCTCGAAATCCTCTAAACCTGAAACAGACTATCGGTTGACCGACCAATGTCCATAAGTCAACCGCCCGATTCAGGTTGTAGCCCAAGCCAAATGTTTTATGCCCATCGGTCGATCGGTAATTCACGGTCTGTCAACTGAAAGATACAGAGAGTTTCCCAGGCCAAAATTCATCTATGGTAGGTCAACCTAACGATACAGAGAGTTTCACTTTTGACCATAAGTCGACCTAGCTGTCGACCGAATGATTCAGAGAATTCATCTATTTTCCATAGGTCGACCGATCATACTTCACAAGTCGACCTAATGATTCAGGGATTGCACAATCCCCAGTACTTTCTCATCGGTTGACTGATCCTTTTAGGCAGATCAACTGATCCTGCTGAAACTCTTCTTCCTTGATTTATTTCAATTCAACTCTTCAACGTTTTTGCCCCTTTAACCGATTTCTTTTCTCGGTTAACTTACTCCTTAATCCAATTTTAATATTTAATTATTTCTTCTTCAATTTCATATAGGAACAATTATGTTTAATTAATTAGGATCCCATAAAAAACACACATAATCATTAAAATTATTTTTGTGTCATGTGTGATCCTAATCGGGATACATTAAGAGTAAATAATTAACCTGAGTTGTTTTCCCCTAGGTTCTTCAAAATCTTTAATTTCTTAATTCTCTTCTTTTTGTTAGTCTCTTGCATCCATAATTATCTTCAACAATTTCTTCATGATTCAATCGTCAATGAAACTGTATCACTGAAACACTCAATAAACTCATTAGTTCCACCAAAAACATCAATATTTAATTGACCATCAAAATCTTAGGATCAATAGGGACCTTGCTTGATTAGGGGTTAATATTTAGCCTGGAAAAATGATAGGTTAATTCTGAGCCTGTAAAAGAATTAGGTTAATCTTGAGCATATGAAAAAGATTGTAAATGTTTGGTTTTTACATGGGAAAGAGATCAAGAGTTAGTAGATAGAGAAATCCTATGGGACCTTAGAGGACTGAACGTATGTAAGTGTAGCTTGCCAAATCAAGATAAATTTGTGTGACAAATTTCTCCATCATTTTTTTTTGGTTGCGTATTTAGATAAGTACGTTTTCCCTTAAACTTAAGAAAAAAAACTGGTTAGGAAAATTGGTAATTTGATTTATTGGTATTTGTTTAAATTTTTTAACTATCCAACTCATCCCTACTAGGTAGATATGTGGGCCAATAATTGGTATCAGAGTTGGTTTAGTTGAATAGGTTTCACATCCTAGCTAACACGATCACATGGATTGCATAGTAAATAATGGTTATATGTCTCCTACATATTCGGAGAATCAGTTCTTTGTAAGTGGAAATGATAAAAATAATGATGATAAGGCTGGTATTAAAGTTATTGTGAAGCTTATTATTTTTACTAGGCTTCTTTCTAGAGAAAATTTAAAACTTTCCCAAAAATTGCGATTCTTGAAAATATAAAGTTTGGTACTATTTATCTTGCAAAAGAAGGATTTAGATAAATATTTTAAAACTGAGAATTTTTCAAATGTTATTTTCAAAATAAACAACTTGCTCGATAATGTTGAATCTCTTGAAGAAAAACATTTGTTTTTCTAAAAAATAATGTTTCTAATCTTCAATAAGGAATCTTGAATTTTAGAGATCTTGAAAAATTAAATGAAGTTTTAAATATTGAATTGAAAAATTCAAGGTGTGAACTCAATAGAGCACGTTTAAAATTCACTCAGCTAAAAATAATTATCGATTGAAGAATGATCTTGAATTTATCAATAAGAAAAATTTTGGTCTTCAAGTGAATATTGGCGTAATGGAACACACGCTTGAACATACTCAAAATGAGCTTAAGGAGAATGTTGAAAATTTTAATAATCTGAGAAACTTAAAGTTTTAATAAACCAATAGACTCTAAAACAACATCACATCATCATTATCAGTATCATACACCTGCACGGAGGACTAGTTCTGATAAGTTTTCTATGAAGCACTTAAATGTTTTTAGATGCTATTATTGTGAAAAATATGGTCAATTGAGAAATTGTGTTATCAATTGCATGGTTATCCAATTGGATACCATGAAATAAAAAATGTTTCATGTGGGTAAAAATGCAAGGTTCATTGGGCCAAGGAGAATGAATGGAAGCAATGTACCATGGCATAAAATGGATGATTTCCAACATCCATGGATTCAGTATGCCAGGAAAAATAATGATTATCATAAAAAAAAAATTAGTAAAACCTTAAAGTTAGAAGAAATTAGTGTATAAAATCATTGTGGATGGAAACAGCCTGATCTATCATAGGTAACATAGATGGGCAAAGAAATTACTGAAGGTAAATTAGAGATGCCTAAACGAAACGAAGACATAATCAAGGTAAATCAATTAGCTATCTCTCAGAATGTCAAAACAACTCAAACAATTGTTACAAAGGAGACCGAGACCTGCATTGATCATAAAAATAAGGTATATACACCAGTGTCGCCTAAGGATGAAAAATGTATGTCGAATTTTCTTAAATTGAAGTATATAAATTTTGTAAGGGAGACGATGCATCACATTATTTTACTAATTAATGCTATTATATTTTAAGCTTAGCTAGAATTTAGTAGTTTATGTGGTATGCTAATTAGAATATTATGTGGATTACTTGAGAAATGAATGAGGTTAAAAATTAACAAAACGATCAGAATTAAGCATAACTGGTCGACCGCCAACTTGACCAGTCGACTACAAAGTATGGAAGGATCTTATGGCAGAATTTTTAAAAAGACCAGTTGATCGCCATATATACCAGTCGACCATTTACCAACAATATATGTTCAGGAATCTAGGGCATTCTCTCATTTGTTCGGTTCATTTCTCACTATCTCCGAGATTCATTCCTCCAAAACTCTTCACCTTCATCCAAAATCAAATATCCCTCCATAGAATGGCTATATCTACTTGATTTGTGAATGGTGAAGTGTGATTTCAAGGCAAAGGGTTTGGTTCTCTAATTTCACGATTCTTCTTTCTAAATCTCTCACTTTTAGTAAGATTTACATCCATTTCTAGTTCTTTTCAAGTTTCTCTCTTGGGTATGTTAGATTGGTGTTGGTGTGTTGGTGATTTCATCCTAATTGGTTAAGATCTCATCTTTAGGGACTCTTCGGTTGTGCTATTTATTATAAAATGGCTCCAAGTCATAAGTCTAAAAGAAGAGGAGCTCAAAGAATGGATTTTGATAATGAAAAGTTCTTGAGTTTGGAAAACCAAACCAGGTTTCAAAATGACTTAAGCAAAAGAAAAGTGGTTTGTATTAGGCCCGTCCATTTTGAAAAATAATTATCCAGAGGCATTGATATTTTGTCCAAGTTTAAAAGATTGTAGTGGGAGGAATTTATGATAAAATGTAGATGTTGTTTTAGTCACTAGGTGAATATATTATGTATTAATTTTCATATAGTTGAGCTTAGAATTTGTTCGTGCGTGAATAGTATAAATATTTATATGTGTTTGGGTGAGTTTGCTTCATACTTGAATTAAAAGAAGAACATTCTTCCCTGAAACACACTCACTTGACTTAAAAAAAAAAAAAAAAAAATCTTGATCAAGCTCGTCAAGAATTGGGTATCATTAATTTTAAAGTCACATTTCTAAATCTTAAAAACCATACAATCATTCTGTCATTACTCAGTGTCTTGTTCCTCGCGGTAGTCACCATTCCATAGTAACCGACTATGATACATTCATACTGCATATATTATAAATAGGACTAAGATTGATCTTCCATCGCTTGCTATAGAACACATGCAGTGTCAATTGAATATTGAATCTTGTGTTTTACCATATGGTGATGTTGTATCTTACATTCTCCAAACTTTCCTAGTTTCCCTTGATAAGGATTATAAAATCTATTACATGAGAAATACTTATTTACTTAATTTGAACACAATTTGTTTATTTATTTAATTTGAACACAATTCGTTCCATGGAGTATGAGTCTGTGAGAAATCGATGGATCGTAAGAGAAGAGGTAATGGAGAAGAAGAAGTTGTGAAAATAAAAGATGGTAGAAATGAACCAGGAGATTTAGACGGTATTTATCAAAGCCTCAATCAGTTACAGGTTCAATTTGATTATTTTCAATGATGCAATAAAGTAGTAGATTGGAGACTTTATGATTTGACATCAAGTAGAAAATGTATCGACTTCAATAAAACAGAATCATAGCATGCTTTAGAATCATCAATCTTTCTATCCACCTCATGGTTTTATAAAACCATCAAAGCTCATATTATCCTCCTCCACATCCAGGTTCTCCTGAGTCCTAGTAACTCTTTCATGGCTCTAATTTCCTCTTATTGTCCGTCTAGTAGTTCTCTTCTTTTGGTTTCTAACATTTAAGGACAAGTCCTATACAATCTGATTTGTAATATTAATTAGGTGTTTTGATAACTTTTGGATTTTATCGTATTGTATGACTAGCTTATTTTGAATCTAGTTAATGTTAATCTCATTAATTGCCTCAAAGTGATCCATAAAAAAATGTTTTTGAATTATCTTGTTAGGTGATTGAATTAAATTTCATCTAAATTCTTTATATATTAAAATTTGTGAAAATAATTTCTTTTTGAACTTAATGGTTGATTAGTGATTATTCGTAAGAAATATCTTTATTTGTTTTTATAAATCTTAATTTTCACAACACATTATCAAGGGCAAATATATTTACAAAATATTTAGTGGAAGATTAATTTTTGAAAATTATTCTAGGTTTAGGAATGGCTAGGCAGAATGATGTATACCTAGAATAAAGTACGTTTAGATGTTTTGATTCACACTTGTCCACTTTTTGATATGATGAAGGTGGGGGAGAATTTGATGTTTTCAAAACTTATTTATAATTTTTATAAAGGGGGGAGAGATGTGTTTTGAATAAGGGGGAGAAAGTGTGATATTTTTATATCTTAAAATATGTTTGATATTCATTGCATTAGGATCTTAAATATGAACAAAAAATATGTCCTCATATTTAAGGGGAGTGTGGTTATATATTTATCTATCTATCTATCTATCTATCTATCTATCTATCTATCTATCTATCTATCTATATATATATATATATATATATATATATATATATCAAATAACAAAGTTAATTGTCTTAATAAAAAAAGGAGATTGTTAACCCTAAATGTTTAGATGAATCAATTAACGTTGATGTTTTGAGGAACTAATAAGTTTATTGAATATTTCCGATTTAAGTTTCGTTGAGCAAATGAGAAACAAAAAATTCAAGAATATATCTAAGAAAGATCGAGATAGTTGCAATGAAAATATTGAAGAATTTTGTTTTTTTCGAGCAAGAAGATTTTTTGTATTTCATGGTAAAACACCTCAATTCTTCTTATACTCTTAATGCAACCCGATTAGAATCACGAACGACACTTAAAATCAATTTGGAATATTTGAAATATGATAATAAGTGATAAATTTAACTGTCCAAATTGATTTTCCTAAAAGTTCGATCAAGATAATGTTTGAAAAAGTCAAAATTGTGTTTTTTTCGCCTTGACGGTCGACCAGCAAAAGGAGCAGTCGACTGAATTATTCAAGATATTGGTTTTAGGGGTTTCTGGCTGAACGATCGACCACATGAATGAAAACTTGGTTCAAGCCCTAAATGATATAGGAACCAGTTAGCCGACCTAGGGTTCAACGGCTAGAAAACTAACCGTTAGAGGTTAAGCGGTTAATTGCTTGTGGAGACGGTCGACCGAATGAGTACAAATCTTTTGATCAAAATGTTTTAAAAGATCTTCTATCCATTTTTATAGGATTTTAACGTTTATATGTTATATTTAAATAGGTTTTGACTGATTTTCAAAGATACATCTTATATTTAGAAGCTCTTATGATTTAGTTAATGTATTATTTGATTTTGTGATTTTTACTAGGACAACTTCTTTCTATCTTTATGGGGTTTAAATAAAAATCTTCTTGAGGCTAAATCGTGAGTTTTAAATGTTCATTTCTGGGTCAAATATTATTGATTTAAAAGGTCTTGATATATGGGATCTATATACGTTATTTTTGGGGCATATCTTTTAAAAAAATAGTTGTTAGAGGCATAGTTTAAAATCAATATATATAGACCTACGAATTTTATGTATGATTATCAAGAACATTATCAAGAATACATATAATTTCATAGTTTTAAAAGAGAGATATCATATCTTATTCTAAAAATATTTTTGAGAAAATACTGTGAAATATTCTTGATCGAAGATAGTGTCGTTTTTGCTAATACTGAGTTTGAGTCTTACGTTTGATCTTCTTAAGAAAATCCCAGTGAGATTGTTCTTATTTACTTACTCAAATTCTTGTGCTTTAATTGATTAATATGTTTTGTTTGAGCTTGTAGTATTTTTAATTGAAAAAAATCATTTTTATTACTCAATATCCTGAAAATCTTATGAAACGATTTTTTTCTTGAAAATCTGATTTCTACAATCTATGTGCTTTAATTGTTTAATTAGATTTTCATTCTCACATATATTTCTATCATGTAGTATCAGGCCATTAATTGAGTATATTTTGATTTGAGGTGGTAGAAGCTCATGTGAGAAAAAACTATAATTTTTTGTATTTGTGAGTTGTAGCTTAGACCTAAACGTACTTGATCTCAGTGGGAGTAGATTAGGCATAAAAGGATCTTGCCTAATCAGGGGGTTAATATTTAGCCTCGAAAAAAAGATAGGGTTAGTCTTTACACCAGAAAAATATAGGTTTGTTTCTGAACTTATAAAAGAATTAGGTTAATCTGCGTCTGTGAAAAAGATTGTAAAGGTTCGACTCGTATCTTGTAAAGGGATCAAGAGTTAGTAGATTGCGAAATCCCTACAGGAGCTCAGGGTATTGGACATAAGTAAGTGTATCTTGTCGAACCAAGACAAATCTGTGCATCAAATTTCTCTATCCTTATCTGTTTGGTTGTGCACTTTAATAAATACATTTCCGCCTAAACTCAAGATAATAACCACCTAAGAAAATTGGTAATTTGATTTATTGGTAAGATATTTGATTAAAAATTTTAACTATCCAATTCATCACTGTTGATCCTAAGATTTTGATGGACAATTAAATGTTGATGTTTTTTGTGGGACTAATGGTTTGTTTAAGTGTTTCAATTTATTAGTTCCGAATGATGAAGATTTGATAATAAAGATGATGAAAGATTAAGAGGTTGAAGATTTGAAGAACCTAGGGAAAACAACTCAGGTTTAAATTTCAACTCTTAATATCTCAAGTAGGATCACACACGACACAAAAAGATTTTTAAATAAATTTTATGAATATGTGTGTTTTTAATAGGATCCTAATTAGTCAAATTATTTGCTCCTATGTGTGATTGCAAAAGAAATATTTATAATGGATTAAAATTGAATTTAAATATTTAGTGGAGCTAATTAAGAAAATAAAATGGTTAAAGGGGCGAAAACGTAAATAAGAATAAGTTAAAAATGAGTTCAGAAAAGAGATCCAGTATCCTTAAGTCAACTGGTAAGTCGACCAGACAAAACAGGCAGAACTCTCTGTATCTCTAAGTCGACAGGTAAGTCGACCGATGAAGAGAAATGGAACTCTTTGAATCTCTAAGTCGATAGGTAGGGCGACCTGTGAAGAGAAATGAAACTCTCTGAATCTCCAAGTTGACAGATAGGTCGATTGATGGATACAAAATCTTTGGCTTGGCTACATCCGGAATCGAGCGGTCGGCTGGTCGATCGATTGATGACGCAGTTTCAGGATATTGAGGATTCCAAATTCATATCTAAAAGTAGCCATTTTTTGTTAGGATTTGTGAGAGATTTCAGGGATTTTATGATATTCAACATACGGTACACCTATTATTTAATTCCTATTGACTTGGTTTATTAAGTTTGAATGTTTATCAATTTGGTACATAAAATTGGTTTTATTCTATTTAATTGAGATTGAGAAATATTTGGGGGAATTAATTGAGAGATTTAAAAGCTGTAATTAAGTGAATTGAACCAAATAAAGTCATAATGATATAAGAGGTCTAAAAGAGCAATTAA
The DNA here is from genome assembly GCA_016647705.1 of Eucommia ulmoides. NCBI lineage: Eukaryota > Viridiplantae > Streptophyta > Magnoliopsida > Garryales > Eucommiaceae > Eucommia > Eucommia ulmoides. The sequence continues at coordinate 29,049,723 of CM028332.1, read as the reverse complement.
ATGTCATGATACATGGGAACTAGCCGTTAGAAAGATGATTTGTATCCCATATATATAGACCTGCATTTTTCATATATCATTAATAAGTAGAAGTGAGATTGAGAGATCAAGATATCATATTGAGCTGTTCTAAGAGATATCATACTGAGATTTTGTGAGAGTTATTCTAAGAGACGATCTTGAGAATCATTACTTATTAATTATTGCTGCTACCGGATCTGAAGTAACTACGTTTTATTTATTTTTTCGGTGGATTCCGGGTGAGATCTTTCCAATTACTTTCTATATTGCATTGCTTGTTTAATTTTTGGAAATTGATTTTTAGAAATTGTTTTTGATTTTTATTGAAAAAAATATTTTATAAACAATTTCTTGAATCTGATTGCGTGCTCAATTACGTGCTACCCATCTTTTGTTAAAAATCAGATTTTGAGTATCTCACGTTTTCTATCACTAGTTTTGAGATATTAATTGAGTTTTAATTTATCTGGGGTGGTAGAAGCTCTGAGTGAGAAAAATCACTTGTCAATTTTTATTGGTAAGCTGAGTGATGGATTAAATACTGTTGGGTGTATTTAATTAGAGGGTAGCCGGTTTCTATCTCTTTTTGTAAAGAGATTGAGGTAGTAATTCTTCGTTAATAGAATTGATTTGTGAGTGAATTTTGTAACGGTTCAATCCTTACTGGGTAAAAGGATATTTTGGAGTGTTGGTGAGGTTTTGATTCTGTTGCCTTTGTGTTAAAAAGAATTAGGTTATTCTTTAGCCTGTAAAAAGTAGAGGTTCTTCCTTAACCTGTGAAAATGATTTTGTAAAGGTTGATTCTGAGCCTGTAAAAGAATCGTTGTGAGGGTTTGGTTTCTATCTTAAAAGGGATCTTGAGTATTAACGGGTGCGACTCTTTGTGGGGCTCGGATGACTAAATTAACCAAGAGTAGCTTGATGATCCAGTATAAATCCTTGGTGTGCTGCAATATTTAATTTGTTTATTTTTACTGTTTGGTGTGCACTTAGTCGATTTTATAATTCCGCTGTGATATAAAGATAATAATTAATTTTAGGATAAAATTAATTGTTTGATTTTTGAAATGTTATTATTTCTCTAATAATTTTTAATTACTCAACTCACCTCCTATCTTGGGTATTTTATTGCGCCAACAATCACCTCTTGGATAAATATGTGGGTCAACTTAATAATTTGAATATATTTGTAATTTTCTCTATATTACACCATTCGGGATACAATATCATGACTTCGCCCTTGTTTTACCTTTAAATCTATTTTGATTTAACAATTAGTTTTTATTTTTTATAAAAAAAAAAATCAAATACAAATAATTTTATTATTTTTGTTCCTAATTTTCAACATAGAAAAATAATGATGAATTATCTAACACCACACGTGACAATTGGTAAATATTATGCTTTTATTTTTTAGGACAATTCTTCTATAAGTCCATTAATTAGATCGACAATTTTCTATGGATTATGGATAAAGATACAATTACAACTACAACTACAACTAAGCTTTTGTCCCACTAAAGTCACCTACATGAATCTGGCTATGCCATAGGGATCGATTAAGGCCATCTCCCCAATTAGGATTAATGACATAAAATAAATTCTAGTAGTCTTGTCCCAAGCTTTCTTATGCCAGCATCTCCTTCTAATAGGTCCCGCACTTGAACTAAATCACATTTTCTCACTAGTAATTTTATGGGTCTTCTATGCACAAATCTAAATAATCGTGAATGATTTTCTCTCATATTTTCGTCGATGAGTGATTTTTCTAAATTCTCTCTATTAGTTTCATTCTTAATTTTATTTATTCTCATCTCCCCACTCATCCATTGTAATATCCTCATTTTTGTCACACTAATTTTTTGGACATGTTTTGTGTTTACCATCCAACATTCTGAACCTTGCAAAATCGCTTTATTGAAGTTTTGTAGAATTTTCTTTTGAGCTTAACTAATATCTTACAATCACATATCATTCTAATTGCACTTTTTTACTTTAATCATTTTGTCTTGACTCTATCAGTAATATTTTTCTCGATTTCGCCTTTATCCTGAGTCATTACACCTAAATTTTTAAGATAATATATTAAAAGTACAAGTAAAGACATTTTACTTTTTAAATACTTACTGATAATTTTTATTGTCGAAATTATCCCTGAATACAAATAACTCTAAATTGTTTGATAAAACAAAAAAAATTCATCCCCTTCTTCAATCTCTCTCTCCGCCGCACCAATTTTTCAATCTTTCTTAATTCTCTTTCTCCCTGCTGCACCTCTTCCCCTCTCCACCGCCATATAAGGGTATTTATATGATTTTACATATTTTTATATTTTTAATAAAAAATAAAATTCAGGTGGGTTTAATATTAGACAGTTAAAATTAAATTGATTTATAAAAAGTTTAGTGAAAGTTGTTTTTAAGATTTTACATAAAAAAGATTTAGCAATTTGGATTTTTTTTTTTTTTTTTTTTTTTTCTGTCACTTGTTGAATTTGGGTAGTTTTAGGAGCCCTAAAAAAAGCCCGATTTTTATATGGGATTCTTAGTGAAACTTAAATTTTCTATGGGGTTCTTTGTGAAACCTGAAGTGCGGTTAAAACACCTTGGGCCCGAACTCGTCGAAATATGTTTGGGCCGATATTGGGGTATTCTCTCCAGGCCCATATTAAATGCATAGCACCTATGTTTTGAGCCCGCAGGCCCGTATCTGTTCAACCAGCCTACGGATCACGGCATGACATGGTGAAGAGCGCCAACGATACTTTTGAAAATCTAATCTCCCTCTCTCTCTCTCTCTCTCTCTCTCTCTCACACACACACACACACACACACACACGCACGCTCCGCTATCTATGGAGCTGTTGTTCGTCCATAACAGTTCCTAATGGATTCATTTCGTCATTCATCAAACTCAGCGTTACTCCTTTGTAACTTCTCTCTCTATCTGGGAACGTGAAATGAATTTGGGATCTGGCAATGGATGCGGAGGATAACCTTCAAGACCCTCCGGAGAAACTGAACAATAATAATCTCGTCCGTGCCATCGAGACAGACTCCGATTTCTCAGGTCCTCCCTTCCCGACGCCGTCTTCCTCTTCCCAGGACTTGCTCCGGCAAGTTCAAGCCGCCTTTAAGCGCCACCGTCCTCTTGGTAAACCCCTCCTCCTTCACTTTTCTCTCCACAATTTTCTTATTTGTCGGGTAATTTATTTTTACTTCTATGTTGGAAAATTTTGGGCTTTAATTGGATCCTTGCTCTGACGTTCTATGTTTGTACTGAGTGTTTTACTTAGGGTTTTCTCTCATTTGATGGTAATTATTGATTTACAATTTGGGTATTTTCACTGCCTTGTACACTTAATGTTTGCTTGAATAACAGTTTAAAAATGTATGTTTGAATTGGTTCGGTGTGTACGACTTAGTTGAATTCTGAATTTTTTTTTTCTTTCATGGTTGTGTTTACTAATCACTTAAATATGATTTTCTTTTGTAGTTTCCTCTGTTTACCTCCATTATCTAAATAAAAGCTACATTTCACTTTTCATAAGGTTAGGTTAACAGCTTGAAATTGTTGGGTTTGAATTACCACATCTTTGTGGGTTTGGACTACCACATCTTTGTCCTCTCAATGTTTGTTCCATTAGTCAGATTTCACTCTCTTTGACAAATAATTTATTTCATAGGCCTTTTTGGTGTATTAGTCATTTTGTAAATGATATTTTGGAGTTCTTTTAAGCTGAATGAACTGTAACTGGGCGAAGTTTTAGGTACAGTGCAGTCAAATATGAGGCCAATGCGTACATTGGTTCCTCAGCGGAAAATATCAAAGAACACAGCTCTTAATGAGGTTTCTGAAGTAGGTACGAAGAACGGACAAGAGGGTTTCATTGTACAAAGGAAGAATATCGAATGTGCTGTTGGGGAAACTCAACAAGATGCATCAATCACACTTCCTTCCTCATCGGGCACAATCACAAGCACACATGTTGACAAATTTAAAGGATTTGATATTCATATCAATCAAGCCAGACCAGTTACTGATTGCAAGAACACTTGCATTGTTTCTTCATCTGTTGTGGATTATGAACATGTTCCTCTGGCTGACGGTCAGAAGAAGGTTCACTTTTCGATGGAAACCAATGTCAGATCCCATGGTAATAAGTTGCTACTTGTTAGTTTATGGTTTTCAGTTGCTGGATGTCGGGGACCATTAATATCTCTTTCGAAGATTTACACTTAAAATGCTGCGTGTATCAAAAGTCCTCTAAATAATCTTACATGCTAAAACTAAATGCATTTGTATAGTCATCAAAGTAATGTACATATCTAGGATTATAGGATGCAGTTCTATGTTGTCTCACATGATTTCACTTGCATTAACAGAAATGAAATGGGATATGAGCAATCCAGTAGACGCTCAAACTGACCAGAGCCATGAAATAAAGCATTCCGATTTTCAAAGACAGGAATTGGACATGAATTTAAGGGCATCAGGAAGTGGGATTTCTTCGTTGGAAAAAGAAACTATTGGGATTCCGGATCAGCTGGAACAATTTGGGAACTTTCTGAGTGATTTGAACCACCCAACAACTCAATCTTCTGTTATTGGTTCATCTTGTGTTACAACGACATTGATTAATTCAGCTTCTGCTCCCATGCTTAATTCAACCACATACGATTCACATCCTCACCAAATGAGTAATTCTAATATTGGCATAGAATCGTCTAGAGATTATGACATGAAACCTCAACCCACTAACCAACAAGACGAGGTGCATCCATCATATCATTCATCCAAGTACATTACTGGAGCATTAGCTGACAAAATGGCGATTGCAGCCAAACCCCTTATTCCTGCTGTCAATAGTCAATTGGAAAACAAGGAATATGACATGCCTAAGGAACCGCATAACAGTGAGCAAAAGGAATCTGATATCGCCAAATATCCTTCTCCCGATGACAAACCAACCAATGGGAAAAATTTTGCAGGTGATAAACAATCTCATGATCCCTTGTCGAAAATTCCATCAACAGATGTGAAACAGGAACTTTCCAAATCAGAAAAACAAGACAAAGTTGGCAGTGGGAAAGCAATACCAGCACCTCGAAAAAAGAGCTATGATCCTGACTTGTTTTTTAAAGTTAACGGTAAGCTATATCAGAGGCTTGGGAAGATTGGAAGTGGAGGAAGTAGTGAGGTTCACAAAGTCATTTCATCAGATTGCACAATCTATGCTTTGAAAAGAATCAAGCTTAAAGGTCGGGACTATGCTACTGCATTTGGATTTTGTCAGGAAATCGAATATCTGAACAAACTGAAGGGGAAGAACAACATTATTCAACTCATTGATTATGAGGTATGCAGTTTTGAACCCACAGGAGTATAGTTGAATACTCCATTGAGATCATATTCTTTTCTGACTAGTTGTGGATGAAGTTATTTGTTTTTTCCTGCTGCTTTTCATTCATCATTTAGAGTTCGATACGGATTTGCACCATTATCTGATGTACTCTCATTAACAAAAAATATTTTGGGCGAGAACATGTGTTTGGTCTCGAGATTTATCTCTGAGATCTTGAAACTATTATTGTAAGACTTGTTTTATTTTTACACTTGGCCAGCTTTGCGTCTGTTGATCCTAACTAGGCAGCATTCAAATTGAATAGCGTTGGTTTATTTAATTTTGGTATGGTCTTTGGTATGCTGTTCACGTAATCACCAGTTTTAATTGCCTAGTATTGAGCCCAATTTTATTCAATAGGTCTACAAAGCAAAAATCCTGAAATAATTTTAAACAAACTGAAGGGGAAGAACAACATTATTCAACTCGTTGATTATGAGGGATGCAGTTTTGAACCCATAGGAGTATAATTGAGTACTCCATTGAGATCATATCCTTTTTTGACTAGTTGCGGATCAAGTTATTTGTTTTTTCCTGCTGCTTTTCATTCATCATTTAGAGTTCGATACGGATTTGCATTATTATCCAATATACTCATTAACAAAAAATATTTTGGGCAAGAACATGTGTTTGGTCTTGAGGTTTTTCTCTGAGATCTTGAAACTATTATTATAAGACTTGTTTTATCTTTACACTTTACACTTGGCCAGCTTTGCGTCGGTTGATCCTAACTAAGCAACATCCAAATTGAATAGCGTTGGCTATTTAATTTTGGTATGGTCTTTGGTATGTTGTTCACGTACTCACCAGTTTTAATTGCCTAGTATTGAGCCCAATTTTATTCAATAGGTCTACAAAGCAAAAATCTTTAATAAAGGTTTTTAGCTAAAATCTAAAGTTTTCCTAATTATATTTAAAATTATATTATGCTGATCCATGTTTTACTTTGACTTGATAATTTAGGAAACTATTTTAACAGCCATTTCTCTTTTTAGGTAACAGATAAGAATTTACTACGGGAAGTCATGAATGGTTCCATGTGTAATAAAGATGGCAAACTTAAGGAAGATGGATATATATACATGGTACTCGAGTATGGGGAAATTGATTTAGCTCACATGCTGTCCCAAAAGTGGAGAGAATTGGATAGCTGTAATTCTACCATAGATGAGAACTGGCTCCGATTTTATTGGCAGGTACTGGAAACAAGTCCTTTACTTGTATTTCTCTTTTATCCTCAGTTATCATTGGTTAAAGTTAATTCATGAGAAATGATGCATAAAATATTTACATCTGAATCATAAAATCAAAGATTTTAACTAGTTTTGGCTTCTTGTGGTCAATGATATGCACTTGTCTCTCTTGTTGTCAACAGTGTTGTTGGTTATGGAAATATAGCTCCAAAGAATCACTTTGTATTTTTGTATTTTATGTGGCAGTTTGTTCGGAGAATATTGACAAAAAAAAAAAAAAACCTCAACATGTTTGAGTCATTGTCAAGACTTCTGGATTGGTATAATTAATTACTTTAGATGAAGCTTGCATGTGCTAATTTTTGGCTTTGACAAGTATTGTTGGAGGTTACTGGTCCGTAGATGAATATGTACCATTATTTCTTCATGTTCACATGCTACTGGAAAAATTGTAAATGATTCAGTTTCAATTGTCTTTCAAATTCCAAGGTGAGTCCTGTTGAATCCCACATCGCTTGTGTTATCTCATTTTGAGATATATATAAGTCTAGGGGCAATCCACTCTCAAGGCATCTTTTGAGAGTCAGTGGGTTAGAGCCATTGGGTTTCTACTTGGTATTAGAGCTACAAGGAATCTTTTTCTTCTTTTTTTCGAAACCTACCTCTTGGCCACCACCACCAAAACCCGTCCCCCTTGCCTCAACTCGCGCTATATGCAATGCCTTCCACAACTCGCGCTACACGCAATGCCTCCCAATGCCGCTAGTTGTGTGGTTCAGCACCATTGTCGCAAGCCTCCATCCAACCGTCGCCGCCATCGCAGCCTCACTCCAAGGCCGCAGTTGTGGTATCTATCCACCATCGTAAATCGAGGCTTGTCTGACCTTCACCATCAGTAAACCGCGATTGTCCATCAACCCTTTTCGTTTCAGGCACGTCCTGTAGTTGCTGCACATCGTCGTTGTTCAACGTTTGTTGGTGTTCTGAATGTACTAAGCACACAATAGTTCTTTTTGACTATTATATGGTTAGGTAACCTCATATCTTGTTACCCTCGTTATATTGTGCCTTCTTTTTCCGGGACACAGTTGCTACTCTGTTGTCTCCGTCGGATTGTTTGTTTCCAGAATCTCGTACAATCTTTACACATGGCTTCTGGAAAAAAAAAAAGTTGTCCAATGGAGACTGTTCTTGCACTGCCTTCGGCCACTCCCCCTGTTGCCCATATTTGTCTCGTGACACTATTGTCTCGATTCAGTGTGTAACAACTATATTACTAAATGGGATTCCATGTGTGGTCTCGTTCCATATGTCTCTACCTTGGTGGAAAACGCAAGACTAGATGACTCGTGGACACTCATCCAAAGCCACCCATCAGTGATTCCAACTTCGTCCAGTCCAGTGGGATGCAAACATCTGTACTATCCTAAGGTGGATGGTCAACTCTCAGGAAGAGCAGATCTACAATATGTTCATGTACTATGAGACAAAAGGACAATGGTTTGCTCTGATGAAGATGTATGCCTACGTTCAAGGACCTTCGAGTTTTATCGTGAGATCTCTCATGCTTCCAAGGCATCCTTGAGGCTATCTGTTGCAAACAACTTCGAGTACCTTCAGACTTGGTGGGAGGAATTGATACAGTATGAACCTGTGAGCGAATTTCATGACAATGTGGCGGAGATTGAGTCCAAGCGCCAAGATTGCCATCACACATACCATTTCTTGATGAGTTTAAATTTTGAGTTTGAGAATCTTCGAACTACGATTTTAAACACATATTTGATGCCTGACCTATATAGAGCATTCACTAGCATAGAGGGGGATGCATGGCGATGACTTATCTTTCCTCTCAAACTCACTCCTTCAGTCCCTGAGCAGATGGCCTTTGCGGCCCCCTTTGGTCCTCGCTCCACATGGTCGTGTGCAGTCTGTTAGCACTGCTGTAGGTATAATCACACATTGATCGCTGCTATGATCTTCATCCTGAGTTGAAACCTCAAAACCAAAGAGGTGGTAGGCGAGGAAAATGAGTGCCCCTACTGGCACTATTGCTGATGTAGTACTTGGTATGCCAGATCTACCACCAACTTAATTGGATTTTGCCCAAGTTCAAGCCCACATTGGTCAACTTCAGGGCTAGATGCACAACTTGACATCGTCTTTTAGCCCCATGGTTGCTTTTGCATCGGGTACTACTACTGCGTTTCATGGTTAGTTTTGTTACCCAATTTGGATTATGGATTCTGGGCTAAAAATTACATAACTGGTGAGCTCTCTACTTTTACCTCCACTTTTTCATTTGTCGATCAATCTGTTTGTATTGTCGATGGGACTTTTATAGCGATTTGTTGCCAACGAGATGCCTGTTTTTCCCTAGATATCTCCCTTAACTTTGTTTATTATGTCCCTAAGTTTGCCTATAATCTTTTATTTGTTAGTTGCGTTACTAAGAATCTTAACCGTGCCTTTGTTTTCTTACCCAACCGTTACTTCTTGCAGGACCTAATTTCGAAGAAGATTTTTAGCTGAAGATATGAGTACATTGGACTTTACTACTTCGGGGACTCTCCACCACCCGAAGTGCCTCCTCCTAACATGCAAGCCTCTGTCTTACCTGTTTTTGACCCTTCTATTTGTTCTTTTAAAAATTTGTATCATGTCCATGTAGGACATGCAAATTTTCAGTATTTATGATGATTGTTTTCATCTATTAATAAAGTTTGCAAGGATTATAAATTTCAACGTGTGGTTTGTGACTAAACAAACTCGTACTTTCTACATTCCTTGCATGCACAGAGCACCCAATGCTTTAATCTCATTCACTTTGATATTTGGGGACTTTCTCTTGTTACGGCTATTTCCAAACATCTCTTTCATGTCATCTTCATAACCGATTATAATCAATATACATGGGTTTATTCGATGAAGAAAAAATTAGAAGTTTACACTCAACTTTGTTTTTTTTTTTTTTCAAATGATAAAAATCCAATATAAAAATGTCGTGTGTAATATCCGGTCAAACAATGGAAAGGAATACATATTTAACAACTTTTAGGTTGAGCTTAATAAGCAAGGCATCCTTCAGCAACTTACTTATCCCTACACCCCTGAACAGAATAGTGTTGCGGAAAGCAAGCCATCACATTATGTTTGTGGTTCGGTGTCTCCTATGGGCATCCCAACTTTCGTACGGTTCCCACCACCGCCTACCTTATTAATCGCAACCTTGATTGTGTCGTTACAAGCAAGACCCCTCTTTATATACTCTAGTCGACTAGCACCCTTTTCCCTATTTTGTCCCATGTCTTTGGGTGCACTTGTTTTGTACAGAATCGAAGTCCTACTTGAACAAGCTTGATGAGAAAGCTATTCGATGTGTCTTTTTAGAATAGTTCTCTATGTCCAAGGGCTATAAAATTGCTACGATTTTTGTCACTCGTCAGACTTATCACTCTCTCGATATTATGTTTCTCAAAACTGTTCTATTCTTTTCCAATACTATCTCTTCCCACCTATCGAGGCGAGTTCTACAAAGGATGATACTTTACTTCCACACCCTATTCTTATCCTTGATATATCTCCACCACCCAAGAGACACCTACTACCTATCTCCTCGCCCGCACCATTAGAGGTTTACTCTTATAGTCCACGTGCTCTTGATTCTTTGTTGGCATCTTCTTCGGAATCAGGTATCTCCCTATCTCTCTTGGTTTCCAATCATATTCTCCCCTGCTACCCTACTCGGGAACGTCATCCACCATCCTGCTACCTTCGTTCCTGCTCTACTAATCATCTGATTTCCAAGTATATGTCTTTTCAGGGTCTCTCGAATCAATACAAATCATTTCTTGGACAGATTGATTCAGTCTTTTCCTCGTCAATACATGAGGCCCTTCGGAATTTAAAATGGATAGCCGCTATGAAAGCATAAATGGATCTCTACAGTAGAATCAGATGTGAGAATTGATTGCCTTGCTATTTGGCGAACAAACGACTGGATATAAGTGGGTGTTCACTGTCAAATATCTGGCAAATCACTCCATTGATTGGTATAAGGCATGCCTTGTAGCCAAGGGCTTCACACAAATTTTGGGAAAAGACTTCGGCCCCACCTTTGTCCCGGTTGCAAAGTTGATTACTGTCAACCTCATTGTTTCACCAATTGCCTCGTATTCTTGGTCACATCAGTTGAATGTCAAGAATGCATTTCTCAATGGCGATTTACCTAAGGCTATCTATATGGAGCATCCACCGATATTTTAAACTCAAGGGAGTATTCAGAAAAAGTCTGTCACCTTTGACAATCTCTTTATGACTTAAACAGCCCCTCATATATGGTATTAGAGCAAGGTCTCTATGTGATTTTTGGCCCCTCGATATCTGTTCAAAGTGATTTGGCAAATTCCACCCTGCACGTGAGGAACCGTGTTGAATCCTACCCCTACATCCGTTTGCAGTGGTTTGGCAAACTCCATCCTATGCCTGAAGGGGCGTGTTGAATCCCACATCGCTTATGTTATCTCATCATGGGTTATATATAAGCCTAAAGGCGTTCCTCTTCTCTCAAGGCTCTTTTGAGAGTGAGTTAGGCCTATTGGATTTCTACAAGTCCTAACTGTTGGGGAAACCCTTTTTTTTTTTTTTGTGTGTGTTAGATATATGAGTTTTTCGATTTAACCTCTATCTGAACTATTTTCTGCCTCTTTTTTTTTTTTTTTTCTACTCTATATTTTCCCATTTCTCTATGATTTAATTCTTCTAAATACATGTTTTAGGAAGAGAGATGAATATCTTATCACATTTAAGAGTAGTAAGAGGAATAGCCAGATAGATTTTGTCCTTATTAGAACGAGTGATCATTTAATATGTAAGGATCGTAAAGTCATACCCGGAGAGAATATTGCTACCCAACATAGACTAATGGTAACCAATTTGAAGTGTCAGGGATGGAAACGAGAGTCGGCAAACAGGGATAAGATATTCATCTCTCTAAGATACGTTGGAGAGATTTAAGAGGTGAAAAGATAGAGTTGTTTAAGGATAAAATTAGAAATGATGAGTTATGGAAAAGACATGAGGTGTGAACAAAATGTGGATTGATATGGCTAGTCGTATTAGAGAGATATGAAGAAAAGTTTTAGGAGTTTGTACAGGAGGAAGATCACATATAAAGAAAGTTGTTTGTGGAATGAGGAGGTCTAAAAATCTTTCAGGACAAGAAAATAGCTTATAAAGAATGATAAAAATATCGAAGTAGGGAGAGTTTGGAGAAGTATAAACATGCAAAAACGGAGGCAAGAAAAGTAATTAAGGAATCAAAACTTAGGGTGTATGATAATTTGTATCAAAAGTTAGATACAAAAGAGGGAGAGAAGGATATATTTGAACTTGTTAGGTGATGTGAACGAAAGACTAGAGATATTGGAATTATCAGATGCATCAAAGATACTAATGGAAAGGTACTGGTGAAAGATGAGGAGATTATGGAACGATGGATAAATTATTTTTATAATTTATTTAATGAGAATGACGTTGGGGAATCTAGATTAGAGTTGTTTAGTTTATCTTCAGATAAGATTTATAAGTTTTATAGAAGAATTAAGGCTTCGGAAGTTAGAATAGCACTAAGGAAGATGAGAATTGGAAAAGTAGTAGGGCTAGATGAAATCCCTATAGAGGTGTGGAAAAGTTTAGGAGATATTGGGATAGAGTGATTGACTAGACTTTTCAATGACATTTTGAGAACTAAAAGAATGCCTGACGACTAGAGGAGGAGTATCTTCGTGCTCCATCTATAAAAATGAAGGGGATGTTCAAAGTTACACGAACTATAAGGGTATAAAACTTATGAGTCATACTATGAAATTTTGGAAGAGAGTGATAGGATATAAAATAAGATATGAAACGAGCATAGAAGAAAATCAATTTGGATTTATACCTAACTAATCAACCACTGAAGTTATCTATTTATGTAGGAGATTAATGGGAAAATATAGAGAAAAGAAAAAAGATTTACATATGGTATTTGTGGACCTAGAAAATGCTTATGATCGAGTACTCGGAGAAGTTTTGTGATGGGTGCTAGAAAAGAAAAATGTATCCAATGTATACATTGAAGTAATTAAGGATATGTATGAAAATATAGTCACTGGTGTTCGAACAGGAGGAGGGGATACTTGTGCATTTCCTATTAATATAGACTTACATCAAGGACCATCTTTAAGTCTTTACCTCTTCGTTTTAGTGATGGATGAGCTTACAAAATATATTCAAGATGGAGTACCTTGGAGTATATTGTTTATGGATGACATAGTATTAGTTAGCGAAAATAGAATAGGTCTTAATACTAAATTAGAAAGATGGAGATAAGTTTTAGAGTCTAAAGGTTTGAAGGTTAGCAAAAGTAAGACGAAATATATGCATTGCAATTTTAATAATACCTGGAGAGATGGTAGTGTGATCAAAATTGGAGATGAGGAGGTGTTAAAAATTGATCATTTTAGATATTTAGGTTCAATGATTCAGAGTAATGGCGAAATCGAAGAGGATATTATGCATAGAGTCAAGACAGGTTGGTTAAAGTGGAGAAGTGCAGTTCGGGTGATTTGTGATCGTCGGATCCCATTCAAACTTTAAAAGAAAATTCTACAAAATTGCTATAAGACCAGCGCTTCTGTATGGTTCAAAATGTTGGATGGTAAAAACGAATCGTGTTCAGAAAATTGGGGTGACAGAAATAAAGATGTTGTGGTGGATGAGTGGGAAGACAAGAATGGATAAAATTAAGAATGAAACTATTGGAGAAAATTTAGGAATAACACTCATCGAAGAGAAAATTAGTTTGGGTATGTGCGTAGAAGACTCGTAGAAGCACCAGTGAGAAAATATGATTTAGTTTAAGTATAGGGGGCTACTAGAGGGAGAGGTAAACTTAAGAAGATGTTAGACGAGACTGTCAGAAATGATTTGATGACATTAAACCTGACGGAGGGGATGGTCCTTGATCAATTATTATGGCGTAAATGGATTCATGTAAGCAACTCTACATAAGTGAGACAAATGTTTAGTTGTTGTTGTGTCTCTTTCTTTTGGAACTAACATAAAATACTATGTGGTCTAGGGCCACTACCAGTACTTTATTTTAAGTATTTTGGGCCATGTGGATTCAATCCAAATTGTATCAGAGCCAATCTTGGTCCGGAAACAGTACCGTGGGAGTGTCGATAGAGAGTAGAGGCTTTGGAGAGGGATAGAGACCCCAGGGTAAGTACCCTGATTTTGCTCATGGGTTGCTCTATTTTCACCCCCAACCAAGGGGACGAATTGGACCAACACAACGAGAACTCCATGTCTTTGAATGAGGAATATTGTGAGATTCCACATTGAAAAGATTGTCTCATATATAAAATATCATATGAGTTTCTACTCATACCTTGACATAAGCATTTTGGGTCACGTAAACTCGATCCAAAAGTTTCTACATCAATGGGCTGCTTGGGGCATTCCAATATGAAAAGAAATTTGTATCAATAAAAATATTATTAAAACCTTTCAACCTTTTTTTTTTTTTTTTTTTTTTTAATCTTTGTTTGTATCATTGAGGTTTTGCACTCTATTGGCAAAGATGAAGGTAACCTGCATTATGCAATGTCAATATGACTTGTAGGTTATTTGGTCCAATGGTGTTTATCAACCTTGTCAATTGCAAATTTTTGTCTGTTGAATAAACTCTAATATTTAATCTTCTTAAAACTTTTGGCAGCAAATACTTCTAGCTGTTAACACCATACACGAGGAACGTATTGTACACTCTGATTTAAAGCCAGCTAATTTTCTTCTCGTCAGAGGTTCGCTGAAGCTAATCGATTTCGGTATTGCCAAAGCTATAATGAGTGACACAACTAACATTCAACGAGATTCACAGGTTTTTACTCCATATCTTTTTTATCCAATTGCTCTAAATCAGAGATGCAACTCTGCTCCTATATATTCATCTATGGTTTCTATGGTGACATGATACAGGGTTATTGCCTACTTGTTTCCATTCAGAATGCAAGAAAATTAAATTTTGGATTGTGATGGTTAACAAGATGAATGGGTTTGATGCATTGGGTGCTTTTTCATTTTAACAAAAAAGAAACTAAAAATAATAGTATTTGTTTTGGGATGTTCTCCCAATCTTATTAAACATGTATTTGATATTTGCTTTTGTGAAAGTACCTTTTTTTCTTCAATATTTTTTTATTATTGTCAAATTACTTAAAAAAAAAAAGAAAAAAAGATATGTCAAATGGTGCCCTAGTGTTTTTCTTCTCAAGATTTTTTCCCCAAAAAACAAGGAACAGAAACAGAAATAAGGGAACAAAAAAAATCCATTTTTGTTATATTTCCATATTTTCAAAACCAAAACAAAATACTGGAAACGGGATGGAAAAAAAAAATTGTTCAAAGATTTATGCTTCTGTTCCAAAAAATTTGGGAAAAGGAACACTAAGATGGCATTTGTGTATGTTTCTTCCACCACATTTTTATTTTTGCTCCAAAAAAACTGGTAACAAAAACTGAATTTAGGAATACCTCTGTTATGTTTCTAAAAGAGAAATTGTTCTAAATAAATTCTTTTATATATATATATATATATATATATATTTTTTTTTTTTTTTTTTTTTTTTTTTTTCTGTTTTCATATTTTTCTCCAGCTTATATGGGAATAGAAAAAAAAAAAAAAATCCAAGAAAAAAAACACTAAACAAATGGCCATCTTTTTATGATGGTACAGGTGGGTACTCTGAGTTACATGTCTCCCGAAGCATTCATGTGCAACGAAACAGATGCAAACGGGAACACCATAAAGTGTGGCCGTCCATCTGACATCTGGTCACTCGGTTGCATCCTCTACCAAATGGTTTACGGAAGAACACCCTTCTCCGAGTACAAGACCTTCTGGGCTAAATTCAAAGTCATAACAAACCCAAACTACGAGATCACATTCGAACCTGTTCCCAACCCATGGCTTCTTGATCTCATGAGGAAGTGTTTGGCTTGGGATCGGAACGAGAGATGGAGAATCCCTCAGCTTCTTCAACACCCTTTTCTAGTCCCTCCAATCCCATCCCAAAACAATTTTGAAATGATTCATGTTCTTGGGGAACGTTGTTCGAATGATCAAAAGGCTTTGAATCTGTTTTTTCAGCTCCAGCAGCAATTGTTGAGGTGCCCAAGATCAACCTCAAATGATCATCTTTGTAAGGTGTTATGTGAAATGTCGAACATTTGCTTTCGATTACAGGAACAATTGGGAAATTCGGACAGTAGATGAAGAGCTGCGTATTTTTTGATTTTTTTTTTTTTTGGTTGTGCCCTGGCTAGATTGGTGTTGATAGTGTTGATTCCGAAAGATCGATTTTGTATGATGTTTACCGGTGTGAAGTTAATGGAAAGGGAGTGTGTATATATGAACTGAGTTTCTAACTCCATTTTGAGTTGTGATCATGTGAAATGCATAGTTAGATTGGCATACATTAGGTTTTGGCCAGGTCTTTTGCCTGAATTTAAGCATGTAGAGAAATTTAGATTGTATACTATATGTGCTTTGCATTCTTGTAAGCTTTTTATTCTCCTCATTCTTCTAGCTTAAAGTGTAAACTAACCTTTTTGCTATATTTTTTTTCTTAGAATAGTAGAACTGAACCAAACGTCTCTTTTAGGAATATAGTATTTTCTTCTTGTGGGCTTATAAAAAAAAAAAAAAGTTTCGTTCTTCATCTCTGAGAAGAGCAATCTTGTCATGTCTTCTAAGGGAGCCTCAAGGAAACTAATATCCCCATCTTTGCCAGAAAATTCGTACATTTGTTGTCTTTGAACATGAGTTGCAGAGTGTAATTGCTTGACTAGAGGAAGCTTTTGCAATCCTCGATCCAGCTCCTCAAGATGTGATTTTTAGGGCACTTACCATTTATCAATGCCACTATTTTCGGCGAGTTTGTTTCGACAATGACTCTCGAGTAATCCTTGGAGACCATAAGAAGTATGCTTGTGTGAATGCTTTAGATTTCAACTTCAAGGAATGCACATGAGTGAAGTTGACTGAAGTAACCTATCATCCAGTTGTCCTGATTATCTCTAATGAGTCCTCCAAACCTTTTTTTTTCCCAGGGTTCTCCCTAGTACTTCCATCCTTGTTAAGCTTCAAAAACCCTGTAGTCGGGGCAATCCAATTAGTCAAATCATTTTAAAAAACACCAATCAGTCGGGATTTAAGTATTGATATTTTTTGTGGAATTAATGGTTTTATAGAGTGTTTCAGATTTATAGTTCCATGCAATTGATTGAGAAGAAGAATCATTGAAGAAAACATTAAGGGTGCAAGATAGACAAGATGAAGATGTGAAGAGTTCTGAAGACGCTGAAGAAAAATATATGAAAATAACTCTTTACTTTTATACTCTTAATGCAATCCAAATTAGGATCACGCACAATACTTAAAATGAAATAATCTAATGTGTATCACGATAAGAAGTAATAAGTTTAATATCCTAAAATGAAATATTTTATGTGCTCATTATGTGAAATGATTTTGATAATTGACCTAAATGAAAAATGTGTTTTAAAGTATAAAATATTGTGTTTTCGGGTCAATTCGGTCAACTGACAAAAAAGTCTGGTTGACTTAATGAAACAATGAGTTTTGGGAGTTAAAATGGAGTTCTACTAATCCAATCGATCAACCGAGAAAAGTAATCGGTAAACTATTTGAAACAATGGCTAAAATTGATGAGAAATTAAGCACTCTGATAAATTCAGTTAACCAACTTACTGATTGGGGTCGGTCAACCGAATGGTTCAGTGGGTGTAGTAGGTGAAAAAGGGAAAACCCACTGATCTAGTCGGTTAATCGACTAGGTGGGTCTGTCAATCGACTAGTAAAATGCCAACGGCTAAAAGCAACCTAACACTGGGCGGTCGACCAAATGGAGTCGGTCAACCGACTGCTTTAGTCAATAATTCAGCTAATTTGGTTTCTTGGTAAAAAACTATCAATTTTTTATGATTCTAAGAAAGGGATTTGGGGATTTTGAATGTATTTCAAATATAAGCAACCTATTTAGTGATCCCTATTGATTTAGTCTATATATTTTGAGATTATCTTAATTTAAATAATTTAGTACTTCCCATTATTGTGGTTTTAAATTTGGAAAAGTTTTGTGGAGTTAACTGTGAGATTCAAAGAATATTTTTAAGTGGAATATAAAGATATTGATATGATATGTTATATGGGATCTTAGAGTGTTATTTAGTGATATATCTTTGAAAAACTAGCCGTTGGAGGAATATTTATTAGTCTATTAATGGAGATCTACAAGAATTGAATTAGACACATCAAGAACATTAGTTTGATCTATTCTAAGAGTGAGATTTTTTTATGAGATTTCTAAGAGTAATTCTATATAAGTTCTTGATCTAAAGCGCTTGCTATTTGGCGTCACCAACTTGTGTTTTAATTGCGATATCGTCATTATCTTCGGTGTTTTTCTGGTGAGATCTATCCAAGCTTTATTATTCGCTTTAAAGTTATATTTATATTGAGTGCTTGGTATAGGATTACTAGAAAATCGTTTTAAATTTCAAAGCCTAAATTTTTTTTTTAAACGATTTTTGCCTTATTATCTGATTACGTGCTAATTTTGTGCTAACCACTTTATTTATTAATCATATTTTAATTGTCTCATATTGTATCTATCACGTAGTCATTATTTAGGACATTAATCGATTATATTTGTATTGAGCTGATAGGAAGCTCTTTGTGGGAAGAAACTCATATTTGTGAGTTTGAGTAGGTTAGACACGTTTGGGACGGTGTCTGGTCAGGGTAACGAGGTTTCGATCTTTTGCCTGTGAAATAGATTAGGGTTTGATATTTGTTCTGGTAAAATTGTTAGGTTATTTGTTCTGGTAAAAATGTTAGATTATTCTTTTCCCTTGAAAAGAATTAGATTTTGATTCATCATGTAATTGAATCATTTTGAGTGATTATAAATGCTCATCATTCCATGTGAAAAGGATAAGTGAGAGAGTGTTAGATTAGTATTTAGCCTGGTAAAAGGACAGGATTCATCCTTGGACTGTGAAAAAGGTAAATTTAAAAGGTTGATTATGTGCTAGTAAAAGAATATGAGTTGTAAGGGTTTGGTTTCTGCCTGGTAAAAGAATCAAGGGGGTTAGTAGATTGCGAATTTCCGTGGAGTTCTGGAGACTAGACGTAGGCAAGATTAGTTTGACCAAACCAGGATAAATTCTTGTGTGATGCATTGATTTATTATTTATATTTTGTTTCGGTGTGTATTTAGTATTAAACACATATCCTCTGCGTATAAAGATAATAATCTATCTAGGGAATTGATTATGTGTGTTTAAAGAAATTAATGATTATTTTTAGTAACTACCTAATTCACCCCCTCTTGGGTAGCTATTTGGGTAACAATTGGTACCAGAGCTGATTTAGTTAGTTTGGCTTAAAATCCTAATTAAGAAAGATCACATGGCGTACCCCATAGACACTCTAGGTGATGGGTAGTCTATGCACTGTCCACCATTGTTTGCCGGTGATAATTACTCATTCTGGAAGGACAAAATGATAGCATTTATTCAAACCAATAATTATGATGTGTGGCTGGCCATTGAGGATGGTCCATTCATTCCTAATGAGAATGGAGTTATTAAGAAGAATGAACAACTGAGTCCCTCGGATCAACATAAATTGTCTATTAATTCTCAAGCTATTAACATTCTATTTTGTTCTTTAGATACAAATGAATATACCAGAGTTTCAAGTTGTGGATCGGCAACGGAAATGTGGGTTACATTGCAAATCACACACGAAGGGACAAATCAAGTGAAACAGTCCAAGATCAATGCCTTAGTTTGTCAATTCGAACTATTCAGAATGGGTGAACAAAATCTATTCCTGAAACGTACTCGAGATTAAATAATATCTGCACCAACCTGGGTCAACTCGGAAATCCTTATTTTATGGAGGACAAAGTACGAAAAATTCTAAGATCATTGACTAAAGTCTGAGAGAAAAAAATAACCACCATAGAGGAAGCTAAAGATTTCATAGTCTATACCATTGATGAGCTTATTGGAAATCTAATGACCCTTGAGATGACGATACAAGGATATAAGGATGAAACAATCAATATCAAAAAGAGATCATTCGCATTGAAAGTTCAAAAAAATGAGGAATGAGATGGTAGTGATGACATTAGTCTTGACAACAAGCAAAAAAAGGACATGGCGCTTCTCACGAAGAATTTCAGAAAGATGACTCGACGAACGTTCTGTGGAAATAAGAACATCAACATGAGTAATGTTGAATTCTTTAACTGTCACAAGAACGGGCACTTCCAATCCAACAGTCCCAAACCAAAGAAGGAAAAAAAAAAGAAAAGAGAAAGGAAAAGAAAATGTAAAGAATAGTAAGAAGAAATCAATGAAATCCATCTGGGATGACTCAGAGTTGAGAAGCTCGAAAAAATAGAGCAGTGATGATTCATCCATGCTTGCCTTGATGGCCACTGGAGATTAGATAGCAAAATGTTCTAGTTCTTACCCTTTAGATTTCGATGATTTATTTGATTTATATCAAAAACTAACACATGATTATAAAAACAAGTGTTCTCAAATTAATGTCCTACAAAGTACAATTATCACACTTAATAGGCAAGTGATGAAATTTGAATATGAAAATATTGAATTGAAATCAAACGTTTCGGATTTACGTTCGATTGTTCTCAAATTCACAAGTGGTAAAAGTGCTTTTGGGGAGTTCAAGAGGTATATTTGATAAGAATAAAATTGGGTTTTAGAAAAATCTAAAACAAAAAAAAAATCATAAATTCTTTAGGAAACGAGAAATCTTGTTAGATGTTTTAAATGTAACATAGTGAGGCATATGATTAGTAAATGTTTTTCTAAGGTATCTAAATGCAGACAAGTTTGGGTTTCTAAAGGAACTAAAACTGTCCTGACTAACAAGATCGGATATACTTAGATTAGGTACCACTTAGGAATTATTTGAGATGCCCCTTGCAGGATATTCTGAAAACATCAATAGACAAGAAAAATGGTTCTTGGATAGTGGTTGTTCCTGGCACATGATGGGTGACAAAAAAAAATTCACATCTTTGACACCTAAAGACGGAGATTATGTGACGTTTGAAGACAGCGCAAAGGGTAAAATTATCGGTGCAGGTGGTAGCGCGTAAATACGTTACTACTTTTACCGCAAGTGTACGGGTCAAGTTTTAGTAAAGTGGGAAGAGTAAGGGTTGTCGTATCCAAAGGAATTGGTGTGGATTATTGTTGAGTACCGTAATTATCATAACCTAACTTTATCTAGGCGAAAAAAATGTAGTTTTTATAATAAATATACTAATACTAAAACCTAACTTTATCTAGGCGAAACAAATGTAGTTTTTATAATAAATATACTAATACTAAGTTAATTAAATTAATTATACTAATATAGTGGTATGACGTTTATGGGTAATTATTGCCTAGTGATTAACTTCGTCTACTTAAACGTGTTCGTTTCAATCTAGTTTACATTAACGACGTTCATCTTATCTGACAATCTCTGTATCGAAATCTCATTCACTACCTCTCCCGAGTATAAAGTGAATAAATATGTGACTTCGCGTGGATGTCGAAGTCCTCTTCGAGCGTCTATACGACACTTGGTCACATGAGTCTCGCCCCAACGTCACGGATTGCACACTTTCTAACTCTCTCCTAGGTTATTAGATCGTCGCGTTGTGTTTAAACCCTAATCCGAATCCAGGGTTACCTCTCCCGAGTGTCAAACCCCGTATTCTCAGTATATTTAAACAAGCATATAAACATGGAATAACGAAAAATACAATCAGATAAACATGAACAACCATTAAAAAAACATCGATTTATCCCAACAACGTTTTCATGTAATACATCAAGCCCTAGACAATATATGTTTAGCTACACATGGTCGTAGCCCTATATATAACTAGAAACGAGCTAAACATACACAAACATTTAACCAATCTAAGAGACAAAGAGAGAAACGAGGAAACTAGCCATTATCCGAAGATCCATCACTAAAAGCACTCTGAGAACGCTTCATTCTTCTTCGCGTTGTGATATTCTATTGGTCAAATAACCTTAGAGCTCTCAAGACTCCTGGAAACGTCCACCTTTGTTTGGGGAGAATAGGGACGATATTTATAGGATTTAAAATATCTCAAAATATCTAAAATAACCTAAAATATCTAGTGCCTAACCGCTGCAGCGGTGGGATCGCCGTTGCAGCGGTGGATAGGTCGATAGCGGGTGACCTCTGCAGCGGTGGAGCTCTCTGCATTTTGACAGCTACAACGGTGGAGTTTCAGCAAACTCTCTATATTTTCACCGCTATAGCGGTGGTTCATTGCTGCAGTGGTGGATGCAAGTTCTGGATTTGGCTGTTTTGCTATTTTTCTCCATCGTTCTTCTACTGTTTTGATCGTTTATAGACTGTTTTAGTCCCTTTTCACCCCAAATACATAATTTGAGACAAAATAAATAAAAACGTATTAAAACACAATAAAACGCTATAAAATACTCGAAAACTAACAAAACTAACTTGGAAATAAATAGATAAATTATACCTATCAAATACTTCCAAACTTTGAATTTTGCTAGTCCTCAAGCAAAAGACTCACACTAAAATGAAAAATACAACTAAATTAACTAACTTGAACAACCTAAACACAAATAACCTAAACATAACAATATGTGAGTTTTGAATTCAGCTATTGACCAAAACATTTGCCCTCAACAACCCCCAATCATATCGAGTTCAGGTGGTAAAATGCACTATGTGATGTTCTAGAATTTCGACATTCAATAATGGTAAACGACATTCTAAATCCTTTCAACGTGTGTGTGTGAGACTCAATAATATAACTAATCAACAATCGGATTAGATTATCCACCAATGAAGTTCATGACTTAAATCGAAAAGGATTAGGATATCTATACGCCTGATTGGGTTCCACTCTCCACTAATGTAGGCTTGGAAATTCATAAAGATCAAAAGGACTTGGTTCGGTTTGGAACATGGCCAAGGGTATATCGATAATATAAAACATGTTTAACTTTGTTAACTTAACGATACCCAAGGCACAATGCTTGACACACTCACACTCGAACTCCCATAGATAATTTTGAAACAATCTATGTACAAACATTTAAGACCGACATACTCACTTATCAAATGAAACGTAAATTGAACAATATTTACATATGTTATGTTATTATTTTTTTTTTTTTAACAACATACCATACCTCCAAACTTATTCGATTATTACAATTTTATGGGTGTGGTTAAAACAAAAGAAAAAAAAATAACAAGTAAGTATCTCGAATACCGAATCGATCAAAAGTTCGCTCTAAACCCAACCGCTCACTTCAAGTAGCATACACGAATGCTAACTTGATTCACTCAAATTGTGCCTTCGGTTTAGCGATATAGGTTTGGAAAAAATTCAATTGACCATGGTATTTGTTACGTGTTCAGAATTGAAACGGCATATTGGCTTCAACAAGGTAACGAGGGATAAACATTTTACAAGGTAAGCTTCAAAGGCTCAAGCGACAAAATGAATGCCTAAATCATGTCTCCTGAACTACCTCGCCTAGGATTTTGCCTCATGTTTTCCCCAATCATGTGCTAGAATCCTCAAAATTGTCATAAGTTTGGCTAATCGATAATTGGCCTTAAATCAATTGAATAACTGTACATTGAGTCTACGTGTGGTGGCGCGTAATTAACGTACGCCACTTATACCGCAAGTGTACGGGTCAAATTTTAGTATAGGTTGGGAGAGTAAGGGTATTGTGTCCACAGGGAATGGTTGAGATTATTATCGAGTACCGCGAGTATCATAACCTAATTTTATCTAGGCGGTAAAGATGTAATTTATAATTAATAAAAAATAATACTAAAATACTAATTAATCTAATTAAACTATAATACTATTTTGAGATGGTTAAGGGAAACGATTGTCTAGGGATTAATTTCATTTACTTAAATGCGTTTGATTTCGTTTTAGTTTACGTTTACGGCATTCGACTTATCCAGCAATCTCGGTTCATAAACTCACTTGCCACCTCTCCCGAGTGTAAGACGAGTGAATATGCGACTTCGCGTCAACGAAGAAATCCCCCTCAACATCATAACAACGCTAGCTCACATGAGTCTCACCCCAACGTCATTGATTGTACACTTTCCAACTCCCTCCCGGGTTATTGGATCGTCGCGTTGTGTCTAACCTAGTCCGAATCTGAGGTTACCTCTCCCGAGTGTCAAACCCCGTATTTTCTATATATCATTGTAAGCATACAAACAATACAAAGATGATAAACACAATCAAACATCGAAAAACAACCGCTAACGAAACATAATTCAATCAAACAACATATTCCTAAATTTATATTAATCCCTAAAAAATTCATGTTTAGCCAATGACCATAACCATATATAGAATGTAAAATGAGCTAAACATGTTCAACAACTACCGAAATTAAGAAAATAAAGAAAAGAAATGAAAGAGTTTGCTGATATCATTTGGCGCTAAAACAGTTGAACGATCGCTTCCTTTTTCTTCTTATTCTTCGGGTTGTGAGCTCTCCCTAAAAAACCTCTCAACCTAACCCTAAATATGTTCTAAGGGGCTTAGGGGGTGTCATTTGGCCGGAGGAGAGGAGATGAGCAATATATAGGGAGCAAAATATCAAAATAAATATCTAATTCTATGTGCAGAATGACCACCGCAGATATGGATTCACTGCCGTGGTGGTGGGTATGTCGGTTTGATCTTCACCGTAGCGGTGGAGTCAACGGTGGAATCTAGAACCTTTCTGCAATTTCATTGCCTCGGCGGTGGGCTTTCAGCAAGAAAAGGCACCTCTCTGCATATTCACCGCCACGGCGGTGGGCCAATTTTCAAAATATTGCCTCCATGCTTGTTTCCCCACCGTTTTTGATCTGATTTCATCGTTTATGATCCGTTTTCATGCCTTTTCACCCACACACACCTAATTTATACCAAAAAGAATATAAACATATTAAAACATATAAAAATGCTATAAAAATACTCTAAAACTATCAAAACTGGCTTGGGAATAAATAGATAAATCACACCTATCAACGTGCTCGTGCAAATTAGGATTCACAATAACTTTTACCAAAACGACATACCAAACACACAGAACACACATGAATGGGCATTACCCTTGACCTCGAAAAATAACTAGGGGATAATTTCATTATCGGGTAATGGCCTAGTTGAACGCAAAACTCAGCACGCAACAACAACAAACATAAACACATTCTACACTAAACAAACATGCACACAATAAACTAAACAACATTTAAACATACTAACATACTAAAATACTAACATACAACACATCACCCCCAAACTTAAAACAGTCAGTGTCCAGAATATCCCAATCATCAATCTTAACATTTGAAATAAAGTATGCTAACGAAGGGGGTTTAGAACACGTACCTGGGAGGCGAGACAAGCTCGCCTTTGAATGAATTCGGCAGTGATGGATTTAACTTATTTTTGACTTGGGTTGCCTCCCAATAAGTGCGTAGTTTATTTTCCTCGGCCCCACATGGAAAAGTACTCGTCAAAGAGCGGCTTCTGCCCATAGTAAGTGTCGTACAACACAACATATGGGTCTTGATTCAGTACGCCCTCAAGACTGGTGAGATTTGACATTGTATGGCTCGAGCTTCCAACAAGATTCTCCACCGGCTCATGTACTTAGTGGGCATGAAATAACGTTGCTAATGGCGGCGAATGACAAGTGAGCCACATCGGATCCTCATAGATGTTATTGTCTTGGATCGGTAGTGACATCATAATTTGGATCTCCAATGGTGAAGAATCACAATCGTCGATCCATGCTTGGGTTCCCGTCTCATTTGAATAATCATAATTGAATGCTCCCAAGCTCCTTCCGCTCGTTTCTGGTTCTTCCCGGTGGCTTTCAATGCATATGGTATTTGGGTCTCCCAATGCCACCACTTCTGACTAGGCCTCAATAAAGCAGATTAGCTGACTGATTTGCGTCTGAAGAAACGTTACGGTCGCATCAATTTCGGCATAGACCATCTCAATATTATCAAGACGATCCTCATACTCATTGATCCTGTCATTAGTTTTCCTCCAAAACGCTTAAGTCTCCCCCATAAATTCAGCGAACATGATTTCCAATGCGGGGGAAGACTCAACATATTGGTTTGGGGTGTTAATCCATGGCTCCGAAATGGTGAAACTATCCTCCAAGCTTTGGTTACTTGGTGAATAATTCCAATGCTGAAAATCAAACTCGGCCATGTCTTCCAACAACCAATAGGCTTCATCCGCGATTAGTTGGTCGAAAGAAGTGGTACCGTTTTCTCTTTCAACCCGCATTCTAGTTGCGGCTAATAACCCATCAAGGAAGTTCAGCAGTTGACACTCCCTTGAGAAACAATTATTCGAAAACTAGAATAGAAATTCCTTGTATCGATCCCAAGCACAGTAAAACGGCTCGAAATCTCGTTGAAAGAAACGCAAAAATAGCTGTTGATCTAACATCTTCAAGTACCCTGCAGGAAAAACAAAAACTACAAAACAAAAATTATAAACCAAATAAATGCTTAAATTAAAATCAAGTTATTTACTCACAATATTAACAACAATCTAAAACACAATCCCCGACAACGGCGCTAAAAACTTGGTAGCGCGTAAATACGTCACTACTTTTACCACAAGTGTACATGTCAAGTTTTAGTAGAGTGGGAAGAGTAAGGATTGTCGTATCCACAGTAATTGATGTAGATTATTGTTGAGTACCATAATTATCATAACTTAACTTTATCTAGGTGATAAAAATATAGTTTTTATAATAAATATACTAATACTAACTTAATTAAACTAATTATACTAATATAGTGGTATGACGTTCATGAGAAATTATTTCCTAGGGATTAACTTCGTCCACTTAAACGTGTTCGTTTGAATCTAGTTTACATTAACGACGTTCATTCTATCCGACAATCTTTGTATCGAAATCTCATTCACTACCTCGCCCGAGTGTAAAGTAAATGAATATGTAACTTCGCATCAACGCCAAAGTCCCCCTCGAGCATCTATACAACACTTGGTCACATGAGGCTCGCCCCAATGTCACGGATTGCACACTTTCTAACTCCCTCCCGAGTTATTAGATCATCGCATTGTGTTTAAACACTAGTTCGAATCCGGGGTTACCTCTCCCGAGTGTCAAACCCTGTATTCTCAGTATATCTAAACAAACATATAAACGTAGAATAATGGCAAACACAATCGGATAAACATAAACAACCATTGACAAAATATCGATTTATTTAAACAATATTTTCGTGAAGTATATCAAGCCCTAGACAATATATGTTTAGCTACACATGGCCATAGCCCTATATACAACTAGAAACGAGCTAAACATATACAAACATTCAACCAATCTAAGAGAGAAAGAGAAAAACGAGGAAATTAGCCGTTATTCGAAGATCCGTTGCTAAAATCGCTGTAAGAACGGTTCCTCCTTCTTCGCGTTGTGATATTCTATTGGTTGAATAACCTTGGAACTCTCAAGACTCTCGAAAACGTCCACCTTCGTTTTGGGAAAATAGGGACGATATTTATAGGATTCAAAATATATCAAAATATCTAAAATATCCTAAAATATCTAGCGTCTGACTGCTGCAGCGGTGGATAGATCGGTAGAAGATGATCGCTGCAGCGGTGGTTTGACCACTGCAGGGGTAGAGCTCTCTGCATTTTGACCGTTGTAGCGGTGGAGCTCTCTGTATTTTCATCACTGCAGAGGTAGATGCAGGTTCTGGATTTGGCCATTTTGCACTTTTTTTCCACCGTTCTTCCATCGCTTTGATCGTTTGTAGACCGTTTTAGTCCCTTTTCACCCCAAATACCTAATTTAAGACAAAATAAATAAAAACGTATTAAAACACAATAAAACGCTATAAAAATACTAGAAAACTAACAAAATTGGCTTGAAAATAAATAGATAAATTGCACCTATCAACAGGTAATATCGGTAATGGTTGTACTACTATTAAAGATGTTATATTAGTAGACAGTCTTAAACATAACCTGCTTGGCACTAGTCAATTATGCGATAAAAGTTATAATGTGGTTTTTGATCATGATAGATGGATCGTTAAGAATGGGCATCATAGTAGCATATTACTTGTTGCATCATGTTTTGAAAATATTTATACATGTTTACTTGATGACTTATCTTCTCAAATTTATCATGTTTAAATACATTATCTGAGAATAGTTGATTATGACATAGACAACTTGGGCATACTAGTATGTAGTTAATTTCAAATCTGTCTAAGAAAAGTCTAGTATGTGAATTACTTACATTAAAATATGAAAAAGATAAAGTATGTGATGTATGTCAACTAGGTAAACAATCTAGACAATCGTTTAAGAAGAAGTTGCATACATCCATGTCTAAATGTCTTGAGTTGTTGCATCTTGATTTATTTGGTCTGAATATCATTGCAAGTTTAGGAGGTAAATTTTATGCATTCGTAAATGTGGATGATTATTCTAGATTTACATGGGTGTTTTTCCTAACTAAGAAGAGTAAAGTTGTTTCTATATTTTCTAAATTTTGCAAACATGTTCAAAATGAGAAGTAATGTTGCATTATTAACATTCGTAGTGATAGAGGCAAAGAGTTTAAGAATGATGAGATTATTAGCTATTGTGATGAGCACGGTTATGCTCATAATTTTTATGCACCAAGAATGCTACAACAAAATGATATTGTGGAGAGGAAAAACAAAACGCTTCAGGAAATGGCCAAAACGATGCTAAATGAAAATCATCTTCCGAAATACTTTTGGGTTGAAGCTGTATGCACTACAAGAAAAATGACTTTTGACTACGAAATAAAAATTTCCTAGCTAAATGTTACTTTTTCGCAACGAACTATAAAAATTGCGGAAAGTTGTAACCAATTGACTTCCTGCCAAAATAATTTTGGTGCAAATGATATAGCTACGAATTTGATTCGTAGCCAATTTTTTTTTTTAATTATTAACTACGATGGCTATTTTTTTTGGACCAACAATTTTGGCGCTAAATTTTTAACAATGGGAGACAATTTTGCTACAAAAGATATTGTAGTGAAAAACTAGTACTTTGCACTACGAAATTAATTCAGTAGGGAAACATCTTCCTGCCATAATTTTTTTTGGCTCAAATAGTATAGTTACGAACATGATTCATAGAGATTTTTTTTTATTTAAATATTATCTACAATGAATATTTTTTTAATCGCCAAATTTTTTATTTTTTTTTTATAAAGAAAAGTTAGTTTTTTTAATTACTTAGCTACTAAAGATATTTTTTAATCGTCAATGAATTTAGCGCTAAAGTTTTAATCGGTAAAAAGAACTATATGGTGGTATCAAAGCTAGTGGAAGTTTTTATGAAACTGCTAATACTCAGACAAATTATGAAATTCTTGAAGAAAAAACTTATTATCTGGATTAATGCCTTTTAAATTAAAAACATAAGAAAATTCTTGAGCTAACTCAAGAAGATAGAAATGCTTATTTTGAAAATATCACTAATACTGCAATAAATGAAATCGAGTTATTGAGTCTTGTTAATAAAAAGAAATATCCTAGTTTAGAAGATATGGAAGAAGAGTTGTTTGAACAGGTTATTAATGATGCTGAGTTTGATAAATTGTCAAAGTGTATTGGATTGCCAAAATTTCATGATATATATTTGCCTGAAACATCTATTTTTGGATATCATTCTATAAATTGGTTACATGCCTATAAAATTGAAACTTGCAAAAACATTGCATTGACAAATTACGCCCTTAGTGAAGTCAATCTTATGAAAGAACTAAAATACCTAATAAAATAGAAAGTGTTAAAAGATTTAAATAATCATTACGCTAACAATGCAAAAGATGATTTAAAAAATGAAGGAGAACCTTCAGGAGATTATGTGTTTGATGAGCGTGATTTTAGATTTTATGATTATGACTCTACCCAAAATGACACTAATTAAAAATGTCTATTGAAAAAATTGATGAAAATGTTGAATTACCAAAATGACTTGTGATTATCACTAATAATCAAAAAAAGATTATGAATGCTATAGCCAATAATAAAATTCTGATTGAAAGTCTAAAACCTAAAGGGATAGGAATTAGATTCCCTATGCCTTCCTATAGAAGAGCTTATGTTTTGAATACTGAAGATAACGAAACCGCTTCTTTAGATAGTGAAGATGATATAAAAATCCTAGAAGAATTAAATGTCCTCATGAATACAGAAACTGGTGCTAGTGGTGTTAGACAACCTGTTAACCCAACAACCTTTGGTTAAAGTGCTCAAACAACTCAGCCTGTTGAACAAGCTACAACTAGTGCTAGTACTCCTCTTTCTCCTCGAAGAACTACTAATGATTTTCTTAATAATCATTCACGTTTCACTCCCCCTACTGTTTCTGAGACATTCCCTGAAAATATTAATATAAACACTGCTTTTAGAGACTCCAGAAAAAGAATAAGAGAAGCTAATAAAGAACTGCTTAAACAGAAATTCGAAGGACCAAAGGCAGAAAATATTTCTGAAAATGGAATCTATTTAAATATAGATAGTTATATAGGAAATATTTCTATGCTTGAAGAAGTTATTTCAAAATGGGTAAATTTTTTATATAATATTGCTATATTTAGAAATATACTAGGACATGAAGAAATAACTGAAGATGCTTTCTCTAAATGGATACCTATGACTTTCGTAGGAAATGTTAGTAATTGGTGGACAAATCTTGGGATGCATACAAAAAATAGGATAAGAACATGAGTAACTACTTCAAATCTTGATACTTCTTGTAACGAAGGTAATACTCAAAAACTAATAGGAAAATTTGAACATGCTATTAGAAAAGAATTTTTGGGATAAAAATGTTGAAGAAACCCAAAAGAAAACTAGAATAAATGCGAGAAATCATTTGATAAATATGAGAATTTGCAATATGTGCTATTTTGAAGTATACACTAATGAGTTTGCTAAACATTATTATAAACCTGATTTTAATAGCCATGAACAACAAGTTTATCTTGATATGTATTTTAGTAAATTGCCAACTCAATATGCCAGAGAATTAATAATGGGATATAAATCTATACCTAATTGGCAAATGGAAGACTCCATAGGTACTAGAATGGAGTATGTTCAAAGACAAATAGGAGTATGGTATGCTGCTGCTAAAAATGCTGAACTATATAGAAAAGATCATCAACTTGGTCTTTGCTGTGAAAACCAATCTGAAGCCCCTAAGCAATTTGGATTTGTTAATATATTTCCTAGAAAAACTAAAAAATTGTTTAAGAAAAACAAGTATAAATTAAAGAAGACGTTTAAAAGAAACATTAAACCAAGAAATCCATTTAAAACAAAAATATTTTTCAAGAAAAAGAAATTCAATAAAAAATCGCGTCCAGAAATTAAGACTGCTCAAGAAAAAATAGCTAAAACGTGTAAATGTTGGACATGCAATGAAATAGGTCACTATGCTAATGAATGCCCTAATATAAAAAATAAATGAAATGCTAAAGTAAAAATGTTCCTAGAACAAGATAAGTCTGATATTAGTGAGATTAATGATATTTCTGATATCAAAACTGTAGAAGAATTTTTCTATCTTGAAGAAATTAGTGATGAATCAGGAAGTGAGTACGAGTACTAATCCTAACTTTTTTATCGATTCTGTTGAAAATAAAGGTGATTATAAGGAAAAATCCATTATTGATAAAAAAAAAAAAAAAAAAAAAAAAAAAAAAAAAAAAAAAACTGCTTAAAAACATTGGAACTTTTGGAAACAATTAGTTATTTCGAAAATGTTTTTTCAGACAGATTTAATAGAAAAAATATTTGTTATTATGGAGTCTGTTAATTCGAAGCTATTCTAAACACTGAAGAATCTAGAAGAAAAATAAATATCTCGCGAATGAAGAGAGACATGATTAATAGACAACTAGAACAGTTGGGAAAAGATAAAGAAAAAATTGGTTATGTACATGTTGGTGGAATACAAATTATTTTTAAAGCATGTTTTAGAGAAAGAATTAATTTTCCAATAAAAGTTGTTGTTCTTGATAATAGAATAAATGATAGAACGGATGCTTTGTTAGGAGTTGTACATGGAAACCTTAGTCAAGGAATTTTGGGAATAAAAGTTTATCCAAGATATACTGTTAGTATAAAAGAACCAAGGATTAATGAAATCTTTACTCTTGCTCATGAATGTGCTAGAAAGAATTTTATAGGAGATGGAAGATTTCCTTATTCCATAACATATCATGTATGTTACTTTTTAAGTAACAGCTATCATAGCGATAAGTTCGTTAAATATGAGTTTGTCGAAATTGATAAAGTGTTTGAACCTTTTACTAATATTTATAAACCAGATATGGTTTAAGAAATAGATTTGCTTGCTGATTAGAGATTAGATATTAATAAAAAACTGGATCTTGATATTGCTAGATCATCTAATGTTAATAACTGGGGAAAAATTAAAAGAAATTATTCTTTAAAAATAACTGGTGGAGAAATAGGAGAATACTCTATAGATAGACGAATGAAAGAAAAGAAAACTGATGTTCCGACTTATAAAATAAAAATTAAATACTTTGATGGTAATGGGTTAAAAGAAGTAGAAACTTTAATAGATACTGGTGCATCTGTTAGTCATATATCTTCTAATAAGATATCTTATGAGATACCTAGAAATATGCTAGATGAACACTATATTTATAAAGACCTTAATGGATTTAAACCTACTATTACCCAGACTGCTGATATTTCTTTGATAATTGGAAATAAAGAGTTAATATTCTCTATACACCTTGATAAAGATGAAAATATGGAATTGCTATTAGGAAATAACTTTCTAGATCACTGTTTCCCTTATAATATTACTTATGATACAATTATGCTTACCATAGCAAAAAAACAAATATATATTCCAAGAATAATATGAGAAGTCATATATTCTTTAAAATAGGAATTGTTATTAATAATGAGATTATTTATATACCATGCCTCTTAGATACAGGTGTTGATATTTGTCTAATGAATAAAAAAGTGTTATCATACAAAATGTAGAAAAAGACTAAAAAACTAACTATTAAAGCCAAAGGATTCGAAGGAAAACCTTTAGACTTAAATATTATTACTAAAAATATTGTGATATTATTTGGAGACCATTATATTAGAATACCAATAATATATCAACAAAACACAATGGGAATACCAATGTTGTTAAGAAATAATTTCCTAAACTTTTTTAAGAAAACATGCTTCACTAAAAAAATAAGTGAATTTCTAGCACTCTGCTCACATTGGATAAAATTACTGCGCTTACCAATCATAAACATCATTTATACGCAAAAACGTGGTGATATTTACCTCCTTGCAAATAATATTTTTGAAAACCTTGCTAATAATTTTGGAGAAAATCCGACTGCTCTATGGGATATTGATAAGACATATGCCAATATAGAATTAATTAATCCCACTGATATTATAAGAGTGAGACCCATAAGATATTCCGAAGATGATATTAAAGAATTTGATACATAAATCCAAGAGTTGCTTGATCTAAAACTGATCCAAGAAAGTAAAAGTGCTCACTCAAGTCCTGCCTTTATGGTTAGAAATCATTCAAAAATAAAATGTGGTAAAGCAAGAATGGTGGTTAATTACAAGAAGCTTAATGAAAAAACTAAGTTTGACGGATATTTCCTGCCTCATAAAGAAAGCCTAATTAATAGAACCAAATGTAAAAAGATGTTTTTAAAATTTGATTGCAAAAGTGGATTTTGGCAAATTAAATTAACCAAAGAATATGTTCCATTAACTGATTTTTGTACGCTTAATGGTCATTATGAATGGCTACTAATGCCGTTTGGATTGAAAAATGCTCCTCAAATATTCTAACGAAGAATGGATAAAGTGTTTAGTAAGTTATCTGATTTTTGTATTGTCTATGTTGATTATATACTTATATTCTCTGATAATGAAAAAGATCATCTGAAACATCTTGATATTTTTGCAGAACGATGCAAAGAAAGAGGAATCTTTCTCTTTAAAAAGAAAGCTGAAATAGGAAAACAAAAAATTAGAATTTTTAGAATTAATAATTGATGCTACTGAAATCGAAATACAACCACATATCTATGAAAAAATAACTGTTTTTCCGGATATTCTTGAAGATAAAAAACAAGTTCAAAGATTTTTAGGAGTCTTGAACTATGCTGAAACGTTTATCGAAGGATTAGCCAAGCATAGGCAACCCTTCCAAAGATTGCTTAAAAAATGTGCTAAATTTGATTGGATAGAAGAACTTTATAATAAAATAAGAGAAATTAAAAGTCTTACTACTTAATTACCAAGATTGACTTTACCAACAGAAGAGGATGATTTAATCCTAGAAACTGATGCTTCAAATGCTTATTGGGGTACAATACTAAAAACTGCAACTGGAAAAATCTATAGATATGCTAGTGGAACGTTTACTGAAACACAACAACGTTATCATAGTAACCTTAAGGAACTGCTTGCTATCAAAAAAGGAATAGAAAAGTTTAGATACTTTCTTATTCCAAAAAAGTTTACTGTAATCACTGATAATACCCAGGCTAAAGGATTTATTTTTAATAAATTACCAACAAGCTCCGAATATAATAAAATGAACAGGTGGCAAACGTTTTTTCAACATTATAATTTTGATGTTATTCATCGAAGTGGTAAAAAAAATATTCTTGCTGACTTCTTATCTAGGGAGGGTCATGGAAGCTGATAAGGATTCAATTCTGATACCTTTAAGTGCTATTGAATTTATTGAGAAATACTGTTCACAAGGACATTATTTCCTAAGTGCTGTGGAAAAGCTGATACATATGTACAAAATCAAAAGTGCTAAAAAAGAGGGAAACATGGAATGCAAAGCTTCTAGTGTTAAAAAGGATGATGCCTCATCTAGTGTTTCAAAAATTGATACTAAGAATTCCAAAGCTTAGAAAAGTCAGATTGTTAATGATCTGCAAAGTGCTACTCTTATCTGTTCACCAAATCAGTATGTTAATCAAATGATGAATGCTAAGGAAACCCTTACGGTTCCTAGCTCCCCTGTTCCAAAATTTGTTCCTTTTATAAAAACTCCACAAAATCCTGTTGTCCCAGAGAAAAAATTCTCTGAAATGGCTATTTCTTCTTCAAATGCTAAAAATAGTATGCTTAGGTGTCTAAATGAAAACTTCACTCAAGAATATTTGAAGAATCTCAAACTTGCTTACAATATTCGTGTTGATAAAGAATCTTCTATTTTTCCTTTTCATGAGGAAAAATATCCCAGAATGGCCTGCTTACCTGAAACCCCAGATGATCAAATTGAAAAGATATTCAATTACGGAAATCTTGATTTCATAATTTTCGACCCAAAAACCAGTGTTGAAAAGGGAATGCCAAAGAGGGTGCAAAAAGCTATTAAAAGCTTCTGAGAACAAAGAGGATCGAAAACTGTGTTAATAAAATGTTTTAGTGCTGCTCCTGAAAAATGATATGATTTTTATCATATCATACAACTGTCCAAAAACTGTACTAATTTAATCCCTGAATACAACCCAAACCAAGTATTCAAATAAGTGCCAGAACTCTTGGAAAATGATAAAATCGAAAATTTCATTGCTACCAGCCGAGCTATGGGATTTTATGTTCTTGAGAAAAAATTGAAAAAGTTCATTATATGGGATAAAGGTTATGTTTATCCTATGAGGACAGACAACTTGCTTATAGTAACCACTGAGTGTAGCCAGTTCTACGGTGCTGCTAAAGCCTCTGCTTCAAAATGGTTAGAAATGATACAAATGATGAAATTTGCTTCTAGTGAGACAGTTAAGAAATTAACTTGCCAAATGCTTAAACATGCTGAAAGAACTTGTTCATATTACAAAGAAACCATTGAGAAAAAGATCAAATGGACAAATATAACAAGTGAAAGTGATGATGAAGTCTTAGCCTTGTAAAAACATCACAATGTAATCCATGACCAGTGTTAATAAGGACTGTTCTCCAAAATTCTGATCAAATAAAGGAGGGACCCACATGTCGGCCACCAACTACTGTTCAATCACGAGCCATGCAACTGTGCTTATCCGGACGCGTCGGTGCCACTGTTCACTACTATTAATCTTTTTGAAAAAAAATCGCATTTTACTGTGTACTTTTTGAAAGAATTGTATTTGCTTTTAGAAAAAGGTTGTACCAAACCTTATCGTTTGGTTTTTCGTTTTCAAATGTAAATTGAAGTCCGTGGGTATATAAACAGACCTTATACTTTGAGTTTAGGCAGAGTAAAAGAACCTACCTGTTTAATCTCTTGAAAAGATGTGTGTGTGAAACTTCTCCCTAGAGGAAAGTTTGTAATGATTTTCTTAGCATATTTACCCCATATCACCTGTGTAAGTTATACCTTGTTTTCTATGAGAACCTGGAGCGATTTAGGCTTAGTATTGTGTCTGGAGTCCTGTAGCCCTGTTAGCCGTTTGTGTGTGTGTTAGGAGTTTTTGGGCATTTTGGATTGACACTGAAATACTGAATCGGCCTTTAGAGGCTACGATCGTTGGTTCTAAGAGAAGACGTGGTGGACCCTTTACAAGTATAAGGTAAATTTTAGTAAGAAAATTATATACATATCACAAAGGTTGATATTTTATAGCCTGATTTTTGCAAATGAGTATTCTGTCTTTTTCAATTAAAAAAACCCCTTTCGTTAACACCTCTCACCATGAATGAAAGAAAGTTTGTAAAAAATTTCATACCTATTTTGAAGATGTTGATTTAGGAATACCTCAAAATGTTATTAAATTTCATAAAGAAATCGATGCTTTACAAAAAGCTTATCTCACGTTTATTGCTTAAAAACCTATAATAAAACTTTCTCATAATATAAATACTGCCTACGCTCAAATACAACAAGATAATAATGAAAAAAGAAGTGATGATAAAAAGATTGAAATCTTAGACATGATCCGAAAATATTTGCTTGAAATAATGGAGATTGATAGACAACAGAGTAGATCTGCTTCTAACTATAGAAATGAATGATCAATTTTTTCTGGATAAATTTATGCTTGCTTTTGATGAATTAATCATTGGAACAAAAGAAATTATTTATGCATTTTATGACCAAATAAATTATGCTATAAGAGGAATGGAAAAAATGATGGATTTAAATTATGCCTATGTCGAAAACCCCATAATCAATAGTGCTTTTGTAGATATAACATTAAGTAATTTACGAAAAATTAATTTGCTATATGAAATCTGCCGCTACCTAAAAAATATGATTGTTGGAGACTCTGGAGATCATTATCCTATTGGAGAAAGTTGTTATAGAGTTTTTTTTTCTTTTAGATATAACCGTTAATAATTTAAAAATTTTGAGTTTTTTAAAACAATAGCCAAATTAGGATTTTTGAGCTATAACCTTTCAAAAATTAAAATTTTTGAGCTTTCCATAAAAATAGCTAAATCGTTTTTTTTTTTTTTTCTTTTCTTTTCTTTTTTTTTTTCTGTTTTTTTCTTTCTTTTTTTTTTTCTTGTTTTAGTTATAGCCTTCAAAATTTGAAGATTCGCATGCATACTAATCAAGAACTTCCAAAAAAATTAATACTTTATTTTGAAGATTATGATTTATAGATTATTGTGGTATAGAAAAAAAAATCATTGAACAACAATTACAATTGTTAGAAATTTTAAGTTTCGTGTTCAATTTCATTGGTAGTTATTACCATATTTTGTTGCCGCATTTTTAGGGATGGAATGAATATAAGGTATGAACTCATTTGAGAGGGATAAATCAGTTCGCAAAATTACAAGCGTGATCGGTGCATAAAAAACCAATTGGGTTCAATTGGTAGTTTTCACAGTAAAATAGGGGTGGATGATTAGTGGCCTTTTTTTTTTTTTTAACTATATCCTATCAAATTTGAAGATTTCGAATTTTTCATTAAATTTGCAAAATCGGACCCTAGTTTTGTGAGTTATAGTTTTTTAAAATTTTAAGATTTCATTTTTTTCAAAAAAAAATAGCGAAATCGATCTTTTTTGTATGCTATATCTTTGTTTTTGTCCAAAATTTTGTTTTTTTCTCAAGTACCCTTCTTAGTTTTCTGATAAAGTGGTGTTTTTGGTGTGCTGTATAGCCTTAGGACATATTTGATAACTACTTAATTTTTAAGTGCTGAAAATTTAAAGTGCTGAATTTAACCAGTGAAATTATAAGTTCCGAATTTCTCAAGTGCTAAATATATTAAGTATTCAATTTTTTAATACTTTTACAACTTTATTTTTGAAAATATTTTCTCTCGACAACTTTCTCTCTCTCTCTCTATTTTTTTCTCAATTTAATATTTTCTCCATCTATAATTTTTTGTATATAATTTTTTTTTGTAAGATTTTACAGTATTGGTATAAAATATTGGTTGTGATAATTAGATATTTTATAGTATTAAGTGATAAGTGTTAAAAACTTAAGTGAATCACACATTACTTAAAATTTTGAACAACTTAATTTTATTATCAAACACGCTTAATGTGATAAGTATTTAATGCATACAGTGCTTAATTGCGTTATCAAACGGAGCCTTATATTATACCTAATTTTGATTTTTACTCGTCTTTACAGCTTGTAGTGTTGTGATAAAATGGTGTTTTTAGTGACCGATAGCCTTATTACAGTCCACGATTTCCAATTTTAATCAACTAGTTATTTAACTCTTCAAATTTTGTAGTTTGTTATTAAAATTAGCGAAAATGGTATTTTAAGTGAGTTATTGCCTTGCTACTGATCAGGATTTTTTTTTTTTTTTTTTTTATCAATTGCTTTTTTTATTGTACCAAATGCAAGTTTACGATTGAAGTAGCAAAACTTAGGCCCTGTTTGGTTAGTGTTCTCAACCAAACCCAACCCAACTCAACCTAACCTAAAATTTTTGGATTTGATTTTTGGAACGCGTTTGGCAAACACAAAACTCAACCCAACCCAACCCAAAAAATAGAAATTGATTCTCAAAATCCTAAAGAAACCCGAAACAAAAAAAAATTGTTTCTTTTTTTGCCTAAAAAACTCAACCCAAAGTTCTCAACTTCCAATTTCATTTGCCGGCCAACCACCACCACCCGCCGCCGTCTGCCGTCTGCCGCTGGCCGGCGATCAACCACCGTCTCCGGCCACCTCCGGCGACCGTCCGCGCCGCCGGCGTCCACCTCCGGCGACCGTCTCCGCCCACCTCCGCCGTCGCCGGCGGCCGTCCGCCCATCTCGCCGCCACCGCCGGTCGTCCGCCCACCGCCATTAGTTTTAGGATAAAATCGTTACCAAACACATTCTATTCTCAGCACAAAACAAAAATTGTCGTTACCAAACGTAATTCTGTTCCCAAAATTCTCAACCCAACCCAATTCAACTCAACCCAACCCATTCCAGTTGGGTTCAGAAAAGTGCGAACACTAACCAAACGCCACCTTAGTGTTTTTAGTGTGTTATATAGCCTCCTTAGTGTCTACATTCTGAACTTTAGTCAAGTACTTTTCGAACTCTACAACTTGTAATTTTTTGATAAAATGGTTTTTTCGTGTGCTACGTTATTGTCCCCAATTTTGAGTATTGCTCATGTACTTTTCCAACTCTAAGTTCTGTGATGGTACTGTTTTTGGTGGCTATAGTGTTATTGTTCACGATCTCTAATGTTAATCAAAAGTTATTTAACTCTTCAAACTGCAGTTTTTTGTTAAAAATAGAGAAAATGTTATTTTTAGTGTGTTCTTTACTCTACCAAATGCAAGTTTACGATTGAAGTAACAAAATATTGTATTTTTAGTGTGCTTTAGCCAAGTGTGCTATAGCCTTGTTACTTCCACAACACTTTGAATTGTTGTTGTTTTGAAGAATGTAGCTTTTTTTTTTAGGCTTAGTCTTGTTATTGTCCACAACACTCTGAATTGTAGGCATAATAATGCCACGCCCAGAACAACTTCTATAAACCAAAAGCTCAGCGAAGCCTCTTCAATGGCTGCCCTAAAGATTCAAGAGCATCCCCATGTAGACTTGCCTGTTTTTGGTGAAGTTGGAAAGCAGCAGCTGATATGAAACAGGGTTCTCACTTTAACCTTAACATTTGATGCAAATACATGGTAGGTAAAAACATGTCCCAATCAGCAAGGGAGGAGACAAATTACACACAAACACACATATTACCATATAAACCAAACCTCGATTCGTTGCTTCCTTATCATCGTAGATTCTGCTATTATATATTGACCGCTGATTTTCATCTTATTAAAATTGTCTGAATATGATCTATGATTGTCGTCCTTTGATGAGCGCTTGTAAGAAGCTTCGGCGTGTGCTTCGTCCAACTTGATGAAGAGGCCTTTCATGAAAGGAGTGTTGGTTCCATGAGTTACTAGCTCCCAATATATCGACTGCTTTCATCAGTGACTTGATCGCGTCATTTGTATATCCAAGTAACCTGCACTTACATGGAACATAATTCTTTTTGTTCTCATCCCTGAATTTTGTTCTTGAAATTTGGGAGGAACAAATCGAACTTCTTTTTTCCATTCTACTTTTCTATTTTCGTTCGAAAAATTATGGGAAAGGAAAAAGTTCATTATAATATTATTTGAGGATTTGACACTTTGCACCCCGGAAGTTTGACCAATAACTCACGTTGGTCTCTATACTTTAAATGTGAATACATGAAACCTGAAGTTTCTTAATGATCCTACTTCAATCCAAATCAATAGACTCGTCATAATTTTGAATGGCAATCCATCACCTACTCATGTGTTTCGACCCATCAATTTTCAAGAGAACCTTAAGGGCATTTTTGTCCTCTTCATTTGCCCATTACAAATTTTCGATACACAGTTGTATATATATTTATATAGATTATGTTATATCTATATTTCTGACTTCTGAGTATTTAGGCAGGATGGAGAAAGGAGGCGGAAAGGAGGAGACTGAAAATGCCTATAAAGCCCCTTAAAAACATACACATGCGCGATTTTTCGTCCAAAATTGTAATAGGGATAATGACTTATATTACAGTGGGATGATTAGGAACAAAAAGATTTTGGAGAGGAAGATAATTATTTTATTATATGTAATAATTCTATATGATAAGCCTTCACACTCCCTATTATACAGCCATAACGTTAGCTAAATTAGGAAAAATATCATCCCAATAAATGGGACGATAAAAGAAAAATAAAAACTACCAAATTAGTCAACATGATTTAAATAGAAATAATAGCTAAATAGTAAATAACAAATAATACATTAATGAAAATATTAAATATTTCAACACTCCTCCTCAAATTGGGGCAAACATATTTCGGAATCCCAGCTTAGTAAGAGTAAGAACGGAAGAACGGTTGTTGCTGGGAAAAACAAAAGAGATAGAAGGAAGGTAAGTGTTGAGCCATCAACAAAGATAACTACAACGTTAGGCGGCATATAAAGACAATTGGAACGTCAGGCGACGAACGATGACAACCAATACACCAATACGACGACAATTGGAACACCGAACGACATTCAGAGACAACTGGAACACGGGATGCAATATGACGACAATTGGAACACCGGATAACATACGACGACAACTGGAAGGCCAAACGACCAATGGCAACAACTGTAACGTCAAACAATCAACAAAATGACAAAACTAGTAAGAGTTAAAAATAACAACTAGAAAATCTACAAACTCATTGTTTTTCTAAAATATTTTTTTTTTCAAATTTTTATGCTCTTTATTTCTCATTTAAGTGTTGATAGAAGTAATTGATTTTTTTTCAACCAATTTCTTTATTATTCTCCTTAATTTCTCTAATTTTTATTATTTTAATTTATTTGAATGAATTTTAAATATTATTTATCATTAATATGGCGATTTTAATGAATTTAATTGTTATTTATTATTATCATAGTGGATTTAATTCATTTTAATTTTTTTTATATTTTTAAAATAGAGAGATTTCTCATTTAAATAAAAGATAATTTTTTACAATAAATAACAAAAAACTATAATGACTGACTTACTAGAATTTTTATTTTTAAAAAATAATTTTTTATATTTTATGTTTCTCATATGAGTGTTGATAGAAGTAATTAAAAAATATTTTGTTTGTTACGCAACCAATTTCATATACAAATCAAGCTTAAAAATGAAAAAAAATAAAAAATAATAAGAGTTAAAATAACAACTAGAAAATCTACAAATCCACTATTTTTTAAAATATTTGTTTTTTCAAATTTTTATATTCTTTATTTCTCATATAAGTTTTGATAGAAGTAATTAAAAAAATATTTTTTTATGCAATTAATTTCTTTTTTATTCTCCTTAATTTCTCTTTTTTCAATATTTTATTTTATTTGAATGAATTTTAAATATTATTCATCATTAATATAGTGATTTTAATGAATTTAATTGTTATTTATTATTATCATAGTGGGTTTAAAGAATTTTAATTTTTTATATATTTAAAATTGTGAGATTTTTCATTTAAACAAAATATATTTTTTTTATAATAAAAACAGATATAATGACTAACTTACTAGAATTTTTATTTAAAAAATAAATAAATTCTATATTCTTTGTTTCTCATATAAGTGTTGTTACAAGTAATTAAAAAATAATTTCTTTTATGCAACCAATTTCATATACAAATCGAGCTTAAAAATAGCAAAAATAATAAGAGTTAGAAATAACAACTAGAAAATTTACAAGCCCACTATTTTGTAATATGAATGAAACTATTACTGAATATAATCTTATATAAATACTTCACCAAACAATTAAAAAAATATAACTAAATGAAATAGTGTATTTATAAACGATAATAATGCCAAAAATATACAAGCCCATTTTTTTCTAATTCGAGTGAAACTATTACTTTGCAGCAAATACTCTTTAAATACTTAAAACTGTAAAAGAATATTATTTGATCCCAAAAGTAGTAAAAAATATAAATGAAAATGTATTACATAAATCAATGTTATTTAATTATCAAAATATTTTTAAAATTTAAAAATCCTGAACTAAGTACTCTTTAAATACTGAAAAAAAAATAACTAATATAAAACATAAAGTAGTGAATAATAAGTAAATAAGTTCATATAGCGGTTTTACGAATTTTTAACTTTTTTTTTTTCAAATAATAGTTTTAAAATAATCTAATAAGTCATTTTTATATTGTTTAATGGTCTTTATTATTTGGTTAACAAATATTAAAAGAAGTACAGAAAATTGAATACATTTATATGTAAATTAATAGATGGAGAAAGAATTTTATTAAATAATTGTGGATAGAAAAGGAGATGAATTTTTAAATTTTAGTGAACCCTTGTCATTTCGAAAACTTACAAATGATATTCCCTAGCATTTGGAAAATATTCGAACACACCCTTCATTTGATGTTAAATATAAAATTACTTACTTTTTCCTTCTATTATACTTTTAAAAAATTAATTAAAATTATTTAATAAAATTTTTGCTCTTATAACCCTCTAAACAATTAATGTCTTGGTCAAGTTTGATTTTTGTTTTTAAATTTTGTTTACGTAATACATTTTTAGTTCCAATTTGTTTCATTATTTTTGGGATCAAATGGTTAGAGTCTCTAAAGGCAGGATTCGTGTTTATATTTTCAGGAAATGTTTCGTTTACCGATGGAGGAGTAAAGAGCGAAGGGTCATTTAGAAAATCAGTTGTTCTTCTTTGAGGACGTGGTGTTGCAGCACTGGTAGTTTCTGGTTGGACAGGCTGAGTTGTTTGTGTACTTTGACCAGTAGTAGTTGAGTTGACAGGTTGTCTAACACCACTAGTACTTGCTTCAGTATTCATTAGGACATTTAATTCTTCTAATATTTCAATATCATCATTACTGTCTAGAGACGAGGTTTCATTATCTTCAGTATTTAAAACATAAGCTCGTCGATAGGACGGCATAGGGTATTCCCTTATTCCAATTCTTTCAATCTTTAAGTTTTCTATCAATATCTTATTATTATTTACAGCATTCATTATTTTTTCTTGATTATTTGTGATAATCGCAAGACCTTTGGGTAGTTCAGTGTTTTCATCAATTTTTTCAATAAACATTCTTAATCAGTTTTATTTTGGGCAGAATCATAGTAATCAAAAACAAAATCTTGTTTATCATAAGTTCCTGAGGATTCAGCTTCATTGTCTGAATCATTTTTTGCAGTATTTGTGTAGTGATCATGCAAATCTTTGAGTACTTTCTATTTTATAAAATCCTTGACTTCTTTAAAAAGATCAGTTTGGCTTAAAGCATAGTTTACTACAGAAAATTTTTCACAAGTTTCTTGTTTATAGACCTGTAGTCAATTTATAGCATGATATCCAAACAGAGATGATTCTGGCAAGTATACATCACGATATTTTGATAGTCCAATACTATTTGGCTTTTTATCAAATTTTTCATCATTTATAATTTCTTCAAATACTTCTTCCATATCTTCTAAGCTAAAGTATTTCTTTTTA
Source organism: Eucommia ulmoides (assembly GCA_016647705.1). Classification (NCBI taxonomy): domain Eukaryota; kingdom Viridiplantae; phylum Streptophyta; class Magnoliopsida; order Garryales; family Eucommiaceae; genus Eucommia; species Eucommia ulmoides. Next base: position 29,005,345 of record CM028332.1, on the reverse strand, counting down.
TTAACTAAACTTATTATTTAGAATAATGGAATTTATTTGAATCTAGACGGTTATATGGGAAATTTCTCCTTAATGGAAGAAATAATTACTAAATGGGTAAAATTTCTTTATACCATAGCCATATTCAAAAATGCACTTGGACACGAAGAAATTACTGGAGATCCTTTTTCAAAATGGATACCAATGACTTTCTTAGGAAATGTCAGTAATTGGTGGACTAATTTAGGAATTGCCCTCAAAAATAAACTAAGAACTGGAATTATTACCGCAGATCTCGATGCTGCTAGTACAAATGGTGATGTTGTAAAGGTCATTGGAAGATTTGAAAATGCTATTAGAAAAGAATTTTTAGGACAATTCTGGGATAGAAATGCCGAAGAAGTTAAAAGAAAATAGAAATGCCGAAGAAGTTAAAAGAAAAAATAGAATCAATGCTATAAACCATTTGATAAATATGAGAATCTGTAATATGTGCTACTTTGAAGTATATACTAATGAATTTGCGAAACATTATTACAAAGCTGATTTCAACTCCTATGAACAACAAGTCTATCTAGACATGTATTTTTCTAAACTACCTGCTCAATATGCTAGAGAATTAATAACAAGTTATAAATCTGTACCAAACTGGAAAATGGAAGATTCTTTAGGAACAAGAATGGAATATGCCCAAAGACAAATAGGTATGTGGTGTGCTACTGCTAAAAATGTTGAATTATATAGAAAAGACCATCAACTAAGACTTTGTTGTGACAACCAATCTGAAGCTCCTAAGCAATTTGGATGTCCTGATATATTTCCTAGACAAAATAGAAAGCTATTTAAAAGAAATAAATACAAGCTAAAAAAGACATTTAAAAGAAACTTTAAGCCAAAGGATCCTTTTAAATCAAAAATATTTTTTAAGAAAAAATTTAATAAAAAACCCTAAATCTCGACCAGGGATAAAAACTGCTCAAGAAAAAAACAACCAAAAACTGCAGATGCTGGGCGTGTAAAGAAATAGGTCATTATAATGTCCTAACATTAAAAATAAGCAAAATGCTAAGATAAAAGTATTCTTAGAATAAGATGAATCTGATATTAGTGAAACCAATAATATTTCTGAAATTGACACTGAGGAAGAATTTTTCTATCTTGAAGAAACTAGTGATGAATCAGGAAGTGAGTACGAGTGTTGATCTTGATATATCAATTGATACTGCTGAAAATTAGGGTGATTATAGAGCTGAAACAATTATTAATCGAAAACTACTTAAAAACGTTGGAACATTTGGAAACAATGACCTATTTCGAAAAAGTTTTTTGGATAAATTTAATAAAAAAAATATTTGCTACTACGGAGAATGTCAATTTGAAGCTGCTCTTAATACAGAAGAATCAAAAGGAAAGATTAATATCCCACTTATTAGTAGAAACATGATCAATAGACAATTAGAAAAATTAAAAAAAGATAAAGATAAAATAGGCTATATACACGTTGGTGGAATACAAATTGTTTTTAAATCTTGCTTTAGAGAATGAATTAACTTCCCAATAAAAGCGGCTGTTCTGGATAATAGAATATTTGAACGAACTGATGTCCTACTAGGCCTTGTTCATGGAAACCTTAGTCAAGGAATACTATGAATAAAAATATATCCAAAATATGCTGTTAGTATACATGAACCAAGAATAAATGAAATATTTAGTCTTGCCCATGAATGTGCTAGAAAAGACTTTATGGAAGAAGAAAGATTTACTTATTCCATAACATACCATGTTGGTTATTTTCTAAGTAATAGTCACCATAGCGATAAATTCATGAAACATGAGTTTATCGAAATTGATAAAGTATTCGAACCATTTGCTAATATTTATAAACCAGACTTAGTACAAGAAATTGATTTGCCTGCTAATTGGAAACTAAATATCAATAAAAAACCTGATCTTAATATTGCTAGATTGTCAGACTTTAGCAACTCTGGAAAAACTAGAAGAATATTACCTGATCTCGACGATACTAATAACTTTGGAAAAATTAAAAAGATTTCTTCTTTAAAAATAATTGGTGGAGAGATAGGAGAATGTTCTATAGATAGACGAATGATAGAAAAGAAAGTTGATGTTCCAATCTACAAGATTAAAGTAAACTACTTCAATGGATATAATTTAAAAGAAGTAGAAGCCCTAATAGATACTGGTGCATCTGTCAGTCATATATCTCCTTATAAGATATCTGATGAAATGCCTAAAAATACGCTAAAAGAAGTTTATGTCTACAAAAATCTTAATAGATTCAAGCATATGATAACACATACTGCTGAAATCCCTTTAATCATTGGAAACAAATAATTGTTATTCTCAATACATTTAGATAAAGATGAAAAAAATGAAATTGTTACTAGGAAATAACTTTCTTGACCATTGCTACCCTTATAGAATTACCTATAATACAATAATGCTTACCATAGGAAATGAAGAAGTACATGCTGCAAGAATTATATGAGAAATCCTATATTTTTCAAAATTGGAATTGTTATTAACAATAATATCGTTTACATACCCTGTCTTTTGGACACTGGTGCCGATATTTGCTTGATGAATAAAAATGTGTTACCACATAAGATGTGGAAAAAGACTAAAAAATTAACCATAAAAGCAAAAGGGTTTGAAGGAAAGTCTTTAGACTTAAATATCATTGCTACCAATACAATGATACTATTTGGAGATCGATATATTAGAATCCCACTAATATATCAACAAAATACAATAGGAGTATTAATGCTATTAGGAAATAATTTCTTAAACTTTTTCAAGAAAACCTGCTTTACTCAAAAACTTGTTGAATTTTTAACTCCCTGCTCACACTGGATAAAATTACCACGCACTAATAACATAAACATCGTTTATACGCAAAAACGTGGTGGTATCTATCTCTGCGTGAATGATATATTTGAAAAATTTACAAATAATTTTGGTGAAAATCCAACTGCTTTATGGGAAATAGATAAAACGTACGCTATCATAGAATTAATCAATCTTGCTGATATAATCCGAGTAAAACCTATGAGATATTCTAAAAATGATATCAAAGAATTTGATGAACAAATCCAGGAACTGCTAAATCTAAAACTAATACGAGAAAGCAAAAGTCCCCACTCGAGTCCTGCCTTTGGTTAGGAATCATTCTGAAATTAAACGAAGAAAAGCCAAAATGGTGGTTAATTATAAAAAGCTTAATGAAAATCAAGATTTGATGGATATTTTCTACCCCATAAAGAAAGCCTAATCAATAGAACCAAGGGTAAAAAGATTTTCTCAAAATTTGACTGCAAAAGTAGATTTTGGCAAATAAAATTAACAAAAGAATCTGTTCCGTTAACTACTTTTAGTACACCCAATGGCCATTATGAATGGCTAGTTATGCCGTTTGGATTAAAAAATGCTCCTCAAATATTCCAAAGGAGGATGGACAAAGTATTTGGTAAGATGTCTGACTTTTGTATTGTATATGTTGACGATATACTTATATTCTCAAATAATGAAAAATATCATTTAAAACATCTTAATATCTTCGCAGATCAATGCCAAGAACGAGGAATCTTGTTATCTAAAAAGAAAGCTGAAATAGGAAAACATAAAATAGAATTTTTAGGACTAATAATTGACGCCACAAGAATTTAAATGCAGCCTCATATCTGTGAAAAGATTACTGCTTTCCCTGATAATCTGGAAGATAAAAAATAGGTTCAAAGGTTTCTAGGAGTTTTAAACTATGCTGAAACATTTATTGAAGGACTAGCTAGGCATAGACAACCCTTTCAAAGACTCCTTAAAAAAGGTGTTAAATTTGAATGGACAAAAGAACTTTCTAATAAAATAAAAGAAATTAAAAATCTTACTGCTTATTTACCTAGATTAACCTTACCTTCTGATGAAGATGATTTAATTCTTGAAACAGATGCATCTAATGCCTACTGGGGTGCTATTTTAAAAACTGCTACTGGAAAAATTTGTAGATATACTAGTGGAACATTTACTGAAACACAACAACACTACCACAGCAATCTAAAAGAATTACTTGCAATAAAAAAGGGAATAGAAAAATTTAGATATTTTATCATTCCAAAAAAGTTTACAGTTGTTACAGATAATACCCAAGTCAAAGGATTTATATTTAATAAATTACCAACTAGTCCTAAATATAATAAAATGAATGGGTGGCAAACTTTTTTTCAACACTATAATTTTGATGTTATTTATCGTAGTGGTAAACAAAATGTTCTTGCTGACTTTTTATCCAGGGAAGGTCATGAAAACTGACGAGATCCCAGAGATCTCAATCGAGATCCCCTTAAGTGTTGTTGAGTCAATGGAGAAATATTGTTCGCAAGGACACTATTTTCTCAGTGCTGTTGAGGAACTAATTCATTTGCACAAAAGCAAAAGTGCTAAAAGAGTAAAAGAAATGGAAGGCCAAGCCTCCAGTGTTAAAAGGGATGATTGTTCATTCAGTGTTTCAAAAGATGATGTTAAAAAAGATGATTGCTTATCCAGTGCTCCAAAAATCGAAACTCCAATAAGCCAAGTCATTGACAACCTGAAGAAAGTTACTCTTATCCACTCTCCCAATCAATATGTTGATCAAATGAAAAAAGCAAAGGAAACCCTTACGATTCCTAACTCTCCTATTCAAAAATTTGTCCCTTTCATAAAACCCCCACATAATCCTGTTGTCCTAGAAAAGAAATTTGTTGAAGTGGCTTCTTCTTCTTCTAAGGCCAAAAATAGCATGCTCAAATGTCTAAATGAAGATTTTTATCAAAAGTACATCGATAACCTCAAAATTGCTTATCAGATTCGAGTAGATGAAAACTCTGCTATCTATCATTTCCATGAAGGGAGATATCCTAGAATGGCCTGCTTACCAGAAACCTCTGCTAAAGAGATAGAAAACATGTTTGATTTTGGATATTTAGACTTTGTTATCTCTGACCCAAGAACCAGTGCTGAGAGGGGATTGCAAAAGAAGGTGCAAGAAGCTATCAAAAGCTTCCGTGACCAAAGAAACCAGCATACCATTCTGATAAAATGTTTTAGTGCTGCCCCCGAAAAAGGACATGACGCTTATCATATTGTCCAGTTGTCAAAAAATCGTGCTAATCTGATACCTGAATATAACCCTAATCAAGTGTTTAAAGAAACGCCTGAACTCCTAGAGGATGGAAAACTTGAACATTTTATTGCTACAAAGAGAGCTTTGGGTTTTTATGTCCTGGAGAAAAAACTAAAGAAATTCATCGAATGGGATAAAGGGTATGTTTATCCTATGAGCACTGATAACTTGCTAATATTAACCATTGAATGTAGCCAATTTTATGGTGTCGCAAAAGCTTATGCTATAAAATGGTTAGAAATGATACAAAAAGTGAGATTCTCAGCAAGCCCTACTGTTAAAAAATTAGCCTGCCAAATGCTCAAACACCCAGAAAGAACGTGTGATTACTGTAAAAAGACTGTTGAAAAGAAGATAGCTTGGGCAGACATCAATGGTGAAAGTGACGAAGAAGTGCTAGTACTATAGAACGTCTCAATGTAGATACCCGTGAAAAAGGTTTGGAATCATGTGCTGAAATATGCTGATCAGACAAAAAGGGATCCGTATGTCGGTAACTGTTCATTCACGAGAAGGGTTACTATGTTTGTCCAGAAGTGTCGGCGCTACTATGCTGCTACTGTGCTGAAACTGTTCATTCACAAGATATGTTACTGTTCTTGATTAATACTGTTTACTTTTGAAAAAAGTAATACCCATGATGTATTACTTTATATCTGAGAGGAAGACCCGTGTGTATATAAACGGGTTCAAGTCTTTTAATTAGGCAGAGTTGAACAACCCACCTCTGAATTCCCTGTAAAAATGTGTTTGTAAACCCCTCTCAGGAGGAAAGTTTGCTATATATTATGAAATAAAGTGTTTAGTGTTTCAAAAATATGTGTTACGTTTTCCTTAGCTTATTTACCCATATCACTTGTAAGGATCTTATCCTACCTTTTATTAGAACTTAGAACGATTTAGGCTTGGTATGGTGTCTGGAGTCCTTCAGCCCTATTTGCCAGAGTTAGGCGTTTTTGGGTACCATGGATTGACACTGGAATACTGAAGCGGCCTTTGGAGGCTACAATCGTGGGTTCTAAAAGAAGACATGGTGGACCCCCTACAGGTATAAAGTAAAGATTGGTAAGGAAAAGATATACATATCACGAAGCCTAAAAATTTTATCATAATATTTGCAAATGAGTACTCTATCTTTTATAACAAAAAACCTCTTTTTACCAGAAATCTCTCACCATGAATAAAAAAGAATTTGTGAAGAAATTTATACCTGCTTTTGAAAGTATTGAATTAGGAACGTCTGAAAATATTATCAAATTTCATGAAGAAATTGAAGCCTTACAATGTGCTTATCTTACTTTTGTTGCTGAAAAACTCTTAATACAACTTTCCCCAAATATCGAAACAGCCTATGCTCAAATACAAAGAGATAATAATGAAAGAAGAAGTGACGATAGGAAGATAGAAATTCTAAACAAAATTAGCAAATACCTGCTTGAAATTATAGAAACTGATAATCCTACAAGAAGAGAATCATGAATGATCAATTTTTTCTAAATAGGTTTATGTTTGATTTTGATGAATTAATTATTGGAACAAGAGACGAAGTTTATGACTTTTATGATCAAATAACTTCTGCAATTAAAGGAATGGAAAGATTGCTAGATTTAAGCCCTGCATATTCTGAGGTTCCTTTTATAAATGAATCCTTTATTTGTATTAGAACAAGTAATTTGAGAAAGGCTAATTTGCTTTATGCTATTCAGTTATATTTGAAAACTTTAATTGGCGGTAATTATGGTGATTATTGCCCTGATGGAGAATTACGTGTTAAAAAAGAGTTTTTTGTTGAATTTTCTTCTGTTGGATATTCTGCTAATTCTGTTAATTCCGCTGTCGGCTCCGCTGACCCCCAAGTACCATTTCCATTATCAACCATAGGTAACAGCTTAATGAATTAATGGCTTCCACTTCTTCACTCTCTCCCTTTGATAAGCCCTAACCACAAAATCAGCGCATTAGAATGGCATAAAGCACTCTTCGAGCGAGTGTTAGCTCCAATTACAAGAAGAGAAAGAAGAAATTCAGAATAAATTAAAGAATTAGAGAGGAAGAAGAAGAACTAGAGAGAAAGCTCCATCAATTTCTTATTATCCCCTCATGCACTCAAAAGCTATGTATATATAGCTTCACATACCCTTCAAGCTAACAACCTAACCAACCCAACAAAATAACAAATAACAAACAACTAACAAAGTCAATAACAAACTAACAAGATGGAAAATAGAAGGTTCCATTCCTAAACTTGAGATTTGGCAGGGTTGAGCAGGGTCGTATCATTCTCCAGTTCTTGAAAACCACCTTATCCTCAAGGTGCACATCAGGGTAGGCCCAACACAGAAAAGAGACTCACGATTTAGGGAAGCCTGTGATACAATCCAAGTGCCGATTTATTGTGGCGGTAAAATGCGAACAAAGCGCTCCAAAATGTTTCCAGTTGTACTCAATCATGGCATTCCATGCTAAAGAATGTCGAGGCATTTGGGAGAACAAGTGGCGTGCATTCATGTGCATTTGAGAGAAAACAACAAAATTTTCAGGTTCTTTAGGTCTCTCGGCACCCTTCAAATATCCCCCAGGATCATGAGTATCATTACCCAAGAAAACAGCACCCAATCGTTCAACCATCATATCATCAACATCACCGACCAGAAGAGATTCCTTCGTCAGGGCCAGCAAAATTTTCCGCTGTGCTAACTGGTTCATATATACCCAGTTGACTCCACGCTTCAGAGTAGATATAACAGCATTATGAGCTTCAAGGGCTGCATTATATATAAATTTTTGGTCACTTGTAAATTTCTTGTTCACAGGGAAAGAACAAGTTATGTCGGAACCATAAAAATGGAACTCAGCCCCTATATCTAACAATGTCATGTCTCCATCTTGCATTGTCTTATCATTTGGAGCTGCTGCATGACCATAGTGCAAAACAGAACTGTTATCACCAGTGTCACATTTGCATGTATATGAACAATGCCTACAACCCTCAAATTCTGCTGGTCGTGAAAAATTGTTGCCATCGGTGGTTAACCCATGTAAGATAAACAACAAAGGCGTTTCTGATCCCTGGTATTGAGCATGCAAAACTTGAACAATCTCATCTAATTCAGTATTTCCACAAAATCTCCATATAAACACCCCAAAACCAAGTGTGTTGACGCTCACCCTGCTTTCAATCATTTCATCGAACACCTTGTGGGCGACTTCGATGTTCCCTCTGGTGCCGTAGCCATGGACGTCGACTTCGAACTGCCTCGTCAATAAAGAATCTGTTATAAAATTTGCAAGATCAAGGCAATGAGTCTTACCACTTTCCCACGGAAGCATTTCATAAATATTGAAAGGAACCACGGCCCAGTGACCCAGGCCCCCTGAACTCCCAGGTAATCCAGATGATTAACCAATTTAGGAAATCTCTTGCGCACCAACTCCTCAAATACCAGCTGGTCGACCTGAGATTCTATCATTTCTCTTTGGGGAGTTTCGTCGAGCAGTGTCCGTGCATCATCGAATTCGCCGCACTTCCCGTAGAATTCCATGAGCTTTAGATTCACCGATTGGTCGGTAATCAATCCGAGTTTCAAAGCGTGGCCGTGGATTTGTTTTCCCTCGTCCAAAGCCGATTGAAACCCGTACGCCTTGAGAACCGAAGTGGTCGTGATACGTCCAAACTGTAATATTTTCGGGACCTCCACTTTCATGTAGGGGAGCACCGGAGAGATATCGCAAATATCAATCTTCTCAATGGAGGAATGGCGAGCCACCTCACGCAAGACACCACCGTCTCCTCCTCCAATAACCAAAACCTTCTTAGGGTTGGGAATGGAGCAAAGAGGGAGATGAGTGATCATTTCCTGATAGGCACATTCATCCCTCTCGGTGAATGCTTGTGGCAAATTAGCAGCATGCTTTTGCATAGTCAGATCAATCTCAAGCACCAACGACGCATCAATCACTTTTGGATCCTTCTCTACAATGAGTTTTGCACTAGTGGAGTCAAGAAGCCCATGACTTCTGACAGCAGCTGTGTTGGTTTTGGAATCAGCAGAATTCCAAGCTTTAGTTTCATCGACCTTGATCGACTCGATACTGGACGGCTGTGATCAAACTGTGACCTTGTTCATCAAGTCTTCAAAGGCCGTTCGAACATCTGCTACTGTAGTCATCTTGGTAAATTTGGAGAGGTTACCTTGATGGCTGGTGACTCCAAACGAAGTGCCTTGCGATCCATGGAGCTGAATTTAGGATCGTAAAATCTCGGTCTGAGCCTAGATATGAGCTTGGATAGCAATGGTCCAATCCTCGAGCTGAACCTGGATCGATTTCAGAATTGCGAGTACCTCGGATTGCGCCATGGCAAGAACAATGAAAGCACCAATGATATGCCCTAACCGCAAAATCAACGCATTAGAATGGCATAGAGCACTCTTCGAGCGAGTGTTACCTCCAATTACAAGAAGATGGAAAATAGAAGGTGCCATTCCCGAACTTGAGGTCTGGCAGGGTTGAGTAGGGTCGTATCACTCTTCCTTGCTTCTAAATACTTGTTTATGTGTTTATTTATTTTGTGTTCTAGCTGCTTACCCAATGCTGTTCTAGTATTTGAGGGAAGATTTGCAGTAGTCCGTGCTGTGCAACCGTTACCCAAAGGTACTGAGGTAACATATGCTTTCTCGGTTGCCCAAAGGTACTGAGGTAATATATGCTTTCTCGGTTAAAGTGGTTGGTCTATGTGAGGAAGGTCAATGATCAGTTCAAAGGTAGATTAAATATAGTTCTCATGTGGGCAATAGGACATACTACATAGCTCTATTAGCAATGATACTTGATAGAAAGATAGCATGTCTAAGAATCTTTAGATTGGAAAGCATAAAGTTATTACGAGTAACTTTCAAGAATTTTGTTGTAACTGGTGCATATCTGTGACTGTTTCTAAATGTATTGATAAGTTACATAGAGATGGCTGGAAGCACTATGACTCGACAAAAGGCCAAGTATTATTTCTCTTGCAATCATCTCCGCCGTGTAAAAGTGGTATAATTTTGTACATATTTCTTTTAAAATCTGGGTTTTTAATTCTTTTAGGAAAAAACAGCTTCATGTTTCTGCCACTGAATGTTGGCCATTCTTTCTTAAAGGGCCAGTATGATGATATTCGAGAGAGTGCGATACTGGAAGGTTATAGATGCAGGGATGAGGGATGTAATGGTTTCTTGCTTTGTGATTCGGGTATGTCTTCTGGTGGGAGGGTAGGTCTCCACCTTATTGAAAACTTTTATTTTATTCTTTACTTTTTTAGTCTATTTTTTACAATTTTCTGCTTGGGTTTTGGAGATGCAGAAAATAGAGGGTTCATATGCCAACATGTGGACTTCTTAGGGATAAGGAAAAAAAATAGAGTATTGCTACTGAAGTGAATTCAATGTCAGAAAAAGCTTCCAAGTTGCTTACTACTGGGCGTATCCTTTTTGTTTCTTGTCTTACAAGAACAAGTAAATGAGTTTTTCACTCAATAAAGCTTGGTTTAACCTCACAGAAGATAACATTTCCACCAAAGTTTTTCTGTTGCATGCGATTGAGCAGATATTTCTTCAAAACGGACAGGAAAAAAATTGTTAACCTTAGCAGCATTCAGATAAAACACAAGCTTTTCATATGTTTAAGACGATTGAGAAGCTCCAAGTGAAGCTATGCCATCCATTGTCAATCAATCTTCTGAAAACTATGGAGACTCTTTTAAAGGTCTGTTGTGAGATTGTACAAGTGACACTGCAGAATCATTGTGTTGAATACTTCTGTGCATAATCAAGTCTTTTTTAGTATCTTTTGTTTCTTTTAACTGATAATACATCAGTCTTGTTTGCCAGAACCATCTTACAGTTATTATCCGAATACTCGCTTCTATGTTCTGGTATTATTTGTGCAGAATATTTATATTATATATTTTATAAGTTCGATGAATGAAATAACAGTAATGTAGGTGCTGATGGAGCAGAAAGAATGGAAAGAAGCACTATCATACTGCAAATTGACCATTCCAGTTTACCAGAGCATGCAGTCCCTTCGGCCTATAAATGGTTTTTATGTTGGAATCAACATAAGAATCATGAAAGTCTTTGTCTCCTGTTGCAAATTTGTCTAGGTTTTCTGATCATCATACTGTCTGAATGTGCCTATTTCGTTGCAGGGGTATATCCAGGGTTCCACCCATTGCTTGGACTATAGTATTATACATGCGGGAAGCTTGAATGCTTAGACTAATTGCTTTATTTCTTACTTCTCCTCTTCCCCTCTCCGGGCATGTAGGTCCTCTTCCATGTTCAAATTAGGCCCCCTATTTTGAAGCAAGCTTAAGTGAAAATGCAACTTATCTTATTTGAGGAAATGTTGCAAATTCAACTCGATGAAATAGTAAGGGGTTTTTACAATTTGTACCCCTAAAGTTTTACCAAAATCTCACTTTGGTCCTCATGGTAATTACAATTTGAACAGATAACACCTTAAAATTTCTATTGAAATATTTAATATTTCCATTAATGCATTATTTCTTATTTAGTATTTGGCTCTTACATAATAATAAAATATTCTCTTCCTCATCTAAAATCCCTTTTCGTAAAGTTGGAGGAAAAAATAAAAATCCTAACATGCTCTGGTGGGCTACTGCCCAAAAGAACAGCCACCACTGCTACTACAGCTCTATGCTGTCAAAATCTGTTGCCGTAGCCCTTGTTATCCTTTTTGTGCCCTTGCCCTAGCTACTTTTAGTTCTCCTGATCCGTAACCCTCCTGTTTAGATTTGTAGGCTTGCCCTAGCTCCATTCAGAGGTATTGTTTGTGTCCTTGTTTGTTCTGCGGCAGGACTGCAATCTCCTTCACCTCATGTTTGCCCTCCTATTTGGCCATCTCTCTCATGATGATTGTCCAACATTCCAATTGTCACCGTTCTTTGTCAGGTGATGTAGTTGTTATCATTGGTTGCCCGACATTCTAGTTGTGTTCGTATGTTGTAGGCGTTCCACTTGTCATCGTTGGTTGCATGTTCTAGTTCTCGTGGTTGTTCGACTGGTGTTCCAGTCGTTGTTGTATGTTGCTTAGTGTTCCCGTTGTCGTTGTTGATTGCCTGGTATTCTAGTTATTCTCGTATGTCGTCTAGTGTTGCAATTGTGGTTGGTGGTCACTTGTTGTTCCAATTTATCTTTTGCATAAATTAGTGAATGAGTATAAAGAAACACAAATGATTGAAACATGAAATTCAACTAACAAAATCTTAAAGTCTCAAAGCATAGTTCATACAAAGCTATTCAAATTCCCTTAGATAGAAAAAATCTAACCAAGCATGTTCATATTATCCAACAAAATATCCATAACTAAATCCAAACATAAACCATGGTTCACCAATAATCAACAATAAAAAATCTCAAGTTTATCATGCACAAGAAGTAAAAGAGAAAAGAAGATGGGAAAACTAGAATCGGAAAAGCTCCAAGATTCTTCAATCTTCAAGCAAGACTCTAATCCTCAAGCTAGCATCCCAAATCTGCAATCTCTCCTGTTCATCTCTGCCAAAAGTCCATTCCAAACCTCTCCAACCCTCTTTCTGTACCGAAAACATCGGCCAAATATGCCTCAAAATGTGTCAGATCTGCAAACACGCGCTACAGCGGAGCTGGCCTCACAGCAGCGCCGCCTCAAAGTCAATAGGCGTTGCTTTTTTCGTCAAAAGGGTCCACGTTGCAATGGGAAGGGATCTCGCTTGAGCGCCAAAACGGAAAAAGGAATCCCACAGCAGCGTTGTCTGATCTGCCTAGCTGCGCCGCTACGCTACTTTTTGTCTATTCTTGATTTTCTGTTTTTCTGAATACCTACACCATAAACCAAAAACTATAAAAAAAAAAAAAAAAAAAAAAAAAAAAAAAAAAAAAAAAAAAAAAACAAAAAAACTAACAATAAATTCACTAAAGTTCACTCAAAACTAAGACTTAATTATGAAGATATAATGATGAAAAATTAATTTATCAGTCAATCATTATAGTTTTTTTATTATTAATTGTAAAAAATTATCTTTTATTTAAATGAAAATTTTCACCATTTTAAACATATGAAAAATTAAAATGAATTAAACCCACAATGATAATAATAAATAATAATTAAGTTCATTAAAATCACTATATTAATGAAAAATAATTATTTAAAATTCATTTAAATAAAATAATAAAAAAAAATTAAGGAGAATTAATAAACATGGTTTTATTGGCTCTCATTCATTCTCAAGTATAGACTTCCAATTATTAGTTTTACATATAGATATAGATGTGTATGTCATTTCTAACTCATGTACATGAAATGTCGCATAAAAAGGAAATCTATTTTTTCATTACTTTTATAAACATTTATATGAGAAACAAAGTATACAAAAAGTCCAAAAAAGATTTTTTTTTTTTTTTAATTGAAAAATCTACTATGATTTTTTATTATTATTTTTTTTAAAATTATATTTTATCTAAAAGGGAAATCACATTATTTCAAATATAAATATATATATATATATATATATATATATATATATATATATATATATATATATATATATATATATTAAATTCATTAAATCCACGATATTAAGAATAAATATAATATTTAAACTCATTTAAATCAAATAATAAAGAGAGAAATTAAGGAGAATAAAAAAATAATTTTATGGGCTCACATTCATTCTCAACTATAGGCTTCCACTTTAGGTTTAACATATAGACATATAGACATATATATAGGTGTGTATGTCATTTTTAACTCATGTACATGAAATGTTGTATAAAAAGGAAATCTATATTTTTTTTTAATTACTTTTATAAGTATATGAGAAACAGAGAATATATAAAAAGTCCGATTTTTTTTTTTTTTAAATTAAAAAATATGGTTTGATTTTTTATTATTTAAAATTATCTTTTATCTAAAAAGGAAATCTCATTATTTCAAATATACAAGAAATATTTTAAATTCATTAAAACCACTATATTAATTATAATTAACAATTAAATTCAAACTATTATTGAATTAGGAATAAATATAATATTTAAAGTCATTTAAATAAAATAATAAATGGAGAAATTAAGGAGAATAAAAAAAAGGATTTTATGGGCTCTCATTCATTCTCAAGTATAGGTTTCCAATTTTAGGTTAACCAGTTTTATGCGGGTCTAGAAAAAATCATATCAGTATATATTTTTTAATTGAATATTACGGGTACAACAATTGATTGTTTAATTTTATATTTAATTTATCTTATGAAAGTATGAAAAAAAAAATAATGCTGAAAAATAAAAATAAAATTGTAAGGTAAAAAACAAATAATGTCAATTAACCTCTGAAATAATTATTGTTCATCACTCACATTTATTTTTAGAAAATAGTATATAATATGTAAATAATCTTCTAGATGATTTTTAAAATTTTCTATTTTCTTTAAATAATAGTTTTAAAATAAGTTAATAGGTCTTTTTTTATATTATTTAAAAGTTATATATAACTAACTGATGGAGAGAGAGAATTTTATTTTATTAAATAGTCGGAGAGGGAGAGAGATATAAAGAGATAAGGTTACGTATAATTAGTTATAATGAAAACAATCTTCAATTAAAATATGAATAAAATTAAAGCGAATAGTTATTGTCATTAGAAAAACTTACAATGATATCCCTTGTTATTTTGAAAAATATCTCCAATCCTCACTTCTTTTGATATTAAATATAAAATTACATATTTATCCTTAATACTATATTATTTTAAAATTAATTAAAACTATCTAATAAAAAATTACTCTTATAACCCTCTTAAAAGAATTACAATTTTGGTTTTTAAAATCAGTTTATGTAAATATATTTATAATTTTTTTAATACTTTTGGGATCAAATGATGGTTACTACATTTTTTTTAAGTGTTTAAAAAGTACTTTGTGCTGATTTTTTAGAATTTAAAATTATTATGAGAATTAAAAATTGTTGATTTATGTAATACATTTTTTATTCTAACTTTTTTGGGGATTAAACAATAGTTTTTTGTGTGTTTTGAATACTTAAAGAGTACTTGTTGCTGAAATTTTTAAATTTAAAATTACTCTAAAATTAAATATTTTTTTATCTATGAAATTTAATTACACTTCATATATAAGTTGTTTAATTTAATTATTTGGTAAAGTTTTCATATGAGATTTTATTTACTAATATTTTCACTCGATTAAAAAATATTAAGCTTGTGGATTTTCTATTTGTAATTATAATTATTTTTTGAAATTAAAATAATTATATATTTTAATATTATTATTATTTTTTATTTTTTTATTTTTTTGTGAAATTTTCGAAAGACTTGAAAGAGGCTTATTGATGAAAAAAGAAAAAGGGAAAAAAAAAAACCATTAGAACTTAGGACGAGGTAGTAATAATTAATGAAAAAAAAATGAAAACTCACCAAAAGGCTTGAAGGAGTCATTCTCAAACCTCATTAAAAGTTTCTCTCCTTCCACTTTTATATATTAGTATTAGATTAGATTTACATATAGATATAGATATAGCTGTGTTTGTCATTTTTAAGTCATGTATATGAAATGTTGCATAAGAGGAAAAATCTAATTGTTTTCATTAGTTTTATAAACGCTTATATGGGAAACAAAAAATATAAAAAGTCCAAAAAGAAAATATTTTTTTTAAATTGAAAAATCTTGTATGATTTTTTATTATTTTTATTTTAAAAATTATCTTTTATCTAAAAGGGAAATCTCATTATTTCAAATATAAAAAAATTTATATATATTTTAAATTCATTAAACCCACTATATTAATTATAAATAACAATTAAATTCAATCAAATTATTATATTAAGAATAAATATAATATATAAACTCATTTAAGTAAAACAATAGAGACAGAAATTAAAGAGAATCAAGAAAAATGGTTTTATGGTCTCTCATTCATTCTCAAGTAAGTTTCCAATTTTAGGTTTTACATATAGATATCGATATTAGATATATTTGTCATTTTTAACTCAAGTATATTAAATGTTGCATAAAAGGGAAAATCAATTTCTTTTCATTACTTTAAAAACAATTACATGAAAAACAAAGAATATAAAAAGTCCAAAAAAGTTTTTTTTTTTTTTTTTAAATTAAAAAATCTAGTATGATGTTTATTATTGATTTTAAAAATTATCTTTTATTCAAAAGGGAAATCTCATTAATTCAAATTTAAATATATATATATATATATATATATTTCAAATTCAATAAACCCACTATATTGATTGTGAATAACAATTAAATTCATTCAAATCACTATATTAGGGATAAATATAATATTTCAACTCATTTAAATAAAATAATAAAGAGAGCGAAATTAAGGAGAATCAAGAAAATTTGTTTTATGAGCTCTCATTCTCAAGTATAGACTTCCAATTTTAGGTTTTACATATAGATATAAATATAATGATATAGATGTATTTGTCATTTTTAACTCATGTATATGAAATGTTGCATAAAAAGAAAATCTATTTTTTTTTCATTACTTTTATAAACACTTATATGATAACAGAGAATATAAAAAATCCAGAAAAGAGAATTTTTTTTTTTTAAAACTAAAAAATCTAGTATGATTTTTTATTATTTATTTTAAAAATTATCTTTTATTTAAAAGATAAATCTCATTATTTCAAGTATAAAAAATGAATTAATTCATTAAACCCAATGGGTATTAATTATAAATAACAATTAAATTCACTTAAATCACTATATTAACAATAACTATAATATTTAAACTCATTCAAATAAAATAATAAAGAGAGAAATTAAGGAGATCAAGAAAAATAGTTTTATAGACTCTCTTTTATTCTCAAGTATAGTCTTCCAATTTTAGATTTTACATATAGATTTTCTCAACATTCAGCATTTAACCATTATTACACAAACCATCCCCTAAAATCAAGTAAGCGGACATTTGGCAAGACACTCTTCAAAGTCAGTGTAGCAAGGTTTGTTAAACACGTAGCAATAGCAAGCATCTGGACGTCCACAATATGTTGATTAGCAAACTCCTAAATTTATCTTTTCTTCATTGAACTTGTCTCCTTTTGAATATGATTTCACCCCATTTTCTCCATTGTTGAAGTCCTTCTCAAATCTTTGACCTAGGGAGAGAAACAAAAAACAAGAAAGAGAAAGTAAATCTCTACTTAATCTTAATTGAATTACCTATATATTTTAATTGTACGGTAAGATGTTTCCAGGACAACTTAAATGCATTTCGATTAATTATCTCCCCAGACAATCTTAAGAGTGCGCTCTTCTACGTCAGGTTAGTGCATTCAAGATTTAATTTAAGATTTAATTGTAAGATTTGACTCTCCTAGGGAGCACTCCATGAATTGCATATATATATATATATATATATATATATATATATATAACATGTTCAATTGTATATGCAAAATCTATATAGTTAGAAATTTCAAATAAATGGTTTGCAAATCTTTCATATTTTCTAAAAATTATAATTTATCCATGGAAATAGAGGGTAAGAATTAAAAAACAATACATAAAAGAATTGAAAAAAAAAATACACATATTAATTTACAAATCTTTTTTTTTTTTTTTTGGAAATCCTTGCTAATACTAACAAATTGTGCAGGTCCAAAACTAGTTAAATTTTATTAATAGAAATATACTTACTTTTTTTTTTCTAAACCCACATTGTGCGGGTCCAAAACTAGTATCTTGTTACAATCCAATTACAATAATAATTTTGTAATCTATTATGATCCAAAAAAAAATGAAAACAATTATGGAATGAAAAATAGATAGTTGTTTGGCATACTTACATTCATGATGAGGGAAAACGGTAAAAAGGACCAAGAAAACGAGAAACAAGAAGCATCCACGATTAAAGCTTGCCATTGAATAATAATACGATAGTCTTCTTTCTCTTCTCTGTTTTTTTTTTTTTTTTCTTAGCACAGAGTTCTTTATAACTTAGCCACCAAGATTGTTGATATATTTGGAAATAAGTATATCTTAATTTAGAAATTAACCAAACGTTTAAAACATTGATTTTACTTTTTGGTAATTGATTGATTCCATTCCACCCTTTCCATATGCGGTCTTTTGAATAATTAATTACGGGATACATCTATATTAATTTGTCGTTGAAATATGTAAATATTCTTCTTAATTGTCTCTCTTTCCTTATTCGAACTTCCCTTATTTCAACATTTTTGAAAATCCTTTAATTCCTCTTACCCTAATTTTTATTTTAGCCTCCAAAACAAAATCACCACATTCCCCTTTAGCACAACCCTGTCCCCATCTCTTTTTGTTGTCCTATGTATCAAACCAGCTATTTCCCACCCCCACATCGCCATCGAACCCAGACGCCACCCTATCTCGAACCAGCTTCGGTGTTTATCGTTGCTCTTCATCTACACCCTCTATGGTGTAAACAACCACCCATCATCCTCCTTTGATTAGGACAGATCTGGCTAACTTCAATCTATCTAGATTTATTTTTAATTTGTGTTTATGTTTTTGTTCTAGCTGCACAATACCTAATTCTTCTCCAAGCCCTAGCATGTTTGGCTTTTGTTCAGGTTGCAAACATGATTAAGCAACTTTTTTGGCATGCAAGGAAAGGAACTTTCAATCATTGTCAATTTTTGCATATGAGCAAAAAGATTGAAATAAAAAATAGGGAAAAAGACCTTTTTGGTCCCTGAAAGATGGCGAAAGTGTTCAATTGGCCCCTAAGATTTGAAACTCGACACATTTGATCTCAACATTTTAAAATTGTTCCAAATTGGCCCTTAGGTCGGGTTTGGGTTGGGTTCCGTTAGTAAAATTTGAGGGAATTGGATGGAAAAAGTCACGTGACAAGCACATGACGTTTGGCCAAGGGTACATGCGTCATTTCATTCTTATTAATTTAGTGGAGTCTATTTGCATATGTTGTTAAACTAAGGGGGTCAAAATGTTTTTTCCTAAACCATTTTCTTCTTTTTTTTTTTTTTTTTTTTTTTTTTTGTCTTGTTGGCTCCTCATACCCTCCGTTTCTCTGCACCACCGAGCACCACCACGCCACCACACAACCGCCTCTACCATTGTCGTCTGCTTCTTCTTCACCATCCTCCATCGTCTGCTTCTTCTCCATCCTACATCGCCGTCGTCTGCTTCTTCTACATCCTCCATCGCCTTCGTCTGCTTCTTCTTTGTCCTCCGTCGCTGTCGCCGTCATCCGCTTCTTCTCCATCCTCCATCGCTTCAACTGTCATCATCTTCGTTGTCTGCTTAGCATCGAAATTGAAACGATTTCGATTTCGAAATGGAAACTAGGCTTTCGATTTCGAAATCGACATATTGATTTCGAAAACTTTCGATTTCGATTTATTTCGATTTCATTTTTGAAATCGAAATCCAACCGTAGGTTCGATTTCGAAAACGAAATCAAAATGGAAACTAGGATTTTGATTTCGAAATCAAAATGTTGATTTCGAAATCTTTCGATTTCAATTTCGTTTTCGTTCGAAAGGGTTTCAAAACCTCAGGTTCGATTTCGAAAAGTCGAACCAGATACGGCATTAGGGCGGCAGCAACCGACAAAAAGTCGAAGAAGGTTAAGGTGTCGTTTAAGCTTGCGGTGGCTCCCATGTTTCTGTTTCTGCTTCTGTTTCCCATATTTCAGTTTCTGTTTCTGTTTCTCGTTCAATTTCTATTTCCCATGTTTCTATATCTGCTTCTTTGGCGGAGGCGGCGGTGTTGGTTCATTTGGTGGTCATTTGGTGGTGGTGTTGTGTTGTTTGGTTTCGTGGTAGAATCAACGGTGGTGTTCGGCGGTGGAGGGTGTTTGGCTCGGTGGTGTAAGGACAAAGAAGAGTACCTGAAAGAAATAAAGGAAAAAATATTTTGACCCCTAGAAGTTTAGATGACTTCTCAAATTAACCCCTTTGAATAAAAAGACTAAAATACTCTTAATGAAACGTTGACCGTTAGTTGACTTGACGGAATCTGCCTCAGGGGCCAATTTAGAACGATTTTGAAATGTTGAGATCAAATGTGTCGAGTTTCAAATCTTAGGGGCCAATTGGACACTTTCGCCATCTTTCAAGGACCAAAAAGGTCTTTTTCCCTAAAAAATATGGCTCTTACAATGTGTAATTAGGTCGTACAAAGACAAGCTACTGTCGCGCTAACCTTCTGCTGAATTGAACTTGTTTTCTCAATTTTTCACCGTTGCAGCCCCCGATTTGCCACTGCAGAGCCAACATTCTACTGGAATAGACATTTTTCATCTTGTTTTTCTCCGCTGCAACCCAGAATACCCAGCTACAACCCGAACATTCTACTCAAATTAATTTATTTTTTTATTTTGTTCTTATGCTGCAACCCATAATTCCTTGTTGTAGTCTGAACATTCTACTCAAACCCTTTTTTTTTTTTTTTATTTAGAAACAAGTAAGTAAAAAAAATATTGCTTGGGTTACCTCCCAAGAAATGTTAAATTTAGCGTCCCTAGTTGGACTCAGCTATTTGCCTCAGTTTGGGTCAACGAGCGAGATGTGCTCCACAAGGCGGTCCTTTCTACCTACTACTGCTTGAGCCTTTGCTCATTCACTTGGAAAGGCTTTCCATTCTGATCTTCTAACTCTACAGCACCGAATGGAAACACCTGCTTCACCTTAAATGGTCCGGACCATCTCGATTTTAGCTTACCTGGAAAAAGTTTTAATCGGGAGTTGAAAAGTAGCACTTTTTGTCTCGGAATGATTTCGTTCCTCAAGATGTGCTTGTCATGTCATTTCTTGGTGCTCTTCTTATAGAGCCGGGCATTTTCATATGCCTCTTGTTAGAATTCTTCTAACTCATTGAGTTGTAGAAGTCTTTGTTCCCCAGAAGCCTTAAAATCAAAGTTGGACTTCTTAATTTCCCACAAAGCGCGATTCTCCAACTCCACTGATAAGTGACACACCTTCACAAACACCAATCGATATGGAGACATTTCAATCGGTGTTTTGAAAGTTGTGCGGCAAGCCCACAAAGCATCATCATGTTTTATTGCCTAATCTTTCCTGTTTGCATGAATTATCTTCTCAAGGATTTGTTTAATCTCCCGATTAAAGACTTCGGCTTGCTCATTAGTTTGAGGATGGTAGGCTAGTGCTACCTTGTGCCTCACTCCATACTTAGTCAATAGAGTATTGAAAACCTTGTTACAAAAATGAGTTCCTTCATCGCTAATGATGGCCCGAGGAGTTCCGAACTTCATGAATAAGTTTTTTTGAAGAAACTTCAACACCACCTTTGCATCATTGGTTGGTTACCAACAGCTTCGACCCATTTTAACAAATAATCTACTCCCAACAAAATATACTCTTGACTAAAGGAATAAGGGAACGGTCCCATATCTATTCCCCATACATCAAAGAGTTCCAGCTAGAAGATATTCGTTAAAGTTAACTCATGTCGCCTAGAAATATTACCAACCTTTCGGCACCAAACATAAGTCTTCACAAAACTATAAGAATCTTGGAAAAGAGTTGGCCAATAAAGACCCGATTGAAGTGCTTTTGAGGATGTTCTAGTTGCACCTAAATGTCCACCATAAGGCGATGAATGACAATAATGGAGGATATTCTAGATCTCTTCTTCAGGAACACATCTCCGAATAACTTGATCGGAGCATTTTTTGAACAAAATAGGATCATCCCATAGATAATTCTTCAAATTATAAAATTAAAAAAAATTAAAAAAAAAAAAAAAAAAAACCTTCTTCTTTTGAAGGCAAAAAAAGCCGGGTGGCAATACATTGCAAGCAAGATAATTAACAATATCCCCAAATCAAGGAAGTTTTACCTCAATATTGAAAAGTTTCTCATCTGGGAAAACTTTGTAATACACAAGTCACCACCACTATCTTCAAGCTCGAGTCTTGAAAGATGATCCGCAACACTGCCCTTCGTATCGCGAATCTCCACATCAAACTCTTGAAGTAAGATAATCCAACAAATTAAATGAGGTTTGGAATCTTATTTCGCAAACAAGTAACGGATAATAGCATGGTCCGTCTAGATAATGACCATGGACCCAATGACGTACGACCAAAACTTATCACAAGCATTGACCACCACCAACATCTTTTTTTCCGTAGTGGTGTAG
This sequence comes from Eucommia ulmoides, assembly GCA_016647705.1. Classification (NCBI taxonomy): domain Eukaryota; kingdom Viridiplantae; phylum Streptophyta; class Magnoliopsida; order Garryales; family Eucommiaceae; genus Eucommia; species Eucommia ulmoides. Next base: position 28,982,999 of record CM028332.1, on the reverse strand, counting down.
CTCTCTTGTGTATCGTTAAGAGTTTTACTTGCATAATAGATGGCCCGAAAAATCTTCTCCTTTTGTTGGCCTAAAACTACTCCAATTGCATGGTAACTGGCATCACACATAATCTCAAATAGCTCATTCCAATCGAGTGAAACCATAATCGAAGTTGAGATTAATTTTTCCTTCATCACATTGAAAGCCTTCGAACAAGAATCATCAAATTTGAATTGGGCATCTTTCTCAAGTAAATTACACAATGGCTTTACAATCTTTGAAAAATCCTTTATGTATCTTCGATAGAATCTAGTATGGCCTAGAAAACTCCAAATCCCCTTCACATTAGCCGGTGGATGAAGCTTCTCAATTGTGGTTATCTTTACTCGGTCCACTTCTACTCCTTTAGATGACACCCGATGACCCAAAACAATTCCTTCTCGCACCATGAAGTCACATTTATCCTAATTCAAAACTAAATTCTTCTCTTCATACCTCTCCAACATAAGTAACAAGTTATGAAGGCAGTGATAAAAAAAAAGGCCCGAGTACCGAGAAGTTATCCATGACACCTTCCATTATGTTCTCAACTATATTGGAGAAAATTGCCATCATACACCTTTGAAACGTGGCGGGAGCATTACAAAGACCAAATGGCATTCTTTAGAAAGAAAACATACCATATGGGTATATGGGCATGTGAAAGTGGTATTTTCTTGATCCTCTAGTGCAATGGCTATTTGATACCCGTCAAGGAAATAGTAATAGTCATAACTGACCAACCGATCTAATATTTGGTCAATGTAAGAAAGGGAAAAATGACCCTTCTTTGTGGCCTTGTTCAAATTCCAATAATCTATGCATACAGACCACCCTGTGACTATCTGACTGGGGATTAGCTCATTGTTTTCATTTTTAACCACTGTCATTCTTTCTTTTTTTGGTACCACTTGCACAGGGCTTACCCACGCACTGTCTGAAATTGCATAAATGATCCCGACATTCAATAGCTTGAGAACTTCCACTCGAACAACTTCTTTTATTGCAGGGTTAAGCCTTTGTTGATGCTCAATTGAAGGCTTATAGGAGTCTTCCATAAGCATCTTATGCATACAAATGGTTAGGCTTATCCCCTTGATATCGGAAATGGACCAAGTAAAAGAGAATTTGTGCTTCTTTAAGATAAGGAGTAACCTCTCTTCTTCTTCTTGACTCAGTCATGACAAAATGATCACCAGATTGGTAGAGTTCTCCCCCAAAAAGGCATACCGAAGGTGCTCGGGTAATTGTTTAAAAACCAACCCTCATTAGGATGAATTTGAAGAACTGGGTGAACCCTTATACCCCTCAAGAATATTCACTCGAGCCACATTAACCGCTTCACTAGGAAAAGTGGTAGCGAATTATTTGTTGCTACAATACCGCAAGTGTACGGGCCAAGTTTTAATAGTATGGGAAGAGAGTAGAGTTGTCGTATCCACAGGGATTGGTTTAAATTATAGTTAAGTACCGCGATTATCGTAACTCAACTTTATTTAGATGATCAAATTTCAGGGTTTTTTAGAAATAAAATAAAAACAAATGTAAATACAAAAAGTAAAATAAAATATGGATTATCTATGCACAAATGTTCTAGGGGCTTGATTTCATATCGTTGTTCCTATGTTGTCCTATTAAGTAAATTATTAGTCAATTTCATTTATTCAATAATCAAGGTCTTCGTGCTATTGCTCTCTCACTATCTCTCCCGAGTGTCAAATGGGAGAATATGTAAACACTTCAATATTGATATCCCTATCTAGTATTTAGGTGAAAACATTTGTTAAACTCGACCTTATAGATTACGTAAGTTCTAAATATCTCCCGATTTATTAAAGTTTACATTGTATTTAACCTAAGTCCGAACCCGAGATTACCTCTCCCAAGTGTCAAATCCCAAGTTCTCAATTCAACCAAAATATCATGTGGGAGCATATTTTGGAAGCATTAAGAAGGCAAACACAATTGAATAGAAAACCTAGTTGGTAAATCTAGAACTTAATCACCTCCCGATTTCATAAAATCCTAAATTCTCAACTAGATTACTTAGGTGTTAATTTCCTCCCGAACTCACAACAACCTAAATTATGCACTCTTAATTTCGATTATGAATTCAACCTCTCCCGAGTATAAAATTCACAACCTAAAATCCTCTAACTCATTGGCCAGTAAATCAAACACATTAAGCCTCAGAGATGCGTAAAATGGAATTAAAACTAACAATCAGTAAAATAGTCTAAACATGATTCAAAATAAGACTACATCAAGTCCTAAATTAAATTACGAACACAACATAGATAGATTCATAGCTAATCTTCTCAATAAATTCACAAATGTAAGCGTGTTTAACACAATATTACAAATACAAACTTAAAACAAAAGATTAGGGAGAGAGAAAAGAAGAGAAAATATTATTGTGGGTTCGAGCTCCAAATCTTCAACTTCAAGTGCCACCAATAGTGTTTTCCTCTTTAATCTCACATCAAAACGGCATCATCCGGTGTTTTCTCGCCCAAAATCACCGCCAATGTTGATTTCCTCCCCAAATCTCACCTCTCTTGGGTATGGAGGCTTAAGGTGCTATTTATAAGGGTTTAAAATTAGGATTTTCGGGTTTGAAGATGATCCAGGCCGATGGGAGCGCACTGCAGCATGCTGTTTGGGATTGAATAGTGACATTTTCCAAACTATGATTCAATCGTGGTTAAAAACGGACTTAATGTTACTGCACCTACACTACTGACAAACTTTTACAACCTAATTCACCATTTTTTACCACATTTTCACATTTTCTCCCAATTATTTGTAATTTCTACAAAACAACACCAAAAACACATTAAACTAACAAAAATGCTTCAAAACACACAAACTTTTGAATCTAAAAGTACTTGTTTTGTTGGTAAATAAACCACTCGTCACAAAGCTTCAAGAGCTAGAACACAATCCACTACACTGTCTTCCTTGGTATATTTTTTTGCTCACCGAAATTCACAATAGATAAGGAATTGGAAAGACCATATTCAAAAGGATCATGATGCACAATCTCTCGAATAAACTCTTTAACACAAGAGTTTACCACTTCTACCCAATTACAAGTCGGACTTTCTTCCGAAAATCTCATGGTCTTGAAGATATTGAACTTAACTTCTTCTTCATTGATCCTTAGATTTGGATTCCTACTATACATATCATTCAAAGCCCTTCCGGTTGCAAGAATAGGTCTCCCAAGTATAATGGGAGTTTCTCAATCTTTTTCCATGTCCAACACAACAAAATCAACTGAAAAAATAAATTTACCTACCTTGACCAACACATCTTCAATAATTCCCCTTGGATAAGGAAGAGAACGATCCGTCATTTGCAAGGAAATAGTAGTGGGCTTCACTTCTCTAAACCCTAACTTCCGAAAAACGGATAAAGGCATGAGATTAATACTAGCTCCAAGGTAGTAAAATGCCTTCTCAAAATTAGAACTTCCAATGGTACATGGGATGGTGATGCTTCTGGGATCCTTCAAATTTTTAGATAGTTTACGTTGAAGAATCACACTACATTCTTCTGTGAGCTTGACGGTTTTGTATTCCTCTAACTTTTTTTCTTGGCCATGATGTCCTTAAAAATTTCCCATAATCGGTTCTACTAATGAGAATTTTTACCAAGAGCTTGCCAAGATAATGCAGGTCGAATTTAAGATGAGTATGATGGGGGAGTTGACCTTCTTCCTTGGATTGCAAATCAAGCAAACCAAAGAAGAAATTTTTATAAATCAAGCCAAGTACACCAAAGAATTGCTAAAAAAGTATGGCTTGGATGGTGCTAAAGAGTACAAAACTCTCATGGCAACAACTACGAAAATAGACAAAGATGATACAGGCAAAAACGTAAATGAGAAAATATATTGAGGTATGATTGATAGCTTATTGCATCTTACTGCTAGTAGACCTGATATTATATTTAGTATTTGCTTGTGTGTGAGATTTCATTCTTGTCCTAAAGAATCGCATTTAATTGCGGTTAAGCAGATCTTTCGATATTTGAAAGGGACAAGTGATCTAGGATTATGGTATCCTAAGAAAAATGACTTCAAGTTAACTAGTTACTCCGACATTGATATTTCCAAATGCAAAGTCGAGCGGAAAAGTACAAGCGGGTCATGTCACTTTTTAGGACATGCCTTAGTTTCTTGGTCTAGCAAGAAACAAAAATCTATTGCCTTATCCACTACTGAGGCTGAGTATATGGCAGCTGAAAATTATTGTACTCAAATTTTATATGTTAAGCAACAATTGAATGATTTTGGAATGCGTATGGAGGAAGTCCCAATTTATTGTGATAATAAAAATGTTATATGTTTAAGTAAGAATCCAACACAGTACTCACGAACTAAGCATATAGAGGGACGTTACTATTAAATATATTAATATCTCTGATCAACTTGCTAATATATTTACTAAACCTTTAGCGGAAAATCATTTTATGAAAATTATTCGAGATTTAGGTATGGCTAGGCATAATGATATTTGCCTAGAGTGATATTTTTTGTTCCCCATCCCCACTTTTTGAGATGACAAATAAGGAGAATTTGTTTTATGTTTATCATTTGAATTGATTGACAGAGGGAAAGATACAAAGGGGGAATCATGATTGTTGAGCTTTAAACGAATTAGTTGATATTTATGAATTTGTTCGCCTAAGCATTGCTTTAATTAAATATAGAACTATGGTGAATTGGCCATATTATGCTTTATTAAACATCTTTATTGTTTAAATTGATTTTTGTGCTTATGTTGAATATCTGTTTGAATTTTTTGAATTATTTGAATTATCTTCATGATTGTCCTTTAATGAGATAAATACCCGTCCTTGGAATTAGGTGGAGCGTGGTTACATTTTTATTTTGAATAAAACATCAAAGTTAATTGTCATCATAAAAAAATGAGAGATTGTTGATCCCGACGTTTTGATGGACAATTAAAGGTTGATGTTTCTGGTAGAACTAATGTGTTTGTTGAGTGTTTCAGTAAAAGAGTTCCATTTAAAGATTGAATCATGAATAAATTATCAAGCGTGCAAAGATGGACATTGAAGAAATGAAGAGTGTTGAAGACTCTGAAGAAATTAGGTGAAAATAACTCAATACTCTTATACTCTTAATGCAACCCAAATTAGGATCACACACGACACTATTTAGTAAAATATATTTTTGTGTGTTTAATTTGATGAAGTTTATGATCCTAATTAATGTTCAAATATATGCTCCTATGTGAAATCTAATAATGAAAATTGACCTAAGTGAGAATAATGTTTAAAGTCGAATTTTAATGTCAATTGTGTTAACCGAGAAAAACAATCGGTTAACAGAATTAAACGATGAATTTTAAAGCTGAAATAAGTGAGAAAGTTACCAACCAGCATCAATCAATCAAGTGACCCAAGAAGGATGGGTCAACTGATTGAAACAATGAGGTTTCGGAGAAAATTGGAGAGATCTTGTATCAATTGGTTAACCGACCATGAGAGGATCGGTCAACTGACTGGTCTAGGTCTAGAAAGTCGAAACTCTCTAAAATGATCGGTCAATTGATTGTGGGACAATCGGTCAACCGACTGTGGCTTGGTTTGGCTTGGAAAACATCCTTAATCAATCCGTCAACCGACTATAGGAGGTTCGGTCAACTGACTGCCTGATTGGTTTTGACCTGAGTTATATGCTGAATTAATAGGTCAATCGACTGGCAAAGGATCGGTCAACCAACTATTTCAATTGAGATCTCGAGGAACTTCGACTTTTGGTAAAAAAAAACTAGCCGTTTTTTATGGTTCGAAGAGAGAGATTCGAGGCATCTAATCTTGTTAAAGATATGATCCATATATTTTGAGTTTATATTGATTTGGTTTATATATTAAATGATTTTCTCAATTTGATTCATTAAATAATTCCGATCTATGTGATTAGTAATTCAGAAATAATTTGTAGACTTGATTAAGAGTTTTAAAAGATGTTTTTAAATGAAATACACCAGAATTGATTGGATATGATATATGGGTTCTATAGGTGCCTTTAAAGGCTTATCATTTAAAAACTAGCTATTGGAGGGCTTGTTCTAAATCTGTTTAAATAGACCTGCAAATTTAGTTCAATATACATATCAAGAACTATCAGTTCCTAAGCTTTCTGAGAGTTATCATTCTACTAAGATTAATTCGTGAAACGTTATTGAGCTAAAGCGCTATTGAATTGGCGTCATGGATCTTGCTATCTTGCGATCTTGTATTTCATTCTTCGGTGTTTTCCTAATGAGATCTTTCCAAGTTATTGTTCTTAAATTTGATTTCATATTATTGTTTATTACTTGGATTTAAGATCGTTGAAAATCGTTTTCAAACTTAAGAGCATAAAAATTCTTTTTAAAACGATTTTGTGATATTATCTTATTACATGCTTAATTTTGTGTTACCCACACTTGTTATAATCAGATATTAATTTACCTCACTTTAATTCTATCACGTAGTAAATTTTGGGACATTAATTGAGTATAATTGTTTTAAAGTGGTAAAAGCTCCGAGTGAGAATAAATTCATAATTTTTTGTATTTGTGAGTTTGCGTGAATTAGACATTGTTGGGCTGATGTCTAGTCAAGGTAGCTAGGGTTTCGATCTTTTCCTGAAAAAATGTTGAGGTTTGATATTTGCCTAAGGTATAAAAAAGTTAGGTTATTCTTTTCCTTTGAAAGAACTAGGTTTTGATTCTTCCTGAATTGAATTAATTTTGAGTGAATTGTAAAGATTCAATCATTACCTGGAAAAAGGATATTTGTGAGTGTGGTGAGGTTTGATATTTAGCCTGTTAAAAGGATTAGGTTGTGATTCTTCCTGTAATAGAATTAGGTTAGTCTTTAGTCTGGAAAAAGATAAGGTTCTTCCTTAGCCTGGGAAAAGAAAATAATAAAGGTTGATTCTGAGCCTACGAAAAGAATCATTGTAAATGTTTGGTTCCTACCATTAAAGGAATCGGGGGTTTAGAGGTTGCGAATCTCCGTTGAGCTCGAGGGACTAAATTAGGCAAGGTTAGCTTGATAAATCAGGAAATATCTTGGTGTATTGCATTATTTACTTTTTTTTTTTATATTTTGTTTGGGTGTGCACCTAGAATTTAACACTTATCCGCTGTGTAACAAAAATAATAATTGATTTAGGATAAATTGATTATTTGATTAATTAAGTGTTGAAATATTTAAATTTTTTAAATTTTTTACAACTACCCAATTCACCCCCTTCTTTGGTAGCTCATTGGGCCAATAGTACGGTAATAGTGGAGTGATCATAGGAGGGTTGTCCGAGAATGAGATGGAATCCTGCGTTTTCTTGGGAACTTCCTTTTGTTTCTCATCCATAATGGCCTCCTTTTCACAACTAGCTTCTTTCTTGGACTCATCCTCTTGTGACTTTGTTGTTTCAACTTCTTTCCTACTTCTCAAAGTGATAGCTTTGCAATCCCTTGGGTTGATTTCCATATCACTTGGGAACTTTCCCAAAGATTGCCTCTTAATGGAGCTAGCAAGTTGTCCTATTTGAGTCTCAAGGGACTTCATGGTTGCATTGATATTAGTGCAATGCGTCTCAATGTTGTCAAGACGAGCTTCATGCTTGTTGAGCTAGCTATGAGATTCCTTTATGTAGCCTGAGTTTCTCTCATGAATGTAGTCAAGACGTCTTCCAATGGTGATTTATTCCTGTCTACTTGTTGTTGTGAAAGACGATTCGGTTGTTGTGGAAGAAGACCCTATTGTTGTGAAGGATAACGGGGTGGAGCTTGCAAGGCATTATGGGTCTTTGCATAAGAAAATTTTTCATGGACCCGAATCCCGAGATGATAATAAGTTGGGATGCTATTCGCAAGACCAAAGGTGTAAGCCTAGTTGTTGATGAAATGACATTCCTTTAATTCATTATCATTCCTTGATTTGGAAACACTAGCCATATTCTCCATTTCTCTACTTGATGAAACGTCCTTAGTAGTGAAAGCAACAATTTGTTCCGTGAACTCCGAAACTTGGGCCGACAAGTTAACTAAAGGATCAACCTCTTGAATACCTGCTACCTTTCGTCCCATGTTGCATTCATCGGGCCATTTAAAATTATTAGCTGCCATCTTCTCCAATAATGCTTGAGCTTCCTCAGAAGTTTTAGATAGCAACGAACCCCTGGATGTGACATCCACTATCGTTCTAGCTTGTCCATCCAACACGTTGTAGAAGAGTTGGATTTGAAACCAATCTTAATACCAGTAATAGGGCATCTTCTCAATAAATTCTTATACCACTCCCACGCCTCAAAAAGTGGCTCATAATCATTTTGGCAAAATTGAGCGATTTCGCCTTTTAATTGTGAAGTCTTTGACGAGGAAAAAACTTAGTGAGGAACTTCTGAGCTAGTTACTCCCAAGTAGAGACACTCCCTGTTTGTAGAGATTGGAGCCAACCTCTAACTCAGACTCGAAGAGAGAACGAGAATACCATTGGCCAAAGAACATCCTCTATGATTCCATTAATCTTTACGGTGTAACATATTTTCAAGAAAGTCTCTAAATGGACATTAGGATCTTCATGTAGGAGCCCGCTTTGTTGGTTTTGTTGAACCATGTTGATCAGGGCAGGTTTCAACTCAAATTTGTTAGCGTAGATTGGTTGCCTTCTAATTCCAGAGTAACTATCATTCACAACGGATCTAAAAAAATCCCAGATGACCCATTTTTGTTGTTGTGGGGGTGTTTGAGGTACCAGCAGTTGTTGCGGTAGAGGATTATTACCACCGTTGGCCATTTCCTAAGCTTGGTCTCTCATTTCTGTCCTTAATCTCCTAAATGGATGTTCAACTTCTAGATCAAAAGAAATAAGTTCCAAGCTTTGGGCTCTTCTTATCTACCTTTCCAACCACAGAGTAGAACAAACAAAATTAAAACAAGAAGAATGCCTAAATTAAGATCAGGTCACTTGATTGCAATATTAGCTGAAATTTCTAAATTATTCAATCCCCGACAACAGCACCAAAAACTTGTTGCAATAATTATGCACTATATGTACTTGCAAGTGCACGAGGTCGAACAAGTAATAAAGTGAGTAAGTGAGTATCGTTCGCTCAAAGATTGGTAAAAAGAAATCAACTAAGTACTATAATTAGAATGACCTAATTTTATCTAAGCAAGATTTGAGTAATGAAAATTAAACTAACAACTAAATTAATAATTAATAACAAAAATATAGCTAATAGAAGAATGGATTAAAGGGAATTCAATGGAATAAGGGCTCTAGGGCGGGTTTAACATCACTTTGCTAAATTATGCTAACTCAAGTCAAGTTTGTTAGTTAAATTCAAGCTCAACCATTAACCATGGGTCTCTATAATAACCTCACTCTATCTTTCGAGTGCCGAGTAAGGTAATTTGTATAATTATTTGAATTAATATGTCTATTCAATTCAACTAATTATCCAATTATTAAGTCTTGTCCATCAAATGGCTACCCAAACTATACTAGCCTTTTGCATTAATATACTCAGGGTTGTGTTTCTCCAGTTTCAATGTGCGAAATTACCTATGTCGAGTGCCTAATCCCACACATCTATGATATCCAATTTATTTTTTGCATAAATTAGCGAATAAGCATAAAGAAACACAATTGAAACTTGAAATTTAATTAACAAAATCTTAAAGTCTCAAAGTATAATTCATACAAAACTATTCAAATCCTCCTAGATAGGAAAGATTTAGCCAAGCATGTTCATATCATCCACAAAATATCTGTACCTAAATCCAAACATAAATCATGATTCATCAATAATCAACAACCAAAACTCTCAAGTTTATCATGCCCAAGAAGTCAAAGAGAAAAGAAGATGGGAAAACTAGAATCAGAGAAGTTCCAAGAATCTTCAACCTTCAAGCAAGACTCCCATCCTCAAGCTAGCGTCCCAAATCTGCAATCTCTCTTCTTTATCTTTGCCAAAAGTCATTGCCAAAACCTCTCCAAACCCCTTTCTATACTGAAAACGTCTACCAAATATGCCTCAAAATTTGTCAGATCCACAAACACGCGCTGCAGCAGAGATGGCCTCGTTGCAGCGCCTCCTAAAAGTCAATAGGCATTGTTTTTTCATCAGAAAGGTCCCAATTGCAGTGAGAAGGGATCCCTCTATAGTGCCAAAACTCAGAAGGAATCCCGCTGCTACGCCGATACGCAATTTTTTGTCCATTCTTCCTTGATTTTCTGTTTTTCTGAATACCTACGCCATAAAGCAAAAACTATCAAAAACTAATAATAAAATCACTAAAGTTCACTCAAAACTAAGACTTAATTATGAATATATAATGATGAAAAATTAATTTATCAGTCAGTTATTATAGTTTTTTATTATTAATTGTAAAAAATTATCTTTTATTTAAATGGAAATTTTCACTATTTCAAACATATAAAATATTTAAATGAAATAAACCCACTATGATAATAAATAATAATTAAATTATTAAAATCATAATATTATTAAAAATAGTATTTAAAATTCATTTAAATAAAATAATAAAGAGAAAAATTAAGGAGAATTAAGAAAAATGGTTTTATTGGCTCTCATTCATTCTCAAATATAGGCTTCCAATTTTAGGTTATATATATATAGAGAGAGAGAGAGAGAGATAGATATAGATGTGTATGTCATTTTTAACTCATGTACATGAAATGTTGCATAAAAAGAAAATCTATTTTTTCATTACTTTTATAAATACTTATATGAGAAATAAAGAATATAAAAAGTCCAAAAAAAGAAAAATATTATTAAAAAATTAAAAAATCTACTATAATTTTTTATTATTTATTTTAAAAATTATCTTTTATCTAAAAGGGAAATCACATTATTCAAATATAAAAAATATTTTAAATTCATTAAACCCACTATATTAATTATAATTAACAATTAAATTCAATCAAATTATTCTAGTAATAATAAATATAATATTTTAAACTCATTTAAATTAAATAATAAAGAGAGAAATTAAGGAGAATAAAAAAATAGTTTTATGGACTCTCATTTATTCTCAGCTATAGGCTTCCAATTTTAGCTTTAACATACAGACATATCGATATAGATATAAATGTGTACGTCATTTTTAACTAATGTATATGAAATGTTGCAAAAAAAATGAAATCTATTTTTTTTATTACTTTTATAAACAGTTATATGAGAAACAAGGAAATAAAGAATATAAAACTCGGTAAGGAAAGATTTGCCGCCCTTGTCCTACCCAGCTCGATCCGAATTAGTCGAAACCTAATGTGGTTATTGGATATTGGATGGTTTATACCCAAAAAAAAAAAAAAGTCTAAAAAGGAAAAATAATTTTTTAAAATTAAAAAATCTAGTATGACTTTTTATTATTTAAAATTATCTTTTATCTAAAAATGAAATCTCATTATTTCAAATATAAAATATATATATATATATATATATATATATATATATATATATATATATATTAAATTCATTAAACCCACTATATTAATTATAATTAACAATTAAACTCAATCAAATTATTATATTAGGAATAAATATAATATTTAAACTCATTTAAATAAAATAATAAAGAGAGAAATTAAGGAGAATTAAAAAAATGGTTTTATTGGCTCTCATTCATTCTCGAGTATAGGCTTCCAATTTTAAGTTTTACATATAGATATAGATATAGATGTGTTTGTCATTTTTAAATCATGTACATAAAATGTTGCATAAAAGGAAAAATCTATTTTTTTTCATTACTTTTATAAATGCTTATATGGGAAACAAAAAATATAAAAAGTCCAAAAAGAAAATATTTTTTTTAAAATTGAAAAATCTAGTATGATTTTTTATTATTTTTATTTTTAAAATTATCTTTTATCTAAAAGGAAAATCTCATTATTTTAAATATAATAAATAAATAAATTCATTAAACACACTAGATTATTAAATAAATAACAATTAAATTCAATCAAATTATTATATTAAGAATAAATATAATATTTAAACTCATTTAAGTAAAACAATAGAGAGAGAAATTAACGACAATCAAGAAAAATGATTTTATGGTCTCTCATTCGTTCTCAACTGAGCTTCCAATTTTAGGTTTTACATATAAATATAGATATTAGATGTGTTGGTCTTTTTTAACTCAAGTATATGAAATGTTGCATATGTAAAGGAGTAAAAGTTTGAGTGCTCACAATGGAAATTTTAACACACATTGTATTGATACCTTGAATACAATTTATACAAAGCTTGTAAATCTATCTTAGGAAATATACAGCTATCAAAACTAACAGAATCTTCCTAATTAAATGTATAATAATGCATCAGTTACATATCACAAAACAGAGCATGATTTTCGGCTTGATTATTGCTGCAGAATATTTCTAGATTTCTTATGATTTTAACTTTTATGTTGCCCTTATGTCACCTTCCTTAATACGCCCCCGCAAAATTGAGCTTCCATCTGTAAGACCAATTTTGGCTCTTAAGGATTCTGTACGTTCTCGGGATAGTGGCTTGGTGAGCAAATCTGCCAGTTGATCTCTAGTGTGTACATGGCTCACATTAAGTGTACATTTCTGAACTTGGTCATGTACAAAGTGGAGATCAATTTGGATATGTTTCATTCGTGAGTGTTGAACCGAATTGAAACTAAAATGAGTTGCTCCAAGATTATCACATAGAAGAGAAGGTGATAGCGTTAGTGAGAAACCAAGTTCTTGAAAGAGTGCAAGTAACCACATGGTTTCCGATGCTGCATTAGCCAGGGCTCGGTATTCGGCTTCCGTAGTTGAGTGAGCTATGGCTCTTTGTTTTTTTTAACTCCATGAGATTGGATTGCAACCTAGGAATGTGATGTATGCCGATTTAGAGGTTCTATCATTAATGTTTCCAGCCCAGTCGACATCACTATATGTTGTTAAATATGGTGTTGCTGATTTCTTGAGGTGGATGTCATGGAATATTGTTTTCTTGAGATACCGAAGGAGTCTTTTAGTGGCTGTCCAATGGGTGACCGTTGGCTTGTGCATAAATTGGGACAGCTTGTTTACTGCAAAGGAGATGTCCGGACGAGTCAAGGATAGGTACTGTAATTTGCCAATGACTCGCCTATACTCTGTGTTGTCTACTGCAGCTATTCCATCCACCAAATGAAGTGACTAACTAGTTGACAGTGGTGTAGAGACATCCTTTACTCCAGCCATGTTTGTACTATCCAAAATATCACGCACATATTTATGTTGTGAGAGAAATAGACCTGCATGAGTTGGTATGACTTCCACTCCAAGAAAGAAATGTAGTGAGCCCATATCTTTTAAGGAAAACTGATCACTAAGTTTGTTAACAACATGAGTCACAATTTTTTTTTTTATTTCCCGTGATGATTAAATCATCAACATAGACAAGGAAATAGCATATAATAAGTCATGTTGATAAACAAATAATGAAGAATCAGCTTTAGAATTTTGGAACCCAAGCTCTAGTAAAGCATTTCTTAGAGTTGAATACCAAGCCTGTGGGGCTTGTTTGAGGCCATAGATTGCTATCTTTAACCTGCACACATGATCAGTTTTGGACGAATCTTTGAAACCCGGAGGTTGCATCATCTAAACAGTTTTAGTCAATTTTCCTTGTAGGAAAGCATTGTTTACATCCATTTGTTTCAAATCCCACCCATTCATGACTGAAACACTGAGTACTATCCGTATTGTGGCTGGTTTAACAACGGGACTAAAGGTTTCTTTATAATCAACTCCAGGGAGTTGATTATACCCCTTTGCAACAAGTCGAGCTTTAAATCTTTCTACTGAGCCATCTGCTTTTCGTTTGACTCAAAACACCAATTTACAGCCCACGGGTTTGCAATTTTTGGATGGTGGAACGAAATCCCATGTGTCATGTCGCATAAGAGCTGTTAACTCATTGGACATAGCCGCACGCCATTCGGGGTGAGATACTGCTTGGCTCACACATGTTAGTTCTAGAGGTAATGGAAGGGGATGTTTTGAGACAGTGTGCAATTTTTTGGGTTTGAAAATATTGTTCATGGACCGAGTGGTCATGGGATGAATTCGGGTTGGTGGACTTTCATGTTGCACAGGACACGGTGAATCAGATATAGAAATAGATACAGGTTGAGGTAAGGGTGATGTATTCTGTGCAACAATATTTAAATCAGAATTCATGTTTGATAAATTCAAATTTAAATTTTCTGCACCTAGGGTTTCATGTAATTCACTGAAAACAAGAATAGAGAAAGAGGAGGTGTTACCTGGAGGTGGCGCAGTAACGACGGCTTCATTTTCCGATCTCGTTAGTGGCTGTGATAGTTGATGCAAGAGAGGGGATTGCATGGGAGCTGATGGAGTAGCAAGGAAAGGTTAGGGCACGGGTTCTGCAAATGAGATGAGAGATGAGAATGGGTATTTGCAGATTGGCTCTCATTCGGTATTGGGCCGTGTATGGTACTTGTTGACAATGGGCTTTTTGTTTCATCAAAAGTCACATTTCTGGATATATAGATCCGATTCGTGGATGGATCCATGCATTTATATGCATTTTGCGTTAGTGAGTATCCAATAAAAATGTATGGGACAAACTTTGCTTGTAATTTGTGGGTGTTATATGGCCTTGTGATGGGATCGCATAGACATCCAAATTTTCTCAATTTGAGATAATTTGGTTGTTGACCAAAAAGTGCCTCAAAATGAAACTTATTTTGGAGAAGTGGAGTTGGTTGACAATTTATGAGATATGTAGCGGTTTGAAGAGCATAAGGCCAATAAGAGAGGGGTAAAGAAGCATCATAAAGTAAGGTGAGACCCGTTTCTACAAAATGGCGATGACGCCATTCAGAAACACCATTTTGTTGTGAGGTGTGAGGAGTAGTGGTGTAGTGGCTTATATCATTTTTAGACAAGTAGTTTCTTAACTTTATAAATTCTCCACTATTGTCTGAATACAAACTTTTTAGTTTGGATTTAAACCTTGTTTCAACAAGCTTTTTGAATTGAGGAAAAATGCTAGAAACAAGTGATTTTGTAGGCATTGGATAAAACCACATGTATTTGGTATAATGATCCACAAAAATTAGATAATAGCATGAGCCATCTAAACCAGTGATAGGAGCATGTCCCCAAACATCAGTGTAGACAAGGTCAAGTGGAGAATGACTTTGAAAACTTGTAGAACCAAATTGTTGTTGATGTGCTTTATTTATTGAGAAAGAAGTACATGAAGAAGATAGCTTATTTGTGGTAAGCGGAAGAGAACAAGACTTAACAAGATTTTGAACAACTTTAAACGATGGGTGTCCAAGACGCTTGTGCCACACATCGATTGTGGTCCGTTCATGCACATTAGCAACCATTTTTGGAGTTGAAGAGGCCACCAATGAGTTCGGAAATATGTAGACGCCATTCTCACATGCACCTCTTAGAAGTATCGCCCCCGTGCCCCATTCCTTCACAAGAAAATGAAATGAGTGAAGCTCAAGAAAAACATCATTGTGTTTGGTAAAGTGATGAACTGAAATGAGATTCTTGTGAATATTTGGAACACATAAAGTATCATATAAATGAAAAAAAATTGTCAGTGTGGGTAAGCTTAAAGAACCAATATGTGTAACCGCCAAACCTGTACCTCCACCAAGAATAACTTCATCAGTGCCGTCATATTCAGAATGAATTGATAAATTTTGTATATCACCAGTGATATTATGAGAAGCGGCAGAGTCAATGAGCCATTTGTTTTCTTGAGCATCAGATGTTGCTACACAATCAACAGTCATTTCATAAGACTATAATTGTGGACAGACCTTAGCTGTGTGGCCCAGTTGGTCACAAAATTGGCATTTGGTCTGAAATCTCCGTTGATTTGAGTTAGAGCGACCCAAGTTGTTGGTGCATCTTTGGTCTCGAGGTGAGCCATTTGAAAGTTGAGATTGGCCTTGTTAACGCGAAAACCCGTTTGCTTTGTTATTTTCTCTTTGCGGTGGAGTTCTAGAGAACCTAGTTCGGCGACTGGTGAAGTTCGCAGTAGCCACAAGTTGTTGTGTAGCAACTTCCATCTTCCTCAAGTAGCTCTCATATCCAACAAATAAGTCATGGAGCTCTTCAAAGGCAGGTGATTTTTCCCTTGCCCGAATCGATGCAGCAATCTCATGAAATTCAGGACCCAACCCATTGAGAACATATAGGGTTAAGTCGTCGTCGGAGATTGGGTGATCGATGAGAGCGATCGCATCAGCCAATCCTTTGACTGCATGAAGGTACTCCAGAATTGGTCGATTTCCATGTTGGACCAAGGTTAGTTCTTCCTTTAGTTGCATTACCCTTATACGCGATTTGCTTGCATACATTGTTGATAATTGTTGCCATGCCTCATGAGAGGTTTTGGCTGTGGCAATGAGTGGCGTGATGGTTGGTTATATAGAAGCAAGAATAGCGCTAAGAATTAGCTTGTCTTGCCTAACCCAGTGTGTCTTCTTGGAAATAGACGGTGGGGTTCCATTAGATGAGGGACATTGCAATTCTCTATTGACATAATCCATTAGATCATAGCCAATTAGGAGTGCCTCAAATTGAGCACGCCATTGGGGAAATGTTGAGGGTGTGAGTTTCTCATTGATCTGAGCTGTAATGTTGAAAACAACAAGAGAAGTTTCAGAGGAAGAGATGGGTTGATTTGCAGAAGACATTTGTGAAAAAAGAATTAAATTCTCGTTAGAGATGGAGACTCCTGATACCATGTAAAGGAGTAAAAGTTTGAGTGCTCACAATGGAAATCTCAACACACATTGTATTGATACCTTGAATACAATTTATAGAAAGCTTGTAAATCTATCTTAGGAAATATACAGCTATAAAAACTAACAGAATCTTCCTAATTAAATGTATAATAATGCATCAGTTACAAATCACAAAACAGAGCATGATTTTCGGCTTGATTATTGCTGCAGAATATTTCCAGATTTCTTATGATTTTGACTTTTATGTTGCCTTTGTGTCACCTTCCTTAATAGCATAAAAGGGAAAATCAAGTTTTTTTTCATTACTTTAAAAGCACTTGTATGAGAAGCAAAGAATATAAAAAGTCCAAAAAATATTTATTTATTTTTTAAATTAAAAAATCTTGTATTATTTTTTATTTTATAAATTATCTTTTATTTAAAAGGAAAATTTCATTATTTCAAATTTAAATATATATATATATATATATATATATATATATATATATATATATATATATATATATATATATATATCAAATTCATTAAACCCACTATATTGATTGTAAATAACAATTAAATTCACTCAAATCACTATATTAGGGATAAATATAATATATAAAAACTCATTTAGATAAAATAATAAAGAGAGAAATTAAGGAGAATCAAGAAAAATAGTTTTATGGGCTCTCATTCATTCTCAAGTATATACTTCCAATTTTAGGTTTTACATTTAGATATATTGATATAGATGTATTTGTCATTTTTAACTCATGTATATAAAATGTTGCATAAAATGAAAATCTATTTTTTTCCATTAATTTTATAAACACTTATATGAGCAAAGAATATAAAAAGTCCAAAAAAAAAAAAAAAAATTTAAACTAAAAAATCTAGTATGATTTTTTATTATTTATTTTAAAAATTCTCTTTTATTTAAAAGGTAAATCTAATTTTTTTTCATATATATATTAAATTCATTAAACCCAATGGATATTAATTATAAATAACAATTAAATTCACTTAAATCACTATATTAAGAATAACTATAATATTTAAACTCATTCAAATAAAATAATATAGAGAGAAATTAAAGAAAATCAGAAAAATAGTTTTATAAGCTCTCATTCATTCTCAAGTATAGTCTTTCAATTTTAGGTTTTACATATTGATTTTCTCAACATCCAGCATTTAACCATTATTACACAAACCATCCCCCTAAAATCAAGTAAGAGGACATTTGGCAAGACACTCTTCAAAGTCGGTGTAACAAGGTTTGTTAAACACACAGCAATACAAGCGTCGGGACGACCACAATAAGTTGATTCGCAAACTCCTAAATTTATCTTCCCTCCATTGAACTTGTCTCCTTCTTAATATGATTTCACCCCCATTTTCTCCATTGTTGAAGTCCTTCCTAAATCTTTAACCTAGGGAGAAAAATCAAAAACAGGAGAGAGAAAGTAAATCTCTACTCAATCTTAATTGAATTACCTACATATATTTTAATTTTACGGTAAGATGTTTCCAGGACTTCTTACACGCATTTCGATTAATTACCTCCCCAGATAATCTTAAGAGCACGCTCTCTTACGTCAGGTTAGTGTATTCAAGATTTAATTGTCAGATTCAACTCTCCTAGGAAGCACTCCAACAATTGCATATATATATATATAATGTTCAATTGTATATGCCAAATCAATATAGTTAGAAATTTCATATAAATGGTTTGCAAATCTTTCATATTTTCTTTATCCATGGAAATAGAGGGTAAGAATTAAAAACAATACACAAAAAAATTGAAAAAAAAAAAATACATATATTGATTTACAAATCCATTTTTTATTTTTATTTTTAAATCCTTGCTAATACTAACAAAAAATAAAAAATAAAAAAATCGAAGTGTTTCGTTTGTAAATGTTAACTTTTATTAATATAAATATACTTTTTTTTTTTTTTTATAAAGCCACATTGTGCAAGTCCAAAACTAGAATATTGTTACGCTCCAATTACTGTAATAGTTTTGTAAACTATTACGATCCCAAAAATAAATAAATTATGGAATGAAAAATAGAGAGTTGTTTGGCATACTTACATTCATGATGAGGGAAAAGGGTAAAAAAGAACAAGAAAAAAGAAAAACAAGAAGCATCTACGATTAAAGCTTGCCATTGAGTAATAATAAGACAATCTTCTTTCTCTTCTCTATGTTTTTTATTTCTTTAGCACAGAGCTCTTTATATAGATTTAACTTAACTTGGCCACCAAGATTGTTGATATATTTGGAAATAAATATATCTTATTTTAGAAATTAATAAAATGTTTAAAACATTGATTTTAATTTTCTGTAATTGATTGATTCTATTCCACCCTTTCCATATGCTGTCTTTTGAACAATTAATTACGAGATACATCTATATTAATTTGTCATTGAAATACGTAAATATTCTTATTAATTGTCTCTCTTGATAAATATATCTAGATTAGTTAGTTCTTCAACCACCGTCATTAATGATCAGTCTTCCCTTCACACCTTCAACCACCGTCATTAATGATCAGCCTCCATCTTCAACCATTGCCATTAATGATCCACCTTCAACCATCCACATTTATTGCTCAATATCTAGATCTTTGATTTTTTATTGTATATATATACAATTTTATTGAATGTAATAGATGCCATATTCTATCATAATCTTTATCTCTTTTCTTATTCAAACTTCCCTTATTTCAACATTTTTGAAAATCTTTTAATTCCTCTTTACCCTGATTTTCATTTCAGGCCCCAAAACAAAATCACCACCTTCCCCCGGAGCACAGCCCTGTCCCCATCTCTTTTTGTTGTCCCCTCTCTCGAACCAGCTATTTCCCACCCCATATCGCCATCGAACCCAGACGCCACCCTATCTCGAACCAACTTTGGTGTTTATCGCCACTTTCCATCTACACCCTCTACGGTGTAAACAACCACCCATCATCCTCCTTCAACAATTGTTTAGCAACTTTTTTGGCATGCAAGGAAAGGAACTTTCAGTCATTGACAATTTTTGCATATGAACAAAAAGATTGAATTAAAAGATATGGCTCTTACTATTTTGTATAACTCATCCTGCATAAATATAGCTGAAGAGAAAAAGAACCCCTCCTCCAAATCGAAATAAAGTTAGTTTTTTTGCCAGGAATATTTGGATTAACATCACTCACCATAGCACTTTACAATGTGTAATTAGATCGTACGAAGACAAGCTACTGGATTTATTGCAATCTTTATCAGACATTATGTGCAAATGAATACAACACATTTTTAAGTTAGCCACAAAGCTCTAGGGATGTTTAAACATTGATGTTTTGAAAAAGTAACTTAATGGACCTGTAGAAAAATACCTTGAGCGATCTCTTTTATATTAGTCTCGGGCCACTTAGGTGGCATTTAGTTAGTGTTCCCACTTTTCTCAACCCAACTGGGATAGGTTGGGTTGGGTTGGGTTGAGAATTATGTTTCCTACCGAGAACAGAATTGCGTTTAGTAACGACAATTTTTTTTTGTGCTGAGAACAGAATCGCGTTTGGTAACGCATAATTCCAGAATTGTTTCCTCATAATAACATATTGTTACCCAAACCCTCAAGAAGCAACACCCAAATTACCCAGACCATCAACAAAAGAAAAAGATCGAAGTTTAAAGAGTGAGAGAAAAACAGTTATGGTAGATAAACCAGAGGAATAACAATTACAACTATCTTCACCGTCTCTACTTATGAGGATCATGAGCAAAGGAAGAACATGGGTCCTTATCTTCATCTCTATTTACGCCCTCCTCTTCGCCAAAAACAGATAAAGTTCTTCAATAACTTAAACCAAATCATGTAGACCAAACGAAAATCAGAAATTTGAGCAATGAAATCAAAATTGAAATCAAAATCAAAAATCAAAATCGATTTCTTGATCGATTTCATTAACAAACTCGAAATCGAAACCCTAAACCAAAATCAAGAACCAAACCCTAAATAGATTTGAGCAATGAAACCGAAATCGAAAATCAAAATCGATTTTGTAATCGATTTCAGTAACGAAATCAAAATCAAAACCCTAAAGTTGTTCGATTTGAGCTTCAAAACCCTATTCTATGGGTTGGGATCGATTTGAGCAATGGCGATTTCGATCTGTTCGAAGACAATGGCGAGGACGGCAAAGACAAGTTCGACGAAGACAGAGGAGAACAAAGATAAGTTCAACGAAAACAGAGAAGAACGAGTACGGCGAAGACTGTGGAGATGATAGCGACTGGCGAGGAGGAGTTCGGCGAAGACAGAGGAGAATGGCGAGGAGGAAGAACGAACAACGGTGAACTTCGACCATAGGAACTTCGGCCACGACGATTGCCGGCTTGGAGTAGAGAAAAGACGTCAACGATAGAGAAGAGAAATGAAGATGAGCAGAGAGAAGACAGATGTGCAAAAAATAAAAATAAAAAGTGATCTTAATAGAAGTCGAACGGTGGGTCTCATTAACAGCGTTTCCTTAAAGTTGCGTTCAATTTTTTGAAAAAAAAAAATTGTTTCTCATTTTCTTAGGATTTTGAGAATCAATTCTTATTTTTTGGGTTGAATTGGGTTAAGTTTTGTGTTTGCCAAACATATTCCCAAAAATCAGTCCCAAAATTTTTGGGTTGGCTTGAGTCGAAATTGGTTGGGAACACTAACCAAATAGGGCCTTAGTTGACAAGGTTGGCCATTGTACGTACTAATTCTCATCAAGATCAGACATGTCTTCAGGACAACATTATTAATGCTATTATTATTTTGGGCACAATTTAGAAGAAAAAAACAAATATTGTCTATTAAGCAGTTTGAGATGCTTCTTCACCATACCATGATGGAACAAGTTCTCCAGTCACATCCAAAACCTTTGCTATTGGATCGGTATCATTCCATTAGGTGTTCAAGTTGCTTATAGTCGTGTAAATATGAGTAAACCCATTTGTTTGTTACTTTACTTGATAATCTTTTTTCTTCTTTCATTGTCGTTCAAGTTTCTTATAATTAATATTCCGTGTTACCATAAGTAAACCCATTTCTCCTTTATTTACTTTATATTTCTTTTTTCATTGTTTCTTTTAGTTCAAATTTCAAAGTGAGTTTCATAAACATGTACTTTTCGCCTTTATATTGTATTCCTGTCATAAATGTTTCTATTATTTTGTGTGGAAAACAAACAATTTAGAGGAAAAATAAATTAGGAGTAAATATATCCAAATGTTTCACCTTTTCACTCTGTAGCTTTCGTCGTAGGTAAAGTTTCACCATCAAACGTATACAATGCGTAAGAGATTTCAATCTATCCTTATGGACTTGTGAAAGAGCTAGGCATTCAAGTCGATGCAACTTCCAATCGGACTTCTGAAAATGATTAAAAACTGAAGGTCATCCACAACAAGTATGGCAAAAACTAAGAGAGCCATATTACAGTTGCAAGTCATCCCAAAACATATAAGAGGCAAAACAAATAGGAGAAGAAGATTTTGTATGCGGTAAAAAGAAAAAGAAAAATGATTGCATATGCAGATTAATAGCTTAAATAGCACTGCATTTTCTTTCTTTCATAACATGCATAACACACCTGGCATGTGCTCCCATAGAACCAATCAAATTGACAAGCTGAACACCTTTTAAGGTTATTTGATATGAAACACCATTCACACCTTGATTCTGCCGGAGTATTATTTGATACGGAGACATAGGGCTCTTCACTAATTATAACATACCTTGTAATAAGATATATATTAGTGAAAAATCAAAAAACTTGTAAACTGATATTTTTCACTTATAAAAGAGCCCTAATCACGATGTATCAATGACATTTATAAATTAAGCCTTGTGAGCATATGCAGCAAAACCATTTAGCAATGAAAATGCTTAAAGAAAATGAGGTCACGCGGAACCTACATCTCGAATATGTAACATGGACTGTCTCCTTTCAAACGTTGCGGATACCGTATTTTTATTACTTTTTCTTTTCAAAACCAATGAACCCGATAACTAGATTGTTTAGTATCCATGAATTGCTTAACCTTAAAAGACATCTGTGATGGAAGGTATCTAATGTAGAAATCTACACTCTTCCCGAGTTGAAGTCGAAGTACGAAAAAACACAATTGACCCAATTAATTTAACCCAACAAATGGACCTAGGCCCTGAGGAAACCTAGCTGATCTTCTCCCATATATACTATGTCACATTGTCACTTAATGCGTCTCTCATTCTATCATATATTTAATCTAATCTAATATTTAATATTTAAAAGTGAAAAGAGAGAAAATTTTAATGTCGTTAGAGAATAATTTTTTAAAGTTCTTATATATTTTTTATTTTTGTTTTTTTATATATCAAATAAAGTTCTTGATGAGTTATTATACATTTTTTTTTTTATATATCAAAATAATGAGTGGTCCCACTCAATTTTATTTTTTTGCTTTAATTAATTTAATTTTTTCTAATCAATACAAAAATATATAATTAATTTATCTGGTCCACATTTTATATTATTGAAAAAAATAATTGTGATTCAAAAAATATTTGCACCCAAAAATAAAATAAATAGAATATAAATTAATTAAATTATAATTGGTTGATATACAAAAATTGATAAAATTAATAATAATTTATGGTTATTTGACTTTTATTTCATATTATATCAATTTATTGATAAAATTTGATATAATTTTTTGTTTAATCTAACACTCATCTAATATCTAATCTAATACAAACACTTCAAAGTGGAAAGAGAAATAAAATTATAATGAGGTTGGAGAATGGCACTTTCAAGCATTTTAGTGAGTTTTCATTATTTGTTTTTTAACGAGTGTCATACTCAATTTCTTCCTCTTTTTTTCTTTTAGTTATATTTAATTTTTTTAATTAATATACAAATATATGATTAATTTCTATGGTGCGCATTTTAAATTATTTAAAAAAATATTTGTAACTAGAAAAATATTTCCAACTAATATAGTTTTGGCATAGGAAATGCCTAATCTATTCTATGAATAAGGACATTTGGAATATTTTTAACCTCTGGATTATATATTTAAGGGCCAATATCAGAAAGTTGCACAAGACATTTTCAACCTTTGGATTAAATCCCACGGTTGAGATCAAATCAAATTTTAAATTGTTATAATTTTATATCATATAATATCTCTAACAAATTAACAATCTACCCCAAAATATCTCATACAAATACATATAATAAATAAATCATAAGAAATTATGGAAGGAGTCACCCAAAAATTTCACACCCCCACGTTGAAGATTATTAAATTAAATTATTTTTTAACCCTTTGAAATCAAATACCTTCTTGAAATATCTCACCTAATACCTAGAGGTTATAATTTTTTTATTTTATTTTTTTCAATTGACATTGAAATTTTCTTTTGGAGATAACGTTTTATGGAACAATCACCCAAGCGTTCATGTACAACCAATGATATGCATCAATATATTTTTTGTTTCCCGTATTGCAAATCTAAAATACTAAGAACTAGTATATATGTGTGTGAGTGCGCCAATTATTTTTGTACTTAGAAGAATAAACAAAATATAAGTACATAACCCATATCTAAATAAAAGAATTTTAGTTCAACATATTAATCTTTAAATATTTTATACTTTGTTCAAATACAACCTCATCAAATCAAATCATGGTAGTTAAAAACATATCCTAATCAGCAAGAGAGACAAATCACACACACACACACACTACGATATAAACAAAACCTGGATTCTTTGCTTCCTTATCAACGTCGTTTCTGCTATTATTGACTGTTAATTTTCATCTTATTAAGATGGTCTAAATATGAATTATGATTGTCGTCCTTTGATGAGAGCTTGTAAGAAGCTTCGGCGTGTGCTTCGTCCAACTTGATGAAGAGGTCTTTCATGAAAGGAGTGTTGGTTCCATGAGTCACACGCAGTATATCGATTGCCTTCGTCAGTGACTTGATCGCGTCCTCTGTATGTCCAAGTAACCTGCACATGCATGGAACAAATTCTTTTTGTTCTCATCCCAGAATTTTGTTCTTGAACTTGGGAGGAACAAATAGAAAAAAAAATTCCTTCTATTTTTCTATTTTTGTTCCAAATATTCTTAAAAAAAATTAAAAATAAATAAATAAATAAATAAAGCACGCCTATAGAATCTACAACATGGTAAAGAAAAACTGTAAAAGTTCAGTATAATATTATTTGGGGGTCAGACACTTCGCACTCTTAAGTTTGACCAATATTTCACATTGGTCCCTGTAGTTTTAATTTGAACATGTGATACTTGGAGTTTCTTAATGATCCTAATTCAATCCAAATTCATAGACCCATTATAATTTTGGATTGCAAACCATCACTTGCTTAGCTGTTGTGCACCCATCTATTTTTAAGAGGACCTTAAGGGCACTTCCGTCCTCTTTCTTTGCCCTTTACAAATTTTCGATAAAAACATTTGTATATATTTATATATTATGTTATATCTATATATCAGGCTTCTGAATATTTAGACAGGAAGGAGAAAGGGAGGGGGAAAAGGAAGAGGCTAAAAATGCTCATAGAGCCCTTTAAAAACAGTCACATGAACGGCAAGCGACTATTTCTCATCCAAAATTGTAATGGGGATAATGACTTATATTACAGTAAGATGATTTGGAAACAAAAAGATTTTGGAGAGTCAGAGAATTATTTATTATATGTAATAATTCTATAAGGTTTTCACACTCTCTGTTATATAGCAACAATGTTGGGCTAAATTAGGAAAAATATCATCCCAATAAATAGGACAATAAAAGAAAAAAAAAAAAAAAAAAAAAAAACTACTAAATTAGTCAACATGACCTTAATAGGAAATAACAGCTAAATAATAAATAACAAATAATTCATTAATGAAAATATTAAATATTTCAACACTCCCTCTCAAATTTGGGCAAACATATTTCGGAATCCCAGCTTGGTAAGAGTAAGAACGGAAGAACGGTTGTTGTTGGGAACAACAAAAAAAGATAGGAAGAAAGTAATTGTTGAGCCATCAACAGCGGTAACTAGAACGTCGGGAACATCGAGCGACCAACGACGACAAATGATACACCAATACGGTGACAATTGGAACACCGGACGACATAAGGAGACAACTAGAACACTGGGCAACCAACGACGACAATTTGAACACCAAGTGCAATACGACGACAGTTGGAACACAGGATGACATACGACTACAACTGGAACGTCGAACAACATACAACCACAACTAGAACGTCGGACAACATAGGCGACAACTATAACGTTGGACGACCAAAGGCAACAACTAGAACACCAGGCGACATATGGCAACAACTAGAACGACAGGCGACCACTAAAGACAACTACAACACCAGACGGCATATGAAAATAACTAGAATACCAGGTAACCAACAACAACAACTGGAATATTGGGCAACATACTACAACTACTGGAACATCAGTCGAACAAGAACGTGCGACCAACGACGACAACTGGAACACCGACAACATACGAACAAAACTAGAGTGTCGGGCAACCAATGATAACAACTACAACATCTAACAAAGAACGATGACAATTGGAACACTGGACAATCGTCGTGAGAGAGATGGCCAAAGAGGAGGGCCAACATGGGGTGAAGGATATCGCAGTCCTGCAGCAGAACAGACAAGGACACAAACAAGACCTCTGAATAGAGCTACAGCAAGCCTACAAATCTAAACAGGAGGGTTGCAGATCAAGAGAACCAAAAGCAACTAGGGCAAGGTTGTGAATCATAACAGCAAGGGCGCGAACAGGATAAAAAGGGCTACGGGAACAGATCTAGACATCATGGATCCGTAGTAGCGGTGGAGTGGCTATTCTGTTGGGCGGTAGACCACCAGAGCATGTTAGGATTTTTATTTTTTCCTCCGACTTTGATACCAAAAAGGATTTTGAAAGAGGAAGAGAATATTTTATTATTATGTAATGATTCTATAAAATAATGCTCTACGATCCCTATTATATAACCATAACGACAGGCTAAATGAAGATTATCACCCTAATAAATGAAACCATAAAAGGAAAACGAAAGCTATGAAATTGGTCAACATGACCTAATTAAGAAACAAGAGCTAAATACTAAATAAGAAAATAATGTATTGATAGAAATATTAAATATTTCAACAGAAATTTTAAGGTGTTGTCTGTTCAAATTGTAACCGTGAGGACCAAAGTAAGATTTTGGTCAAACTTCAGGGGTACAAAGTGTCAAAACCCCTTATTATTTCATCAAGTGAAATTTGCAACATTTCCTCAAATAGGATACGTTGCATTTTCATCCGTGTCCAACAAGACAAGAAGAATTACATGCCCTGGATGGGAGGGGGAGAAGTAAAGAAATAAAGCAATTAGTCTAACCATTCAAGCTTTCCGCATGTATAATACTGTAGTCCAAGCAATGGGTGGAACCCTGGATATACCCCTGCAGCCAAACAGGTCACATTCAGACAGTACCATGATCAGAAAACCTCGACAAATTTGCAACAGGAGACGGACTTTCATGATTCTTATGTTGATTCCAACATAAAAACCATTGATAGGCTGAAGGGACAGCATACACTGGTAAACTGGAATGGTCAAGTTGCAGTATGATAGTGCTTCTTTCCATTCTTGCAGCTCCATCAGCACCTACAATATTGTTATTTCATTCATCGAACTTATAAAATATATAATATAAATATTCTACACAAATAATACCAGAAAATAGAAGTGAGCATTTGGATAAAAACTGTAAGATGCTTTTCCGGCAAACATCTTTGGCAAGGGTTACTTTCAGTGTGAATAGTACCAAGAACAAGATTGATGTATTACCAGTGAGACCCCGCAAATCATCCAGGTTCGGAGAAAATTGGTTTGGCAAACAAAGTTAAAAGACACAAAAGATACCAAAAAAGATTTGATTACTTTAGAAATCCAATGGGCTTAACTCAATGTCTTGAAAGAAGAGGATTACCTCTAGACTTATACATAGCTCAGGATCAAGTAACACAAGTGATGTGGGATTCAACACGCCCCCTCACGCCCAGGGTGGACTTCAACAAACCCCTACGAACGGATATCGGGGGAAGGACCCAACATCGATGTGGGATTCAACAATTACATATAGAAGTATTCAACACAATGATCTTATTACATAAATTAATAGAAGGAAAGATTTATGCCTTTTCCTGATGGTAAGGTAATACTTGAAATGAAGTGTCACTTGTACAATCTCACAACAGACCTTTAAAAGAGTCTCCCGAGTTTTCAGAAGATTGATTGACAATGGATGCCATAGCTTCACTTGGAGTTTCTCAATCATCTTAAACATAGGACAAGCTTTTGTTTTATCTGGATGCCATTAAGGTTAACATTTATTTCCTATCCGTTTTGAAGAAATATCTCCTGAATCACATGCAACAGAAAAACTTCAGTGGAAATTTTCTCCTGTGAGGTTAAATGGTTTGGGGACTTACCCAATCCCCATATAGAAGAAGAAATGGAAGACGAGAGTCTTATCTTTGAAAGCTATGACGCTCTTTTTGCGGCTGTATGCCAAATTATAGAGAGGCTCCCGCTCATTTGACAAGAGCCCTCTATAATATCTTTCTATAAAATTACTAGCCTTGTTGAGTGAAAAACTCATTTGGTTGTTCTTATAAGAGAAGAAAAAAAAAAAGGATACGCCCAGTAGTAAGCAACTTGGAAGCTTTCTCTGACATTGAATTCACTTCAGTAGCAATACTCTTTATTTCTTCCTTATCCCTAAGAAGTCCACACTGTTGGCATATGAATCCTCTATTATCTGCATCTCCAAAACCCAAGCTGAAAATGGTAAAAAACATAGACTAAAAAATGAAAAATAAAATAAAAGTTGTCAATAAGGTGGAGAGCTACCCTCCCACCAGATGACATACCAGAATCACGAAGCAAGAAACCATTACATCCACCATCCCTGCATCTATAACCTTCCAGTATCGCACTCTCTTGAATATCATCATACTGGCCCTTCAGAAAAGAACTGGCAAATTCAGTGGCAGAAACATGGAGCTGTTTTTTCCTAAAAGAATTAAAAACCCAAATTTTTAAAAGAAATTTGTACGAAAATATACCACTTTCATACAGCGGAGACAATTGCAAGAGAAATAATACTGCTGTCTGAGGGCCTTTTGTCGAGTCATAGTGCTTCCAGCCATCTCTATGTAACTTATCAATACCTTTAGAAACAATCATAGATATGTACCATTTACAATAAAATTCTTGAAAATTACTCATAATAACTTTATTATGCTTTTCCAATCTATAGATTCTTAGACATACTATCTTTCTATCAAGTATCATTGCTAATAGAGTTATGCAGTATGTCCTATTGCCCACATGAGAACTATATTTAATCTACCTTTGAACTGATCATTGACCTTCCTCACATAGACCAACCACTTTAACCGAGAAAGCATATATTACCTCAGTACCTTTGCGTAACGGTTGCACAGCACGGACCACTGCAAATCTTCCCTCAAATACTAGAACAGCATTGGGTAAGCAGCTAGAACACAAAATATATAATTTAATAAATAAATAAACACATAAACAAGTTTTTAGAAGGAAGGAAGAAAGAGAGTGAAGAAGTGGAAGCCATTAATGCATTAAGCTGTTACCTATGGTTGATAATGGAAATGGCAGGAAACAGTCCTGTACCCAGGGGTCTGAGTTCAGAGTCACAAATGGTATGTGCATTGCATGCAAGCTACATGTGTTAGAAAGGAACCAGGGCAGGCAAATTTTCGTTAGAACTATGAATTTTTAAGGAGAGATCATCCAAACAAGGTATCTTGCATTTTTTGGTGTGATAAATAGAATCACAAGTCCACAAAAGAGCAACAGGAAAATATGAAGAGAAGTTTCACACTGTAGCCTCTGGTAATAAATAGTTAGGAGTCATTCGGAACAAAAAGATTTAATTAAAAGATATGGCTCTTAATGTTCTGTATAACATATATAACTCATCCTGCATAAATATAGCAGAAGAGAAAAAGAACCCCTCCTCTATATCGAAATAAAGTTAGGAATATTTGGATTAACATCAATCACCATGGCACTTTACAATGTGTAATTAGGTCATACAAAGTCAAGCTACTGGAGTTATTGCAATCTCTATCATTATGTGCAAAGGAATACAACACGTTTTTAAGTTGACCACAACGCTATAGGGATGTTCAAACATTGCAGAGACTAAATGTTTTGAAAAAGTAACTTCACGAACTTGTAGAAAAATACCTTGGAAAAATTTCCAGCAATCTCTTTTATATTAGTCTCGGGCCACTGAAGTATCAAGTTGACAAGGTTGGCCATCTGTGCATACAACACTAACTGCTTCTCATTGAGGTCAGACGTGTCTTTCATGAAAACATTATTAAGATAAAACTCCGGAACAAGTTGAAACATAATTTGAATGAAAAACAGAATGTATGAAACTCCTATGCCAGAAATATAAAAGGATACGAGATACCAAGGCCTCCACTAGATTGTAGTTGTCTGTGGCAGTAGTTGGAACAATCTGGGAGTCATAAAAAAAGGGTCATATGCTTTGCATAAATCTACCTTTGTGCTACTTTATTAACAAATATTTTCTCTTAAGCAGTTTGAGATGCTTCTTCTCCATACCATGATGGGACAAGTTCTCCAGTCACATCCATAACCTTTGCTGCTGGATCGGTATCATTCCATTAGGTGTTCAAATTGCTTATAGTCAATATTTCCTGTTACTAGTAAATCCATTTGTTTGTTATTTTACTTTATAATCTTTTTCTTCTTTCATTGTTTCTCTGTATTAAAGTTTCTTATAGTTAATATAGGAACCCATTTCTCCTTTATTTTGTTTATATTTCTTTTTTCATTGTTTCTTTTAGTTCAAACTTGGAAGTGAGTATCAAAAACATGTACTTTTGGCCTTTATATTGTAATCCTGTCATCTTTTCTTGTTAGATGATGACATTATATGCTACAACTTGCTTGTGATCAATTAATAGATGGTATAAAATATGTAGAAATCCAATGGGGCTAACTCACTTTCAAAAGACGCCTTGAAAGAGGAGGATTACCCCTAAGATTTATATATAGCTCAAGATCAGGTAACACAAGCGATTTGGGATTCAACACAGCCCCTCACGTGTAGGGTGAACCTTGACAAACCACTGCGAACGATATTGGGGGGGCCCAACATCAATGTGGGATTCAACACTCTCCCTCACGCGCAGGGTGGACTTTGACAAACCACCACGAACGAATATTGGGAGCCCAACATTGATGTGGGATTCAAAACACCCAACATAAAAAAAAAAAAAAAAAAAAAAAAAATCTGGCTCTGATACCATGTGGCAACCTAGTGGGCCTAACTCACTCTCAAAACACGTCTTGTAAGATGAGGATTTCCCTCGGCTTTATATATAGCTCAAGATCAGGTAACACAAGCGATGTGGGATTCAACATAATACATAAAGTTAATGTCAAATTTTATCTTTAATATTTGAAATTGAATCCAAGATAATGATTGGCATACAATATTTTAACACTTAGTTTGGGAGTTCTATAAAAAATATTGGTACAATTGTATTCAATTAAGTGGAGCAATACAAAGAACATCCTTTCTCTCCCATGGGTTTATGGTCTTTATGTCCAAGTTAACTTTTGTCTTCTTTATTTCTGTATCCCTCATTTTATATAAATTTGGCAAGAGCTTTGTCTACCAGAAAATGCAAACAAGGCAGAAAAAAGATCAAGCATAATTTAGTAAGGCCATATTTAAATGAGAAAAGTGGAGCACCCCCAAGAAATTCAGTAACACCACCCAACCCCAAAACCCCCAGGAAAAACTCAAAACCTTAGTTGCACGAAGTGGGACCAGGGAAGCATAAACATATAGAAGAGTCTAAGGTTTATGCATTAAGACATTTTTTCAACCAAACAAAAGATAAATACAATATTGACATTTTGATCACTTCTTTGCACATGGATAGCATGTGCCTGCACCCCTATAAACCAGAATGGACAAAGCAACATGGTACTGCTTGGTGATAAAATGAACTGTCATATTTTAATGAGTAGGCTACAGAACTCAGCAATAAATGTTATTATTATTTTGTGCGGAAACCAAACAATTCAGAAGAAAAATAAAATAGGAGTAAATATATCCAGATGTTTCACCTTTTCACTCTGTAGCTTTCGTCGTAGGTAAAGTTTCACCATCAAACGTATAGAAGGCGTAATAGATTTTAATCTTTCCTTACGGACTTGTGAAAGAGCTAGGCACTCAAGGCGATGCAACTTCCAATCTGACTTCTGAAAATGATTAAAAAAATTAGGGTCATCCACAAAAAGTATGGAGAAAACTAAGAGAGACATATTACAATTGCAAGTCATCCCAAAACATATAAGAGGCAAAACAAATAGGAGAAGAAGATTTTGTATGCGTTATAAAGAAGAAGAAAAAAATGATTGCTTATGCAGATTAATAGCTCAAATAGCATCGCATTTTCTTTCTGTCGTAACATGCATAACACACCTGGCATGTGCTCCCACAGTACCAAACAACTTGGCAAGCCGAACACCTTTTAAGGTTATTTGATGTGAAACACCATTCACACCTTGATTCCGCCAGAGTATTATTTGATACAGATACATAGGGCTCTTCACTAATTATAACATCCCCTGTAATAAGATATATATTAGTAAAAAATCAAGAAACTTGGAAATTGATATTTTTCACTTATAAAAGCTCTAATCACGATATATCAATGACATTTATAAATTAAGCCTTGTGAGCACATGCAGCTAAACCATTTAGCAATGAAAATGCTCAATGAAAAGGAGGTAACACGTAACCTACATCTCAAATATGCAACATGGATTATCCCCTTCATATAATTCTTTTTTTTGGGATTAAGTATCAATCCCCTTAATAAGTTAAGCATTGAATGTTTCAAGGGGTCAAATGCCACCTTTCAAGCGCTGTGGATACCATATTTTAGTTTCTTTTTCGTTTCAAACCCGATGAACCGTAAAACTAGATTATTTAGTATCCATTAATTGCTTAACCTTAATAGCATCCGACCTAAAACTTTATGGCATCCAACCTAAAACCATTTGGTTCCTTGACACTTCATATTGTGCTTTGTGTAAAAATTATAATCTCAAGCGGATCCATAAACTATTTAACCTATAAATTTGACTGTGAAATACTTTTCACCGCCAACTATGGTTTATTATGATGCGCTATAGCTGGTGCCTGTGTTTTTCTATACTGCACCTTATGGTCTCCTTTTAGACTTGATCATTTTAACATAAGGTTACTTCCCTATCTATATTATAAATCAGGATTGTATGGCTTCTAGATATTATTTTTTTGTCAATATAATAACAGCCAAAATCTATTAGACTAGATCTGAAGTAAATATCATACATTTAATTGAAGAGATTTTCATCTATTGGATTACATATTTGGAGAAATCTTGAACTTTGTATTTCATGACGTTAATTAATTTGCACGTTAAATTAAAATTTTAACTAACTAATTAATTGCATTTTAAATTACATAAATTAATTTTTATTATAATAATATTAAAGGTGCTTTCAATCACGGGTAACTAGTCAGTATTTATTATCCAACTCTATCCACATTTCTAAGTAATTTGAAGAAAACTAATACGTTCTATAGAATTTCTTAAGTTGAATTTACTTAAAATTAAAATCATAGTCCGGCCATCGCACAGGTGCAAAGGCTACTGAATTAATGCTTTAACGCTAATGAATATACGGCATTATCAACAATTCTTAGAAATAAGTACTCTATCAACAAACATGTATACAAATAATACGAACTTCTCCGCATGTAAAGAGAGAACCTGGATAGAAATTTTTGGTGGTGAAGAGACAACGGCCTTTCTCCGGGCGGTGAGAAACCGTCAAACCTCGTTCGGAGAATGTTCTCTGCAAATCCTCCATTGTTGAGTAGTCTCTAGAGCACTGGCCAAGCTTGAATTGTTGAGTTTAAGCACCCAATTTATCAACAGACGTCTGTGACGGAAGGTATCTGACGTAGAAATCCACACTCATCCCGAGTTGAAGTCGAAGCGGTTGACGAAATTGAGCCGAGAGAGCACGAAATCACGATTGACCCGAATAATATAACCCGACGATTGGACCCGACATTAACTGAGGAAAACCTAGCGGATCTTCTCCCATCTAGGGATGGTCATGGGCTTGGGGGCCCGCCCGGCCCGCCAAGCCCGTCCACTATTTTTTAGGGCTTGGATATGTGTTTTGAGCCCGTGGGCCGGGCTTGGACTATAAAAGTTAGGCCGGAGTAAAATTAGAGCCGGGCTTGGACAAGGCCAATATTTTATAGGGCCGGCCCGGCCCGGCCCGAGAATTTAAATATAAATATATATATATATATATATGAAATTAAATATAGACAAATTTAATTTGTGATTGTGTTTGATTTGGTTTGAATGCTGTATTTTTCTCTTTGCAGTTTTTTTTTTTCGGTTGAAATGTGAATGTGGCCTTTTTTGGTTGTAGAAATGCATGGTAATGAATATGTTTGTGTAGATAAATCTTGTAGCAAATGTATCAACTACAATTTTTTTTTTTTTGGTTTGAATGTGATTGTGTTTGATTTGGGTTGATTTGGTTTGAAAAAAAAAAAAAAAAAAAATTATAGGGTCGGGCCAGCCCGAGGGTTGGGCTAGGGCCCTAATTATTTTGATAGGGCCGGGCTTGGGAATAAAAAGAAGGCCCGAACTTAGGGCCAGGCACTTTTTTGTAATATCCTACCTAAAACCCGGCCCGAACCCGCCCCGACCTGGCCCATGACCAACCCTACTCCCATCCCATGTTAAACGTCACACAAATTGTTCTTCTCTCTCACATAGTTTTGAATTACAAACTTACCCTTCAAAAGTTTCAAATATTTAAACGTCAACCTTTTTCTCTTGTTTTTCAAGGGTTTTTTAATTTTAGTTTTAAATTTATTCTCTTGTTTATAGACTAATTAATTTTGTTAGTGTTTACTAGTTTTTTAGTCTTTATCGATATTTATATTAAAATTAAATATTTTATTAATATTAACTCAATAAATTCAATGTAATTGATATCAAATATAAAACTAAAACTTATTTGACGAGAGAAATCTAGAGAAGTTCTAGGTTCCAGTCACGTGTTACACATCATCAGTCACGTATTTGGCACGTAACGCCCAAACATATTTTACAACCAAAGGCAAACCACAAATGAGAACCTGGACGAGCAAATGAACTTTCGAAGAATTCTACCCGTAATTCGACTTCAATAATTAGTATTACTATATCCAATAGGGGTGGTCATGGGTTTGGGGGCCCGCCCAGCCTGGTTCTAATTTTTTAGCCTAAACTTTAAGCCCATGAGTAGAG
Organism: Eucommia ulmoides; assembly: GCA_016647705.1. Taxonomy (NCBI): domain Eukaryota; kingdom Viridiplantae; phylum Streptophyta; class Magnoliopsida; order Garryales; family Eucommiaceae; genus Eucommia; species Eucommia ulmoides. The sequence continues at coordinate 28,947,681 of CM028332.1, read as the reverse complement.
TCTGGGCTGCAATGTTTAGGCCCGAGTAAAATTAGGGTCGAGCTTGGATAAGGCCAATATTTTATAGACCCAGCCCCAGGATTAGTCAAAAAATATATATATGATAGACGCACATTACTCATAATTTCTAACCCTAATTCCATCCGCCGCTCACTCAGATCTCGATCTCCCCCTTTTTCTTGCTCCTCCTCATCCCCCTTCCTTGCTCCTCCTAGATCTCGAATTGATCAACCGCTCCTCCTCATCTTCACAGTCCATTCATCTTCATTTGTCTTCGATCTAGATCAATAGCTCATCCATTCATCTCCATTCGTTGTCTTCATTCATCTCCTCCTCAATCAAGGATAATCATGCATTCATTTCATAGCATATAGTTCATTTGTATTCCAGAAGGCGTTAGCTAATCCTAAACACCCGTAAAGACATATACTTGGTAATTAGATGAGTAATACCATTAGATGTAAGCCCAATAGTAAATCATGTATATTCCAACATTATTATATGACTTTTATTTGTAAAATATTTCAATCTCTAGTATTAATAAAAATATTTTTTATATTATTTTTTATTATGTAATGTTGTTGTAGACCTTGAATAATAACGTTGAAATGTTACTCTTTAATGTGATTAAAATGCGAAGACCAAAGACATATGGTAACTTGAATTCTAAATTATTCCTAATAGGTATTAGATTGTTCAAACTGTTCTTCAACGATTTAGGATAACTTGTTGGGGTGATTTTCTATTATGAGAAAGTTTAATCTCAAACCATTAGTATGGGATATTAGAAGTAACCACAAGAGAATTTACTAATATAGTAAGGGACCGAACATGATTATCCTTAATATCCTACATTTAATATCCTACATGATAGCTTTACGACTTAACATAACATTGTTACAACTTCTTATAATACTAGTGATAATAACGTATGATTTTTGTTGCAATTTGAAATTGCAAGTACAAAAAATAAAAATAATACATAGACACACACACACACATATATATATATACATATTAAAACATATAAAAATTAAATAAAATTAATTTAATAAAAATAAAATGTATAAAAATAAAAAAAAATAAAAATTAATAACTAATATATTTTTTTAAGAAAAATATTTGTGTTTGTGTTGTAGTGGTGAGCACTACACTAAACAAAAATCTGCAAACTTTGGACGAAGACATTTGAAGGTAATAAATTATATCATTTTGGGATAAAGACTTTTTTAGTCCTTGAAAAATGTCTTAGGTGTTCAATTGGTTCATAAGAAATGCAATTCGATAATTTAACCCTTGACATTTCAAAATAGTGTCCAATTGACCCCTAAGGCAAATTCCGTTAAGTCAACTAACGGTCAACGTTTCATTAAAGGTATTTTGGTCTTTACGCGTACAATGGAGTTAATTTTGAAAAGTCATCTAAACTTAAGGGGTCAAAATATTTTTTTTGGTCTTTCTTTCTCAATTGAAAGAACATAATCATTTTTATTTTATTTTTTAATTAGATCTTTCTTTCTCAATTGAATAACAAATTATGGGAACAACAAATATATTTTTTTTAATTATGGGAACAAAACAATATTTTTTTTTGAAAATATAAAAAGAGAATTAAAAACCCCAAGGAATACAAAAAGAATGATATATCCAATCAAACCAAATACAAACCTCTATGAAAGAGGAAATATGAGCAATTCCATTATATTCTAAGAATTTTGTGCTAAAAATAAGGGAGCAGAACATAATCATATTTTTTTTTTCGCTCCTATATTAAAACACAACATCAACACGAAAACGAACATTAACATCAAAACGAACACCATCACCAAAACGAACATCAATATCAACGAACACAACCACCAAACCGAACAACACTATTGACGAACACTGAAATCGAAAATAAAGAACACCGCCGAAATCGAACCTTGGGGTTTCGATTTCAATTTCGAAATCGAAACAGGAAATCGAAATCGATTTCGAAATCAAAACCTAAGAACATGGAACGAAGAACACCGTCGAACACCACCACCAAAACGACGAACACCATCAAAATCGAACCTAGGGATTTCGATTTTGAAATCAAAACCGTGGTTCGATTTAGGTTTCGATTTCGATTTCGAAATCGAAATCAAAACCCAAATTGAACCACGGTTTCGATTTCGAAATCGAAGAACACCGCCGAATATCGCCACCAAAACAACGAACACTATCGAAATCGAAATAGGGTTTCGATTTGGGTTTCGAATTGAAACCCAAATCAAACCACGGTTTCGAAATCAAAACAAAACTAATTCGAAAATAAAATCAGAAACCCTAACACAAAATATAAAAAATTGAAGGAGAAATCGTACATGATAGGGAACGTTGATGGAGGAATAATCTTCGCTCGCACCACACATCTCCACCGTTCTTCTCAAAAAACCCCAAAAAATTCCATGTTCAAGCCCTCCCGTCATCTTCTTCCTCAACCCAAATCACAAATCGAAGCTCTCGATTTCCCGTCAAAAACCTTAAATCCGAATTGAAAATCAGAGGATCTTCTTAGGTTCATTTGAAGAATCCTAAATTGTGAATTCAATTCAATTCAATTTCCAACTGAATCGCATCAGCTCGAATTCTCCGATGGTTAGGGTTTGCGAGGAAGAAGCTGGAAGTCTCGCAAATTTGCCTTCGCCGACGACAACCACGATGTCGATATACCAAACCGAGACAGTGAATGGGTCAAACTCCACCAGATTATCCTCCAACTGGTGTGCTAAAGAGAGAGAGAGTTACAGATCGATTGGATTGACGTTACCCCAGTAGGTCTCGACTTGTGGATGTTGTAGAGGATCACTGATAGGTGTGAAAAACCTATCTATTTCTAAACCGGATTTATTAGTTCTCAAGCATTTTAGTTATATTTAATTGTGTTTTAGTGTAGAACAGGGAAATGACATCAAAGGGTGAGAAACAAATGAAAACGGTGGAGAAACGGTGAAGAAAATGTGCAAAACAAGGTTTCGGTGAATGAAGACCACTGCCTAAGCGGAAGTTCCACTGCTTAGGCGGAAAAGAGGCAGAATGTTGGAGTGCTGAAGGGTTGAACCACCGCCTAGGCGATAAAACCACCGCTTAGGCGAGAAAATATCAGAATGATATGCCAGCAGCTACTGCCTAAGCGGAAAAACCACCGCTTAAGCGAAATCACCGACAGACTTTAACCGACTTAAAGCCACCGCCCGAGCGGTGAACCACCGCTTAGGCGGTGACACTCTGAACAGAAATATCTGTTTTCAGATATTTTGAAGATATTTCCAACCCTTGCCTATAAAACCCCTTTCTCCCCCAATTGCTCCAAAGGTTAGAACCCCTTAGACGTGAGAGGAGGCTCCGGTTGACAACTAGAGAGTTCTCCTTCCACCTTAGTTAGGATTAGGAAGTAGATTAGATTAGTTTAGGAAGTGTTCTTGGCCAATCATTGAAGATCCAAAAGAGGAAGTTCATCAACGGAAAAGAGAAAGCTCGGGAGGATCGTTCTTTGGCGAAAGTGGACTACTCCACTTTGAGATTTGGCTTTTCTTCCCTTGTTTCCATCTTTGTATTTAAATATTTATAGTTGATAATGATGATCTCCTCTTGATTTATGTTGTATTGGCTAAGAACATGTTAGTGTAATTAAGAGATTAGTTAGGGAAAGGTGTAGTTGTGTAAATACTCATTTGGTTTAATATACGTTTCTTTAACGGTTGTTGTTTTAAGTCTAATTGTGTTTATCATTTGATGACGATCTTAATATGCTTATAACGGTATTAGGATTAGATTTGAGAATCTAGGGTTTGACACTCGGGAGAGGTAACCCTGGATTCGGACTAGGGTAAACACATCGTTACGACTTAACGACCCGGGAGGGCGTTAGTTAGTGTGCAGTCGATGACGTTGGGTCAAGACTCATGCGGACTAGAGTCGTTAAGACATTTAGGGGGACCTCTTTGTCGACACGAAGTCGCGTATTCCCCCATCTTACACTCGGAAGAGGTGGCGGAAGAGTTTTCGAACCGAGATTGTCGGATACCTAAACGCCGTTATTGTTAACCGACGAAATCAAACGTGTATTAAGTGAACGAAATCAATCCCTAATTAATCAATCTAGTTAGAATTAACCCACTAATTGTAATTTAGCTTAGTTTAATTTCAATTCACGTCTTCCGTCGTCAGGATAACACAAGACTACGTCAATTGCGGTATTCAATTCAATTATTCACACTTTTCTATATGGGAACGATATCCGATCTTCAAAGATCCACTATATTAAAACTTTAGACCTCGTATACTTGCGAGCGTATGTAGGCGTGCACAAAATCGTACCTACCAAGTTTTTGGCGCCGTTGCCGGGGATTAGTTTGAATTTTATTTGAATATTGCAAAAAGAAACGCGCTATCGGCCCAAAACTTAAGTTTTATATAGGAAAATCAAATGTATCGTATCCTAGTTCCGTCAACACACCAAGTTTTTTTTGGAGTTGTAGACGTGAGATTAGTGTGAATTCTAAGTTGATATTGTGACTAAGTGGTCAGGTTTTAATCCTGATATTTATTTTTGTTTTGTTTTTAATTTTTATTTTTGTTTCATTGTGTTAATGAGATCAAGCGGTGCGAGAAATGATGAAGGTTGGAACTCTTAAATCTCAATCCCGAGATGGAGCTTGTTGAAAATGATAAGGACCGAGAGGAGACGCCGACTTCAAAGCCATGATCTTGATCCGACTAAGCATTTGAGCCCAAATTCCTTGTCTATGGGGAATTTTGGTGAAAAATACTTAGTGACACAAAAGTCCAGCTGAGGACGGTAACTCAAGCGCTATTCTTTTGAAATGAAACTTAGGGTATCAAATTACCCGATTTTTGTTACTATTTATTTGATTATTTATTCTTTTTGGAAGCCGGCATGGCTTCGGAACGTGTTCGGAAGTAGTTTAGGAGTGTGGACGCTTGGGGAAGTATTCTAAATTTTAAACACGTTGAACAAGCGAAGTGAAAACGTAAAGGGTGGAGTCGTCTTTTGAAAATTTGAGAAAAACATTAAAATGGGAGCTAAAGGCCCACCGCCCAAGCAGTAAATCACCGCTCAGGCGGTAAAAATACAGAGAAGGTGTTTTTCAGAAAAAAAAAAAAAAAAAGGCCCATCGCCCAAGCGGTAAACAACCACTCAGGCGGTAAAAATACAGAGTGGGTGAAAACAGCCCACCGCCCAAGCGGTTAACCACCGCTCAGGCGGTAAAAATACAGGATTTACCAAATTTTCAAAATATGCTCCACCGCCTAGGCGGATTAACAGCAGAACAAAACGTATGCACACTGAAGTAATTTCGCTTAGGCGTAAAAACCACTACCTAAGCAGAATTTCGTCAGAAAGTTTGATTTTAAAGAAAAGAGTTCCACCGCTTAAGCGGTGAATCCACCGCCTAAGCGGTGAACCTTCTGCTGTTAAAAATAACCCGTCGCTCAAAAATTAAAAACGCAAGGTTCCCTCCCCCAATCCTCCACCTTCTCTCTAGAACTTCACTCCCAAACCGTTCCAAATCTCTAAAATCATCCGTCCATTACCAAAAGTGGTCATTCCCATCATGATTCAACCTCCAAGAATCGGATTTCAACCCCTATTTCCGAAAATCAAGGGTTTTGCGTGAAAGGTGTGATTTCTTCAATTTCTTTTGATTGGACCATTAGTTTTCAACAAGTAAGTTTCTTTTACATTACATTTAGTTTAGTTGTTGAAATTATTGGTTGGTTTGCATGATTTTATCAAAGAAATCAATGGATTGTGAAATTTTGCCCAAAAACCTTAAACCCTAGTTTCCCGATTTCGAAGTTCAATGGGTTTTTGGTTTGATTCTTGATGATACGCATGTTTAATTGGATTGGTTGAGTATGTGAACTAATATAGGATGTCACATTTGTTAAATTTGTTTGAAAAATTCAAATGGGTATTCGTTTTGGGATGTATGTGTTCATGACAAGGTGATTAAGGAGGTTTATGTTTTTCAAATGTTCATATATGATGAGGTTGTATTGGGTTTTTGTGATTGTGATTGTAGGAAATGGCGAAAAGAGCAGCTAAGAAGAGGGCCAGAGGAGAAGGGTCGGGTTCTAACCCAAGGGTGCCGACCGACGTTGACTTTGATGCCACCCGCTTTGTATCAAAACAAGCGGCGGAACACTTCAAAGAACATGAAAAACATCGTGCTTGCATACGTCAACGGGGATTCGGTCCAATCGAGGAGCTCCCGGAGGAATTTCGGAATGAAATCCGAAGCCGCCACTGGGAGCAATTCTACAAATCGCCACCCCCCGGCGAAATCGCTTTGGTCAAAGAGTTTTATGCAAATGCTACCGAGGCCGTCGACGATTTAGCAAGGGTTCGGAACCAGCTAATTATCTTCAGCCCCGACTTCATAATCCATCTCTTTGGGCTTTCGACACCGGAGTCACTTGAAAGCCAGGAACCTACTTTACAAAGGGTCATCTAAAAGATCACATCGAGCCCGGTGAAGTGGAAACATCAGGGGCCGAACATCGCTACATTTTCAGTGAAATGCCTCAAGTCGGTTTCAAAAATCTGGCACAACTTTATCTGTGGAAGCCTCTTGCCGACATCACACTTGTCAGACGTCTCAAAGGACAAGGCCTATTTGATCTATAAAATCCAGACCGGACAACCCATAAACATTAGATTTCTAATCTATTCATCAATTCTTCATGCTATGAAAACGGTAAAGGGTGGGCTCCCGTTTCCGTTACTTTTGACCCATATATTCAGATTAGCTGATGTGACTGTATCTGGGGGAAGCCAGTGTGAACCTATCGCTCCACTTACGCTGTCAGCGATAAATCGATTGTGGAAGAATGGGGCATAAGAGGCACCCGAACCTGAGCCGGAGGAAGGGGAAGAGCAACCAGACGATACGGCTGGACCTTCTGGAGCCCGAGCTGAAAACTCCCATGAGAGGAAGCTTCAAATGGTCCTCCAGAATCAATACGAAATTGCCTCTTTCCTGGACCAATTTTCAAGGCAACAAGATCGAGTCTAACGGAAGATTTGGGAGGGCCTTGGCCTTCAGATGGACAATTTCCCACTGATGCCATCTGTGCCACCACATCTACTCCAGAGACCATATTCTCCTTCTCAAAGTGATGATGGTGATGACTCGTCTTCAGGTGAACAGTAGGGAATAAATCTTATTCCCTAGGTATGTGTTCAACCCATTTTTTGTGCAAGCATGCTATATGTTTATTGGGTTCGCTGCTATTGGGACACTGCCGTGTTCAGGCCTGAGTAGTATGGATCGGATGATAGTTTAGAAGATGTTCATCCATTTTGACTTTTTGTAGAAAATGATGAATGGTTATTATTATTTTTGAACAAAATGAAAAATTTTGTTGTACAGACCTTTATTTATTTATATATTATGAATGCTTTAATTTTTAAATTTTTAGTTTAGTTAGTTTAATTTTTGTTTTCGAATGTTTAGTGATTAGATTAATTTATGTATGTTAGTATTAGAATTAGTTTAGTATTGTGTATGTATAAAGTTGTGTTTACATGATTAGATGTGAGTTCATTTGGGCCAAGACCCGATGATGAGAATTATCCCCTAATTGCATATTGAGGTCGGGGGTAATACCTTCCTAGTGTGTTTTGTGTGCTTAACATGTCGATTGGGTAAAAATTATTTCGATCAAAAAATTGCACGACATTTGAACTCACTGTATAATAACCTGAACGATTAGACGTTGATTATTCGATATTAAGTTCATAATAGAAAATGAGGAAACTAGAACTTGATTTGGGGAAAACTTGAGGCGGAATCCTAGGTAAGGTAATTCCGGAGACGTGATTTAGGCCGTCAATTTTTCGCTTGATCCGTTGCAGCTAAACCTGAAAATATTCATTCCTTATTTCCTCTGTCGAAGCCAATAACGTAATCAATTTTGAAAATGTTTCAAATACTCTTTTCATTTAGATTTTTCCTAAACCAAAGTCGCTAAGCCTAATTTTCAAAATTGAGTGAAATCAAGTGAGCGGTAGGGTTTCGGACGAATGTTTATTGATTCGGTATTAGTATATTCACTTGTCACTTTTGTATTTCTTTTTGCACGCTCCTAAAATAAGTTTGGGGGTGTGTTTCTATCATTTCTTTTTACATATTCCTAAAATTTTACAAGTTCGAATAAGTTTTGGGGTGTGTTTCTTTAACTTCTTTTTGCACTCTCCTAAAACTGTAATAATTCGAATTAAGTTAGGAGTATGTTTAAAAAAAAAAAAGTGTGAATATTCTTTTCATTTTCTTCTCTTTCGACAAGTGAATACAAGTATTTTCGTTTCTAATTCAGAGTTATATTCTAAGAAGGTGGGGTCATGAGAGAGGATAGCGACAAGTGATTTTACCTCGGGTATCGATCGATTAAACCAATTTGCTATTTTCATTCCAGTAATACCTGTGGTCGTTCTCCAAATCCAAACCAAGTCCTATTGATTTCTGTGAATATCCGAGCCTACATTAGTGGATAGTAGACTCAAATCAAGCGTATGGTTTTCCTAAATCCTTCAACGGTTTAAATTATGAGCTTAACAATTGAATAATCGAATCCGGTATTTGACTAGTTATACATTTGAGTTCTCACACACACACTTCAAATGGATCTAGAATGGTTTTTATTGATATTGATAGTTGAAATTCTAGAACACCACTTGGTGTGGGATGCTTCCCGAACTTGATCCGATTTCAGGATGTTGAGGGAGGAACAAATTGGTCATTTCGATTGAACTTTATATTTACATGCATATACTTCTTTTGTGTTAGTTTAATTTTTCATTTTTAGTTGATTAGTTTGTTAGTTAGTTTAGTTTAGCGTTAGTGTTTTGCTCGAGGACTAGCAAAATTCTAAGTTTGGGGGTATTGATAGGTGTGAAAAACCTATCTATTTCTAAACCGGATTTATTAGTTCTCAAGCATTTTGGTTATATTTAATTGTGTTTTAGTGTGTTTTAGTGTAGAACAGGGAAATGACATCAAAGGACGAGAAACAAATGAAAACGGTGGAGAAACGGTGAAGAAAATGTGCAAAACAAGGTTTCGGTGAATGAAGACCACCGCCTAAGCGGAAGTTCCACCGCTTAGGCAGAAAAGAGGTAGAATGTTGGAGTGCTGAAGGGCTGAACCACCGCCTAGGCGATAAAACCACCGCTTAGGCGAGAAAAGATAAGAATGATATGCCAGCAGCTACCGCCTAAGCGGAAAAACCACCGCTTAGGTGAAATCACCAACAGACTTTAACCGACTTAAGGCCACCGCCCGAGCAGTGAACCACCGCTTAGGCGGTGACACTCTGCATAGAAATATCTGTTTTCAGATATTTTGAAGATATTTCCAACCCTTGCCTATAAAACCCCTTTCTCCCCCAATTGCTCCAAAAGTTAGAACCCCTTAGATGTGAAAGGAGGCTCTGTCTGACAACTAGAGAGTTCTCCTTCCACCTTAGTTAGGATTACGAATTAAATTAGATTAGTTTAGGAAGTTTTCTTGGCCAATCATTGAAAAGCCAAAAGAGGAAGTTCATCAACGGAAAAGAGAAAGCTCGGGAGGATCGTTCTTTGGCGAAAGTGGACTACTCCACTTTGAGATTTGGCTTTTCTTCCCTTGTTTCCATCTTTGTATTTAAATATTTATAGTTGATAATGATGATCTCCTCTTGATTTATGTTGTATTGGCTAAGAACATGTTAGTGTAATTAAGAGATTAGTTAGGGAAAGATGTAGTTGTGTAAATACTCGTTTAGTTTAATATACGTTTCTTTAATGGTTGTTGTTTTAAGTCCGATTGTGTTTATCATTTAATGAAGATCTTAATATGCTTATAACGGTATTAGGATTGGATTTGAGAATCTAGGGTTTGACACTCGGGAGAGGTAACCCTGGATTTGGACTAGGGTAAACACATCGTTACGACCTAACGACCCGGGAGGGCGTTAGTTAGTGTACAGTCGATGACGTTGGGTCAAGACTCACGCGGCCTAGAGTCGGTAAGACATTTAGGGGGACCTCTTTGTCGACATGAAGTCACGTATTCCCCCGTCTTACACTGGGAAGAGGTGGCGGAAGAGTTTTCGAACCGAGATTATCGGATACCTAAACGCCGTTATTGTTAACCGACGAAATCAAACGTGTATTAAGTGAACGAAATCAATCCCTAATTAATCAATCTAGTTAGAATTAACCCACTAATTGTAATTTAGCTTAGTTTAATTTCAATTCACGTCTTCCGTCGTCAGGATAACACAAGACTACGTCAATTGCGGTATTCAATTCAATTATTCACACTTTTCTCTGTGGGAACGATATCCGATCTTCAAAGATCCACTATATTAAAACTTTAGACCTCGTATACTTGCGATCGTACGTAGGCGTGCACAAAATCGCACCTATCAATCACCGTACACCTCACTGGTGCTCGTTAGCAAAAACCGCGCACCGATCCTCTTCGCCAACCCTAGCATGTTTAGAGTCCCCACCACGTCTGTCTTGTGCAATCAATCAAAAATTAGAATTAAGGAATCCAAAAATCGAACAGGAAAATAAACAAATTCTAATAAAACATTAAAAAATGGTGAATATCAGAGAGAAATCGAAGCAAATTCATAAAGAAATTTGAATTTGAAATCGAATCAAAGGATATAATCGTCTTCACGGGATTGTGCTTGTAGTGAATGGGAGAGACAGGGCAAGCGAGACGGTAGATCTAATCGACCTCCACTAAAAGAGGCTCGACGACATCATGACGGATTAACTTCGACGACGATCGAGCTTCTCGGGTTCAACCCACCGTCGATGAACGTCAAGCACGAGATCCCTTCTCTACCGCCTGAACCATCCCATTAGCCCCTGAAATCCTCCAACTTACGTTGATGGCGAAGAAGACGAAGACGACGCAGGTGACCGAAAGATCGGAGCTCAGTAGAAGGCGGCGGTGGAGGAAGACGACCTTAAAAAAATTAAAGAAAAAAAATATTTTTAACCCCTTAAGTTTAACAAAATATGTAAATAGATCTCATTCTATTAGTAAGAATGAAATGACGCTTGTACCCTTGGCCAAAAGTCACGTGCTTATCACGTGACTTTTTCCATCCAATTTCCCTAAATTTTACTAACGGAACCCGACCCAAGGGCCAATTGGAAACTACTTTGAAATGTCAAAGGCCAAATTATTGACTTGCATTTCTTAGGGGCCAATTGGACACTCAAGGCATTTCTCAGGGACCAAAAAGGTCTTTATCCCTATCATTTTAACTCTCAAAGTTTAAGGCAAGTTCGAATTTCTTCTTCATCATTGTTGTATTGCTTATGTATCTCAGTCTTCATATTTTTATTTTTATTTTAATTTTTTATCAAAATGGAGAAGATTTAACCAATTAATAAGTTGTAAGAATTTTTCTAGCTTTATCCTTATTTTAGGGAGATCACATTTGGTTCATCAATGTGATTCCTCATATACTCTCACCTTTTATCTCTCTCTTTCACTCAGCTTATATAATTTAAAGTAATTATTCTAATAATAATAATTTTAGTTAATTCAGGGAATATTCTGAAATAAACTATCTTATCATTCTCTATTTCTTTCATTTCACTCCCTATTTTAACAAATATATAAGTAATATTGTTGGAGATGTTCTAACATACATCAATTGTATGAAAGAAATCTAGGATAAATTTTATTTTCAACCCTTTATAAGCATTGATAAATTTTTATGTGGTCGGATAAATTTGGTATATTTCACTTTAAATCTTGCGATTTTAAGGAAAATTTATTATATAGTCCTTAAGAGATATATAAATAGAAAAACGAACCCCCCAATTACCATAATAAAGTTTTTAGTCTTCAGAGGTTTTTAGAATATAGTCCTATGTTTTTTACAATGCCATTCTATTAAAAAAAATCAAGACTTGAACATCCATATTTTGATTTTGTTATTTTTAAGTGAACAAATCAACAAAATACGATCCCAGTATGAACCTTCACCAAAACCACCTGGAAAAAAAATGAAAAGAAAACAAAGATCAACAAAAATCAAATTGGTGTGAACATTTCGTCAAACCACATGAACTTTCACCCAAAACACTACAAATAACAAATTAATACATAAAAAACCCTCTAAGATCAGCAAAAACAAAATCAGCATAAACATTCACGAGCCACAAATGACACATTCACCTGAAAAATAAATTAAACAACTCTAAAACCCCGTGCGAACATTCACAAAAAACAAATCAAGAAATCTGAAAGAAACCTAAGATCAACGAAAAGAACATTAACCTAAATAAACAAAAAACTTCACAAAAATTAACAAAATCAAAACATATCTAACAAAAACATCATGAACATTCACCAAATCACAAATGAACGTCCACCAAACCAAACACTGGGAATTAACATTCATATCAAGGTATTTTACATGAACATTTAAATTAGATCTAGAATTTTTTGGATCTAGAAATGGAGAGAGAGAGAGAGAAAGAGAAAAAAAAGAAAAGAATAGCATGACGACAAACTCTAGGCTGGGTATGAAGGCGGTGGAAAAGACCATGGCAAACGACAGAGAATGGTTGAGAACGAGCGGTTGAGAACAAACATTCAACATGAACATTCAGATCTGAGTATTTTACATGAACATTCAACATGAACATTTGAATCAATCTAGAAAATTCCAGATCTGAAAATGGAGAGAGAGAGAGAGAGAAATAAAGAGAGAAAAAGCACGACGACGAGATTTATGTTGGACGGCGCTGGACAAGATCTAAACATTCAGATCTACACTGGATGAGATCTAAACGAGTGACTAAGCATGAGCATAACGTCATTGGTTCATGGCCATGAACTGCTCATCTCTCTCCAATCGTGACAGAGAGCAACAGTGTGGTGGCATGAACCCATCCAACCACCAACAAAGATGGTTAAACAGTGGAACAACAACAAACGACGGTGACGGTTGAGTGATGGAACAACAACAAATGACAACAACGGTTAAGCGGCCAGATTGTGTAGATAGATAGGAAGAAAGTGGAACTGATGATGATAAATTGAGCGGCTGAAAGATTTGAAATTTTAGGGTTAAGGTTATTTATTTTTATATATGAGTACAAACGTCTATTCATTCACATTTTTCAACAATCGAGGACCTTTCTTGATGAATGTTCTTGAAAAGATTTAAAAAATAATATATATTTTTTTTTAAAAGGTTAATTGAGGAGAGAGAAAGTCAAATAAGATCTAAATAATAAAAAATCTTATTTTTAATTATAGTTTTAATTAGTTATTGCACAAGTCTATTATGATCGTTTCTTGGGCCCTTCCTGCCCTTTAGCCCGTGGTAACTCTCTATTTTTTAATATGTAAGAAACCTATTTGGACTCTGAATGTTCAACCTTGAGCCCTGGGCTTGTTCGGCTCCAATCGTATATTCTTCTTAACCAGTATCCAGGGCCCAAAGTCCCTGTCCTCCTGACTGTTACCATTAGTACTATCCATTACCTTCCCCATTGGAACGTCTCCCTCCAGCCAACAATCCTGTCCACTAGTAAGCTAGCCGTTAAACCACCCTCTTTTGAGCATTTCTCTGTAGCTGTCGATTCTTTGTCGTTCGTGGCCGATGGATTTGCAAAGGGTCACATCCCCGTGCGGTGGTTAACTGGTCCGCAACAGTAGCAAAGTCTATATGCAAACTTTCATGTTCCACTTTGTAGTTTTTCCCCTTAGTTCATAGTATAGAATCAAGGGTTTGCTCAGATCATTCTCAACACAAAGCCTTGTGAGTTTTCCTCTAGCAGACGCAAAGGTATTTCCATCCATCTTGATGGGGCGTCTAATAGCCTTGCAAATACAATACAAGATCGGAGGTTTGTAGTATTCGCGGGTAAGTCCGGTAGCGTTATCTAGACGACATTTTTTGTTTCTTCCACTTACTCCGGTTTGAAGTCTGGCTCCCACTTCCTTACCGTGAGATAGTGATCCAAAATAACCTACGGACCCTCCGTAAAAACCTTATAGGCGTTGTAATTTTGTCAAACTTAACTAGATAAAAGCCAAGATTAAGATCAATGAGTTCAAATTCTCCTTGTAGCTTCCATAGGGGCTTTAACCCTAGTACAAAGGATTCTACATCCTATTGGTCTCCCCATAAGCCAGATGATCATTGTGTCTCGGCAAGTTTCTCTTATTGGGGCAATGATTTGTTCAGGGACAACGATCACTAGGATAGTTAATTAAATTTCACATCCATTGATCACGTCGAAAAATTTCACATCCCGCTTCTAAGATAGTTAATTAAATTGTTTTTGGTGCCCTTTAAGTTTTACACTTACACTTAATTGACCTTTTTATTTATTTATTATTATTTACTATTTTTTTACACACATATAAATTAAAAAATCAATATAGTGCTTAAAAGCACGAAGAATACCTAGTCTATTTTTATAAATCAGAACATACTTTATATTTTAGACATTTTTATTGTTGGATTAGTTATAATCCAACAATCTAGATCAATTATAACATTTTATAGGGATAAAGACCTTTTTGGTTCTTGAGAAATACCTTGGACTATAAAGACCTTTTTGGTTTTTAAGAAATACCTTGGGTGTTCAATTGGCCCCTAAGAAATACAATTTGATAATTTGGCCCTTAACATTTCAAAATAGTGTCCAATTGGCCCTTGGGTCGGGTTCCGTTAGTAAAATTTGGAGATTTTGGATGGAAAAAGTCACGTGACAAGCACGTGATGTTTGACCGAGGGTAAATGCGTCATTTCATTCTTTCTAATTAAATGGGACCTATTTACATATTTTGTTTAAACTTAAAGGGTGTAAAATATAATTAACCCTTACTTCCTTCAACACAATCCCTCTCTCTCTAAAAAAAAAAATGGGCGATGAAGAATTCAACACAATCCTTCTCTCTCTAAAAAAAATGGGTGATGAAGAACTACCGAGAATGGCGAACTGCAAATGGCAAATGGCGACGACAAACGGCAACGCTAGCTGTAATAGGAGGAGTTTCAATGACGAACGGCGGCTTATTTGGTGGATGCGGAGGTAAATGGACGAAGCTCTAGTAGTCGATTTTGTCTTCAACTGGACCCTAAATCGATTTCGTTCTGTGATTTTGCCAATTGATAGAGTAAATACACCAAATCTAAAACCCTAAATTCAGATCTGGGAGAGGCTGCAAGAACAGCGGCGTTCTTCCATCCATCGTCTTCATCTAATGTTCGGTAGGCGTAGCGGTCGTTCGGCAGCAGTCGTTCGCTCTTTCCTCTCAAGAGCCGCCGCCATCGCCGTTGATGAACATGAAGAGAGAGAAAATGTAGAAACAGCAACAAGCTGCATAGAGTCACAGGGAAACTCTGTATTTTGTGCCTATAATTTATATACAGTTTCGTATTTTGTTTATTTTCTAAGTTTTTTAGGAATATAAATCACTAAGGGTCTGTTTGATTCCCCTTTGGTTTGCAAATTGTTCAATTTTTCAATGAGTCAATTTATATGAAATAATTCTCACAAGGCAACTGTGGTTGCAGCCATGGCTGCTTGGTCATTTCAACTGTCTGATGAATTTAAGCTGAATCTGAGCCCTCTTACCTGTTATTTGGTGTTTGGAAGCATGGACTTGAAGCCGTAGAATGGAAATGGAGTGGGAACAGAAACAGTAACCAAACAGGGCCTTCAATGGTTCTTTTTAATGGTTTTTATAGTTCAATTTGATTTCGATGGTGTTCGTCGTTTTGGTGGCGATGTTCGACGGTGTTCTTCGATTTCGAAATCGAAATCGTGGTTCGATTTGGGTTTCGGTTTCGATTTTGAAATCGAAATCGAAACCTAAATCGGAACCCTATTTCTTTTTTGATTTCGATTTCAAAATGGAAACCCTTAGGTTCGATTTTGATGGTGTTCGTTGTTTTCGTGGCGATGTTCGGCGGTGTGATTTTGAAATCGAAACAGTGGTTCGATTTGGGTTTTGATTTCGATTTCGAAATCGAAACCCCTAGGTTCGATTTCGATGGTGTTCGTCATTTTGGTGGCGATGTTCGGCGGTGTTCTTCAATTTCGAAATCGAAACCTAAATCGAAACCCTATTTCGATTTCGATTTCGATTTCGAAATCGAAACCCCTAGGTTCGATTTCGATGGTGTTCGTCGTTTTGGTAGTGATGTTCGGTGGTGTTCTTCGATTTCAAAATCGAAACCGTGGTTCGATTTCGATGGTATTCGTTGTTTTGGTGGCGATATTTGGCGGTGTTCTTCGATTTCGATTTCGAAATTGAAATTGAAATCGAAATCGAAATCGAAACCTTAAGGTTCGATTTCGGTGGTGTTCGTTTTAGTGTTGATGTTCGTTTTCGTGTTGATGTTGTGTTTTAATATGGAAGCGAAAAAAAAATATGATTATGTTCTGTTCCCTTATTTTTAGCACAAAATTCTTAGAATATAATGGAATTGTTCTTATTTCCTCTTTCATAGAGGTTTGTATTTGGTTTGGTTGGATATGTCATTCCTTTGGTATTCCTTGGAGTTTTTAATTCCCTTTTTATATTTCAAAAAAAAAATATTGTTTTGTTCCCATAAATTTGTTGTTTCCATAATTAAAAAAAATATTTGTTGTTCCCATAATTTGTTATTCAATTGAGAAAGAAAACCAAATTAAAAAAAAAAAAAATGATTATGTTCTTTCAATTGAGAAAGAAAAACAAAAAAAAATAAATATTTTGACCCCTTAAGTTTAGATAACTTTTCAAAATTAATCTCATTGTACGCGTAAAGACTAAAATACCCTTAAAGAAACATTGACCGTTAGTTGACTTAACAGAATTTGCCTCAGGGGCCAATTGGACACTTTTTTTTTAAATGTCAATGACTAAATTGTCGAATTGCATTTCTTAGGGCCAATTAGACACCCAAGGTATTTCTCAGGGACCAAAAAAATCTTTATCCCCATCTTATAATATTTTTTACCCCTAACAAATCTCCCTCAAATCTCTCACAAATTTTTACCCCAAATTTTTATCCCTAACAAATCTCCCACAAATCTATTATAAAAAACAAGACGGAGAGCTCCAGATTTTTTTTAGCCATCTAATGTCTCAAGGGATAAAGAACGGTTCAGATCAAAATGAAACATAACATAAGTATAAAATGTGTATTTATATTTAACCTTATATATCTTATGCTTAATTTAGGAAAGAATATTGATTTTTGCATAATTGAAGACTATTTACGGAAATATTAAATTAGAAATAATATACAAAAAATTATGGACATTAAATTTACGAAAATTATAAAAATAATATATGGACATTATATTTAGTAATAATATTAAAATATTTAGATTATATGTATATGTAAATAATTTTATAACTATTTATAGAAATATTAAATTAGAAACAATATACAAAAATTTATAAAAATTAGGAACATTAAATTTATAAAAAATTGAAAATAATATACGGATATTAAATTTAATAATAATGCTGAAATATTCGGATTATATGTATATGTAAATAAGTTTTATTCTTTAATAATTTATTAAAATTATATTTAAATACGAAAAATATATTTTTTCGACATATTTGTCTCCATATTTTGAGAAATTATTTACAAAAATTTAATTAAATTAATAATAGAAATATTTTTTTATTTATAGAAATTCAATTAAATGAATAATAGAAATACTTTTTATTCTTTAAAAATTTATTCATTTAAATTAATTATAATAAAATGCTTAAACTATAGTTTTGCCTTGTATTCATACTAGCGGATAACTCATGCCTGAAGGCACAGACTAAAAAATATACTTTAATTCAACAAGAAAAAAGAAAAAAAAAAAACTTTCAATTTGAATTGGAATAAATTTAAAAACATATTTTAGAGTTAATTTTTTTTTTTTTTCATAAAAAAAAAAAAAATATTTAAAAAAGAAGGAAACAATGCTAAAAATTAGAATTGGAATAATAAAATAATTAGCCATCAAATTATTAGAAAAACATATCATCACATAATTCCAATGAAACACAATTCGACAAATTAATAATACATGTACAAATTAAAAAAAATTACAAAACATCTTATTGTTCATACAACATTCTCAAGCTCTGACTCTTGTTTTCTTTCTTTTTTTCTTTTTGGTTTTTATAGTAATGTGTGTTGAAGCCAACTTACGCGTGCAATAACCAATAACAATCAATAAAACAATAACCAATAACTAATAACAATCGATAAAACTTAGCCAACAATTCAAAAAAATGACAAAACATCATTTGTCTCCCAAATTCTCAACTTCCATTTTTTAAGTGAACACAACAATAATATTTATATTTTTTATATCAAACAGTTGAAAAATGTCTTAGAGGCCTTATAACCCATGTCTAAAGGCATAATTAGACTATTTTTGTATTTTTTTTTTTTTTTAAATTTGACATTTTTTGTATGCCAAAGAGAAATTTGAAAATAAATAATTAGATGAGATAGGATAAAAATAAATAATACAATAATTTTTCAATAAATATTATAAGGGAGTAGATCGCGAGAATTAAAACAATATCTCATCAAATTTACAAAAAGATAAAAAAAAAAAATGGCTATAGTAAAATATCATCCCAACTAAATACAGCTGATCCCATGAATTCAAAAATGTCTAAAGTCAAATTTTTTCAAATTGTTTTTCATATTTTCTCAATTCTATTTCTAAGTATAGAAAAATCAAAGAAACCATCAAAAGAAATCCACAATAAAAACATCATTGTGGATACTCTCATTCCCAACCGAATGTCGCAAGATAGACGTCTCATAGATAAATAGGAGAAAGACCTACATGAACCCACATTAAAGAAATGAGATTTTATTATTTTGTCCTCTATAGAGACCTATTGAGGATTCAGACTCCACTAAATTTTTAGAAAAAAGTCCTTTATTCTGGCCTCCCTTGTTAAAGTTTATTTACGATTTCTGTCATTTTGTCCCGTGCAAGAAGACAAAAATATGCACACTTGATGTTAACGTTAACCTAATCCTCATTTTCAGTAATACACCATTCCTTGTGTTTTTTTTTTTTTGTGTGCATTAACTCATTTTTGAGTGCGTTAATGTTAAACTCATTTCACCGCATAACGTATTTTTTTTTTTTTTGAATATTTAGCTTATTTTGTATGTGTTTACGTTAACGCATCTCGTCCATTTGTTTTGTGTGTGTTAACGTTATGTGTATCTTTTTTTTTGGGATTTTTCTATGAGTTAATGTTAATGCACATGTCCCTGCCTATGTTTACGTATTTTGCCGGAATATTTATGTTAACGTTATGTGTGTTTAAGTTGGGTGTGCGTTAACATTAATGCACATTTTTTTGTTCTTTTCTGTGTTAAAACATTCACTCACCGCTTATGATATTTGTCTTTTTTGTTAGCTAGATATGCGTTAACGTTAATGAATATTTTTTAGACTTTTTTGTATTAAATGTCAAAATATTCTTGTTTACATTAACGTTAACACACATTTTTTAGGGGTCTCCTGTGTTAACATTAACTCATTCATGTTGTCTGGAACCCAATATGTGAGAGATCAAAAAAGAAAAACACTGACATTAACGTTAAAAATGCACATTTTTTGGGTATCTTTTTGTGTTAACGTTAACACATTCATGTTGTCTAGAAAAACACATGTGTGCAAAAATTACACAAACAATATGTTAACGTTAAAGCGCATTTTTTGTTTGTTTATGTGTTAACGTTAATGCATTTAATGTTGTCCATAAAACCATATGTGGAAAACTCACGCAGAAATACTAACGTTAACGTGAAAATAAACACCCCACTCCACCTCCAACACCAATCATATCCCTACCATCAAAAGCACATATCCTAAAAACAATCACTCAAGAAAATCAAACAAATGACAAAACTCTTCTGTGTTAACGTTAACGCGTTTCATATTGTCCGGGGAGAAACATATGTGTGAAAATCATACAAACACTACCGTTAATGTTAACGATCTGGTTTAGATAGAGAGAGATTGAACCACCGTTAACGCATTCATGTTGTCTGAAAACCCCCCCAAAAAGAAAATACTAAGAATACCATGAAATAGAAAGAGAGAGAGAGTGGGGGGGGGGGGGGGGGGGGGAGGGGAGGTCCGAATCTGGCTAGTGGCCAGCGGTGGTTACTGAGTATGGCTAGTGGTGGCCAATGGTTGTCCGAAACGAACATCAACATCTCGAATAACACCCGCCGAATCAAACATCAACACCGCCGAGAAACACCATCAAAACGAACAACATCCATCACCACCAAGAATTAGAGAGAGGATATATATGTACATATATAGAGAAATATATATATATATTTCGGGGAGAATCGAGTTCACGTTGTCATCTCCGAAGAACACGGCTGGGTTTTCGTCAAGATTAATGATGGATTCAACGGTCCAGATGTGCCGGATTTTCTTCTATCCAATTTTTACCCCACCGTTCATAGAGAGAAATGGGTTGCAAGAACTCATCGTGCGGCTACGTGAGCGGTGTCAAATCCACCTAAAAACCTATTTACCGTCGTGCTTCACGTTTTTCCTCACCATTGTCGTCGTCGAAGCTCTACTGAGAAGCGTCTGGTCTTTCCCCAGCACCCCTCGGCGAAATTCGGATCCATTGAAGGGTCCTGAAATTCAGATCTGGAAAGCCACTGTCCAACCCACCTCGGCCAGGCCACCGTCCAGTTTTGTTCTAGCCCACCATCCAAAACCACCTTCATTGTCGTCGTGGATAAGAGATAAAAAGAGAGAGTTGTGTGGGTAGGGTTTAGAGAGAGAGAAAGTGAGATGTACGATCAGAGCTCCAGATTATTCCTGCTCGGTTGAGTTTGTTTTTTTTCGATTTGTTTGCTTCTAATTTGTGTTTAAATTTGAGGGTAGATCGAGATCTACTTTTTTCTAGGGTCTGCGCCAAAGATGTCGACGCCTTCGGGGCAGAGGTCGCCGAGGTTGATGTCGACGTCGAATGAGGCAAAATCGTGGACGCTGACGTTGTTCATATCACCCCGGTTCTTGAGCCCCATCGGGACGTCGATGCAAAAGGTGCTGGTGTGGAGACCAAGAAGCCACTGTCTTCTCCACCAGATCCGACCACCGTCTTCTCCACTAATTAAAAGGGAGAGAAAGTTTGAGAAGAGAGATGCGAGAAGATGGGTTAGGGTAGAGAGCGACGATAGCGTGGACTTGGACTACCCAATTTAGAGAGAGAAATGATAGTGAGGGTCTTGTTTGAGGTAAGGGTTATGTTAGAGATGTTAGAGAGAGAAAAATAGAGAGAGATCATTTAGAGTGATGTAAATGTGAGAGGCTTGTTTGAGGTGTTAATGTATTTAGGGGGTATATATGTCTTTTACATATTATTTTGTCTGCCAAAATGACTAAAAGCTTAATTAAGTGTACTAGAGGTCTTTTTCCTACATGATCTCTTCAATCTGGACTAAATAATAAAAACCTCTTAAAGAAACAACAGAAGAATATGCAAACTCATCTATATTAATTCAACATTAATTCAATTCACAACAAATTGAAAGAAGTATGGTGAAAACATTACAATTTATGTAGGAAGTTGTTTTGCTGGAATCCTTATCAACCCGGACCATGGAGCTAGAGTCTGTAAACTGATGAATAAAATCAGGTTGCCACTGAAAAACCGCATAGTATTGTTGCACCAAGTTCAACAGTGTAATTCTTAAAAAAATAAAAATAAAAAATTCAACGACTTGAAATTATGAACATTATTTGAAGCAAGACTTCCCCCCTCCCCCCCCTCCCCCCAATTTCAAACAACAATTGGAAATATAGCATGAGTGAAATTCAAAAACTAAATAATATCACTAATATTTTTTACACCAATATACCATAATTTGAGCTATTTCATGTGATATAAAATCAAATTTAATTAGCTCAGAAATGGGGATGGACAAATAAAAGAAAAAATGACAGGCTGAGCCATACCTGAGCATTCAAAAATCCAAATTGATTTGTTGCTTGCTCAGAATCAACAACATCTACCTTGGCTCTCCCTACAATCTTAAATATCAAACAGATTACAAGAAATACAACTCAAAACAATACAAATCATTCCATATACCCCAAAATCTCATAAAGCAAGGATGCGAGATTCAAATGAAGTAAACAATCATAAACAACTAATTTTCCGTTTTTGCTGCAAATCCCCATCAAAATCCCTTAACAACACTCAAACAGATAAACATTCAGTTGAATAAAGCAGTAAAAGATGATACCTTCTTTGCTTTGTATTTTCAAAAAAAAAATTGCCACCAAAAACATGCTCTTCCATTTTGGCTTCGTAATTAAAACAACTACTATTCAACTTTGAACATATTAGATGATCTTAAGCAACGCTAAAAGAAGGATATCACAAAAAAAAAAAAAAAAAAAAAAAAAATTTACTATCTAAATAAAAAGTATTTATGCTACTGAATTTATGGTGCTGGTTGCGTCCATGGATTGGAAATTGACAAAGAAACGAGGGTGGGAGAGGGCTTACATGTTCCCGTTGGTCGTCGCATTGTGGTGGTGGTCTTTGGATTAATGGATTTCGTTTGAGAGATGAGATATTGAGAGAGAGAGAGGTGGTAGTGGCGTGGTGAGGAGTGAGAAAGAGTTGGTTTGAGAGAGGGGCCTGTAAGAGCACAACGATAACAGAAAGAGAGAGGGACAGGGCTGATATTTCACTCACTTCCTTCGATGTCAAGAATGTGTAGAAAATATCGAAACAAAATTTACAATGTCGTGGAAGGCAAGAAAATAGAACAGAAGGAGCAAAAGCCTAAAACGATCCCATAAAAAAAATAGATGATGATTTATATTCAAATTTGAACAGATGGCAAAGATTGGAGAGAGAGACAGAGAGGGAAAATACCTACATAGGGGGACGACAATTGCAAGTAACTCGAAGACAAAGGGCCACAACAACAACAATAGAACCTCTGGAAAAGAAGCGAAAAATGTTGTCATTAGTTTAGTATTTTTATTCCAATTTTTTCACTTCATAGAAAAACTACATCTAGGTTGAATTTCAAATATTTTGAAAAATTGAAAAAAAAAAAGAAAAAAAAAGGATAAC
The DNA here is from genome assembly GCA_016647705.1 of Eucommia ulmoides. Lineage (NCBI taxonomy): Eukaryota > Viridiplantae > Streptophyta > Magnoliopsida > Garryales > Eucommiaceae > Eucommia > Eucommia ulmoides. The sequence continues at coordinate 28,924,489 of CM028332.1, read as the reverse complement.
TGATAATGCTCGATTTCATTACCTAAAACCGGAACATACTTACAACTCTATTTTTAGCAACAATACCACTTATCAGTACCTCTAAATAAAATAGAAATATGAAAAAATCAATATCATTAGGTCACTAAAACACATTAAACAATTATAACATGCTCAATACAAGTCCAAACAAATCAATCAATTGGATTAACTATTATCTAATATAATTTTTTTAACTCAAAATCCTTAGAATTTTTCATGAGCCAAACACTGACCAATAGAGATGAAATCGATTCCAAAGAAAAAATGGTAAAACAAAAGGGGGATGATCAAACTGCAAACACAAATTCTACTATCAAACCATCAACCAAAAGAGAGTAAGAAAATGATGAGGGGAAAAAAAAGAACTAAATCTAGTGAACTAAGAACCCAGATCTGAATCAATTTAATCACAAAGCATACCTGTTGGTCGAACTCAAACCAAAAGGGGGTTTCAGAACGTGTTTCAAAACCTATATGTACCCGATGTAAACCCGACAACTGAACATTAAGTTTCAGAACAGAAATCAGTAAAGATAGAAATTGGAGGCGAAGCTCACCTATTGGTCGCGAACGGTGGAGAAGAAAAATTGGTAAAGGCCCTGAGATCGTGGCAGTACATTTACGGGGCTGCTAGTTGTCGGTGCAACTAAGCCATCACACGGTTACGATTTTTGAGGTGAAAATTTAACCCTATGACAACGTGTGTGATGAACCCTAAATCATTACTCATTAGTAAGGGGGTGGGAGAGAAAACATTACTCATTAAGCAAGCGATTACGAAATGCTCGAGAATTAGGGGCTAGGTTATTGAGAATAAGGAAGAAAGAATAAGTAAAATAGGAAATAAAAATTAAAAAGGAAATAAAAAATTAATATTCATACATTATATATAATTTTTTTTAATATTTATGTAAATTTAGAGAATCAATCTAGACCGTTCTTTATGGGGGGTATAAAGAGTGGTTGAGATTTTCCTAGAAGACGTATGTACGTCCTGTTTTCTTATATAGATTTTGAGAAATTATTTTAGAAAATAATATCTTCTCTCTCCATCCTTTCCATTTATCACAACCTTCCATTATGTATCTCTATTTCTCACTCATTTATTTTGCAAACCTACTTTTTTGTTACTATATATGTTTTTTTTTTTTTCGGAAAGGACATGTTTGATTGAAATTTACCCTTAATTTTTTATGGTTAATATCAACTAAACCTTAAAAAATAAGTTGAAAAAAATTAAAAATAAATTTATTTAAAATAGAAAAAAGATAAAATATTAGATAGAGGACTTCGTAATAGAATCACCACCAATTTTATTTTAATTTTCATTAGGCAGATAAAATATCATATTCGTATTATATTTATTTTTTTGAAAATTTATTGGCATCTGTGGTTTATAATTATTATTTTTCTTCTAACAAAGTGTAAAAAATTTATATTAAGTGATTAATTTTCCTTTTAAGAATTAGTAAAATAATTTGTTAAGTATTTATAAAATGAAATATGAAAGAATATATATTTAAACAATGTTCTCAAAGGATATTTGTTATACAATACTTTGTTGAATACTAAAATTGATCTTTTTGTTTTATTACGTAAATATAAAATTTACTTATTTTATCAAATTAAGATTATCTTTTTTAGTCGGTGACTTTAAGCACGAGTTATACGCAAGTCTATTAATAAATCTTGACGTTTTTTGAATGTCTTTTGATCAACGGATTTAATTAAATTGAGGAGAATCAATGGTGGGGATGAGTTAATAAAATATTTAGGAGAAAAGATTCTCACCTAAAAATTTCACTCCCACACTTAGAAAGTGGTTCAGTTTAATTACATTTTATATCATTTAACCTTCATTTATATACTAATTTTAAACCTGCATAATATGCGGGTGTGGAAAAAATATTTATTAGCGTATAGTTTTAATTTGAATTTCTTGATCTACATCTAACATAAAACATATAGTATTTTTTAAATGACAAATATTTTTAAGGGTTCACTTGATATTTATATAAATTAGAGAAGGAGTATATGAAATTTTAAATATTATAATTGATTTTTCCAGAAAACAAAAGGGTGAAAATTTATATTTTCAAAAAATTAGGAGTGATTAGTTCATAGAAAATCTAGGGTCAACATATTAATAGTGAGAAAAAAGATCTCGGCCATTAATTTGATAGAAATAAAGAGATTGGAGACATGTCTTATTTTGAGCTGGTTCATTCTTAGTTTTGATTTTCAATTTTAACATATAGTATATTATTTTATTAGTTTTTTTTTTTTTTTTTTTTGTTATTTAGCATTTTTTAACATTTAAAAATTTAATAATCGATATAGTGTCTTTTGGCACAAGAAATTCCTAGTCTATTCTATCAATGAGGACATATTTTTACATTAGAGATATTTTTTACCTTTGAATTACATATTTAAGGGCCAAGGTTAAAAAATAGGGAGACATTTTCAACCTTTGGATTAGATCCAATGGTTGAGATAAAAATAAAATTTTAAATTATTATAATTTTATATCATCAAATATATATATAACTAACAATCTATCCCAAAATATCTCACACGAATCTATATAATAAATAGGACATAAAAAATTTCACACTCTCACTTCCAAAATTGTTAAATTAAATTTTTTTTAACCCTTTGAATTTTACATTGATAATTAATTGGTCATGTTTTTTACATATTATAAATTAGACAATTGATATAGTGTTTTTAGGCACGGAAATTCCTAGTATTCTATATTCAAGGTATATTTTATATTTTAGATATTTTTAATCATTGGATGGTTAAGTATATTTCAATTGTTAATTTAGATTTAATTTGTTCAGAAACTAAGCAAAACATCTAAATAAAATGTATTATTCTCCTGGTCTTGTGACAGTTGTAGCATTCCACATTGTTCATGTTAAAGTTTCTTCTCCCGTAGAATGTGCGCCAAGTCATTATTCTAAAATTCTTTGTGAGAAGCGTCATATTTTTCTCTTGCTCACTGTCAAGATTTTCATCATGACTGTCATCTTCTTCTTCAATTTTCTGAGCTTTTAGCGCCAAAGATTTCCTCTTGCTATTTCCGGCGTCATCCTCATATCCTTTAATCGCCGTTTCATGAGTCATCAAGTTGCCAATGAGATCATCAATTTCATATTTGCCAAGATCCTTAGCTTCCTCAATTGCAGTCACCTTCGACTCCCATACTTTCGTCAAAGATCTTAGGATCTTTCAAACTCTATCCTCCATGGAGTATTGATTTCCAAGTTGACTCAAGTGATTGGAAATGTTGTTGAACCGAATATACATCTCTTAAATCGTTTCAGTTTCTTCCATTCTGAACAATTCAAATTTTGTTTATAAGAGCGTTGATTTTCGATTGCTTCACTTGACTTGTCCTTTCATGAGTTACTTGTAGCTTGTCCCACATCTTCTTTGCTGATTTACAACCTAAAACTCTCGAGTATTCATTAGTATCTAAAAAACAAAATAAAATATTAATAGTTTGAGAGTTCATAGAAAGTTTCTACTTATCAGAAGTAGTTAGCTGCTCTTTCGTCTTCTCGTCTTCGTTTTCCATTGGAACAAACGGACTATCCTCGATTGTTAGCCACACATCGTAATTTGTAACCTGAAGGAAGGCTATCATTCGGTCTTTCCAGAACGAATAATTATCACCTGCAAACAACGGTAGACGGTGCATAGACTGCCCCTCAGCTAGTGTGTCTATTATGTGTGTCATGTGATCTTTGTTAGCTAAGTGTGTCGAGCTAAATCAGTTCTGATACCAATTGTTGGCCTAGTAAGTCACCCAAGAGATGGGTGAATTGGGTAGTATTAAAAATATCAGAATATAACACTTCAAAAATCAAACAATTAATTTTATCCTAAAATTAATTATTATCTTTTATAGCAACGGATTATGTATTATCAACTAGGTGTACACCCAAACAACAAAATATAAACAATATAAATAATGCAGCACACAGAAATTTATACTGGTTCACCAAACTACTCTTGGCTAATTCAGTCTCCCGAGCTTCGCGGAGAGTCGCACTCACTAAATTCAAGATTATTTTAAAGATAGGAACCAAACCCTCACAACGATTTTTTTCACAGGCTCAGAATCAACCTTTACAATACATTTTCACAAGTTAAGGAATAACCTCTATCTTTTTACCAGGCGAAAAATTAACCTAATTCTATTACAGGGAGAATCACGACCTAATTCTTTTTATACCTTAGGCTCAAGAATTATACCTTATACAAATACGCTCCAAATATCCCTTTACCCGGTAAGGATTGAACCGTTACAATTCACTCACAAATTCAATCAATGAAGAATTAACACCTAATCTTTTTATACTTTAGGCAAAGATCAAAACCTCAATCTCTTTACCGGAAGAGATTGAAACCAACTACCCTTAATTAGACACTTTTAGTAGTATCTAATCCGACACTCAACTCATCAAATACAAAAAATTGATAAGTGATTTTCCCACTCGGAGCTTCTACTATCCCAGATAAATTTAAATTCAATTAATATTGCAATACTAGTGATAGAAAAGTGAGAAAATAAAGATGGGTAGCAAACAATTAAGCACGTAATCAGATTTTCTCAAGAAATTATTTCAAAAATAATTTTGAATAAAAAATCCGGAAAATAATTTCAAAGATCAAATTTCAAATAATAAATAATATGATCAAGCAACAATTAATTGTAAGTAATTTGAAAAGATCTCACCAGGATTCCACCGGAAAAAAAACAATGATTAGAATAGCAATAAAACTTCAGATCGGTAGTAGCAATAATCCACAACAAATATTTCTCAAGAACAACTCTCTGAAAAGATCTCACAATTCACTCAGTATGATTACTCTTAGAAAGCACAAGAGCTTAATAACTCAGAATAGTTTGGATTCTCTTGATTTCTAATTTTTTTATATATGAAATTCGTAGGTCTATTTAAAGTCACTTGAAACAAGTGCTATAGCGAGTAGTTCCCATAAATCATGACATTTAATTACACTAATAGACCATCTATATCATAATGATTCATTCCTGGTATAATTCACTTAAAATATCTCTTAAAATATTTAATTAAGTCCCTCAATCTTTTACTCAAACTCAATTAGATAAGTTTGAAAGAATTACATATACCAAATTGAGAAATATCAAAACTACTTGAACCATATCTATAAGGATAATTAAATATTAATTAAATAACTCAAAACATATCAGATCCCTAAGATATCTTACATATCTTAACCATAAAACGGCTACGGCTACTTTTTGAATAAAATCCGAAATTCCATAAATCCTGAAACAGCTCCATCTGTCGACCGGCCAAGACCCATTGGTCGACCGCCCAATTTAGGATGTAGCCAATCCAAAATCTCTTTGCTCATCGGTCGATTGCCCATCCATCACCTGTCGACTGGACGATTCAAAGAGTTTTATAAGTCGACCTATCTGTCGACTTAGAGATTTAGAGAGTTCATTCTCTGATCACAAGTCGACTCTCTTGTCGACCTAGAGATTCAGAGACTTCTTGTTTTAAGCTCAGGTTGACCTACCTGTCGACCGAGAGATTCAACAACTTCATTCATTAATCACCGGTCGACTTACCTGTCGACTGAGAGATGCCGAAATCCTCTCCTGAATTCGTTTTAAATCCAATTTCATTGACATTTTTGCCCCTTTAACCGATTTATTTTCTCGATTAGTTTCACTAAATATTAAATTCATTTTTAGTCAATTATCTTTATTTCTTTTTCAATTACACATAGGAACAAATAATTTAACTAATTATGATCCTATAAAAACACACATAATTTTGAAAAATATTTTGTGTCGTGTGTGATCCTAACGGAATACATTGAGAGTTAGAATTTAACCTGAGTTGTTTTCCCTAGATTCTTCAATTTTTTCGAACTCTTAATCTTTCATCATCTTTGTCACCATCTTTAGCCTTGCCACAATATCTTCATGATCATTTCTATCACTGGAACTAATAAACTAAAACACTCAATAAAATCGTTAGTTCCACAAAAAATATCAATGTTTAATTGTCCATCAAAATCTTAGGATCAACACTTCACATTTTCATTACGTCCATCTTGTACCATTTATGTCTTCTTCATCAGGTCTTTTTCTTAATCACATGCATGGAACTATAAATCTGAAACACTCAATAAAACTATTAATTCCATAAAAAATATCAATATTTAATTGTTTATCAAAATTTTGGATTCAACAATAACCATAAGCAAACTTGACAATATAGTAAGGGATTGAACATGATTATCCTTGATATCGTACATGGTAACTTTATAACTTAACATAAGATTGTTATAATTTCTTATAATATCAATGATAATAACGTGTGATTTTTGTTGCAATTCGAATTTGAGAGTACAAAAAATAAAAATATTTATATTTTAAAAATATAAAAATTAAATTATCTTTTCTATTTTATATTGGTTTTGTTTTGTAGACCTCCCTGAGTAAATTTTTAAAAATTTTAATTTTATACAAAAAAAAAAAAAAATGTATAAAATAATAAATTAATTTAAATATTTTAATAACTAATATATTTTTGTTAGAAAATATTTTTGTTTGTGTTGTACTGGTGAGCACCGTACTGTACAAAAATCTGCGAACTATGGACAAAGACATTTGCTGATAATAAGGTGGCGTTTGGTTAGTGTTCCCACCTTTCTGAACCCAACTGGAATGGGTTCGGTTGAATTGAATTGGGTTGTGTTGAGAATTTTGGGACCAGAATTGCGTTTAGTAACGACAATTTTTGTTTTGTGTTGAGAACAGAATGTGTTTGGTAACGATTTTATCCTGAAACTAGTTTTTTTTTTTGAATTTTTTTTTTGTGTTTGGCCGCGGTTGGCGGCGGCCGGACGGCTGAACGCCGGCGACGGCGGTGGTGGCTAGACAGTGGCCGGTGGCGGCGGATGGACGGCGACGCACGATCGTCGGACGGTGGCCGGAGTTGAGAACTTTGGGTTGAGTTTTTGGGCAAAAAAAAAAATAAATTTTTTTTGTTTCTCATTTCTTAACATTTTGAGAATCAATTCTTATTTTTTGGGTTGGGTTGGATTGAATTTGGTTGGGAACACTAACCAAACGAGGCCTAAATTATTTCATTTTAGCTCTTGAAGTTTGAGGCAAGTTTGATTTTTGTGGTCATGTTTTCTATCTTAATATAGTGTTTTTTTTTTTTTTTTTTTTGGTGTCAGGGCATGTTTGATAAAAAAATTAAGTGTTTAAAATTGATTATATTAAGTATTTAATTAATTAAATATGTTTGATAAATATAATTAGTATCACTTAATTAATTAAATTAATTTAAAAATTAAGTCAAAATGTGAGTAAAAAATTAAGCTAAAGTCCCTTCACTTATTTCATTTTGCTTAATGCACTCCATTATTTTCCAATTAAAAAAAAATTATGGTTTGACTATTTTACACTTGATTCCCTATGAGGGTTTAATTAGAGTTAGGATTAATAAGAATTGAATTAATTTTGAATTATTTTATGATTTTAATTTTATTTTATATTTAAATTATTATTATAATTTAATTTAATCAATCAAATTACATAAAAAAAAATACATAATATTTACATATTTTTGGGTTAATTTCTATTTTTAATTTTAATATAATTTTTTATTTTTATTTTTTTTTAAAAATGACACCCTAATTTTATTGTTTTGTTCTCAATTTTTTTTTCCCCACATTATCTTGATTCAAAAGTAGTTATGTAAATTAAATAATTTTCAGCATACAAATTTTGTACTTATCAAACAAATAAAAAAAATTTAGCACTTAAATTTTCAGCACAATTTTATCAAATAACCTTCTTAAATTTTCAGCACTTAAATTTTCAGCACTTAATTTTCAGCACTTAAAAATTAAGTCGTTATCAAACAAGCTTCATGTTCAATTTTTTTTAATTTTTTTTGATAAAATAGAGAAGATTTAACCAATTAATGAGTAGCAGTTTTTCTAGTCTTATCCTTATTTTAGGGAGATTACATTTGGTTCTCCAAATGTTGAGAACCACAACGTGATTCCTTATATTCTGTCACCTTTTATCTTTTTCTTTTTTTTTTTTCCTAGCTTATATAATGTGAAGTAATTATTTTAAAAATAAATAATAATTTCAGTTAATATAGGGACTATTCTGAAACAAACTATAATTTTAGTTAATATAGGGACTATTTTGAAACAAATTATCTTACCATTCCCTATTTCTTTCATGTCACTCTCTAATTTAACAAATATATGGGTAATATTGTTGGAGATGATGAAACATACATCAATTTCATTTCATTTTTTTTTTTATTTTTTTTTTTAATTTTTAGTTTTTGCAAATCAAAATGGAAATTGGTTGATTTTGAATGCCAAGCCACAACAAATGCTTCGTTTGCCTGAGTTTCACACCAAATCGATAACATTATTTCGGGATTGATTGGTTTGATGACTTCCATTGTTGGAATGACGACAGGCATGTTGTCACCTAGGTTTGGCTTCGCCGGCCTAAACTGCTGCTGGTTTTAGCGCAATTGCTTTTTATCTTACTCCATTGTTGAAAAAATCACTAATTAATTAAATTTTATTTTTCTTCTTTTCGTGAATAAAATAGGATTATCAATTTTAATGTTCACAAATATTAACCAAAATAAAATAAGTAATACATAAAGAAGGAGACACGCTTTTTACATGAAAAATCTCAAGGCAAGAAAAAACTACGGGACAGAAGTCCAATATCAACTTCCGCTATCACAAAAAATAATATGATTAAAATTGTTCATAACTTCAAAAGAATAACTCTTGAATTACCACACTAACATCACTGGAAAAAGAAAATTCAACAAGAAACAATAAATACAAGTTTAAAGAGGGATACTGAATCACCAACTAGAAGATAGTAACCCAAACTCAAGACCGATCGAAATTGAGAACAAAACCCTGAAATTTTAGCCCAAATAGAATTTAAATCATCGTCCAATGATCTAGTTCAAGATGATGTTGATATTGTGATTGAGAAATGAAAACCTAGATAAACAGTGACATAACCAATTTAACTTGACTGAAGATGGAGAGATACTAAGATTTCAGAATCTACTGATGTGTAATTAATTAGTTCTTATTATTGTGTTGACTCCAAATTTTCAGTGATAGTTTTAGAAATCAATCTTACTATCTTTTTAAGATTTTAGAAATTAAGTTCGATATAATTTTCAAGTTAGTTTTTCTTCGCTTTAAAAATTGTAATTCTTAAGTATTATATGTATACAATTTAATGGAAAACATATAATCAAAATATATTACTTATTTTACAATACAAATCTAAACATTAAATAATTCATAACAATAAATAATACATAATATTAAAGATGAAATCATTTATTTAATTGAAACAAAAACCTTAAACATTAAATTACAAATTGATTGGAATCAACAAAATATAACAACTTAATTAATTACACATAGTTTTATCCTAAATCTTAGTATAAGAAAAATTAGAAATACATAATAACAGAAAACAAAACCTTATTGAAGATTGGCATCCTCCCAAGAGAAATATCTTAGAGATTATCTAGAAATTATCTATAAAAAATGGTGTGTTTTGTTCCCAATCTTCTATGGGTATTTATAGGCAAAAAGTAGTCTTGGGGGGTAAAAGTGGCCACCAACAGCCGTGCATATTGCGCGGTTGCCTTATAGGCAAAAGCCGAGCCATGGGCTCAACACCAGACATACAAGTAGTTCGGCTAACTGTGGTTTACTCTTTTTTAATCCGATTTACCCTATCTTAAGGCCATTTTGCTCCATTTTTATAAATATACATAAATAACTAAAATAACTCCATTTATAATAATTTACACTATTCAAACGATTAACAACCCTAAGTTGAGGGGTATGAAATCGTATAAAATGAGGTTCGATCACAATGCCAACTACATGAGTGATGTTCGACCTTGTGCATACTATAACAAACATTAAACTGTCAACTGTTGAAGCATAAGGCACTTTCTTCATTTCATCCTTGTCATTTTTACTTGAAGGAGACTTGGACGCGCTACTTTTTTCACGCCTTAAATTACTTACAAGTGCACGAGGTCAAGTTTTAATATAGTGGACCTTTCGATTGGATATCATCCTCTGGGAAATGTGTTTGATTAATTGAATACCGCAATTTGCATAGTCTTATATTATCTCGACGGTTCAAGAGATGTTTGAGTTTGAATATTTAAAAACAAAGTTATACTAACAACTATTGGGTTAATTCTAATTAAGTGGATTACCTAGGGATTGATTTCATTCACTTAATACATGTTTTACTTCGTTTAATTAACAATAGTGGTGTTTATCCTATCCGACAATTTAGGTATCTCAAACTCGTTCATTACCTCTCCCAAGTGTAAAATGAGCGATTATATGACTTCACGTTAACGCTGAAGTCCCCCTTTAGTGTTTTATATAACACATAGTCACATGAGTTTTGACCCAACCTCATGGATTACACACTTTCTAACGTCCTCTCGGGCGATAGATCGTCGTGATGTGTTTAACCCTAGTCCGAATCCGGGGTTACATCTCCCTAGTGTCAAACCTCGTATTCTCAAAATGAACTCTAATACCTTAACAAGAATATTAAAATTGTAATAAAATGGTAAACACAATCGGATTTAGACAAACAACCGTTAAAGTAACATCTATTCAATCAAACATGTATTTACATGAGTTACATCAATCCCTAGATAATATTTATCTAGTCTACCATGATCTTAGCTATAAACATATTAAAACAAGAAGGATTCATCATCATTTGATATGAAAAGTTAAGTTACAAAGATAGAAGCAAAGGAAGAACGATCAAATCTTAAAGTGGAGTGGTCCACTGTCGCCAAAGATCGGTTCTGGAATGCTTTCTCTTCTCCACATGTTGAATCTCCTATTTGAGCTCTCAAAATATGTTTAAGATCATCTATCTAATGTGTGGAACGTCCTTGACAAATGGGGGGGAAAAGGGGCTTAAATAGAAGGCTTCAAAATATCTAGGAAAATAGATATTTTCTGCACAGAGTGACCGCCGCGGTGGTGAACCAAACCCTAAACTCTCTGGACTTTCACCGCCTTGGCGGTAAATGACCACTACGACGGTGAAGACAGTTACAAGCTCTCTGGACTTTTACCGCCGCGGCAGTGAGACAGGCACAATTCTCCCTGCATCTCCACCGCCTCAGCGGTGGCCTGACCGCCGCGACGGTGAGTTTGCTGTCCTGAAACCTTGTTTCGTTCACCGTTTTTCCACCGCTTCTCTTGTTTATCACTCAATTACGTCCCTACACCTAATTTACATAAAAACAAACAAAAACACAATAAAATATTACTAAAACACTCAAAAACTACCAAATTCAACTTAGAAGTAGATAGGTATTTCAAACCTATCAAATACCCCCAAACTTGAAATTTTGCTAGTTCTCGAGCAAAACACCCTAACACTAAAATAAACTAACTATACTAATTAACTAACTAACTGCTAAAAATGAATAAAATTTAACAAATAAGAAGTAAACGCATGCGAGTTCCAAGTTCAATCGAAGAAATCAAGTTATTCTTCCCTCAACAGCCCCTGATCAGATCAAGTTTGGGAATAACACACACCACGTGGTGTTCTAGAATTTCAACACTCAATATCAATAAAAACCATTCTAGATCCATTTAAAGTGTGTGTGTGAGAACTCAAATATATAACTATCCAAACACCGAATTAGATTATTCAATAACTAAGCTCATGACTTAAATCGTTAAGGATTAGGAAAACCATATGCTTGACTGAGCTTAACTATCCACTAATGTAGGTTAGGAAATTTATAGAGATCAATAGGGCTTGGATCGACATTGGAGAACGGCCAAGGGTATCTCAAGAATAGAAAACAGGTAATCCTTATAATTATGATAATTCAGCGATACCCGAGGCACAAACGTTTGTCGCTATATCTCCCTCGTAACCCAAAATATTTAAAACACAATCCTGAACCAGAATTTAAGACTTTTGTATTCACTCATTGAAAGAATGAAAATAACAACTATATGTTTTTTTTAGACAACATAACACCCCCCAAACTTATTCGATTTTGTACAATTTTAGGGGTGTGTGAATAGAATTAAAAGAATGACAAGTGAATACATTAATACCGAACCAATAAAAATTCGTCCGAAACCCGACTGCTCACTTCAAGTAGCATAAAATAATGCTAACTTGATTTCACTCAATTCGTGCATTTGGCTTAGCGACAATGGTTTGAATTTTTTTTAATTGGCTAGGGTATTTATAGATGTTCAGAATTGAATAGGTTATCGGCTTCGACAGGGTAACGAGGGATAAAATTTTCAAGGCTAGCTTCAAAAGTTCAATCGATAAAAATGAAGGCCTAAATCATGCCTCCTGAACTACCTCACCTAGGATTTCACCTCAAGTTTCCCCCAGTCAAGTTCTAGATTCCTCAAATTTGTCATGAACTTATTACTGAATAATCGGCAACAAATCGTTTGAATAATAATACATCGAGTCTATGCTATCGTGCGATTTTATGACCAAAATGATTTTTACCTAATAAACATGCCAAGCACACAAAACATACATGAATGCATCACCCCCGACCTCGATATACAATTAGGGGATAATTTTCATCATTGGGAAATGGCCCAGACGAACTCAACAACTCAACACGCAAATACTACTTCATACATAAACATCTCTACACTAAATATAAACACTAACATACATACACTAAACTAAGAATTACACATGCACAAAGACAAAAATTAAAATAAAACTTAACTATATGTTAAAGTCTACAATATACATCAAAACTTCTACAAAGCATAACTAAGCATACATAAAACATCCAATATAATACATCAAAATTTTGTTAATCCTTTTCTAACAAAAAAAAAAAATTGGAGGAACATCCCCCCAAACTTAAACGAGGCAGTGTCCACACTAACTGAGCAGCGAACCCAATTGTAATATATAGCATTCATGAGAAAAAATTGGATTTTGAACACATACCTAGGAGATGAGACGTAGAAGTCTCACCTCCTACTATCCACCTGGAGGAACATCATTGCCACCACTGTCTCGTCGGAAAGAAAAGTGTGATGGTTGCAAGAGGTGTGGTGGCAATTGCGGCATTGGCGGATAAGCGCTCATGTCAATTTTGAGGCGCGTGCCAATGAGCCGTTGGACCTGATCTTGCTGGTATGTATATTGATCCAGGAACATCCGAAACTCGGCATTTTGGAGATTCGAATTATACTGCCTTTGGCAAAAAACGTGATTGTCGAGCCGAACATCCTGGAGCTCCCGGTGCAAGCTATCCAATGTGATGGTAGAGCAGCCTGTAGTCTCTGGAATTGGGGCTTCAGATGGCCCTGCCTCTTTCTCTTCTTGCCCTTTATCTTCTTCTACTTCTGGCTCTCCCGTCCTTTGCACTCCTTATTTCCACATTCGAGTTATCATGGCTAGATCGAGAGGAGCGATAGGGGGACAAGGGCTAACCTCAGCTATTGATACACCGACCCGTCTGAATAGGTCAGTTAATATAGAAGGAAATGGAAGGATGACCTTTGTTGTTTGGACGACGTGAAGAATAGAGGAGTAGATCAAGAACTTGACATTGAGTGGTTTGCCCGTCTGAATAGAATAGAACGTCATGGCCCATTTTTTAGAGACGTCTGACAAGTGAGATATCGGAAGAAGGCTTCCACAAACAAAATGATGCCAAATTTTGGGGATCGAATTGAGGAACTTGGCCAAAAAAGTGGCTAGACCTGGCCCTGTGTGAGTTCATTGGACATTTCCAGAAGTTATGGCACTGATCACCGTTTCCATGCTCGGATCTCTACATCTATTCAGTTCGTCAGTTGGTGCCGGGGCCGCTAATCCCAAAATTTCATTAATGCGCTCGGGACTGAACAAGATAGGGCGAGTTCGAACTCTTGTCCGGTTGTCATTGGCTTCGGTAATATTGGGATAGAATTCCCGAACTAAAGCCACCTCGCCCCAGGGTGGTGATTTGCAAAAACCTTCCCAACCTCGGCTTCGGATGACATCCTTAAATTCCTCCGGGAGACTTTCCAATTGCACAAATCCTCGTTGTCAAATACATGTTCGCTTATGTTCGAAATGGTTAAAATGCTCATCGACCTGTTTTGAAACGAACCAGGCGGAGTCGTAGTCGGTGGCGGGACCTCTGACATGAGAACTCAAACCTTCTCTCCTCAGTATTTTTGATGTGGCCCTCTTAGTCATGGTTCCTATCAATCACAATCACAAAACACGGCAGCCTAATCATATACGAACAATGGAAAACACTCCCCCGAATCAACACCGTCAAGAACACGACACAATCGCAATACGCACACACCAATCGCAATGGTTTCAAAAAAATTTCAATGGTGTAGCATGTAATTTTGTATCACACAATGTAACAATCCATAGAAATCGTGTTCATCACCAAAAATCAAACCGAAATCCCAAAGTGATAAAGAAAATCGCCAAAATGGGGTTCAAGGGTTTAGGGAACAATCCAAATTCAACCATTCTTGATACGTATATGAAAATCAACTAAAGATTTCAAAATATACATGAAATATAGGATCAAAAGTACTTATCGAAAAAATTCGGTCCAAACGATTGAAAATCAAAGAAATCTCCCATTTTGTCCCTTAAACCCTAGGATTCGAAAATGGGTTGGAAAATTGATTTTTAGCGGACGATTCATGGTGGAAATCTCAAATTTTGAAAATGGAAGGATGGATTTGAGGGTTGGAAACGGTTTAGGAGGATGAAAATGGAGAGATTTGGGGTTTTAGGGGTGGTTGTGGCGGTTTAAATGAGCGATATCTTTTTTATTCGAACAGAGGCTTCACCGCCATGGCGGTGGAGCGCCTTTTTTTAAAAATTTACATCCTAAAGTTTCACCGCCTTAGCGGTGAAACGTTTGGTTTAAAACCTTACATCCTGTAATTTCACCACTGTAGCAATGAGTTCACTGCTGTGGCAGTGAGCTACCTGCTGGATTTTCATGATTTCTTTAAGTTTTCTCAATAAGGTTCCATACCACATGCTTCTACTTTGCTAGTTCAACGATTTTAAGTACGAAACACATCCCCGAGTATCCACACTCCTCAATTCACCTCCAAACATGCTCCGAGACCACTCCGGCCTCCAAAAAATAATAATAGCAAAAGTCGGGCAAGATCATACCCTCGGTTTCATATCAAAAAGTGCTTGATTGACCATCCCCAGCTGGACTTAGCAAATTCCAAGATCAGTCGTCAACGATGGAGATACTCTCTACAACTCGCTCTTCGTTTCCGAAGTAATGTTTGATCCGTTCCCCATTGACTCGAAAAATTCGTCCATCATCGCCTTCTAATTCGACAGAGCCAAATGGAAATACATGCTTGATCTGGAACGGTTTGGACCATCATGTCTTAAAAGCCGTGCAATATGCCACAGTGCATCATCCAACTTCACCGCCCAATCTTTGCGATTAGAAAGAACTGTTTTCTCCAAAATTTGCTTGATCTCCCTATTTGACACTTCGGCTTGGCTGTTTGTCTGTGGATGGTAGGGCAACGCCACCTTATGCCTCATCCCATACTTTGTCAACAAAGTATTGAACATTTTGTTGTAAAAGTGGGTTCCTTCATCACTAATTATGGCCCGAGGTGTCCCGAACCGCATCATGATATTTCTCTGAATGAACTTAAGAACCACTTTGGCATCATTGGAAGGCGTCGCCACAGCTTCGACCCACTTAGACACGTAGTCCATCGCCAGTAGAATATACTCCTGACCGAATGACAACAGAAATGGTCCCATGAAGTCTATACCCCATACATCAAACAACTCTAATTCAAGAATAGACGTCAGCGACAATTCATGCCTTCTTGAAATGTTATCCATGCATTGGCATCGATCACAAGTTTTCACAAAGGTATACACATCTCTAAACAATGATGGCCAGTAAAAACCTGACTGGCATACTTTTGCAGCCATCCGAGTCGCTCCAAAGTAACCACCACAAAGTGATGAATGGTAGTAATAAAGAATACTCCTCATCTCTTCCTCCGGAACACATCGCCGGATCACCTAATCAACACATTTTTTGAATAGCAATGGCTCGTCCTCGAATCAAACAGGAATTTCTTCCTTTAGGCACTTGTAAGATCCGGTGGTAACACTTTGTAGGCTAAAAAATTTATGATATCCTCAAACCACAGAAGTGTATTGTCAATTTTGAACAATTGCTCATCAGGGAACACCTCCGTAATACAGAACTCATCACCGACGTCCTCTTGTACCAGCCGTGATAAATGATCAGCAACAACGTTTTCGCTCCCTTTCTTGTCTCTTATCTCCGCATCAAACTCTTGCAACAAGATAATCCACCTGATTAGACGCGGCTTGGCGTCTTTCTTGGCGAATAAGTATTGGATGGCAGCATGATCCGTATAGATGATCACCTTGGATCCTATAATATAGGACCAGAACTTATCGCATGCAAATACAACCGCCAACATCTCTTTCTTGGTTGTAGTATAATTTTCATGTGCATCGTTCAAAGTCTTACTTGCATAATAAATAAATTTGAAGATCTTCTCCTTGCGTTGGCCTAAAACTGCTCCAACCGTATAGTTGCTAGCATCGCACATTATTTCAAATTGCTCGTTCCAATCTGAAGCAACTATTATAGGAGCCGTGATCAACTTTTCCTTAATTGTATCAAAAACTTTCAAGCAAGCTTCGTCAAATTCAAATGGGGCTTCCTTCTCGAGTAAGTGATATAACGACTTCACCGTCTTTGAAAAGTCTTTGATAAAGTGCAGGTAGAAACCGACATACCCCAAGAAACTATGGACTCCCTTCACATTTATCGGAGGTGGAAGTTTTTCAATTGTTTCAATCTTGACTCGGTCTACCTCGAGCCCCTTCGAAAAGACTCGATGACCTAAGACTATTCCTTCTTTAACCATAAAATGACACTTCTCCCAGTTGAGAACCAAGTGTTTCTCTTCACAGCGATCGAGAACAAGCGCCAAGTTGTACAAACAATGATCAAAGGACGGACCAAAAACTGAAAATTCATCCATAAAAACCTCCATAATGTCTTCTACCATATCTGAGAATATCGCCATCATACACCATTGGAATGTGACTGGTGTATTGCATAAGGCAAACGGCATACATCAGTAGGCAAACGTTCCGTACGGGCATGTAACGGTAGTCTTCTCCTGGTTTTCTGGTGCTATGGATATTTGATTATACCTTGAGTAGCCATCAAGAAAGCAATAATGATCATAGCCGGCAAGACGATCAAGCATTTGATCAATGAATGGAAGCGAAAAATAATTTTTCCTTGTTGCCTTGTTCAATCTTCGATAGTCAATACACACTCGCCATCCACTGATGGCTCGTGTCAAAATAAGATTATTCTTCTCGTTTTTCACAACTGTCATGTCGCCTTTCATTGGCACCACCTGCACCGGACTAACCCACTCGCTATTGGATAGAGCATAAATCATTCCTGCGTTCAAGAGCTTCAACACCTCCACTCTAACAACTTCTTTCATTACCAAATTGAGCCTCTGTTGATTCTCAATAGAAGGTTTAAACAAATTCTCCATTAAGATCTTGTGCATGCATATTGTTGGGCTAATTCCTTTAATGTCGGAAATAGACCATGCAAAGGCAGATCTATGCCGTTTCAGAATTTTCAGCAACTTGTACTCTTTCTCTTCCATCAAGGATGATGAGATTATCACCGAATTGGTTAAATTCTCCCCCAAAAAAGTATACCAGAGGTGATCCGGTAATTGCTTGAGTATTAATCCACCATGAGGCGGATTGGATAGTTCAGGAAAATCAACTTCTTCTTCAATCATCGCTACATGAATCGTATCCTCTACATCTTTAGATTGAGCCTCCATAGCAAGAACGTAGTCCATAACACCAACTTTCGTAGTTGAGCCCTTCTCACCAAAATCCCTCATAGATAAAGAATTTATGAGTGTATGCTCCAATGAATCCATGTCCACATTTTCATGAAAGAATTCCCTCACACACGAGTCAACAACATCTACTCGGTTGCATTTAGGACATTCATCCGGAAAGTTCATAGTTTTGAAAATGTTGAACTTTACCTCATCTTCATTTACTCGCAAAGTCAAATTACCATTGTGCACATCAATGAAAGTCTTTCCTGTTGCAAGAAAAGGCCTTCCAAGGATGATTGGAATCTCTCTATCCTCCTCTATTTCTAGCACCACAAAGTCCATCGGGAAGATGAACTTGTCCACCTTCACCAAGACATCCTCAATAATTCCTTTCGGATAGGTCAACGATTGGTCTGCCATTTGAAGGGAAATTGTGGTTTGCTTTGTATTACCAAGTCCCAACTTTCGGTAGATGGAAGATGGCATCAGGTTGATACTAGCACCAAGATCACATAGTCCTTTGTCAAAATGAGATTTTCCAATAGTACACAAAATCGTGAAACTACCAGGATCTTTCAGCTTTTTAGGCAATTTCCTTTGCAGTATAACACTACATTCCTCCATCATTTTTATCGTCTCGTATTCCTCCAACTTTGTTTTCTTCGTCATTATGTCTTTCAAGAACTTGCCATAGTTGGGCATTTGTTCTAATGCATCTGCAAAAGGTATGTTGATTTGTATTTTCTTGAAGATGTCAAGAAACTTTGCAAATTGATGATCCAACTTCTTCTTTTGGAATCGTTGCAGATAAGGCAAAGGTGTGGTTAGAATTGGTGGATTGTCCAGGAATGTAATTCTCCCCGGAATCACCTTTTGATCTCCTCGTTTCTCTTCCACTTGCTCTTCTTTCTTCTTCTCATTTTTCTCCTCCATCTTGTCTTCATTCTTCTCCTCATTTCTCTCATCAACTTCTTCATCAACTTCCTCCTCCACATGTCTCTTTGGTTCATTTTGGTCAACATCATGTTTTACCCTCAGTTCTTCTTCCATCGGTTTACTTGCTTCAGCCTTTTTTCCACTTCTCAACGTAATAGCCTTGCATTTCCTTGGGTTAGTTTCCGTGTTGCTAGGAAACTTTTCCTTGGTCTGCTCTTGGATCGCACTTGCAAGTTGCCCGATCTGAGTCTCCAATGATTTCACAGTAGCATTTGTGTTTGTACATGTGGTCTCAATAGAGTCAAGCCGCATCTCATGCTTGTTAAGCCTGTTGTGCGTCTCACACAATATTGTTTGTATTTTCTTCGTGAAAAAACTCATCATATCTTCCAAGCTCAGCTTTTGATTTTGAATAAGAAGCTGTTGCATTTGGCGGTTTTGTTGCATATTATAACCTTAAGCTTGTGTTCCATAACCGGGAGGTAGCCACAACGTGTTCTGATTGTTTGCATATAAAAACTTTTCATGGTTGCGAAGTCCCGGATGATAGTGAGTCGGAATATTGGCGGCGGACCTAAAAGTATAAGCCTAATTATTGACGAATTGACATTATTCAAATTCACTATCCACTTCAGGTTGAGAACTGCTTATAACGTTCTCCGCTTCACGACTTGACGAAGCATCCTTAGTTGAGAAGGCGATCAATTAATTCGAGAGTTTCGAGACTTGGGCCGATAAGGTAGCAATATGATCGGCTTCTTGAATTGAAGTTACATTTCGTCCTGTGTTCATCTCGTTTGGCCATTGGTAATTATTGGCCACTATTTTCTCTAGTAACGCATTTGCTTCAGCAGGTATTTTTGATAATAATGAACCTCCCGAGACGGCATCAACTATGGTTCTTGTTTGGCCATCCAGGCCATTGTAGAAGAGTTCGGTTTGAAACCAATCTTAATACCCATGTTGGGGGCACCGACGCAATAGATCATTACACATTTCTCACACTTCAAATAGTGGCTCAAAGTCCCTTTGGTGAAATTGCGCTATTTCACTTTTGAGTTGAGAAGTCTTCGAAGGCGGGAAAAACTTAGTAAGGAACCTTTGAGCAATGTCCTCTCAAGTGTTGATACTTCTCGATTAGATTTATTGTAACCAACCCTATGCTCGGTCACAAAGTGAGAATGGAAATAACCTCAACCAAATTACATCCTTAGCAACACCGTTGATTTTTACTGTATTACATATCTCTAGAAAAGTAGCCAGATGGACATTGGGGTCCTCGTGCAGATTCCCGTCATATTGGTTTTGTTGCACCATATTGATTAGGGTGGGCTTTAGCTTGAAATTGTTGGCCTAGATCATTTGCCTCCGAATTCCAGAGTAGTTGTCGAACATAACTGGCCGATCATAGTCCCTAAGGACCCTTTGTGGAGCTTCAGGTTCCGGAGGCGGCTGTGGTAGTGCCTGCGGTACCAGCGGTTGTTGAGGCATGTTTAGCATATAGTCGTCTCCACCATTGGCCATAGTTTGAGCTTGGCTTATTCTCTCTCTCCTTATCCTTCTCAAGGTACGCTCGATCTCGGGATCAAGGGTAAAGAATTCCAAACTTTTACTATGTCGCATACACTGCTCGATCACAACAAATGAAACAAATAAAAAATAATGAATTGAAAAACAAATAAAACAAAAGAATCGTTGGGATTAATATTCAACCACTTGGTCACAATATAAACCAAATTGAAACACCGTGTCCCTGGCAACGGTGCCAAAAACTTGGACGCGCTACGTTTTTCACCTCTTAAATTACTCGCAAGTGCACGAGGTCAAGTTTTAATATAATGGACCTTTCGATCGGATATCGTCCTCTAGGAAACATGTTTGATTAATTGAATACTGCAGTTGTCTTATATTATCTCGACGGTTCAAGAGATGTTTGAGTTTGAATATTTAAAAACAAAGTTAAACTAACAACTATTGGGTTAATTCTAATTAAGTGGATTACCTAGGGATTGATTTCATTCATTCAATACATGTTTTACTTCGTTTAATTAACAAACGGTGTTTATCCTATCTGACAATTTAGGTATTTCAAACTCGCTTATTACCTCTCTCGAGTGTAAAATGAGCGATTATATAACTTTATGTTAACGCCGAAGTCCCCCTTTAGTGTTTTATATAACACATAGTCACATGAGTCTTGACCCAACCTCATGGATTGCACACTTTCTAACATCCTCTCCGGTCAATAGATCGTCGTGATGTGTTTAACCCTAGTCCGAATCCGGGGTTACCTCTCCCGAGTGTCAAACCTCTATTACATGAGTTAGACAAGAATATTAAAATTGTAATCAAAAGGTAAACACAATCGGATTTAGACAAACAACCGTTAAAGTAACATCTATTCAATCAAACATGTATTTACATGAGTTACATCAATCCCTAGATAATATTTATCTAGCCTAGCATGATCTTAGCTATGCACATATTAAAACAAGAAGGATTCATCGTGATTTGATATGAAAAGTTAAGTTACGAATATAAAAACAAAGGTAGAATGATCAAATCTTAAAGTGAAGTGGTCCACTGTCGCCAAAGATCAGTTCTGGAATGCCTCATCTTCTCCACATGTTGAATCTCCTCTTTGAGCTGTCAAAATATGCTTAAGATCATCTATCTAACGTGTGGAACGTCCTTGACAAATGGGGGAAAAAGGGGCTTAAATAGAAGGCTTCAAAATATCTAGGAAAATAGATATTTTCTGCACAGAGTGACCGCCACGGCGGTGAGTTTAGTCAGTTAACTTCACCGCTACGGCGGTGAACCAAACCCTAAACTGTCTGGACTTTCACAGCCTCGGCTGTGAATGACCGCTGCGGCGGTAAAGACAGTCACAAGCTCTCTGAACTTTCACCGCTGCAGCGGTGAGACTGGCGAAATTCTCCCTGCATCTCCACCACCTCGACGGTGGTCTAACCACCACGGAGGTGGGTTTGCTATCCTGAAACCTTGTTTCTTTCACCGTTTTTCCACCGCTTCGCTTTTTTATCACTCGATTGCGTCCCTACACCTGATTTACATAAAAACAAACAAAAATGCAATAAAATATTATTAAAACATTCGAAAACTACCAAATTCGACTTAGAAGTAGATGGGTATTTCAAACCTATCAAGACTCACTTGAACTTATCTTGAAGTGACTTACAAGTGGAGAACTAACAGGTTTCACCTACTCATATTGAATCTTTCCAAAACTTTCTCAATATATACTTCTTGAGACAACCAAAGTTTTCTATTTTGCCTTTCTCGAGTGATCTTCATCCCAAGTATTTTATTTTCCAGTCCCAAATCTTTATCAAAAAAAAATTGTTGTGATCGTTTTTCAAATTCTGAATCTTGTTTGCATTCTGACTAACAATCAACATATCATCCACATAGCATTGGCAAATAATGAAGTCACTAATTGGGAATATCTTCATAAATACATAATGATATGAAGTAGACCTCGTAGACCTGTGATCCATCATAAACAAGTCATACTTTTTGTACCACTATCTTGGAACCTATTTTAGCCCGTACATATTTTTCTTCAATCGATCTACAAAATTCTCTTGGCACTTGATTTGGAATCCTTATAGTTGCTCCATATAAATGTTCTCTTCCAAATCAATATGTACAAAAGTTGTCTCCACATCAAGTTGTTTAATTTCTAAATTCAAGCTGGCAGCTAACCCAAGCACACCATATTTTTTTATTATATTATAGGTAAATTTCAGTGAAGTACCCTATCATTTGAAAAACCTACAACGATATCCCCTGTCGTTTGAAAAATATCTCTGAAACTTCCTTCATTTGATGCTAAATATAAAATTATTTATTTGTCCCTTTTACTATTCTATTGAAAAACAAATTAAAAGTATTTAATAAAATAATTGCTCTCATAACCCTTATAAAAGAATTACAATTAATTTTGGTCAAGATTGATTTTTGTTTTTAAACTTTATTTATATAATACATTTTCAATTCAATTTTTATTGCTTTTGACATCAAATGATGGTAGTTACATTTTTTTTAGTATTTAAAGAGTGCTTGGTACTGAATTTTTTAATTTTAAAATTATTCTCAAAATCAAATATTGTTGATTTATATAATATATTTTCAATTTTATTTTTTATTACTTTTGGGATCAAATAATATTTTTTTTCTTTTAACAGTTTTTTAGTATTTAAAGAGAACTTCTTGTTGAATTTTTCAAATTGAGAATTATTTTAAAAATTAAATATTTTTTATTTATAAAACTATTTATATAAAAATTGTTTAAAAAACAATTAGCTTGTGGATTTTTTAATTGGTATTTTCAACTCATTATTGTGTTTGTTATTTTTAAACACGTTTTGTATATGAAATTGGTTACATAAAAAGGAAAACCAATTTTTTTTATTACTTTTTTCAACACTTATATGAGAAACAAGAATATAAAAAGCTCAAAATAAAATTTCCTTTAAATTAAAAAGTCTAGTATAGTTTTTGTTATTTATTTTTTTTTTAAAAAAAAACCACATTTTATTTAAAAGAAAATTCTAACTATTTTAGATATTAAAAAAAATATTTAAAATTGTTGAACCCACTATATTTATAATAAATAACAAATAGATTCACTCAAATCACTATGTCAATGATGAATAATGTTTAAAACTCATTTAAATAAAATATTACAGAGAGAAATTAAAGAGAATCAAGAAAATAGGTTTTGTGAGATCTCCTTCATTCTCAAGTGTAGTCTTCAAATTTTAGTTTCTTATATAGATTTTCTGTTACATTTTTTAACTGTATTTTTAATTTTATTTTACTATATATTTTAAATTTTTCGACAATCTACAACCAAAAAATTAATTGAATGTAATTAAAAATTGTACTAAAAATATTATTAGAAAAACTAGTTGAATGTAACTAAAAAAAATTTGGTGACCAATACTTAAAGTTTTGACGACTGACGGTCGGTGGTGGCTAAAATCCAACATCCCGAGTATAGTGGCTGGCAAAGGCGAGCAATGCAACGCTAATTGGAATATTAGTGTTTTCATGAACTCTAATTAATAGATGAGATTAAAATTAAAATATTAGTTTGTGAATTTTAATTAATTTAGTGTCATTTTTAACACCACTCACCAACTATCGCAATAGAATATTAGAAGGTCATATTGTTAGACTAAAATTAAATATATGGGCTTATATATTAAATGAATGTGAATTATAGGTTATCAAATAAAATTAGGTCAATTAAGGTGATCAATTTAAGTTTTGGGGTCTTAATTAATGTATTATAAAGTGTGGGAACTAATGTGTAAAGACAAGCGTAATTTCTATTTTTATGATGGATTAAAATAGAAAATATGAAAATACGAACAAACGTGATTGCTTATGAACAGACGCGACTGTTTACGAACAAACACGATTGTTTATAAATAGGGGTCATGGTCCCCGATCACACAACGTTTTTTCTACTCTTTTGATCCCCATTGTCAGAGAGAAATTTAGACAGAAAGCAAGTATAAATCTAGAAGATCATAAAGACTTAGACTCGGATATTTCAACTTTCTCATTATGGATTCAGGTACGCTTCCGCAAATTCAGTATTTTTATTCTTGATGATTCAATATGATTGTTCCTGTTTATGTGATGGTTTTCATATAACAAAATTTAGTCTTACATATGGTATCAGAGCCACTTCATGTTGAATTATTGAGAATAAGTTAGGAAGAGATTTTTCCTTTTTAGGGCTGAAAATATTTTTTCTGAAAAGTTTAATATTTCTGGAAAAAAATTTATATAGAAAAATTATACATTTCATTACGATATAAATTTTATAATTTTTGGACTTACGGTTGATTTTATAAGATTTTTAAAAGTTAAAGAAAAATGTAGAATTTGGCTACTGTTTCGGAATTCTGGTTCTGGTTGGGAATCAGTGAAGAAGACGATCTAAACGACGTCATTTCATTTTAACTGATTCAGATGGCGCATATAGTTTTGTACTTATTCACATGCATCTATTCACAAACAGTATGCGCCGCGTGGTGTAGTAGGTCCTTAGGTCGAATCTTGGCCACAAACTTTATACTTATTTTATTTTCCTTATGTTTTATATATAACTTTAAAAAAACAAAAAAAACACTTGCTTGCGATTCGACCACTGAATCTCTGGTGAATAAGAAGCGCTCAACCACCGCTAAGGCAATGCTAACATTCTAATTATGTTGTTATCATTTATATCTAAATATGTTGAAGTTACAGTATATTCATGCAATTTTAAATTCAAATATTGATATTTAAATACATATGTTGAGATAAATTAATTGAAACAACATGTCACCAAAGTGACCTCTCTTGTGAAAATTATTTTATTTTGAAATATAAAAGAATTATGTACATGTAACTTATGTGAATATTGATTGGCCCAAAGGAAAATTAATATTTAACAAAATTACATGCACACCTATGGTAATAAACACGTGATGATTATTTGGTTTTACATATGAATAATAAATCGACCCAAAGGAAGATTTATTGTTCGATATATTTTTATTATCAATGTTTGATTACTATACCAAGATATCACTTACAAGTTAATATTTTTATCCAAAGATAAAATATTAATAGAGTGTCCGGTATCTTGAAATGGAGTTTGCCTTTATTTGAATTTATTTTTGTTTTTAGACTTATGTGAACTTGTCGTGTTTGTTTATTGTTCTCTGAATCAACTATTAGTTCTGCTTCTAACATTAATGTCAGTATTAATTATATTCCTATACTAAATGGCACAAATTTTAAGTCATGGCATGAGAATCTCCAAATAGTTCTTGGTGTCATGGATTTGGACCTTGTGTTAAGGGTTCCTTCTCCTGCATCTCTTACTGATGAAAGTTCATTTGATGAAAAGAGGGATATTGAAAAGTGGGAGAAGTCAAATCGTATGTATTTGATGATCATTAAGAATGTCATTTCAGAAGCATTCAGGGGCACAATATCGAAAACGATAAAGACAGTCAAAGAGTTCCTAGAAGAAATTAAGAACAGATTTGTCAAGAATGAAAAAGCTGAAACAAGTATACTTTTGGCAAATCTTATCTCAATGAGAAATAAAGGTAATGAGAACATTAGGGAGTACATTATGGAAATGTCTCATCTCGCTTCAAAGTTAAGAGCACATAAGCTTGATCTCTCTAAAGATTTGTTGGTACATTTGGTTCTGACATCTCTTCCCACACAATTTAGTCAATTTAAGGTGAGCTACAACTGTCAAAAAGAGACTTGGTCTCTTAATGAGCTCATCTCACATTGTGTGCAAGAAGAAGAAAGGTTGAAGCAAGAAAATATAGAAATTGCTCATTTGGCTAGTACATCCAAGGAAAAAAGGAAAGAAAAAAAAAGGATGAAGAAACTGCAGAGGCTCCATATTAAAAGAAACAATATAACGAAAAGAATATTGATGGTTGTTTCTTCTGTAGAGTTGCGGGACATAAGAAGAAGCAATGTATCAACTATTATGCTTGGCGTTCAAAGAAAGGTACATTTCTTAATTTAGTTTGTTCTGAGGTTAATTTGACTTCGGTACCTAAAGACACTTGGTGGATAGATTCTGGTACAACCACTCACATCAGTGTGTCTATGCAGGGCTGCCTAAGCTGCCGAAAGCCAAATGATAGTGAAATATACATCTTTGTAGGCGATGGCAAGAAGGTCGAAGTTGAGGCAATCGGGATGTTTAGGTTATTATTAAAGTCTGATACTTATTTGGATTTGAATGAGACATTTATTGTACCATCATTTAGACGGAATTTGATTTCTATTTCTGTATTAGACAAATTTGGTTATTCTTGTTCTTTTGGAAATAATAAATTTAGTCTTTTTCAGAATTCAAATTTGGTTGGTACCGGTTCTTTATCTTATATAAATAACCTTTATATGCTTGATACGGTTGCTTCATATCATGAAACCTTGCAATTAAGTACTCGAGGTGTTAAAAGAAAATTAACTAATGAGAATTCCACATCATTATGGCATAAGAGACTAGATCACATCTCCAAAAGGAGAATTGAAAAACTTGTATCAGATGGGATTCTAGATTCCCTTGATTTTGCAGATTTTGAAATTTGCACAAATTGCATAAAGAGAAAACAAACAAACATAAGGAGATTTGGTTCCAATAGGGCTACAGATGTCTTAGAAGTGATACATACAGATATTTGTTGGCCATTTCCTACGGTTTCATGGAATGGTCAATAATATTTTATCACGTTCATAGATGATTTTTCACATTACGGCTACCTTTATCTCATTCATGAAAAGTTCCAATCATTGGATGTGTTCAAATCGTTCAAAGCTGAAGTTGAAAATCAACTCAACAAAAGTATTAAAAGCGTCAGATCTGACCATGGTGGTGAATACTATGGTAGGTATGACAGTTCAGGTGAACAACGTCCGGGCCCATTTGCTAAATTCCTAGAGGAGTGCGGTATCGTCCCACCGTATACCATGCCAGGTTCTCCTAGTATGAATGGTATTACTGAAAGGCAAAATAGAATGCTGAAAGACATGGTAAGAAGTATGATTAGTCATTCTAACTTGCCAGAATCATTCTGGGGTAAAGCATTAAAGACTGCAGCGTATATCCTTAACAAAGTACCAACTAAAGCAACTGCGAAACCCCTTATGAACTTTGGACAAACAAGAAGCCTAGTCAGAAGCACCTACACATTTGGGGATGTCCAGCTAAAGCAAGGCCTTACAGCCACATGAAAATAAACTGGATTCAAGAACGGTTAGTTGTTATTTTATTAGATACTTTGAAAGATCCAGGGGTTACAAATTCTATGATCCTACTACTAGATCAATTTTTGAGACGGGAAACGTCTAGTTCTTTGAGGATATTGAGTTTGATGGGGGAGATAAGGTTAGAGATTTTATTTTTGAAGAGGAATATGTTGATATTCCCACAGCTGTTATTGATATTGATCAGGCTCCTATTCATGACATTGTTCAAGAAGTAGATTAAAATCAAAACAATATCCAAGAATCTCACATTCCAGAAGAACAAACTCTACCACATCCAGAACCTACGCCATTAAGAAGATCTACTAGAGAAAGGAGAAGTGCAGTGCTGGATGATTACATTGTATTTCTCCAAGAACATGAGTTTGACATTGGTTCGGTGGAAGATGATCCAATCAACTCCTGTCAAGCCATAGAAAGTTCTAAATCTCAAAAGTGAATTGATGCCATGAATCAAAAGATAAAATCTATAAAGGACAATGACGTTTGGGATCTTGTCCCATTGCTTGAAGGTGCGAAACCCATTGGTTGTAAATGGATATTTAAAACCAAGAGGGATTTGAAAGGTGATATGGAGAGATACAAAGCTCGTCTTGTCGCTAAAGGTTTTACACAGAAAAAAGACATCGATTATAAAGAGACTTTCTCTCCGGTTTCGTTAAAAGACTCTTTTATGACAATAATGGCACTTGTGGCGCACTTCGACCTTGAGCTTCATCAGATGGATGTTAAGACTGCATTTCTCAATGGTGACATTGATGAAACAATCTAGATGGTGCAACCAGAAAACTTTGTGTCGGGAGATACAAAGAAGATGGTTTGCAAGTTAAAGAAATCAATCTATGGGTTTAAGCAAACTTCTCGTCAATGGTATTACAAGTTTCATCAGGTTATTATCTCGTTTGGTTTTGAGATGAATTTGGTTGATGATTGTATATACCACAAGTTTAGTGGGAGTAAGCATATTTACTTGATTTTATATGTTAATGACATATTGCTTGCCACTAACGATATAGGAATGCTACACAAAACCAAGAGATTTCTATCAAATAAATTTGAGATGAAAGATCTTGGTGACGCTTCTTTTGTGTTGGGTATACAGATACACCGGGATCGCTCTCGGGGTACGCTTGGTTTATCACAAAAGAGTTATATCGAGAAAGTTCTTAAAAGATTTGGCATGCATGATTGCAAACCAGGTGACACCCCTGTGGCTAAGATAGACAAATTTAGTCTCAGTCAATACCCCAAAAATGATTTTGAGATTCAGGAGATGCAAAAGATTCCTTATGTGTCAGTAGTAGGAAGTCTGATGTATGTTCAAGTATGTACACATCTAGATATTGCGTACATTATTGGCATGTTGGGCAGATACTTAAGCAATCCTAGAAAGGATCATTGGATAGCAATCAAGCGAGTCATAAGGTACTTACAGAGAACAAAAGACTATATGCTCACTTATCTAAAGTCAGATCGGTTAGAGATCATCGGATATTCTGACTCCGATTTTGCTGGATGTCAAGATAGTATGAAATCTATTTCAGGCCATATCTACCTACTTGTTGGAGGTGTTATATCTTGGAAGAGTGTTAAACAATCTATTATAGCCTCTTTTACTATGACAGCTGAATTTGTAGCTTGTTATGAGGCGTCCAATCATAGAATATGGTTACGAAATTTTGTCACGGGGCTGTGTATTATGGATGCCTTGAAAGACCACTTAAGTTATTTTGTGACAATAAATCAATTGTACTGTATTCCAATAACAACAAGAGTTCTACGAAGTTAAAGTTTATAGACATCAAATTCCTAGTTGTGAAAGAAAGAGTTCAGAGTGGACTTATATCTATAGAGCACATTGGGACACACTCCATGATTGCAGATCCACTTACTAAGGGATTATCACTTAAGGTTTTTCATAAGCACACTGCTCATATAGGTATGGTTTCTCTTCAGGATATGTCGTTTTAGTGAGAGTTTTTATTTTAGATGTTTTTATCTATAGATATATTTGTTATGGATTTTATGGTTATTTACTGCAGCAAAATATTCAGTTTTCATTCACTATGATTTTGTATGGTTTGATCTTACTAAGGTTTCAGGAGGACCAGTTGGAAATAGGCATGTTAAGATCACATTGCATGGAATTTCCATGCTACACAACCACACATGATCTTTGTCATTAGTTGCATTAATATATGTAATCATTGATGGGTCTAGTTACGAAAAAGATGTAACGACGATCGCTTTGGTTTTGTATTGGTGTGGTTAATGGACAAGATTGTTAAAATGCATAAAATTTTGATAGCAAAACTCATGAGCTCATTAAGTATAATTCACATTTATAAAGTTACATATATAGCCCAAGTGGGAGATTATTAGAGTAAAATTAAATATATGGACTTATATATTAAATGAATATGAATTATAGGCTATTAAATAAAATTAAGTCAATTCAAGTGATCAATTTAAGTTTTGAGACCTTAATTAATGTATTATAAAGTGTGGGCATTAATGTGTAGAGACAAGTTTAATTTCTATTTTTATGATGGGTTAAAATAGAAAATACGAAAATACGAACAAACGTGATTGTTTACGAACAGACGCGACTGTTTACGAATAGACACAAATGTTTATAAATAGGGGTCATGGTCTCTGGATCACACAACGTTTTTTCTATTCTTCTGATCCCCATTATCAGAGAGAAATTTAGACAGAAAACAAGTGTAGATCTGAAAAATCATAAAGACTCAAACTCGGATATTTCAACTTTCTTATTATGGATTCAGATACGCTTCCGCAAATTCAATATTTTTATCCTTTATGATTCAATATGAATGTTCTTATTTATATGATGGTTTTCACATAACGAAATTTAATCTTACTAATATTTGATTCATTTTCCAATGTATAAAAGAGATTTCATTGACAAAATTGAAATTTCATGGTCCTATATGAAATCTTGATGCGTTTGGTTGGGTGAAAAAGAATGAAAGAAAAATAGGAGGGAAAAAAACTTGTTTGGTTTGGATGGAAAATAGAAGAAAAAAGAAAATAGGAAAAAAAAAAACACATAAATTTTGTAGCAATTTTTTTCACACAAATTTAGGACAAAAATGGAAGAAAGTGAGAGAGAATGAATATAATTATAATTATACCCTTGACAATATAATTTTTTATTTATTTTTATAACATATGAGGATAAAATAATAAATTATATTAAAGTGAATTATTTTATCTCCTTTATTTTCATTTCATAACCAAATAACACGGAGGGCATGTTTAGCTGGAAGAATAAAAAAGAAAGAAAAAAAGAAAAATGAGAGGATAATTATCCATTGTGAAATGAAGGAAAATAATTCACTTTAATTCAATTTATTATTTTACCATCATATATTACAAAAATAAATTAAAAAATTTAGTATCAAGAGTATAATTATAATTTTATTCATTTTCCATCACTTTCCTTCATTTTTCTCCCACATTTGTGAGAGAAAAAAATTACTTCGAAAATTATGCATTTTACTTGCTATTTTTTTTTCTTTCTACTTTTCATTCTTACCAAATAATTTTTTATTTTTATTTTCCATCTTATTTTCTTTTTCATTTTCTTTTCTATTCATTTTTTAACTTTTGGTACGTCTAGTTGGAAGAATGAAAAAAGAAAAGAAAAAGAAAAATTAGAAGATAATATTTTATCCATTGTGAAAGAAACATAAATTTCCTAGTATTGTTTAGTTAGAAAAAAAAATAAAATGAAGAAAAATAACTTACTTTAATGTAATTTACTATTTACCCTCATATATTATAAAAAGAAATTAACAAATCTATTATTAAGGGTATAAATATAATTTTAATATTTTTTTCTCAAATTTCAATCATTTTCATCCTAAAGTTGAGAGGAAAAAAAAGATAAAGAAAATGAGTCTTTTTTAATCACTTTTTCTTTTCCATTCAATTTTTTTTTTTTTACCAAATACAATTTTATTTTTTTTTTATAAAATTTTCCACCTCTTTTTCTTTTTTATTTTCACATCAACTCTATTTTTCACCCAACTAAACATACCTATGGTTTCATATGGAAATTAAAAATAAAAAATTTTGTGGTAAGAATGAAAAATAGAAGGAAAAAAAAATAGTAAGGAAAATGCACAATTTTCAGAGTAATTTTTTTTTCCCCACAAATGTGAGAAAAATGGAAAAAAGTAATGCAAAATGAATAAAATTCTAATTATATATTTGATAATAAAATTTTTAATTTATTTTAGTAATATGTGAAAATAAAATATTAAATTATATTAAAATGAATTATTTTTTTATTTATTTTTTTCTCATCAAATAATTTTTATTTAATAATTGATAAAAATATTATTTATTTATTTTTCCAACGACCAATGATGAAATTATCCCAAAATTCTAGTCACACGCATTCAAAAACAGATTATGTATGGGCGCGTTGTTGGGACTCTGGGGAAGATGACGCCATTGGTGGATATTGCAGCGGCGGTGGAGAATCAGATCATATCAGAATCAGATGAGGGGAGGGGCTACTACCGGCTATGCTTTTTAGGGGGGAATTCAACTTCCACACGCCATTGATTCTGTGAGAGATATTTTGATGATTCCGGCTTCATTATTTGAACCCATGTTTCACATTATCAGATCTCAACTATCCAATCAAGTCTGACTGACACCTTCACTTCTACCGGAGGAGAAGAAAGATTACTCTTTTAAGAGAGAGAGAGAGAGAGAGAGAGAGTGTGAGGGAAGGATTGAAGGTTGGTCGAATCAGAACATTCAAAACCAATTCTAGTCCTCGACAATTGATAGCAGTGATCAACTTTACCTTCTTTTCACCATTACTTTTGCAATCAATTTTTTTTTTTTCAAAAAAGGGATTTTTATGACATAATCTTAAGATTTTTAATAAGATAGAATTATCAATTCGTTGACCAATATGACTTGATTTGATTTCTCATAATCATTATTGGGTTCTCTTAATCATTTTTAGAAAATAAAAATGAAAACAGAATGAAAATGAAAAGCTGGCGAAAAAACACTTTAAAATTATCATTATATCTTTTTATATAACACATACACAAATGAAATGTAACTTAATTTGTTTCATTTTCACATATAACCATTATACCCCTTTATTTCATTTTTATAATTTTTTAGGTTGTTTGACTCAATTTTGTATCAATGTTTACAATGTTTTGATTTTTTTTATTTTATTTCATTTATTAATTATTCAAATATATTATATTCAACTTGAATAATGGTTGCTATAATTCTAATCTAACTCTAGTTAATGATTTTTTTTTTTGTTAGTTGAAAAATTGCCCTTTTGTTTTTTTTTATTGTAGAATTCTTATTTTATATTGTAATATGTAGTAAAGGTAAAATAGTAAATTAAAATAGTGCATATTTTATTTTTTTTATTATTTTTAATAAACACAAAATATTGTATTATCTCTTTTTATATCCTTCCAACCAAACATATAAAAAAATGATTTTCTCAAGGATAAATATATTTTTTTTTTTCTTTTTCCATCCTTCTAACCAAACATATTCTAAAATTTTTATTATCACTACAAATTTCACAAAATTTTACGACTCCAACACAATCAACCATTGTCACACAAATTGCATGATGTATAAAAAGATAGTGGGTTTTAGGGCTCAACTCAACCCCCTTTAAGGTTGGTTGTGTATTACTAGCAATGGGGTTGATGATAGACAGCGCAAAGGACGACAGATGGAAAAACACATAGTTAGTTGTCAGTCAAATAACAATTTTATCTCTTAGATGTAAACTCTGATCTAAATCGTGTTCGGTCATTGGCGACGTGACTCGAATTTGATTGACCCTGCAAACATGTAAAATTGTGAGTTCAATTGAATAGGGTCTTACACAAATAGTTAAGTTATTAAATGGATTTATTTCATTTGATTACTCAAGCTTACTCGAAAGTATCATTGTTTTTTAGAGTCAATTTTTTTTTTCTTCCTTTAAGTGACTATTATATCTTTGGTCTAATTTCTTCTTCTGAAACAATAACAAACAATTTTTAGATTCTAGATTTATTACCAAAAATGTAATGCGTAATCACAATGTTCAATATGTATTTTTGAATCATTTTAATAGTCAATTATTCAACTTGTCCCATTATGCGTGCCAGAGTTAAAAATGAGAGCTTGGCAGGGTCTTAACCGATCTAATGACTAGTCCACCCGCTGCTCCTGCAAAGAAGGTAGGATTTTTCTAGAGATTTCTAATCTAACCTTGTGTGATCCCGTTCAATCCGAAACATCTTATAGAAAGAAGGATGCTCGCTTTCTTACCCTCGTTTGTTTCACCAAAAAAGAAAAATTCCTACCTCAAAATAGAACTTTGAGGTTTTTGACACTTTGTACCCTTGAAGTTTGACTAAAATCTCACTCTGATTCCCATGGTTTCAATTTGCACTTATAATATCGTAATTAAAGTTTCCTAATAATTCCACGACAATCCAAGTCATTATCCCCATTAAATTTTTGGATAGAAAATAGTCACTTGTTGCATATGTGACTGTTTTTAATAAGTTTTATAGGCATTTCGAGCCTCATTCTCTCCTTCCTATCCATTCTTGTTCCTGCCCAAATACTTAAAAATAAAAAAATAGATATATATATATATATATATATATATATATATATATATATATATATGTTGGTCAGATGGGAAGTGATGGTTTGCCATCCAAAATTGTAATGGATCATTTGATTTGGACCGAAGCAAGAGTATTATGAAATTTCAAAGTGCCATATGTTCGAATTAAAATTATGTAGACCAAAGTTAAATAATGGTTAAAAAATCATACATAGAACATGAAATGAAATTTTTTAAAGTATAAATTGTATGATTGATCCCTTATTTTGATTCCTAATGTACATTCACTAACTTCTATTAAAAAATTAAACGGAAGAAATTTTATATATCACGGACACAATTGGCTTGTAGTTGTCGTTTTATTGGCATGATATCGTTTTCAATTTTTAAAAGGAAAAAAATACCAAATAAGCCCAAAATCATTTTTCCTTTACAAATAAATGTCAATTAGTTTATAATAAACCAAAAACTCTCATCCTAATAATTTTATGAACTGATTAATCCCAAATTTAAAAGTCTCAAATGTCAGATTACTGTTTTGCTCCTATTCATTTAACCCTACTCTATCTCTTTTGTGCGTCTTCTCCATTCGCCGTTCTCGATTCTCCACCACCATATTCGTCTCCACCTCCATCACCGTCGTATACTATTCTCATTGTCTCCACCAGCTCCTCCTCGTCTCTAGTAAGTGTCGTCTTCTCCATTGTCGTCGTCTTCACTTCGCCATCAGCCATCGTCATCGTCGTCGTCGTCTCCACTTCCATTTGTGTATGTTCTTTCTCTCTATTTCTCTCTTTCTCTCAATTTTCAATTTCGATTTTTTGATTTCATAGTTGCAGAAATTGATTTAGGGTTTAGGGATAAAATCATTGATGAAATTATTTTAGTTTTCTATTCTACTCCAGATGTCAAATTATTTCGTTTTCGATTCTTGATTCGTCATCGTCGATCTTTGATTTCGCAGATTTTGCAGATCGAATGTTTGTTTGATTTTTCCAGATTTGGATTTTGACGATCAAAGGGCCAAACTGAGCAATTGAATATGGCTGTTTGTGTAATACCCCAAAAATTTATATTTTTGAAAATATTACTTTGCATAAAAGTTTAATATTTTTGGGATTGTTTTGCAAATTTATGGTAAAAATAATATTTGATAATTTTTGGGAGTTAAATGTTTATTTTAAATTGATTTTAGAAGTTTTGGGACTAATGTATTATTTAAAATATACTTTTAAGAGTTTTGAGATATAATTAATATTTTTTTTATTTCAAGAGGGGACATTGTATAAATAAATAAATGGTTGAATTCATTTCCTTCGCACCGAAGGAAACAAATCCCACTATGAGTTATATATATAATATACATATTGTACATGTGTCTACTTAATAATAATAATAAGAAGAAGAAGAAGAAGAAGAAGAAGAAAAATAAGAAGAAGAAGAATATTGAGGGATCATTGCCTTTTCATGGATTTACATATATATACACTGTAAGACCCCGAATTAACACGTACGTCATTTTAATTGTATTTTAGAATAATTATAAAAATTAGGGATGAAATTGGGTCAAATTGAAAATCTAGAAACATTAAATCCCAACTTAGGGAGGTAAATTGACATTTAACTTTTAATTGAAACTTAAAGGGGTGAAATTGCAAATCTTAGAAACTTTTAAAAAGTTGAAATTGATTAAAAATTAAGATTTAAAGAAAGTTGGAGGAGGAAAGAGTAATTAATTAAAAAGTTTATTATATATATATATATATATATATATATCTTCATGCATAATAATCAAAAAAATATGATCAAATCTGAAAATTAAAGAGAGAAGAAAATAGAAAAAGAAGAGAGAGAGATGAGTAGGCGGGTTCGGCGCCGGCGGGGTGTGGTCGGCTTTTGTGTGGGGGCTTTGCTGTTCGTGTGAGGGTGTGGATTTCGGCGGTGGTCGCGAGTGTGTGTATGATCGGAGAGGGCAGTGTGATCGTCCGGAGGTGGTGTGTTCCGGCGTGGGGGTGTCCGTCGTTCAACCATCGTCGTCATGTGTGTGTGTGTATTCTGTTCAGTTTGTCCGGCAGTGTGGGGGGGTGATCGGTGTGTGTGCGTTTTCGATTCTGTTCGTCTGTTTTGGTTCCGCCGGTGTGTGTGTGTGTGACGGTGGAGATGGGTTTTCCGTTCGGTCCGACGATATCGTCGACGTTGTGCGTGTGTGTACTCTGCTTGATGACGGTGTGTGTGTGTCTGTGTCTGCGTGCTATTTCGGTGGTGGGTGTTCTATCCATGGTGTTCGTTAGTTGTGTGTGTAATGTCGACGGTTGCTTGTGTGTGGGTGTTACTGTGTAAGCATGGTCAGCCATCGGACGTGGGCCGACTGTGTGGCTGTGTGTGTGAGAGTCGATGGGGTGCGGGTATGCTGGTCGGTCGTCGGTGAGCCTTGTGGGTGTGTCGTCGTCGAATTTCGGAAGAGAGAGACGATCGACCAACATCAGAAACAGAAACAGATGAGAGAGAGGGACGACCGGGAACTGAACAGGAAACAGAAAAAAAAAAAAAAAAAAAAAAAAGAAAAAAAAAAAAGAAAAAAAAAAAGAGGGGAATTACACAAACCACCCCACTGAAAATCAAAACCCATCTCGTGGTCGCCAAACGATTCGGAAACAGGTAAAATTTCAATCGATTATTAATTTTTGTTAAATTAAATTTATTTAGCATTACAAATCCTAAAATCGTAACAATTTCCTAACGATTAATTAATTTTAATTACATGGTATACAAAATAATAACGATTCGGAATATAGGGTCTGCATTGCGTGATTCAGATGTTTTAGATAAGATATTAATTTAGACTCTATCACTATTAGGTTCGCAGGCACCGATGTCCCGATAGAGTATGGTCAGTGAAGGTTTTGGAGAGAGGATAACGAGGTGAGTATACTGTCTTCTTGCCAAACTGTTTTTCTATGTATCTATATGATGAAATATGTGTTTACTTAAACTGTATGAATTTATAAATTATATGGATCAAGCATGATTTGGGTGAGTTGATAAACTGGATTTTCGGAAGATTCCGATGGTTTTCGAAATGAAGTTGAAAATGAATTCTTGTTGGATTTGGTGAAATCAAACGGTGTTTTTAAAAGAGAATAGAAAATATCTGTTTGTCTAAAAAATGCCTGGTTTTCTAAAAATGAAGGGTGAAAAAGTGGTCTTGATAAAATCATACGTTTTCTTTAAAAGAAAGTGTGAAATATGATTTTTGAATTTAAAAGTTGGTTTTGAGGAAAAGAGATAGATGTGGTGATGTGACGATGTTGAGTAGACGGTATTTATTGAGTTGTGATTCGATGATGCTGTATTTGATTTGACGATGTCATAGTATTTATCTGTTTTGGTAGAGTGAAGTTATCCGCTTCGGCGGAGTGATGTTTATCTGCTTCGGCAGAGTGATGTTAGACGTTTATACTGCGCAGTGATTATCCGCTTCGGCGGAGTGATGGGTGTTCCTAGGAAGGCATATCCTACGGATGGTACGGTACCGTTGCAAACTCCCGATCGTGAGGTTAAAACGATCACTAAGGCTGGCCAGTGTGTGTGTTTGAGATGTGTGCTTGAGATGTGTTGTTTTACGTATATTGGTTGATTTGATATTTACTATTATGGTGATTGGTATTATGTTACTAGATGGGTTGGAATGGAACTTATATGTATTATTTTATTTTCACTACTTATATTATGGAGAATTTTACTAGTTACATGCTGTTTCTATTCTCACGCTTGATCCATTTAGATGCTGTAAAATGAATTACTATTTTAAAAATATTTTTTCTAAGAAGGCAGTACACTTGCAGGTAAAATAGTTAGGAGTCGGTTGGTCCCCTACTGGCGCTAGATAGAGTTATGCAGGTCACGCAAAGGAGTCATATGAGGAAAGTTTTGGAGACGAGATATCAGAATTGAAATCTAAGTGAGGTTCAGGGGATTTGTTTGATTGTATTTATATTCGGGAAGGTGTATCCCTATTAGATGGGACTATTATATGGGTTGTATAGATTTACAATTTTGTAATTGACGTATTGAGGTTGGTTAGTCAATTGGACGGTGTCATGTCTACGTCACGCCGGCCCCACATGATGGGTGTCCGGGGTGGGATGTGACAATTTTGGTATTAGAGCCTAGGTTATAGGTTCTGTAGACTTACCAATAGTTGTGTCAATAGAAGATCACGAGATAGGAAGACGTGTTAGTTGTCTAGTCAGTAAGGGACTTTGAGATAGGGTGTCAATAGGTGGGTTCGGAACGTAAGTGATAGCTTTTGCATTGCATTAGATGATATATTAGCATCGTGCATGATTAGTTGTCTTATTGACAATTAGTGGGTACGACGATGTGTGATACTGCTTGTTGGTGGTTTAGGTGGTGGTTGGTAGTGGTAATGGGTAGATCGCGATTGTGGGGGTGCTAGTGGTTGGGAATATTAAATTATAACTGTTAAGTAATTCTATTAGTAGTATTTGACATTGAGATTCCCTATTGGTAGTACATAATATTTTTATTGTTAAACCAAGAGTGTGGCAGAGCACACTTAATTCGTCCAATGTTAAGTTATTCATTGAATTGACTTGGTAGACAACACCTTATTTATGCAATTACACGACACACTGCGCTACTATTTAAGATACGCAGATTCTATCATAAATGTGTGGATGTGCTCGTGATTTTATTAGAGAGGGAGGTTCATATGGTGAAAGCAGAAAGAGACGACCATTCGATGGTATGGAATTAAATCCGATCCAGTAAAAAGGGAAGAGATAAGAGGTAGACTAACCTAGAAATGATTTACTTTGGAAATACGTTTTAGGTTGACGGGCAGACAGATTTAAAAGTTATACGAAATAGGCAAATGCAGCGTGAATTAATAGAGAATGATGTGTAGGAAGTAGCCGAGAACTATGAGTCCGTATTAATAGTTAGGGCGTATAAATATAGTTCACTTCGTACTGGTGCTAGGAAATTATCGGTAGATCTATTACCCTTGAATAATTATAATCTTGATGTAATACTGGATATGGATTTGCAGTTAGGTTGTCATGCCCCGGTGGATTATTTTAAGAAGAGTGTAATCTTTCAAATCTCAGGCGAGCCAGAATTTGTATTCTCGGGAGACAGAATTATCACTCATGTTAGTTTGATTTCAGCCCTAGAAGCTAGGAACATATTGCAGAAAGGATGTCAGGGATACCTTGCGCATGTGATTGACACCAATCAGAGAGAAGTTTCGATAACAGATATTCCAGAGGTCAGAGATTTTTTCCGACGTGTTTCCAGACGAATTACCAAGGTTGCCAGTAGATAGGGAGATAGAACTCGCGATCGAGCTACTCCCCGGAACTGCTCCTATATCGATTCCACCCTATCGTATGGCGCCTACTGAGTTGAAAGAATTGGAGGTGCAGTTACAAGATTTATTAGATCATGGGTTTCTAAGACCCAGTGTTTTCCCATAGGGAACCCCAGTGTTGTTCGTGAAGAAAAAGGACGTTATGTTGAGAATGTGTATTGATTATCGGCAACTAAATAGGGTGACCGTCCGTAATAAATATCCGTTACTTGGGATTGGCGACTTGTTTGACTATCTCTAAAAGGTTGAAGTGTTTTTCAAGATAGATCTTCGATCGGAGTATCACCAATTGAAGGTCAGAGACAGTGATGTGGCGGAAATGGTGTTCCGTACGAGATATGGACACTATGAATTCTTGATTATGCCCTTCGGATTGACAAATGCTCCTGCTGCCTTTATAGGCTTGATGAATCGGGTCTTCCAACTTTATCTGGATCAATTTATTATCGTATTCATTGACGATATATTGATCTATTCCCAACGAAGAGACGAGCATGCAGAACATCTTCGAATCGTGTTACAGACATGGCGAGAGAAGAGGCTATATGTGAAGTACAGTAAATGCGAATTTTGGTTAGATCATGTGGTATGTTTGGGGCACGTTATCTCAGGAGATGGTATTTAGGTAGACCCGAAGTAAGTGGAAGTTGTTGTTCAGTGGGAAAGGCTGAGAAAGATGACTGAAGTTCAAAGTTTTTTTAGGATTGGCGGGTTAATCTCAACGGCTTCTGCAGGGATTTTTTTTTTTTATTATAACTGCCCCGTTGACTTGTTTAACCGCAAGGAATCTGAATTTGAGTGGACTAACAAAATGCGAATAGAGTTTCCAGGAATTGAAGAGTAGATTGATATCGGCACCAATATTATCCCTCCCGACGGAAGGAGTAATTTTGTGATTTATAGTGATGCATCCCACCGAGGACTAGGATGTGTTTTGATGCAGCATGGTCATGTAATCACATACACATCTCGACAACTGAAGGATCATGAGCAAAATTACCCGACGCATGATCTGGAGCTAGCAGCGATTATAATTGCCTTAAAGATTTGGAGACACTACTTGTATGGAGAGATGTGTGAAACCTACACCGACCACCAAAGTTTGAATTTATCTGTTTATTCAGAAGGAATTAATTTGAGGCAGAGACATTGGATAGAGTTGATTAAAGACTATGATTGCACTATCCAGTATCACCCGGGAAAGGCCAATGTTGTAGCAGATGCATTAAGTCAGAAATTGGCGGGTTCAGTCGCATATATTTATGTTGTTCATACCAATCAGTATGTCGAGTTGAGATCTTTGCTAGTTCAGTTGATGATTGGTTAAACGGCAGCATTGCTTGCGATTTTGACTTTGAGGCCGACATTAATCAACTGTATCTGTGAGGCGCAAAAGTTGGGTGCCCAATTGGGGAAGATTAGAGATGACGTAAAGAGTGGTCACAAAACTAACTATCATGTCAGAGAGAGTGATAAAGCTTTGACGGTTGGAAACCAGCTGTGTGTGCTTGATGACGTCAATTTAAAAATAAATATCTTGGAAGAGGCGCATAGCTCAGTATACGCGATGCATCCGGGGAATACCAAAATGTATCGAGAATTGCGTGAGCATTATTGATGGATCGGAATGGAACGGAAAATTGTAGAATTTGTTGCCAAGTGTCTTATTTGTCAGCAAGTTAAGTTTGAGCATTAACGTCCAAGTAGGTTATTGCAACCTCTACCTAACCCAAAGTGGAAGTGGGAGCATATCGCGATGGATGTCATTTTGGGATTACCCCGTACTAAAAAAGGGCATAATTGCATCTGAGTGTTCAATGATAGGCTTACCAAGTCCGCTCATTTTCTGGTCGTAAAGACGACGTATTCTCTTGAAAAGTATGCTCGACTA
The DNA here is from genome assembly GCA_016647705.1 of Eucommia ulmoides. Taxonomy (NCBI): domain Eukaryota; kingdom Viridiplantae; phylum Streptophyta; class Magnoliopsida; order Garryales; family Eucommiaceae; genus Eucommia; species Eucommia ulmoides. Next base: position 28,882,726 of record CM028332.1, on the reverse strand, counting down.
TATATCGATGAGATTGTTAGGTTGTATGGCGTACCGATTTCTCTAGTGTCGGATGGAGATCCGAGATTTACTTCGAAGTTCTGGTTAAGTTTCCAAACTGCTTTGGGTACCAAGTTGAAATTCGGTACCGCTTTCCATCCTCAGACAGACGGACAATTAGAGTATACGATTCCGACGTTGGAGGATGTGTTGAGAAGATGTGTTTTGGACTTTCCTGGTAGCTGGGATGATCATTTACCATTGATGGAATTCTCCTACAATAACGGCTACCATTAAGCAATCGAGATTGTACCGTATGCAGTGTTGTGTAATTGGAGATGCAGGACCTAGTCTAACAGACTAAGCTGAGGTAGGGGAACGCAAATTGTTGATGTCGGATATAGCTTAGATGACAGCAGACAAAGTGAAGGTGATTCGAGAAAGATTAAAAATTGCCTAGAGTTGACAAAAGGGTTATGCAGACAAGCGCCGACGGGAGTTGGAGTTCGAAGTGGGAGATCATGTGTGGACTTCGCAGCCGAACGAATTGGAAGTAGATTTAACCTACGTTGAGCAGCTAGTCCAAATCCTAAGCCGTAAGGACCGGGTGTCGCGAGCGAAAACGATCCCGTTAGTTAAAGTGTTGTAGCGCAGTCATGCAGTGGAAGACGCGACGTGAGAGCGAGAGGATGAAATGAGAAGCAAATTTCCACATTTGTTCAAATAGGTAATAAAATTTCGGGACGAAATTTCTTTTAGGAGGGAAGGGTTGTAAGACCCCGAATTAACACGTACGTCATTTTAATTGTATTTTAGAATAATTATGAAAATTAGGGATGAAATTGGGTCAAATTGAAAATCTAGAAACATAAAATCCCAACTTAGGGTAGTAAATTGACAATTAACTTTTAATTGAAACTTAAATGGGTGAAATTGCAAATCTTAGAAACTTTTAAAAAGTTGAAATTGATTAAAAATTAAGATTGAAAGGAAGTTGGAGGAGGAAAGAGTAATTAATTAAAAAGTTTATTATATATATATATACACACACATATGTGATCGGACGAGCAAACCGCTGGCAGGGGGAAGAGAGAGCAGCGACGTGGCACGTTTGGACGAATTGAACCCACTAATTACATGCAATATATATATATATATATCTTCATGCGTAATGATAAAAAAAAAAAAATCTGAACAAATCTGAAAATTAAAGAGAGAAGAAAACAAAGAAAGAAGAGAGAGAGAGGAGCAGGCGGGTTCGGCGCCGGTGAGGTGTGGTCGGCGTTTGTGTGGGGGCTTTGCTGTTCGTGTAAGGGTGTGGATTTCGGCGGTGGTCGCGAGTGTGTGTATGATCGGAGAGGGCAGTGTGATCGTCCGGAGATGGTGTATTCTGGCGTGGGGGTGTCCGTCGTTCAACCATCGTCGTCATGTGTGTGCGTGTATTTTGTTCAGTTTGTCCGGCAGTGTGTGGAGGTGATCGGTGTGTGTGCGTTTTCGATTCTGTTCGTCTGTTTTGGTTCCACCGGTGTGTGTGTGTGCGTGACGGTGGAGATGGGTTTTCCGTTCGGTTCGACGATATCGTCGACGTTGTGCGTGTGTGTACTCTGCTTGATGACGGTGTGTGTGTGTGTGTGTCTGCGTGCTATTTCGGTGGTGGGTGTTCTATTCATGGTGTTCGTTAGTTGTGTGTGTAACGTTGACGGTTGCTTGTGTGTGGGTGTCATTGTGTAAGCGTAGTCAGCCATCGGACGTGGCTAGACTGTGTGGCTGTGTGTGTGAGAGTCGATGGGGTGCGGGTGTGCTGGTCGGTCGTCGGTGAGCCTTGTGGGTGTGTTGTCGTCAAATTTCGGAAGAGAGGGACGATCGGCCAATATCAGAAACAGAAACAGAGGAGAGAGAGGGACGACTGGGAACTGAACAGGAAATAGAAAAAAAAAAAAAAAAAAAAAAAAAAGAAAAAAAAAAAAAAGAAAAGAAAAAAAAAAAAAAAAAGAGGGGAATTACACAAACCACCCCACTGAAAATCAAAAACCCATCTCGTGGTCGCCAAACGATTCGAAAACAGGTGAAATTTCAATCGATTATTAATTTTCGTTAAATTAAATTTTATTTAGCGTTACAAATCCTAAAATCATAACAATTTTCTAACGATTAATTAATTTTAATTACATGGTATACAAAATAGTAACGATTCGGAATATAGGGTCTGCATTGCGTGATTCAGATATTTTAAATAAGATATTAATTTAGGCTCTGTCACTATTAGGTTCGTAGGCACCAGTGTCCCGATAGAGTATAGTCAGTGAAGGTTTTAGAAAGAGGATAACGAGGTGAGTGTACTATCTTCTTGCCAAACTGTTTTTCTATGTATCTATATGATGAAATATGTGTTTACTTAAACTGTATGAATTTGTAAACGATATGGATCAAGCATGATTTAGGTGAGTTGGTAAACTGGATTTTCGGAAGATTCCGATGGTTTTCGAAATGAAGTTGAAAATGAATTCGTGTTGGATTTGGTGAAATCAGACGGTGTTTTTAAAAGAGAATAAAAAACATCTGTTTGTTTAAAAAATGCCTGGTTTTCTAAAAATGAAGGGTGAAAAAGTGGTCTTGATAAAATCAGACGTTTTCTTTAAAAGAAAGTGTGAAATATTATTTTTGAATTTAAAAGTTGGTTTTAAGGAAAAGAGATAGATGTGGTGATGTGACGATGTTGAGTAGACGGTATTTATTGAGTTGTGATTCGATGATGCTGTATTTGATTTGACGATGTCATAGTATTTATCTGTTTTGGTAGAGTGAGGTTATTCGCTTCGGCAGAGTGATGTTTATCTGCTTCGACAGAGTGATGTTAGACGTTTATACTGCGGAGTGATTATCCGCTTCGGCGGAGTGATGGGTGTTCCTAGGAAGGCATATCCTACGGATGGTACGGTACCGTTGCAAACTCCCGATCGTAAGGTTAAAACGATCACTAGGGCTGACCAGTGTGTGTGTTTGAGATGTGTGCTTGAGATGTGGTGTTTTACGTATATTGGTTGATTTGATATTTACTATTATGGTGATTGGTATTATGTTATTAGATGGGTTGGAATGGAACTTATATGTATTATTTTATTTTCACTGCTTATATTATGTAGAATTTTATTAGTTACGTGTTGTTTCTATTCTCACGTTTGATCCATTTAGATGTTGTAGAATGAATTACTATTTTAAAAATATTTTTTTCTAAGAAGGCAATACACTCGCAGGTAAAATAGCTGAGAGTCGATCGGTCCCCTACTGGCGCTAGATAGAGTTATGCAGGTCACGCAAATGAGTCATTTGAAGAAAGTTTTGGAGAAGAGATATCAGAAATAAAATCTAAGTGAGGTTCAGGGGATTTGTTTGATTATATTTATATTCGGGACTGTGTATCCCTATCAGATGAGACTATTATATGGGTTGTATAGATTTACAATTTTGTTATGGACGTATTGTGGTTAGTTAGTCAGTTGGGCGGTGTCATGTCTACGTCACGCCGGCCCCACATGATGGGTGTCCGGGGTGGGGTATGACATACACATTATGAGTTCTCGAGGAGTTATGCTGTGATCTCTCTATATATTTATATGTATAATATAAGTTTTGAGTTCTTTTTGAGCGAGTAAGATATATATGATTCGGGTTCAGATTTTGGCTTTGAATTTCAGGTAAAAATTTCTAACTCTTCTAATATATGTATTTAATTTTTCCATTGTAAAATTTATGCTATTATTGTTGTTTAATTTTACCTATTAAATTTTATAAAATAATTATGATTATGTAAAAATTTATGTGAAAATCATGCCAATGTGTTTTAGTTGTCATGATAATTAAATGCACATATTAGAGGGGTTGAAATTCTACTGAGCGTTGGCTCACAACCCCACAATTTTTATTGCAAAGCCGGTGAGAGGAAAACGGCGACGAGAATTTTAGTTAAATTTCTATTTAAAATTTTAATAGTTGTATTTAGTATGCACCGTTGTAAATTCGATTCGATAAGTTGATAAATTATAAATTTGAAAATTCCAATTATCATCGTCCTGTGTAAAATTTATCAGATTTTTATTAATTAAAATATTGATTATTTAGTAAAATTATCATCGTCGATAAATAAAATTGTCGCGTAGTTTGTAAAATTTTCTCGGATTTACACGAAACAAATTATTGGTTATTCGGTTTAGCAATAAATTCTCCTTAGGGAGAAATCGAGTGACAACTCTGGGAAACTGGGTCGTTATAGGTAGTATCAGAGCGGGTTTGCGACCACCCCACGTTTGGGTTATGGTAACCGTTTTAAGTTAAGCAGTTGTTTCGTGAGATGAAAGTTGAAAATCTGCATCCTAACTTACTGACTTACTCGACTTTAATTAGTGTATACTCAAAAGGGGGTTTGTTATGCGATGCGATGGAGGTATATGAGGAGTTGAAGCAACAAGGGTTGAAGGTAGATGTTGTGTTTTATAGTAAGCTTATTGATGCATTGAGCCAAAAAAGGGACTTGTTGAATCTTCTTTGTTGTTGCTTGATGAAATGATGAAGGAAAGGATTCAACCCAATGTTGTCACCTACAATTCTATAATTAATTAATTATATATATATATATATATATAATGATTGCTTATTTTGATATATCGAGTATAGTTGAAAAAAAAAAAATTGACGTTTACAGTTCAAACAGGTAAATAAATTAAAATGTGAAAAAATGGGCTGGAAATAAAAACTTGATTAACAAAACAAATAGAAATGTTGAGTAGTAAAATTGAGTCTCCATTTTTACGCTTGTGCTCCTGAAGTTTGACAATAATTTTGCTTTAGTCCCTTTGGTTTCAATTTGATCATATTAACATGTTAGCATTAAAATTGATTTGACAAATTGAGATTAGATATTAAGTTATCCTTTGTAATATTTGTATAAACCGTTATTGTTGTAAAATTTATTCGATTAGTTGATAAATTTCTCGAATTTTTATAAACGAAATATTGGGCATTCAGTTTAGTATTAATATGTGATAGTGGACAAATCCATAATGTATGGTTGTAGATAAAATATTAATATGTAGTGGTGGGGTTAGTAATATATATGACTTGACATCTCTGTTATGTTATATTTTTTGTGGTTTGACACTTTGCACCCATGTGTTGTTATCATTATTTCACTTTAGTCCCTGCAAGTTGTAAATTAAACATACTAACATTTTAGGTGGTGGTTGATTAATATAACTTACCAATAATAAGTTAAATAAGTCTTGGTGAGTGTCGTGTTAGCCGTGGATAATAGGAATTGTCGTTGGATTGGAAGTATTAATTTAAAGCTAATTATCTTCTATATAAATTGTGAAATTATATTTTCGTATTTAATTGAAAAAAATGGTTGTTGAAACTGATTAGTTTTATGATGTTAAATGAATCAAGGAAAATTTTAAAGGTGAAAAATAATTTTATTATCCTACGATGCCATAGTTGTCTTCTCATCAGGAGAGCATGTCCTGCGAGATGTGGATATGTTGTTACATGTCAGGCAAATCCTGTAGGGTGAATATGTTGTTACCTGTCAAGCAAATCTGACAGGGCGGATATGTTGTTACCTGTCAGGAAAGTCCTGCAGGGTGGATATTCGTTGTTACCTGTCAGGTAAATCCTGCAGGGTGGATATTTATTGTTACCTGTCAGGCAAATCTTACAGGATGGATATATGTTGACCTGTCAGGAGTACAAATCCTGCAGGTGACTGCCCCTACCATTGGAGATATTTAATGACGCTAACACTTTTGACCACCTTAGATGACACAGTTGTATAGGTTACGGTACCGTCGTAACTCTCGATCATGAGGTGAAATGATCTTATGGCTAGTAGAAAAATATGTGTACGATATTTTATTATATATCAAAATGATTTGGTTGGTGGATTTCAATGCGTTATTTTATTACGATAGTAGTAGTGAAATTTTATTTCGAATCTGTGTGCGGTTATATTTATATTATATTTTGAAAGGTGATGTTTAATAAATATACTTGATCCGTAAATTGTTTTTATATTATGAAGACAGCATGTGCATTATTTTCTATGTAAACTGTCAAATTATGTTTTCGTACTAAAGTGTGGAAAAAAAAATGGGGGGTTTATTAAAATGGATTATTTTATAACGTTACGCGAATCAAGTAGATTTTTTTAAATGTAGAAAGTGGTTTCTATTATCCGACTATGCCATAGTTGTCTTCTCGTCAAGAGGGCATGTCCTGCAAGATGTGGATTACCTGTCAGGCAAAACCTGCAGGGTGGATATATGTTGTTACCTGTCAGACAAGTCTTGCAGGGTGGATATATGTCATTACCTGTTAGGCAAGTCCTGCAGGGTGGATTTATGTTGAACCTGTCAGGAATGCAAATTTTGTAGGTGGCTGTCCCTATCATTGGGGATATTAAATGGCCTTGACATTGATAGTCACCTTAAATGACACATTCGTACAGGTTACGACACTGTCGTAACTCCTGATCATGAGGTAAACGATCATATGGCTGAGAAAGAAGTATGTTATTTTATTATAGACAAGTGAGTTGACCAATTGATTTAAATTTGGTCGTTCTGTTACGGTGATATGTTTGTTGAGATTTTGATACTGACCAGTATAACTATATTTTATTGGAAAATGAATTTTGATAAAAATACTTGATCTATAAAACGTTTTATACTACGAACACAGTACACCTATAAAAATAACTCAAATAGATATTGGTCCACAACTAGCGTTAGGTAGGGTCGGAGTGGGGGGTCATTATGAGACTAGTAGTAGCCCGTAGTTACTTGGAAACGTTAATTTGAATTTTGAGTTTAAGTGGTGCTATAAAAATGCGATTGGGGGCATTATATAATTTACGTGAGTATTGAATTCAATATTGAACTTATTATGTTACGTAACTTTGGAGACGTAATTATGTGATTTGGGATGTATTTGGTTTATAAAGTTTGACATGAATTTAGGTGTTTGAAATGTATTTATGTGGTTGAGACGTGTCTATGTATTTCGATACACATTGATATGGTTGAGATGCATTTTTGTGTTTTGAGATATATTTATATGATTAAGACATATTTGAGTGTTTCGATATGTATTTATATGATTGAGAGGTATTTATGTATTTTTCAGACGTATTTTAGAAAATTTATTGTTTGAGGGTTGAATTGTGTTGATATTTATGAAAAATGTTAAGAGATTATTGGAATTGGTTATTTTTAGTCTCACGGGACAGTCCACGTGGAATTTGGGCTATCTACTGGTAATAATGTTGGTTGCAAACATATTGGCTTAAATGCTGGATTAAAATTGATAAATGTTAGTTATAGGATATGACAGTGGACTTGAAAAGTCATCTCAAGTGGAAAAATTATTAAGGTCGTAAAGTTGTTGAAATTGAGATAGACCCAATCTAGTGAGACTATTGATAGGTGTAAGATGTCTATCTACTTCTAAACTGAATTTGATAGTTTTTGAGTGTTTTATTTATATTTAATTGATTTTTAGTTTGTTTTTAGTTAAATCAGGTGTAGGGACGCAAACAAGTGACAAACGAGCGAAACAGTAAAGAAAAGATGAAAAAACAAGGTTTCAAGAATAGCAAACCCAACGCCTAGGTGGTAAAGAATGCTGGATGTGCTAAAAAAATGAACAAGAACCACCGCCTAGGCGGAGAAAACCATCGCCTAGGCAGAGAAGCGTCAGAGAGTTGGAGTATGTTTAAGTGCTACTCCACCGCTTAGGCGAAGAAAACCACCGCCTAGGCGGTGAACCATTAGAATGTTTGTGTGCCAGCCCACTACCTAGGCGGAGAAAACCACCGCCTAGGCGGTAAGCAAACCAACTTAACCTCCGTCTAGGTAGAGAAAATCACCGCCTAGGCGGTCAGCTCTGCACAGACAGGAAGATATTTTTAGATCTTTTTGAAACCTTAGGCCTATAAATACCATTTTCTCACATCTATAAGACACTTAGGAGGTTTGGACACTGTTGGACGCCCTTAATCTTAGGAGGTGATCCTTGGCCATTCTTGAAAAAGAGATTCATCATCCGAAAAAGAGGAAACATTGGCGGATCGATCTTTGGCGACAGTGGATCACTCAACTTTAAGATTTGATCTTTTTCTTTTTATTTTTCTCTTTGTAATTTAATGTTTTATTGTAAATGATGATGAATATCTCTTGTATTAATGCTTATATGGTCAAGATCACGATAGATTAGATAAATATTTGCTAGGGATCTATGTAGTTGTGAAAAAACTAGTTTGATGGAATATATGTTTTCTTAATGGTTGTTTCTATTTAAATCCGATTGTGTTCATCATTTTATGACGATCTTAATATGCTTGTTAATATATTAGGTTTGGATTTGAGAATATGAGATTTGACACTCGGGAGAGGTAACTCCAGATTCGGATTAGGGTAAACACATCGTTACGATCTAACGACCCAGGAGGGCGTTAGTTAGTGTGAAATCGATGACGTTGGGGCAAGACTCACGTGGACTAGAGTCTTTAAGACGTTGATGTGGACCTCTTCATTGACATGAAGTCGTGTATTCCCCCCTCTTACACTTAGGAGAGGTGGCGGAGGAGTTTACGAACCGAGATTGTCGGATACCTAAAACACCGTTATTGTTAACTAAATGAAATCAAACATGTATTAAGTGAACGAAATCAATCCCTAGGTAATCAACTTAGTTAGGATTAACCCACTAGTTGTAATTTAGCTTAGCTTTAATTAGTTTAATTTAAATCATTTCTTTAACCGTCTGGATAATAGGAGACTATGTAAATTGCAGTATTCAATTATTCAACTTGTCCCTGTGGGAACGATATCTGATCTTAAATGATCCACTATATTTAAACTAGACCTCGTGCACTTGTGAGTAGTCAATACGCGAGCGCGTAACAAACGCATCGTCGTACAACTATCATGATATTTTTAAGATATATGATTATTTATTGTTATTTTTATCAGAATAGCGCAACAGAAGTATTTAGAAACATAGGATTCTTTGACAATTGGTTACCTATGTTAGGTGTTATCGACCAAAGTACACCCTATTTGTAGGTTGTTGGATATAATATGGGCCACTGAGAATGTGGATGTAGCGATGTTGAAATGGATTTTGTTGGTTATAAATTGTGGATGACTTTCGGTTATGAGACCCTATATTGAAAACAATTGTTCTAGAATTGAGTGTGACTAACATGACCGTTCGATGCAATTCGAAATTATTATTGTTTCAACAACATTTCGAAGACGAAATTTATTTAAGGGGGGTAGATTGTAATACCCCAAAAATTTATATTCTTGAAAATATTATTTTATATAAAAGTTTAATATTTTTGGGATTGTTTTGCGAATTTATGGTAAAAATAATATTTGATAATTTTTTGGAGTTAAATATTTATTTTAAATTAATTTTAGAAGTTTGGGACTAATGTGTTATTTAAAATATACTTTTAAGAGTTTTGAGATATAATTAATATTTTCTTTATTTTAAGAGAGGACATTGTGTAAATAAATAAATGAATAAATAAATAAATGGTTGAATTCATTTTCTTCGCATCGAAGGAAACAAATCCCACCATGAGTTATATATATAATATGCATATTGTACATGTGTCTGCTTAATAATAATAATAATAATAATAATAATAATAATATTGAAGGATCATTGCCTTTTCATGGATTTACATATACATACACATAATGAGTTCTTTGTGAGTTATGTTGCGATCTCTCTATATATTTCTATATATAATATAAGTTTTGAGTTCTTTTTGAGCGAGAGAGATATATGTGATTCTGGTTCGGATTTTGGTTTCGAATTTCAGATAGAATTTCTAATTCTTCTAATATATGTATTTAATTTTTCCATTGTGAAATTTATGCTATTATTGTTGTTGAATTTTACCTATTAAATTTTATGAAATAATTATTATTATCTGAAAAATTATGTGAAAATCATGTCAATGTGTTTTAGTCGTCATGATATTAAATTCACATATTAGAGGAGTTAAAGTTCTACTGAGTTGTGACTCACAACCTCACAGTTTTGATTGCAGGGCCGATGAGAGAAAAACGGATTAGTTAAATTTCTATTTAAAATTTTAATAGTTGTATTTAGTATTCACTGTTGTAAATTTGATTTGATAAGTTGATAAATTATAAATTTGATAATTTCAATTATCGTCGTCGTGTGTAAAATTTATCAGATTTTTATTAATTAAAATATTGATTATTTAGTAAAATTATCATCGTTGATAAATAAATTTGTCACCATAGTTTGTAAATTTTTCTCAAAATTACACGAAACAAATTATTGGTTATTTGGTTTAGCAATAAATTCTCCTTAGGGAGAAACTGAGTGATGACCTTGGAAAATCGGGTCGTTACAGTTTGTGAGAATCAACACTTTCTTGTTTGTTCTTCATTTGAATTTATCAGTTTTGAGCATGAATTTTTATTTTTCTTCAATAATTTTACTGCCGAAGCCCTAGAATTTTCATGAACATATGTTTTCACTTTCTATCTTTTCCCTGTTTTTTATCTTGAACGTTAGTTCGCGTGGAATTTGGTCGAGTTTAGTTCAATTTAAGTTTTCGGAACGATTAGAAGTTATCTCCTATGTTTTGGATTGATGAGAAGTTATCTCCTCTGTTAGTTCAGCCGATGTTACATTCAACATGCACGATTTATTGTAAAGCCTAGTTCCTACATATTTCCAGGTGCATTTTAAAACATTTAGAAAAATAATGGGGTTCAGTGTGTTATTAAAATTTTATTTTAAAAACTTTAAGAATTATTGTGGTATTTAAAAGTTAGATTTTAAAAATTTTAGGGGTTAATATTTTAATATTAATGTTGACTTTTAAAAGTTTAGGGATCATTAAGTTATTTAAAAATATAAAGCTTTTGAGATATAATTAATGTTTTTTTTTTTTTTTTTATTTCAAGAGGGTAATTAGCGTAAATAAAAAAAATAATAAAAATAAATTAAATTGTGGTTCAAATCGTTGCCTTCCTCATTAAGGAAGGCAACAATCAAATTTTATATATAATTTGAAAGTATCATGAAATGACACGTGGAACCCAAAAAAAAAAGGGGGGGGGGGGGGGGGGGAGGGGGGGGAGAATAGCAATGGCTTAAGTCTCAACTTTTATGTATATATGTAATGTGTGCATATATATATATATATATATATATATATATTGTGCCAAAATAAAATATTTATCATGTTTAATTTATAAGATTTTCTATACGGACTTGTATAAATGTATATTTATGTCAAAACTATATATATGTGGATTCGAGAAATATAGTGGGTATATTTATATATACAGATATATCTAATTTGCTAAGAATACAATTTGTAATACCCTAGAAATTTATATTTTGAAAATATTATTTTATATAAGTTTAAAATTTTTGGGATCGTTTTGCAATTTATATTATAAATATATATTTGATAATTTTTGGGGGTTAAATGTTAATTTTAAATTAACTTTTAAAATTTTTGAGACTATTGTACTATTTAAAATATACTTTTAAGAGTTTTGAGATATAATTTATATTTTTTTATTTTATTTTAAGAGAGATATTTGTTTAAATAAATAAATAAATGAAAGGTTGAAATCAGTTTCCTTCGTAAAGAAGGAAACTGATTAGAACCATATATATATTACGCATCAAGTTGACACATATTATAATAATCTATATAATAAATCAGCTCATTTATATTGGTAGTCGTTGGATGTCTCTGGATATTGGTAGCTGTTAGATAAAAAATAACTTTACAATTAGGGTTCGCACACTGGCATCTCCCCTCATTCTACCCATCTCGCTCTAAGCATCTCCCCATCCATCGCCACCATCATCATCGTTCTTGGTCCACCATCGATAGCCGTCATGCCACCACGCCTCAAGTAGGTCTCGAATGATCATTTTCTACTCCATTCACGATCAATTTCATGCCGTCACTGCTCACTCGCTTCAAACTCTCTCTATCATCGAGAATGAAACCGACGATACCAACACCAACATCCAAACTGTCGTCGCTCTTCGTCCATCGTCGTCCAGATCTAGCCACCTATCGCCGTTGGACAAAATTTCTCGGCACATGAGAGCTTCGATTCGAGTTTCATCATTTCCACCATTCGTGCCCAAAAGGTGAGTCTCGATTCAATTTCTGATTTGTTCAAATTCAACGACGACGACGAACAGGTAGCTCCGATTCCTAGTGAATTTCTAATTTGTTCATATTTCTGATTTGTTTAAATTCTAGCCATGCAATTAGGGCTCAATCCTTCTCGCCACAGTAATAATAGCCATCGATCTAGCGCCATTGTCGTGTCTATTCCCAGATTTTTGTATTTTTGTTCCCTGATTTCTGTGTGTGTTTTTTTTTTTTTTTTTTGTTCTAGGCCCGTTATTCAATTTTTGCTGCTGGAGATGGGTCTATTGCTGTTCTTCAATTTCTGATGCCTGAGAATAGATCCAGAGGGAGATGGGTCTGCTGCTGTTCTTCAATTTGAGTTTATTTTATCTTATAAGCCAAAATAAGATTTGAGTTTAATGTTAATTGTTTCTGATTTTCTGTTTCATGCCTTAATGTCATCGATGATTTTCTCGGTTCTAAATGAGTTGACCAAAAGTATTTTGTTTTGATTTTCTATTTTCTGAATTTCTGTTTCTGTTTTGCCAACAGTCGATTACCTTCGCTTTGATTTGTAGGGGTTTTTGACTGCTGACTACGCTTTGATTCCTATGGTTTTTTGATTACTGAAGTAAGGTATGTTCTCGCTTTGATTCTTTTTTTGTTTTTCTGTTCTGTTACTGTTACAATCTCATACAGTTTCTCTCTCCCTCCTATTTCTGTTCTTGCTTAATGTTTCTGTTCTCCTGTATCTATTTTTGTTTCTGTTCTCCTATATCTGTTTCTGTTCTCCTATATCTGTTTCTGTTCTGACCCATGATTTATAATTGATCTTTTGGCCAATATGGAGGTGGCACTGTACAAGAATTTCTTACTGAATATTTCAATCTGTAATTTTTTCTGAATTTAATCTTGATGCTTCAATTGTTTGATGACTTTTGGTGGTCAAGTTAGTGTTGGTAAGCTAAGCAACTTAATTATATCCGTATTTGAATTCTATAATGTGTTTTGATTAATTGAAATTTGTCTTTTTTTCGATAGAACAGAGAAGCTGATGAAGTTTTTAAGATTGAGGTTTCGGATCTTGAAAACTTGAGTTTATTTTATCTTATAAGCCAAAATAAGATTTGAGTTTAATGTTAATTGTTTTTGATTTTCTGTTTCGTGCCTTAATGTTAATTGTGTGTTAAATTTACTATACAAATTTAAAATTGTATATCGATGATTTTCTTGGTTCTAAATGAGTTGATCAAAAGTATTTTGTTTTGATTTTCTGTTTTTAGAATTTCTATTTCTGTTTTGCCAACAGTCGATTACCTTCGCTTTGATTTGTAGTGGTTTTTGACTGCTGACTACGGTTTGATTCCTACGGCTTTTTGATTGTTAAAGTAAGGTACATTCTCGCTTTGATTCTTTTTCTGTTTTTCTATTTTGTTACTGTTCATTCTATTCCCAATTTTCTATTCCCATTCTTCATTTAATTGATTGTCTTAGTCCCATTAGTAGAGAACGCTAATGTGGTTTATTGTGCTCACACAGTTTCTCTCTCATTCCTGTTTCTGTTCTTCTGTATTTGTTTTTGTTTATGTTCTCCTGTATCTATTTCTGTTCTGATCCATGGTTTATAATTGATCTTTTCGCCAATATGAAGGTGGCACTGTACAAGAATTTCTTACTAAATATTTTAATCTGTAATTTTTTCTGAATTTAATCTTGATGCTTCAATTGTTTGATGACCTTTGGTGGTCAAGTTAGTGTTGGTAAGCTAAGTAAATTAATTATATCCATATTTTAAATCTATAATGTGTTTTGATCACTTGAATTTGTCTTTTTTTTCGACAGTACAGAGAAGCTGATGAAGTTTTTAAGATCGAGGTTTCGAATCTTGAATTCTAAGGTATTTTCCCCATATCTATGTTACTGTTATTGTTCCCATATCTCTGTTCCCATATTTCTGTTACTATTATTGTTCAGTTAAGATTGTATTTATGTTTTTCTCTTTATTTGTGTTCTTAGGTTTGAAAACGAACTCTGATTGTTCAGGTGATTGAATTGAATTTTTTCTCCAATTCTTCAGGTCTGTTGATCTGTTCCCGATTTTTGGTTCCCGTGTTCTGTTATTGTTCCCAATTTACTGTGTTTGGTTTTCTTAAAAACCATAGATTAAAAAAAATAGACTTAGAGCCACTACCCTAAATCTAATTCTTGAAACTTGAATGTGAATAACGGTTTAACATGGCCATGAGATCTTGTAAATAATTTACTAGGTTTGAAGTGATTGTATTAGGAACAGTCACAGCCCTGCAAATCTCGCATATAAGAGCTTATTGTTGGGAGGTGCTCCCTCAACCTTACAATAAGTTCTCTATTTATGGCATTGCTACTGGTCACTGGTGCCATTTAAATATGCAGATGGTATTCACAAGTCTTTATGTATGTGTTTATGAATATGACTATTGCTTTACTAAAACAATAAGGTATTGTTTGGTTGCATGGAATTGAAGCTTCAGAATTGGAATTTCGGTTCTTGGGGGTGTGATATTAGCTTGATATTTTTTTATTTTTTTATTTTTTTTTCAAAAAAATTGCTGAAATCCACCATGAAACAGGTATTGACCTTTGAGATTTTCAATACTTTTTGTTTGTATTTTTAATTTCAGATGGAGTTTTTCATTCCTTAATTTTAACTCTTTTAATTTCTGCTTATCTGAATTCAGGTATGTTGAAGTTCATTCAATTTCATTTTTAGCTCATTACATTGATGGTTTAACTGTAACCCTAATTTCCTAATTGTATTATTTTATCTGGGTTTTTTTTTTTTTTTGTCAACCAAGCAATACCTAAAAGTAATTTAAAAGTAGGTAGCGTTTGGATGCTTGGAATTGGGTTCCAAAATTGTTTCAGCACCTTTGTCTTTGATTCCCCACTACCTCTGTCTTCGATCTTCTACTTCGCGGTTGATTCTCTCTTGGTCTCATAAATCGGATTTTGAAACCCCATTTATCAAATCTGTTATTGATTTGTCTGTTTTTATTTATTGTTATATCATTTTCTAAATCGAAAATGAATTTGAAAATTTTGTTTGCTCAGTATGGTTTCATTTGAAAATTATTGTTATGTTTGATAAAATAGTTGTAAAATGTTGTATAAAAAGTAAAAATTATGTCATTTGTTTAATACTCGTGCCTTCAGGCACGGGTTATATGCTTGTAATAAAGAAATATGAATGATTGTCATTATCAGAATGATCAACCATTTCTTTATATAGGCATAAATATAGAAAATAAAAAAAAATAAAAATGAATGATCAACTATTGCTTTATATAGGCATAAATATAGAAGAAAAAAAAATGAATGATAAACCATTTCTTTATATGGGTATAAATATAGAAAATAAAAAAAAGGAACGATCAACAGGTTGGAATGTGGAGTTCTATATATATAGGCCCATATATTAATAAAAGAGAGATGACCATTAAAGCATATACCGCATATATGCGGTGATAAGTTTTTGGAGCGAGAATAATACGATTCAGAATATTTCGGTTCGGATTTCGATTTTCAGATTTCAGGTAGAATTTCTAACTCTTTTAATATTTGTATTTAATCTCTACTATGTGATTCATGCGAAAGTTGTTAAATTTTAACAGTTAGTTTTTATAAAATATTTATGAATACGTATTATGTAAAAATTATATGAGATACACGTTTATGTGTTTATTTGGAATTTGATTAAATGCACGTATTAGAGGGGTTGAAATTCTACTGAGCGTTGGCTCACAACCCCACAGTTTTGATTGCAGTGTCGGTGAGAGCAAAACGGTGACATAAATTATATTAGAATTTCTGTTTGTAATAATTGTAGTTAATATTTACCGTTGTAAAAATAGACTCGATAAATTGAGTATAATTATTATTCTGTACTAAAAAATTCAAATCGATAATTATAATTGTCACCATAATTGCATATTAAATTGCAAAGTTAAACTTTAGTATTAAATTGACCGTGTATCAAATTTACTGGTTAGTTTGTAATGTATATATTATAACTTTAGTATTAAATTATATTTATATTTAATTGATTATTTATCATAGTAAAATTCATTCGAAAATTCGATACTTAGAATTATCGCCGTAATTGGTAAAATCTTGCAAATTTTTGTGGGCCAAAATATTGGTCACACGATATTAGCGCTAATTTTCCGAAGAGAGAAAATAAGTAGCGGCCCTGGGAAATCGGGTCGTTACAGAGTGGTATCAGAGCAGGTTTGCGACCACCCTAGGTTTGGGTTATAATACCCATTATTCATAATAAATTGTCTAATATTTAAAAATAATAATTTTAGTATAATTCATAATTTATTATATTATTGTGAAAAAAAAAAGTGACGTTTGGTTAATGTTGTTGCTTTTCTGTTTCTATTCCCTTTTACATTTTTTTTTTTTTTTTTTTTGTCATTTGCTTATTCTTTTAAAGCTATCTCACAAGGCAACCGTTAAAAAAAAAAAAAAAAAAAAAGCACATTTTGATAACGAAACAAAAGCTAAGTCTCCATTTGGAAAATTCTATCTTTGGCCCCTAAATTATGGTATGGTTGTCTATGTGGACCTTTTGGTTAGTCAAATTGCACAGTTTGGTCCCTATAGTTTGAATTTGTACCATTGGATTTAATTTGGTTGTTTATGATCATTTTGTACTGTTGGACACTTTGTGCTCTCAAAATTTGACTAAAATCTCACTTTGGTCCCTTCAGTTTCAAATTGAACATACTAACTTTCTAGGTGGCGCTTGATTAATACAACTTAGCAATAATAAGTTAAATAAGTCTTAATGAGTACCGTGTTAGCCGGGGACCATAGGAATTGTCGTTGAATTAGAAGTATTAATTTAAAGGTGTTTACTGTCTTCTATATAAATTATCAAATTATATTTTCATATTAAATTGAGAAAAAATGGGTTGTTGAAACTGGATAGTTCTATGATGCTAAATGGATCAAGAAAAATTTTAAATATAGAAAAAATTATTTTTATTATCCTGTCATGCCATAGTCGTCTCATCAGGAGGTTATGTTCTGCGAGATGTGGTTGGTCCTTACAAGAGGGCATGTCCTATAGGATGTTGTTGTTGTGACCTGTAGGAGGACAAGTCCTGCAGGTAGTTGATTATATTGTTGATATGGTATTTTATACCATTATGTTGACTCTTACCAATGGAGATATCGAATGACCCTAACACTGATAGACACCTTAGATGACACAGTTGTACAAGTTGCGATATTGTCATAACTCCCAATCATGAGGTAAAATGATCATATGACTAATAGGGAAATATGTGTGCGATATTTTATTATATATCAAAATAATTTGATTGGTTGATTTAAATGCATTATTTTATTGTGATGGTAGCGGGAAAATTTTATTTCGGATCACTATGCGATTATATTTATATTATATTTTAAAAAAATGGTGTTTGATAAATATACTTGATTCATAAATTATTTTTATATTATGAAGACCGTACACCAATAAGGTGAGTACATTGTCTTCTATGTAAATTATCAAATTATATTTTCGTACTAAAATGTGAAAAAAAAAAAAAAAAAAAGTTTATTAAAATAAATTATTTTATAACGTTATGCGGATCAAGTAAATTTTTAAATGTGGAAAATGGTTTTTATTATCTAACTATGCCATAGTGTGATCCCGACATCAGGGCATGTCTTACGGGATGTTGTTGGTCCTAACAAGAGGGCATATCCTGTAGGACGTTGTATTGTGACCTGACAGAAGAGCAAGTCTTGCAGGTGGTTGATATCTGTTGTTGTTGTTGACGATGATGATTATCATCATGATATGGTGGTTTATACTACGTGTTGGCTCCTACCATTGGAGATATTAAATGGCTCTAACACTGATTGCAACCTTAGATTACGCAGATGGATATGTTACAGTACCGTTATAACTCTCGATCATGAGGTAAACGATCCTACGGCTAGCAAAGTATGGTATTTTATTATATAAAGAGAGTTGATCTATCGATATCAATTCGGTTGTTCTGTTATGATGATATTTTTGTTGGAATTTAGATATTGCCCAATGTGGTTATATTTTATTGGGGAGTGGATTTTGATAAAAAAAAAAAATACTTGATCCATAAAATACTTTTATATCACAAAGACAGTATACCGATAAAATATTTAGATAGATTTTGGTCCACTACTAACAATAGGTGAAGTCAGAGTGTGGGGTAATTGTTGAAATATTTGGGGGGCTATGTGTAATATTTTTATATACGTGCTACGTGAGTATTGACCAATTGTGACGTATCTGATTTTTGTAGCTTGACATGTATTTATGGGTTTCGGGACGTATTTATGTAGTTGTGATGTATTTATGTGTTTGAGATGTATTTATATAATTAAGAGGTATTCGGATGTTTTGAGACCTATTTATATATTTGAGATGTATTTATGTAGTTGAGACATATTTATGTGTTTGCGACGTATTTACATGTTTTCAGATATATTTATGCGGTTTGAAATATATTTATGTATTTCAAGACGTATTTATGTGATTGATACGTACTTATGTGTCTTGAGATGAATTTATGTGGCTAAGACGTACTTACATGTTTTGGGACATACTTATGTATTTGAGGGGGTATCTATGTGTTTTCAGATGTATTTCAGAAAATCCGTTATTGGAAGTTTGAATTGTGTTGATATTTATGGAAACGTTTACGAGATTATTGAAATTTTAATGTGGATATTGGAGGTGATTGTTTTTAATCTCACGGTATAGTCCACAAGAAATTTGGGCTATCTACTGACTATGCTATTGGTTGTAAATATGTTGGCTTGAAATGTTGGACGAAATTGATAAACGCTGGTTATGGGATATGACAGTGGACTTGAAAAGTCATACCAAGTGGAAAAATTATTGAGGTCGTAGATCTATTGGAATTGAGATAGACCCAATTCAGTGAGACTACCATGATATTTTAAAGATATATTATTATTTATTACTATTTTTATCAGAATAGCACAATGGGAGCGTGGTGGTGACTTTCGGTTATATTGGTTAACCGAGAGTGACTAGTACGGTGCGATTCTGAATTGTTAATGGTTTGAACGAAATTTATATAAGTTTAAAATTTTTGGGATCATTTTGCAATTTATGGTATAAATATATATTTGATAATTTTTGGGGTTAAATGTTAATTTCAAATTGACTTTTAAAAGTTTTGGGAATATTGTACTATTTAAAATATATTTTTAAGAGTTTTGGGATATAATTAATTTTTTATTTTTATTTTAAGAGGGATATTTGTGTAAATAAATAAAAGGTTGAAATCAGTTTCCTTGGTAAAGAAAGAAATTGATTAGAACTATATATATATTACGCATCAAGTTGACACGTATTATAATAACAATAATAAAGAAATAGGAATGATTGTCATTATCAGAATGATCAACCATTTCTTTATATAGGCATAAATATAGAAAACAAAGGAACAATCAACAGGTTGGGACGTGGAGTTCTATATATATGCCTATATATTAATAAAGAAGAGATGAACGTTAAAGCATATACCATATATATGCGGTGATAAG
The DNA here is from genome assembly GCA_016647705.1 of Eucommia ulmoides. Taxonomy (NCBI): domain Eukaryota; kingdom Viridiplantae; phylum Streptophyta; class Magnoliopsida; order Garryales; family Eucommiaceae; genus Eucommia; species Eucommia ulmoides. The sequence continues at coordinate 28,862,925 of CM028332.1, read as the reverse complement.
TTTTTGGAGCAAGAATAATATGGTTCAAAATATTTCGGTTTGGATTTCGGCTTTGGATTTAAGGTAGAATTTCTAACTCTTTTAATACTTGTATTCAATCTCTATTATGTGATTCATCTTAAAGTTGTTAAATTTTAACTGTTAGTTTTCATGAAATATTTATGAATACGTATTATGTGAAAACTATGTGAGATATACATTTATGTGTTTATTTGGGATCTAATTAAATGCACGTATTAGAGGGGTTGAAATTCTACTGACTGTTGGATCACAACCCCACGATTTCGATTGCAGTGTCGGTGAGAATGAAATGACGACAAGAATTATATTAGAATTTCTGTTTGTAATAATTGTAGTTAATATTTACCGTTGTAAAAATTGACTCGATAAATTGAGTATAATTATTGTTTTGTATTGAAAAATTTAAATCGATAATTATAACTGTCGCCATAATTATATATTAAATTGCAAATATAAACTTTAATATTAAATTGATCATGTATCCAATTTACTGATTAGTTTGTAATGTATATATTATAACTTTAGTATTAAATTATATTTATATTTAATTGATTATTTATTGTAGTAAAATTCATTCAAAAATTCGATAATTAGAATTATCATCATAGTTGGTAAAATCTCGCAAATTTTTGTGGGGCAAAATATTGGTCGCACGGTATTAGCTTTAATTCTGCGAAGGAAGAAAACAAGTGGCGACCATGGGAAATCGGGTCGTTACACAATTTAAGATAAAAATTGTAAATTTTATCAAAATGATAATTTTTATTATTTCATTGACGAATAATATTTTTAACTGTCGATTAACATTTTTCTGTAGCCTAATTATTAATATGAAAAAATTTGTAATCATTGTTATAATAATTTTTGGACAGTTAATATTAACTTAAGAAATTAAACGTTAAATAATTTTGTGTAATAAAAAAACTTGGGAATGAGAAATAATGGATTTTAGGGTTACGCATTGCATATTAGATTTATTTTAAATAAATTCTTAGTTTAGGCCCTTTAGTTGTTAGGTTCACAGGCGACGCCGACCACATAGCATTTTGACGATAGTATTTTTAGTAGCGCAAAAATCGAGGTGAGTGTACTGTCTTTTATGTAAATTACCAAATTATATTTTCGTACTAAAATGTGAAAAAAAAATTATTAGAATGGATTATTTTATAACATTATGCAGATCAAGTAAATTTTTAAATGTGAAATTTTATTTTTATTATTCGACTATACTATAATGTGATCCCGACAGGAGGGCATATCGTGCGGGATGTTGTTGGTCCTAACAGGAGAGCATATCTTGTAGGACGTTGTATTCTGACGTAACAAGAAGACAAGTCCTGCAGGTGTTTGATATCTATTGTTGTTGTTGTTGACGATGATGACTATCATCGTGATATGGTGGTTTATACCACGTGTTGCCTCCTACCATTGGAGATATTAAATGGCTCTAACACTGATGATAACCTTAGATTGCACAGTCGTACATGTTACGATACCGTCGTAACTCCCGATCTTGAGGTGAAACGATCCTATAGCTAGTAGGGAAATAGGTGTGTGGTATTTTATTATATATTAAAATAATTTGATTGGTTAATTTAATGCATTTATTGTTTTTCTAATAATAGTTGTGGAATTTTATTTTATCTTAGTGTGTGGTTATCTATTATATTTTGAAAAGTGGTATTTGATAAATATGCTTGATCCATATAAATTATTTTATATTATGAAGATAGTACATCGATAAAATATTTGATCTCAAGTACTGCAGTTAGAGACGGGTCCACTACTGGCACTAAGTAAAATCAGAGAATGGTGTTGTTTTTGGAGGATTTGCGGGACTAATATGAAACGTGAAAGGTTTAGTTTCTTTTTGTAGTTTTGTTGTGGATATTTAGAGACACGTGTATGTTTGAGTTTTGAGATTGGTAAATATATATTTTTAGAAAAAAAAAATCTATAGCGGTACATATATATATTTGTTGGTTGGTCGTGTAATATCAAGTCGATGTTACGTTCGGCCTGGGCGTTCGGGGCCCGGGGTGGGGTGTGACACTTTTTGGTATCATAGCTTAAGTTATAGGTTCTCTAAACGTGCTAGATTGTCTAGGAAGGAGTGGACCATGGGATAGGATGTTGATAGGTGGGTTCAACACGTGAGTACTAGTTATTTTATTGGATTAAATAGTACATTTGTGCTATACACTGTTGTTTGCATTGTTGGCCATATTACTTATTAAACTTCATTTCATATCTTGAATATGAATCGTGAAAATGAAAGTAGTGGGAATTCTGGACCCTAGAGAAAAAGAGATAGGACGCAAGAAAGATTTGATGCCATCGAGCGAATTTTACAGGCTGTTGCGCAACTGACAGAGCAGCATATAAAGATGATGGAATTCCAGAAGGCCCAGACTAAAACAACCACTCCTTAGGCAATACTCTAGAAAAGATTCAAGGAATTGGACCTTCCAGCTTTTACGGGAACTGCGGGTCTAACTGATGCTAAAAATTGGTTGAGAAACATAGGGCACGTATTTGAGGCGATGGGCATTACCAATAACAATCGAGTTTCTCTTGCCAACTCCTAGTTGAAAGGGAAAGCCGAACACTGGTGGGAAGAAATAAAGAGGCTAATCTCAATTCCAGGCAAAGAGATTTCTTGGGATCAATTTGTTGTTGTATTTAATGAAAAATATTTCTCTAAATCCTATCCGTTCAAGATGGAGGAGGAGTTCATATTACTGAAACAGAAAAATATGTCAGTTTTGCAATATGAGATCAAATTTGATGCTCTGTCCTGATTTGCTTATGATTTGGTGAAGACTGAAGAAGTAAGATGTAGAAGATTCCAGAAAGGACTCGATCTGCAAATACGTTCCAAGTTGACTGGTAGGTGAATCAAAAGTTATGCAGAACTGGTAAACACGGTGGAATTAATAGAGAAAGATGTTTGGGAAGCCGCTAAGAATTGTGAACAGTACAAAAGAGTAGGTTTGAGTTACCTAACAGATATCCAGGTGGCATCTCTTGGGGATCTGTACCTCGACCGCCACTTTCTCGGTCCCAGACAACCGACCAATCAGCTAGGAGCCTAGGCCCACGACAATCATATCCGGGGCAGCGACAGATCGTACCTGGATAGAGTTTAGGTCAGTAAGGGCAGGGTAGGAGTTAGACATTTAGCCGAGCCAGATCAGCCGTATGCTATCAATATGAATTACTGGATCATTTCATTAGAGACTGTCCTATGGCAGGTCCGATATATTTTCATTGTCATGAGCCGAGCCACATATCTCCAAATTGTCTGAAATCTGTTGTTGCATCTACACTTTCTGCGAGCAATATAGGTAGTGTGGGTCCTAGTAGTATTCAAGAATCAGCCGGTAGACCTCCAACTCGAGGTCGTGTATCTGCTATTACATAGCAGGATGCCCAGGCCACCCCGAATACGGTTATAGGTATCATATCTTTATATAATAGAGATGCACGTATACTTATTGATCCCAATTCTACTCATTCATTTGTTTCGACGAGCTTTATGATGCATGTAGGAAAATTTCCTACTTCTCTGTTATATAGTATTATTATCTCCACTCATGTAGGTGAGTCCGTGTTGATAGATAGTGCATATAAAAATAGTCTACTTCGTATTAGTGATAGAAAACTATCAGTGGATCTATTACCCTTGAGTATTCACGATTTTAATGTGATATTGGTTATGGATTTGCTATCCGGCTATCATGCCACAATCATTTTTTTTAAAAAAGAAGTTATTTTTTAAGTCTCAGGCGAGTCAGAGTTTGTATTTTCAGGGGACAAAATCATTACCTCTGTCATTTTGATTTTAGTTCTAGAGGCCAGAAAATTACTAAAGAATGGATGTCAGGGACACTTCGCGCATGTGATTGACACCAGTCAGAAAGAGGTATAGGTGGTAGATAACCCAGTGATCGAGGATTTTTTCGATGTATTTCCAGAAGAATTGCTAAGGTTGCCAGTGGATAGGGAAATTGAGTTCACTATTGAATTACTTCCGGGAACTTTTCCTATATCAATTCCCCCTTATTGTATGGCACCTATCGAGCTAAAAGAATTGAAGATTTAGTTGCAAGATCTGTTAGACCGCGGGTTTTTTAAACCTAGTGTTTCTTCGTGGGGAGCCTCAATGTTATTCGTAAGGAAAAAGGATAGCACGCTAAGGATGTGTATCGATTACATGCAGCTGAATAAGGTGATGATTTATAATAAATACCCGTTACCTAGAATTGATGATTTGTTTGATTAGTTGCAAAAGGCTAGGGTATTTTCCAAAATAGATCTTTGATCAGGGTATCATCAGCTGAAAGTTAGAGACAGTGTTGTGTCAAAGACGGCATTCCGTAGGAGGTATGAGCATTATGAATTTCTAGTTATGCCATTTGGGTTGACAAATGCCCATGCTGCTTTTACGGATTTGATGAATTAGATCTTCTAGCCTTATTTAGATCAGTTTATCATCGTGTTCATTTATGATATATTCATTTATTCACAAAATAAAGAAGAGCATGCAGAGCATTTCATGATTGTGTTACAGATTTTGAGTGAGAAGCAATTGTATGCGAAGTTCAGCAAGTGTGCGTTTTGGCCGAATAGAGTTGTATTCTTGGGGCATGTTATCTCGGGAGATGGTATTCAAGTAGACCCAAAGAAAGTTGAAGCTGTTGTTTAGTGGGAAAGGCTGAGGAGTGTGATAGAATTTCGAAACTTCCTGGGATTGACGGGTTATTATTGCTGGTTTGTGTAGAGATTTTCTGTTATAACTGCCCCCATTAACCCGATTGACCCACAAGGAATCTAAATTTGAGTGGACCAAAAAATGTGAATAAAGTTTTCAAGAGCTGAAAAACAGACTGATATTAGTGTCAATACTTTATCTCCCGACAGAAGGCAGTGGCTTTGTGATTTACAGTGACACTTCACACGAGGGGCTAGGTTGTGTACTGATGCAATATGTCCACGTGATTGTATATGCCTCTCAACAATTAAAGAATCATTAGCGTAACTACCCGACGCATGATTTGGAACTAGCGGCGATTGTATTTGCCTTGAAACTCTGGAGACATTTTCTGTATGGTGAGACATGCGAGATATACACTGACCACCAGAGTTCGAAATATTTGTTTACTCAGAAGGAACTAAATCTAAGATAGAGGCGTTGGATAGAGTTGATCATTGATTATGATTGTACTACCCATTATCACCTTGGAAAAACCAATGTTGTAGTAGATGCGTTGAGTAAAAAATCGATAGGTTTAGTCGCACACCTTCGAGTTGTTCACACTAACCTATATACCGAGCTGACATCTCTGTGAGTCCAATTGGTAATGGTCAAATGGCAGCGTTGCTTGTGACTTTGACCTTGAGATCGATGTTAATTGACTGTATTATAGAAGGGCAAAAGTCAGATGCCCAATTGGGGAAGATTAGAAATAAAATAAAGAATGGTCAAAGAGTTGACTATCATGTTAGGGATAATGATGAAGCCTTGATGTTTAAGAATAGACTGTGTGTGCCTAATAATACCGATTTAAAGAAATATATCTTGGAGGAAGCACACAACTCAGCATATGCAATACATCCACGCAGTACCAAAATATATCGGGATTTGCGAGAACAATATTGGTAGAATGGGATGAAACGAGAAATTGCCGAATTTGTTGCCAGGTGTCTCGTCTGTCAGCAAGTTAAGATCGAGCACCAGCGTCCAGGTGGATTATTGAAGCCTTTGCCTATACCGGAATAGAAGTGGGAACATATCACTATGGATTTTGTTTCAAGATTGCCCCGTACTCAAAAGGGACATAATTCCATTTGGGCAATTATTGATAGACCTACCAAGTCTACCCATTTTCTAGTTGTGAAAACCACGTACTCCATGGACAAGTACGTGAAATTGTATATTAGCGACATTGTCAGATTGCATGGCATGCCGGTTTCTACAGTGATGGATAGAAATCCAAAATTTACATCGAAATTTTGGCCGAGTCTTCAAGCTGTTGTGGGTACCAAGTTGAAATTCAGTATAACCTTCCACCCTCAAACAGACGCCCAATCAGAGCGTACAATTCAAACATTGAAAGATATGTTGAGGGGTTGCGTTCTAGAATTTCCTGGTAGCTGGGATGATCATTTGACTTTAATAGAGTTTGCCTATAACAATAGCTACCATTCGACAATCGAGATGGCACCATATAAAGTGTTGTATGGTAGAACTCTAGTTTGTTGGACTGAAGTTGAAGAACAAAAATTATTGATGCCTGACATAGCTCAGTTGATAAGAGAAAAGGTAAAAGTGTTTCTAGAAATACTGAAGACTGCTCAGAGTCGATAAAAGAGTTAGACTGACAAGCGTAGACGAGAGTTGAAATTTGAAGTGGGTGATTATGTGTTTTTACGTTTATCCCCGTGGAAAGGCATAATGAGGTTTGGAAAGAAGGGAAAATTAAGTCCAAGGTATATCGGACCACACGAGATTCTAGAACGGGTTGGCACAATGGCCTATCAACTAGCCCTACCGCCAGAATTGTCTAGATTACACGATATTTTTCACGTTTCGATGCTCAAGAAATATATGCCGGATCCTTCACATGTGTTAACTTCTCAACTAATCGAATTGAAAGAAGACTTGACATACGTTAAGGAGCCAGTCTAGATTCTAAACCGTAAATATCAAGTATTGCGAACGAAAACAATTCCATTGGTGAAAGTGCTATAAGGCAGTCACTCAGAAGAGGAAGCGACGTGGGAAAGAGAAGAGGAGATAGAAAACAAATATCCGCATTTATTCGTCCAAGGTAACTAAAATTTTGGGATGAAATTTCTTTTAGGGAGGAAGGATTGTAAAGTCGAGTTCCTGCACATGCATATTTCTAGTTGCATTTTAAGAACATTTAGAAAAATAATAGGGTTCAGTGTGCTATTTAAATTTTACTTTAAAAACTTTAAGAGTTGTTGTGGTATTTAAATGTTTGATTTTAAAAATTTTAGGGGTTAATATGTTAATATTAATTTTGACTTTTAAAAGTTTAGGGATCATTAAGTTATTTAAAATAAAATTTTAAAAATTTTGGGATACAATTAACATTTTCTTTATTTCAAGAGGGTAAGTAACATAAATAAAAAATAATAAAAATAAATTAAATTGTGGTTCAAATTGTTGCCTTCCTCATTAAGGAAGGCAACAGTAACATTTTATATATAATTTGAAAGTGTCATGAAATGACATGTGGAAACCCCCCCCCCCCCCCTCCCCCCCCCAAAAAAAAGGAAAGAAAGAAAGAAAAAGGGGAGAATGGTGGTGGCTTAAGCCTCAACTTTTATGTATATTAGTTTTAGCCCGCACAATGTGCGGGTTTAGACAAAAAATAAAAAATAATAAAAATAAATTAAATTGTGGTTCAAATTGTTGTCTTCCTCATCAAGGAAGACAACAATAACATTTTATATATAATTTGAAATTGTCATGAAATGACACGTGGAACCCCCCCTCCCCCAAAAAAAAAGAAAAAAAGAAAAATGGGAGAATGGCGGTGGCTTAAGCCTCAACTTTTATGTATATTAGTTTTAGCCCGCACAATGTGCGGGTTTAGACAAAAAATAATAATAATACATATTAGGTTTGTTTATAATAATACGAAGTTGTTGTTTACTATTTAGATGCTAAATTAATAGAAATTGTATTTTCTTCCTCATGATATTTGCATATGATACTCTTAATAAAATTGACCAAAATGCTTATATATTTTGTAGCAAGACACATTTCGGAAAAACATAACAGGAGTTAGAAGTCATAAAATATAAATAAATAAAATAAAATCACAAAGTTATGGAATAACAAAATTGGTTCCTCACCTCAGAGCCAAAAAATAACAAAAATACGTGTTTTTCAAGTTTGGTAAAATTACTATGAGCTAGTAGACTATATGGACATAAATTTTATTTTTTTTAATAGTATATGAACTTAAAAATTTTAGTCAATGTATTCCATGTTAGTGCAATAATTTTTTTATTAATTCAAAATTATTATACTATTTTAAAATAATTACAATTTTCATATAAAAATTACAATAACTAATTTTGTGCGTACACTTAGTTTTAACTTTTGAGAGAATTATTAATTTTTATTAAAAAATTACCGCACAAAGTGAATTAGATAAATAGTGAATCGTAAAATTTGGATTGAAAAAGAAAAATGAAATCATTTTTAATTTATGAAATGCTCATCAAGAACCCATTTTTTCTTTTTCATTTGTGGGGAAAAAATGCATTCATTTAGGATAGGATTAATGCTAAAATAGATTATTGGAAAAAAGAATGTCTTTGAAGGATCATCATTTTTAGGCCACATGATTCTTCATTTTTGAAATAAAAATTAATTTAATTATTTTTTAAAAATACAATTATATATATATATATATATATATATATATATATATATTGTGAAAAATGAATGAAAGTTCGAATTGATAATAATAGCGAAACAAAAATAATTGAATAAATAGAATTATTAATTAAACAATTTGAATGAAAATTAATTTAATTTTTTTAAAAAAAATCCAATATTATGAATATAATTTTTTTTTTTAAATAATGAGATTTTGAATTGATAATAAAGAACAAAAAAAATTTATTAATTAAAAAAATAAAATATTTATTATGCAAATATAGAATTGGAATTAGAAGCAATTTTCTATTAATTTTCAATGTTAAATTAATTGATTTTGTTTTTTGAAAAAAATCCAATATTATGAATATAATTTTTAAAAAAAAGAATGAAATTTTGAATTGATAATAAAGAACAAAACAAAAATAAATAAATATAATTATCAATTAAAAAAATAATTTATTTATTATGCAAATATAGAATTGGAATTGGAAGAAATTTTCTATTCATTTTCAATGTTATTAATTGGAATTAAAAATAATTTTTTATTCATTTAATGTTATTGGTAATGGAAAAAGAAGATCTTGACCATTGATTTAATAAGAATAAGGCGATTAGAGATATTAATCATACTTAATTCTAAAGGCTTGTCTTCCACTTTAAGTATTATAATAAATATAAAAATGTATATATGTATATGCACGTTAAAAAAAATAAAAATAAAAAATAAGAGAGAGAGAAAACAGTCCGCTCTCGTTGGAACAGAAACAGGTAACTTTCATATATATATATATATATATATATATATATATATATATATATATATATATATATATCACATTTAATTTATAGAACTATTTATACGGACATGTATACATGTATATTTATGTTAAAGCTATATATACGTGGGTTCAAAAAATATAGTGGGTATATTTATATATACCTATATATCTAATTTGCAAAAAATACAATTTAAGATAAAAATTGTAAATTTTATAAAAAACGATAATTTTTAATATTTCGTTGACGAATAATATTTTTTACAGTCGATTAATATTTTTTTGTAGTCTAAATTATTAATAGGAAGAAATTTGTACTCGTTGTTATAATAATTTTTGTAGAGTTAATATTAACTTAAGAAATTAGGCGTCAAATAATTTCGTATAATCAAAAAATTTGGGAATGAGAAATAGTGCATATTAGGGTCACGCATTGCATATTAGATTTATTTTAAATAAATTATGAGGCCTTTTAGTTATTAGGTTCACAGACGACGCCAACCACGTAGCATTTTGACGATAGTATTTTTAGTAACGCAAAAATCTAGGTGAGTGTATTATCTTCTATGTAAATTGCCAAATTATATTTTCGTACTAAAATGTAAAAAAAAAAAAAAAAAAAAAAAAAAGTTTATTAAAATGGATCATTTTATAACATTATGCGGATCAAGTAAATTTTTAAATGTGGAAAGTGGTTTTTATTATCCGACTATGCTATAGTGTGATCTCGACAGGAGGACATGTCCTGCGGGATGTTGTTGGTCCTAACAAGAGGGCATGTCCTGTAGGACGTTGTATTATAACATGAAAGGAAGACAAGTCTTGCAGATGGTTGATATATGTTGTTGTTGTTGACGATGATGACAATCATTGTGATATGGTGGTTTATACCACGTGTTGGCTTCTACCATTGGATATATTAAATGGTCCTAACACTGATAGCAACCTTAGATTGCACAATCGTATAGGTTACGGTACAGTTGTAACTCCTGATCGTGAGGTGAAACAATCCTATGACCAGTAAGGAAATAGATGTGCGGTATTTTATTATATATTGAAATAATTTGATTGGTTAATTTAAATGCTTTTATTTTATTGTAATAATAGTTGTGAAATTTTATTTCGGCTCAGTGTGCGATTATCTATTATATTTTGAAAAGTGGTATTTGATAATTATGCTTGATCCATATAAATTGTTCTTATATTATGAAGACAATACACCGATAAAATATTTGGTCTCAGGTACTGCAGCTAGAGATGGGTCCACTACTGGCATTAGGTAGAGTCAGAGGGTGGTGTCGTTTTTGGAGGATTTGCAGGACTGGTGTGAACTGTGAAAGGTTAAATTTCTTTTTGTAGTTTTGTTGTGGATATTTAGGGACACGTGTATGTCTGAGTTTTGAGATAGGTAAAATATATATTTTTAAAAAACAAAATCTATAGCGGTTATATATATATATATATATATATATATATATATATATTGTTGGTTGGTTGTGTAATATCAAGTTGACGTCATGTCCAGCCTCGGGCGTTGGGGGTCCATGGTGGGGTGTGACATTGATAATATTCTGAAACAAATGGGTTTAATTGTTGATTTCTAAAAACTGATTTTTGAGAATACTAGATAATGTTGCATTGAACACGCATGTTGTTTTTTAATTTTGTCAAGATTAAACAGTATTACATTTAACATGCACTTTGAAATTTGAATTTTGGTAATATTAGAAAGTGTTATATTCAACACACACTGAAAACAATGAGGTTCAATTGTTGAATTCTAAAAATTGATTTTTGAGAATATTAGATAGTGCTACATTCAACATGATTAGACAATGTTACATTCAACACGTACTTTGAGTTTTGAATTTTGACAATATTAGGAAGTGTTACATTCAACACACACACTGAAAACAATTGAGGTGGGGGGGGTCAATTGTTGAATTCTAAAAATTGATTTTTTTAGAATATTAGACAATGTTACATTCACTATTCATGTTATTTCTGTATCTTGATAAGATTAGACAGTGTTACATTCAACATGCACTTTGAAATTTGAATCTTGGGAATATTATAAAGTGTTACATTCAATGTATCGGTTGTGGTTTGATCGTTCGTAATATTGGATAAAAAAAAAAAAAGTACAATTGACTAATCCCCTTGGATGGTAATTCAATATTGCCTTGAATGTTACATGTAACATCCACGTATAATACAATTCATACGTCCAAAAAACATGATTAGCACATCGTAAAAAAAAGGACATTTTTACTGATAAATACAGTATAAAAATAATAATTTACAACATTAGGAACTACGAAAAAGTAATATGCGTGTTAAACGTAACATTGTCTAATTTTTTTGATTGAACCCAGTTGTTTCAAAATACTCTAAAACATGTGTGTTGAATGTAACATTGTCTAATAAATTGTAGCTATTTAAACAGTTGTGAAGGTTCAGGGAGGAAAAGTAAAATTTGAAACTAAAATTAAATAAGGGGTGAAAATATAATTAATGCTATTTAATTGATATCCTAGCCTCTATGTAATCGTGAACCTTCAACTTGCGGTGGTGGCGGTCTGTCAACGACGAACGGCGAAGGACAAACGGCGAGGCGAAGGGCGAAGGCGACAGCATGGGCAACGGTGAATGCAAACAGCGACGGCAACAACGATGATGAAGTTGAACGGCGACGACGAACAGTGACGGAGAGGATGTTGCGGCTGTGAAAATGGATATGGAATTAGGCGTGAAAATTAGATGAGAGGTATTTTGGTTAGAAAAACACACAAAGAAGTTATTGGTTCCAAAAATAAAATAAAAAAATTAGATTTAATTGGTTTATGAAAACACAAAAAGAGACCTCGTGGTGCATGTCTCTTTTCAAAATACAAATGTGATGTACCGAAATCATCTTTTGCTGCTTGGTTTTCTTTGGCATTGAATTTTAAAAACGAACAAAATTGTAATTGTGAAAATCAAAGTAAAGGGGGATATTATATAATCCCTAAAGTATTAGTTGTTTTTTAGTTTTATTTATGTAATTTTTGGAGAACAATTGATCGAAAAATTAATTAAATACGACTAAGAAGTAATACCAGAAAAATGTTACAAAAATTTAATTAATTGTAAATAAAAAAAATTGGCAATTGGTGGCCGGTGATGGTTGGAATTCGATATCTGAAATATGGAGATCGGCAGCGATGGAGCAACGGCTGACAATATAACCCTAATTGGAACATTAGTATTTTAATAGATGAGATTAAAACTAAGAAAAAATATTAGTGACACTCTCTACATTTGAGATGGTGACCAAGGTAATTCAAGTTATTAATATTATGTATATGGGTATTGGCCTACTAGGTTAACCAAACCCTAGCGCTACTAGGGAAACCCTAGTGAATCTCTATATGAAGACTTTTGTACATATCTGTATATTGTATTTTTCCCATATATCAATACAATCTCTACATGTTCTCCCAATATTTTGTCGCTTAATTATTATAACGTGGTATAAATAGTTAATTCGTCCTGACTCTATTCCTACTACATTTTCGAAACCCAAATATTATTTTCAAGCATTCCGCTATGCTTCTCTACTGCCCACAATCTTCAATTTTACTATTCAACAAACCAATATCATATTCATCACTACCATCAGACTCTTTTCGTAAAAACGAGTTCAACGACATCAAAACCACTGCCATTGGACATCAAACGGGCCACCAAATGTTACCAACAGTCCTTTCACCGCCGTCAGATTGGTTGACTACTACAGGCTTTATTATCAACCCAAATTCAACAAACAGTACACTACCATATTTGTCTTGACGAGACGAGCATAAGGCCACCAAACTCGTTGCCATTAGACGTTGCATGCGCCTACATATGTCGCCAGATCTATCGCCTCTCCAACATGCGTTGCCGCCCACACGCGTAGCCACTGGGAACTCAATCCTAGCCACGTTAGCAACAACTGGTTGTCAAGTCATCGACATGTCAACATCTACATCATCCCTTCCTGACACAGCATCACTTTACCATCTGCCACGTTATTAGACAAGCCTATTGCCACATCAGCTTTTGTGCCCAGTCTGTGTGCCACGTCAGTAACACGCCATTGTCACGACAACAATCACGTCATTGGATATGTCAATTTCCATGTTAGTTTCTTGTGTCCATTTTTTGTGCCACATGATCACCACGTCACCATTTACTGACATGTATGCAAGTCAATAGCTATATTAGTTGCTTCGTCTCCAATAGAGTGCCATCTTAGTTGTCGCATCAGCAAACATGTTATCACCATATACCACGTCATCTACCACGTCACCTACCACGTCATCAAGAATCCAAACATATGATGACATGTCATCAGCCATGTCAAAATTCTTTGCTTCCACGTTACCGATTTGCCACGTCAGTCTGGTAAAAGGTTGGACCAGTTCAATAATGATCACTTATCTTCTTTTGACCAGTTCACTACTTATTTAACCAATTCTTGGCTAATTTTAGAATTTTGAGTTCATTTTGTCTCGATTTACTCAAATTCGGATAATATAGTATAGTTCTTTTTATATTGTTGATTTGGTTCATCACTGTGTTTTGACCAGTTCTAGGGTTCATCAATTGGTTTGTCATGATTATAGATGATTCCTTGATAATTTCAATATTCTAAATCTATCTGTTGCCCCAATTTATCCAAATTGATATTATACAATATACTTTGTTGTATATTGTTGATCCGATTCAACGACGATGTCTAAGGGTTGTTTTTCCCTTGATGTTCTTATTGCAAAAACGAGTTATGATCTCGCATCCATTGTTGTTTCCATATTTATTGAATCTTCTACCATTTTTTCTCCGATTCTGGTACAAACCTTTTCCTTACCCTTTCACTTACTACAAGTAATTTTTCTTGGTTCTTTGATTCTGCATGTTGTAATCATGTGACTTTTGTTCCCAACATCTTCTCATCCAAACTATCCTCTATGAATGATCCTCCCATTCGTGTTGTTGATGGTTCTCATATGCATATTATGCATACCAGTCAGATTTTTACTTCACACCTTTCTTTTCCTGACTCGTATTCCCCTGTCCTTTCACTGACTATATGTAATTTTTCTTGATTATTTGATTTTTCCTATTGTAATAATATGACTTATGATCTCAACATCTTCTCATTCAAACTATCAGCAATAAAAGCTCATGTTATTCATACTGCTAATGGTTCTCATATGCGTGTTACTCATACCAGTCAAATTTGCATTTCACATCTTTCTATTCCTAACACGTATTTAATTCCAAAACTCACTTTAAATCTCTTAGTTGTTGAGAAACTCCGTGAATTGAGACTTGAAGTGATATTTTCTAATTGTGGTTGTCGTGTGCAAGATTTTTGGATAGGAAAACCCTTGGGACTGGTCGTAAAGTTGAACGTCTATTTGATCTCAGCAGTTTGCACCTTCCAATTCAAACATGTCTAATCTACTCAAACTCACAAATACAAAAAGTTGTAAGTTTTTTCTCACAAGGAACCTCTACCAGCTCAATACAGATATACTCAATTAATGCCCTGAATAATTACTACATGATAGATATAATGTGAGGAAAATAAAATCTGATTAAATAATAAAATGGGTAGCACAAATTAAGCATGTAATCAGATAATCAAGCAAAAACCGTTTAAAAGATTTTCAGGACTTTAAGTTCGAAAAAAGTTTTTAAACTATCCTAAACCAAGAGATTAATATATATATATATATATATATATATATATATATATATATATATATCTTCAAAAGCAAATAAAACGACTTGTAAGGATCTTTTTGGGAAACACATAAGACAATAATGATTTCGCAATTAGAACTCAAACAGGTGACGCCAATAACTAGTGTTTCAGATCAAGAACTTGAATAAAATCTCTTTTAGAAATATCAGTAATAATATCACTCTTAGATAAACTCAAAATTGATGTTCTTGATGTATTTATTCTCAATTTGGCAAGTCTAATTAAATAGACCTAGAACTAAACCTCCAACGGCTAGTTTTTTAAAGATATGTCATAAAATAACATTTTAATACCGATATTACATACCCTATTAATATAGGTATGTATCATTTAAAGATACTCTTTGAAATATTCATTTTGGTCCTTAAAACTTTTCCAATTTGAAATCCATAAGAATAAGAAAAATTAAATTATTTTAATTAAGAGAATATTAAAATATATGGACCAAATCAATAAGGATCACATAATATGTCTAGTGTATTTGAATTAGACTCAAATCCCTAAAAAACCTCTCTTGGAATCATGAAAAATGGATAGTTTTGACCAAGAGATCAAATCAGTTAGACTAATCCTGTAGGTTGACTGGCCGGCTCCTTCGGTCAACCGCCCAGTGCCAATGGCTATTCTAGTTGTTGTCCTTAACACCTATTTGACCAATCCTCTTGGTCGGTTGACCGATACGGTCAGTAGCTTTCCCAATCTTTCCAAATTAGCTATTGTTTCATTCGGCTGACCGACCCAGACCTGTCGGTTGACCGAATCGATTAGAGACTTCCTTTCTTTAACCATTTCATCTACTGTTTCAATCGCTTGATAGACTTCTTTTCACGGTTAACCGATTGGATCAATATGTCTCAATTTCTACTCCCAAAACGCATTGTTTTGATAAGTCGACTGACCCATTTTTCCAGTTGACCGAATTGACCCAAAAACTTAACCTTTTATACTTTAAAACATATTTTTCACTTTAGTCATTTGTCAAAACTATTTCACATAAGGAGCACATTAATAGGTGTAATTTATCTATTTATTCCCAAGTCGGTTTAGTTAGTTTTCGAGTATGTTTATTACGTTTTTATTCTTTTTGTATTAAAACAGGTGTGTGGGGTGAAAAGGCATGAAAACATATCATAAACGATCAAATCGAATGAAGAACAGTGGAAGAACGGTGGGAAAACCAGCATAAAGGCAAAATTCAGAATTGCAGCCCACCGCCGCGGCAATCAAGATGTAAAGAAGGGTCTATTCTTACTAAACATTCACCGCCGCGATGGTGAAACAACAGGAAGACTTTGCTCCCACCGCCGAGGCGGTGACCAAACCGACTTACCCACCATCGCGGCGGTCACTCTACACAAACTTTAGATATTTATTTAGATATTTTGGCTCCTTATATCTTCCTCATCTCTTCTATTTTGGCCATTAGAGAGCTCCTAGGGTTAGAATAGGGTTGAGAGGTTTTTGGGGAATGCTCCACCAAATCCGAAGGAGAAGAACACATTGTGGATAAGAAGAAGTGATCTCGGAACGGTTTTAGCTCTAAATATTTAGACTACGGCTAGTTTCTCTCGTTTCTTTCTTTATTTCTTAACTTCGGATTATGGTTTGAGCATGTTTAGCTTGTTTATCATTGTATATACGGTTATGGTAATTGGCTAAATGGATATTGTCTAGGGATTACTATAATTTATGAATATGTGGTTTTGAAATCGATGTTTCATTAATGGTTGTTCTTCGCTATTCGATTGTGTTTGCCATGCTTGTATTTCCATTATATGCTTGTTTAGGTATATTGAGAAATCGGGGTTTGACACTCGGGAGAGATAACCCCGAATTCAGACTAGGGTAAACATAATGCAACCATCTAATAACCCGGAAGGGAGTTAGAAAGTGTGCAATTAATGACGTTGGGGCAAGACTCATGTGACTATGTGTTCTAAAAACATGCTAGAGGGGGACTTCGACATTAACGCGAAGTCACATATTCGCTCGCTTTACACTAGGAAAGGGAGTGAGCGAGTTTATGATATAGAGATTGTCGAATAGGTCGAATACCGTTATTGATAACTAAAGAAGATCAAACACGTATTTGTAAACAAAGTTAATGCCTAGATAATCCATTCCCGTAAACATCTAATATTAGTAATATAGTATAATTAGTATTAGTATATTATTAATTATAAACTTCATTTTTTATTGCCTAGATAAAATTAGGTTATGATAATTATGGTACTCGATAATATTCTCAACCAATCCCTGTGGAAACGATAACCCTTACTCTTCCCACTCTACTAAACTTTACCCATACACTTGTGGTGAAAGTGGCGACGTAATATTCCGCCACCAAGTTTTTGGTGCCGTTGCCGGGAATTGTGTTTTAGATTATTGTTGATATTGTAAGTAAATAACCTGATTTTAATTTAGGCATTTCTTTTGTGTATAATTTTTTTTGTTTGTAGTTTTGTTTTTATTTATTATGCAGGGTACTTGGAGATGTTAGATCAACAAGTATTGATTCATTTCTTTCAATTAGATTCTGAGCTATTTTATTGCGCTTGGATTCGTTACAATGAGCTGCTATTCTGATTTCCGAACTATGGTTTCCCAAGGGAATGTCAACTCCTGAATTTTCTTGACAGGTTATCAGCTGCAACCAGAACATGGGTGGAAGGAGGAAACAATACCACCTTTTCTACGACCTAACCCTGGTTCAAGCCTTTAGTGGTTGGAGAAAATGGCGGCCCTTAATTATCAAAGTTGGAATCATTTACCAAGTCACTAAAGCTTGGGGGATTATTCCAACACTACGGCGCCATGGATTGACACTCTGGTTTAAGATGTGGAGTCTTCCCCCACCTTGGAAGACGTGTTTATTGTAGTTATAGGGGAGACTCAGACGTTTTTTAAGGAGACACATAACCGGCACAACGAGCACGATGATCTATTTGATTATAGTGAGACGGTCTACGCCGATATTGATGCGACTGCAGACGCAAATTGGTCATCTTATCTGCTTTGTTGATGCCGAGTCAAAAGCAATGGCACCAAGAAACGAGCATGTCACATCCAAATGTGAAAGCCACCGTGAGAAATCAAATACGAGCGGGAGGAGCTTATAAGAATTCATTGATGAAGATTTGAATGAAGAGAGAACCCAAGTATGGATTGGCGATGGAGATTAACATATTGATCGTTGTGAGTTTTCACCGTTTGAATTCCAGTTGGTGATGCCGCCATCGATCCAAGACAATCGCATCTACGAGAATCCAATGTGGCTCACCTATCCTGCCCCGTTTCTAGCTCAATACATTCATGCCAACCAAGCACATAATCCAGAGCTGAGTCACGTTGAAAGATCGAGCTGATTAGAACCAAATCTCGCCAGTCTTGAGGGCGTACAAAATCAAGACCCATATGTGGTATTGTACTACACTTACTATGGGAGAAAGCCGCTCTTGGACGAGTCATTTTCCATGTCGGGCCGAGGACAATAAACCACGCACTTCTTGGGAGGCAACCCAAGTTCAAAAAATAAGTTAAATCCATTACCGCCGACTTGATTCGGAGGCGAGATTATCTCGCCTCCTAGGTACGTGTTCTAAACCCCGTCTTCAATATCATGCTTTATGCTTTTATTGGGATTATTGATGGGTTGTTGAGGACACTGACTGTTTTAAGTTTGGAGGTGATATGTAGGATGTTAGTACATTTTACAGTTTTACCGTATTGCATGTTTGTTTAGTGTAGAATGTTTTTGTGTTGCTGTTGTTGCATGCTGAGTTTTGCGTTGATCTGGGCCATTACCCGATTATGATATTACCCCCTGGTTGTTTTTCGAGGTCAAGGGTAATACCCATGCATGTGTGTTCTGTGTGCTTGACAATGCGTTTTGGTGAAAGTTATTGTAGATCCTAATTTGCACGAGCACATAGACTTAATGTATTTCGATTTAATTGATTTGAGGACGATTATAGATTAGCTAAACTCATGACAATTGAAGGATTCTAGAACCTGATTGAGCGGAAGCTTGAGGCGAAATCCTAGGCAAGGTAGTTCAGGAGATGTGATTTAGGCATTCATTTTGTCGTTTGAGCCTTTTAAGCTTACCATGTTATATGTTTATCTCTCGTTACCCTGTCGAAACCTAAATGCCATTTCAATTCTGAACACATAAACAAATACCCTGACCAATTGATCTTTTTCCAAACCTATATCGCTGAATTAAAGGTACAATTTGAGTGAATCAAGTTAGCATTCGTATATGCTACTTGAAGTGAGTTGTTGGGTTCAAGGCGAACTTCTAATTGGTTCGATATTCGAGTACTCACTTGTAACTTTTCCTTCGTTTTAACCACACCCATGAAATTCTAAAAATCGAATAAGTTTGGGGGTGTGGTAAGTTGAAAAAACAAATGTAAATATAGTTGAATTTCGTTTCTTTTAACAAGTGAAGACGTCGATCTTAAATGATTGTTTGAGATTGTTTCCAATTTATCTATGGGGGTTCGAGAGTGAGTATGCCAAGCGTTGAGCCTTGGGTAACGTTAAGTTAACGGTGTTAACACATTTTCTATTCCGATATACCCTTAGCCAAATGTTCCAAAACCGAACCAAGTTCTTTTGATCTTTATGAACTACTCAACCTACATTAGTGGAGAGTGAAACCCAATCAAGCATATGGATATCCTAGTCCTTTACGGTCTAAGTCGTGAGTTTCATTGGTGGATAATCCAATCTAGTCTTAGATAGCTATATTATTGAGTCTCGCACAAAAACGTTGACAGGATATAGAATGACGTTTACTATTATTGAATGTCAAAATTTTAGAACACCACATGGTGCTTTTTTCCACCTGAACTCGATATAACTGGGGGTTATTGAGGGGAAAATATTTTGGTCGGTAGAAGAATTCAAAACACGCATATCGTTATGTTTAGATTGTTTGTATTTAGCTTGTTCATGTTATTTAATTTAGTTGTATTTTTCATTTTAGTATGAGTGGTTTGTTTGAGGACTAGCAAAATTCCAACTTTGGGGGTATTTGATAGGTGTAATTTATCTATTTATTTCCAAGCCTGTTTTATAAGTTTTCAAGTATGTTTATTACGTTTTTACTCTTTTTGTATTAAAACAGGTGTGTGGGGTGAAAATCCATGAAAACGGATCATAAACGATCAAATCGGATCAAGAACGGTGGAAGAATGGTGAGAAAATAAGCATAAAGCCAAAATTCAGAATTGTAGCCCACCACCGCGGTGTCCAGAACACCATCGCGGCGGTCAAGATGCAAAGAAGGGTTTATTCTTGCTGAACATCCACTGCCATAGTGGTAATATGCAATGCCGCGGCGGTAAAACAACAAGAAGACTCTGCTCCCACTGTTGAGTCCATCGCCGAGGTAGTGACCAAACAAACTTACCCAACGCCGCATCGATCACTCTGCACACACTTTAGATATTTATTTGGATATTTTGGTTGTCTATATCTTTCTCCTCTTCTCTATTTAGGCCATTAGAGAGCTCCTAGGGTTAGAATAGAGTTGAGAGGTTTTTGGGGAATGCTCCACCAAATCCGAAGGAGAAAAACCCGTTGTGAAGAAGAAGAAGAGATCTCGGAATGGTTTTAGTGCCAAATTTTCAGACTACGGCTAGTTTCTCTCGTTTCTTTCTTTATTTATTAATATCAAATTATGGTTTAAGCACGTTTAACTCATTTATCATTGTATATACGGTTATGGTCATTAGCTAAAAGGATATTGTCTAGGGATTACTATAATTTATGAATATGTGGTTTTGAAATCGGTGTTTCATTAATGGTTGTTCTTCGCTATTCGATAGTGTTTGCCATGCTTGTATTTCCATTATATGCTTGTTTAGGTATATTGAGAAATCAGGGTTTGACACTCAAGAGAGGTAACCCCAAATTCGGACTAGGGTAAATACAACATGACGATCTAATAACCCGGGAGAGAGTTAGAAAATGTACAATCAATGACATTGGGGCAAGACTCATGTGACTATGTGTGAGGGCGACTTCGGTGTTAACGCGAAGTCACATATTCCCTTGCTTTACACTCGGGAGAGAGAGTGAGGGAGTTTACGATACAGAAATTGTTGAATAGGTCGAATACCGTTATTGATAACTAAACGAGATCAAACACGTATTTGTAAACGAAGTTAGTCCCTAGATAATCCATTCCCTTAAACATCTCATTAGTAATATAGTATAATTAGATAAATTAGTATTTAGTATTAGTATATTATTAATTATAAACTTCATTTTTTATCGCCTAGATAAAATTGGGTTATGATAATTACGGTACTTGACAATATTCTTAACCAATCTCTATGGAAACATTAACCCTTACTCTTCTCACTCTACTAAACTTGACCCGTACACTTGCGGTGAAAGTGGCGACGTAATATTCTGCCACCACACATAAAAAATCTTATTTTAGGATCATAAACTTATCACGACACACATAAGATTAATTCATTTTAAGTGTCATGTATGATTCGGGTTTTATTAAAATTATATAAGTAAAGAGTTATTTTCACCTAATTTTCTTCAACTTCTTCAAAACTCTTTACGTCTTCATCGTGTGCATTTTGCACCCCTTATATTTTCTTCAATGGTTTTTCTTCTTAATAAAAAACATGGAACTATAAATCTGAAACACACAATAAAATCATTAGTTCCACAAAAAATATCAATACTTAATTGATCATCAAAACCTTGAATTCAACAATCTTGCCATGTTTAATGATGACAATTAACTTTGATATTTTCTCTAAAATATAATGTAACCATGCTCCCTCTAAATCCGAAAACGGGTATTTAAACTCATTTAAGTACATTAATGAAAACATAATTAAAATATTCAACACGGGTATTTAAACTCATTTAAACATAATAATAAAAATATAATAAAAATATTAAACATAAGCTCCAAATAATTTCTCCCCCTTAATCAATGTAATACTTAGACGAACAAATCCCTAAATATTAGCTTCTCCCCATTTGTCATCTTAAAACGGAAAATCAAAAACATTACTCTAGGCATACATCGTTTTACCTTGTCATACCTAAACCTCGAATGATTTTCACGAATTAATCTTCAGCTAGAGGTTTGGTAAAAATATCTGCAAGCTTATCAGAGGTATCAACATATTCAATAGATACATCCCTTCTCTGAATGTGATTACGAATAAAATGATGTCGAATCTCTATATGCTTACTTTGTGAGTGCTGTGTCGGATTCTTACTTAAGCATATAACACTTTTATATCACAACAAATAGGTACCTTCTCCATACATATCACAAAATCATATAATTGTTGCTTAATATATAGGATTTGTGCGCAATAATTACCAGTTGCCATATACTCTGCTTCAATCGTAGATAAGACAATAGAATTATGTTTCTTGCTTGACCAAGAAACTAAGGCATGTCCTAAAAAGTGACATGAACCGCTTGTACTTTTATACTCAATTTTGCATCCGGCAAAATCAGCGTCAGAGTAACTAATTAAATTAAAGTCACTCCTCTTAGGATACCATAATCTTAGATCACTTGTCCCTTTTAAATATCAAAAGATTCTCTTAACAACTGTTAGATGCGATTCTTTCGGACAAGACTGAAATCTAGCATATAAGTATACACTAAACAATTAAGTTAGGTCTACTAGCAATAAGATATAACAAGCTACCAATCATATCTCGATGCATTTTCTCATTGATGTTTTTTCCCGTATCATCTTTTTTCTATTTTTGTAGTTGTTACCATGTGAGTTTTGTACTCTTTAGTGTTATCCAAGCCATAATTTTTTCAATAATTCCTTTGTGTACTTGGCTTGGTTAATAAAGATTCCTTCTTAGGTTTGCTTAATTTGCAACCTAAGAAAGAAGGTTAATTCTTCTATCATATTCATTTCAAACTCAACTTGCACAATCTTGGTAACCTCTTGACAAAAATCTTGATTAGTAGATTCAAATATAATATCATCAACATATATTTGTATTAATTGGATATCAGACTCATTTACTTAATAAATAATATAATGTCACTAAGACCCCGTCGAAAACCATTTTCAATCAAATATTTGCAAAGTCTTTCATATCAAGCTTGAGGATCTTGTTTGAATCCATACAAAGTCTTCCAAAGTTTAAACACATGATCGGCTAATATATCATTCTCAAATCCCGGTGGTTGTTTGACGTAAACTTCATCTGATAGAAAGTCATTCAAGAATGCATTACATCCATTTGATATAGTTTAAAATTACGCGAAATATGCAAATGGGAGTAACATTCTATTAACTTCTAATCTAGCCACAGGTGCATATGTTTCATCATAATAAATTCAATTTTCTTGATTACAACCCTATACTACCAATTTTGCTTTATTTCTAATCGCAGACCCGCTTCATTCTTTTTATTATGATAAACCCATATAGTACCAATGATAGGATAAAATTCAGGTCTAGGAGCTAAGGACCATACTTTATTGCGCTCAAATTGAATCAACTTTTCTTGCATCGCTGAGATCCAAGACTCATCAGTTAACGCCTCATTAATATTCTTAGGCTCAATTTGAGATAAGAAATCAAGATTAATTATAACCCTAAGAGAGGATCTTGTACTTATACCTTTTTTTAAATTACCAATAATTTCTTTTACCAAATGTCCTAGAATTGCCTTTATAGCACATGGTAAAGTCATCTCTTCACCTTTTAACTCCTCATTCTTTGGATTTTGTGGTTCATTTGATGTCTTTGCTTCTTGGTTTTACTTAATCAATGTACAAACATCATAATCATCATCCAAAAACAGCTTTAGCCCAGAAGTATTTATGAAGATGATTCTCATTCAACATTGTTCTGGCCATTTCCTGAAGTATTCTATTTTTTCTCTCCACAACACCATTTTGTTGTGGCGTTTCATGGTATATTCTCCACAAATCACATGACTTTCGTCTTTAAGTGTCAAAGACGTAAATTCAGCTTTTATCCCCTATCACGTGCTAAGAACAACCTTATCCTAAGAAAGATTTGTTCTTGCTCATAGATGTTTACCAAATTAACTTGCAAGGAGAACCTCAAAAAGTTCCTAGATGGTACCCAATCTACATGAGTCTGATTATATTAGTTGGAGTCTCCTTTGTTCTTTTAGGAACCCATACCTATTTTTCTTTATATCTTGATTGAAAATAATTTCTTATAGTATGTCTCCACAATGTTACAGTTAAAACATTTCAAAACTTTCTTAGTTTCCAAAAACAAATTTTGAAATCTCTTTTGTTTAATATTTTTCTGATAACCAAGACTAGTTTTGTCGAAAACACCTCTAGAACTTCCCAAAAGTATTTTTAAATTATTCTCACCATTTGTAAACTTGAGAACAATGGAATTTAAATCCATAACTTTGGATTTTAAATCATTGTTTTCCTTTTTTGAAACACATGAGATATTTTTTGAAATCTGTTTTTTAAAATAGGTGTTCATGGCCTCAAAATTTTCAATAAGTTTGTTTAATGAAATAATTGTACTTAGTAGAGCACTAATTTGAAAACACTAATTTTTATAATCATGCAATAGTTCCTGATAAACAACAAATAGCTCATCAAAATCCAAAGGATAAGAATTAGAACATTTCGTTAACCCAATCTCATTGGCAATTAGGGCAAATGTCAGAGTTTTCTCATCATTATTTGATGTTCTCAAACTACTGAAATCTAAATCGCCCCAGGTTTCTTTTACAGATCTCTTTTTCCTTTTTAACTTTCTTTCTGATCCATCCTCATATCCACAAATAACTGACTCGTAGTTATTAAATTACTAATGAGTTCATCAATAGTATATTTGGTGAGATTCTTGGCTTCCTTGATTCCCAGACTTTGGTCAACGATCTCAAAATCTTTCATACTTTATCCTCCATGGAATACGACTTTACAATCTAACCAATATTGTTACATATGTTGTTGAATCTTGTATACATTTCTGAAATTATTTTTGCATCACTCACTCTGAACACTTCGAATTGATGAGTATAGACATTAAATCCACAACCTGAAACTCTATTATACTCATTTGCATATAAAGAACAAAGTAGAATGTTAATAGCTTGAGAATTAATAGACAAATTTTGTTTATCGGAGGAACTCAATTCTTCCTTCTTCTTAACCACTCCATTTGCTTTAGGAATGTATGAACCATCTTCAATAACCAGCCACGCATCATAGTTAGTGGCTTGAAGAAATGCAATCATTATGTTATTCCAAAATGCATAGTTATTGCCTGTGAATAACGATGGCGGTGAATAGACTACCCCTCACCTAGAGTGCCTATGTGTTGCGCCATGTGATCATTTTTAGTTAGGATATCAAACCAAAAGAGCTAAACTAGCTCTAGTACTAATTGTTGACCCAAAGAGCTACACAAGAGGGGTTGATTAATTTAAACAATTACGTCCTTTAAATAACAAAAAAAAAAAAAAAAAAACAAATTTTCTAAATCAATTATTATCTTGTTACGCCATGGAAATGTATTTAATACTAAATGCACACTTAAACACAATATATGAAAATAAGCAATGCAGCACACAAGAATTTACCCTGGTTCAACAAGCTACTATTACCTATGTCCAGTTTCCCAAGCTCCATGGAGATTCACAATCCACTAAACCCCTTGATTCATTTACCAGGTAGGAACCAAACCCTTACAATTCTCGATTCTTTTCACAGGCTCAGAATCAACCTTTACAATACACTAACTCGTTTCACAGTCTAAGAATCAACTTACCACTCACTCACTTATCCTTGTCACAAGTTTAGGACGAATCTTTACAATCACTTGTTAATTCAATTACAGAATGAATTAAAACCTAATTCTTTTCAAGGGAAAAGAATAACCTAATTTTTTTACATAACAAATATCAAACCCTAATATTTTTCACAGGAAAAATATCAAAACTCAGCTATCCTAATTAGACTCCATCCCAAACGTGTCTAATCCGTTCAAACTCACAAATACAAGAAAAAAAATTATAAGTTTATTCCCACAAGAAATTTCTACCACCTCAATACTTAATTGATGGTTCGAATAATTACTACTTGATAGATACAATGTGAGGCAAATAAAATATGATTAAATAATAAAGTGGGTAGTACAAATTAAGCATGTAATTAGATAATCAAGCAAAAACTGTTTAAAAGATTTTCAGGACTAACTTTAAGTCAAAACGATTTTCTAAACAATCATAAACCAAGCAATCTGTCAAATATATATATATATATATATATATATATATATATATATATATATATATATATATTTGAAAGCAAATAAAAAGACTTGGAAGGATATCACTGGGAAACACAGAAGATGAGAATGATTTTGCAATTAGAACTCAAACCGGTGATGCCAATAGCAAGCGTTTTAGATCAAGAATTTGAATATAATCTCTTGTAGAAATCTTAGAAATAATATGACTCTTAGAAAAGTTCAAAGTTGATGTTCTTGATGTATTTATTCTTAATGCCACAGGCCTAATTAAATAGACCTAGAACTAGCCCTCTAAGGGCTAGTTTTTTAAAAATCTGTCATAAAATTACATTCTAAGACCCCATATTATATACCATATCAATATAGGTATGTAACATTTAAAAATACTCTTTGAAATGTTCATTTTGGTCCTTAAAATTTTTTCAATTTGAAATTCATATGGATAAGAAGAATTAAATTATTTTAATTAAGAGAATATTAAAATATATGGACCATATCAATAGAGATCACATAATATGTCAAATGTATTTGAATCAGACTCATATCACCCAAAAATCTCTCTCGAAATCATAAAAAATAAATAGGTCTGACCAAGAGATCAAATCAGTCAAATTATTGACTAATGTTGTCGATTAACCGCTCGGCTCCATCAGTCGACTGCCCAGTGCCAATGGTTATTCTAGCTATTGGCCTTAACATCTATCTGTTGAACGACCATCTTGGTTGGTTAACCGATACGGTTAGTAGCTTTCCCAATCTTTCCAAATTAGCTACTATTTCATTCGGTTGACCAACTCGAACCCATAGGTTAACCGAATCGATCAGATACCCCTTTTTTTAACCATTTCATCCACTGTTTTAATTGGTTGACTGAATTCTTTTCTCGGTTAACCAATTGGATCAGTATGTCTCTATTTCTACTCCTTAAACATACTATTTTGATAAGTCGACCGACCCCTTTTCCCAGTTGACCGAATTGACCCGATAACTTAACATTTTATACTTTAAAACATATTTTTCACTTAGGTCATTTATCAAAACCATTTCACATAAGGAGCACATAAAAAATCTTATTTTAGGATCTTAAACTTATCATTTCTTATCAAAATACACATAAGATTAATTCATTTTAAGTATCATGTGTTATCCTAATTCGGGTTTCATTAAGAATATATAAGTAAAGAGCTATTTTCACCTAATTTTCTTCAAAGTCTTCAAAACCCTTTACGTCTTCATAATGTCGATCTTACACCCTTTATATTTTCTTCGATGATTATTCTTCTTAAAAAAAATAGGGAACTATAAATATGAAACACTCAATAAAATCTTTAGTTTCGCAAAAAATATCAATATGTATCATCAAAACCTTGAATTCAAAAACTCTGACCTTTTTTCCAGGGCATACATCATTGACTCCACTATTCTCAACACTTATCTAGAGTCGAATATCGAACTTACTCCGATAGATAGCTCTCATCTGCCAAATGTCACTCTCTATCACCAACTAGTTAGAAGTTTGGTATATCTCATAATTACTTGCCCATACATCGCCTATGACGTCCATCAAATCAGCAAGTTTTTATCTACTCCTTGGACTGCTCATTACTCGATTGTTTTTCACATTTTTTGGTATATCAAAGGCACCTTATTTCATGGACTTTATTTTTCTGCCCAGTTCACTCCCACCTTACAAGCTTATTCTGATGCCGACCAGGCCGGAGATCCCACCTACAAATGTTCAACCGCTGGTTATTGTTGTTTCTTGGGGAGCTCTAATTTCCTAGCGTAGTAAGAAACAAATCGTAGTTGCCCACTCCAACATTGAAGCTGAACATCGTGTCATCGTTGATGCAACACAAGAACTACTTTGTCTTTTTTTTTTTTATCCTCGTTGACTTGGGAGTCTCCTTCCTTACTACCACTGTTCTACATTGTGACAATAAGCATGCTATTCAAATCACCCACATTGAAGTTTTCCATGAGCATACAAAGCACGTCGAGACTGATTTTCACTTTATCCATACCATATTCTACAAAATATTGTTTGACCTCACTCCGTCAATTTAGCCGATTAAACAATAGATATTTTTATCAAGGCTCATCTACCAAAACGCTTTCATACTTTGATTTCTAAAGTCAAGTTCATGTCTAATTTACCTCCTTGAGTTTGAGGCGGGATATTAATATTATGTATACGGCCACTCGCCCACTAGGTTAACAAAACCCTAACCCTACTAGGGAAAGAATCTTGTATATACTTGTATATTGTACTTTTATCATATATCAATACAACCGCTCCATATCTTCTCAATATTTCGCCTCTCAATTATTCTAAAATTTGTTTTTTAACAAATACCACGAAGATCTCCTGTCAAAAAAAAAAAAATACCGGCCAATTATTTTTTTTACCTTTACCTTTTAACAATAAAAAATATGGAACAATCAAATTAAGAAAATCACCATTTTACCCTTATCAATATTTTTTTCTTTCACTTCTCTATCTTTCTCCCTCTCTCAAACCCCCTGCAAATTTTCACCATTACCGCGACCAGCACACCTCCTCATCCGCAACCGCTATTGCCGCTACCACCTTCTTCTTTTTCTTCTCCTCATCCTCTCTATCTCTCTTCTCCTCGCTGGATTTGCACAGATCCGACAATGAGCGACCCAGATCCAACATCGCCGATGGCGAAAATCACTGGACAAATGGTGGTAGGAGAATAAAAAAAAAAAAAAAGAGGAAAAAACTAAAAAACAAAAGGGGACCAAAGTCAAGATCAAAGTCAACAAATAAATAAGGATAATTAAGAAATTTTAGTAGAGAATTTTATATTCTAAAGGTAAAATTAGAATTTAAACGATGACATTAGTCAGTTAACTCAAATTTAGGAGGTTGACTGTTCCGATTGAATAAAAAATAGAGGGCATCCGTGGTATATGTTAAAACACAAGGATCACCGTGGTCATCATCTCAAATACAGGAAGCATAAATGGTAATGTCCCTAAAATTTAAAATATTTATTTAATTTAAAATTTTAAATTAATTTGATATATTTTTAAAAAAATTCATAACTATCCAATTATTATCATTAGTTGAAGTTGATGGTTTGATTTCTTTATCTATTATTCTTCTAGAAGTGACCTATTGCATTTATAAAATATATTGTTTCCAAAAATAAATCATTCCAATCAGCATTCATAGTTTAATGGGGAAATTTTAACTTGCTAGTCAAGTTGCAAATAAAAATCTAATGGTCGCTCTCTCTCCATTTATAAAAAATAGATAATGACATTTGGATCCCTATGATTCATCCAAAAGGGTCGGGTCTTTTCGTTATTGTTTCTATTCTCTCATTTAGGTTTCTGCTCTTGAAATTTTGGGATTAACGTACAAAAAGCGTTTCGTAAACATGTTTTTGTTCTAAAAATTTTAAGAATAATTTGAGATTATTTTCTTAATTCCTTAAAAATATGAGAAACAAGAAAAAAAAATGTTGATTCCTATTCACTCCCACAAAACTATTCCCACTACTATTCCATCGGTTTCCATCATCCTTTTCGGCCACTACCACCCCTTTGCTGACCACCACCACCTGTCGGCCACCACCATCACGTCAGCCACCATATGTTTAAAGGAAAAAAAAGAATAAATATTGCAACCAAACGTGTTCCTTGTCTCCATTCTTATAAATTAAAAGAAACAAGTTCAGGACAATGGTCGTTGCCAAACATATTTCTATTTCTAGAATACTCGAGAATGGAAATAGAATTAGCACCCCATCTCATTCCAATTAATTTGAAATAGAAACAGAAAAACAAAAACACTAACCTGTTTGGTCAGTGTGCCCAACTAAACGTGTTCTTTGTCTCTGTTCTTATAAATTAAAAGAAGCAATTTTAGAACAATGGTCGTTACCAAACATATTTCTATTTCTAGAATACTCGAGAATGGAAATAGAATTAGCACCCTATCTCATTCCAATTAATTTGAAATAGAAATAGAAAAACAAAAACACTAACCTGTTTGGTCAGTGTGCCCAACCAAACGTGTTCTTTGTCTCTGTTCTTATAAAAAAAAAAAAAACAATTTCAGGACAATGGTCATTACCAAACATATTTCTATTTCTAGAATACTCGAGAATCGAAATAGAATTACCACCCAATCTCATTCCAATTAATTTGAAATAGAAACATAAGAACAAAAACACTAACCTGTTTGGTTAGTGCGGCCAACCCATTACATTCCTTCCCATTCCAAAACTTTTGGGATTGATGTTTGGGAATGCGTTTGGCAATCCCAATTCCATTCCCATCTTATCCCAAAATGTTGGAATTGATTCTTGAAATCATAAAAAAATGAGAAACAAACAAAAAAAAAAAATGGTTTTTTTTGTGGCCATCCATTCTCATCCCTAAAAAGGACACGCTTGGTATTTTGTTAATTGTTAGTGAGAACCCATGATCAATCCTTATCCTACTCATTCTCGAAATCGTTCATTGTTCTCCATCTTCTCTAGTCTTCGTTCATTGCCATCATCATGGTCGTCGTCTTACTCCTTGTCGTTGTTGTCCTTTTCTTCGCCATCATCTTCGCTATCCTTGTCGCCGTCCTCACCATCGCCTCTCGCCATCGTCATCAACTTTTCTTCGTTCATCTCCATCTCCATCGCCTTGTTCATCGCCATCATCGTCGTCTCTACCATCGTCATCATCTTCTCTAGCCATCGCCATCGTTGTAAGCTCTTTCTCTCTCGCGATTTCAATTTTGATTTCCCAAAATTAATTTGATTGCTAAAATAGATTTAGGGTTTAGGGTTCACAAAATCGATGGAGGGTTTAGGGTTCACAAAATCGTTTTTTTTTTTTTAATTTCTTGTTTTCCTCATTAATGCCTTCAAATCTTGTTTTCCTCATCAAATGTCTTCTTGTTTTGCTAGTCACGTTCAACATTTTCATAGTTAATTCTTCTATTTTATGGTGATTTCTGTTGTTTGTTGTTGTTGTTTTCCCTTTTTTTTTTTTTCCTGCTGATTTCGAGAGTTGATGAATTTTGTTTTGATGAATTATGGAAGATGATTGTATGGGTTTTTGTAGGTATGCCGGTGGAGATGACGACTGTGTGGGCTTTGGAGTTATGCCGGTTGTTACGACCCGGTTTCTCAGGGCCGAGACTACGGTTTCTCCTATAGAGAATTTCTACCCAAAAACCAACTCGTCAACTTCTCAATCTACAATATAAGTTAAGTTTTACAACAATGCACAATATTCTTGTTACCGACTTTACGTCGGAAATTAGTAAATAAATTAATCACTATTTTAAATACGACCAAAAACAACCAATCATCTATTTTATATTTAATCCACTCATTTTCAATAACACAGGGACCAATTTAAAAGTCTCAGGTTTATAATTTAAATTTCAATTTTCAATATTTTATTAACTCGGATTATCCTATCATAATTTTATAAAAACTGACTATTCAATGTATTACAACAATTGCGACAATCAAGATTATCAATTCTTCCGATTACAACAATAAATAATAATTACAATCTTTACAAAATAGAATTTTCAATATAAAATTATTCTCTCGTTTTCTCCCAGCCGTCCCTGCAACCAAACTGTGGGGTTGTGAGTTTACGCTTAGTAGAACTCCAATCTCTCTAATACGTGCATTTAATTAATATAACACATAAATCATGTAAGCATGCTGGTCACATAAATTTCGTCTCGTCCAAATTTAACACATAACCCACATAAGCATGCTCGTCACATAGATTCCACATCGTCCAAATCATATCATGTAAATTTTCCAACAATATATTAAATAATTTCATAATCACTCACGAGATAATTAAATACAATTAAATACATATATTAGTAGAGTTCGGAATTCTACATTTCCCAGATTTTTCGCCTGTCCGTGAGATGAGATTTTGATTTTCATTAGGGTGGTTTGTGTATTTTCCCTATTTTTTCCTTTTTCCCTTCTTCTTCATTTTTCTTTTTCTTTTCCTTTTTCTTCTTCTTTTTCCCGCTTCTTCATCCTGCTTTTGTTTTGTGCTCTTGCTGCAGCCTTACTGCTGCGGCGAAGCCACCCATCTCTGCACACTGATCCTCCTCCGCCTAGGCGAACGCAACACCGTCGAGGCGAACTCTTCACTACCTGCTCATCTGTTTTTTCCCGTTTGAACCTGTCGTCTCTCTCCCTCTCTCTCTTTATCTCTCTCTCCTTCGACGATCACCCTCTACACCAACGACCAACAAACCCATACCAAACCACCACCGTCGGACCAACCGAACAACGGCACAACACACACACACACAGCAGACAAACACATACATGCACTACTCTCTCTCGCCAACTTACCGCCGGCGAACTCCGGCAACACCCACACGACCAAACCGAGAAATACACCCACATACACACTATCATAGCACACACAACACACATACGCGACAGCACCAAACAGAAACAAAGAACACACACATACACCTGCACTGCATCGTCGACATACACACACACACACTCAGTCCATGATCACCCACACACCCACTGATCACACACATACACGCAGCACACACAATACACAGTAGGCACACACACAACCAGCATCTCTCTCTCCAACTTCTACTTACCGCCGGCTAAACTAACCGACGGCGACACACAATCACACACACCACCGGAGGAGCCACACATCCACTGGCCAATCAACATACACATACACACAATAACAGAGCACACCCACGCAAACACTATCGGCTTACCCAACTCCACCAAACTACCATACCCACGACCGGAGCACACCCACACAATCACTTGCACAAACAGAAAACAGGGAACACACACGCATGACGAACACATAAACCCACTGCCGGCGAACCCTACACGATCGATGACTTAACAGCCCATCGGGGGACCTCTCTCTCTCTTCATTTCTCTTGTCACTTCTCGATTCTTCTCCCTTCTCCCTGTTCCTCTCCGTATATCTATCTATATATACAATATATATATTGATATGTGTGTGTGTTCCACCATCTGTTTCCTTCACCGACTCTCTCTCTATATATATATAATATTTAATTTACACCAAGCCCCCCCTTTATTTTAGGTTAAGTATTAATTAAACCTAATCTCAATTTTAATGTTTTGAAAATTTATAATTTGACCGCTAAACTTTTAAATCAAATAATTAATAGCGTTATCCACCCCGTTATTTTTGAAATATTATAAAATGCAGCTAAAATTGTTTATATATAAAAATCGGGGTCTTATAACTCTCCCCCCCTAAAAGAAATTTTGTCCCAAAATTTTCGTCAAACAATAGGAATTAAAATTTCAGTCAAACCAATAATATTTCAGATTCGCACCTCATGGTTATGTTAGTCACACTTGATTCTAGAACAATTGTTTTCTATGTAAGGTCCCATAACCGAAAGTCATCCTTAATTCGTAACCGATAATTCCCGTTAAATCATTTCCACACATCGCAACAATTTCATTCGCAGTGGCTCACATTATATCCAATAACCAACAACCAGGGTGCACTTTGGTCGGTAACACCTAACACAGATAACCAACTGTCAAAGAATTTTATGTTTCTAACTGCTTCCGCTGCGCTACTTTGATAAAAATAACAATCAATAATAATATAAATACAATATATCCTTAAAATATCATGGTAGTCTCAGTGGATTGGGTCTATCTCATTCCAACAGTAATTTTTCTATAACCGACATTTATCCATTTCAATCAACATTTCCAATCAACCCATTTCACAACAATATTTTCATCCAACATTTAAACCAACAATGCTCGCAATCAACATCATAAGCAATAGATAGCCCAACTCCACGTGAACTGGCCCGTGAGACCAAAAATCATCAATCTCAATACTTACATCAAAATTTTCAACAATCTCGTAAACGTTTTATAAATATTACCACAATCCAACGTCAAATAATAATTTTTCACAATACGTCAAATCATATAAATATCCCTCAAAACACATAAATATCACCAAATCACATCAATACGTATCAAATTCGTCAAACGGATCATCTATAAGAATTCCCTTCATGCCTCCACATTTAATCAAGTTCCTGACAAGGCCAAGCGCCTCAAATACGTCTCAATCCACAAAAAAAAAAAAAAAAAAAACATCTCAAACATATAACCACATATAAATATGTATCGAAATACATATGTCCCAACTACAAAAATCCGATACGTCACAAAAATCAACAATCACTGTATATAAAATATTATATCAATAAACTTTCTAAAATACTCATCGACTCTAGGATAATTTAGATTATCCTTTCCCCATGAAATCCCAATGACCCGATATTCTGACTCCGCCTAGTGTTAGTAGTGGACCAATACATACAACTGAGTTATTTTTAATCGGTGTACTGTCTTCGTAATATAAAAATATTTTATGAATCAAGTTTTTATCAAAATCCCCTTTCCAATAAAATGTAGCCACACCGGTTGTATCCAAATCTCAACAAAATATCACCACCTCACTATCAACATCAAAATCTCAATCAAATATTTTCAACACAGAATCTCAATATAGATCTCAACAAAATATAACCACCTCACTGTCAATATCAACATCCCAACCAAACATTTTCAACATAACACCGGTTTTTCAAATCGACAAATTAACTCACATATATATCATAAAATAACATACTTTCCTGCTAGCCGTATGATCATTTACCTCACGATCGAGAGTTACGACGGTACTGCAACCTGTACAACTGCACCAACTATAATGACTAGCAATCGTAACTCGTACAACTAGTGCCACCTATAACGACTACCAGTGCCAGGGCCCTTATATTTCCCCAAGGGTAGGGGCAGCCACCTACAAGATTTGCACTCCTGATGGGTCCACCAACGCTCTGCCGGACTAATCCTCCGGACAGATAATCAACGCTATGCAGGACTGTGCCTAGCTGATAAACAACGCTCTGCAAGACGATGCCTAGCAGATAAACAACGCTTTGCAGGACCATGCCTAACAGATAATCCACATCTCGCAGGTCATATCGGCCTAACGAGAAGAAAACTATGACATAGTATAAAACCATTTTCCATATTTAAAACTCACTTGATCCACATAAGTCATAAAATCGTCCAATTTTAATAAACACATTTTTCCACCGTTTATATGAAAAATATGATTTTGTAAATTTACATAGAAGACAGTGTACATGCTGCCTTCATAATATAAAAGAATCTATGGATCAAGTTTTTTTTTTTTTTTCAAACACCATTTTTTAAAAGATACTATCATATATCGCATTCCACGTTGGAAAACAATTTTTCACTGCCACCATTGTAATAAATAATATATTTAAAACACCAAATCCAATTAATTTAAATCAACTCATTCCAAACATTTTAAATCTATCAATCTAAATATTTACGTCATATAATAAAATACCGCACACCATTAGTCATAGGATCATTTAACCGCATGATCAGCATTTACGACAGTACCGTGACCTGCACAACTGTGTTATTTAATGTGATCAACAGCGTCAGGGCTATTTATTTTCCTCAATGGTAAGGGTACACCCATGGGATTTGCAGTCCAGACGGGCCAACGCTCTGCTCGCCTAGCAGATAATCAACGCTCTGTATGGTTATGCCCGACAGATAAACAACGCTCTGCCGTAGCAAATAATCAACGCTCTGGTGAAGCTGATAATCAACGCTTTGCTGAAATAAATAATTAACACTCTACCGAAGCAGATAATCAACGCTCTGTACAGATAATACTACGGCATTGCAGGATAATAAAATCATTTTTTTCACCTTTTAAAATTTTACTTGATCCATAACTCATCGTAAAACAGTCCATTTCATCAACCCCTTTTTTTCTCATAATTTAATATGAAAATATTGTTTCACAAATTATATAGAAGACAATATACACTTTTAATTTAATAACTCCTATTTAGCGACAATTTTCAACGGTCCACGACTAACACGACACTCACCTAGGCTTATTTAACTCATTATAGATAAGTTACGTTAATCCACCGCCATCTAAGATGTTAATATGTTCAACTATTAATCCACCGTCATCTCAAATGTTAATATATTCAAATTTGAAACGATAGGGACCAAAATGAAATAATGGTAATAACATATTCGTGCAAAGTGCCCAATCTCCCAAAAACATAACAGAGACGTCAACATCTATATATATACTATTTACCCCCATAATATTATTCACCTTTAGTTCTACGTATATATGTGTGAATAATTGGTGTACATATGAAAATATTGATGCACATACATCGCCACTTGATAATATCACGTAATTCCGCATGGAAACAAATACGACCCATAGATCACATATCAAGAATCCATAAAGAACACATAAGTCACGTATTATATTTACTTCGTACATACACACATAAAACACATTCCACTTTTATTTCGCAATTTCCACTAACGTTAACAATTTATTATGATTGATGGGTGTCCTAACCCCGGTTCAAAGTGCTCGCCAATCTAAGTTCTAAGTCTGCAAAACCTATAACCTAAGCTCTGATACCACCTGTTACGACCTGGTTTCCCAGGGTCGAGACTACGATTTCTCCCATAGAGAATTTCTACCCAAAAACCAACTCGTCAACTTCCCAATCTACAATATGCGTTAAGTTTTACAACAATGCGCAATATTCTTGTTACCGACTTTACGTCGGAAATTATTAAATAAATTAATCACTATTTTTAAATACGACCAAAAACAACCAATCATCTATTTTATATTTAATCCACTCATTTTCTACAACACGACGACCAATTTAAAAGTCTCATGTTTATAATTTAAATCCCAATTTTCAATATTTTATTAACTCGGGTTATCCTATCATAATTTTATGAAAACCGATTATTCAATATATTACAACAATTGCGACAATCAAGATTATCAATTCTTTCGATTACAATAATAAATAATAATTACAATCTTTACAAAATAGAATTTTCAATATAAAATTCTTTTCTCATTTTCTCGCAGCCGTCCCTGTAACCAAACTGTGGGGTTGTGAGTTTACACTCAGTAAAACTTCAACCTCTCTAATACGTGTATTTAATTAGTATAACACATAAATCACGCAAGCATGTTGGTCACATAAATTCCGCCTTGTCCAAATTTAACACATAACCCACATAAGCATGCTCGTCACATAGATTCCACATCGTCCAAATTATATCATGTAATTCTACATGTTAATTTCCCAAAAATATATTAAATAATTTCATAATCACCCACAAGACAATTAAATACAATTAAATAGATATGTTAGTAGAGTTCGAAATTCTACCTTTTCTGGATTTTTCACCTGTCTGCAAGATGAGATTTTGATTTTCATTGGGGTAGTTTGTGTATTTTCTCTCATTTTTCCTTTTTTCCCTTCTTTTTCCTTTTTTTTTTTTTTTTTCCCCTTTTTCTTCTTCTTTTTCCCGCTTCTTCGGCGAAGTCCCCACCGCCGCAGTGAAGCCACCCATCTCTGCACACTTATCCTCCTCCGCTTAGGCGAACTCCCCACCGCCTGTTCCTCTGTTTTTCCCGGTTTGAACCTATCGTCTCTCTCCCTTTCTCTTTCTCTCTCTCTCTCCTCCGACGATCACCCTCTACACCAACCACCAACAAACCCACACCAAACCACCACTGTCGGACCAACCGAACGACAGCACAACACACACACACAGAGCAGACACATACACACATGCACTGCTCTCTCTCTAACTTACCGCTGACGAACTCCGGCGATACCCACACGACCAAACCGAGAAATACACCCACATACATACTATCACAGCACACATAACACACACACGCGACAGCACCAAACAGAAATAGAGAACACACACATACGCCTGCACTGCACCGTCGACACACACACACACTCAGTCCATAATCACCCACACACACACTAATCACACATATACACGCAGCACACACAACATACAACCAGCATCTCTCTCTCTAACTTCCACTTACCGCAGGCAAAAATAACCGACGGTGATACACAATTACACACACCACCGAAAGAGCCACACATCCACTGGCCAATCAACACACACAAAACACATATACACACAATAACAGAGCACACCCACACAGTCACTTACACAAACAGAAAACAGGGAACACACACGCACGACGAACACATAAACCCACCGTCGGCGAACCCTACACGATCGACGACAAAACAGCCCACCGGGGGGACCTCTCTCTCTCTTCCTTTCTCTCATCGCTTCTCGATTCTTCTCAATTCTCTCTGTTCCCCTCCGTATATATATATATATATATATATATATATATATATTGATATGTGTGTGTGATCAAATGGCCTGCCAAGTGGCCGTTTTTCCACCCTCCGTTTCCTTTACTGACTCTCTCTATATTTATATAATATTTAATTTACACCAAACTCCTCTTTATTTTAGGTTAAGTATTAATTAAACCCAATCTCAATTTTAATGTTTTGAAAATTTATAATTTGACCCCTAAACTTTTAAATCACATAATTAATAGCGCTATCCACCCCGTTATTTTTTAAATATTATAAAATACAACTAAAATTGTTTGTATATAAAAATCGGGATCTTACACCGGTGGAGATGGATTTTGTTTTGAAGATAATTGTGTGGGAATTGATGAATTTTGTTATGATGAATTCAAATTTTCATAGATCCTTACAGGAAATTGATGAAATTTTTTTGAAGATGATTGTGTGAAATTGATGAATTTTGTGGAAACAAAATTTTTTCGTTGTCAAGTGCGATTTTGTTCTTAAAAGAAACAAAATTCTATCATTACCAAATGTGATTCTCTTTCCAAAAAGAAATAATATTCTCATCTCATTCCATCCCAATTGAAATGTGAAAAGTGAGAACACTAACCAAACGTCAGCACGGCTCATCTATTTTTTCAAATATTTATCTTTTGTGAAGGTTTGGTTATGTCAATAAAATGAACCCCTTTTGTAGATCAAATTTTAAAAAAAAAAATGTTGGGTTATTCTAAATTTTAAATATAATCCTTTCCAAAAATAAATATGTTTTTATGTAATTGTTATTTTATCCTTTAATTTATTAACCCAAATATCTCTTTTTTAACTTTTTATTTTTTACACTCCCTTAGCTCTTTCTTCTTCCTCACTTTTTTTCTTCTCTGACAAGCAGACATCGCCGTGGTCGCTGGCAATGGATTTTTTCTCTCTATGGTCACCCCCTTTCTCTCCTTTCCCCAGCCTCTCCTCCTCCTCTTCTTCTCTCATTTTTTCCTCTCTCTCATTTTCATATCCCTCTTTACACACGCGCACACGCACACATATATACACACATAAAGATCGAATCCCCAAATCCGAGTGTTGGACATGCGGATCCAAGCATATATATATATATACCGAGAGAGAGACGGGGACAGATAGGAGAGGAAGGGGTTGACCAAAGATTTTTGTATTTATATTGTTGTATTGTATATTTTTGTTTTGATTTTAGCATTACAATTTTATTTTTTTTGAATTTATATTTTTTTTTGGGGGGGGGAAATTATCATTGTTTTTTTAATTAAGTCTCATTTATCATTTTATTCCTCTGTTTTTTTCTTTATTTATAGTTATTTGGTTAGTATTAATTAATTTTTATTTTTTTAATCAATATCAAATAATTATTAAATTTTTATTTTTAATATCAAGTAGGACTAAAAAATAAGTTGAAAAAGAACAAAAAAAATAAATTACTTTAAAAAACAAAAGAGTAAAACAGAGCAAGAATAAACATAAATAAAAAATAGAAACAAATATATAACTGAAAAACGAACAAAGACAATAGAAAACGAAAACAAAAATTAAAACAAACAAATAAAACTGAAATAAAAAGTTAAATGAGAGAAAGGAAAACGAAAACAAGTTCGAAAATAAAAATAGAAAATCAAAATCAAAAGACAAACAAAAAACTGAAAATGGAAAAGAAAAATTAAAATAGAAAAATAAAAAATAAAAGAACAAGGGGGGCGGATGGTGAGAATTATGAATGTACAGTGTACACCCTTTTTTCTAGCACAACACACCCTCAAATTATTTAATCTAATTACTATTTTAATCTTTAAATTATGAAAATATATATCCTTTAATTTATTTTATTTTTTTGTTTTTACTAGTTTCTCCTTCCTCTTTCTTCCTCCCTTCGCCGCCTACTCGGGTAATTACCACGGATCCTCTCTCTCTCCACACTATCAGATCTGTACATATCTAGCACGGTGGGGGGTGTGCATAATCGTGCTGGATCTATGCAAATCCATCGGGTGGGGAGACTTGGGGGGTGATGTCAGGGGCATGGGATTAGTGTATTTAAAAAATAATGGGTAAAAAAAAAAAGTAAAGCTATTTCAAAAAAATAAAAAATAAATTTATAATAATTTTGATTCTT
Organism: Eucommia ulmoides; assembly: GCA_016647705.1. Taxonomy (NCBI): domain Eukaryota; kingdom Viridiplantae; phylum Streptophyta; class Magnoliopsida; order Garryales; family Eucommiaceae; genus Eucommia; species Eucommia ulmoides. Next base: position 28,822,156 of record CM028332.1, on the reverse strand, counting down.
TAAAAAGAATATACATTTATAAAAAAGAGGTGTACGAATAGAATTACTCAAAAAACTAGCATTCCTTCTTGACATTGAAGGTCAATGCAATTTTTAAAAAGATAAGGGTCTATCTTTCGCTGGAAAGAAACTCAGGGGTCCAGGTGTAATTACCCTTTATAAAAAGATGGATTTTTTTTAAAGATTTTTTTTATAGGTTTATTTGAATTGTTCTAGAGATATTTTAATTGGAGGAAAAGAAGAAGATGGTGGGTCCAAGGGATTTACGATTCGTCATGCTGATGAGGCACCAACACCACCATTTCCAAAGATTATCAGTACTACTACATTGATTTGCAGTTGAAATAAAATCCAAGGTTTTTCCAAACCAATGCCTTGATTTGCGGCACCATTCTTATAATATGACAAAACGAACAAAACTACGCGTTAACCAGGTTCAAAATATGAATTATTACCAACAATGCCTTTTTTTCTTTAAACTTTTTTTTTTATTTAAAAAAAAAATTGATTATTTTCTCTTCTCAATTCAAGTTATATTCATTTTTTTCCCCTTTTTTTTATAAAAATAAATCATTAGGGTTCATTTAGATGTAGGGGAAGGAGGGGATGTTATTTGCTCTTTTTTATTTTGCCAATAATTCTCTTAATAATATTATTTGATTGAGAAAAAAAAAATCTCGCCCAAAAATTCTCTGAAGGGGTACAGAATGAGTCTATCAAAGAGAGTGAACCTGTCAAAAGGATAACATATTTTACAACAGGCAATCAACCCTAAATTTTTGAAGAGAAAAGTCTGGGCCAAAAAAATAAGTCCATCAAGAGAAAATTTATCACTGTTAGACAACTAACTAGGCCTGAGATATTCAAGACCCAATGACATCAATCACTTCACCCACGACGTTCATCAAAGACCAGTTAAGACCACAAATTTACTTGGTCAGTTGGAAGTTCATCGTGTAGTTGTTCCTCCCCTAAAAGGGGAAGATTCGAGGTATAATTTAGATATAAATAGATACTTTTCAATGACACAATTTGATTACTATCTTTTACATCCGAATAACATATTAACTCATTCCCTCGCAGAAGGATCTTTGATAGATACCACATTGGTGTCCCTTAGTTTTTTGTTTGTTACATATCTCTCGACTTAATTTGTGTTTTAGGAAATAGAGAAATTTTTTAGCTACTTCACTATTCTTCTTAATGTTGTTTTCTTGCATATATACACTAGCGTTTTGTGATTTTTTTTTTTTTTTTTCTAGCTTTCATTTTAAAAAAGGATTAAAAAAAGAAATCCTGATTTTTAAAATGATTTTTTTAATACTTTCCTATATTTTTTTCAAGATATTTTTGAAGTTGTTGTCGACAAGGATTTTCTCTTCTTCCTATAAATAGAAAAATGAGAAAAATGTGAAGTGATCCAGGTGGTGTATGTTAATATAAGTGAGCGATAAAGACAGTATATAATAAAAATATAATGATATATTTTAAAAAAAAAATGAAGACGTAACTATGCAAGTGACATGGATTTGTCTTATTTTTTCGTCTATAAATGAGAGAGAGAGAGAGAGAGTAGTTGCATAAGGATACTTCCGATTTCTACCATTACTGCTCTCAAGAAGGGCAGAATTCCTTTTTTTTTCTTTGGCAAAAGTACAATTTAGACCCTCTAACTATTGAAGCATTTCTAAATAGCCCCTCTAAGTTTCGGCATTTCATTTCAAACCCTCTACGTATCGAAACGGCTTTAATTGGTCCCTCCGTTAGAGATTCTGTTAAAACTAATAGAATCTCAGGGGCAAAAAGGTCTTTTCACGTTTTTTAAAATTTTTTAATATAATATATTTGTTTGTTGTTTTTTTTTTATTTCTCTCTCTTCCTCCCCTCTCTCTCTCTCTCTCTCTCTCTCTCTCTCCCTTCCTCATTCTCTCTCCCTCATTCCCTCTCCCCACCACCTCCTTCTCGAGTGTAAGACGGGGGAATACGTGACTTCGAGTCAACGAAGAAGTCCCCCTCAACGTCTTAACGACCCTATGTCACGTGAGTCTTGCCCCAACGTCATAGATTGTCCACAATTCTAACCCCGACCGGGTTATTGGATCGTGGCGTTTATTTAATCTAATCCGAATTCGGGATTTGTCAAACCCCGTATTCTCTATTTATCATTCTAAGCATAATAAGCAAATAATATGATAAGCACACTCAAACATTGAAGAACAATCATCAAAGGAACACAACTCAACCAAAACTACGTTTTTATAAACGATATTAATCTCATACATAATCCACGTTTAACCTATGGCCATAGCCATTTATACAATTGAAACAAAGCTAAACATGCTTAAACAAACATAGAAGATAAGAAATAAAAGAAAAAACGGATGAACTTAGCCGATATCCGAAGATTAGCCGCTAAAATCGTCCACCGATCGATTCTCCTTCTCCGCGTGGTAATCTTCTTATTCGGATTTATTTGAGCACTCCCCATACTCTCTCTATATTCTATACTAAGACCTAAGGGCTGTAATGGCCGGAGAGAGATCAAGGAGAGGGGAGGAGAGAGGTTTAAATAGGCAAAATATCTAAATAAATATCTTAAGACTGTGCAGAGCTGACCATCGCGGCGGTGGAGTATGTCGGTTTAAGGTTCGCCTAGGCGATGGAGAAAGTGCTGGAATAAGGACCATCCTAATGTTTCACCACCTCGGCGGTGGATTTCACTGTCGCGGCACTGGGTATTCAGCAAGAATGGGGTCTCTCTGCATTTTCACCACCGTGGTGGAGGTCCGGACGCTGCTGCGGTGGGCTTCTTTCACAATATTATCTCCTTGCTCATTTTTTCACCGTTCTCCAACCGTTCTCGATACGATTTAATCATTTGTGCTCCGATTTTATACATTTTCACCCCCACACACTTGTTTTAATACAAAAAGAATAAAAACATATTAAAACTTAACAAAAACATATTAAACGTACTTGAAAACTAACAAATTTGATTTGGAAATATATAGGTAATTTACACCTATCAAATACCCTCAAACTCAGAATTTTGCTAGTCATCGAGCAAAATACCCATACAATACGAGAAAATATAAAAACTAACTATGAAATTGAACACTAAAAACGAAAAACACTAAAAACAAAAATGTGTAAGTTTTGATTATCATCTACCGGTCGAAAGATTTTTTTCTCATCGGCCCCCAATCCTATCAAGTTCAAATATAAATCACATCATGTGGTGTTTTAGAATTTTAACGTTCAAAAATAGTAAGCGTCATTCTAGATCATGTTTAAGTGTGTGTGTGTGATTAAACTCAAATATACAACTATCCATTGATTAGATGGGATTACCCCTCAATATAGTTCATGACTAAAACATTTTAGGTATAGGGAATCCATACGCCTGACCCGGGATCTATTCTCCACTAATGTAGGCTCGGAGCTTCAAAAAGATTAATAGGGCTTGGCTCGGCTTTGGAATAATGGCCCGGCTTTGGAATAATGGCCATGGGTATATCAGAAATACAAAACAGGTTAATCGTCGTTAACGTGACGATACCCGAGGCACATACTTGGCTCTTTCTCACTCTCGAAACCCCATAGATATAATTGAAACAACCCCGAACATATTTTAAGAACGACGTACTCACTTGTAAAAAAAAAACGGAAATAAAAACCGTATTTACATTTGATTTTTTTTCTAACAAAACACACCCCAAAACTTATTTGATTTGTATAATTTGAGGGGTATGTGAAATATGAATGAAAAATGACAAGTGAGTACTCGAATACCGAACCAATTAATAGCTCACCCAAAACCCAACCGCTCACATTGAGTAGCATTTGCAACTGTTAGCTTGATTCACTCAAATTTGTGCCTTCGGTTAAGTGATAAAGGTTTGGAAAAAGTTCAATCAGCTATGATATTAGTTTAAGTGTTCAGAATTGAAATGGCTAATAGGCTTCGACAAGATAACGAGGGATAATGATATATCAGGGTAAGCTTAAAAGGCTCAAGCGAGAAAATGAATGCCTAAATCATGTCTTCCGAACTACCTCGCCTAGGATTTCTGCTCGAATTTCCCCCAAATCAGGTTCTAGAATCCCTATTGTTATGAAATTGAGTAAAGGATAATCGGTTTCAAATCAATTAGATAGTGTTATATTGAGTTTACGTGCTCGTACATTTAGGACCTACAATAACTTTTACTAAGACGATACATTAAGCACACAGAACACATATGAATGAGCTTTACGCTCAACCTCAATAAACAATCAGGGGACAGAATCATCATCGGGTAAAGGCCCAGATGACGTCAAAACTCAGCACAAAACAACAACTGAACTAAACAATCTAATCCGAAACAAGCATGCACACAATAAAAAAAGTAAAACTTAACTAAAAACATAAACACATACTAAACATACTAACACATCACCACCAACTTAACACAGGCATTGCCCAAAATGACCCGTCAGCGATCCCAATGACAGTATATAGCATGATATTGAAGACGGGGGTTTAGAACACGGACCTGAGAGGGGACGGAGATGGATTTAAATTATTCTTGCCTTGGGTTGCCTCCCAAGAAGCACGTGGTTTAATGTCCTCGGCCCGACACATGTCCTCAAGATTGGCGAGATGTTGCAATGAAAGGAACGCAAGAGTACTTGTCGATCTAACATCTTCAAGCATCCTGCAGGAAAACAAAAACAAAACTACAAACAAAAATTATATACAAAAGAAATGCCTAGATTAAAATCGAGTTATTTACTCACAATATCGATAATAACACTCATTTGCTAATCCCCGGCAACGGCGTCAAAAACTTGGTGACCGCTAGTTTAAGCGCTACCACTTTCACCGCAAATGTACAGATCAAGTTTTAGTATAATGGACCTTTCGGTCGAGTATCGTATCCACAGGAATTGGTTGAGATTTCTATCGAGTATCGTGATTATCATAACCCGACTTTATCTAGGCAACAAAAATGGAATATAAAATTAAATACTAATACTCAAAAACTAATTTAACTGTACTAATTACTAATACGAGATAGTTATGGGATGGATTATCTAGGGATTAACTTTATTTACTTAAACGCGTTTTATTTCATTTAGTCTACAATAATGGTGTTTGACCTATTCGACAATCTTGGTATCTAAAACTCCTCTGCCACCTCTCTCGAGTGTAAGACGGGGGAATATGAAACTTCGTGTCAACAAAGAAGTCCCTCTCAATGTCTTAATGACCCTAGGTTGCGTGAGTCTTGCCTCAACGTCATTGATTGCACACAAAACCTCAGTTCGTAAACTCCCTCGCGCACATCTCCCGAGTGTAAGACGAGGGATATAACGCGACTTCGTGTCAACGAAGAAGTCCCCCTCAACGTCTTAACAACCCTAGGTCACGTGAGTCTCACCCCAATGTCATTGATTTTATGCATTGTGTTTACCCTATCGACAATCTCAGTTCTAAAACTCCCCTGCCACCTCTCCCGAGTGTAAGACGGGGGAATACGTGACTTCAAGTCAACGAAGAAGTCCCCCTCAACGTCTTAATGACCCTAGATCACGTGAGTCTTACCCCAACGTCATAGATTATCCACAATCCTAACCCCGACCGGGTTATTGCATCGTGGCATTTGTTTATTCTAATCTGAATCCGGGATTTCTCAAACCCTGTATTCTCCCACTTATTATTCTAAGCATAATAAACAAACAATATGATAAACACACCCAAACATTGAAGAACAATCATCAAAGAAACACAACTCAACCAAAACTACGTTTTTATAAACGATATTAATCCCATACATAATCCATGTTTAACCTATGGTCATAGACGTTTATACAATTGAAACAAAGCTAAACATGCTCAAACAAACATAGAAGATAAGAAATAAAATGAAAAACAGATGAACTTAGCCGATATCCGAAGATTAGCTGCTAAAACCGTCCACCGATCGATTCTCCTTCTCCGCGTGGTAATATTCTCCTTCAGATTTGTTTGAGCACTCCCCATACTCTCTCTATATTCTATACTAAGCCCTAAGGGCTGTAATGGCCAGAGAGAGATCAAGAAGAGGGGAGGAGAGAAGTTTAAATAGGCAAAATATCTAAATAAATATCTTTAAGACTGTGCAGAGCTAACCGCCGTAGCAGTGGAGTATATTGGTTTAAGGTTCGCCTAGGCGGTGGAGAAAGAGCTGGAATAAGGACCATCCTGATGTTTCACTGCCGCAACAGTGGATTCCACCGCCGTGGCGCTGGGTATTCTACAAGAATGGGGTCTCTCTGCATCTTTACCGCCGCGACAGAGGTCTAGACGCCACGGCGGTGGGATTCTTTCACAATATTGCCTCCTTGCTCATTTTTCCACTATTCTCCGACCGTTCTTGATACGATTTGATTGTTTATGCTCCAATTTCATAGTTTTTCACCCCACACACCTATTTTCATACAAAAAGAATAAAAACATATTAAAACTTAACAAAAACGTATTAAACGTACTTGAAAACTAACAAATTTGGTTTGGAAATATATAGGTAATTTACACCTATCAATTGGAATGGAGAGGACTATGATCAATCCATTTAGCCAGAGATGGGCAGAGGTGGAGTGATCTAGGATGGGAATTGAGCAACGAGATAACCTAGGAGTCTTCCGGTCCGTGGAGAGTCTTCTGGCTAAGAAGGGATGAGTCTAAGCTGGAATGAGCTCAAATACCTTTTGGGGCGAGAAGAAGTGATTCCGAGTTGGGACGGGGCAACACTTTTACACCTGTACAAAGTATTTGCCGGGATGGACCTTGCGTATCCCCTCCGGCATAAGAATCAACATTCAAGGGGAAGATTTATTAAAGTTCTACTGAGAAGAGTAAGCAATTTTTATGTACCTTTGGGCATTGGTATGCCCCCCTATATATAGGAATGAAGTGGATTAGTTTAAGGGCTTAAGTAAGGATTAATGTCCCATCAATGTCCCATCTCAACATGTGGCTAATGAGAGTGAGACATAAGAGGATCTTTATGTCGATCATGGGCTTTTTAGCACTGTTGCTGAGGCCCATGGTAGAAGATATTTGTAGTTGGAGAAGTCACCCAACCCATGATCCAAGAAGAACACTTTCCTATTGTACCCGAGATGAGAAATTTGATCTCTGGCCTTCCCAGATAGCCAGAGACGGGAAGGGGGAGTTATGTGGAGCTTCCTACCTAGCTCTTCTCGGATAGCCGAAGACGAAAATGGGGGTTTTGATGAGGAACTTGTGGAGTTGATTTTCAAGATGGGCAGTGCCGCTGTGGATAATGCCAAGATGAGAAAGGATCCCCCATCCTGGCGGCGGCTCGCCTACCCTTCCTGGAGAGTGCTGCTAGTTTTCTTTGGAATGACTGACATGGGTTAAGGTGTGCCCCTACCCGGAACAATCTTCACACTTAATTCCTGGTAGGAGTTGACCTTAGTGAAGAGTTGTGGACACGTGGTGGTCTTCAATTGGTTGCATTGAGTGACCATTTTCACACTCATCATAACCAATTTTAATTAATCATTTCGTTTAGTTTTTCCATCCAAACTAACTGAAAGTGCACATCATATTTTTAAGGGTTTTCGATTTTCTTATATTTTTTTCTTCTTTTTCTTTTTCTTTTTTATTTCTCTTCCTTAACCAAAGCTCTCACTAAGTCACTTGATCTCTCTCTCTACACTCTTTCTCTCCTCCTTCCTCCCTTACCGCCATAGCCCCCAATTCAGAGATGTTCCAGAAATTTGCACATCGCTTTCAAGGCTAAAACCTGCAAGTTTTTCTCCGAAGATAAAGACTTCGCCTCCGCCACAACCACCCCCGCTACCTTCTAGACTTCGCCGAGGAGTTTATTACCGATCAAAAAGTCATATTCAACAAACTCAAGATATTGCGATTGGCATTGCAAGATCATAGAAATTGTCAAATAGTACTGGTGTTGAACAAATAAGAAGAAAAAATACAATTTCTTTTGAGATAAAAAGACAACGAAATACCGAAAGCCATCAATAGAACGATAGAGCTTGAGAATTTCTTAAAAAAATGACGATGGAGAATCAAACATGGTAGAGCTTGAAGCAACGTTTGACGAAGATTGGGACCTCCCAATGAACACAACCGCCAAACAATTCGTCGATTTGAGGTGTTAAAAGAATGAGGGTAGGCGATGAAGAAATTTCTGGCAAATCTGAACAAAGGCAGCCAGAGAACGTTTGAACCGAAATTGATTTGAGTATGGAGCCAATAAGGCCTGTACTGAAGAAGATGGAGTTGCATAAAAATGAAATTATGGAGCAAATAAGGCTTGTACTCATCCGCCATGTTCATCTCTATGCTTCAATCATCAGTATTATCTCACTCCAGATTGTATCCTGTTAGCTCGTCTTCTTGTAACTCGAAGCTCGTCTTCTTGAAACTCGAAGCGCCTTGCAAATCGATTTAGATTCAATGTTTGTATTGCTACTGTTCTCGAATTCAGCAATGGTGCACTCGCCGTGGTGAGTGATGAGAAAAAGGAAAACACAAGATATGGCGGGAGGAAATAATAGTAGTGGCTGGCGTGAGGAAGAGCACAGAGAAGAGGAAAGAAAAAAGCTTTGTGAGGTAAAAAACAAAGGCAAAAAAGAAGAAAAGAAGAAAAAAAGAAAAAAAATATTAAAAGACCATTATACCTCTTAAAATAGAATGTGCAATGCAAATGATGTATTTTTCTGTCAATTTAAATGAAAAATTTAACATAAATTTTCATTTTGATGTGATGTGTCATTTTTTTGGTTATAAAATAAAATTAACAATTAATCTAATTGAATTTTAGGATTTTAATTTAACCGCAAACATTAATTTTTAATTTCAAACTAAAGCGTAAAAATTAAAATTTTAAATTTTAATTGAACAACTAAAGGGTATAAATTTTTATTTCAAACTAAAACGCAAAAATTAAAATTTTTTATTTTAATTTTACTGTTAAATCTAAATTTTTTTGAATTGTCAAAGGGTAATTTTTTGTTTCAAACTAAAATGCAAAAATTAAAATGTTTTATTTTAATTTTACTACCAAATCTAAAATTTTGGTTCAAACTAAAGCACAAAAATTGAAATTTTAGATTTTAATTTTACTGCCAAATCTAAAATTTTGGTTTCAAAATAAAGCACCAAAATTAAAATTTTAGATTTCAAATTAACCACCAAATTTCAATCTTGAAATTTTAGTTTGTCCGCCCAAACTATCTATAAATTCAGTCATTTCCTCTCTCATTTTCACACATCCCTACTAGTACAAATCTATACACTCATTTCCTCTCTCATTTTCACACATTCTCTACCAATATCATTTTATGTCTAACTTTCCCAACTTTTCTAACATATTAGATGTGAGACCCCGATTTTTTTTTAAAATACAAATAATTTTTGTTGCATTTTTATAATATTTCGAAAATAGCGGAGCGGGTTTCAAAAATTAAGATGTAATTTAAAAGTTAGGGGACCAAATTGCAAATGTTTAGAACATTAAAATAAAACTTGATGCTTAATTAAAATAAAGGGGGCTTAAGTGCAATTTTACATTTTATATGTTTAGAGAGAGAAACGGTGGCAAACGGTGGTGAGGAGAAAGGTCAGGTGGCTGGCTTCTAGGACATGCATACACACACACACACACACACACACACATATATATATATATATACACGCAGAAATATAGAGAAAAACGGGAGAAGAATCGAGAAGGGAAGAGAGAGAGGGGTTCGCCGGTGTAGGTTCCAGTTGTCCGTTGTCGGTGTCGCCGCCGGTGAGGGAGTGTGCAGACGGAGTGGGTATGTGTGAGCGTGGGTGTGTGTTTTGTTCGTTGGTCAGTGTATCGTCGGTAGTGTGCTCGTCGTCGACAGTGGCCGTGTGTGTGTGTGTGTGAGTATGTCGGCTGAACCAAAACCAGAAAAAAAAATAAAAAATAAAATAAAAACAGAGAAAAGAAAAGAGAGGGGAGAAAGTTCGGCAGTCGGTAAGGAGCGGTCGGTGAGTGAGGTCGTTCGGCAGTGGGTGTCCCTTCGGTCAGTGTTGTTCCGTCGTCACCGGCGTATGTGGGTTGTCGATCGTCGGCGACGTTGTGTGTGTTGTGTCGACGAGAACTTAGCAAAACAGAAACGATCGTGTGCTGTCTGCGTATAATCAGGTGCAGCGTTGCCGGCATGGGTGTGATCGGAGCAAATGATCAGCAGCAGCGAGATCCGGTCAGTGGTGTGTGTATATTGTTCAACAAACGTGGGTATGTGTGGGTGACCGTCGGTTTGGCCGGTGAGTGTGAGTGTGTGTGTGGGCGTGGGAGGACAGGAAAGGGTCTTCGGCGGTCGGTGAAGGAGGAGTGAGAGAGGGGGGTCGGCGGCAGACGTGGTCGGAAGAAGGAAGAAGAATAGAAAAAAAAAAAAAAAGGGGGAAAATTGCAGAAACCACCCCAAGAAAATCCAAAACTTATTTCGTGGTCACCAAACGTTTCGAAAACAGGTGAAACTTCAATCGATTGTTAATTCTCGTTAAATTAAATTTTAGTTAGTATTACAATTCCTAAAATCATAATAATTTTGTGACGATTAATTAATTTTAAGTACGTGGTACATAAAAAACTAGTAACGATTCGGGATATAGGGTCTGCATTGCATGATTAGGATGTTAGGTTCGCAGGCACTGGCGTCCAGATAGAGTGCGGTCAGTGTCAGTTTTGCAAAACGGATATCGAGGTGAGTGTACTGTCTTCTTGCCAAACTATTTTTCTATGAATATATATGATGAAATATGTGATTATTTAAACTGTATGAATAAATGATATGGATCAAGCAGGATTTGAATGAGTTGGTAAATTGGATTTCGATAGTTTTCAAAAAGAAAGTTGAAAATGAATTTCTGCTGGATTTGGTGGAATTAGACTGTGTTTTTAAAAAGAGAATAGGAAACATCTATTTTTCTAAAAATGCCTAGTTTCCTAAAAATAAAGGGGGGAAAAGTAGTTTTAATAAAATCGGACGTTTTCTTTAAAAGAAAGTGTGAAATATGATTTTTGGATTTAAAAGTTGGTTTTGAAGAAAAGAGGTAGACGTGGTGATTAGACGATATTTATTGAGTTGTGATTCGATGACGCTGTATTTGATTTTGATGATGCCATGGTTGTTCTCCCCGAAAGGGGGGTGGTTTCTCCCCGTAAGGGGTGTGGATTATATTTCTCCCCAAAAGGGGTGTGGATATTTCATAGGAAGGCATTCCTACAGATGTTACGGTACCGTTGCAACTCTCGATCGTGAGGTTAAAACGATCACTATGGCTAACCAGTGTATGTGTTGTGATGGAGTGGGGGTGTTTGAGATGTGTGTTTGAGGTGTGTGTCTGAGATGTGGTATTTTACTTATATTGGATGATTTATTATTTATTATGGTGATCGGTATGATTTTATACTAGATGGAATTTATCTATATCGCTTAATTTTCACTGCTTATATACTCATGCTTGATTCATTATTTAATTATGAAAATATTTAGAAAATGTCATTGTTTTAAAAAATATTTTACTAAGAAGGCAGTACACTCGCAGGTACAACAGCTAGGAGTCAGTCCCCTACTGGCACTAGGTAGAGCTATGTGATGGAGTCACATAGGCGCTCGATAGAAGATGTCAAAGGCGAACCTATAAAAGGTTCATGGATAAATACTTTCAGTTCATAAATAACGGCACGGGCGTGTCCCCCATAATAGATGTTTGTATTATTAAGTGTATGTATAGTTTATTTCATTAGTTTATTTGGGATTTTGGTGATGTAATGTTGTAGTCACGCCAGCCTCGGGATGACAGGTGTCCGGGACGGGTTGTGACAATTTTGGTATCAGAGCCTAGGTTATAGGTTCTGTAGACTTGTCAGTTGATGTGTCAGTAGAGGACCATGAGATAGGGAGACGTGCCCGTAGTCTAGTCAGTAGGGGACATGAGATAGGGTACAGATAGGTGAGTTTAATACGTAAGTGTTACAATAGTTAGTGTATTGGCATCGTACTTGGTTGATTGACTCATTGGTAAGTTGTGATGTGACAAAATGGTGATATTGATCGTAGGTGGAATTCGAGCGATACTGTATTGTTGGTAGTGGTACTGGGAGGATCACAATTGTAAGAATAGTAGTAGTTGGGAATGTGTGATTTATAACTGGGGAATAACCATATTACTGGACGTTGAGGACTATTCGTAGCACTTAATATGTAGTTGTTAAATTACTAGATAGTATAGCAAAATACATTTAAATCAGATTATGAAAATAAGAGGAGAATTCGTGTTAGTTGAAATTTTGAACGTGAGAAAACTGTGGCGATGGTGAACAAGCATTTAATGTGGTAATACACTCTAGGTTGGCAGCCAGAACAACAATTTAAGGAACTAGTAAATATGATAAACGTAATAGAAATGATATGTGGGAAGTTGCCAAGAGTTGTGGGTTCGTGACGATAGTAGGTATGCATAAATTTAGTCCTTTCCGTAGGAGTAATATGAAGTTATCGGTGGTTTGTTTCAAAGAAAAAAAATTTACTTTCCAAATCCAGGATGAATTAAGTTTGTCTTTTTGGGGAAGATGAAATCATCACCATAGTCAAATTGATAGTTGGCTAAATATAATTGTGTTAATAAAATATGGGAACTTGGAATTTTAATTATAGCTTTGGGACTTTAAAGATGGACGTCGTTGAGTAGAAAAATGAGTGAATCAATTTGAAATAGAAGAGTGATTGTACTTAGTTACATTTCATACTTTCCGTTGTAAAAAAATAAATAAATAAATAAAATAAAATAAAATTTAAATTATTACTGAGAGTTGGGAATTAGAGTGAGTTAGTTTTAGGTATAGGGAGTTTCTGTGGGAGAAGCTGTGTGTAGGAGAAATTATGTGACGGCCCTAGGAAACCGGGTCGTTACAATAGATTAAACTGTTAACATATGATTTATTTGGACCTGATATTTATCCTCATAAGGACTTGGTGTTATTGGTAACTTATCGGTTAGAATTGATTGTTTGTTTAATCAACTGCGAAGGGTCAGGGTGTTAGATTTTGAATAGGATATTACTAGTTGGAGGTTAGGGACTGTGATGTGGTGAAAATGGTGATCCGGTCGAGAGTAGAGAAGAGCATGTAGGATATCTCTAGATTGTATTGTTGATCCTGCAAGAAAAGCAATTGTATGTCAAGTACAATAGAGGTGAGTTTTGGTAAGATCGAGTAGTAAATTCGGGATGTGTGGTCTTGAGAAATAGTGTTTAAGTAAATTCAAAGGAAGTTAAAGCTATGGTCTGATGAGAAAGGTCGAAAAGTATAACGGGAATTCGAAACTTTTGAAGTTGGCGGTAATTGTAGTTGCTTTGACATTTTAGTAACTTTATCTGTATGATGGAATTTGTGGGATATGCACCGACCACTAAACTCAAGAATAGTTGCTTAGTCGAGAGCAAAATCTGAGGTTGAGGCGTTGAATAAAATTGATTAAAGATTACAATCGTACCATCCATTATTATTCAGGAAGGGCCAGCGTTGTAGCGGATGCTTGGGGTCGGAAATCGGTAAGGTGATTGTTCATATTAACTTATGGATTGAGTTGAGACCCTTGTAAGATTCATGGGTGGTTGGTCAGATGGCAACGCTGTTTGAAATTTTGATTTTGAAATCGGCATTGATTGATTGCATTATAGAAATGCAGTAGTTGAATGTCCGGTTAATAAGGCTTAGCAATGCAGTGGGAATTGACTGTAGAGCTGACTAGCGTGTAAAAAATGATGACGAAGTTTTGAGAAATGGAAATAAAATGTGTAGTTTTAATAATGCCAATTGACGGAAGAATCCTTAAAAGAGGTGTATAGAACAATATACTCAATACCCAGGTAATACTAAACTATTGAGATTGTGTGAGTATTATTAGTAGATTAGAATGGAAATGGGAAAGCACAACATTTGTGTTAGGTGATTTGGTTGGTAGTAAAGTTAAGGTTGAATAGAAATATCTAAGTGGATTATTGTAACTTTGACTTATTCCAGAAAGGAAATGGAAGAGTAGTTCAAGGGATGTTTTCTTGATGTGTATGCCCAGTATATATTGACTGGACTGTTTGATTGCATAAAGCACCGGTTTCATGCAAATGTCAAATAAAGATAGGATAAAATAATAATAATTATTTTTATTTTTTTTTATCAAAAGTAAGGATTAGTTGGATTATACGTTTGATAAAGATTAGGGGCTCCTAGATTAAAATCTAGCATATGTCGATAAATTATTAAATTCGGTTGATCGGGGATTCGAAATTTTTGGGAATTGGAAGTTGACACCTTTTCGGTAATCAAAGTGGTACCATATAAAGCGTTGTATGGAAATGATGTATGACTTCAGTCAAATAAATTGAGCCGAGATAGGAAAACGGAAAATTATCGAAAATTGGAGACAACCGGTGTGGTTATTTTTTTTAGGAAAAAAAAGAGAGAGAGAGAGAGAAGAAAAGAAAAGGAAACTCGATTAGATGTATTAATTTACTATTAATTATTAGGCGAAGTCAACATGTGAGGACATTGAGATCTCATAAAGATGGGATAATTTGAATTATTCCGAATAACTTTTGTGAAGTATTAAAAATTTTGTAGCTGGGATATAGTTAGGTACTTTGACTCATATTTATATGTGTTTGAAACATGAATGGGCAGACTGAAATATAATCAAAGTGCGTGGTTTTGTTAGGGACTTAATTAAATGTGGAGACATGAAGGGAATTCTTATAGATAACCCGCTTGATGTATTTTGAAACGTAGTGTTGTGGGTTGGGTAGTATCTATGTTTTTGAGAAGTATTTAGATGATTTCAACGTGATTTGAAACGTATCTATATGGTTTTGGCGTATGGAGGAAAATATATATATATATATATATATATATATATATATATAAATAAATTTAGTTAACGTTAGATTGTGATACTAATTATAAGTCGTTTTCAAGAATATTGAAAATCTTGATGTGATTAGTGTGATCAATGATTATTAGCCCCACGGGCCAGTTCACGTGGGATTTGGGTTAGCGATTGCTTAAGAAAGTAGTTGCGGGTATCGTTAAAATATTGAATGGGGATATTGCTGTGAACTGGTTGCCTGGAACAGTTAGACAAGATGGATAAAGGTTAGCTGTGAGAAAATTATTGAAGTCGCGGACCTACTGAAAATTGATTATTTGACAGTTGGCTGTTTGTGTTAGGTGTGATTGACCAAGTGCACCCCGTTGGTGGGTTATCGGATACAATGTAACCCACGACAAATAGAATTGTTGCAATATGAAGAAATGATTTGACGATTACAAACTTATGGGTGATTCGCGATCATGAGACCCTGCATAGAGACTAATTATTCTAAAATGAAGTGGGACTAACCTAATTATGTGGTGCACGTCTGACGTATTAGTATGTTAGAAAAAATAATAAAATAATAATAATAATAATAAAAAAATAAAATCCCTATAGGGTTGACGAAAATTTCGGGACGAAATTTCATTTAGGAGGGAAGAGTTGTGAGACCTCGATTTTTTTTTAAAAATACAAATAATTTTTGTTGCATTTTTATAATATTTCGAAAATAGCGGGGCGGGTTTCAGAAATTAAGATGTAATTTAAAAGTTAGGGGACCAAATTGCAAATGTTTAGAACATTAAAATGAAACTTGATGCTTAACTAAAATAAAGGGGGCTTAAGTGCAATTTTACATTTTATATGTTTAGATAGAGAAACGGTGGCAAACGGTGGTGAGGAGAAAGGCCAGGTGGTTGGCTTCTAGGACATGCACACACACACACACACACACACACACATATATATATATATATACACACGCAGAAATATAGAGAAAAACGGGAGAAGAATCGAGAAGGGAAGAAAGAGAGGGGTTCGCCGGTGTAGGTTCCGGTTGTCTGTTGTCGGTGTCGCCGCCGGTGAGGGAGTGTGCAGACGGAGTGGGTGTGTGTTTTGTTCGTTGGTCAGTGTATCGCCGGTAGTGTGCTCGTCGTCGACAGTGGCCGTGTGTGTGTGTGAGTATGTCGGCTGAACCAAAACCAGAAAAAAAAAAAAAAAAAAAAAAAAAAAAAAAGAAAAAAAAATGAAACAGAGAAAAGAAAAGAAAGGGGAGAAAGTTCGGCAGTCAGTAAGGAGCGGTCGGTGAGTGAGGTCGTTCGGCAGTGGGTGTACTTTCGGTCGGTGCTGTTCCGTCGTCACCGGCGTATGTGGGTTGTCGATCGTCGGCGACGTTGTGTGTGTTTTGTCGGCGAGAACTTAGTAAAACAAAAACAGAAACGATCGTGTGCTGTATGCGTGTGATCGGGTGCAGCGTTGCCGGCATGGGTATGATCGGAGCAAATGATCAGCGGCAGCGAGATCCGGTCAGTGGTGTGTGTATATTGTTCAACAGACGTGGGTATGTGTGGGTGATCGTCGGTTTGGCCAGTGAGTGTGTGTGTGGGCGTGGGAGGACAGGAAAGGGTCTCCAGCGGTCGGTGAAGGAGGAGTGAGAGAGGGGGGGTCAGCGGCAGACGTGGTTGGAAGAAGGAAGAAGAACAGAAACATGAAAAGAGAAAAAAAAAAAAAAAATTGCAGAAACCACCCCAGGAAAATCCAAAACTCATTCCGTGGTCACCAAACGTTTCGAAAACAGGTGAAACTTCAATTGATTGTTAATTCTCGTTAAATATTAAATTTTAGTTAGTATTACAATTCCTAAAATCATAATAATTTAGTAATGATTAATTAATTTTAAGTATGTGGTACCTAAAAACTAGTAACGATTCGGAATATAGGGTCGGCATTGCATGATTAGGATGTTTTAGATAAGATATTAATTTAGACTCTGTCACTATTAGGTTCGCAGGCACTGGCGTCCAGATAGAGTGCGATCAGTGTCAATTTTGCAAAACGGATATCAAGGTGAGTGTACTGTCTTCTTGCCAAACTATTTTTCTATGAATATATATGATGAAATATGTGATTATTTAAACTGTATGAATAAATGATATGGATCAAGCAGGATTTGAATGAGTTGGTAAATTGGATTTCGATAGTTTTCAAAAAGAAAGTTGAAAATGAATTTCTGCTGGATTTGGTAGAATTAGACTGTGTTTTTAAAAAGAGAATATGAAACATTTATTTTTCTAAAAATGCCTGGTTTCCTAAAAATAAAGGGGAGAAAAGTAGTTTTAATAAAATCGGACGTTTTCTTTAAAAGAAAGTGTGAAATATGATTTTTGGATTTAAAAGTTAGTTTTGAAGAAAAGAGGTAGACGTGGTGATTAGACGATATTTATTGAGTTGTGATTCGATGACGCTGTATTTGATTTTGACGATGCCATGGTTGTTCTCCCCGAAAGGGGGGTGGTTTCTCCCCGTAAGGGGTGTGGATTATATTTCTCCCCAAAAGAGGTGTGGATATTTCGTAGGAAGGCATTCCTACGGATGTTACGGTACCGTTGCAACTCCCGATCGTGAGGTTAAAACGATCACTATGGCTAGCCAGTGTGTGTGTTGTGGTGGAGTGGGGTGTTTGAGATGTGTGTTTGAGGTGTGTGTCTGAGATATGGTATTTTACTTATAATGGATGATTTATTATTTATTATGGTGATCGGTATGATTTTATACTAGATGGAACTTATCTATATCGCTTAATTTTTACTGTTTATATACTTATGCTTGATTCATTATTTAATTATGATAATATTTAGAAAATGTCATTGTTTTAAAAAATGTTTTACTAAGAAGGCAGTACAGTCGCAGGTACAACAGCTAGGAGTCAGTCCCCTACTAGCACTAGGTAGAGCTATGTGATGGAGTCATATAGGCGCTCGATAGAAGCTGTCAAAGGCGAACCTATAAAAGGTTCATGAATAAATACTTTCAGTTCATAAATAACGGGACAGGCGTGTCCCCCATAATAGATGTTTGTATTATTAAGTGTATGTATAGTTTATTTCATTAGTTTATTTGGGATTTTGGTGATGTCATGTTGTAGTCACGCCAGCCTCGGGATGACGGGTGTCCGGGACGGGTTGTGACATTAGATATCCTCAAACATGATGATGATTCTGATGAAGAATTCGAGTTGTTAGCAAGGATGGTTAAAGCGGATGAACACGTACGTCAAAATGCACCGCGACGTGGTTCTGTCCCAAGTCACAATTCTATCTTTCATAATCGAATTTCTAGTCATGAAATGTTTTTTCAGTACTATTTCTCTGAATCTCTAGTATATAATGAAAATTTATTCCGAATGAGGTCTTGAATGAGTCGTTCTCTTTTCTGTATGTTTGTGTAGTTTTAGGTTTATCTTCTCTTCAGAAGGTAACAATTGTATTTAGGATGCTTGCTTATGGAAATGTAGCGAATTCTGTAGATGAATATGAGATTGGAGAAAGCACCGTCGTAGAGAGCTTAAAGCGGTTTGTTAAAGCAATTGGTGCAATATTTGGCGATGAGTATTTAAGAGCACCAAATAGCAATAATATCTCCCAATTGCTATCCTTTGGTGAAAATCGTGGCTTTCCAAGAATATTGGGAAGCATTGATTGTATGCACTGGAAGTAGAAAAATTATCCTATTGCATGGCAAGGTATGTATACTTGTCATTGTCATGAACCAACCATCATTTTGAAAGTTGTTTCTTCACAAGATCTTTGGGTATGGTATGCCTTTTTCGGTTTGCTGGGATTATTTAATGATATTAACGTGTTGAATCAATCTCCTATTTTTGATTAACTAATCTAGGGTCGTGCCCCTGCTATTAATTATAATCTTAATGGGCATAATTATACAATGTAATATTACCAAGCTGATGGAATTTATTCAAATTGGTCAACATTTGTGAAAATAATTTATTGCCCACAAGGCTTGAAGAAGAAATATTTTTCTGCGACACAAGAGTCAACAAGGAAAGATGTAGAATATGTTTTCGGAGTGCTCTAAGCTTGTTTTGCAATTTTGCGTGGCCTTACACGTTTTTGGGAGGAGGAAACGCTCTCGCCAATATTATGAAAGTATGCGTAATTATGCATAGTATGAACATTGAGGATAAAGGAGCAATTGGTAACATTGACTTTGACGAAAGTGACACAAATCCATCTATCGAAGTGTCTCATGCTCATACTTCGGATTTTTCAACTTTTATTCAAGCCACGCAAGAAAGTCGAGTTGCAACAAGTCATTCCCAACTCCAAAATGATCTTGTAGAACACCTATGGCAACGTTATAGGATAGAGTAGTAGTTTGAATTTGTATTAGTTTTATGTATTTTTAAATTTGAATTTGTATTAGTATTATGTATTTTTCATGTAGTTTGAATTTGAATTTGTATTAGTATTTTTTTTTTTTCGTGTAGTTTGAATTTGATGAATGCATTGATTGAAAATGTTAAAATGAAAAGGATAACCTTAATATAGTAATGGTACATGATCAACATAGACTACATAACTATATTGTTGAAAATAAAAAATAGCTTATAAATTAAAACCCGTCTATCTAATGATTTTCATTTTCAGACCATCATAATACTAAGTAGAGATGGGATCCATTTTATGAGTGTCGATTTGCATTATAAGATTTAGTTCAGCTCTTTTCTCTATTTTTTTTTTTTTTTTTTTTTCCAATTTCTAACTAAACGGCATGTTGTCGTAATTGAAGGGCATGTTAATCTAATGCATCACGATCTCGTTCAGCTGTACTCTCTTCCATTTTCAACTTATCTTCTAAAAATTTATCAAAAACATCTGCAGCTTCTTCTCGTTTTGCAACGGTAGCTGATTTTTTACTTTTGACTTGTTTCTTGGAGGTTTTTCGGCCTAGAGGCCTTTCTTGGCTTATTCCAGTTTCATGATCATTTCCTAAATTAACACAATTTGCACTTGTAGCAGAAGATATAGCAGGACTTGCACTTGAGTAACTTTTTGGCTTTTTGCTACTACCTGATAGAAGATCAGTCTATTTGCGTTCATTCTTCAGTATTTCCCAATAATACTCGTACATGAATAGTTTGTTGAATTCTGCAATATACATCTCTTTTGCTTTGAGAAGTTGCAAAAACACGAAAATAACATTAAAATTTAAAAACATAATTTCGAAATTTATAATTTCTATCCAAAAAGTATTACCTTGCTTTGATCAGTATGACTGCTTTGATGAGTTTTTTGAATCAAGCTATGAAATCCAACAAATTTAGCACATTGTTTATTAATATCTTGCCATCGGCTCATAATAGAGGCTTGTCTACGCCTAAATTCAACTCCTCCATTCGTGTTAAAGTATTCATGTATTCTCTTCCAAAACGCATTGTGTTGTTGACCACTACCGGTGATCGAATTTTTGTGTTTAGCCAACCAGAAACAATAAGAATATCCTCGGTAGAATTGAAATTTTTTGCTCTTTGTACCTTTCTAGTTATTGATCTCGTTGTATTTCGATTTTGGGGGATTGGTTCAACATTGTAATTTGTTGATTCAGTTTCAGGTTGATCTTCAGAAAAATCATCCAAAAAAGACTCATGAAATAATGATTTGATTCAGAATCCATCTGCATGTATTAAATTAAAGTAAATAAATTGGACCGACTTTAATTTAAATTAAACTAAATTAACCAAAGTAAACAAAAATTAAAATACACCACACCAATTAAACCCAAACCATCATTCCACAAACCAATTGAAACTACACCAATTAAAATTATAATCAAAACACTAATCAGAAATTAGCCCAAACCAGTCATAATTAGCCCAGCCCAGCCCAGCCCAGCCCCCAAACCCAATAGACTAATTCCCAGCTAACCCAAACCACCCCATAATTAGCCTAATCATAATTATAGACTAATTCCAGCCCAACATCCAAACCCTTTAGACTATTATCTAGCCCAAATCGCACAAAGCAATGCCCGCTCACGATACATAGAGATATAAAGCAAGAGAGAAAGATAGAATCGACCTTTGCGCTACGAATCTGCGATGAAGGCTTTCGATGGCGAAGACGAGACTACAATGGAGGCTTGCGAAGGCAACAACTTAGGGCTGCGATTCAGATGGCTAAGGCGATGGAGGCTTGCAATTTAGATGGAGAAGACGACGGCGATTCAAATAGCAATTCGAGATGGCGATTCACAGATCTAGTTGCGATTCAAATGGTGATGAAGGCTTGCGATTCGAGATGGCGATTCACAGATTTGATTCAGTATTTGATTTTCATTTATTCCTTTATCAATTATATAGATGTTGTGGCTTTAGTTTTTTTCAAATTTTTGCTCGTTACTCTTGAGATTTCAGACCGTTGGAGTAGTCGTTGCTACTCTAACAGTCAAATGGTATGCCTTATGCCTGTGTCATATGACACACCAAATGGCACAACCATTGAAACTAGTTTTGGGGTTCAAAAATGTCATATTTGGGATGACACAACAGATTCAACAACCCTTGGAGATGCTCTTAGATTGTTTAAAAAGTAAAACGAAAAAATTTATGAGATTATATAGAAATGTGTCAATAGTTAAAAGGTCTGAAAAGTAATTTACCTTGATTTTATAATATCTAAAAAAAAAATATAATTGCATTTCGTATTTACTATTTTTCTCTCACAAAAGTACAAAAATAGTACAATTGTAGTGAATCTAGAATTTCTGGAGTATTTTTCCCAAAAACATAGAATAAAATGTAATTGGAGTGTAGGTGATGATGGTAAAGTTTTAGCATTTCCTTTTCCTAAAATAAATGCGACGGTTATTCTTGAATCTAGGGCTTAGTTTCGTTGACAACAATTATGCTCGCATTGAATCGTGTTTTTAATGCTTCCTCCATTTTTGTTAAGTAGATTCTTGGACAATAATTAAGGATAGACATTGGTTTAATTATTTTATCCCTAAAAACATGTAAATCTATTCTCCATTTAAAATGTTGACCAAATCCTAATTCTACCACTCAAAAGTATCTACGATATTGGTTTAATTACCTTATCCCTAAAAAAACATGGAAATCTATTCTCCATTTAAAATGTTCGACCAAATCCTAATTCTTATATTACTACTCAAAAATATCTAGTTACACATTTCTTTCTATAGAACACACAGAGAATACTTGTCCAACACGTATTTATGGAGTGTAATACATGTCACGTATGTCCGTCACAGAGACGGCTAACCTATATTCGTGTTGGAATTGGAATGGTCATGGAAATAATCATTTCATTCTTATGTCTAGAACATTTGATTAAATTTCATCTTCATTACTAAGGATTTTGTAATCGCACAAAACATGTGGTTAATCAATCTCAAAATAAATTTGATAATAATTAATCTGAATTACATAGGATTATGTTTAAATCATTTATCAAACAAAAAACGCAACCAAACATTAACCAAATATTGGAATTAGAATGAAATTTAATTAAATTATTATTTTACCATTAGAAAATTTAATTAAATTACTATTTTACTCTTTGAATTTCTAACAAATATCTCCCTTAATTTATTTATTTTTTATTATTATATTTTTTTCTCCCCCTCCTCCTTCCTCTCATCTTCTCCAGCGAGAATCCGACGCCGACAGTCAGCGCCAGATTCTCTCTCTCTCTCCTCTAATTAACCCCCCAATTCCCTACCAGAACCACCCCCCAACCCTGGCCCGATAACACCACTACCCACCCCTTGTCCACCACTTCCCTCATCCTCTTCTTCTTTTTCTTCTTTTCTCTCTCTCTCTCTCTTATACACACACACACACACACACACACACACACACACACACACACACATATATATATATATATTCCTCTTATTTGAAATTTTATTTGGTTTATGCTCAAATATTCTTTATTTAAAAAAAAAATTATATGTTTTTCAAGTGAAGACTTTATTATACAAATGTATTTCGTTCTTGATTTATTCACAATCCTAATCACATATCAGAATAGGAATGATCATTCCAATATCTCATCTAATACATTTTGTTACCAAATATAGGAATGACAATGACCATTTCATTCTATTATCATACTAATTCCAAAACTATTGTCATTTCATTCCATTGCAGCGTACCAAACACAATGTATATGCCCTATAGAAATAAATATTTACACGTGTCAGAGACGTATTACCTGACATATTGAAGGTGTATTGCAACGTATCGAATGTGTATCAATGTCTTAGCCAAGTAAAGATGTTGCTTATCATGTTGCCTGGCATAGAGATGCTAAAATTTTAAGTCAAATTAAAAATTGTATGCAATGATATTTACCAAATTTGGAGGAACAAATATGAATATCTAATGTTTCAAGTCAGGTATTTTTTTTGTGAAGCTTGATTGTTTTTTTTTTTTTTTTTTTTTTCATTTTTGATGGAATGCAACCATAATGTGACATTTTTGTTACTATACAAATATAAAAAAAGGAACTTGCAATCATACATTTCTTTAACATTAAAATTGTATTCAACTAAAATTTTATCATTCCATCAAACATTAAACATTGTCCTCAGTTTAAACATGTTAAACTAAAATGTTTAAAATATTAATTGAAAACAAATATTACAAAAAAAAAAAAATCTTAAATATCTTCAACAATCCCAATAATATATGGTTAACTCACATAAATAACATAAAAAAGACTACTACAAAATATTTTGTCAAATTCAACAAATATAATATTAAATTTACATAATTAAATAAAATACACATACAAATTAATCCAAAATCCGCACTTAACACGGACCTAAAATTAGTTTGCAATTAAGTTCTTGACAATACTTGATTGATAATTTAAAGAATCATGTGGCATTAGTGTTATTATTATTATTTTTTTTTATGTAATAATTTATTTATAAAATTTCTTGGTGTTATAAATAACCTAAGCAATCATATGTTTTTTTTAAATAATAATACTAATAATATCTTTATTTCTTAGAATTTGTCAATCCCGTGTCGAACTCATATTAGATACAACACCTGTGTCTGTATCTATGCTTCCTAAATTAACACCTTCATGTTGTTAGTAAAATATGGTTGAAAAATTAATTAAATAATTTATTATTTAATTAATTATTAACTGGAAAATAAAAATGAAAAGGAAACAGTTCTGAGTTCTTTATTACGAAAACATTCCAGATGACTACAAGAAAAGAAATTACAATCTAGAATATAAAAAAAACAGAAAGAAGAATGGTGGTTGTATAACAATAAAATAAACAAAAAACATAAATACATATTGTGTAATAAAAACAAACAGAAACAGAAATACCAGAAGAAATTATCGAGGTAATTGTTTGATGATTTATCCTTAAAATAGATTTCGCCTCTGCTAGGTGCTTACAGTTGAATGAGCGTTTGTCTCTCAAGATACAACGATCAAGCTGCTACTGGTATCAACACCAGAAATCAGAAGCCGAACGAACTAAAGAAGTGATTAACTCTCTCAAGAACTTTAAAAACACAAGAACAACAACCAAAGAAAAATCCTAGCTAGAAAACAAGAATGGTATGCAAACTTATAGGATGACTAATGCTAAGAATGCATGCCCTTTTATATGGAACAAAAACTAACATGAAGAAGTCTGAAACTTTAAGGCATTCAATGGAATGCAGTAACTTTCAGGCAGTTACACACTTAAAGAGTCTTTAGGTTTGAAATTCTTAGCAGTTACACACCTGAATAGGTAACCTTCAGGTTTAGTTATAAAACCTGCAGTTTGTACTTTAAACTGTGTTTGACTTGGATTTTTTCGAATTTTGTACAAAAATATACCAAATTTAAGCCAAGCATTTCCCAAGAGTCCCAAGGCCAAGGCATAGGACCCGAGCTCGCGACCGGCTCGACAAGGTCGAACGAGCAGGCAGTCAGCGTTGGCGGTGCTGCTCGTGCGCGTGGTGGCTTTATTTATTTTATAGTCTTTATCCTACTTTATGTCCATATCATTTCAACACCCTAGAGGGTTTACCTACAAGAGGTAACCCCAGTCTGAATAAATGACTTTTCATCTTGTTCGGTTATCGATGTGGGATAACTCACATAACACGTCAAATCAATATTTTCAAGTTGGTACTTTAATGAACAATTTTAATTCACATCTTAAATAATTTGACACAAATAAATATATCATATTTATCTCTTCACCAAGGGGAATATATTAATATATTTATATATCCCAAATTATTATTGAATCCCATAAATAATTGGGTCACAAAATACCCAAAATATTATTTAATACAACACATATTAATAACACAAAAATTAGATAACCGGTGTTTTTATTTGAATCTCAAAGTCTCAAAGCGAAGATGATATGAAACATAATTCACCCAAGACGTGTTAGTCTGATTATCAAGGGGAGATGCCTATTTTTCTTGTCAATCAGAGTTCGATTCTTCTGGAGAATACTTCATGAGTTAAATCTTGAATTTAATCTTGAATGCACCAGGCCGATGTGGAAGAATGTGCCCTTAAGATTGCCTGGAGAAGTGATTAGCTGAGGTGCGCATAAGTTGCCCCGGACCCACCTTTACATATAATAATAATAATAGTAATTAAAAAAACATAATTCAAATGTTGATTATGTTTTTCATTTCTAATTTAAATTATTTTGGGTAGGATATATTAAATACTAATTTAAATTGGTGCTAAAGTGTAAATAAAAATGTTATTGCGTTAATATCATTACATTTCACGTCGACAAAATACTCAAAAACAAGATCTAGTATTGATCTCAACTATAATCACACATCACCTCTTTCAACCGATTTAAATTTTAATATTCTCAATTATAATTTTAAATATTAAATATAATAGATAATTAACGATTAGTCTCAAATTACGAGTATCATCTGTTATTAGTTCTCTTTAAAAGATAAATTTTGATTTAATCTCTTAAACTGATTTTTGGTTCTATATTAGTCCCGCATGTGCTCATGTGGACGGTAAAAAGAATTTGGTGAGTAATTTCGTATTATAATAAATGTTAATCACATATAATTAAAATTAGTTATAAATAAATAATTACAAATCACATATAACTATGTTACATATATCAGCGTAATATTAGTTACATTTAGTTGTATAATATTTGTTACATTTAACAAATATTTTACATACAAGTTAGATATATGTAACTGTGAGAGTGTAGGCACGTGTGTTAAACCTTCTACTATTTTTTTTAGGGGCGCTTACTGGGAGATCCAAAAAACGATTGGAAACTACCGATTACACCCACTAGTTTTTTCATGTATCGAGCGGTCCATTTGCCTTTTTTTACGAAAATGCACCAAATTATTGCGCCTACATAATACCTCCCTATCTTGCGGAGCTAATTTAGGTAATAGATAACTATTTATTAAAATATAAATAACTATTGTTGTACACATTTTTTTTTACAATATAATTATATATTCAGATTCGTTTAAATAAGATCTTCAAAATGACATCAAATTCGCTATTTTTTTCATTAGTTTTCAGTTTTCACATTCATATTACATTCCACATGGGTACTTCCAAATTTTTTAGTTTTCTATGAATTATAAGATGTTACATGTAACATCTATATAAAATACGATTCAACATAGGCAATGTTACATTCCTACACAAAAGATGATATCTGTGTTGACAATAAATAGAAAATATTACAAACAATGTTACATTCCACACATAAAACGATATCAAATTCACTATTTTTTTTTATTAGTTTTCAGTTTTCACATTCCACATGGTTACTTCTAGATTTTTTTTTTTTTTTTAATTTTCTACGAATTATAAGATGTTACATGTAACATCTACATGAAATACGATTCAACACAAGTAATGTTACATTCACACGCAAAAGAGGATATATGTGTTGGTAGTAAATATAAAATGTTATAGGCAATACAAATAATGTTATATTCCATATACAACGAGCATATTGCATGTGAAATGTAACATTGCCTATGTTGAATCGAATATCGTAACAAGTATAAATGTTACATGTAACATGGTGTAATAGTAATATTACATGTAACATCCATATAATAATAATAATGTTACATCTAACATTTATGTTGAATGTAACACGAATCCGAAACTAATAAAAAAAAAATATTGAATGCGATATCATTTTGAAGATTTTATTTAGGCGAATCTAAATATATAATTATATCATAAAAAAAAAAATGTACAATAAAAATTATTTTGATTTGAATAAAATGATTTTGTGTGAAATATCCAAATAAGGAAGCTATAAAAGCGAGAATCATGTAGGGGTAATTTGGGACTAGATGGTTCGAAAAATCTATAGATTGGGATTATTTGGTTTATTTTCAAATATGTGGATTTAATTGCTAGTTTTACGCTAAAATTGGGATTGGTTGATTTTTTTTTTTATTTTTTAATATGCTCGATTAAAATACAAGTTGCAATTGTGTATGAGACTTTTTTAAAATTAAGAATAAAATAAGAAGCAATAGGCTGTAAATATAATGATAATACTTTATTAATAATTGTCACTAATTAATTTGATAGTGATAATTACCCTGGTAATCCATATTTTTTTTAACTGATTAGAATATATAATTAAGTTAGAGGGTAGTTTGTGAAATTTTTTGATAATGACACTAAATTAATAAAAAATTTCAAAATAAATAACTATTTTAATTTTAGTCCAATTTAGTAAAATTTATGGAAATATTAATATTTCAATTAGGGTTGCGTCACCAACCGCTAATCCGCTGTCGAATTTCGGCCACTTTTAATTGGCGAAACTTTGGTTACCGGTTGACGAAATTACTTTTAATTATATTCACCTATTTTTATTTTTTAACCATGTTGAACTAATTTTTTCGGATCTCAGTCGTTCAAAACTTCCGACAACCGATGGTTGAATTTTGGTGACAGAAAGTCGTGAGGCACCATGGCTGGCGGTAGAGGGTGATGTGGCATCTTAATTAAAAATATTTAATTTCAAATAAAATAGAATATTAAAACAGAAAATGAAAATATTTATATTAAATTTAAAATTTAAATGAGGTAAATTATGACTATTCACCAATTGCATTAAGGGTATACTCGGCATAAAAATGTTAAAAGGCCTCTACAATACTTGCACTGTTAAGGCAACGTTTCCCAAGGCGATGCAACGCAATGCCGGCTCATTACTCCCTCTCTCTCCCCCTATCACTCTCTCTCTCTACTCGCAGTCCGAAGGGAACAAAAGAAAACTTATTACCCTCACAGTCTCTCACGCACTTTCTCTCTCCATTCTTCTTTTGCTCTCCTTGTTTCTCTCTCTACATTTCCCCTCTCTCTCTACCCCTCCGTTTCTGGGATTCCCACCGCACCTCCTCTTCCAGGACAAGCCACTTGAACAATATCCCCAACTACAAAAACAGTAATTGCGTAGCCCGCCGGGAATGTTCATGAATCTGGTATTTCCGGCTCCTAATTTCCGGCCGAACAGTTGAGGGAACAGTAGAAATATTGGTAAAATGCCAGAACCGTTGCTGCTACTGATACCATCAGAGACATCAATTGACGAATTGAAATCCAAGAAAAGCAAGGCGGAGGAAGAGGTGGGAAGAGCTGAGGTTAGCGGCAGAGGAGCTGAGGAGAAGGCCAAGACCAGGTCCATTGCCTTGCCGCCGATTGTGGGTAGCCGGAGTCGATCCCAAGCCACGAGCAGAAGGGTCACACCCACTTCTTCGATTGGCACTACAATCGGTTGTCGTACTGTTTCCACACATCGCACTACTAACACCGTCGAGAAACGCCTTCCCAACGGCGATCTGTACATCGGGACCTTTTCCGGCAACGTGCCTCACGGATCCGGGAAGTACCTTTGGACCGACGGGTGCATGTACGAAGGCGAGTGGAAGAGAGGTAAGGCCTCCGGGAAAGGGAGGTTCTCTTGGCCATCGGGAGCTACCTTCGAGGGCGACTTCAAGTCGGGAAGAATGGAAGGGTTCGGGACTTTTACAGGTGCCGACGGAGATACCTACAAGGGTTCCTGGTCCGGCGATCGGAAACATGGGTACGGGAAGAAACATTACAGCAATGGAGATTACTACGAAGGCTTGTGGAAAAGGAACCTACAGGACGGACAGGGAAAGTACGTGTGGAAGAATGGGAATCAGTACAATGGGGAATGGAGAAACGGGGTGATTAACGGTAAGGGAGTTTTGATTTGGGCAAACGGGAACAAATTCGAAGGAAATTGGGAAAATGGGGTTCCAAAAAGAAATGGGTCCTTCGGTTGGCCCGACGGGGCTTGTTATCCAGGTAATATGAAGGAGGAGAAATTCGAGTTTAATCAAAAGCTCTCGCTGCCATTAATGGAGGAGAATTGTGGCTTGATTGCGCCGGCGGCGAAGAAGAGGTCGTCGGTGGATGGGTCTAGAGGTAGCTTGACGGAAAGGAGTTTCCCGAGGATCTGCATCTGGGATTCCGACGGTGAAGCTGGCGACATCACCTGCGATATAATCGATAATGTAGAGGCTTCATTGTTTTACAGGGACAGTTCAGGGTTCGACTGTAATGGGAATAAACAATTCCGGAGAAATCCATGCTGCTTCAATGGCGAAGTGAAGAAACCAGGGCAAGCAATATCCAAAGGACACAAGAATTACGATCTAATGCTCAATCTCCAGCTGGGTATTAGGTAATTTTCGATATAATTTTCTTGGTTGATTTTCTTATCGCAGTTCCTGGCTTCCTGCTGATTTTATTCAATATTTTTATTAATTTCTTGTAGATATTCAATTGGAAAACATGCTTCAATTCTCCGGGACCTTAAATTGAGCGATTTCGATCCCAAGGAAAAATTCTGGACTAGGTTTCCGACAGAAGGATCGAAGGTTACTCCGCCACATCAATCACCGGAGTTCCGGTGGAAAGACTACTGTCCGGTGGTGTTTAGGTACTCAATTGAAGATTTATTTATATCCGATTTCTATGTCTTTTCAATCGATTAATTAGCATCTTAATATTAAAATTTGGGTTTTATTCAGACACTTGAGGGAGCTATTCGAAGTAGATCCTGCTGATTATATGTTAGCCATTTGTGGGAATGATGCTCTTAGGGAGCTTTCTTCTCCTGGCAAAAGTGGGAGTTTCTTTTACTTGACTCAGGATGATCGATTTATGATCAAAACGGTGAAGAAATCTGAAGTCAAGGTTTGTTTTCTCACCCGATTTTAATCCTTTTTTTCATGATGAAATAAGGGTTGAATTCAACTATAGACAATTTTCCAATGTGGTCAATTGCATTGAGTCTAAATTCAAGATTGATTATCTATTTCTAGGTTCTTATTAATATTTTTTTTTTAAGTTTGGCCCTCCAAACATTATTTAGTCACATTTCTACAATTAAATTTTAATGGAAAAAGGGTTGAATTCAACTATGGACAAGGAGTTGAATTCAAGATTGTCAATCTATTTTAAGGTTCTTATTAAGATGTTTCGGAGTTTTTCACTTCGAAAATCCTCTAGGTACATTTCTGTGATTAAATTCATGAAGAAAAAGAGTTGAATTCAACTATAGATAATTTTCATGTGGTCAAGTGCGTTTAGACGAAATTCAAGTTTGTTAACCTATTTTTCAGGTTCTTACTAAGATGCTTCTGAGTTTATTGTCAGCATGTTTGTTTCTCTTGTTACGTATCTAAAATTAAAATTTCATGAAGAAAAAGGGTTGAACTCAACTAGAAAAGTCAAATGTTACCAATTGCATCAAGTCAACTCAAGATTTTTAATCTATTTTTCAGGTTCTTATTAAGATGCTTCCGAGTTATTATCAGCATGTTTGTCGCTACGAAAATTCTCTAGTGACAAAATTCTTTGGTGTTCATTGTGTTAAACCAGTTGGTGGCCTCAAGGTACGCGATTTTCTTGGACAAAAATTCCATTATTTATTTTTGTCACGCGTAGTAAATATATTTTATTTGAAATTAGACGCGGTTTATTGTGATGGGAAATTTGTTCTGCTCGGAGTATCGAATTCATAGACGATTCGATCTAAAAGGGTCTTCCCATGGACGAACAACGGATAAGCCCGAGGGAGAGATTGATGAGACCACCACACTAAAAGACCTTGACCTCAATTTTGTGTTTCGCCTACAAAGAAATTGGTTCCAAGAATTAATCAAGTTAGTTTTCTATCACTTCAAAAAAAATGAAGAAAAAGTGAAATTTTAATATTTATTTAACTCAAAAATTATTTTAATTTAATTGAGTATTTTCTCAGACAAATTGATCGAGATTGTGAGTTCTTGGAGGCCGTGAGAATCATGGATTACAGTCTTTTGGTTGGAATTCATTTTCGCGATGACAATACGGGTGACAAAATGGGTTTGTCGCCGTTTTTATTGCGAACCGGTATTTCAAAATTTCTCCCTTTTTTATAATTTTATTTTTTAAATAAATAAATTTGGGGGCTGGAATAAATACTAATGCTGAAATAAATGTATCAGGAAAGAAGGATTCTTATCTAAACGAAAAGCTCATGCGTGGCTGTCGCTTCCTTGAAGCAGAGCTACAAGACATGGATCGGATATTGGCTGGCCGGTATGTTCATTTTCACTAGTTCAAAACTCTTGAATATGTTCAAAACTTTTGAATGCCATCAATAAGGTGGCGTTTGGTTAGCCTTTTTTTTTTTTTTTTTTACTATTCTCAGAAAACTTGAAACCAAGGTGTTCTGTTAGTAGATTTCTTAAATTAAAAGTTTCGGTATCAGAAACACGGAAAAACCAACTAAATGCCACCTAAGGATTTCCATCTTTCAAGCAATAATTGGAAGAAATAGTTCGTGGTTGAGCCTTGCCTTTTTATGGTGTAGCCGTGTAGATGATCTTCAATGATTTCTCTCCTATTGAATTTGTTGATATGGTGGTTGGAATAATTTGAGTGCAGTTTCTTGTGGGGACATAAGATCCTTTGGGTGTTTTATAGATATTCATTATTAGCATTTTAGTTTTAGTTGAATGAAACTCTGATATCAAATTTGAATTCAACATATAGTTAATGTCAACTATTGAAATTCATTGAAATGGGAGTTTGGTAATGATAATAATAATACCAAATTTGATTTCGAATATTGTTTCGGTTTTTAGGAAACCGTTGATAAGGTTGGGGGCAAATATGCCCGGGAGGGCGGAAAGAGTGGCGAGGAGGAGTGATTTTGACCAATATGCTCTTGGAGGTTTTGGAAATTCCGCGACGGCAGCTTCCCGGAATGGCGAAACCTACGAAGTGGTCCTCTATTTCGGGATCATCGACATCTTACAAGACTACGACATTACCAAGAAGCTCGAGCATGCCTACAAATCATTACAGGCCGATCCGTCTTCGATCTCAGCCGTCGATCCAAAACTTTATTCCAAGAGATTTCGAGATTTCATTGGCAGAATCTTCGTAGAGGACGGTTGATAAAAAAAATTAATGAATTTCGGAAATCTATTTATGGATATCACCTTGCAGGAATTCCGCATCCGGGCGGCGGAGATGGTGGTGGTGGCGGCTGATTTTTTTTTTTTTTTTTCCAGAGGCTCAGCCATGGAGTATTGGATTTGGAGGGGTGAATTCTTTTTTTTTTTTTTTTTTGTAAATTTATGTGGGGGTAATTCTATATATTGATGTTTTCTTAATGGTTTTTTTTGGGGAATTATTTGTAACGAAAGGAAAGGATGTGAAGAGAGTGAGTAGTAGGGTTTTACTATGAGAGAGAAACAGAGCAGCAGATGTTTCCTCCCTCTGGGTTTAAAAATTAGGATGGTGGGATTTTGAATAAGAAAAATGTACAGTTTTATTACAAGGAAAAAGCTGGATTTGAGTTGTTGAATTTATCTTTTCGCTGGATATGGAAAATATGTTGCAGCAATGGACCCAGCATCCCTCTCTCTCGCTAGAATAGACAAGTGTGAAGAGAGAGAGGGTGGTCATATGTTTTGTTTTGATTGCAGAGAAAGAGGGGGGTGGGCAGAGGAAGAATTCAAAGCCCCACATCAAAAGAAGAGAAAGCAAAAGAAAAGATGCACTGCTCTGAGCTCTCTCTTCTTTTTACTGTTCTTTAATTTATTATTTTTTATTTGTGAAAAAGAAATTGGAGATTTTAATTTTTCTTCTTTTGAAGAAAAACTTTTTAAAGACTGCATGCCAAAGCAAAATAAGACCATTGACCACCCAGTTCGGTTCAGGTCCCCCACTCCGGCGACTAAAACGACGTCGGGGGGATTCGTCTTCCACGTGGCGTCGGAGACGGCAGTGTGATTCCGGGGAGGTTGGGAGGGCACAATTGGAATTTGGCTGTCGTTGGGTTCTGTGTGCACACACTGCTGGAGTCAAAGTCCATGGCAGAGTAGGTCCCCCCACCTCTCTCTCTCTAAAAATGAACTGCTGCAGTGCAGTGTTGTAATAAGAGAGGGAGAGGGAGAGTGGTTGTTCCTCTTTTTGACGTCGTTGTCTTTTTGGGGTCTTATATTTGGCGTCTTCTTGCTCGAAGACATGTACGCGTCCCTCTCATACTCCTATAGAGATGCCTATGCCGTTTGAACCAAGGCATATTTCAAATTAACAATTTTATTTATGTTTCCTTTTGAGTTTTTTTTGGTATAGAATAGAATTTGATTGACCAACATGAGTTGCTCAAAATGAAAAGAGTTTGAATTTTTTAAGCAAGCATCTCGTGTTCGATCCGTGAGAGTTGTGTATAAAAAGTGTTTTGTTGGGCGAAGTCTCCGCTTCTGACGTCTGACAGTATCTCGAGCGATTAATTTCTATCAATCGTAGTGTGGGGATATTCTGAGAAACCAAAAAAAAGAAAAATAAAATATGATGGGAATTATGTTTCTGGAATATTTCAGTTTGGTAATGATTTATGTCCCGTAATTATTTTTTTAGTTTATAAGCACATAAATAGGAATCGTATTTGATTGTAATATTTTTTTTTTAAAAATGTATGATGGTCGGCTGGTGGCCGCGACCAACGGATGATAGTGAGAATAGTTTTGTCAGAGTGAATAAAAATTATCATTTTTTTGTTTCTCAAATTGTTAAGAGAACGAAAACAGTAATGCCTAGGAAAACAAAAAATTAGAACATGAGATAATCTAGGAAATATGGGGCCGATCTTGGAATTAGAATTAGATTTTTTTTTCTGTTTTTTTTTTTTTTTTAGTTAGAAGAAAAAGGTTTAAAATATTATTTACATTGGTTCCCCCACAATTAATCTCTATTTGAACCCCAATCATTTTGTAAATTCGGGAGGGTGGTCTCGAATTGGGTTAATGGTGTACTTTGTGTCTACATGTAAGTCCTGCCTAAAACGGTGACTAAATAGCTTAATAGGATTGATGGCGTGATTAGTTGTTATAATTGTAGGAAGACACCAAGGACAATTAGGCCATAGTTTCCTGATTTCTGTTCACACACAAATTTTTGGGATAATGTATATAAATGCATTTGGTAAATTATTATTATTATTATTATTATTATTATTATTATTATTATTATTTTTTTTTAAAGTAATTTGAAACTATTTCTTAATTACTTAAGAATCTAAGAAACAAAAAAATATTGATTCTTATTCATTCCCAAAAAACTATTTTCACTATCATTTCGCCGGCCACCACTATCACGTTGGCCATAGAAAAAAGAAAAAAAAAACAAGTATTGCAACTAAACATATTTCTTGTTTATGTTCTCATAAATTAAAAGAAACAATTTCAGGACAATGGTCGTTACCAAACATATTTCTATTTCCAAAATAATTCAGAACGGAAATATAATTTTCATTCTATCTCAGTTTATTGGAAGTAAAAACAGAACGATAGAAACACTAACCAAACAGTTAGAATCTTATTTTTGAATTATATTTTTTATACATTTTTTTTGTACATATTTTTTTATACATTTAAAGAATTTAAACATTTTTTATTTAAAAAATAAAAAATAAAAATAGAATATGCACCCCTAGTAAAATAAAGACTATTCATGTAGACATTTAAAATAACTTGAGATCCAAAAAAAAATGAAATTTGTCGTGTGGTCTTCTTATAATCCACAAACGAGTTCGACTTTTGTTATTACGAGCATTTAGACAACAAAATCTTAGCACTACATTTGGTATGCTGAAATAGAATGGAATGAGTGTGATGTTGGAATAAATGTGATATTGCAATAGAATGACCATTACCATTTCTATATTTGGTGACAAACGTGATTAAACATGATATTGGAATGGTTATTACCATTCATACGTTTGGCTACAAAATGCATTAAAAATGATATTGAAATGACCGATAAATAAAAATGAAAGTAAAATAGAGAATATTCAAATATAAACCAAATGAAACAACTATCAAACATAAACCAAATAAATTCTGAACTTAAATTAATCTGAAAATTGCCTCAAACAATCGAACTAGTTTCAAGAGCATAGTAGTCGCCTTCAAATCATTGATCCAATTGAAGAGTGAAGGCTACCGTTAACCTGTGTTTGGAATTGGGAGTGCATAATTGAATGTAAATTTTAGAATTGAAATCGGGAATAAGTTTAGAGGCATTTGTTCAGTGTTTCTATTCCCAGATATTTTGAACAAATTTAGAAAATAGAACAGAACTGTCCCCACTTTTTTTATTCTGTTCCAAGAGTGTCTAGAATAGAAACAGTTATTTGGGAACAGAAACACTAAAAAAAAAGGGGTCGAAATAGCTCTCAATTCCAACTCCAAAATCTCAATTCAAAAAGTAAGGTTGGTTTAGTGTTTTTGTTCCCAAACCTCACAGAACAGAAATAGAAACTGGGAACAGTTATGGACTGTTCCCCGAAATTTGCTCCAAAAACCCGGGAACAAAGTAAAACATAATTTCGTTTTGTTTCCATAAGCAGAAAACAGGGGACACAAACACTAAACAAACAGACACTGAATAAGCCCCAATTCTAACTCCAAAACCTCAATTTCAAAAAGTAGCATTTGTTCAGTGTTTCAGTTCCTGAAATTCACAGAACACAAAAAGGTAGGAACAGTTCTACTCAGTTCCCTGAAATTTGTTCTAAAAACCCAGGAACAGAGTAAAAATATATATTTTTTGTTTCCATAAACAAAAAACAGAGAACAGAAAAACTAAATAAACGGTTATCAATTCCAATTCCAAAAACCTAATTCCATACTTCAAAACGAACCTTAAGCAAGTCGGAGTGTTCGAGAATATGTCGAATCCATCTTTATCACCACTGTTGGAGCTCGATAGCTTGGCCATGGAGGTGAAATCGATGAAGGATCGCTGTCGTTCGATTCCTTCCGATCGTCACTCGAAAGAATCGCTGTTGCTCAAATTTTCTCTTCTCTCTCGCTCACGAAAGACACCGTCCTCAGGAAAGAACGAATTCTGAGATGCGTACTGGTATTAAGTAATCACAGGATTACCTAATACCTAATTTCCTTTGAAATTGACTAATCGCATGAGTTGTGGGATTAGTCATTACTTGGGAATGACCATTCCATTCCTACGTTTGGTTTGTGGGATTGGTTTTCATTCCCATTCCCAAGTAATGATTGTTTGCCCAGTGAACTACCCAAGAGGGGGGGTGAATTAGATAGATAAAAAAACTTATCAAAGAAAAAATACTTTAATAATCCAAATAATTAATTTTAATCATGAATTAATTATTATCTTTATGTCACAACGGAAATATGAAATCAATTAGGTGCACACCAAATAACAAAAAATAATTACTGTAAAGATAGCAGCACACCAGAAATATATACTGGTTCACCAAGCAACTCTTGGCTAATCTAGTCCTCCGAGCCCCACGGAGAGTCGCACCCACTAATCTCAAGGTCTCTTTAAAGGTAGGAACCAAACTCTTACAAAGATTTTTTTACAAGCTTAAAATCAACCTTTACAAATTCATTTTCACAGGCTTAGGATTAACCTCTACTTTTAATAGGCTCAAGAATAACCCAATTCTTTTTAAATTAAGGTTAAGAATCAAAACCTCTCAAACACTCCAAATATCCTTTTACCCGGTAAGGATTGAACCATTACAAAATTGCTCACAAAATAATTCAATTCAGGAAGAATTACTACCTCAATCTCTTTACAAGAAAAGATTGAAACCAGCCACCTTTAGATTAAATACTCTCAACAAAATTTAATCCGTCACTCAACTCACCAATTAAAAAATTGACAAGTAATTTTTCTTACTCGGAGCTTCTACCACCTCAGATAAATTAGAACTCAATTAATATTTCAAAACTAGTGATAGAAAAGTGAGATATTCAAATTTGATTTTAAACAAAAATGGGTAGCACGTAATTGAGCACGTAATCAGATTGATTCAAGAAATTGTTTAAAAAATATGTTTCAATAAAAAATCAGAAAACAATTTCTAAAGATCAAATTCCAAAAAATAATCAAGTAATACTAAATAGAGAGTAATTTGGAAAGATCTCATTCAGAATCCACAAAAAGAAAGATTATAGCAATGTCACTTCAGATTTGGTAGAAACAATGATTCATAGCAAATAATTCTCAAGAATAACTCTTAGAAAAGTTTTCACAATTCTCAATATGATTTCTCTTAGAAAATCTTAATATAATACTCTTCATCTCTCTTTATAATATAAAAAACGCAGGTTTATATAAATGGGATTAAAATAAGCTCTCTAACGACTAATTTTCATTTGTTATGACACTTAATTGCTCTTATAGACCCCTTATATCATTAAGATTTTATCCTGATTCAAATCACTTAATTATAACTTTTAATCTTCTCAATTAAGTCCCCCAAATATTTCTCAATCACAATTAAATAGGATAGAAAGTATTACATGTACCAATTTGAAAAATATTCAAACTTAATGAACTAAATCTATAAGGATATCATAATATATGTTGCATATCTCAAATAACATTAAATCCCTAAAATCTCTCGTGAATCCTAACAAAAACAAACGGCTAGTAACAACTACTTTCAGAATAAAATTCGGAATTCCATAATATCCTAAAAAAGTCCTATAAGTCGACCGACCAAGATCACCTATCGATTGATCGATTTAGAATGTAGCCAAACCAAGAATTCTGTGCCCATCGGTCGACCTATTTGTCGAGCTAGAGATTCAGAGAGTTCCATTTCTTATCACAGGTCGATCGCCCTGTCAACTTATAGATATAGAGAGTTCATATTTAAAAACAGGTCGACCTACCTGTCGACCGAGAGATACATAGACTTTTCTTTCTATACTCCGGTCGACTTACCTGTCAACTTATAGATGCTAGAATCTCTTCTAAATTCGTTTTTAATTCATTCTCATTGACGTTTTCACCCCCTTTAACCAATTTCTTTTCTTAGTTAGCTCTACTAAATATTTAAATTCAATTTTAATCAATTATAAATATTTTTTTTTCAATTACACATAGGAACAAATAATTTAGCTAACTAGGATCTTATTAAAAACACACATATTTAAAAAAATCATTTAAAAATCTTTTTGTGTCATGTGTGATCCTAATTAGGATATTAAGAGTTAAAATTTAACCTGAGTTGTTTTCCCTAGGTTCTTCAAATTCTTTAACCTCTTAATCCTTCAATATCTTTGACATCATATCTTCATCGTTTCGAACTTAATAAACTGAAACACTTAATCAAACCGTTAGTTCCACTAAAAACATCAATTTTTAATTGTTTATCAAAATCTTAGGATCAATAATCTCTCCCTTTTTGATGATGACAATTAATTTTGATATTTTCTTCAAAACAATAATATAATCATACTTTTCCTGAATCCGAGGACGCGTTTTAAAACTCATTTAAGCATAACAATGAATATATTCATAAAATAATCAACAAAACACAAATATAAAAATAAACTACCCCTTTAAGATATTCAATAAAATATCAATTAATTCTTTCCCTTTATCATCTCAAAAAACATTTGGGGAGAGGGGAACATACTAAAGAACTCTACTCTAGGCAAACATCATTATGCCTAGCCATACCCAAACCACGAATGATTTTCACAAACTGATCTTTCGTTAGTGGTTTGGTAAAAACATTAGCAAGTTGGTCGGAGATATCAATATACTCAATAACAATGTCCCTTTTATGAATGTGATCACGAATAAAGTGATATCTAATCTCTATATGCTTAGTTCATAAGTGCTGTGTAGGATTCTTACTTAGACAAATAGTACTTTTATTATCACAAAAAATCGGGACCTCTTTTATGCAAATTCCAAAGTCATTTAATTGTTGCTTAATATATAAAATTTGAGCACAACAGTTACCATCTGTCATATATTCAGTCTCAGTAGTGGATAAGGCTATCGAATTTTGTTTCTTGCTTGACCAAGAAACCAATGCATGTCCTAACAAATGACATGACCCACTTGTGTTTTTTCGCTCAACTTTGCAATAGGCAAAATCAGCGTCGGAGTAACTTACCAATTTAAAATCACTCCCCCTAGGATACCATAATTCTAGGTCAGTCGTCCCCTTTAAGTATCGAAAAATTCGCTTAACCGCAGTCAAGTGCGATTTTGTAGGACAAGATTGAAATCTAGCACAAAGATAAACACTATACATAATGTCAAGTCTACTAGAAGTTAAATACAACAGATTACCAATCATACCTCGATACATATTTTCATTAACACTTTTACCCGTATCATCTTTGTCTATCTTCGTAGCCGTTGTCATGGGAGTTTTGTACTCTTTAGTGCCATCTAAGCCATATTTCCTTAACAACTCCTTGGTATATTTAGCTTGGTTTATAAATATCCCTTCTTTGATTTGCTTAATTTGCAATCCAAGAAAGAAATTCAACTCTCCTATCATGCTCATTTCAAATTCAACCTGCATTATCTTAGCAAACTCTTGGCAAAGATCCTCATTAATAGATCCAAAAATAATATCATCAACATACACTTGTACTAATAGGATATCAGAATCAATTTGCTTCACAAATAGTGTTATATCACAAATACCCCTTCGAAAATCGTTTTCGATCAAATATCGGCTAAGTCTCTCATACCAAGCTCTAAGAGCTTGTTTGAGCCCATACAAAGCCTTGCGAAGTTTAAATACGTGATCAAAAAATTTATCACTTTCAAATCCCGGGGGTTGTTCTACATAAACTTCTTCTGCTAGAAACCCATTTAGAAATGTATTCTTTACATCCATTTGATATAACTTAAAATTACGTGAACATGCAAAAGCGAGTAGCATTTCAATTGTTTCTAGTCTAGTAACAGGAGCATAGGTTTCATCATAATCAATTCATTCATCTTGATTATAACCATGTGCTACTAATCTTGCTTTGTTTCTAATTACCATACCAAATTCATCATTTTTATTTCTAAAAATCCATTTAGTACCAATAACCGGATGAAAATTCGGTCTCAGAACAAGACCCCATATTTTGTTCCGCTCAAATTGAACTAACTCATCTTGTATTGTGAAAATCTAAGATTCATCAGTTAACGTCTCATCTATATTTTTAGGCTCAATTTGAGATAAGAAAGCAAGATTAATTATATCCCTAAGAGAAGAATGAGTACTTATACCTCTTTCAAAATTACCGATGATTTCTTTTACCGAATGTCCCGGTACTGTCTTTATAGCTCGTAGTAAATTCGAATCCTTTTCCTTGAGTTCCTCCTCTTGTTGGGACTCCTTAGATACATTATCACATTGCTTTTGGTTATTTAACATACCTGCATCATCATCATCCAAAATCTTTCTCGACAAGAATGGATTAGCTTCCTAAAAAACAACATGCATGGTTTATTTGACTACAAACATATATTTATTATAAACTCTATAAGCCTTCCTGTTAGTAGCATATCCAAGAAAAATCCCATAATCAAATTTAGTATCAAATTTACCAAGATTATCTTTGTCATTTAAAATAAAACACTTACATCTACATACTTTAAAATAGGAAATATTAAGAGTCTTACCATTCCAGATTTCATATAGGGTTTTGTTAAACCCTCTACGAATTGATACTCGATTCACTACGTGGCAAGTTGTACTTACTGCTTCAGCCCAGAAATAGGTTGGTAAGCGATTTTCATTAAGCATAGTTCTGGCCATCTCTTGAAGCATCATGTTCTTCCTTTCTACTACACCATTTTGTTGCGGTGATCTTGGTGCAAAAAAGTTATGAGTATAATCATGCTCATCACAGTAACTAACCACATCGTCGTTCTTAAACTCTCTTCCTCTGTCACTTCAAATGTTAATAATGGAACATTACTTTTCATTTTTAACACGTTTATAAAATTTAGAAAGAACATAAGCAACCTCACTTTTCTTAACAAGAAACAATACTTAGGTAAGTTTGGAATAATCATCAACTATAATGAACGCATAAAACTTACACCAAAACTAGCAACATAGTTAGGCCTAAACAAATCAAGATGCAACAATTTAAGACATCTAGACGTGGACATGTGCATCTTTTTTCTTAAATGATGATCTAACCTGCTTTCCTAATTGACATGCATCACATACTTTATCTTTCACAAATTTCAAATCAAATAGGCCACACACGGGACTCTTCTTAGATAAATTAGAGATTAACTCCATACTAATATGCCCAAGTCTCCTATGCCATAACCAACTATTTTCAGACAAAGCATTCAAACAGGATAAATTTTGAGAATTAAAATCATCAAATGAGTAAGTATAAACATTCTCAAAATGTGATGCAACTAATAAGATACGACTATCATGACTATTCTTAATAATGCACCTATCATGATCAAATATAACGTTATAGCCCTTGTCATATAGTTGACTAATACTAAATAAATTATGTTAAAGTCCATCAACTAGTAACACATCTTTAAAAATAGTAGTACCATTACCGATATTACCTATACCGATAATTTTATCCTTTCCGTTGTCTCCAAAAGTCACATGACCTCCATCTTTAGGTGTCAAAGATGTAAATTTTTATTTGTCTCCCGTCATTTGTCGAGAACAATCACTGTCTAGGAATCATTTGTCCTTACTTATTGATGCTTTTAGAATAACCTGTAACGAGCACCTCAAATAATTCCTAAGTGGTACCCAGTCTAAGTGGGTTCGATCTTATTAGTCGGGATAATTTCAATTCTTTTTGGAACTCAAACTTGTCTACAGTTAGATATTTTAGCAAAACATCTACGAATAGTATTCCCCACAAAATTACATTTAAAACATTTAACAAGATCCTTGATTTCAGAAAAGAATTTGTGAAAACGTTTTTGTTTAAGATTTTTCTGAAATTCAATACTGGCTTTATCAAAAACTCCACGTGAACTTCCCAAAAGCATTTTCAAGTTATTTTCACCTCCGATGAATTTGAGAACAATTGAATGCAAATCTGTCAACTTGGATTTTAATTCATTGTTTTCAGATTCGTAGTCTATCACTTGCTTGTTTAATATATTAATTGTACTTTTAAAAACATTTATTTTAGAATACTGGTTTTTATAATCATGAGAAAGTTTTTGATAAATATCAAATAATTCATCAAAATCTAAAGAATAAGAACTTGAACATTTAGTTACCTCACCACCAGTGGCCATCAATGCAAACATGGATATATCTTCACTATCTGATTTTACCGAGCTACTTGAATTAATATCATCCCAAATAGCCTTCATGGATTTCTTCTTACTCTTCTTTGCTTTCTTTTTCTTTTTCTTTTCTTTATCATACTTCGGTTCGGGACAATCATTTTGAAAGTGACTAGTCTTATGACAGTTGTAACATTCCATTTTAGTCATGTTGAGATTTTTTCTCCCGCGGAATGTACGCCGAGTCATTCTTCTAAAATTCTTTGTGAGAAGCACCACATTTTTCTCTTGCTTATTGTCAAGACTTTCATTATCACTGTCATCCTTTTCTTAAATTTTCTGAGCTTTTAGTGCCAAGAATTTTCTCTTGCTATTTCCGTTGTCATTCTCATATCCTTTAATCGTCGCTTCATGAGTCATCAAGTTGCCTATGAGATCATCAATTTCGTATTTGCCAAGATTCTTAGCTTCCTCAATTGTCGTCACCTTTGACTCCCATATTTTTGTTAAAGATCTTAGGACCTTTCGAATTCTATCTTCCATGGAGTATGACTTTCCAAGTTGACTTAAGTGATTGCAAATGTTGTTGAAGCAAGTACACATCTCATGAATCGATTCAGTTTTTTCCATTATGAACAACTCAAATTTCCTCATGAGAACGTTGATTTCGATTGCTTCACTTGACTTGTTCCTTCGTGGGTAACTTGTAATTTATCCCACATCTCCTTTACAGATTTATAACCTGAAACTCTAGAATATTCATTAGCATCTAAAGAGTAAAATAGAATATTAATAGCTTGAGAGTTTATAGAGAGTTTCTGCTTATTAGAAGTAGTTAGCTGTTTCTTCTTCTTCTTCTTCTCGACTTTATTTTCCATTGGAACAAACGGACCATCCTCGATTGTTAACCACACATCATAATTTGTAGCCTGAAGAAAGACTATCATTCTGTCCTTCCAGAACAAATAATTTTCACCTGCAAATAACGGTGGTCAGTACATAGACTGCCCCTCAGCTAGTGTACCTATTATGTGCGCCATGTGATCTTTGTTGGCTAAGTGTGTCGAGCTAAACCAGCTCTGATACCAATTATTGGCCCAGTGAACTACCCAATAGGGGAGTGAATTGGGTAGATAAAAAAATTATCAGAGAAAAAATACTTTAATAATCCAAATAATTAATTTTAATCCTAAATTAATTATTATCTTTATATCATAGCGGAAATATAAAATCAATTCGGTGCACAACAAACAACAAAAAATAATTAATGTAACGATAGCTGCACACCAGAAATTTATATTGGTTCACCAAGCTACTCTTGGCTAATATAATCCTCCTAGCCTCACGGAGAATCGCACCTACTAATCTCAAGATCCCTTTAAAAGTAAGAATAAAACCCTTACAAAGATTCTTTTACTGGCTCAAAATCAATCTTTACAAATTTCTTTTCATAGGTTTAGGAATAACCTCTACTTTTTACAGGTTCAAGAATAACCTAATTCTTTGTAAACTAAAGATAAAGAATCAAAACCTCTCAAATACTCCAAATATCCTTTTAACCGGTAAGGATTGAATCATTACAAAATTGCTCACAAAATAATTTAATCCAGAAAGAATTACTACCTCAATCTCTTTACAAGAAGAGACTGAAACCAGCTACCCTTAGATTAAATACTCCCAACAGTATTTAATCCGTCACTCAACTCATCAATTAAAAAATTGACAAGTGATTTTTCTCACTCAGAGCTTCTACTAACCCAGATAAATTAGAATTCAATTAATATCCCAAAACTAGTGATGGAAAAGTGAGATATTTAAAATATGATTTTAAACAAAAATGGATAGCATATAATTGAGCACGTAATCAGATTGATTCAAGAAATTGTTTAAAAAATATGTTTCAATAAAAAATCAGAAAACAATTTCTAAAAATAAAATTCCAAAAAATAATCAAGCAATACTAAATAGAGAGTAATTTAGAAAGATCTCACCC
This sequence comes from Eucommia ulmoides, assembly GCA_016647705.1. NCBI lineage: Eukaryota > Viridiplantae > Streptophyta > Magnoliopsida > Garryales > Eucommiaceae > Eucommia > Eucommia ulmoides. Next base: position 28,777,560 of record CM028332.1, on the reverse strand, counting down.
GAAATCCATAGAAAGAAATATTATAGCAATATCACTTCAGATTTGGTAGCAACAATGATTCATAGCAAATAATTCTCAAGAATAACTCTTAGAAAAGTTATCACAATTCTCAATATGATTTCTCTTAAAAAACCTCAATTTAATACTCTTGATCTCTCTCTATAATATAAAAAACATAGGTCTATATAAATGGGATTAAAATAAGCTCTCTAACGGCTAATTCCCATTTGTTACGACACTTAATTACTCTTATAGACCCCTTATATCATTAAGACTTCATCTTGATTCAAATCACTTAATTATAGCTTTTAAATTTTTCAATTATATTTCTCAATCACAATTAAATAGGATAGAAAGTATTACATGTACCAATTTGAAAAATATTCAAACTTAATAAACCAAATCTATAGGGATATCATAATATATGTTGCATATCTCAAATAATATTAAATCCCTAAAATCTTTCGTGAATCCTAACAAAAAAACGGCTAGTAACGGTTACTTTCAGAATAAAATTCGAAATTCCATAATATTCTGAAACAGTCCCATAAGTCGACCGACCAAGATCATCTGTCGACCGATCGATTCAGGATGTAGCCAAGCCTAGAATTCTGTGCCCATCGGTCGACCTATTTGTCGACCTAGAGATTCAGAGAGTTTCATTTCTTATCACAGGTCGATCGCCCTGTCGACTTATAGATACAGAGAGTTTATATTTAAGCACAAGTTGACCTACTTGTCGACCGAGAGATACAGAGACTTTTCCTTCTATACTCCGGTCGACTTACTTGTCGACTTATAGATGCTAGAATCTCTTTTAAATTCATTTTTAATTCATTCTCATTGACGTTTTCACCCCTTTAACCAATTTCTTTTCTTGGTTAGCTCCATTAAATACTTAAATTCAATTTTAATCAATTATAAATATTTCTTTTTCAATTACACATAGGAGCAAATATTTTAGCTAATTAGGATCCTATTAAAAACACACATATTTATAAAAATTATTTAAAAATCTTTTTGTGTCGTGTGTGATCTTAATTGGGATATTAAGAGTTGAAATTTAAACTTGAATTGTTTTCTCTAGGTTCTTCAAATTATTCAACCTCTTAATCTTTCAACATTTTTGACATTATATCTTCATCGTTTGGAACTTAATAAACTGAAATACTTAATCAAACCGTTAGTTCCACAAAAAACATCAACATTTAATTGTCCATCAAAATCTTAGGATCAACAATGACTAATCTAACAACTCAGGGGATTAGTCAATTCAAAATGAAATGAGGTATTATGTAATCATAGAATTACCTAATTTCAAATGAAATGAGGTACTAGGTAAGAAGAAGGACCTATATTTCTGTTTCCATATTTTTCACAACAGAAAATAAAAATATGGTGGTGTTACTTTCATGTTTCTATTCCAAGAAAACATGGAACGAAAATAGAAATATAGGAACAAAATCAAAACCAGAAATCTGGGAACAAAACAAAAACAGAAATATGGGAACAAAAACAAAAACAGAAATATGGAAACAAAAAAAGAATTATGAGAACAAAAACAGAAATCTGGAAATAAAACAAAAATAAAAATATGGGAACAAAAACAAAGACAGAAATTTGGGAACATATTTATGTTTTTGTTCCCAGATTTCTATTTTTGTTCCCAGATTTTTGTTTTTGTTCCCATATTTTTGCTTTTTTTTTTTTGTTTCCATATTTCTATTTTTGTTCCCAAAAAACCTAGAATATAGATATAAAACTCGGAATAAACAACTTTTCCCCCCATATGTTTATTTGTATTCTCAATTTTATGAGAACAGAAAAACTAAACAAGTGAGACATAAGTGGGGTTTGATGTTTCTATCTTAAATCTGTTAATAAAATGATTGGAACAAAATCAGTAAAATAGGAGAAAATTTATTATGTTCTGTTCTCAGATTTTTACAATAAAATCCTGAAATCAGAATATAAGCAAATCATTCATTTTTTTTGTTTTGTTTCAGTTATAAGTTTTTTTGAGAACAGAAAAAATAGAAACAGAAACATGAAAGTACTTCCAAACCTTTTAGTTTGTCGGGTTAAATGATAACCTAGGTGACATTTGTTTAGTGTCTCTGAATAATTCTGTTATGTTCCCAAAATTTTGTTCTAAAATGTTCGAATATTTTCGAATATTGTTTCATGTTTATTTATCGGTTATTGCAATATCATATTTAATGTATTTTATAACCAAACGTAAGAATGGTAATGACAATTCCAATATCATATTTAATCATGTTTGTCACCAAATATAAGAATGGTAATGACTATTTTATTTCAATACCACACTCATTCTATTCAATTCCAGTGTGCTAGGATTCCAGCGTACCAAATCTAGCGTAAGAGTTGTACTTGAACTATAGTTAAACATTATGTTTTTGTAACTATTGGCCATGCTACGGATTGCAACGCTTATTATACTACTGATCGTAATATTTGTTGTCCAATTCTAGGGGTTTTAGTGTGTCATCTATAGTTAAATAGTACATTTTGTAACTATGAATTGTAACTACATATCTACAAAGCCGATTCGAATTAGAATCCTTCATGGGGTTGCAGCACGTGCCCATACTACGCAAAAACATGAAAATTAATGAAAATATCTCACTTCTAAAAATTTAAAAAATAGTAAAATTAAAAATAATAATTATGAAGTCGTAACTTAGGAAATTAATGAGCAATGAAATCTTGAAATTAAAACCTTTAATCATTTTTTGATTTAACTAACTGAATCAAGAGCGAAATTTATGGCGGAAACAATGATTTTTTTTAAAAAATATTATTTAAACCATGAAATTAAAAATGGATTAGAGTATATGGCTGGCTACAATAGGATAATAAATCATTTTCCCTAAATTCTAAGTCTTCAATTGCATGTTGCCAAACGGTCCCTACATTCTTCGGTAATTTTTTTATCCCCTCTACTGTGTTTAATTGTCAATTTATCTCCGTACATTTTAAAAAATTATACTTTATGTCTATTTCTGCTTTGAACAAAATGATTTTTTTTTTTTCTATTTAAATTAATAGAATATGCTTAAAATGGATAAATTTAATTTTTGTTTTCAATAAACAGACAAAATTATCCCTCTATTTAATTTAAACACTTTCTTATAATTTAATCTCTCACAATTTTCACATACAACCCAATTATTCATTCTTGAATGGTGTATATATTATTTAGCATATATTCTTTCAAGAAAACAATAAAACATGTGGTCCGTGGCCGAGCTAATCCTCTCACTTCTAATAATATTCACTTTTTATTTTTATATTTATTAAAAAAAAAAAGGAACTTGAATAATAGAATTTCATTTGTACCCTTGTATCGAATTTCTGACTTTCATTGCGTGTGTTGATCTTTTATATGGTAAAATGATGCGGAAAAAAAAAATTCCAAACAAAATTGAATTATTTATGGAAATAAAAAAGTTAATATTTTTTTAATTTTAAATTGAAATTAAAAATTAAACAAAATCAAATGCTGCTTTTAATGCTCAAGGTTAGGAGTGTGTAACAGTTTGGGTCAACCCACCAAACCGCACCACAGATGGAGCTGCCCATTGGTAACCCACGCATTGCGCGGATGTTATTGATGCAACCCACTCAAAGTGTGGGCCGGTGACGGTTGGATTGTTTTTGGACGCGGGTCAACCCATCCACCCATTACGCACATAAAAACGACGCCGTTTTGTTAAATGTTATATGTTGTTACCTGTTTTGAGAGTTGAATTACTCTGTCCATTAAATGTATTTGCTCGAAATTGCGGAGTTTTAATGTGATCATTCCTTTGTGGGTTAACTAGTTATATTTTACTTGTGATTTAATCAGACAAATTTCGAGCAATTGATATTGGATATGAAATTTGTATATATTACTTTATGATCACAAATTTCAGCTTTAATGTGATCTCTCCTTTATGTATTCCTTGGACTTATCGATCTTGAATGTGATCATTCCTATATTTTTTGTAATCTGTGTAAACTTTGTCTATTTATTTTTTATTTTGCTTATTTTGATTTATATTTTTTTTTAGTGATGGATACCACGGTAACGGATGAAGTGAAAGTGGAGACCAATCTACACACTATTGGACGGTCCACGGTTTGAGCTAGTCAATCCGCACGTTCCAACCTGCACACTATTGGGTGGTCCACGGTTCAAATTAGTCCAAACCGCATAATATCGGTTTGGTTTGCAGTTTTGGCCTAACATGCCTCAACCTGCCCGCTGCACACCCTTACTCAACGCCGACCATGTATACATTTGTGTGATAAATCTAAATCTCTTTTAAAAACTCGTGTAAAAATATTGAGTTCCTCCCTAAAAATAACATAATTATATACTTATGTTCTTAAGTATCGGACTTGTAGAAAATTCTATTTACTATTCCAAATAACATAAGTATCATCTTCATCTGTTAAAAAAGTTATTTGCAATAGCGTCTTTATGATAAAGACTCTACTTGAAATAACGTTTTCAAATTTTAAAAAGCTATTCAACAATAGCATTTCTAACTCGAAAAATACTGACCATTTTTTTTTGGTGTCTTATTTTTTATTTTTTTTCATTTGTGTTTATTTTGTTCTTATCTATATAATTTTTTTTTAATATTTATAAAAAGGTAATAATGAGTTTTAACAATTTGTTATTTGGTTACTCAATTAGTATTTTAATTTTTTTAATTTATTTTCGTGGTGGATCTTATAATATATTTAAAGATATTAATTTCAATCAAATTAGTAGAGAAAATAAAAGCATTGCAATAACAAATTTTAAGAAAAAAGACAAACTAAAATTGAAGGGGTAACCATTCAAGTAATTAGGAAAACAAAAGAAGGCATTAGGGGAAAAAAAGGAAAATACATAACCAAATATTTAAATTTTCTAACATGGTAACTAAAATGAATAGTTCCGTCTTCGTAATCGGACAATGCTGAGTCATCTGTGTGTCGTGGATTAGTAAAATACTTTGCCATCTACTTGTTTGCATTGGAAGTATTTTCAACCACACCAATTTTTCAAAATGGGTTTCAACCAAGAAACAGTTCGCAAATTTCGATCGGTGTTTATGTTAGACAAAAATAGTTTTTAGACTATAGTAAGTCTAATTATTTATGTGATTTAATTATTGATTGACATATGTTCATATATCAATACATTATTATTAGTGCGAGGACGAATATGGAACATTGATTTAAATTATTAAGATGTAAATACGAAATTTCATTTCAAAATAGTCCCATGAAGTTGATTAAAGTATGTAAAATGAGTAACTTCACATTGGTTAATGAAAAAAAATACTTGAACCACATTTATAATCCATTTTGAATTGCGGACCTAGGTCGGGTCGTGGATTGTGAGTTTGAATTTGGACTTGGGTTGATCTAAGTAGAGATAATTCTTTCTAACAATTTCCATAGTCAAACAAGACTTATGTTTTCATATTTGTAACTCATTTTTAATAAGGAGTTACATGCGATAATTTTTTACTAGCTTTAAATTGTTCTTAATAGTTTTAAGGTGAAATTTTTGGTGTGTTGGAGTTACTTATTTGTTTACTTTATAAATAAAGAAGTTTGCTTTATCATTTATGTATAAAAATTTAAGATATCTTGCACTACACATCCACTTTGAGTCTGTTAGTTTTCCACACTTATTTTATTCGCCGGATCCTTTAATTCCAAGTGCTAGTATTGGATGATTGTGATCGTTATATCTTGAAAAACAAATACCTGAGTAACTGTAAGCACTTAAATGCAGACGAAATTTGTTAGAAGCAAATATCGTTAAACGATAACATCGATCAGTATAAATTTATGAGATTATTATCGGTAAAAGATTGTAAGTATAATTTTAATTATTTATTGATTTTATATATTTTAATTTATTGTTGAAGAATATAATTTTGAAATTTTTGTTAATATTTTAGAATATTTGTTGTTGTACATTTTATGTTTTGAAACACTTACTGTCGCATGTATGAGTTTCTCTAATATTTGTTGTAAATTGTTATACATTCTCTAGTATTTACTATAAGTTACATTTAACAATAAATTTAATAAAGAGCTGAATTTTTTATTGTTTATAAGTATTATTTCATTGTATACATATTTGTGACATATTTAGAATTTTTTATTGAAAATAATATTAATTAATATTTAATTATATTAAATAAATTAATATTTTCACTATTATTTCCAACCATTTAAGCATCTGAAAATGCTATATCAAATAGCGCGTTTGACAAGTGAAGTTGCTATTTCATAAAGTGTCTTCACTTATGAAGATGCTATTTACGATAATGTGTACAACCACATTTACAGAATGGGGTTCAACCAAGAAAACACTTAATCAATTTCGGCGCTAAATTATCTAAAAATGCTATCTTAAATAGCGCATTTATCAAGTAAAAACGCTATTCCATGTAGCATTTTTACTAATGAAGCCACGCCTTCTTGTTGAAGGTGCTATTTTGAATAGCATTTTGAAGAAATAACGTTACTTGAGGAAATAAGTCCACTAAAAGGGAAAACAAGTTTTTTTGTTTTTTGAAAATAAAATATTTTATCATTAAAAGTGTTCTATGTATTTGAAAAATTGATTTTTCATTATATTACATTAAAATTGCTATAAATATATATATATATTTGGTTTACAAACCTAACATATCCTTGGGGCCTTAGCCAACCTCGTAGTTGGATTGCAATGGAGAAGAGTGTCACAATTTTCCACCATGAAAAATAAAAAAATGTTTTCCCCTGAATTTTATAAAATATTTCAAATTAGTCCCTTTTATTAATTAAAAGCCTACTAAATTAATGCAGTCACAGTCCCATGCACTGGACACAACATGGAAGCATTACAATGGTTCTTAATACTGAAAGAGACTATTCATAAATCATAATAGCTGTTTTTTTAGATTTTTTTTTTCTTGTTTAGTCAATCTTATATATATATAAAAATTGGGTCAAAATAAATATTATGCTCATCAAATAATAATGACACTAATTCTAAAAAAAATGTGATTTTATTAGCTTGAATTTACCGAAAATTGTTTTATGTATATTTTCACTTATTTTAAAACTAGTGTATATTCACTTATTCTAAAGATACTGTTTTAAATTGAGCAAATTATAAAATACAAAAAAAAAAAAAATATTATGAACCACAGTACCAAGTTGAAATCCATACATTAATTGAATAGAAATAATAGTCATAAATGAAATATTAATAGCAATTACAATTTTTTAATTTTTAAATAACTATTTTCATGTCATTATATTTAAAATTTTATAACTTTCAACATTTTCAAATACAACAAATGGCACCAAAATACAACATTAAATTTAATTAAAATCAGAAGGAGATTAAAAGAGAAACTACAATCAAATGTAATTGTTACAGTAACTCACATATTCGGATATCATAATTGAATTTATTCAAATCTCACACACTTTTAAAATAAAATAAACCACAAATAAATCATTAATTAGCTACCCACTTGAGGTAAAAAAAAAAAGATATAGAAATTTATTTGAGTTCACGTATACATGGAGCTCCAATATTAGAATTATTTCGTTTTCTATTGAGAAATATTAGGTTGTATTTGGGTAAGAGATTTGACAAATTCAAGAGATTTGGTAAATGATGGGATTTCGAAATCCCATCATTTACCAAATCTCTTATTTGGATAATTCTCAAAATAACAAAATAAACAATTCTCAAAAAATGGAATCAGAACACAGCCAAGAACAAAAGCGATAATCCAAACAAAAAATTAGAACCCAACTAAGAACAAAAGTGACGAACAAGAAATCAGAACATAGCCAAGAACAAAAGCGATAATCCAATTTCTCTGTGATAATCCAATTTTGATTTTTGTGAAATTCCAATTCTAATTCCGATTTTGATTTCTGTGAAATTGCAACGAACGGGAACAAAAGCCAAAAATCGCAGTCGACAAACAAGAACAAATTGCGACCTACAAGAACAAGAAATTGCAGTTGACGAAAAAGAAGATGAAGATCAGAGATCGTCGAAGCCCTACACCTAAATCGCAGTTGATGAAGAAGACGATGATGACGAATAAGACGACGACGGAGACGGCCAAGAAGAAGAAGATGACGACGGCGACCAAGAAGAAGACGACGACGACAATCAAGAAGAAGACGATGACGGTAAGATCACTGCGATAGTCAGGAGCGAACGATGGTCAAGAGCAGGAACAAAGGATTTGTCAAATTCCACCTCTCTCAAAAGAATTTCCAAATCCTCTTTTCACCACTATTTGGAATTTGAAGGGATTTTACAATTCATTCTCTCTTAAAACCCAAACAAAAAATTTGTCAAAAGATGATTTTAAAATCCTCTAAACAAATGGAATCCTCCCTAGAAATCCCTTACCAAACCCAACCTTAGGTTGCGTTTGGGTAAGGGATTTGATAAATTCAAGAGATTTGTGAAATGAAGGGATTTCAAATCCTGAATTTTGAAATCCCTTCATTTTACAAATCTGTTATTTGGATAATTGTTTGAATTGAAGTATTTGGAATATATATTTTTTTGTTTTATTTTTATCACTTCCGAAAAAACAAACAAACAAACAAACAGAAGACGAAGAAGAGGCAACGAGAAGATGAACAAATCTTCAAATAATTTCAAGAACAAACTCGTTTTCGAAATCGAAATCGAAGAACATATTCGAAATCGAAATCGATTTCGAAGTTGAAATCAAACGTGTTGTTCGATTTTGAAAACGAAATCGAAATCGAAATCACATCTGAAAACCCACGATGATTTCGATTTCGAAAACGACGAAGAGGAAATCGATTTCGTTTTTCAAACCCATGAATCACAGTTGAAAACCCATGACGATTTCGTTTTCGAAATCAATCGAAATCCAATTTTGATTTCGAAGTCGAACTTGATGCGACGGCGATGGCCATGGAGGACGATGAAGAAACAAATGATGGGAACAAAAACAGAAACTCAATCGTTCTCCATTCTAAATAGGGTTCGATTTTGAACCCTAAATAGGGTTCGATTTCGAAATCGAAATCGATTTCGAAAAACGAAATCGAACCTAAAACGAATTCGAACCCTAAATAGAAATCGAACCTAAAATGAAATCGAACCTAAATCGATTTCGAACCACCAACAGAAGAACGAAAAAGAGGCAGAAGCAGCAGAAGAATGAAGAAGAGGCAAAAGAACGAAGAACAGTGATAAGAAGGATTTCACAAATTCAGTCTCTCTCAAAATTATTTTGAAATCCTTCCTTTTACTCCAAAAAGGATTTGACAAATTCCTTTTCTCAAAATCCTTCCACTCCCCAAACAAGAGATTTACCAAAAGTGGATTTCAAAATTCCCTAACCAATTGAAATTCCTTCTACAAATCCTTTATCCAAACACAACCTTAGTGTTCATAGAATTAAGATATTTCAGATAAAAGAAAGCGTTCATTGCATACAACACCACATTCATTCAACAAAAATGATGGATAATACAATTCCTCGGTCAATGGATAGATACAATCTCCTAATTTTGGATAATTTGTAAAATTCAATGATGATGATAAATTTTGGTTACCCCTAAACCACCCATTGAAGGCCTACATGTGGACCAACGTTTTGAACAAGTTCAACTGAATGGCTGACCAGGGGACGATCGACCGTGGGTGGCTGACCAGAGGATAGCTGACCAGGGGTGGCCGAGCTCAGACCTCCATACTTGGCTGAGCTTAGACCTCATGATCCGAGCTCCAACCAGAGGACGGAAGAGGACCAAACAGACCCATTTGTGGCATTTTTACATAGTGCCGACCAGAGGTCTCCGACCAGAGTCCTCCGACAAGAGATAGCTGACTAAAATCTGTCGACCAGAGTTCGCCGAACAAATTGTAAGACCCTGATTTTTTTATTTAAGTCGTATTTTAAATGTTTTAAAAATAGCGGGGTAGGTGGCGTAATTTATTATCTGATTTAAAAAATTTTGGGGTCAATTGGCAAATTTGGAAAAACATTCAATCCAAAATTGACATTTAATTTTTGAATTAAAACTTTTGGGGTGGAATTGTAATTTAAGAAAGTATTAAATGTGAAAATTGAACCGTGAAGACAGCCGGAGACCGTGCGAAGAAACGAGGCGACGTGGCAGGGGAAGATCCATTCTCAAAATTACTATTAGCATGCATATATATACTTATGCAGATCATGATCAACCATCTCAAAAGAAGGAATCTAGGAAATAAAAAAAAAAAAAAAAAAAAAAAAAAAAAAAAAAACCAGAAATCTAAGAGAGAGAGAGACCGGCGTTGGGTGAGAATCGATCGTCGGCGAGGGTGTCGGCAGTGCATGGGGGTGTGATCGCCGACATTGAGGCTCATCGGTCCGGTTGGAGAGAGGGGTCAGGCAGTGGAATTTAGAGAGAAAAAACTGGGGACCGTTTCCTGTTGAGCATCAACGGTGGGTGCAGACGGTAACGGCGGAGCATTTTTCCAGCATATGGAGGTTTGTCGTGCCAACTAAATCGGGGAAGATTAGGTCGGTCAGAGAATTTTGGATGGTCGCCGGAGTTGGCGAGGAGAGAGGAGAGAGAGAGGATCGGTGGTGATGGGTTCGGTTGTTGCCGTTGGTGGGTTCGTCGTTGTTCCTCCGACGATTGTGCGTGTGTGGGTGTGGGGTGTATCTGGCGTTGTGTGTGCGTGTGCATGAACGTTGGCGGTGAAGATCGGCGGGAGAAGGGAGGGTTCAATCGGCGTTGAGGCGGCGCGGTAGGAGCTCCGAACTGAACCAGAACAGAAAAAGAAAAGAAAGAGAAAGAAAAAAAAAAAAGGGAAAAGAAAAAAAAAAAAAAAAAAAAAAGAAATTACATAAACCACTCCAATAAGATCCAAAACCCATCTTGTGGCCGACGGACGATTCGGAACAGGTAAAATCTAAATTGATTACTATTTTCGTTAAATTGAATTATTAGCAAACGAGATTATAATTTTGGGATCGTTAATTCTAATAAATATTGTCACCGTCCATATTAACAAATGTGTACAGTAATCGTTGACGAAACGTAATTTACCGAATAATAATTTTTCATAATAAAATGTGGGGACCGGAGGAAATTGTGAAACTTAGGGCCTGCATTGCATGATTAGGTTATTTTAAATAAGATATTATTGTAGGCCCTATCACTATTAGGTTCACCGGCACCGGAGTCTCGGTAGAGTGTAGCTAATGGAAGTTTTGCGGGGCGAATAACCAGGTGAGCGTACTGTATTCTTACCAAACTATTTTTCTACGTATATATATGATGAAATATGCGTTTACTTAAACTGTAAGAATTTATAAATAATATGTATCAAGCAGGATTTGGGTGAGTTGGTAAACTGAATTTTAGGAAAATTTCGATTGTTTTCGAAATGAAGCTGAAAATGAATTTTTGTTGGATTTGGTGAAATCAGACAGTGTTTTTTAAAAGAGAATAGAAAACATCTGTTTTTCTAAAAATGTTTGGTTTTTTAAAAATAAAGGGTGGAAAAGTAGTTTTGATAAAATCAGACGTTTTCTTTAAAAGAAAGTGTGAACTATGATTTTTGGGGTTTAAAAGTTGGTTTTTAGGAAAAGAGATAGACGTTGTGATTTGACGATGTTGAGTAGACGATATTTATTCAGTTGTAATTCGATGATGCTGTATTTGATTTGATGATGCCATAGTAATTATCTGTTTCGGTAGAGTGAGGTTATCTGCTTCGGTGGAATGATGTTTATCTGCTTCGGCAGAGTGTTATTAGACGTTTATACTGCGCAGTGATTATCCGCTTCGGCGGAGTGATGGGTGTTCGTAGGAAGGCATATCCTATGGATGGTACGGTACCGTTGCAAACTCCTGATCGTGAGGTTAAAACGATCACTAGGTCTGGCCAGTGTGTGTGTTTGAGGGGTGTGTGTGTTTGAGTTGTGTGCTTAAAAATGGTATTTGAGATGTGGTGTTTTATATATATTGGCTGATTGATATTTATTATCATGGTGATCAGTATGATTTTTATATTAGTTGGATCTGAATGGAACTTAGTTATGTCGCTTTATTTTTCTTACTTTTATATTGGAGATTTTATGAGTTATGTTGTATTCATATACTTAAGCTTGATCTAGTTAGATGTTGTACATTGAGTTTTATTATTAAAAATGTTTATACTAAGAAGGCAGTACACTCGTAGGTGAAACAGTTAGGAGTCGGTCCCCTACTGACGCTAGGTAGAGTTCTACGATGGAGTCGGGTGGAGAGTTGAGATGAGCTTTTTGAGGCGAACCTGTGAAGGGTTCATGGTATTATATTTTGCTGTTAGTATGATTGGGGAATGGGTGTGTTCCCATAATAGAAATATGTATAGTTTCATATAGAGATGATGGTTTATATATATATATATATATATATATATATATATATATATGCTTATTGTCGGGTAATAGATGGTTAGTTGGTTGTGTTCGGTGATGTCATGATGTCGTCACGCTAGCCCGGGATGTCTGGATTTCGGGACGAGTTGTGACACAAATCTCCTCAAAGGCAAATGGGCTCTCCTAAAGGGTCAAAAAGCCCAAGCGTACACTCTCTATTTCTATAAATACCCGAGCATTTCGATGCCCAAAAAGAAGCTAAGGTAATGCTCAATTTCTAATTTGAAGCATATTAGCCTTTCTCCCCCGAGCACTTACTCTCACGCCGAAGGGACTTTACTGGGCCAAGTCCCAGTGGGTCTTTGTGCAAGTATAAGCTTGGAGCTCAGTTTGGACTAGATGGACAGATACCTCAGACCTCGGACATCTCTGAACAAGTTGACCATAAAGGACGAAACTCAGGACTTCTTCACTCCACCTCAGTAAGGGACTTCAACATTCAATATTCTCAAATTTTTTACTCTTATTTTTTAAATGAACACAACAGTAACCAACACATCCAATAACAAACAATTGTTTTCAAATAGTAATGCGACAATTGAAGGGATATTCTTTTTTGAATCCTTTTTTGATAGAGTCCTCTTTATTTATACAATATTTCCAAGTTCTTTGCTCATGATTTCAAATGAATACAACAATAACCAACACAACCAATGATAGAGGTTGTACGTGAGGAGACAAAGAGAGGAGGGCTTAATTGTTTGGTTAGGAGATGTAGAATAAGAGTCAGTCAGATAGATTACGCGAAGTAGAAGCTGAGTATATGAGAGCTTTACAAGTGAACTTAACCCTAATTCTATAACATCTCTGGGTTAAACTGATTTAACGGTCCAAAATATATATTTATTTGTCTTTTAATCAAACGATATGTTTATAAGCATTCAATCTCATTATATACATTCTTTTAATAACTTATATAAATATCACACAACTCACCCAAAATTATATGTTGAAGTTTTAGTAATTTGGTTATTTTTTATTTTTGTTTTAGACATTAAAAATGGAAATAAATTTGTTTTTGTGTTTATATATTTTCTTCATATTTTTCAACATGAAAAAAGATAAAAAATAATAATTACTAAATGTCACGACCACTATTTTTTTTTTTTTTTTTTTTAAATTGAAATAGAGTTATAAAGATGTTGGATGTTTTATTTTGTTTTGAAAGATAAAAAAGAAATAAGAAAAGAGCAACACATATACTGATATACATAAACTAAAATTACTAAATTGACAATTAACTACCCTTAATTAACATAAAATAATGAAATTTAATTTAATTATTTTAAATTTCACATGGGGTTAGATCCTAAATATTCTAAATATCAGTTAAATATGTACCAAAAACAAATATTTCGTAAAAAAATAGCACTTATCAATTATAATTTCATTAATCATTTCTTAACCTAATAATCAATAATTATATTTTGATTACTTATTTGCTAGATTTAATTACATGAACTTATTCGTCTAAATAATAGATTCAAAATGACAATATCGATTAACAATTTTAGCAAGTAAAAATAAGTTGTGTGGAATTAATTATAGTTACTTAATTAAAAAAGTTTGATTACTGAGATATTATATACGTCATTTAATTAGGAAATCTTATGTTGAATTCAATATGATCACTTAAATGACTAGGAAATCTTATGTTGAATTCAATATGATCACTTAATTAGGAAAATTTACCTTCATTTAATGCCATTGCATACCATAAATAAATATGTACCCAAAATCTATCTTTCCATTAATCATCTCTTAGTTTAATATTTTCGATTACTTGTTTGCTTGATTTAATTATACAAATACACTTGTCTAATAGCATCAAAATAATATTAATCAACCATTTCTGTAAACAAAAATAACTCCTATATAATTCAACATGTCATTTAATAATGATTATTGCAAATCATTATTGTATTTATTTAAGGGAAACAACTACTAGTTTAAATTCTACTTAATATGAAAATATTTCTTCAACTTGTAATCACATAAAATCAATGGGTATTTCCGTCACTTAATTTGTATAAAATTCAAATACGGAATTAAGTGATTAAATCTTTAGCTTATGTAGGTAGATGATGTAGTCTAATTAATAAGTGGAAGGATAACTAGATAGTTTAGTGTTTTATATAAGTCCAAGCAATTATTTTGTCAAAATAATATTCTAGAAAATAAAACTTATATGAGGGAAAATTACACTTTTGGTCCTTTAAGTTGGGTGTAAGTGTTTAAGTGGTCTCTACGGTATTGTAGTTAACACATTTGGTCCCTCAATTTACAATTTGATTTCAATCTAGTTCAATTGTAAATGGTGTTTTGAAAATTGGGAGAAATTCGCACATGACCTATGAGCTGGGGGGCACATGCATCATTTTCAAACCCAATATTCTCCTCCACTTGAACATGTGATCATTGTCCATTATTTGCATTTACTCTCCCACATTAATGCAAATTCAATAAAAAAAATATGGCCTTATAGCTGGTCAAAAGAAAGAATGACGTAAAATATGAAAAACAAAAAATTGGAAAACAACTTTTGGTTTTGAAAAGATGTAAAGACACTTGCACAAATGATAATCCATCCAATTTCCCTAATACCATTTAAATTTTGACTAGATTGAAATAAGATTGTTTAGTTGAAGAACCAAATGTGTTAACTATAATACTTTAGGGGCCTAATTTGTTAACTACAATACTTTAGGGGCAACTTAAACACCCACCTCGAACTTAAGGACAAGAAATGTAATTTTCCCCTTAAACCACTAACATCTACAATAGAACGGTAGATACGGCATTTGATTGAGGTGCGGTCCTATGTCGTGAAAATGGAAACTAACTTCCGACAAAAGGTTCGTTGGACCATTAAGATTTTCGTAGAAATAAATATAAGTAATAATTAATTATTAATTAATACTAATAGTGAAGATGGTGTCTCTTAATAATGATGACCTTATTTTTAAATATTGTTTTTACTTAATTGCTTTTAGGTTATAATAATTGCACAACTCCAGTGCTCCATAAAGATTATGCGTAAAAGGAAAATAAATTAGTGGAAACTATAATTGATTTTGTGTTTCAAGTTACCGAGAGAAATTAACAATTATGTGACGGACAAATTAACAATTTCAAATGTTAATAATTAAGTGAGATAACAAATAAAATCTACAATTTATATATTCAATCCAATTAAAACAATTATTATATTATTTTTGAAATATGTTATTTATTGATGATGTCCGAATCTGGATCGTCACATCTCAGATCCTTACTAGGGTTTCTACAAATAATGCACAGACGGGTAGACCTGTCGATATTACACTTCTGGTATGAAAATTAGTGTGGTTTAAGTTATGAAGTTTCTGGTAGTAGTAGTGATTAGACGTGCATGTCTGTTGTCACGGTCTAAACTTATCTAATTCTTGTTTCGGCACTTGCCGTTTACCCATGACATATTTCTTTATTTCATAGACTAGTTTAGTTTCATTTTAATACTTGTAAAATGACATGGTCATGTCTCCTTGAGCACAATAATATCTACTGCTGTCATTTATTTTTTCTATTGTTTCTTAAAGTACTTTTTGAATATTTATGAGATCTGTGTTCCATTATTTGACTTATAGTACCATTGTTTTCACAATACAAAAGTATCGGTGACGCAATGATTGGAACCACGCTAAGTTCAGTAATGAACTTCTTAATCCATATACCTTCATTAACAACATAGATTGCAATAATGTTCTTGGCTTCATTTTCATTAATGGAATACGCAGTTGTAGATTGTTTAAAACTCCTATAGCTAAGGGCCCCACCATTTAGGATAAATACATATCTTGAAATTGACGTCCGATAATCCATAACGGATTAAAAATCCGAATCAATATAATAATCAATTCTCAATTCACCTTCTCTATAGTCCAAAAATTTGTCCTTAGTTCTTCATATGTACTTGAGGGCATATTTCACGGCTTTGTAGTATGCCAAACCTAGATCTCCTAATATCTGTTGGTCAATCCAATAGTATAACTAATATCGGGCTAGTACGTAGCATCATATACATGAGACTTCCAATTTTCGAGGCATCTGGAATCCTTTTCATTGCATTGTTCTCTTCAGAAGATTGGGGGCTCATTTACTCTAAGAGATGAATTATATGTTGGGCTAGTAGAAAGCTCTTCTTGGATTTCATCATATGCTGAATTGCTCCAGCACCTTATCTATGTACCCAAATTGGGATGTGTCATGTTGAATCGCTTCATCACCTTATATATGTACCTGGATTAGGAAACCCAAACATCATTTTAGATCTATCTCTATAGATCTTAATACCCAGTATATAGGACACTTCTCTCAGATCTTTCATAGATAAAGTTTCAGAGAACCACACTTTAGTAGACAACAACATCACTACATTATTTCTAATAAGTAGGATGTCTTACATATACAACAATATGAAACTAATTGTTTTTCCATCCATTTTATTTTAAACATATGGATCACCCATATTTTAGAGATAACAAAATGATTTGACTACCATGTCAAAATGGATGTTTCAACTTCTAGAAGTTTGCTTAAGCCTGTAGATGGATTTTTGCAGCATGCATACCTTCTAGCTTTCGCCTTCGTTTATGAAGCCCTATGGTTGACATATGTAAATCTTTTCCTCTATGTTTTCATTGAGAAAAGTCATCTTTGTATCCACATGTTAGGTTTTATGGTCTTGGTACGCAACAATAGCCAATAAGATCTTAATGGACTTTAACATGGTGATTGGCAAAAATGTCTCTTCATAGTCAATCCCTTGACACTGAGTATATCATTTTGCCACTAGTCTAGCCTTGAAGCATGTCTACTTTACCATTAGAGTCAAGTTTTATCTTGAAAATCCATTTGCAACCAATGGGAAAGAATTTCCAAGGCAAATCTACTAGTGTCCAGACTCAGTTAGGGTACATGGAGTCTATTTCAGATTTTATTGTTATTAGCAACTTCATACTGTTGATGTCCAATATAGCCTCTCCATAGTTAGCGTGGTCATTACCTTCCACTAGCAGTAGCTCTTCTTTATCCCTTTTTTAAAAATATCCCAATATCTATCAGTGTAATGGGTGCATTTACTATTGTCGGATCTACAATTCTATTTTGTTCAGCTTGCTCAGTGTACAACACCTCTACCAATTCTAATTTTTGCCCAGTGTTGGATTATTTGAGAAACAATTCATTTAATAATTTGGCATGTTTAGCAAAATACGCATTTTGTTCCATTGGGTGATAGAATTAGTAGCTTATAATTTTTCTAGGATACCCCCATAAATCTAAAAATGTGAGTTTTGGATGAGCTTGTGTACTGGATGCATTTACAATTGTCAGTTCCACATTTTTAGTTTTTTTAACTTGCTCGGTGTACAATACCTTTGCCAATTCTATCTTTTGGCCAGAGTTAGATTATTCGAGAAACATTTCCTCTAAGAATTTGGCAAGTTTAGCAACAAACACCTTTTGTTCCTTTGTGTGATTGAAGTAGTATCCTATAGTTTTCCTAGTGTGCCCCCACAAACCTATAAACGTCAATCCTAGATTTTAACTTGTTTACTTCAATTCTTTTGGCATGATCCTGATAACCTCAAATCCTAACATACTTAAGACTCAGGTTTCGCCCATGCAACATCTCTTATGGTATAACCGACATGGAGTTAGTTTGAACCTTATTTAGTAAATAAGTTGCAGTCATTAAGGCTTATCCCAAAAATAATATGGGTAATCAGTGAAACTCATTATTGATTTGACCATATCTAATAGTGTTGTGGATAATCCTTATAAATAATCCTAGTTGGTCTTTTTTCTAGTAAAAATCTCAAGTAATTAAAAATAAAAAAGGCCAACTTGGTATTTTATATATCACTATGTATGTAATATATAACTGTTAAGATTCCATGGATAATTAGTTGAAATATCTTACCTTTTAATGGTGATCAAAAGGTTTGAGATCGTAGACATTTTGGTAACTAATATCCTAAATTTTCTTAATTTTAGGATTATTAATTGGTACTTAATAATCCGAACAGATTACATTGTAGGGTATTTTCTCTATTGAGAATGGTGAATCTCAAATCTATCGGTATGAGATATTGGAACAACCGCAAGGTGATTTGTAAGGAAGTAACAAGGGCTTGAACGTGATCATAATTGATTTTCTATACTAGTAATTTTTATTAAAGTTAAAATATAATATCTGAGTAATAATGGTGCATGTCATCTTTCGACTTTAGGTACCGTTTGTCATGTGTATGCACTCCTATACTTTGATAATATTAAGTGTCGTCTCCTAACTACTTAAAAGGTATTCATTGGGTATAATGAGCATACATATGATTATTTGAATATACAATACACAATCTATTGGCCTTTTACAAAAATAGAGTTGTCTTATGTGATCGGATATGATTTACTTGGAGCCTTTGGTTAAATCATTATGGTGATTAGAATTATATTCTAATTAGTATCAAAATTAAATCATGGATCAGAATATGTGAAAGAACTAGGGATTTTGACACTATCCCACCATGTTGATTCTTTCAGGTCATATAGATCGAAATACTTGGTAATTATAAATGGGTGGATTCTCTAATTAAATTTATATAAATTAGATATAACTATGATATGTGGAAAGACGTAACTTATAGTTGGTGATGATTCCGTAAAGGATTGTTTTTTTATTGAAGGCAAAATTGGAATTATTCCAATTCAATTGATTGATAATTCAATTAATTAATTAATTATATTTGCCATTCAATTTTTGATATAAACCTAACAAGCCACACACAATGGAGAATGAAAGTTTGAATAGTCCTTAAAAAGAGAATGAATAGTAATGCTAAATTGTTTAGAAGTTCGGGGGTCAAAGTATTATAAAAAGAAAAAGAGAGTCTAGGATTTTACCCTAGACTAGTTTATAAAATGTTCCACTTTAAATGTGGCGGCCCATGACAGTCCAGACACGCCTATTCGGTTGTGCCTCCCCCTTCCTCTCTTGTACTATCATTTGGATTCTTACAACAACCTAGAATCAAATTGAGCCAACTCTAAATCTACCGATTTAGAATGAGATTCTTAGAAAATGAGTAGACATCATTCAAATGGGATTATTCATGTCAATATTTTTAGAAACGGGACACTTATGCCCCTCGTTGGAGTTTTGTCCTCTTATAGGATATATTATTGCAACTCTTGGAAGAGCCGACTCAAATCACATCTTGAAACTATTGGCTATAAAAATAAAGCGCACGAGAAATGTAATGAACATTTTATGCTACTTTATTCTATATTTATTAGTTTGTATTACCATAGACTGATTTAGGCTTAGAAAATTAATTATAGAAAAGAAAATTATTAGTTTTAAATTTTACTGTGTTCATATTAGCTTAGTTTACATCAAATAAATTCAAATTTCTCATTTTCGATCCACTATCTAATTATAGCCTAGCAGGAGGCTTCCATTGAGAAAATATACTATTTAATTTGAGATGGTCTAGAAACTCCATGAGTATGTGTTCCCCACCTCTATCTAATCGAAGTGCCTTAATACTTTCCACTATCTCTCTATCCATTTTATAGGAATTTCACCAAGAGAACCTCCTCAGGTATGGTTTTTGTATTATACGATTTCTCTATCTTGTGTTCCCAACATGGACCAGCAAGGTATGGATAAAATCAAAAACCTCTAGTCCAATCTTATGTACATTGATTGATAATATAATTTCTTATAACACCAATTAGAATGTCATCCCAGTAGTCACACTACTCTGTCTAGAGGCTTTGGGTGAATTATATTAAATTGAATAGGACACGCCTTTCTTTGCTAAGAGTAATAGATCTTATCTTACACACTCCTATATATTTACATGTATAACCCGCTATATCCAATATAAATCTTTGAATTCTTGTGTTTCGAGTATAACACTCAGTATTATCAAAGTATAGCAACCTATATATGTAAAATATAGTACCTCAAATCAGAAGGTCATAAATACAATTGTATCTCAGACATCCTATTTTGACATTGAGCAAAGCTACCATATACAATATTAATGATGATCACGTTCAGTCCCTTATTGTACTAGTAAGTTCCCTTGTGGTTGTTCTAGTATCTTATACTAATAGTTTCAGATTCACCATTATGAAAAGAAAAAACAAGTAACAAGTTAGCCTAGATCGTTGAAGACTAGTTTTTAACAATCCAATACGAACTAGGAATAATTAAGAATACAAGTTATGAAATATCTTTGGTCTCAACCTTTTAATCGCATTAAAGAATTAAGACATTTCAACTTTCTATCAAAGATTTGTAGCAACATTGATACAATCAAAGAATAATATCAAAAAATATTTTTATTAATAGTTGAGATTGAAATGTTTTTCAAACAAAACCCACAAAAATGTAAGATCACAAGATTAACTATAGGATTTACATCCAACAAGTACCATTAGAAGAAGTCTAAGATGATTGACTACAGGGTTTACATCTAACAAGTACCATCAGAAGAAGTCTAGGAGGACATCAAATGCATCAAATGGGAAATGTTGTCATGACTTAAACTTGTCCGGTGCTTGGTCTCGCACATAGTCGCTTACCCAAGATTTATTTCTTTATTTTCTAGAGTAGTTTAGTTTTATTTTAAGACTTCTTGTAAAAGGACACCTTTATGTCTCCTTGAACATAATAATATCTATTGTTTTCACTTTTATTTTTTTCTTAATGTACTTTGGGAGAGGACTTGTCATCAAACCTTCCACACCTTTTAACCTTTCTTGATATTAATAAAATTGTTGTTGTTATTGTATTTTTATTACACTATTTCCAATTTGGTCTTGTGTTTAACCTTATTACTATCAAATATTGTTTCTTCCACTGTTTTAGATAGTATGATGTCCCGGTTTGTTACTAGACCAATCTCTAGTTAACGTTGCACTACCTATTTTTCAACCTCAAAGGCTCGGTCCGTGACACCTGACATTGTCCTCCTTATATTTATAGGCAAGGCATAACTTGAAGAGTAAGTCCCATTAAATTCGGGTTGATTACCCTTACACTGTGTTTGGTACGTGGAATAGAATAGAATGAAATGGAATGGCAATAAGATTGGAATTAGTATGGTAATGGAATTGAATGATTATTACCATTCCTATGTTTGGTAATTAAAGGGATTACATGTGGTATTAGAATGATATCAAAGGGTAAAATAGTAATTTAATTGAATTTTCAAACAGTATAATTGTTAATTTAATTAAATTTCATTCCAATTAAAATATTTGGTTATTTGGTCCTTTTTTTTTTTTTTTGTCAATTATTGATTAAAACCTAATTCCATGTAATAGGGATTAACTAATACCAAGTTTATCTTGGTATTGGTTAATTCTATATTTTATGGGATTAGGGAATTATTGGTAATGGGAATGGGATTAAATCCCATGTACCAAATAATAGGTGTAAAATACCTATCTATTTTTAAACTGAATTTGCCAGTTTTTGAGTATTTTATTAAAATTTTAATATCTTTTTAGCTATTTTTTATGAGTCATGAGTAGGGACGTAAACAATCGACAAACTGAGCGAAACAATGGAAAAAAAGGGTAGCCAAAAGATAAAAATTATGAAGGTTTCAAGAACAGCGGAAATCTGCCTAGGCGAAGTTTCCACCGCTTAGGCGGAAATCCGTCAGAAGGTTGAAAGTGCTGAAATTTTGAAATCCGCCTAGGCAAAATTTCCACCGCCTAGGCGAAATTCCGTCAAAATGCTGGAAGTGCTTAAATGATGAAATTCGCCTAGGCAAGGTTTCTACCACCTAGGCGGAAATCAATCAGAATGAAAGAAGACGAAGAAGTTAGTCCTCTGCCTAGGAGAATAAAGCATTGCCTAGGCGGATTTCTAACCGACTTAAACTTAGCCTAGGCAAAGATTCTACCGCCTAGGCGAATTTCGCAGAACAGGGCAAAATATCTGTTTAGATATTTTTGAAACCTTTGGCCTATATATACCCCTTTCCCACGTCTGAAAAAGAGAGTTGATGATCCCTAACCCTAGTAGAGAGTTCTTAAGCTATATTTGAGAGATCAAAGAGGAGGTTCATCATTCGGGCAAAGACGAATCACTTGCGGATCAATCATTAGCGACAGTGGATCGTTTCACTTTCAAATTTGATAATTCTTCTCTTGTTTTTAGCTTTGTAATTACTTTTCCATATCTAATAATGTTTAATCCCTCTTATTTTGTATGGTATATGACTAAGATCTTGTAGTATTAATTAAATGTTACTTAGGTGTAGTTGAAATCATGTAAATGTTAAGTTGAATGAATTAATGTTACTTTAATGTGTTGTTTATCTAAATTCGATTGTGTTTACCATTATTCTTGATATTATACTTGTATTGATAAACTGAGAATACGGGGTTTGACACTCGGAAAAGGTAACCCTGGATTCGGACTAGGGTAAATGCAACGTGACGTTCTAACAACCCGGGAGGGCGTTAGAACGTATGCAATCCATGACGTTGGCTTAAGACTCACGTGACCTAGCGTCGTTAAGGCATTGAAGGGACTTCTTCATTAACATGAAGTTGTGTAATCCCATGTCTTACACTTGGGAGAGGTAGTGGAGGAGTTATCGATACAGAGATTGTCGGAATAGATAAAAACCGATATAGCTAACTAAATGACGTCAATTATGCATTATGTGAAAGAAATCAATACCTAAGTAATTAGTGTAATTAGAACTAACCTAATAGTTGTCATTTATCTTAGTAGATTAAATAGAATACAAACAAATTTTGATTAGTCGAGATAATATGAAACTATTTTAATCACAATATTCAACCAAGTTACATGTGTTCCCAGTGCAACGATATCCGATCTTACAAGGTCCATTATATTAAAATTAGACTTCGTATACTTGCGAGTAGTCAATATCGCGAGGACAAATATGAAATCCTCGTGCGTACAAGTTTTTGGCGCCGTTGCTGGGGATTTATGGTGTTTTTAAATTGAGTTGATATTGTGATCAAGTAGTTGAATGTTAATCACGATAATTCTTTTGCTTTTAATTTCATTCAATTCATTTGTTTATTTGATTTATTTGTTAGAACTAAGCAGTGCATGCGGCGTAGTCAATGCATTAGTAAACAGAAAGAGGAGAAAGCTACCACTATGGTCAGGGGACGTGAAAATGTTTCGCAACCGCCGGAGCCGTACGCACTCCAGCCTCCGGAGCAAGAGCAACCACAACGAGTCCTTAGGGACTATTATCAACCTTTAATACTGGATAATTATTCAGGGATCCGGAGGCAGCTGATCCAAGAAAATAATTTTGAGTTGAAGCCCGCCCTAATCAATATGGTTCAGCAAAACCAGTATGGCGGGAATTTTCATGAAAACCCCAACATCCAATTGGCAAACTTTCTCGAGATTTGTGATACTGTAAAAATCAATGGTGTTGCCGAAGATGTCATACGGTTGAGGTTATTTTCTTTCTCTTTACGAGATAGAGCAAGGGGTTGGTTCCAATCGATACAACCGGGGAGCATTAATACTTGGGAGGACCTTGCACAAAGGTTCCTCACTAAGTTCTTTCCATCTTCTAAGACTTCTCAACTCCGAGGCGAGATTGCGCAGTTTCACTAGAGAGACTTTGAGCCGTTATTTGAGGCATGAGAACGATTGAAGGATCTATTGCGAAGGTGCCCCCAACACGGGTATCAGGATTGGTTTTAAACCTAATTATTTTATAACGGGTTGGATGGCCAAACCAGAACGATCGTTGATGCTGCCTCAGGGGGATCGTTATTGTCCAAAACCCCGACCGAACCTAATGCACTATTGGAAGAAATGGCGGCTAACAATTATCAATGGCCGAATGAGAGGAACACGAGAAGACGGGTCTCTTCTATCCAAGAATCTGACCATATTGCGACGTTATCGGCCCAAGTTTCCAAGCCCTCGGATCAATGGGTCCCCATGTCTACAAAAGGCGCTTTGTCAAGTCAAGGGAAGGAGATTGCAGCAAGTTGTTCTCAATCCAGATTGGATAATGAGTTTGAAGAATGCCACTTTCTAAACAATCGAGCCTATACTTTCAGGCCTACTACCAACATTCCAACTCATTACAATCCTGGACTTCGCAACCATAAGAACTTCTCATATGCAAACAATCAGAACTATTTGCGGCCACCTTCTGGATATAGAAATCAAGCTCCGGGATATCCGATGCAATCCAATCGCCAAATGCAACAACCACCAATGCATAATCCAAAATCAAATTTGGATGAAGTCTTGGGTTCGTTTATGAAGGAGACTTAGACTATGATGTGTGAGTCGCATAACCGGCTGAACAAACATGAAACACGGCTTGACTCAATCGATACAACTTGTACAAACACCAATGCCACGGTCAAGTCTTTAGAAACTCAAATTGCGCAGCTTGCTAGGTCCATCCTAGAGCAACAAAAGGGGCAGTTTCCAAGCAACATGGAAACTAACCCTAGGGAATGCAAGACGATTAAGTTAAGGAGCGGAAGAGAAGTGGAGGTGAGCAAGCCTATGGAAATCGAGTAGGGAGTGAGTCATGAGTTTTATCATGATGAACCAAGAACAATTGCGGATGAGGAAGTTGAAGTAAAAATCGATGAAAGAAAGGAGAAGCCAAGTGAAGACTTGAATGAGGATAAGAACCAAGAGAAAGTCAAGGAGAGAAAAAGATATGAAAGGGTGATGCCAGGGCGAGTAACATTTTCAGAAAATCCACCGATTCTAGTAACCCCATTTCCATATCTTCAAAGATTCCAAAAGAGGAAGTTGGATGCCCAATTTGAAATATTTCTTGAAATTTTCAAGAAAATCCACATCAACATTCCTTTTGCGGATGCATTGGAGCAAATGACCAACTATGAAAAATTCTTGAAAGACATTATGACAAAGAAGAGAAAGTTGGAGGAGTACAAAACGGTAAAGCTAACGGAGGAGTGTAGTGCAATACTACAAAGGAAGTTGCCTACCAAATTGAAGGATCCGGATAGTTTCACAATTCCGTGTACTATCGAAAAATCTCATTTTGATAAGGCTCTTTGTGATCTTGGGGCGAGTATTAATTTAATGCCTTCTTCTGTTTATCGGAAGTTAGGACTTGGGAGTGCGAAGCCGACAACGATCTCTCTTCAAATGGTGGATCGTTCGTTAACCTATTCTAAAGGTATCATTGAGGATGTGCTAGTGAAGGTAGACAAATTCATATTTTCGGTGGATTTCGTTGTACTAGAAATGGAAGAAAATAGAGAAATCCCGAACATCCTAGGAAAACCTTTCCTTGCAACGGGAAAGGCCTTAATTGATGTGCACAATGGAAATATGATGTTAAGAGTGGATGATGAAGAAATAAGGTTCAACATTTTTGAAACTATGAACTTTTCAGATGAACTTCCCAAGTGCAATCGAGTTGATGTTGTGGACTCTTGCGTGAATGAGTTCTTTCTTGCAAATATGGAGACGGATTCGTTAGAGCTTACTCCCACAAATTCCTTATCTATGGGGTATCTTGGTGAGGAAGGCTCTACCATGAAACTTGATGTTGTAGACTACGTGTTGACTTTGGATGCTCAATCTAAAGACGTAGAGGATCCTATTCATGTGGCGGAGATTGAAAAAGTTGTAAACTCTCATGAGAAATCAAATCCGCCTCACGGTGGATTATTACTCAAGTAATTACCAGAGCATCTTCGGTATATCTTTTTGAGAGAGAATTCAACCAATCCAATTATAATTTTATCATCTTTGACGGAAGAAGAGGAGAGTAAGTTGCTGAGAATCTTGAAGAGGCATCGATTCGCTTTTGCTTGGTCTATATCGGATATCAAAGAAATTAGCCCTTCGGTTTGCATGCATAAGATTTTGATGGAGGAAGCGTTCAAACCCTCCGTTGAACATCAACGGCGGCTAAATCCGCATATGAAAGAAGTGGTGAGAGCGGAGGTGTTGAAGCTCTTGAATGCGAGAATTATATATGCTATATCTGATAGTGAGTGAGTTAGCCTGGTGCAAGTGGTGCCGAAGAAAGGAGGTATGATAGTGGTGAAGAATGATAATGACGACCTTATTCCTACATGGACTATCATGGGATGGCATGTGTTAGCCGGATATGAGTACTATTGCTTTATTGACGGCTATTCAAGTTATAATCAAATAGCCATTGCACCGGAGGACCAAGAAAAGACTACTTTCATATGCCCGTATGGGACGTTTGCTTATAGACGTATGCCGTTTGGCCTTTACAATGCACCGGAAACTTTTCAACGGTGTATGATGACAATATTTTCTGATATGGTGGAAGAGAAAATAGAAATCTTCATGGATGACTTCTCAGTCTTTAGGTCGTCTTTTGATCACTGTCTATACAATTTGGCACTTATTCTCGACTGATGTAAGGAGAAGAATTTAGTTCTCAATTGGGAGAAGTGCCACTTTATGGTTAAAAAGGAGATCGTTTTGGGTCATTGAGTCTCTTCCAAGGGGCTTGAGGTAGACTGAGCAAAGATTGAAACGATTGAGAAGCTTCCGCCACCGATTAATGTGAAAGGAGTTCGAAGTTTCTTGGGGCATGTCGACTTTTACCGGCGTTTTATTAAGGACTTCTCGAAGACGGTGAAGCCGTTATGTCACCTTCTTGAGAAGGGTACTTCATTTGAATTCAATGAGGCTTGCATGAAGGCTTTTAAGGCGATAAAGGAGAAGTTGATCACGACTCCAATAATGGTCACTCCGGACTGGGAGATTCCATTTGAGATTATGTGCGATGCGAGTGACTATGCTGTTGGCGCGGTATTAGGCCAACGGAAGGAAAAGGTCTTTCACTCAATCTGTTATGCAAGTAAGACATTGAATGATACCCAGGAGAATTACACCACGATTGAGAAATAAATGCTAGCTGTTGTTTTTGCTTGTGATAAGTTCCGGTCTTATATCATTGGTTCAAAAGTGATCGTCTACACAGATCACGTGGCTATCCAGTACTTGTTCACAAAGAAAGATACCAAGCCGAGATTGATAAGGTGGATTCTTCTATTGCAAGAGTTTGATGTTGAAATAAGGGATAAAAAGAGGAGTGAGAGCGTTGTTGCAGACCATTTGTCAAGGTTGATTCAAGAAGACGTTGGTGAGAAGTCTAGCATCATGGAAGTGTTCCATGACGAATAACTATTTTCAGTTGAAAATGCTCTTCCTTAGTATGCGGACGTTGTGAACTATCTTGCATGTAACGTGTTACCACCTGATTTGACTAGAGCCCAACGGAAGAAATTTCTTTTTGATGCAAAGTATTATCTGTGGGACGAGCCATTGCTATTCAAGAAATGTGTTGATCAGGTGATCCGGAGATGTGTTTCGGATGAGGAAATGGATAGTATTCTCTACCATTGCCATTCATCACCTTGTGGCGGCCATTTTGGTGCGACTCGGACAGCGTCGAAAGTACTTCAATCAGGTTTTTACTGGCCTTCTTTGTTTAAAGATTCGTACACGTTTGTGAAAACTTGTGATAAATGTTAAAGGGTGGGTAACATATCGAGAAGGCATGAATTACCATTGACGTCTATTCTTGATCTTGAGTTGTTTGATGTGCGGGGCATAGATTTCATTGAGCCATTTCCGCCGTCATTTGACAAGAAGTATATTCTGTTAGCAGTGGATTATGTGTCCAAATGGGTCGAGGCCGTGGCAACACCTACCAATGATGCCAAAGTGGTTTTAAAGTTCCTTCAACAAAATGTTATGTCACGGTTCAGGACACCTCGAGCCTTAATCAGTGATGAGGGAACCCACTTCTGTAACAAAATGCTTAGTACTTTGTTGGCAAAATATAGGGTTAGGCACAAGATGGCGCTATCATACCACCCACAGACAAATGGCCAAGCTGAGGTTTCAAACCGAGAAATCAAGCTAATTCTGGAGAAAACGGTTCATACTAATTGCAAGGATTGGGCGGTAAAGCTTGATGATGCTTTATGGGCGTACCACATGGCTTTTAAGACACCGATTGGCATGTCTCCGTATCGATTGGTGTTTGGGAAAGCGTGTCATTTGCCCGTTGAATTGGAGCACCATGCATTCTGGGCGATTAAGAAACTCAACTTTGACCTAAAGGCTTCTAGTGCGCAACGTCTCCTCCAATTGAATGAAATGGAAGAATTCTGGCACGAGGCTTATGAGAATGCCAAGCTTTATAAAGATAAAATGAAGAGGTGGCATGATAAAATGATAGTCCAGAGGGAGTTCAGTTCGGGCCAACAAGTTCTGTTGTTTAACTCAAGGCTGAGACTCTTTCCAGGAAAGTTGAAGTCCCGGTGGTCTGGACCGTTCCGGATCAATCATATTTATCCATTTGGTGCTATCGAGTTAGAAGGCGAAGACGGACGAACGTTTTGAGTCAACGGGGAGCGGATCAAGTACTACTTCAAGGATGAAGAGCGAGTTGTGGAGAACATCTCCCTCGTTGAAGGATAAAGCCGGAATTCATACATGTCCAGCTAGGGACGTAAAACCAAGCAATATCTTTTGATATGCCGTCGAGGGTAACGAACATTCCCAACTTTTATATAAATTACTTTTTGGAGATTGTATTGATCTCGGAATATTTTTTTTTATGGTGAATTGATGAGGCTAGATACTTAGGGTTGAATTGCATACTAAAAATCGTTTGAGGAACAAAGTGGAAGCAAGAGGTGTAGAGCAAAATTGTGAAAACATAAAGGAATCCAGCCAAACTCCACACTGCCGTAACTTCGCCTAGATGGAGAAACCATCGCCTAGGCAGAAATAGGACAGAAGGCTGAGTTTTTATACTGGCGTAAATTCTCCTAGGCGAAAAAACCACCGCTTAGGCGGATTAACAACAGAATCATTGGGTTTCACACTGACGAAACTTCGCCTAGGTGGAAAAACCTCCGCCTAGGTGAATTAACGTCAGAAGGTCTTTAAAAAAAAAGAAGAAGCAAAAGGCGCTACTTCGTCTAGGCGGAAAAACCTCCGCCTAGGCGAATTTGCAGCAGCCCTGTTCTAAATAGGAGTCTTTCCCTTCGCAAATGGAACTTCCCTCCTAAAATTTTCAGAAACCTCTCAATTTCATCATCCCAAATCCTTTCCTCCCTTTAAAAATTCATCCTAAATTGCGAAAAACTTGGAATTCCATCAAGAATCTTCATCCAAGCGTTGGATTTCTCTTCCCCATTTTCGGAAATCTAGGGTTTAAGGGGTGAACAGTACGCAATCAACATCTTCAAGTGATTTGATCGAAATTTTTCAACAAGCAAGTATCAATGATCCTATTTTTCAGTTAATTGTTGAAATTTTTGCTTCATTTGCATATTTATTTAAAAAATCCTTGGATTTGGATAGAACCCTAAACCCTTTTAAACCCTAGTATTGCGTTTTTCATGCTATTAGGGATTTAGGACTGATTTTTGGTAAAACCTATCATGTTTATGTGTAGATACACCATGAGAATCGTTTATTTTAGGCTACATTGTGAAAAAAATGTGATTTGATTTTGGTTGGTATGATATATTGTGAAATTCATATTGTTTGGTTTTGGTTGGTATGTGGTTGTTAAAAAGGCATTGTGTGTTCGCTGACAATGGGTTGAATTGTGTGTTCTATTATTATTGTGGCTTGTGTTGTGATTGTAATTTATAGGCAAAATAGCAAAGCGTCGAGCATCTAAACAACCACGCATAGAAGAATCTTCGGTTGCCACGGATTACAACTCCTTAAAATTCGTTTCCAAGCAAACTGAAGCCCATTTCAACAGACATGAAAGTAGGCGTTCCGGCATTCGCCAAAGGGGGTTCGGACCTTTGCAAGAACTCCCTGAAGAATTCAAGACAGTCATACAAAGTCGAAAATGGGAATAGTTCTGCGCTTCACCCCCACTAGGAGAGTTGGCATTGGTACGCGAATTCTACACGAATATTACCGAGGCCACTGGCTTTCAGACGAAGCTCCGAAACATCCCAATTTTGTTCAGTGCAGATCACTTAAATGAGTTACCAGGTTTAACGAGGCTGGAAGCCTGGCGAGATTTATCCGAAACTGCCACACCAATGATGAATATTGTGATTCAGGACTTGACTACAGGTAACGCCCAATGGAAAAACACATGGCAGGGTCAGGCCATCTTTAAGGCGCAGTTTCTGAAACGAATCCCGAAGATATGACATCAATTCATCTGCGCGAATCTGTTCCCCACTTCCCACGTTTTAGATGTTTCCAAGGAGTGCGCTTTTATGCTATATGGCATCGATAGAGGGACCCCCGTCAATGTCGGTTGGCACATCTACTCTTCCATACTTCATGCTGCCAAAACGACGAAGGGTGGCCTTCCTTTTTCCTCCTTCCTAACTGTTCTATTTCTGCGTGCCGGAGTCCATTTCACATCGACAAACCCCTTGCCACCTAAACAACCACTCGATCTTTTAATGATTAACTGATTGTGGAAGGGAGGACCAGTTGAGGGAGAAGAGGGTCCTGACGAGGAAGAAGCCGGCCCTTCGGAGGCACCAACGCCCACAACCCGCCATGACCAACTAAACCAGATTTCACGAGATATCCGTGATCTCCAATCTGACATAAGCCATCTCCAAAATAATTTTTCTCGGATGGAGATTTACATGGATCACTACATTAGGCAGCAAGATCAAAATCAAAGGGTTTTATTTGAGCACCTCGAAATTTACATGACGCGTTATACGCCCGTGCCACATTTCGAGACCGATGAGCCGCAACCACCATCTCCTCCCCCAATGAACGGTAGGAGGTTAGACTTGCATGTATTCCCTCCTAGGTATGTGTCCGACCAAGTTTTCAATACTTAGATTTATATTCTGCTATTGGGTTCACTGCCTAGGCAGTGAGGACACTACCTCGTTCAAGTTTGGGGGTATTAAACATGTAAGCATGTAGTTTTTGTTCTTTTTGGGATATGAAGGATGGATTTTTTTTTTTTTATGTGAGTGGGACAAAATTCTTTTTTTGTGGACAAATTTTTACTTATAATGGTATTAATATTTAACTTTTGTAAATTTTGAAATTCTTTTTATTGTGCATGTGTAATGATTAGTTATGCATGTGTAAGGATCATTAGCATAAGTAATGTTAGTTTGTAGAATTAGAGTAGATATGTTAATAAAAGTAGTTGTACGTGCATGCTGAGTTTTTGAGTTCATCCGAACCATGTCCCGATGTTGAAAATTATCCCCTAATTGCATATTGAGGTCGGGGGTAATGCCATTCATGTGTGTTTTGTGTGTTTAGCATGTCGATTAGGTAAAAATTATTTTGATCCTAAATCGCACGATCGCATAAACTCATTGTATAATTAGTTGAACAATTTGACGCCGATTATTTAGTAATAAGTTCATGACAGAAATGAGGAATCTAGAACTTGCTTGGGGGAGGCCTGAGGTGAAATTATGGGTAAGGTAATTCTGGAGGTATGATATAGGCCTTCATTTTTATCGCTTAAACCTTTTGAAACTAACTTAAAAATTTATTCCCTCGTCATCCTGTCGAAGCCATAAACTTTTCAATTCTGAACTTGCTTCTATACATTAACTAAGTAAATCTTTCAAAATCATTGTCACTAAGAATAAAAGTAAAAATTGAGTGAAATCAAGTAGCATTAGATTATGCTAACTTGAAGCGGGCAATTAGGGTTTCAGTTTAAATATTTTTGGTTAAGTATAAGCGTATTCACTTGTCAATCCTTTAGTTGTATTTACACACCCCTAAAATTTTACAAAATTGAATAAGTTTGGGGGGGTGTGTTAAAAAAAAAAAGAAAAAAAAAAAAAAAAACCACTATGTGAATATAGTGTTTAATCTCGGTTGTTGTGATAAGTGAATACAAGTTTACTTAATCTTGTTCAGGGTTATATCTTCAAAGATAGGGGGTTACGAGAGAGATTTAGCGACAAGAGTTTGTGCCTCGGGTATCGTTAAAATTATAACGAGTTTCTATTTCTACGATACCCTTGGTCGTTCTCCAAAGCCAAACCAAGTCCTATTGATCTCTGTGAATGTCCGAACCTACATTAGTGGATAGTTAAGCCCAGTCAAGCATATGGCTTTCCTGAATGTTTTAACAAGTTTAAGTCATTACCTTATTCATTGAATAATCTAATCCGGTGTTTGATTAGTTATACATCTGAGTTCTCACATACACACATTTCAATTGGATCTAAAATGATTTTAACTGATGTTGAGTGTTGAAATTCTGGAACACCACGTGGTGTGTGTTATTCCTTAACTAGATCTAATTACGGGTTATGAGGGAAGAACCACATGGTCTCTTTGATTGAACTTAAATCTCACAGGTGTTTACTTCTTATTTGTTAATGATGATTTATTTTTAGTTTAGAAATTAGCTAATTAGTGTAGTTAGTGTTTTTTAGTATTAGGGTGTTTTGCTAAAGGACTAACAAAATTCCAAGTTTGGAGGTATTTGATAGGTGTAAAATACCTATCTATTTCTAAACTGAATTTGTCAATTTTCGAGTATTTTATTAAAGTTTTAATATATTTTCAGCTATTTTTTATAAGTCAGGAGTAGGGACATAAACAATTGACAAATTGAGCGAAACAGTGGAAAAAAATGGTAGCCAAAAGATAAAAAAATAGAGGTTTCAAGAACAGAGGAAATCCGCCTAGGTGAAGTTTCCACCGCCTAGGCAGAAATCCGTCAGAAGGTTGAACAACTGAAATGTTGAAATCCGTTTAGGCGAAGTTTCCACCGCCTAGGCAGAAATCCGTCAGAAGGTTGAACAGCTGAAATGTTGAAATCCGCCTAGGCAAAGTTTCCACCGCCTAGGTGGAAATCCGTCAGAAGGTTAGAAGTGCTGAAATGTTGAAATCCGCCTAAGTGGAATTCCATCAGAATGCTAGAAGTGCTTAAATGCTAAAATCCGCCTAGGTGAAGTTACTACTGCCTAGGCAAAAATCAGTCAGAATGAAAGAAGACGAAGAAGTTAGTCCTACGCCTAGGCGAATAAACCATCGCCTAGGCGGATTTCTAACCGACTTAAACTTCGCCTAGGCGAAAAGTCTACCGTCTAGGCAAATTTCGCAGAACAGGGCAAAATATCTGTTTAGATATTTTTCCTTTCTCACGTCTGAAAAAGAGAGTTGATGATCCCTAACCCTAGTAGAGAGTTATTAAGCTATATTTGAGAGATCAAAGAGGAGGTTCATCATTCGGGCAAAGATGAATCACTTGCAGATCGATCATTAGAGACAGTGGATCGTTTTACTTTCAGATTTGATCGTTCTTCTCTTGTTTTTATCTTTGTAATTACTTTTCCATATCTAATAATGTCAAATCCCTCTTATTTTGTATGGTATATGACTAAGATCTTGTAGTATTAATTAAATGTTACTTAGGTGTAGTTGAAATCATGTAAATGTTAAGTTGAATGAATTAATGTTACTTTAATGTGTTGTTTGTGTAAATCCGATTGTGTTTACCATTATTCTTGATATTATACTTGTATTGATAAATAGAGAATACAAAATTTGACACTCGAGAGAGGTAACCTTGGATTCGGACTAGGGTAAATGCAACGTGACGTTCTAACGACCAGGGATGGCGTTAGAACGTATGCAATCCATGACGTTGGCTTAAGACTCACGCGACCTAGCGTCGTTAATGGGTTGAGGGGGACTTCTTCGTTGATACGAAGTCGTGTAATCCCCCGTCTTACACTCGGGAGATGTATCGGAGAAGTTATCGATACAGAGATTGTCGGAATAGATATAAACTGTTATAGCTAACTAAATGACGTCAACTATGCATTATGTGAAAAAAAAAAAAAATCAATACCTAAGTAATTAGTGTAATTAGAACTAACCTAATAGTTGTCATTTATCTTAGTAGATTAAATAGAATACAAACAAATTTTGATTAGTCGAGATAATATGAAATTATTTTAATCACAATATTCAACCAAGTTACACGTGTTCCCAGTGGAACGATATCCAATCTTACAAGATCCATTATATTAAAACTAGACCTCGTATACTTGCGAGTAGTCAATACCGTGAGGACGAAGATGAAATCCTCGTGCGTACACCAAACATGGGAATGGAATGACCATTCCCATAGCCATTCCAATCCCATCTTGAATCCCGCATACCAAATGCCACCTTAATCCTTTTCAAAAATCACAATATTGAGATGCCTCAGAGCTTGTCCTCTGCCTCACCCTTTCTTATGTGGTAAAGGTGGAAGTAAGTCCCGAGTAGTGGTTCAGGTCCCGGGCTGACGAATCAAGACTTCAATCTTAGCTAACCCCAAGAAGATATCGTCTTTTAGTTTCCCGTCGAGGTCTTTGTTCAGGCCTTTGAGGACACTCGGCTCATCATGTTGTTTCACATGACTTTAGTTGGTCGTGAATTCCCGAAATATCATCCATTATTTATAATTTTTTTTCCTCATTCTTTACCTATTTATTTTTTAGCCATTCGAATAATTTTTTTAATTCTTTTAATTAATATTAACTAGATTTTATCTATCATGTTTGTTGGTGTCAGAAAATGGTTAACACTCAAAGTATGGTCCAATCAGAGTCCACGTGCATTGTCGTTGATGATCTAGAAATATTTTTATGTGAAGGAGAATTCCTTGAGTTCCTTATCCCTGAATCTTTACTTGACTAACCTGATTTGAGCGTTGTTCGACCTGAGCTCCGAGTGTGTACCTGCATAGGACCCACTAGGGTTGCGCCTGACGAAGCCCCTCCAATGTGAGTAAAACCTCGAGGGGGGAAGATGAATTATGCAAGTGCTTTGAATATTCTAAAAGTAGTACATTTTTCAACACTGTTAACCTTCGCTTTTATAGGAGAAAAACTGATTAGCATTTTAGAGATTAGGGGCCTTAAGCTAGGTTATCGTCTTTAACACGGCGCGTGGTTGAGAAAAAGGACGCGTAAAGGGATTGGAGTCATGGGCCTGGGATTTTTAGCCTTGATAGAAAAGTTCATGGGTCATTATGCTAGTGAAAGTGGAGAATCGGCCCGAACACAAGTATGGACGCTGAGGAGGATGTGCCAACCAGAATATCACTAGTTAGACCTCTCTTGATTTCAAAAAGTTTTTGGATAAAATTGTTTATGTTTGAAAGTTGGTCGACCTAAATCAACCGAGTTGAGAAGACCAACCAAGGGATTATACTGATCAAAGCATAAATTTTGATACTCACATTGTTGATGCCTCTTGTCACGTCAGATTCTTGATCCACGTGGAAGGCTTAGGTAGAATCACTCAGGGGTGGTTGGTTTTTACCCTCATCAATGTTCATCTTAACTAAATATGAAATTTGTATTTAATATCTTAGTTAAAGTCAAATAAAATACTTATTAGGATAATTTTTTTTTTTTTTTATAAAACTATAAAGATGAAAGAACTCAAAATTATTGACACATTGTGCATAATTTTTTCCCTTAAAGAATACATTAGTTTTCAAATAAAATACTATTGATACTTTAATTTTCAAATAAAATACTATTCACTTATTTAAAATACATGCTTGTAGGGAAGTGTATTAAACTTGAATTTTCAAGTTCAACTTCAACTTCTCCTCCTCTTGGCTTAGCTCATAAGCTTATGATAATAATAATAATAATAATAATAATTAGTGAAAATATTTTGTCCAAACTGATGCCAACATTAGGTCTCATTTAGAGGGGACATATGTGCTAATGTTTCTTAGTCTACTATTATTTGTTCCCATTCCTGTGTGCTCTTTTTAAAAAAAAATTTAAAACCCCTTTATTAAGTCATAATTATGCAGCCATTTGAGAATTAAAAAAAATATAATAAGACAAACAGGGATAAGCTTAATGATTGTTGCATCTCCTTTGAAAATAGGTTATGGCAGACTAGGATATATTTTGTCCATATACACATGTGGATGCCTTATTTTAATCAAATAAAATAGGTCATCCCTATGAGATTAATTAGGTGGGTAAAGTTAATTTGAAAATAGTGTTCTTTATATAAATTATTGAAAAAAATATATTTCTTTTGTTTCAATTACTAAGGAATGGTGTGGCTACCCTCACCCTCAAGTATCCTTTTTAAATTTCTATATTTTTATTATTCGTATATATACTATCCACTTTTGCTTTGTTTACACCAAACAAATTTCATGCCTACCCTAAAAAATAAGAAAAAATTATTGCGGACCCAATTTAAGATACAAATTATCGTTTGATATCTAGAGTTTTACATTAAACTAAATAATCTCGTTAACTTGACTTGATTTTTTTAACAGAATAATCTATTTTTTAAAATTTTCAAATTTTGCATGACAAAATACCTACCATTGATTTTTAGGATTGATATATGATTAAGATTTTCTTATTAAATTGAATTTAATTAAAACAATTATAGTAAATAAAGGTACTAGAGATATTCTCAAATTATCTATTCAAAAAAAAAAAAAAAAAAAGAGCATTTATCATAATTAATTATACTAAAAACTCTTGCAAATAATCACCTCAATTTTGTTTTGCTATTTACATGATTAAATTACACAACAATGATCTTCAATTTTAAAGCTTCAAAAATTACATTTCAATCATATTTTTTGTATGAAAGAAATATAATCCGTGTTTAATTCAATATGTTAAGTTATTTATAAAATTTGAAATTAGTCATTCATAGTTGTGTGGAATTCAATAATCGGTGTAGAATTCAACATGTTCAGTTAATCAGGAAAATTTGATTACTAGGATTCGAAATTTGTGTTGAATTCAATATACAAATTATTTATGTGTTAAATTCAACATAGTTTGTCACACCCCTCCCCAGCCCCTATCGCCCGAGGTCAGGCGTGACATCGACTTAACGTCACCTGACTAGTCAACAAATTTACATATATATATATATATATATATATATATATATATATATATATATATATATGTATATTACATTTTTTTCCAAAAAAAAAAAATATAATATATTTACTCACTTCACAATTTGGGAATACACATGTCCCAAATATTCACAACAAAATCATAAAACGAAAACTGAACCTTCCACGGTTCACATCTGTCCAGTCAACCCTCCAAAATGATATCACCACCTGACTCTATCTAGTGCCAGTAGTGGACCCACTCCTAACTGCGACACCTGAAACTAAATATTTTATTGGTATACTGTTTTCATAATATAAAAATATTTTATGGATCAAGCATAATTATCAATACCACTTTTCAAAAAATAATATAATATAATGACACACCGAGTCAAAATAAAATTTCACTGTTATCATTGCAATAAGATAATACATTTAAATCAACTAATCCAAACATTTCGACATATAATAAAATATCGCACTCATATCTTCCGATTAGCCATAGGATCATTTCACCTCACGATTGGGAGTTACGACAGTATCGTAACCTGTACAACTGTGCCATCTAAAGTGATTATCAATGTCAGGGCCATTTAATATCCCCAATGGCATAGACACCCACCCGTAGGATTTGCACTCCTGACAGGTCCACATATATCCATCCTGCAGGACTTGCCTGACAAGTAATAACAATATCAATCTTGCAGGAGTTACCTGACAAGTAACAACAAATATCCACCATGCAGGACTTGCTTGACAGGTAACAATAAATATCCATCATGCAGGTCTTGCCTGACAGGTAATCCACATCTCGCAGGACATGTCATCTTGACGAGAAGACAACTATGGCATAGTCGGATAACAAAACTACTTTCTACATTTAAAAATCTACTTGATCCACATAACGTTATAGCACTGTCCATTTTAATAAATATTTTTTTTTTATAATTTATACAAAAATATAATTTGTCAATTTACATAAAAGACAATACACTCACCTCAATTTTTGTGCTACCAAAAAAACACTGCCGTCAAAGGACTACGAAGGCGGCGCCGCCTGTGAACTTAATAGCGATATGGCCTAAATTAATAATTTAATTAAAATAAATCTAAATATGCGATGCGTGGCCCTAAAATGCACAATTTCCCATTTCCCAAATTTTGATTATACAAAATTACTATATACCTCATTTTCTATGTTAATATTAACAGTACGAAAATTATTATAGTAACGATTACAAAAATTTTCATGTTAATAATTTAATTTGCAGAAAAATATCAATCGACTGTTAAAAATTTAATTAGTCGACGAAATACTAAAAATTATCGTTTTAGTAGAATTTACAATTTTTATTTTAAATTGTGTTCTTTACAAATTAGATATTTCTATACTGACTATATTTCTCAAACCCACTCTATATATATTTTGACATAAATATACAAGTATATTTTTCCGCATCATTAGTCCCATTTATTGAACGTGTGATATAGTTTATTTTAACATATATATATTTTATTTATTTATTTATTATTATTATTTTTTCTAAATTACATTAATCTCCCTCAATTATCTTTAAAATATCATTTAAGTCCAAAATCTAAAATTAATATTTTAAAATTGCTACTTGACCCCTAAAATTTTAAAATAAATATTAAATGACACAAGTTACCCTGTTATTTTTCTAAGTGTTCTAAAATGTAACTAAAACTTATGCACATACAAAAGCCAGGTCTTACAACCCTTCCCCCCTAAAATAAATTTGTCCCAAAATTTTAGTTACCTTAAACGAATAAATGCGGATATTTATTCCTTATCTCATCTTCTCGCTCCCACGTCGCTTCCTACATCGAGTAACTATGCCATTGCACTTTCACCAATTGAATCGTTTTCGTCCGCAACAATTGATCTTTATGGTTTAAAATCTAGACTGGCTCCTCAACGTATGTCAAATCCTCTTTCAATTCGATTGATTGAGAAGTCAACACATGCGAAGGGTCTGACACATATTTCCTTGGCATTGACACGTGGAAAACGTCGTGTGTATGACGAGGTTTTTACACATTCGCGTATTGACTACTTGCAAGTATACGAGATCAAGTTTTAATATAGTAGATCTTTAAGATACCACAGGGACGGTGTGAATAATTGAATTCCGTGATTTGAATAGTCTTATATTAGCCCGACGGTTAAATAAATATTTTAAATTAAACTAATTAAACCTAAGTTAAACTACAATTAGTCGGTTAATCCTAACTAAGTTGATTTCCTTGGGATTGATTTCATTCACTTAATACATGTTTCATTTCGTTTAGTTAACAATAACGATGTTTATCATATCCGACAATCTCGGTATCTAAAACTCATTCACACTCTCTCCCAAGTGTTTAGTGAATGAATACATGACTTCGCGTTGACACCGAAGTCCCCCTCGAATCGAACACATAGTCACGTGAGTCTTGACCCAACCTCATGGATTACACACATTTTAACGCCCTCCCGGGTCGTTAGAACGTCACATTGTGTTTACCTTAATCCGAATCTGGGGTTACCTCTCCCGAGTGTCAAATCCCGTATTCTCAAATCCAACCCTAATACCTTAACAAGCATATTAAAATTGTAATAGAGCGATAACCACAATTGGATTTAAATACAAACAACCGTTAAGGAAACATATATTAGATCAAAAAAATATTTACACAACTACATCGATCTCTAACTAATATTTATCTAATATATCATGATCTTGGACATTGAAACATTAAACCAAGAGGGATTTATCATCATTTACAATAAAACATTAAATTACAAAGAGAGAAAAATCAAATCTTAAAGTGGAGTGATCCACTGTCGCCAAAGATCGATCCGCCAATGTTTCCTCTTCTCCGAATGAATATCATATTTGAGCTCTTCAAGAATAGCCAAGGATCACCTTCTAATGTTAGGGACGTCTAAGCCTTTTCAATGGAAGTGGGAGAAAGGATTTTATAGGTGCAAGGTTTCAAAAATATCTTAAAAGATCTTAATTTTGTGCAGAGCTTGACCTCCGCAGCGGTGGGATTCACCACTGCGGCGGTGGGTATGTCGACCAGTTTCCTAAACACTCAGATCTTTCACCGCCGCGACGGTGAAGCTTTATCAATGCATCCTGTATTTCTACCGCTACGGCGGTGGCCTAACGCTGTGGCAGTGGGACTTTATTAAAAAACAGCCTTTTCTGCATTTTCACCATCGCGACGGTGGCTTGACCGCTGCGGCGGTGGATCTTCTGCTCTTGAAACCTTATTCTTTCATCGTTTTTCCACTGTTTTGCTTGTTTGTCACTTATTTACGTCCCTACACCTAAATTACATAAAAACTAACAAAAACGAAATTAAATATTACTAATTTACTCGAAAACTATCAAATCCGGTTTAGAAGTAGATAGGTATTTTACACCTATCATCGTGTAATCTGGACAATTTTGGTGGTAGAACTAGTTGATAAGCCACAATGCCAACTTGTTCTAGAATCTCGTACGGCCCGATATACCTCGGACTTAACTTCCCTTTCTTCCCAAATCTTATTATGCCTTTCCACGGGGATATACGCAAAAACACATGATCACCCACTTCAAATTCTAACTCCCACCTACGTTGGTCAGCATAACTCTTTTACCGACTCTAAGCAGTCTTCAGCCTTTCCTGAATCACTTTCACCTTGTCCGCCGTCATTTGGGCTATATCTGGCATTAATAATTTTTGTTCTTCCACTTTAGTCCAACATATTGGAGTTCTGTATCTCCTGCCATACAACGCTTCATATGGTGTCATCTCGATTGTAGAATGGTAGTTGTTATAATAGGCAAATTCCATCAATGTCAAATGATTGTCCCAGCTACCAAGAAATTCTAGAACACAACTCCTCAACATATCATCAATGTCTGAATCGTACGATTTGATTGGCCATCAGTCTGAGGATGAAAGGTTGTGCTAAATTCAACTTGGTACCCAAAGCAACTTGGAGACTCGGCCATAATTTCAAAGTAAATCTCAGATCTCTATCCGACACTATGGAAACCGGCGTACTATGCAATCGGACAATCTCATCAATATACAATTTTGCATACTTGTCCAGAGAGTATGTCGTCTTTACAGCCAAAAAATGAGCAGACTTGGAAAACCTGTCAATAATCACCCAACTGGAATTATGTTCCTTTTGAGTGTGAGGTAATCCCGAAACAAAATCTATTGTGATATGTTCCCATTTCCACTTTGGAATAGGTAGAGACTGCAATAACCCACCTGGACGTTGGTGCCCGATCTTGACTTGCTGACAAACAAGACACCTGATGACAAATTCGGCAATTTCTTATTTCATTTCATTCCACCAATAGTATTCTCGCAGATCTCGATACATTTTGGTATTGCCTAGGTGCATTACGTATGCTGAGCTGTACGCTTCCTCCAAGATATCTTTATTCAGATTGGCATTATTAGGCATGCACATTCTATTTTCAAACATCAAGGCTTCATCGTTATCCCAGACGCAATAGTCGATTATGTGACCACTCTTTACTTCGTCTCTAATCTTTCTCAATTGGCCATCCATTTTCTGCGCTTCAATAATACGGTCGATCAATGTTAGTCTCAAAGTCAAAGTCGCAAGCAACGTTTCCGTCTGACTAACCTCCAACTGGATTCACAGAGATCTCAACTCAACATATAAATTAGTGTGAACAACTTGAAGGTGTGCAATTGAACTTGTCGATTTTCGACTCAGTGCATCTACTACAACATTGGCCTTTCCAAGATGATAGTGGATGATGCAGTTATAATCATTGATTAACTCTATCCAACGCCTCTGTCTCAGATTTAGTTCTTTATGAGTAAATAAATATTTCAAACTCTGGTGGTCCGTGTATATCTTGCAAGTCTCGCCATACAGATAATGTCTCCAGAGCTTCAAGGCAAACACAATTCTCGCCAACTCCAAATTATGCGTTGGATAATTTCACTCATGATTCTTTAATTGCCGAGAGACATATGCAATCACGTGATCATGTTGTATCAGTACACATGCTAGCCCCTGATGTGAAGCATCACTGTAAATCACAAAACCACCATCTTTTGTCTGGAGGAAGAGTATTGGCGCAGATATTAGTCTATTTTTCAGCTCCTGGAAAGTTTGCTCACATTTGTCGGTCCACTCAAATTTAGATTCCTTGCAGGTTAATCGAGTCAACGAGGGAGCTATAACAGAAAATCCCTGTACAAATCGACGATGATAATCCGCTAATCCCAAGAAGCTTCGAACCTCGGTCACGTGTTTCGGCCTTTCCCATTGAACAACAGCTTCGACTTTCTTTGGGTCAACTTGAATACCATTCCCCGAGATAACATGCCCCAAAAATGCAACTCTATCCAACCAAAACTCACATTTACTGAATTTTGCATACAACTGCTTCTATCGCAAAGTCTGCAATATAATCTTGAGATGTTATGCATGTTTTTCTTTATTTTGGGAATAGATTAATATATCATCAATGAACACGATAATAAACTGATCTATATAAGGCTGGAAGATACGATTCATCAAATCCATAAAGGCAGCAGCGGCATTCGTCAACCCAAACGACATAATTAGAAATTCATAATGCCCATACCTCGTACGAAACGCCATATTCAACACATCACTGTCTCTGACTTTTAACTGATGATATCCCGATCGAAGATCTTTTTTAAAAAATACCTTGACCTTCTGCAATTGGTCGAACAGATCATCAATTATAGGCAACGGGTATTTATTATGAACTGTCACCTTATTCAACTGCCTGTAATCAATACATATCCTCAGCGTGTTGTCCTTCTTCTTTACAAATAACATTGGGGCTCCCCACGGAGAAATACTAGGTCTGATAAACCCATGGTCCAACAGATCTTGCAACTGAATCTTCAATTCCTTGAGCTCGGTAGGCGCCATACAATAGGGTGGAATTGATACAGAAGAAGTTTCTGGAAGTAACTCGATAGTGAATTCAATTTTCCTATCCACTGGCAACCCTGACAATTCTTCCGGAAATACATCGGAAAAATCCCTGACCACTGGGATATCTGTCACTTATGCCTCATTCTGATTGATGTCAATCACATGCGTGAGGTATCCTTGGCATCCATTTTTTAATAATTTTCTACCCTCTAGAACTGAAATCAAACTGACAGGGGTGATGATTCTGTCCCCCAAAAATACAAACTCTGGTTCTCCTGAAACCCAGAAAGTAATTTTTTTTTTTTTTTTTAAAACAATCCACAATGGCATGATAATCGGATAGCCAATCCATACCCAGTATCGCATCAAAATCGTGAATACTCAGGGGGTAATAGATCCA
The DNA here is from genome assembly GCA_016647705.1 of Eucommia ulmoides. Taxonomy (NCBI): domain Eukaryota; kingdom Viridiplantae; phylum Streptophyta; class Magnoliopsida; order Garryales; family Eucommiaceae; genus Eucommia; species Eucommia ulmoides. Next base: position 28,733,742 of record CM028332.1, on the reverse strand, counting down.
CCAACAATTCTCTATCACCAATACGAAGTGGACTATCTTTATATGCCCTATCTATCAACACGAACTCGCCCATAGGAGTAGAGATAATAATATTATATGACAGAGAAGTAGGAAATTTGTCTATATGCATCATAAAAGTTGTTGAAACAAATGAATGAGTAGAACCGAGGTCAATAAGTATACGTGCATCTCTATCATATAAAGACATGATACCTGTAACCACATTCGAGGTGGGCATCTTTCCTAGAAGTAACAAATACACAACCTCGAGTCAGAGGTCTACTGGCCGATCCTCTACCACGCCCCTAAACACTGCTAGGGCTAACACTACCCACACTGCTCATAGAGGGTGCAGATGTAACAACGGATTTCATACAATTCGGAGATATGTGACCCAGCTCATGACAACGAAAATATATTGGGCCTCCCATGGGACAGTCCCTAGCAAAATGATCCGGTGATCCACATTGGTAGCATACGGGTGTCCCGGCTCGACTAATCGGCTGACTCCTACCCTGCCCTCACTGGCCGACATTCTATCTGGATATATTCTGCTGTCGCCCAGAATATGATTGTCGCGAACCTCGGCTCCTAGCGGATTGGTCGATTGTTGGGGCCCAAGTAAATGGCGGTCAAACTACAGCTCCTCGAGAAGTGCCACTTGGATATCTGTTAGGTGACTCGAATCTACTCTTCTTATACTACTCGCGGTTCTCAACTTCTTCCTGGACATCCTGCTCTATTTATTTCGCCGTGTTTACCAATTTCGCATATTTCTTGATCTGTCTGCCCATTAACCTGGAACGTATTTCTAGATCCAGTCCTTTCTGGAATCGTTTACATCTAGCCTCTTCTATTTTCACTAGATCAGAAGCAAATCGGGATAAGGCATCAAATTTGATCTCGTACTGCAAAACGGTCATCTTCTCCTATTTCAGTGATATGAATTCCTCCTCCATCTGGAACCGATAGGATTCAGGAAAATATTTTTCATTAAACACCGCAACGAATCGATCCCAAGAAATCTCATCGCTTGGAACTAAAATTAACCTCTTCATTTCCTCCCACCAATGTTCGGTCTCTTCCTTCAATTGAAAGGTGGAAAGAGAAACTCGGCTGTCATCGGTAATTCCCATGGCCTCAAATATGTGTCCCACGCTCCTCAACAAATTCTCGGCATCAGTCGGACTCGCAGTTCTAGTAAAAGCCGAAGGGTTCAATTCCTTGAATCTTTTTTGGTGTACCACCTGAGAAGTTGCTATGTCGGTTTGGCCTTTCTGATATTCCATCACCTTTGCCTGCTGCTCTGTCAGTTGCACAACAGCCTGTAAAATCCGCTCCACGACATCCAAACTTTCTTGCGTCCTATCTCTTTTCTTTTGGGATCTACTACTCCTAGTACTTTCATTTTCACGCTTTATTCTCGAGATCTGTAACGAAATTTAATAAACAACAGGGTCAATAGACAAACGAAAGTACATGAAAAAAATGTACTTATTTAATCCAATAAAATAACTACCACTGATGTGCCGAACCCACCTATTGACATCCTATCTCATGGCCCATTACTGGCTAGACAATCTGACATGTCTACAGAATCTATAACCTGGCTTTGATACCAAAAAGTGTTAAACCCTTCTCCGGGCCCACATCGCCCTAGGTCAGGTGTGATATCGACTTAACGTCACCTGACTAGTCAACAAATATACATATATATAAACGTGTACCGCTATACATTTTTTTTCCAAAAAAAATATAATATATTTACTCACTTCACAATTTGGGAATGCATCTGTCCTAAATATTCATAACAAAACCACAAAAAGAAAACTGAACCTTCCATGGTTCATACCTGCCTAGTCAACCCTCCAAAAGGACACCACCACTTGACTCTATCTAGTGCCAGTAGTGGACCCACTCCTATCTGCGACACTTGAAACCAAATATTTTATCGATGTACTGTCTTCATAATATAAAAATATTTTATGGATTAAGCATAATTATTAATACTACTTTTCAAAAGGTAATAAAATATAATCGCACACCGAGCCGGAATAAAATTTTACTGTCATCATTACAATAAGATAATGCATTTAAATCAATCAATCCAAACATTTCGAAATATAATAAACTACCGCACTCATATCTTCCTACTAACCATAGGATCATTTCACCTCACGATCGGGAGTTACGATGGTACCGTAACTTGTACAACTATGTCATCTAAAGTGACTATCAGTGTCAGGATCATTTAATATCCTCAATGGTAGGGGCAGCCACCCGCAGGATTTGCACTCCTGACAGGTCCACATATATCCACCCTACAGGACTTACCTGATAGGTAATAATAATATCCACCCAGCAGGACTCGCCTGACACGTAACAACAAATATTCACTCTGCAGGACTTGCCTAACAGGTAACAACAAATATCCACTCTGCAGGTCTTGCTTGACAGGTAATCCACATCTCACAAGACATCCCCTCCTGATGAGAAGACAACTATGGCATAGTCGGATAGCAAAACTACTTTCTACATTTAAAAATCTACTTGATCCACATAACGTTAGAACACCGTCCGTTTTAATAAATATTTTTTTCCCCAATTTATACAAAAATATAATTTGTCAATTTACATAAAAGACAGTACACTCACCTCGATTTTTGTGCTACCCAAAACACTGCCGTCAAAGGACTATGAGGGCGAAGTCGCTTGTGAACCTAACAGCGATAGGGCCTAAATTAATAATTTATTTAAAATAAATCTAATATGTGATGCATGGCCCTAAAATGCACAATTTCTCATTTTCCAAATTTTGATTATACAAAATTACTATATACCCCATTTTCTATGTTAATATTAACTGTACAAAAATTATTATAGTAACGATTACAAAAAGTTTCATGTTAAGAATTTAATTTGCAGAAAAATATCAATCGACTGTTAAAAATTTGATTAGTTGACGAAATACTAAAAATTGTCGTTTTAGTAAAATTTACAATTTTTATTTTAAACTGTATTCTTTGCAAATTAAATATTTCTATACCGATTATATTTCGCTAACCCACTTTATATATATTTTGACATAAATATACATGTATATTTGTCCGCATCATTAGTCCCATATATTGAACGTGTGATATAGTTTATTTTAATATATATATATATATATATATATATATATATATATATATATATATATATATATATATATATATATATATAAAGTACACTTTACACACACACACACACACACATATATATGCCTAAATGATCCATGCTGGTTTGTTTTTTTTTTCTTTTTTCTTTTTCTTTTTTCTTGGCCGAATTCAGAGTTCTTTACCTAATAAATAAAAATAAAAAAATAAAAAAATCTGACACTGAAGTTATTTAAACTTAATTACGGAATGTATGTATTTCGGGGTTGGCAGGCCCGGGAACTGAGATCCTGGGTGTGCCAACCCCGGGATATAAATTTTTTTTTTTTTTTTAGAGGGATGGTCCCGGGGTTACCAACCCCGGGACCTTGTTCCCATAGTTGCAAAAGCAGCTGATTTTCAGCTGCTTAAGGCAGCTGGTGGTCCGTGACCAGCTGCCTTAAGTAGCTGTCCGGCCGTCCGGTTTTGAAAACCACCGGACAGTTTGGACCCCCACCTAAACCCTTATAATTTATAAACCCCAACCCTCCTCCTCCATTTCATGCAACTCCTTTCTCTCTCAGCCTTCTCCTTCTCCTTGCTCCTTCCTCCTTTTCACAAGTTTTGATCATTCCATTTTTTTTTTTCAATTTAACGAAGATTGTTCATCATTTATTTGCTCGATTTTCTTCATCAATATTTGACAAATTTCACAACTTCACAACATCTTCCTCCTACTACAAAAGGTAAGTTTATTTTAATTTTTTTAATTTATTTGTTAATTAGATTAGTATGTTTTTTACTTATTAAATTTACTTACTTGTTTAATTGTTAGTTTAATTTTTTTGTTTAATTTTCTTGTTTGTTAGTTTCATTGATTACTTGTTTTTTACACATTATATAATACACTATTTAATAAATTAGTTAGTTTAGTTGTTAATTTAATTTTTTTAAAACATGAAAAAAAAACATTAGAGGATAGTTTAATTTTAATTTGTTACTTGTCTAATTTGTTAGTTAATTTTGTTCGTTTTGTTAGTTAGTTTACTTGTTTAATTTGTTGGTTCGTTTTAGTTAAATTAATTTGTAAATTAGTTGGTTAGTTTAATTTGTTAATTTAGTTGTTAAATTAAAAATTACACTATGGCCCCTTTCATATGTGTAGTAAAATATAAATTAATATATTATTTAAAAACATTGTTAGTTAGTTAGAAAAATACACTTTGACCCCTTAAAGTATAACAATTAGAAAAATATAAGATTTAATGTATTGTTTTAGAAAAGTTTTAAAATAAATTGTTAGTAGTTTTTTTTTTTTTTTTTTTTTTTTTTTTTAATTTAGTTAAAATATTGAATTATTTAGTTTAATTTATGAATTTAGTTATTTAATTATAAAATTTTAATTAAAAATTGTGCACTTTGACACCTCAAAATTTGACAAATTATAAAAATTAAAATTAAAATATATTGGTTTAAAATAAATTCTAAGTTAATTTGAGTTTATTTTTTGAATTTAGTTGTTTAATTAAAAAAAATACATTTTGACCCCTCAAAGTATGACAATTAGAAAAATATAGAATTTAATGTATTGTTTTAGAAAAATATAAAATTTAATGTATTTTTTTAAAATAAATTGTTAGTTTTTTTGTTTTTTGTTTTTTGTTTTTTTTTTTTAAATTTAGTTAAAATTGTTAATTAGTTAGTTTAATTTATGAATTTAGTTGTTTAATTATAATTTTTTTAATTAAAAATTGTGCACTTTGACCCCTCAAAATTATGCAAATTAGAAAAATATAAATTAAAATATATTGGTCTAAAATAAATTGTAAGTTAATTTAAGTTTAATTAAAAAAATGCACTTTGACCCTTCAAAGTATGACAATTAGAAAAATATAATTTTTTTTTTATTGTTTTAAAATAAATTGTTAGTTGTTTATTTTTTTTGATTTAGTTAAAATTTAAGTTAAATTTTTGAATTTAGTTGTTTAATTTATAAATTTTTAATTAAAAATTATGCACTTTGACCCCTCAAAATTTTTCAAATTAGAAAAATATATATATCGGTTTAAAATAATTGTAAGTTAATTTGAGTTTAATTAAAAAAAATCCAATTTGACCCCTCAAAGTATGATAATTAGAAAAATATAAAATTTATTTTATTGTTTTAAAATGAATTGTTAGTTGTTTATTTTTTTTGATTTAGTTAAAATTGTGAATTAGTTAGTTAAATTTTAAGTTAAATTTTTGAATTTAGTTGTTTAATTTATAAATTTTTAATTAAAAATTGTGCACTTTGACCCCTCAAAATTTTTCAAATTAGAAAAATATATATATTGGTTTAAAATAAATTGTAAGTTAATTTGAGTTTAATTAAAAAAATTCACTTTGACCCCTCAGAGTATGACAATTAGAAAAATATAAAATTTATTTTATTATTTTAAAATAAATTGTTAGTTGTTTATTTTTTTTGATTTAGTTAAAATTGTGAATTAGTTAGTTAAATTTTAAGTTAAATTTTTTAATTTAGTTGTTTAATTTATAAATTTTTAATTAAAAATTGTGCACTTTGACCCCTCAAAATTTTTCAAATTAGAAAAATATATATATTAGTTTAAAATAAATTGTAAGTTAATTTGAGTTTAATTAAAAAAAATCCACGTTGACCCCTCAAAGTATGATAATTAGAAAAATATAAAATTTATTTTATTGTTTTAAAATAAATTGTTAGTTGTTTATTTTTTTTGATTTAGTTAAAATTGCGAATTAGTTAGTTAAATTTTAAGTTAAATTTTTGAATTCAGTTGTTTAATTTATAAATTTTTAATTAAAAATTGTGCACTTTGACCCCTGAAAACTTTTCAAATTAGAAAAATATATATATTGGTTTAAAATAAATTATAAGTTAATTTGAGTTTAATTAAAAAAATCCACTTTGACCCCTCAAAGTATGACAATTAGAAAAATATAAAATTTATTTTATTGTTTTAAAATAAATTGTTAGTTGTTTATTTTTTTAGATTTAGTTAAAATTGTGAATTAGTTAGTTAAATTTTAAGTTAAATTTTTGAATTTAGTTGTTTAATTTATAAATTTTTAATTAAAAATTGTGCACTTTGACCCCTCAAAAATTTTCAAATTAGAATAATATATATATTGGTTTAAAATAAATTGTAAGTTAATTTGAGTTTAATTAAAAAAATCCACTTTGACCCCTCAAAGTATGATAATTAGAAAAATATAAAATTTATTTTATTGTTTTAAATTAAATTGTTAGTTGTTTATTTTTTTTGATTTAGTTAAAATTGTGAATTAGTTAGTTAAATTTTAAGTTAAATTTTTGAATTTAGTTGTTTAATTTATAAATTTTTAATTAAAAATTGTGCACTTTGACCCCTCAAAATTTTTCAAATTAGAAAAATATATATATTGGTTTAAAATAAATTGTAAGTTAATTTGAGTTTAATTAAAAAAAATCCACTTTGACCCCTCAAAGTATGACAATTAGAAAAATATAAAATTTATTTTATTGTTTTAAAATAAATTGTTAGTTGTTTATTTTTTTTGATTTAGTTAAAATTGTGAATTAGTTAGTTAAATTTTAAGTTAAATTTTTGAATTTAGTTGTTTAATTTATAAATTTTTAATTAAAAATTGTGCACTTTGACCCCTGAAATTTTTTCAAATTAGAAAAATATATATATTGGTTTAAAATAAATTGTAAGTTAATTTGAGTTTAATTAAAAAAATCAACTTTGACCCCTCAAAGTATGATAATTAGAAAAATATAAAATTTATTTTATTGTTTTAAAAAAAAATTGTTAATTGTTTATTTTTTTTGATTTAGTTAAAATTGTGAATTAGTTAGTTAAATTTTAAGTTAAATTTTTGAATTTAGTTGTTTAATTTATAAATTTTTAATTAAAAATTGTGCACTTTGACCCCTCAAAATTTTTAATTTTAGAAAAATATAAATTAAAATATGCATTTTGGCCCCCTAAAAAATATTTTGAAAAATATGCACTTTAACCCCTCAAACTATGACAATTAGAAAACATACTCAAAGTCATAAAAAATGAACACTATAAACATTGGTATAAGAACATACTTTTGTGATTGAGTTTTAGTTGATGATATTATTTTCTTGTTTTGTTTTGCCTTTTGAAATGATAGCCGCTTGAAATGGATCACGTTCGTTTGTTATTGTATTGGGGTGGTAGAATATTTGGAAGGTACTGAATTCAGGATTTGTTACAGTACATCAGCTATAAAATCTTTGGTTGTCCATAGGGGAACAACCTTAAATGAATTAATTGAGATGATAAAACCGTGTGTTCTTGAGAATGAGGCTGATAGGAATTTGAAACTGAAGTGTAGGATGCCGATGGCACTTTTCAGGGCGAATTATAAATATACCATATTTTCTATCGGGGATGACTCAGCATTAAATCAAGTACTTGAGTTACCACTTTATATACCCTCGCTTCTTGCTGTTGAGGTGTATGTAGAGGTAGAACGAGCATTTGCTGATGGTTCGAATTTTTTCCCTCGAAGTGGTCATTTTACCAACTTAATGACTCATAGTTTTAATCCGTACAGTAGCCAATTGGGGGCCTGATTGCTCATGAAGTCACATTAGAGGATGACGCTAATTGCACATGTGGAAAGTATAAAATTTGGCGATATCCGTGCTCCCATATGCTTGCGGCCATCAAGTATAGTGGAGTTGATGCATTTCGCTATATTGCAACTGAGTACACAATGACAAACCAATTGATGGCATGGGAGTCATCATTTCGCCTGATTATTCACGAGGACTACTGGCCAGAGACCAATTTTCCGAACCTGATTCCAGATCATGACAGACTTCGAGTTGTGCATCGTGGTCGACCAAATTTCACTCGCATTCAAAACGAGATGGATCAATCGAGGAGAATAATGATAAATCGTTGTGGTTTATGTTCCCAAACTGGACATGATAGGCGGAAGTGTCCATCCCGACCCCGTCATACGCCCAATTGATCTTGTCGGTTCATTATAATTATGTTTATGCTACTTTATTTGTTTGTTATGTCAACTTTTATATATTATAAATTCCATGCACACATTTCTTTATGATTAATGCTATATTTTGTTTATAAATGTCATTAAATTTTAATTTCATACTAACAAATTTACCACAAGTGTTGACGGACCAAATTTCAGCTATGTCAATCCCTGGACCCGAAGATGTTTCAGTTCTACATATGCAGGCGCAGCATAGGTCGGAAGTAGTCTGGGCAACACAGGTAAATATTTAGGCTATTGCATTGCATTAATTTTTTTATTTTAGTTTTTAAAAAATTTAATGTTATTTATTATGTCTTATTTAATGTTTCAGGATATTCGTTCTCTTGACTGTCCTGGATCCGATGGAGGAGAATGGAGAGAAAACATCCCCCCTCAAGTTATACAATTGATAGAATTAGCCAGTTTCTACGGCCCGTTCAGGTTGTGACCGAAGCGGTTAGATAGGACCCTCATAACCGCATTGGTAGAGAGATGGCATCCGGAAACACACACTTTCCATCTACCTATCGGGGAGATGACCATCACATTACAGGACGTTGCCGTCTTATTGGGGTTACCCGTGCATGGGAAGCCGGTTATCGCCAATGAGCCAGCGCGAGCGGGACCCGAATGGCAAGCACTTTGCCTCCAGCTCCTTGGAGTAGTACCGCTAGAGCCACAGATTAGGAATGGGTGTTTGAAGCTCAAGTGGTTACGGAACACCTTTGCCGAAGTTCCTGAGGATGCCGACGAGGAAGTCATGCATTGCTACGCACGTGCATATTGCTTGATTATACTTGGCCAGATGTTGCTGCCTGATAAATCGCAGAACAGCGTCAGGCTAATCTACCTCCCATTGCTTGGTGACTTGACACCTACCGTCAAGTATAGCTGGGGTAGTGCGACGCTAACAGTCCTCTACCGCGAGCTATGTAAGGCGTCGAAGGCCAACACAAAAGACATAGCCGGTTGTCTATTTTTGTTGGAGTGTTGGGCCTGGGAGCGGTTGCCGAGCCTTCGACCTGGAGTTATCTCTGAACCCCAGTATGGCATCGCAATCGGAGAGCTGGACTTCGGTAATGGTGTGACGTTCCTAGCTGCTCCAAGGGGTGCTTGGTAACTAATTCGTATTTTATTTTTAATTTTATTTACCATGTAATAAATATTTATTTATGGATATTAAACTTATGATTTATATGTTTGTTGTACAGGTGGACCCTTGAGTTCAATTTAGAAAACTTGCCGATGCATGTTTTAGTGGTGTATCGTGATCAGTTAGATCGCTTGCAGAATGACGAGGTTAGTTATTTATTTATATCAAAATTTAAATAAATTTATTTCTTTATTTATTTAAATAAATTTATATTTTGTTTTGACAGGTTATTTGGATGCCCTATATCTTGCCGACTTTGCCTCCATATACTACAGATGGAGAAGATATATGGATAGCATCGCTGCCTCTCATTTGTTTCGAGGTCGTCGAGTACACGTATCCCCTGCGCGTGCTACGACAGTTTGTTTATCGCCAAGGGATTCCTCAGCCAGTAATTATGGATCGGGACTTGCACAAAATAACTCGGCGATGATACTTTGGTGTAAACTGGACTGAGAAGTACCACGCACATATAGTTGCGTGGAATAGACGACGAGCACCAGATGTGCGCAGATTCCAGCAAGGGATAGGGGTTGACCAAGGATACATGGACTGGTATTGGAGAATCACACGAAGGATCTTGGTCAACCCGGAGTACCGACCTCAGTTTGGGTATCTAGCAACGGGAGGACGAGTTGTGTTAGAAGTATGGCCCCTATTTGACTGAACCATATGTTTAGTTATATGAGTTTGATTATGTTGTTATTATTCATGTATTAATTAAATGATTATATGTGTTTCGTAGGATACGGAGGTATCGAACCTGATACGCTTGAGTCATCTAACTCTGCGGTTGGATACTGCGGAATCAGGTATCGCGTTGGCTCATGCCATCAATGATGGCACCATTGGGAGGATGCACCGAGGAGTACCGCACCATATGGCAGCTGACGTTCCTCTATCTCCTTAGCCTGCTCATCAGTATCCTCCTCAGCCATGGACTTCTGATGCCTACTATCTAGATAGTGTGGGTGATGTCGGACCATCCACATCGTACAACATGGGTGCTTATGACGGACCATTTAGCATGTACGGATTGGGTGACGGTGTTGGGCCTTCCGACGTGTACCAGATGCACGACCCTTATTCGCATGAGCCATTGCAACTAGGTACACAACCGTCACCTTCATTCTTCACTCCTGCGATGGACGAAATTGTCTCAACTTCAGGCGTGATTCCTCCAATGGCATTTGTCCAACCGAAAAGATTGGAAAGACAAGTGTCACCGGTGCCATGGTTGGGGGACGATGGACACGTTACACAGCTTCATGACGAGGTTGAGGAACCTCCGATTGCTCAACGCTGAGGGCGGAGGAACGTCCGACGTAGGCCTTGTGGTACATAGTTAGTTAAATAGTAGATAGTTTAAATATAGGATTGTAAATACAATTTTTCGTAAATAATCCTTTTTTTTTTTTTTTTAAACGTTTGTAGAGGTTAAAAAGTTGTTAATCTACCGTACATATTTATTTTTCTTGAATTTTGAAGAAAATTTTTCGAAGATAGACATGATATAGACAAGGTATAACAAACGCAATACATAACAAAGACAATACATAAGAAATACAGTACATAACATCACGAAAAATAGTTATAAAAAAAACACTAAAGTAACAAACTAACTAAGAAATTAAACAAATAATCTAACAAAATAAATTAACTAACTACTTAACAAATTAAATAAGTAAAATAAATAACAAACAGATTAACTAAATAATAATTTATTCAAATTTTGAGATGTTAAAGTGCCTAATTTTTAATTAAATAACTAAATTAACAAATTAAACTAGCAAAATAACTTAAAAAATAAATTAACTAAATTAACAAATTAATTATAAATTAAGTAAACTAATTGAATAAATAAGAAAAAAATATAATAATCAAATTAACAAATATATTAAAATTACCTGAAGATCCGAGAGATGAAGGAGTTATAAGGAGGGGTCGGTTGGAGAAGGCCGAGAGAGGAAAGAATTGCATGCATAAAATAAGAGGGTTGCATGCATGAAATAAGAGAAAAGAAGGGCATGAAATAAGAGCATGCATGAAATAAGAGAGGGGAAGGGGTGGGAAGCTTGGGGTCCCGGTGATGGTATCACCGGGATGGAGCTACAGCTACAAGCTGCAGCTCCACGTGCAGCTATGAGAACAAGGTCCCGGGGTTACCAACCCCGGGACCATCCCTCTAAAAAAAATAAATAATAATAATTTATATCCCGGGGTTGGCACACCCGGGATCTCAGTTCTCGGGCCTGCCAACCTTGAAATACATGTATTCCGTAATTAAGTTTAAATAACTTCGGTGTCAAATTTTTTTTTTTTTTTTTGTATTTATTAGGTAAAGAACTCGCCGAATTCACGCTCACGTTTTTTTTTTTTTTTTTTTTTTTTTACCGCTAAAACACATCCACAATTTTTTTTTTTTTTTGGTTCAATCTTATCCATGCTTGTGGATAAGATATATATATATATATATATATATATATATATATATATATATATATATATATATATATATATATTTATTTATTTATTTATTATTATTATTATTATTATTTTAAATTACATTAATCTCCCTCTATTATCTTTAAGATATCATTTAAGTCCAAGATCTAAAATTAATATTTTAAAATTACTAATTGACCCCTAAAATTTTAAAATAAATATTAAATGACACAATTTACCCCGTTATTTTTCTAAGTATTCTAAAATGCAATTAAAACTTATGCACATGCAAAAGTCAGGTCTTACATAGTCACTTAATTAGAAAAGTCTTTCATCATTTAATAATGTGACATGCTCTTAATACTGATGAAATATGTACCAAAAATATTTTCGCAAAGAAGAGACATTTACCAATTATAATTTCATTAATGACCTCCTAATATAATCATAAATAACTGCACTTTAATTACCCTTTTTCTTAATTTGATTACACAGACACATTCATTTAAATAATAACTTCAAAATGACATATCCATTCATGTTGAATTCAACAAAACCATGAATGACGACTCTTCAATTTTGATAATAATTTTAGCGTGCTGAATTCAACATGAGCTATATTATTTTGATGTGAAAAAAAATAAGATTTAGATGTCATTTTAAAGCTGTAAAATAGGTGATCATAATTATGTAATTTAATCAACAAAATAACGAAACAAACTTGATTAATTGTTTGATTATTTACAATAGTTTTTACTTCAATTAAATATGGTAACCACTCCTCAATTTTCCGGAATATATATTTTGGGAAAATTTTGAATAGTCAATATGGAATGTAACGACAGTTAATTATGAGGGCAAATATGTATGTATCTTCCAGAAAGTTCATAGTGTTCATTGGAAAAACAATAGAACCGTTTGGTAGTTTTGGTACCATTTTAGAATCCCTTGGAACGCGTCCCCGAAATAAATCGATAGATTAAATTTTTGTTCCTTGACCTACCCCTGGTGTCAAAAATAGTTTCAAATAAATATATATGTCCATGTGGAATAAAAGTTTAGGCTCCGGCCGTTTGATAACACATGTGCCTCTTATTATTTAGGAGATTTTTGTAGTATTACCCTTAATATTTTCGGAATGTTCCAAATCTCACCTTTATATAAAAGTTGGATTACTCTCAATTTTGTGCTTATAAAAGGACAATATATAAATTGTTTATATAGTATACACGTTGTATGTCATAAACTTGTAATGTCGAAATTAATCGAGAATAAATGAGATTAATTGATATACAAATATAACGACCCAGAAGCAATTAAATCAATTATTATTTCAATTAATATAAATATCTCGGAATGAAATACATCATCAAGTTGTAAATACAGATAACATAAAATATTTTATAAAAAAAAATACCGTAGGAGTTTTGGTCAAGAAAAAAGGACTAGCGTGTAGCATTTTTTTAATGCAATTTAAATAATGACCTCAAAAAGAGAGAGAAAGAGAGGAGGACAATTTATCCATTTATTTTATCAATTAAAAAAATTATATTATATTTTTAGTCTTGCAAAATATGAAACTATAATCTATTAAAAATATGAAAGTATATTATATGATACGAATTGTAGTTAGTGAGAAAAATTACTAAAGAGTAAAGAGAGAGGCAAATAGAGATAAATTAAAACTTTGATTGAAAGTTTCAACCTTTCCACCAAACATGTAGTTAATTAGTTTAGTTGTTCTTGTGTTGTTGCCATCATTCTCCAACAAAATTATTTTTTTCAAAAAAATAATAATAATAAAATAAAATAAAATAAAATGAAGAGATATGCCTTCAAATGTGTGTGATAGATAAAATATGTTGCCCTTGTTCTGTTTTTTTTTTTTTTTTTTTTTTTTGGGGGGGGGGGGGGGGGCGGGGGTGTTTACATCTTAATGCCATGACCCCATCAAGAGTGTGACATCCATTTAGGTTCAATTGGTGGAAGAGAAATAGTCATCCTTCCTCAATTCAACCCACAATTTTTTTCTTGAAACATATATAGCTTTAAGTTGTGATTTTTTTTTTTTTTTTCTTTTCTAATTAAACTTCTATATTTGATTCTCTCAAAATATTTTTTTTTTGAAAAAAAAATAAAATAAAAAGGGGAAGGGGAACACCTTGTGGTTACCAATTAATTGGTGGGAACAGGAATTGACACCCAAGCCAGGTGCCTATCTATGTCTTCTATCAACTTGCATGGGGGTTGGAGTGGTCCATTTTTCCAAAACCATATATATTTTGATGGTGATGGTGATAGAAACCCAATTACAATTTAATGGACATTTCTCTATTTTCATTATTTATTTCTATTAATTTTATGTTATTGCCCCCAACCCAATATCTCCTTGTGTTTTCAGCCATGTACATGTGTGTGTGTGTATATATATATATATATATATATATTAATATTTTTAAATTAAATTAGGTGGCATTTGGTTAGTATTCCCATTTTTCTGAACCCAACTGAAATAGGTTGAGTTGAGAATTTTGAGAATAGAATTGCGTTTGATAACGACAATTTTTGTTTTGTGTTGAGAACAGAATGTGTTTGGTAACGATTTTATCTTAAAATTAATTTTTTTTTTTGAATTTTTTTTTGTGTTTGGCGGCGGCGGCGGTGTCATACGGTGGCCGGACGCCAACGACGGCGGTGGTGTCAGACGGTGGCGGCGGCGGCGGTGGCGGTGGCTGGACGTCTGGCGGGGCGGCGGATGGTTGTCGGAGGTGGCCGGCGGAAGCGGAAGGTCGCAGGAGGTGGCCGGGGACGGCGGTCGGTTGCCGGAAGGTCGGCGGACGGCGGCGGCGGCAGGTGGTGGTGGTCGGCCGGCAGATGAAGACAGAAATTGAGAACTTTGAATTGAATTTTTTGAAAAAAAAAATAAACAATTTTTTTATTTATTTATGATTTCTTTAGGATTTTGAGAATCAATTCCTATTTTTTTGGTTGGGTTGGGTTGAGTTTTGTGTTTGCCAAACGCGTTCTCAAAAATTAAACCTAAATTTTTTTAATTGGGTTAGGTTGGGTTTGATTGGGAATACTAACCAAACGGGACTTAGTTACCACACTCTAAAACCCCTAAACTAAAGCCTTCAATCTATTGGAATTTGTGTCCCAATTATAAGGCCCATATTTTGTAGGGCAAATTTCATTTTCAATCAGTATTGACTTATTTTATTTTTATATGATTATTGCGTTTTGATTTAAACTTTCTAGGTGTTAACGTGATTTTAAAATGAATTCCTGTTAAATTTTTGAGATTTTTCTCCAAAAAATCCTCTTTTTAAAACATACAACTTTTTAAGTCCTACCTTTTTTTTTAAGATTATTAAAACTCCCATTTCAAAATTTTTGATTTGAAAAGTCTTGTACTGAGTTGGCAAATATTTCTCTTTTTCTTTTTTGCCCCTTGTTCGTTTAAATCTAAATCTAATTTTTTAAAATGGGTGGCCTCATTTTCTCTCTCTTCTTGGCCGTCTCTTTCTCTCAGTCCTAGCAAGCCGTCGCCATATCTCGTCGCCGTTGCTCGCGCATAGCTCGCCACCGTCGTCCTCGCCTTAGCTCGTCGCCGCCGCCCTCTCCATAGCTTGCCACCGCTGTCCTCGCCTTAGGTCGCCGTCGCCATCTCCCTAGCCATCGTCGTTCCATGGCCGCCACCTCTTCTCCGATTTGTCGTCATCTCCACTCTAATTCATTATTATCGCTTCGATTGGTAGCTCCAGTGCTATTGACAGCTCCACTACTACCGTAACGATTTTTAGGTTTTTTTTTTTTTTTTTTTTTTTTTTTTTTTTTTTTTGGGTTTCGATTATTGACAGATCTGACTCAGATCTTTGTTAAGTATTGAAATAGAAGCTACTTTGTTTACCGATTTGCTCGAGATCGTCGTCGTGCCCTGATTTTAGGTATTCTTCTTATTCTTCCTTTTTTTTTCTTGTTTTTTTTTTTGTTTGTTGTTTACCCTGTTGCTGTTGGATTTTCAGTGGATGTTCATTGCTTGGGCGACGATGGATGTCTTCGATTTGTTCATGATTTTGTGCTAGATTTGTTGTTGCTACATTCGCCCAGATCTATTATTGCTAGATTTGTTCATGATTTTAGTATTGATTTTGTGTTCTTGCTTTTTTTTTTTTTTTTTTTTTTTTTCTATTGTTGAAAATACACTTGGCTTAGAGGATTTAGATTTTTGGATTGGTTGGAGTGATTTTTATTTGACTTATTTTCAGTAGATATCTACTTAGTAGATTTAGTGGGTTCTATAATATTTAGTGGATATATACTTAATTTCACCTACAAGTTTTATAATATTCAGTAGATATCTACTTAATTTATTTTCAGTAGATATCCACTTAGATTATTTTTTCAGTGGATATTCACTTACATTAGATCTGGTTAGATGCGAGCAATTTTAAATTTATTTATTTTCGGTAGATATCCACTTAAACTATCTTTCAGTGGATTTCTAATTAGATTATTTTTCAATAAACTTTTATGCATTTTTAATAGCATTTACAGTATTTTTGGTGAATGTTTAAATGTATAGTAAAATTATGGAATGACATTTACAGTATTTTTGGTGAATGTTTAAATGTATATTTTAAATGTATAGTGAATAATTTTGCGTTCCAATTGTTTGGTTGCTTGATAGGTGAAGGAAGATAAATGAAATTGAATTAGAATTTTGATATTATTTGAGATAGCCCAATTAGATTCAAATAAGTTCTAACGATTTCTTGATTTATTTGTTATTTTTATCATTTGTGTGCAAATATTTGTGTTATTTTTTAGTTCAATGAATATTCACTTATTGTTTAAATTTATTGTTTAAATGTTTGTATTATTTTTTTAGTTTAGTGGATATCCACTAATTGTTTTTAGTAGATATCTACTTATTAATTTTTAGTAAATATCCCACTTTTCTACTTATTGAAGACCGATGAAGATGGAGGGAGCGCGACGGTGTGACGATTGGCGAAGACAATGGACATCAATCGTCTTAATTTCCAACGGATTTCCACTTTAATTTTTTTGTGGATTTCCACTTAGGGGTTAAATGGATTTATGTATTTTTCTAGTGGAATATAACTGAAGATTAATATTCGATGGAATTTTTTATTTTCTGGTTTCTCTAATTCTTAATATAAGTGGATATTTATGAAATATAATTAAGTGGATATCCACTTAATGGATATTTAAGTAGATATTCACTTAAAAGTATGTTTATGGATGGTTTTCATTTGAGTTCTCCTATTTTCGCGAGAATGTGAAAATGTAAAGACACGTTTATCAATGATTTTTTATTTTTTTGATGGTTTTAATTTGATTTCTCCAATTTTCGCGAGAATGTGACAATGTAAATGCATGTTTATTGATGGTTTGGTTTTCTGATTGTTTTTATTATGTGGATATCTACTTAATTAAGTAAAAAATAATATTAGTGAATATCTACTAAATATGATTAAGTGAATATCCACTTAATAGATATCTAAGTAGATATCTACTTAATTGATTTTTAGAAAATGAATCTAAAAGAATTTTTAATTTAAATAGAATTTAATATTTAATTTTTTATATTTTAAAATGTTCATAGAATATTTTAAAAAATAAAATAAATTTGAAATAAAATAAAGTGAAATATGATTAGGGTAATTATGATATTTTAAAAAAAAAATTATTTTTAAGAAAAATAAAATTAATTGAAATTTTTTATTAAAAATAAAAATTGAAATATATATATATTTCAATTTTAGGAGTTTTGAAGAAAAAAATGGTTAAAATGATATTTTTGTAAATTTTATAGTTATTGAGGGTAATTGAGGAAGACTAAATATGATAGTATTTTTGGAATGAGCCTAAAAAGCATGAGACCTGAAAAATTATTTTTTTAACAAATGAGACCCCTCAAAAATTTTTCCACTCCAAATTGAATGGAATTCGGATCAAAATTATAATTTACATTTTTTTATTTTTCTATTTATTTTTTCTTTTTCCTTTTTTCTTCTTCTTCTTCCTTGTTTCTCTGTCTTCTTCCCTTTCGTTTCCATTCTGCCGTGCTCTCTCACCTCTCTCCGTCCAGGTCTTGATCTGCCGCACATCTCCGCTCTCTCTATCACATTTTCTATTTTTCTGTGGCAAAACTCGAAGCCACTAGCACTAAAACTGCCCCCATTATTGCAATCTCCGTTAATGGAAATCTAAAAATCCCAACTAATCCATCAAACGTCGTCGTCGCTTCTACTGATACCACCAAACGAAAATTGAAGAGACCTTGTAACAAGAAGTTTTACGAGGTGAACGACTCGGGCTCATCTAACCTCGGCCTCGACATCCCAATGTCACCGCAGGGACTTGTTCCCGTATGGACCGTTGGCGGCAACACAACAATAGTTCTGCTGAACGCCATTCACAACAGCGCATACCTTATGATTCCCCCTTTCGAGCCGTCAACCTCTAACTACTGGGCAATTCCATGCTGGAATTGCTGGAAAAACAGAGAAGAGGTGAGAGAGAGCGGAGATGTGTGGCCGATTTGGATCTGGTTGGGGGGAGAGAGAAGAGAAAAAATGAATAAAAAAACAAATAAAAATTTAAAAAAATTAAAATTAAAATTTTGCCCCTAATTCTTAATTGGATGGAAAATTTAATATG
Organism: Eucommia ulmoides; assembly: GCA_016647705.1. NCBI lineage: Eukaryota > Viridiplantae > Streptophyta > Magnoliopsida > Garryales > Eucommiaceae > Eucommia > Eucommia ulmoides. Next base: position 28,715,271 of record CM028332.1, on the reverse strand, counting down.
AAAACCTTTTAAAACTATGTTTATATTTAGAGAGATTAAACTGAAACAAAACAAAGTTATTGGAACACGCCAATACTTGAAAAGATCTTTTGAGATCCCATACTTGGTTTGGTGGAAATTAGCTTATCGGCTAACCCCGACAAATCAATTATTTAGGGTGAGCTTTATTGGGCTAGTTTCGGAATCGACAAAACAACCCTATCTCTGGACCTAAATGTAATGGCTCATGGAGGTTTAACTCAAGCCTATAAACTTTGCCCAAAAACAACGAGTTGTTTACCTAAAGGGGTCTTAAAATATGGGTATTGTCCAAATGGGGTTCCTCTTGTCATTAATTACCTAAAGGGGTCTAACCGGCCTTGAAACGGTCGGTTTCCCCCTGCTATTTTTTATTTTTGTGAAACCGACCTTGTTAAGGCCAGTTTCACATTTTAGGGGCTGCCACCGTGCCCCTCCCCCCCTCCCCAATCCCCCATCCCCATCACCATTACTTATATATATATATATATATGTATATTTATATTATGATAATTTGAAAGTTTATTTAATATTTCAAAACTAAAAATGAATTATAAATTATAATTATTTTGTAATGTATAATTAATTTTAAAAAATATTAACAAAAATAATAATAAAAATGATTATTATACTGAAATTAAAAGCGCTAACTAATACAATTAATCATAAAAAGATTTTTTTTTAGATAAACGCGTTTCTAATTTTAGCTCTTTACAGTTTAATTATTTTGTAAATAAATAAATTCTGAAAATGATATACATAACCTTATATACTAAAAGATGATAAAAAAAAGCGCAAATCCTTTGAAATAATAATAACAATAATGAACATCATAAAACTATTGATTTTTTTTTTTAAAATTATTTCACAAAATTGGTTTTTAATTTTTATTTTTTTAATTTTTAAATTGGTAATAATTTTTTCATACCTTCCCCTCAATTCATCTTTTTAGTTGTTAATGTAATTTAATCAAATTTATTTTACACACAATTTATTATATATATATATATATATATATATATATATATATATATATATACTAGGGCATAACCCGTGCCTGAAGGCACGGGTGAAAAAAAAAAATTAAGCAGCAAAATGTTTAATCTCCTCTGTTTGTACAACACTTTATACTTGTTTTCTTAAAAATCAAATAACCCAATATCTACAATAAAGGTAAAAAATAGTTACCGCCAATCCAAATCTCATTATAATTTATTTTTAAAAAAAAACAATCGAGTTCCACAGTTACATAATTGTATGGCACAACACAACACCAAGTGCAACTGGAATCAATATGAAATCGAAATGGATAAACAACTGCAATCGATATGAAATCAGAAAATTCCATCAAAGAACGGATAAGGTAATGGTGAAATTATCAAAATCTGACTGACATTCGATTCCTATGACGACCTAGATTGGGATCCAAATTCAGTGAATAAACTAAAGATATCCAAATAAAGTTAATGATCCACCAAATCGTGGCCAAATCTAGGAAATAAAAATATTACAAAAAATAAATTTGGCCAAATGCAAGAAATAAAAATATTCCTAAAATTGCTGGTAAAAAGACAATAAAAAACTCATGAACTTATTTTAAGCAACATCTTGGTCCAAATACAAACACCATAAAACATTGACAATAATTAGATACACAACACCTTCAATTTGCTTCCGTGAACAAAATCTCAAAGCCATTCTTCATCTACAAATGGATGAAAGGAGATGTTAGTGTTATCCATTTCAATTCATAATTGGAACTCAAAAGATAATCCAAAGAGATGTATACTTGAAGGAGCTGAAACGTAACTCTTAAAGTTAGAACCATACCCACACCTTCAATTCGCTTCCGTCAATAAATTCTCAAAGCCATTCTTCAACTGCAATTGGTCGAAAGGCGTTAATGCTATCCATTTCAATTCATAATTGGAACTCAAAAAATAATCCAAAGAGATCTATACTTCAAGGAACTCGAACGTAGCTCTTAAAGTTAGAACCATACTCACACCTTCAATTCGCTTCCGTCGACAAATTCTCAAAGTCATTCTTCAACTGCATTTGGACGAAAAGTGTTAGTGCTATCATCAACTCTTATTTTTGTAATAAACACGGCATAAACAAACATGATTAATAAGAAATTTAAAATATAGACATAATCCCATTTGTTTATACGACACTCTAATATTTGAAAATTAGACATAATCCCCTTTATTTATTTAACATTCCAAACTATCAACTCATATTTTTAAACAACACAATATTAATAAACACAACTAACAATCACGCAAACAATAACTAACACAATGAACTTTAACAATATGACAAATAATGACAATTAATCATATACATTTTAAATTTAGTAATGATAAGTCCATCACCCAGGACTATTGGAACTTATAAATTTCTACGTGCTAAACTCAAAGTCATTCTTCCACTGCAATTGGACGAAAGGCATTAGTACTATCATCAACTACTGTTTTTGTAATGAATACGGTATAAACAAACATGATTAATAAGAAATTTAAAATATAGACGTAATCCCCTTTATTTATACGACACTCTAATATTTGAAAATTGGACATAATCCCCTTTATTTATTTGATATTTCAAACTATCAACTCATATTTTCAAACAACACAACATTAATAAACACAACAACTAACAATCATTCAAACAATAACTAACACAATGAACTTTAACAATATGACAAATAATAACAATTAATCATATACATTATAAATTTAGTAATGATAAGTCCACCACCCAGGACTACTGGAACTTACCTTAATCACCGAAAGTATACTTCTATATCATAGTTTTGCAAGCTGCTAACCGATCTGTTGCAACATTAACTCCAGTCACAGAAACTGAACATGTAAGAATGTTGAACATCAGACAAAGCCTAATACTTAAAGAAATAATGAAGTAAAAATTAATTAGGAAGGACACTTTAAACCCTCGTCAATCAACATTAGAGAGAGAAAGGGGATAAAAATAGTGAGATTCAACTCCTCAGTATTGGCTCAGGAAAAAAAAAAATTCACCTTTATGAATTTTAACAGTACTATAAATGTTTATATGCATGCTAAAAAAAAAAAAAAATTACTTGTAGTGTAAAATGAAACTGGATTCAAAGTAGTTGTCACAACTTATAAAAAAAAATAGTACTTGAGCATTTCATGGCCTAAAATCGGATTCAAGAGAAGAATCAATTCTTACAGCTAATAAAGAATTATTTTTTGTGCGTTAATTAGGATCAATACGTTGTGGTTGAGGGAGTGAAAGTGTTAAATTTTAGTGTATCGATAGTATCCGATTGCATTCCATTTTTATTATATAAAAAAGATTAATTATACTTTGCACCCCTATAGTTAGACCAAATTACACTTTACACATTAAAAAATGCTTTTGTACCTTTTTTTTAAACTATAAAATGAGACACCAATAAGATGGGAAATGCATACCGAAACCTTTGAGTCATAACGATTCTCCCTTTGCAAGGCAAAAATATATCACCGAATGAGGGGCAATCCAGGATGGTCTAATGAATTCTTCTACCCCCCAAGTCACTGCAAATTCATGAAAATTCTTACTTAAGAAAGATGCACAAAATCAATTTCAGATGGTAGCCTAGTGGTGGACCTACCACCTTCGCACACAACTCAATCCCAAAAAGATTACTATTTTTTAAAGAATATAAACAATCAATAATACAACAATAATAACAAACAATTTTGACAATAGAAAGTTGAAATTGATCCTAAATAAACAATATTCCAACACAACATCCATTGCACGTGGAACTTTTTTGGTTCGAGTGCGATTAAGTGATTAATAGATAAGGTGACTATGTCTTCGCCGAAGCAATTACATGATTGAGAAAATAAATTAAAATGTGTTAGAAATTATAAATTTAATTGAATACCTGTTGTCTGAATCCACTGATTTGTAGTCCTCTTGGTTAATTGTACAATGACTCGAGCCAGTATATCTCAATCCTGTATAGTCAAATTCAAATCAATGTTTTGGTCTCATAAATCAAAAAATAAGGTAAACTATTTGTTTATTGGCATTGGTACCTTTATGATATTTAAGACAAATTATAACAGGACTTCAGGATAAACGATGTTCGTTGTTGACAGAGATCCCCGATTAGGTAGTAGGACACTCAATCGATCAAATGACGTACATCTCGATAGAGCAACGTAAAGTTGACCATGACTGAACACCGGCATGGTCAAGTCAACTCCAACATATTTTACAGACTGTCCCTGGGATTTATTGATGGTCATGGCATATGCCAAACGAACCGGGAATTGGCGTCTCGTCATTTTGAACGAAAATTCAGTAGTCGAAGGTGTCAAAGAAATTCTTGGAATGAACGCAGTATTTCCAGCTTTTTCCCCAGTTAAAATTCTTGCCTCAATTACACGCGAGACACATCTTACAACCATCAATCTTGTGCCATTGCAAAGCCCCTCATTCGGTGCGATATTTCGCAGCAACATAATTGGACAACCAACTTTAAGATCTAGCTTAAAAGGGGGCAATCCAGGGGGGTCTAATGAATTCAAATACTCATTAGGATAACGATTTGTAATTTGAGGATCAGCTCTATCTTCTTCGGACATTTTATCCGCTGCCAAGTACGTAATGGTATCGCCAGGAAACATTTCTAAAGCCTTCGAATTTACTACGCTAACATCATCATTTCGTGGAGAAAGAATGGTTCGCTCAGTAAGAAAAGTAGGAGTGACAATACTTGACGTATTAAGTCCTGGATAAACAGATGATATTAACTCATCGATATTACGACAACAGTATATGTTTGATGGCAATTGTACACTTTCATGAGGATTCTTTCCAATCTGAAATTTGAAACATAAACATCCAATTTAGTTACTTCGAAAAAGTAATTAAGTATTCACAAATTGTAAAACTCGATAGCGACAACTGTAGTTTACCTGAAGTAGAAATTCAGAGAATTCCGTATTTCGATTGTTTGTGCTACTTAAGCGTATGTTTAATTCCAGTGTCAAGACAGTAATATGCTTCCAAAGGTTGGAACGTCGCAATGTCAAAGCAACAATTTGCTGGCGGACTCCTTTTGGTATAACAGGTAGGATTTGCCTGAAATCTCCCCCAAGTACTACAGTTATACCCCCGAATGGCTTCTTGTTATCTCGAATATCTTGCAACGTTCGATCGACAGTTTCAACGCAGTATCTATGTTGCATTGGAACTTCATCCCAAATAATAAGTTTGGTCTCCCTGAACAACTCAGAATGCAACGACTGTTTACTGAAACCACATACTGAATTATCCAGTATGTCCAATGGGATGCGGAATGTAGAATGTGCCGTTCGGCCTCCTTCTAGTAATAGCGATGCTATACCAGACGATGCAACTGTAATAACAATATGACCAAGAGAACGACATTTTGTTGCAATTGTATTATAAAGAAATGTTTTTCCAGTACCAGCACCACCATTGAGGAAGAACATAGTTCCTCTGTTTGCAAACACGGAAGAAATTATTGATTCATAAGCACTACGTTGTCCATCATTAAGGCGATCGATGTTAGTCTCAACATCCAATCTTTGCGCCTTATGTTGTAATTGTATGTGTTCCCATATTAGCCTATTTCCTACAACTGTATTCCAATCTATTACAGGTAGTGGCATTGGCGGAAAATCAATTAAACTTTTGCCACATTCTTGCAATAGTTGATTCAAAAGATACAAACCATAATCTTTAATCTGGTCTTCAGTTGGGTCAGAAATTTTGTATGATATATGTAGTTTATGTGGTATATCATCACATAAATACAATGAAAATCGATCCCATAATTCATGTGGATTTATCGGTGCACAATATGTTAGAAGTACACAGAACAATGTCCTTAACTGATGACCAGTTCTAATGATGGACGCTTCTTGAAGACATTGTATCCACTCACCATCATCTTCTAAGAGTCCCATTGCCACACATGCAGCCTTAAATGTCACATGTTCAAAGTTATTCACGGTACGTAGGCACTTGAATGACTTTGGTCCTTTGGTAACTGTTAACAGTAAACGTAGATAAAATCGTTCACCCGAATTAGGAGGCACAAAGTACATTCTACCAATAGCAAACCCTTTTTGTCTTGGTTTCCATCTTTTTTCATTTTTCACCCAAACAAAGTATTGGGGAAACTCCTGATAAGTATATGCACGCGCCTCCTCATGTGCTGCGCAATAGGAAAAATAACCCGTAAGAGTTGATACTTGTGATTGTGCCCTGGAAACAATAGTTTCCATACTTTCATTAGGATTAAAAAGAACTCGATGCATTCCAGGCAAATGGATTTCCAATCGTACAACATTTGGACTCTCGTCATGCAAAGGGAAACTAAAAAGTCTCCAAGCCGCTTCCGATGGCCCTATGTATCTTGCATCAAGATATTGCTTGATTTCATCTATTTCTCCCAAAGTCAATGTTGTTCGATCCCCACCTTTGTAGATATACTTGTGAATATATTTCACACATCGAATTCCAGCGCAAACCTCAACATTAATATGACAATCGAATATTCTTGAAAGGTGCGGATTGTAAGGAACGACATCTCTATTATCAACTTGGTGTCCCCTAACAATATAAACTTTACCATTATTACGACGACGGTAAATGGGATAACCATCTTGATCCATTGTTGTTTCATTTGCCCAAACCCTTGGATACCTCTTCGTACATTTGCCATTTTCCATGCAAATAGATTTTGGATTTCGAATGCCGCATGGCCCATGAACCATACATTTTTTTACAGTCTGAAAAAGCTCTGGTTCTTCTACTTGATCTGGAAATTCTGCACACACTATTCGATCCACTTGATCACATGTTCGAATTTTATGTGGCCCGTCAAGAAAAATAAGCAAGTGCATGTGTGGCAATCCTCTTTTTTGATACTCAATTGTGAAAACATGGGCAACCTTTTTCCCAAAAACTTGTGTTTTTTCAATATCTTTCATCAAAGCATTCCTCTTTTGTTGGAAAACACAGGCAATTAAGTCTGGGCGATCATTTGGCTTTTGATTTTGAAGTAAGGCTGAAGTCACTTCATTCCAATGAGGATTTGCAGTCATAGTTAGAAAAACATCTGGATGATGGTTGTGACGCGTTATAGCCATTGAATCTTGAAATATTTCAAACATATGCCTTGGTCCACCGATGAATGAAGAAGGTAAAACTATTCGCCTACCTATTTGATCAGGTCCTAACCCGTCAAATGATACGTCGGTAAGGTTTTGATATAGTTCAGCACGTAGATTTGACTGATTTAGTCTATAGTAATTCAATCGATTTTGCTCTGTTGCAGCCCAAGCATCAACCAAGAATTCTTGGAATAAATTTCCACCCCTTAGAATCGATGAGTACTCAGTCGGTCGTTCAAACAATCGATAACTATAAAATTGCATCTGAGTTAACCGATCATCTGTATGTTGACCATTTAACACATCCCACTGTCTAAAACCAGGTTCCCATCCAAGCTCACCAAAAGGAAAGAATAGAACATAATGCAACGGTAAATATGCAGGATGACATTCATTAATTCTCAATAATTCGTTACCTGCCCTTAAGTGTAGAACAATGTCTCTCATACCGCCAAAATGAGTTCCGTCCCCTGGTAATATGACTGCAATCTCATCCGTTGTAGGCAAATTGTACCGTCGTCGATCTGCACTTGAATTGTATTGAAGAATTGCAGGCAACGTTTGAAAATTCAAATCCAGTTGATTTAGAATTGCGTGAGCCTGCCGAAACTTATGCGTGAATGCATTGTATTGCAACAAACTATCTTGAATAATTTGTAGAACATCACTTCTCAAAGAAGGATTTCTGCGACATCTAATACTATGAGCGTGCGCTGGATCATAAATATACAATTGGGCGTAAATAGGATCATGTCCGTCTTCAGGAATTAATGATCCTGTTCGATGGCGTAGTTCACCATGAATAGTAAATGATGTTGGACCTCTTCCAGTAAATACTCTTTGATCCAATCTAGCTCCAAGGCTTGTAAAAGCATTTGTTGCATTATACTTTCGAATGTGACGACGGAATGATATAGATCTTTCATCTATCCCATCAAATAAAGCTTTGATTTGTAGAGGTGGCATTGTGAGCAAAGGTAATCTAACCTTACCTTGTAAGCAACATGTTCCAAATAAAGGACGTGTTGTTGTTGATTTGGACAATCTTTCGTCTATCCAATGCAAAGCAGAACAATAAGTGCATACGACATCCATTTTACCTAGACAATGACGATTCGACGTTGTATTATCCAAATGACTAATTGGTATATTTTGCAAGTCATCATTGGCTTGGCTTTCATCAAAACATTCACCCGCAGATGTTGGCCTACACTAAAAGAGGAAATAATTCTTAATCCTAACAACTTAAATGATCTAGGAAAAGAGGATAATTTTACCATATATGATCGGAATCTAAGACATTTGGTTGCAATTCCACTCTATTACGTTTTCTTCCCGTTCGTTGTGCAGGAGCAACGTTCGATATGTTCTGAGTGGTTATCGTCAAATAATTATTAACATAGTCAAAGTAAATGTAATGCCCATTAATTTAGATAATTAACTGGATCACACCTGTTCATCTTGCAAAATTGTCTCTTCATCGATAATGGGCATAGGAGATAAGTTTGTATTTGTAGCATGTTCAGTATCCACAGTCATGGGTCGTTGCAGCTCTTCAGTCATAAATCCACCATTTGTACGACACAAAAACTGATGACTAATTCTCTCACGTTGTCTTCTCGCTCGTTGTGCTAGTGCAGCTTTTGATACGATCTATAGCAATACAAATATCATTTGTTCGAATTTAACTATAGCAAGATATAGTTAAAGATTAGGCGACACACCTGTTCATCTTGAATCATTTCGGCATCCACCATTGGTGTATCAGTTAGATCATTATTAATGTCCACGACCGTTAGCGGTTGTGGAACATGTATGATGGATGGGCCAGTTGCAAGCTCAGTATGACATTCTCTCTCTCTCTCCCTTCGAGCTCGTTGTGCGATGGCAGCTTTTGATATGTTCTATGATCATTGGCCATGCAATTAAGTTGGTGAAAAATTGTTTTACGATTCAGTCAAACGAACGAAAGAAAGATTACACACCTGTTGACATTGCACAGCGGAGTGTATGCGTACTCTCTTTTTATGAGCTTGTTCGACTCTTTCTCGTTCCCTTCTCTTTTTTTGGGCCAAGGAGGCGGTTGATATGTTCTAGAGATATGAAAAAAAACGAACGACATGTTTAATTTTTCATCTATGTTGAAGTGTATTTACATTAGAGAACGATCATGAAAACTATAGATTTACATTATTGACGTAATAATGGTGTATGAAATTAGATTTAAACATGTTCAATCAATAAAAGCTGTAAAGGTAGTTTGATAACTAAAATATTCATACCAAATTAGGAGGAACGTTCTCTTTTCCTTTCTCCTTTCCTTTGCAGTTTGCAACTTTATTTTGCATGGCTATTCCGTTATCCTTAAAAGAATGAACCGTAGAATCGCAAAAATATAAAAAAGAGATTTAAAGTAATTATATATTTTTAATAGTGTTTGATTTCTTTTAGAATAGAAAGCTATAATGTATAAGATAGATGATAAAAAAAACAACTTCAAACAAACTTTCAAGGAAAAAAAAATTAATTGACCATCACCGTCTTCTGTTCTATTTCTATTCCAAAATTGATTTCAATTTCAAACCCAAAACTAATTCAATTTAGGGCGACGGTGAAGGTTTCGGAGATCGATCGACGGTGATAGGGCTAGGTCGGTTGGGGGATTCAACAACCACCAGTGAACCACAATCGACCCTCGCCGTGCAGACAATCGACCATCACCGTTGCTATTCCAAAATTGATTTCAATTTGAAGCATAATTTTCTAAAATTGATTTCAATTTCAAACCAAAAAGTAATTCAATTTAGGGCAACGGTGAAGGTTTCGGCGATTGATTGACGGTGGTAGGGCTAGGTCGGTTGGGGGATTCAACAACCACCAATGAACCACAATCGACCCTCGTCGTGCAGACAATCGACCACAATTTATTTCAATTTCAAACCCAAAACTAATTCAACATAGGACGACGGTGAAGGTTTCGGCGATCGATCGACGGTAGTAGGGCTAGGTCGATTGGGAGATTCAACCACCACCAATGAACTACAATTGACCCTCACCGTGCAGACAATCGACCATCACCTTCGTTTGTTCTATTTTTGTTCCAATATTCAAACCCAAAACTAATTCAAATTGAGTTCTATTCCAATCAGGATTTAAACAGTGATTTGAAAACCCAAAATCGGGAGATTGAAAACCCAAAATCTGTTCCAAAACTAATACTCAAATACAAACCTAATTCTTCAATCTCAATCAATCGTAGTGTTCTGTTCCAAGGGAGATTGAAAACCCAAAATCTGTTCCAAAACTAATACTCAAATACAAACTAATTCAACAACCAGATCAGTTGGGAGATTAAAACCCAAAATCAACGGTGCTAGGGCTAGATTCAACAACCAAATCGATTCTCAAATAGAAGAATAGAGCGAGAGATGTACCTAGATCGGTTAGTTTAGGCGATGGAACTGGCGACTCTTCAATCTCAATCGATCGTCGTGTTCTGTTCCAAAATTGATTTGGAAACCCAAAATCAACGGTGCTAGGGCTAGATTCAACAACCAAATCGGTTCCCAAATAGAAGAATAGAGCGAGAGATGTACCTAGATCGGTTGGTTCAAGTGATGGAACTGGCAACGGCGGCGGTCTTCGACGTGGCGGAGAAATGGCGGACGGCAACGATCTCAGTAGTGTCTGATGGCGACGGAGCGGAGCACCGGTTTGTAGAGAGAGAGAGAGAGCGCGCGAGTGAGAGAGAGCGGAGCACAGGTCTGTAGAGAAAGAGCATGACTGATAAGGAGAACCGGTTTGGAGAGAGAGAGCGCGAAAAATGTCTGTAGAGTGAGCTAAAGGCCAATTAATTATGAACGCTAATTTTTGTCTTCATCAAAAACCAAAAAGTAGACACTACATCACTTTGTTGTAAATTAATAATTAACAATAAAATTGTCTATTATCTCATATATGCTGGATCGAAAACGCAAATAGATATTATCAAACTATACAAATATTGATGGATAATTTTGACTTTTTAAAGTTTGATAATTTACTTTAACAAAAATTGCAACACTTGCACTTCAATTTAAAACATGCATACATAAGTGATTACAAAAATAACACATAAAATGTAATTATTTTGATAATTTAAGTGCCAACATCCTTAAAAAAAAAAAAAAAAAAAAGAAGAAAAAAATAACCAAAAAATCAAGGTGGAGATAATGGTAAAAGTCTCCTCTCTCAATCTTAACGTGATAGGATCCGAGGCAACCTATTTTAAAAAAGTAAAAAAAATAATAATTGCTTTTTACCCGCTCTCACTTTGATCTTGTTTCATTTTTAACCCTTCAACTCTAAAAAAAACTACACATCACCTCCTTCAACTCTTTGAAACTCGCATTTTCGTGCACAAAAAAAAAATATCAAAAAATTGAGAGGAAAGCAAAACTATTTGTGTGAATTTTATAAATCACAAATTATATGTTTTATTGGTGTATGAAATTAGATTTAAACTAATTTAAGTTTAAAAGTGGAAAAAAATTACCAAAAATCAATAGATCGAAGCTGCGGATTCAGTCAACAAAAAACAATTACACTCAAGATCTTCACCTGCCAAAAAAAAATAAAATTCAAATTAAGTTTGAAGTCCTAATTATGCCAAAACATCATAGTTAAAAATACAAAACTAAATCAGTTTCTCGCGAGGCGCACCGTCACTGGGAGTCCGACTCGTAAACGGAGAAACAAATGATTTAATCTTGCAAATGGGAAAGGGAAAATGAAGGGAAAACAATTATTTCACCCATTGATTTCATCTCAATTGAAGAATTAAATAATTCAATTGTTTTGGAGAAGCAACAGTTATTAAAGAATTCAATTGTTTTGTCCCTGCAAATGAGAAAAGGAAAGTGCAAGCAAATGGCTAGTGGAGTTTGCTTTGTAATTTCTCAATTATAGTCCAAGTTGGAGCTTATGCGAAGGAGTAGGGAACAAACGGCGAAGGAGGTGGCCGGATTTGGACATTTCAAACAAAGTGAAACTCAAATCTGGCCAAATCGGACCTCGATCTGGCGAAATCGAACCAATTGGAATCGTAATTTTCAGATGGAAGGCAACGGCGATGGTTCGTGGAGGTGATGAATGATAGATTGAGTAGATCTAATAAAGGTCCAAAATCAACCAATTGAGCAGAGCAAATTTGGGAATGCTTTTATAAAAAAGTCGATTGATAATTTAATTTTTAGACCTATTAATATTCTAACCAGATAATATCCGTAATGTTAAATAACATTAAAATTTAATTTTCAAATATCAGGAGTCAAAATGACATAAATGGAAAGTCGTTTAATCACCGAAAAATTTCAGGAGGTTTGCATAAAATTTTAACTCTCATTTCATCTTTCCAAAAGCATAAACGAAAATGGTGGAGTTTTGGGTAGTAAATACTCACGATTTTTCAATATGTTACGGATTTTAAGATAATTGAATGATGTTCTCTTTTACATTTGATTTATTGAAATTGTAAATATGAACAAAATAATGTTAACTCTCATGGGTATTTAATCAATTTGCTAACATTAATTCCCATAATCATTTAATTAGTTTGTTAACATTAACAAATTGTTAAAGAAAATGGACATTTGTGCTTAAGAAATCCCTTCCATAACTGTTGACTTGGAAGGATATAATGGTTTGTCCCCTTAAATCAGGTCGCTTTAAGCTGGACTGGATAGATACATCTTACTGAAAATTAAGAAGGAAAAAAAAAATCCATGTCTATCAACTAAAAGTGGAAGTTAACCCTTTGGAGGGCTTAGAAAACTTAGAAAAACTTATTTGAACTCTCCTTAATTTACTAATATTAATATACATATATTCAATAAACATACCTGAAAACAATAATGTCTTTTATTAATGAGTCTATACATTCAATGACGAATATAAATGATTTGGAAACTTTATTTTGTTTCTTAAAACAATGCCTAAAAAAATTGAATGCATGTATGCATTTATTTCCTATAAACAATGCATGTATGCATTTAAAATTTCAATTTTATGTTAAAATCCATGCTATTACTGTCAAAATAATCAAATAGTACCGTAATGTTTCGTGTGTAAATTTTGAGAAGTTATTAATATAAATTAATTTTTTTTCTAAACCAGCACATTAAGCGGGTCTAAAACTATTTATATATGTACCATAATGCTTGATATATAAATTAATAATTCAAAAATCAAAACATAGTTCCACAAAAAAATATGTACCATTTGTCTATTTGAGTTTGGCAATTAGAAGCATTCCACAAAATAATTCAACTCACACAATTTAATTAAAAAAAATAGATAATTAATGAACATGAACATGCACACACTCACATTACCTCCCATGAACAACACTTTAAGCTAATTATTACCTAATAGTATAGTGATCGCAATTGACCTAACAGTTTTCGTCATATGAGTCGAAATAGCTAAAGAGCTTTGTAACTAACAATGCAGACATTAGTGAATATTGTTCAATGCTTACCCAATGTAATAAGTTTCGTTGTCATTGTTACATCTTTCGCCACAGTTTGGTTGCCATTCTTCTACTCTTCATTCCCTATATTCAAATTAACAGTAAAAGTCAAGAACAATTGAACTTTCAAAAGTATTGGTGGTTGGGTGCTGTATTTTTAAATAGGTCATTCAATAACCGAAGTTGCTTTTTCGTTCAAGAATGTCTAAACAACCTTTAAGCACGAAACGCTTCTTTAGCAGGGGTAAAAAATCCTTCAACAACATGTCAGAGACAAATTAAAAATAAGATATGAAATCTAAAACAACCTTTAAACACCAAACGCTTCTTTAGCAGGGGCAAAAAATCCTTCAACAACATGTCAAAAACAAATTAAAATTAAGATATGAAATCTAAAACTTGTATAAAAAAATTGATATAATTACTAATACCACAGTGTTAAACCGGAAATAAAATCAAACCAATAAATACTTACTGCTCAACTTCATCATCTCCATTTCCTCCTTGTTGCAGACAGAGTGAACAATAGCAATAGTGTGCTACCACAGTGTTAAACCGAAATAAAATCAAACCAATAAATACTTACTGCCCAACTTCATCATCTCCATTTCCTCCTTGTTGCAGACAGAGTGAACAATAGCAATAGTGTAGGAACTGGATCTGTATGGTGACAGTACCAAAAGTTTCAGATGCAGAAGAAATTGAGAATTTCCTAACCGGCCTCGCCGTTATAGCCTGCGCTGTGGCGATCGATTGCCGTAGCCTTCACCACTACGATTGCTGTCGCCATCGTGGCTACAATCGAAACACCACTGCTACGTCGACGTCGCCAGCCTATCTTTACCGTTCCATCACCGCCGCAGCTACGGTATGTCTCAAGTGGCCAGATTAGGGCTTGATTTGGTTCGAAATGGCCAACTCGAACCAAATCAAGCCCTAATCTGGCCACTTGAGACATACCGTAGCTGCGGCGGCGATGGCTTCACGGGGCGGTGATAGAACGGCGCGGATCGGCGCTGGCGACGGCGACTGTAGAAGCGACAACTATCGCGATGGTGAACCACAGCCGTCCAGTCCCACGAAGATCTGAACCGTCTTCGTCGATGGAAATAGAAGAAGAGAGAAACATAGAAAGAGACGTACCTAGATGGATTTCACGTTCGGTAGTGCGGTGACCTGTTTGAATGCAAATGGCAATGGAGAAATTATTCCGGCTACAGGTGGCGATGGCACTGGCAGGGCTGATGGTGGCACAGCGACAGTCGCGACGGCGATTGGGGTAAGGAAGAGGAAGAGAGAGAGAGAGAGAGAGAGAGAGAGAGAGAGAGAGAAGCGAGAGCCTGAGTAAGAGAGAGAACCAACGTTAGAAATATGTGGTCAGCCATTGGACTATAATGGTAGTCTGATCTCAGCCATTGGATCAAAAGTGATCATAGGGTCTAAAATGTCTCTTACTTTTAGTTAATCTTAGCCCTTGGATGGCAGATCCAATGGTCTTAATTCTTTCCCTCCAAAAATGTATTTTGAGACATTTTCAAACAACAACCTGATTTATATTATAGATATATAATATTAAAATATATTTTATATTTAGAAATAAAAAATTATATATACAAATTAGACAGGTAGTGAAATTTTTTGAAGCGATCAATGAATTAATATTTTCAAATTTTTGTGTTAAATTTATTTTTTTATAAAAATTATATAACAAATTTGCTAATTTTTTTGAAGTTATATATTTTTAAATGCAATATAATTTGTATAAATTATATATAAATAGGCCATTTTATTTGAAATTAATTACCTTTTTTTCATTCAAAATTTTTGAAAAATCAATTTGAAATAGGTCGTTTTATTAATTGTGCAATTTTTAAATTATATTAATACAATAGACTTTGAGTTGATTTTTAAAAACGAAGTAGTGAATGATTTTTAAATAATCGTTAAAGTTTGTCGGATGAGTTGTTTCGATGACGATACAGTTTTTTTTTTGGGCAACTTTGAGTTAACAAAATATGGCTATTAAATGAAGGGGCAAAAATATAATTAACACTTTTTAATTGAAATCCAAGGTTTTAGGGATGAAAGTGCAAAAAAAATAAAAAAAAAATAAAAAAATTAAAATTAAATATATGAGCGAAAATGTAATTAACACTTTTTAACTGAAACCCAAGGTTTGAAGGATAAATCGCAACGACAAACGATGACAGTCAACGAACGGACTTCCTCATACGAACGGCGATAGGGATAAATCATGAACCTTGAATCTCGAATGGCGAACGACGACAGTCAATGAACGTCGACGATGAACCTTGATTCGCGAACGACGTCGTCGTAGTTGAACAGCGACGGAGTCGGATTGTCCTTTATAATAGTTTAAAAGTTATTTAGAAATTTATTTTTATTAGAAAAGTTGTTTAAATAGTTTCAAATATAATTATGGAATGGATTGTCTTTTATAAACTTAAACCCCATTTGATACCGGCCCTAGTAGGGTTTGTATTAATTTTTTTGATTCCGGCACTGCCGTTGTAAGACCTAAATTATAGTATGTACGTCATCTTAGCTACATTTTGGTGGAACTGGGAAAATTCGGGGTGAAATTGGGTCGATAAAAATTCAAATTCAAAATCTAGGGGTCAATTCGCAAATTTAGAAACATTAAATCCAAACTTTGGGGGGGTAAATTGACATTTAATTTTTAATTGAAACTTTAAGGGGTGAAATTGCAAATCTTAGAAACTTTTAAAAAGTTGCAATTGATTAAAATTAAGATTTAAAGGAAGTTGGGGGAGGAAAGGGTAATTAATTAAAAAATTTATTATATATATATATATGCTGGTGATCAAACGAAGTAACTGCCGACAGGAAATAGGGTGAGCAGCGACGTGGCAAGTTTGGAGGAAGTGAACCCACTAAATGCATGCGATATATATACGTGTAATGATCAAAACATCTCACAAAAATCTGAAATTAATAAATAAATAAAAAAAAATCAGGAAATAGAGAGAGAAAGGAAGGTCGGCAGCAGGCTCCGGTGGGTGGGTGTGCGTGTTGTCGTCGATTTTAGGTGAGGGAGTAATAGGCCATCATCGTCGGTCTACTGTGAGTATGTGGGTGTGTGTTCTGTCCACCAGCAGTGTGTGCTTGATCGTCGCCATTCACCAGTGTGTGTATTCGGTTCGTCGTCGAGTGTGTGGGCTGCCGGCAGTGGGTATGTTCTGGTTGTTCGGCGACTGTGTGGGGGTGTGTGGTGGCGCCGTCTGGTCTGGATATGTGATCATCGACGGCGTGGGGGTGTTCCTCTGGTGTGAGGCTGAGTGCTGCCGGCCGGAGTGTTAGAGAGAGAGAGGGTGGGTATCGGTTCCGGGTAAGTGTTCTGTCCGGCGTCATGGGTGTTCCGTCTTTGTGGAGGTGTGGCATGATCGGAGCAGGGTCGGTCGCCGGCGAGTCCCAGAGCAGAAACAGAAAACGAAGTGAGAGAGAGGGAGTCGTCAGTGATGTCGTCGTCCAGCGGGGAGCTCGTTCAGTCGACGGTGACTGTGGGGGGAAAGTGCGTGTGTTCGGCGTCTGGGGTGTGTGTAATCGGTGGCGGTGTGCTCGTGAGGGGAGTGGGCCGATTGGTGACTGGTTCAAACCGGCACTGAAGCAGAAGCCGAAGCAGAGAAGAGAAAAGGAAAAAAAAAAAAAAAAAAAAAAAAAGAAAGAAAAAGAAAAAGAAAAGGGAAATACCCAAACCACCCCACTGGAAATTAAAAACCCCTCTCGTGGTCGCCAAACGATTCAGAATCAGGTGAAATTTCAATCGATTAATAATTTTCGTTAAATTAAATTTTATTTAGCGTTACAAATCCCAAAATCGTAACAATTTCCTAACGATTAATTAATTTTAATTACGTGATACATAAAATAGTAACGATTCGGAATATAGGGTCTGCATTGCATGATTCGGATGTTTTAGATAAGATATTAATTTAGGTTCTGTTACTATTAGGCTCGCAGGCACCGGTGTCCCGATAGAGTATGGTCAGTGAAGGTTTTGGAGAGCGGTTTATGAGGTGAGTGTACTGTTTTCTTGCTAAACCATTTTTCTATGAATATATATGATGAGATATGTGATTATTTAAACTGGTTTTCGATAGTTTTCAAAAAGAAGTTGAAAAATGAATTTCCGTTGGATTTGGTAAAATTAGACGGTGTTGTTAAAAAGAGAATAGGAAACATCTATTTTTCTAAAAATGCCTGGTTTTCTAAAAATAAAGGGTGGAAAAGTAGTTTTAATAAAATCGGACGCTAAAGAAAGTGTGAAATATGATTTTTGGATTTAAAAGTTGGTTTTGAAGAAAAGAGGTAGACGTAGTGATTTGACGATGTTGAGTAGACGATATTTATTGAGTTGTGATTCGATGATGCTGTAATTGATTTTGGACGATGCTATGGTTGTTCTCCCCGAAAGGGGTGTGGATTATATTTCTCCCCATACGGGGTGTGGATTCTTCCCATGGGATATAGATGTTTCTCCCCACAAGGGGTGTGAATTATATTTCTCTCCAAAAAGAGGTGTGGATATTTCATAGGAAGGCATTCCTACGAATGTTACGGTACCGTTGCAACTCCCGATCGTGAGGTTAAAACGATCACTATGGCTAGCCAGTGTGTATTGTGGTGGAGTGGGTGTTTGAGATGTAATGTTTTACTTATACTAGGTGACTTATTAGCTATTATGGTGATTTGTATCATTTTACTAGATGAGTTGGAATGGAACTTATATTTGTTGCTTTATTTTCACTGCTATGATCATGGAGAATTTTACTAGTTATGTGCTGATTCTCTACATAACGCTTGATCTATTTAGATATTATAGAATGATTTATTATTACAAAATATTTTTACTAAGAAGGCAGTACATTCGCAGGTAAAATGGCTAGGAACTGATCGGTCCCCTACTGGCGCTAGTTAGAGTTATGCGGGTTACGCAAAAAGGGGTCATTTGAGGAAAAACTTTGGAGACGAGATATCAAAAATGAAATCTAAGTGAGGTTCCGAGGTTTTGTTTGATTGTACTTATGTTTTGAGATGGTGTATCCCTATCAGAGGGAACTTTTATATGTGTGGTACAAACTTACAATTTTGTTATTGACATATTGGGGTTGGCTAGTTAGTTGGGCGGCGTCATGTCTACGTCACGCCGGCCTCACTTGTCGGGTGTCCGGGGTGGGGTGTGACAGCCAAGGCCGGAATTAATTAAGGTGATAGGGTCGGAATTTAACTTTATTTTTTTTCTATTTCTAACAGAAATTGCGTTCATAACACTACGTAATAAAATTTAGATCACTAAAAATGGACTAGTGATTTTTTTTTAAAAATAATCATCAAAGTTGATCAGATGAGTTGTTTAGATGACGGTGCAGTTTTTTTGGCAATTTTGACTTAACAAAAGATGGCCTATCCATAATAGAAATGAATCCAATTTTGGTGTATACAAACTGCGTTCATAACACCATATAATAAAACTTAGAACACTAAAAATGGATTAGTGAATAATTTTTAAATAATCATCAAAGTTGGTCGAACGAGTTATTTTGGATGAATTTTTTTTACGATTTGTAAAACACTGGAAAAGGTTGTAGAGGCAACTACCTAAATTAAATATTTTGATTTCTAATTATTTTGTCAAATTTTATTTATTCTTAAATGTTTTTTTAATTATTAGGGATATATTTTTTTGATATTATTAAAAAAATGGTAATTTTGTTTTTAAAAAGACTCAAAATTAATTCTGACGGCCGGAATTAATTTTGATTCTGGCCGTGGCAAGGCCGAAATCTTAAATGTATTTAATATATATATATATATATATATATATATATATATATTTATAATTTTTTTTAATATTTTAAAAATAAAATTATATATAATTCATATGAACGTAGAGAAAAAAAAAGAAAAGAGGCCAATTTTGGACAGAAATTAATTACCGTTTTTTCATTCGAATTTTCTGAAAAAATATTTTTTGTAAAAACGGATTAGTGAATAATTTTTAAATAATCGTCAAAGTTGGTAATTTTCTAGTAATTGAAATAGGTCATTTTATTAATTGTGTAATTTTTAAATTACATTAATACTTGACTTTGAGTAGATTTTTAAAAACGAAGTAGTGAATAATTTTTAAATAATTGTTAAAGTTAGTCTGATGAGTTATTTCGATGACGATATAGTTTTTTTTGACAACTTTAAGTTAATAAAATATGGCTATTCCACAATAAAAATGTACCCAATTGTTTTGTAAATAAATTGCGTTCATAAAACTACGTAATAAAATTTAGAACACTAAAAACGGACTTGTAAATAAATTTTAAATAATCGTCAAAGTTGGTCAGATGAGTTATTTCGATAATGTCGCATTTTTTTGGTAATTTTGAGTTAACGAAAGATGACCTATCCGTAATAGAAATGAACCTATTTTTTTTTTTTTTTTTTGTATACAAACTGCGTTTGTAACTCTACGTAATAAAATTTAGAATACTAAAAATAGACTACTAAATAATTTTTAATTAATCGTAAAATTTGGTCGGATGAGTTATTTCGGTGACGATACAGTTTTTTTGCCAATTTTGAGTTAACAAAAGATGTTCTATCCGTAAAAGAAATGAATCCAATTTTTTTGTACATGAAATGTGTTTGTAACGCTAGGTAATAAAACTTAAAAAAGAAAAAAATGAACTAGTGAATAAATTATAAATAATCGTCAAAATTGGTCGGATGAGTTGTTTCGATGACATCGCATTTTTTTTGCCAACTTTGACTTAACAAAAGATGGTTTATCTGTAATAGAAATGAACCTTTTTTTTTACACAAATTGTGTTAATAACTCTACATAATAAAACTTAAAACAATAAAAATGGACTAGTGAATAATTTTTAAATAATTGTCAAAGTTGGTCGGATGAGTTGTTTAGGTGACGATGCATTTTTTTTGGCAACTTTGACTTAGCAAAAGATGGCCTATCCGTAACAGAAATGAACTTTGTTTTTTGTATACAAACTATGTTCGTGTATACTGCATGATAAAACTTGGAACATTAAAAACGGACTAGTGAATAATTTTTAAATAATCGTCAAATTTGGTTGGATGATGATGCATTTTTTGTTTATTAAACTTTGAGTTAACAAAAGATTTCATATCTATAACGGAAATGAATCTCATATTTTTTGTCGTACTATGTAATAAAAATTAAAACACTGAAAACAAACTAGTGAATAACAATAATTTTTTTATATTACAACCCCATAACAATACAAAATTAATTTATAAAAAATATCAATTAATCGTTCAGACCTTAAATTTTTATAATATACAAGACAACCCCAATTTATTGACAACTTTGAGTTAATTAACGGTAGTATATCAGTATTTTAAATAAGCCCAATTAATTTTTATTTTTGCATAAATTAACTTGAAAATACTCTATAAATTGGTTAAATGAACTATTTCGATGGCGTCGTAATTTATTTTCATTGCTCTCAAAGAGGTTCATTTTTTGTTTCTTCTTTTTTCCCATCCAACCACATCATTTCTAGGTCATTTTTTGACAGTCCAGAAAGTACAATTAGAGGTGAGTCGAAATATCTTATTTATCATCTGCAACAATCAATATATGTAATCGCTAAATTAGAAAGTGAACTCCAAATTTTTCCTAAGCATTATAAATTAAACGATTCATAGATAACAAGCGAGCATTAGTGCTGATGCGGTTCTTCACGGTCAGGTATCGAGATCTGAGAACTCTTCATTCGGTGTTCGGTGAAGTGTTCATTTTTGGAAGAGTTTCCAGTCCTTGCCACCACTTCAACATTTTAAGAAACCATAAATTAATTAACAAAACAAGATATTTTTACTCACCTTTCAAATAGAAAGTCGTAGACTCTGTAAAGGAAGAACATTGTCATGGCAGAAGCAAAAAAACATCGTTTGTAATGAAGGACATGGCTATGGCAGAAGCAGAAAAGACATAATTTCTAAAGAAGAAGAGACAAAGGTGTTTGTAAATGTGAATGGATGTTGTTACCAACTTGTCAAATAGAAAGTCGTAGATAGTTGTGAAAGAAAAATATTGGCATGGCAGAAGTAAAAAGATACAATTTCTAATGAAGAACATGACTATGACAGAAGTAGAGAAGATACTATTTCTAAAGAAGAAAAAAGTAAGGTGGTGAATGGTTGTTGAACGAATATTGTTTATATAGGAATATGAAAGGAGTGTGTTTTAATTTGGCAATGTAAAGGCGTTGTTTAAGCTGTTGACAAAGGCTGAAGAAAGTTGAATATATATATATATAATAAAAATAAATCCTGCCTAATAACAAATCTAAAAAAAATAGCAGAAAACAAAAAATTATTATGAATCCGTCCCTAGCAAGGCTGGATTCTCCCTACAATAAATATCTTTATATATATATAAAGATAATTAAAAGTTATTGCAACTCTATTAAATTTTTTGAAAGTAATTAAAAATTCGGAATTTAAAAATATTAAATAAATTTTACAATTAAATGTTTTTGAAATTATATATAATTTTTTATTTTTTGAAAGTAATTAAAAGTAATTAAAATTTTGAAATTTAAAAATATTAAATAAAATTTTCAATTAATTGTTTTTTGAAATTATATATAATTTTATTTTTCAAATATTAAAAAAAATTAAAAATCTGAATGAATTTCATCCGACCTTTTGATTCCGGCCTTCACAAGGCCGGAATCAAATTGATTTCAATTTTAAATATATTTTTAATCTTTTGAAAATAAAATTATGTATAATTTCTAAATTTTTTAATTGTCGAATCAAATTGATTCCAATTTTTAATTTTTTTATTATTTTGAAAATAAAATTATATATAATTTCAAAGAATTTTAATTGTAAAATTTATTTAATATTTAAATTTTTATTTACTTTTAATTACTTTCAAAAATTATAATTACTTTCCCTTTTTTTTTAAAAATTATTTAATTTTAAATATATTTTTAATCTTTTGAAAATAAGATTATATATAACTTCGAAATTTTTTAATTGTGGAATCAAATTGATTCCAATTTTTAATTTATTTTAATATTTTGAAAATAAAATTATATATAATTTCGAAGAATTTTAATTGTAAAATTTATTTAATATTTTTAAATTTTGAAGTTTTATTTACTTTTAATTACTTTCAAAAATTTTAATTACTTCCCATTTTTTCAAAAACTATTGACGAAATTGCACTAGAAGACAATGTAACTTGATAATGCAAGACCTAAAAAGTTACTCTATATTGCAACACCTAAAAAGTTTCTGCAACTCTATACTACAAAAAGAAAAAATGATTCTTGACCAAAATTGTAAACAAGGACAAAAACCATACAAAACCTAAAAAGTTTCTGCAATCTTATACTGCAAATTCTTGACCAAAATTGTAAACAATGACAAAACGTATAAAGTTGATTTGATATTTGACTATTGCAAAAGAGAAAAAAATTGAGTGGAAGGATGTTTTTTTTTTTTTTTTTCCATCTTACATCTTAATTTTGTTTTTAACATTTTAAAGTATTTTTCTTTTTTATTTCTAATTTTTTTTTTGCTTTTTTTCTTTTATACATGGGTAATGTCTTTCCCAATTTTTGTTTTTAGAAAAAGATTGATTTTTAATTATTTTTGTGAATTTTATTTAATTTTAATTTTGTTTATTTATAAGGATATTTGTTTTTTGAAAATAAAATTATATATAATTTCGAAATTTTTTAATCGTAAAATTTATTTAATATTTTAAAATTTCGAATATAATAAAAATTATAACTTTTGTATAAATTTTTATATAAATATTTTAGATTTTGAAATTTTAATTACTTTCAATTACTTTCCTCTTTTTTTAAAAAAATTTATTGACGAAATAGCACTAGAAGACAATGCAATTCGCAAGGCCTAAAAAGTCACTCTATACTGCATTTCTGCAAATATATACTGCAAACATTTTTTATTCTTGATCAAAATTGTAATGAAGGACAATAACCATACAATTGTCACTGCAAAGTATAAAGATGATTTGACATTTAACTACTGCAAAAGAAAAAAAATTGACTGCAAGGATGTGAATCTTTCTTGTTTTTTTATTTTTTTCTAACTTACATCTTTTTTTTTTTTTTTTAATTTTTAAAGTATTTTGTCTTTTTTATTTCTAATTTTCTTTCTCGTTTTTTCTTTTATACATGGGTAAGTATTTTGTCTTTTCCATTTTTTTTAAAGAGTTTGATTTTTAATTTTTTTTTAATTTTATTTAATTTCAATATTTTCTTATTATTAAGGATATATTATTATTGAAAATAAAATTATATATAATTTCAAAAAATTTTAATTGTAAAATTAAATTAAAATTTTTAAATTTCGAATCTAATAAAAATTATAAATTAGCTATAAATTTTTATATAAATATATATAATGTCAATCAATCATCCAAAAAATTGAAACCTGTCAATCACCATGCTACTATAAAAACTGAGTTTTGTATTAGAACTCTTAATTTCGTGATGTATTCAAATATGAATTCAAGTGAAGAAAGCTGATATGGTTTTTCAAGTGAGGAAAACACATATGGTGTTTGAGGTTGGCCTGGACCCTGGGATCACTTAAGTCGTTGGGTTCTAAAACCATATCATGACGACTATTGGAGCGATCAAGCCATCAATCCGATAGAGTATCCCGTCAAACTACACCAAGAATAGGAATAGAGGGTGAAAGAGTCTAACAATCTTGCATCTTGTTTGAGAGCTCTTATTGCACCGGCTACGCATCGTCAAAGTCTTCAGATACCTCGATGATGTATAATTGATGACACAATCGATATTGAAGAAGCTATTATACGAATTCGCCTAGAGAATAATAGAATGTTGTTTCTTAGGAGTCGATACTATCTACTCCAACTAGCCAATGAAATGGTTGTTACAAGTAACAAACCACTCTCTCCGAATGAATACCATAACGTGATAACCAATAATGAATATCTGTCTGAGGGATACATGTCTAATGAAGAATAAAAATATTTGGACAGTTGAATTATTTTTTTTAGTGTTTTTGTGTGATTATTATTTAAACTTGTTTGTACCGTATTTCTCATGTATTATATTTGCTATGAGTTTTTTTTTTTTTTTTTTTCGTTATTATATTGTATTTCTGTTTTTTCTTTCTTATGTATTGTCTTTGTACAACCAACATGTACAATAACGTATAGATAAAGATATTTACATTTCAGCAGTTAATGTACCGTATAAAAAAATTATGTACGAAAATCATTGATTATTGATTATGTACCCAAATTACGATTCGCAAAAAAATTGTTAAATTTGATTAAGTCATTTATTAATGAAGAAAATATAAATTGACTAGAACGGTATTATAATTTAATGTAGAAATGATACATTAGACTTGAAAAGAAATACGTAGTGAAATTGCAATTCACAAATGCAAAAACATTAAACATTATTCTCATCATCAGACATTTCAATATCCGACTGATATTAAGGTTTTTTTGAGTATCGCATGAAAGTACGCGCATCGGCAACCAAGCATTCTTGTAGACGCTCACGTGCCGTCATTTAAAGCTCGTGTCGAAAAATTCGAATTTGCATTTGGTTATTTTCTTCGCGATAGCGTTGCAACGCCATCTGAAGATCATGTGGCGAGTCTGTTGGCATTGTGGTGGCCAATTGACGCACTATTGGAATATTGTATTTCCTGCATCCGTTTACCATAACTTGTGCTTGGTTGACATGATAAGTGTATTCCTCCCGTATCTTTGTAACCTAGTGTGGAGAGTAACGAGCTCTTGAATCTCTAAAGAGTATAAAAATTCGTCTTCCAAAATCTAGTGACGTCCCATTGAACGATATAGATCTTTGACCGTGTATAGTTTATTTTCGTGAAACAAGATATTAAAATTTCTAACTTCGATCCAATAATGTGTTTAGAGTGATTGCAATTGACATAAAATCTGAAATATATATACACACATATGTGAATATAAACACTGAATTTAATAGTTCAATCAACCGTACTAAATTTGTTCAAAGCACTATTAAAAGGATATTTTAATATATATATATATATATAGCTTTTAACCATGAATTTGCCCTCTTCTTTTTTTTTTTTTTTTTTTTTTTTTTTTTTTTATAAATATTAGTATATAAAAATATTAATTTAAATTTATTTTATAAATAACATGAATGAAAAAATATAATCTTCAACGCAAAACAACATAAAATAATAAGCATCATACTAAACTTAAACGCGTTAAGTAGTACAATTAATCATAAAAAAATAAAACATTACATAAATTACAAAATAGTACCTATAATTGAACTTTTATAGCATCTATAACTACATAGTTTTATCAAACCATTCGTAATGAGTCTCTCCGTTTTCGTAATCGGACAGTTTTGGGTTATCAGTGTATTTGGGATCGGTAAAGTACTTTAATGTTTGCTCGTTTGCATTTGGGGTATTGGTCTTTCGAATCTTGTTAAGTTTCTATTTGACATGAATCCATTTCTCTATTTGTTTTATTTCTCGTTTCAATGCGTGACAAATTTTGCCAATGTTATCGGTTCGTTTTTCAAAATTTCAGAAGACCTTAATTTCGAAATCTTTAGGTCGTACATATGAGACCTTGCCTCCTAAAGATTTTTTTTTGCCATTAGCGTTGGCCATTTTAATTTCTTTGCCTCTTCACTATCCTTCCCCCCATTCAGTGTAGTTGTAAGTCTCGTGGTAACGACGATTGACCCATCAAACAATTTGTTTGAAAGGATCACCCTATACTAAGAAAGTTCGTTTCCCCGTGATAGTATTCAGTCATGCACTAGAGAGATCTAATTGTCGTTGAACACTAGTGATATCTATAATAATATCTCACGGATCGCACTTGTCTTGTGGGTAACACAACCTCTCTCGGCCGTCATACCATAGTAGTGGGCGGCGCGATTCGTCTTCGCTCAAATGTATGATCTTTGACCGGCGTATTTGGATTCTGTTGATCCTAAGATTTTGATGAACAATTAAGTATTGATATTTTGGTGGAACTAATATTTAATTGAGTGTTTTAGAGATTTAAAGTTCCAGTGATGAAGACGTCAAATTGAATGGATGCTAAATGAAAATATCAAGATGATGAAGAAGAATTAAGAGTTTGAAGATATTGGGAAAACAACTCAGGTAAATCTTAACTCTTAATATCTCATTTAGGAACACACACATGGCACAAAATGGATTTTATATTTTATGTGTGTTTTGGGTAAGAGAAATTATTTGCTCCTATGTGAATTGAAAATAAATAATCTTGAATGACTAAAATGAAATATAAGGATATTAGTGGAACTTATTTAAGAGAGAAAATGGATAAAGGGGCGAAATCGTAAAAGAAAGTGAGTAAAAAACGAGATCAGAGAAAAGATCCAAAAGGGAGCAGTCGACTAAGGAGTCGACCGGCGAATGGTGGCTGAACTCTCTAAATCGAAGAGTCGACTGATAGGTCGACCAGTGAAAGCAACTGAACTTTCTGAATTGAAGAGTCGACCAACAAGTCGACCGGTGAAAACAATTGAACTCTCTGAATCGAAGAGTCGACCGATAGGTTGACCGGTGAAAACAACTAAACTCTCTGAATCGAAGAGTCGATCGATAAACTGCATAGGCTACTCCCTGAATCGTCTAGTCGACTGGGCAGTCGACTGAGTGCTCTATTTCAGGATATTGTTTGATCCGAAATCATATCTAAAAGTAGCTATTTTTTGTTAGGATTTGAGAGAGATTTAAGGGATTTGGTGATATTTAAGATATGGTTCATCTATTGTTTAATTCCTATAGATTTGGTACTTGGAATTAAAGTATTTTTCAAATTGGTCCTTTTAATACTTCCTATCTTTTGGAATTAAGTTTGAAAATTCTTTTGTGGGACTAAATTGAATATTTTGAAAGCTATTATTTAGTGAAATATACCTTAAAAGAAAGGCATTAATATATGGGGTCTTTAAGTGATTTTAGAAGACATATCTTGTAGAAACTAGTCGTTATAGGGTTTGTTTTATATACCTATAAAAAGACATGTGGATTTCATAATGAAGTAACACCATATTAAGAACTATTCAGTTCATAAGTTTTTATAAGAGTCATCATTTTGATATTTATTTTGGGGGATCAAATTGTGATATCAATTATTAAGGTGTTCTTGAGTTAAAGCGCTGGTTGAGTAAGCGTCACCGATTTGAGTTGTCCAATGTTTCAATCTATTATTCTTCGGTGTTATGCGGGTGAGATCTTTCCATTTATATTCTTTCATTACATTATTTGATTATTGTTTGGAAATTGATCTTAGAAATTATTTCTGATTTTTGAAGAAAATATTTTTACAAATAATTTCTTAAATCTGATTACGTGCTCCAATTTGCTACCCATATCTTGTTAAAATCAAATTTTTGTATCTCACGTTTTTCTCTCACTGGTTGGGATATTAATTGAGTTATTGTTTATTTGGGGTGGTAGAAGCTCTGAGTGAGATTTCCTTCTTATCAATTTTTGTATTGGTGAGTTGTGACAGATTAAATACTGTTGGGGGTATTTAATCAAGGGTAGCCGGGTTTCAGTCTCTTCCTATAAAGAGATTGAGGTAGTGATTCTTCCTGGATAAAATTGCATTGTGAGTGATTTGTAAAGGTTCCATCCTTACTTGGGAAAATGATAGTTGGAGTGTTTTGTGAGGTTTTGATTCTTGAGCCATAGTGATAAAAAGAATTAGGTTAATCTTTAACCTGTAAAAAGATAGGTTATTCTTGAGTCTGTAAAAAGTAGATGTTCTTCCTTAACCTGTGAAAAGGATATTGTAAAGGTTGATTCTGAATCTGTAAAAGAATCAGTGTGTGAGTTTGGTTCCTACCTTTAAAGGGATCTTGAGAATTAGTGGGTGCGAATCTCCGTGGGGCTCAGAGGATTGGACTAGCTAAGAGTAGTTTTGTGAACCAGGATATATCTTGGTGTGCTGCATTATTAATTTGTTTATTTTTTTTGTCTGGGTGTGCACTTAGATTGATAATATTATTCCGCTATGTTATAAAGATAATAATTAATTTAGGCTTAAAATTAATTATTTGATTTATCAAGTTTCATTCTGATATATTTTTTAATTATCCAATTCACCCATCCTCTTGGGTATTCTATTGGGCCAACAGATTCCATACCACGTACATATCTCATTTTGGTACCTAACATGGTTTCTTGTCTTTGAACCCTCACCAGTGCAATGAATCTTAATTTTTTTCCTTGCCTTTACCCTTATTGTTACGACATCCGCTTGCCATTTGAACTGATTTATGAAACAAATAAAATATCACTATATTTAGGATAAAAACACAAGTATACAAAATCTAAGCTAAAACCATATATTAACATTTTAAACAATTAACCAACAAGTATTATTCTTTATAAAAGTAAAAACATAATTACACAAATTCGAACCTAAAAACATATATTTACATCAAAATAATTTAACTAAAATAAAGTGTTATTATTAACCTCAAATGGTAGATTAAGCCAAAACTCCAAAATTTTAAATTAACACAAAATTGTAAAGAACTCTAAGTAAGAATGAGATGAATGTAATGAAAAAAAATGAAAGACAAATGTAAAGTATTTATAGAAAAAAATTAAATTTTGAAAATAGAGAAAAGGAAAAAAAATATATTAAAACCAATTTTATTCTAATAATATATATATATATATATATATATATATATATATATATATATATATATATATATATATAATATAAATCAGGTTGTTGTTTGAAAATGTCTCAAAATACATTTTTGGAGGGAAAGAATTAAGACCATTGGATCTGCCATCCAAGGGCTAAGATTAACTAAAAGTAAGAGACATTTTAGACCCTATGATCACTTTTGATCCAATGGCTGAGATCAGACTACCATTATAGTCCAATGGCTGACCACATATTTCTAACGTTGGTTCTCTCTCTTACTCAGGCTCTCTCTCTCTCTCTCTCTCTCTCTTCCTCTTCCTTACCCCAATCGCCATCACGACTGTCGCTGTGCCACCATTAGCCCTGCCAGTGCCATCGCCACCTGTAGCCGGAACAATTTCTCCATTGCCATTTGCATTCAAACAGGTCACCGCACTACCGAACGTGAAATCCATCTAGGTACGTCTCTTTCTATGTTTCTCTCTTCTTCTATTTCCATCGACGAAGACGGTTCAGATCTTCGTGGGACTGGACGGCTGTGGTTCACCATCGCGATAGTTGTCGCTTCTACAGTCGCCGTCGCCAGCGCCGATCCGCGCCGTTCTATCACCGCCCCGTGAAGCCATCGCCGCCGCAGCTACGGTATGTCTCAAGTGGCCAGATTAGGGCTTGATTTGGTTCGAGTTGGCCATTTCGAACCAAATCAAGCCCTAATCTGGCCACTTGAGACATACCGTAGCTGCGGCGGTGATGGAACGGTAAAGATAGGCTGGCGACGTCGACATAGCAGTGGTGCTTCGATTGTAGCCACGATGGCGACAGCAATCGTAGTGGTGAAGGCTACGGCAATCGATCGCCACAGCGCAGGCTATAACGGCGAGGCCGGTTAGGAAATTCTCAATTTCTTCTGCATCTGAAACTTTTGGTACTGTCACCATACAGATCCAGTTCCTACACTATTGCTATTGTTCACCCTGTCTGCAACAAGGAGGAAATGGAGATGATGAAGTTGGGCAGTAAGTATTTATTGGTTTGATTTTATTTCGGTTTAACACTGTGGTAGCACACTATTGCTATTGTTCACTCTGTCTGCAACAAGGAGGAAATGGAGATGATGAAGTTGAGCAGTAAGTATTTATTGGTTTGATTTTATTTCCGGTTTAACACTGTGGTATTAGTAATTATATCAATTTTTTTATACAAGTTTTAGATTTCATATCTTAATTTTAATTTGTTTTTGACATGTTGTTGAAGGATTTTTTGCCCCTGCTAAAGAAGCGTTTGGTGTTTAAAGGTTGTTTTAGATTTCATATCTTATTTTTAATTTGTCTCTGACATGTTGTTGAAGGATTTTTTGCCCCTGCTAAAGAAGCGTTTCGTGCTTAAAGGTTGTTTAGACATTCTTGAACGAAAAAGCAACTTCGGTTATTGAATGACCTATTTAAAAATACAGCACCCAACCACCAATACTTTTGAAAGTTCAATTGTTCTTGACTTTTACTGTTAATTTGAATATAGGGAATGAAGAGTAGAAGAATGGCAACCAAACTGTGGCGAAAGATGTAACAATGACAACGAAACTTATTACATTGGGTAAGCATTGAACAATATTCACTAATGTCTGCATTGTTAGTTACAAAGCTCTTTAGCTATTTCGACTCATATGACGAAAACTGTTAGGTCAATTGCGATCACTATACTATTAGGTAATAATTAGCTTAAAGTGTTGTTCATGGGAGGTAATGTGAGTGTGTGCATGTTCATGTTCATTAATTATCTATTTTTTTTAATTAAATTGTGTGAGTTGAATTATTTTGTGGAATGCTTCTAATTGCCAAACTCAAATAGACAAATGGTACATATTTTTTTGTGGAACTATGTTTTGATTTTTGAATTATTAATTTATATATCAAGCATTATGGTACATATATAAATAGTTTTAGACCCGCTTAATGTGCTGGTTTAGAAAAAAAATTAATTTATATTAATAACTTCTCAAAATTTACACACGAAACATTACGGTACTATTTGATTATTTTGACAGTAATAGCATGGATTTTAACATAAAATTGAAATTTTAAATGCATACATGCATTGTTTATAGGAAATAAATGCATACATGCATTCAATTTTTTTAGGCATTGTTTTAAGAAACAAAATAAAGTTTCCAAATCATTTATATTCGTCATTGAATGTATAGACTCATTAATAAAAGACATTATTGTTTTCAGGTATGTTTATTGAATATATGTATATTAATATTAGTAAATTAAGGAGAGTTCAAATAAGTTTTTCTAAGTTTTCTAAGCCCTCCAAAGGGTTAACTTCCACTTTTAGTTGATAGACATGGATTTTTTTTTTCCTTCTTAATTTTCAGTAAGATGTATCTATCTAGTCCAGCTTAAAGCGACCTGATTTAAGGGGACAAACCATTATATCCTTCCAAGTCAACAGTTATGGAAGGGATTTCTTAAGCACAAATGTCCATTTTCTTTAACAATTTGTTAATGTTAACAAACTAATTAAATGATTATGGGAATTAATGTTAGCAAATTGATTAAATACCCATGAGAGTTAACATTATTTTGTTCATATTTACAATTTCAATAAATCAAATGTAAAAGAGAACATCATTCAATTATCTTAAAATCCGTAACATATTGAAAAATCGTGAGTATTTACTACCCAAAACTCCACCATTTTCGTTTATGCTTTTGGAAAGATGAAATGAGAGTTAAAATTTTATGCAAACCTCCTGAAATTTTTCGGTGATTAAACGACTTTCCATTTATGTCATTTTGACTCCTGATATTTGAAAATTAAATTTTAATGTTATTTAACATTACGGATATTATCTGGTTAGAATATTAATAGGTCTAAAAATTAAATTGTCAATCGACTTTTTTATAAAAGCATTCCCAAATTTGCTCTGCTCAATTGGTTGATTTTGGACCTTTATTAGATCTACTCAATCTATCATTCATCACCTCCACGAACCATCGCCGTTGCCTTCCATCTGAAAATTACGATTCCAATTGGTTCGATTTCGCCAGATCGAGGTCCGATTTGGCCAGATTTGAGTTTCACTTTGTTTGAAATGTCCAAATCCGGCCACCTCCTTCGCCGTTTGTTCCCTACTCCTTCGCATAAGCTCCAACTTGGACTATAATTGAGAAATTACAAAGCAAACTCCACTAGCCATTTGCTTGCACTTTCCTTTTCTCATTTGCAGGGACAAAACAATTGAATTCTTTAATAACTGTTGCTTCTCCAAAACAATTGAATTATTTAATTCTTCAATTGAGATGAAATCAATGGGTGAAATAATTGTTTTCCCTTCATTTTCCCTTTCCCATTTGCAAGATTAAATCATTTGTTTCTCCGTTTACGAGTCGGACTCCCAGTGACGGTGCGCCTCGCGAGAAACTGATTTAGTTTTGTATTTTTAACTATGATGTTTTGGCATAATTAGGACTTCAAACTTAATTTGAATTTTATTTTTTTTGGCAGGTGAAGATCTTGAGTGTAATTGTTTTTTGTTGACTGAATCCGCAGCTTCGATCTATTGATTTTTGGTAATTTTTTTCCACTTTTAAACTTAAATTAGTTTAAATCTAATTTCATACACCAATAAAACATATAATTTGTGATTTATAAAATTCACACAAATAGTTTTGCTTTCCTCTCAATTTTTTGATATTTTTTTTTTTGTGCACGAAAATGCGAGTTTCAAAGAGTTGAAGGAGGTGATGTGTAGTTTTTTTTAGAGTTGAAGGGTTAAAAATGAAACAAGATCAAAGTGAGAGCGGGTAAAAAGCAATTATTATTTTTTTTACTTTTTTAAAATAGGTTGCCTCGGATCCTATCACGTTAAGATTGAGAGAGGAGACTTTTACCATTATCTCCACCTTGATTTTTTGGTTATTTTTTTCTTCTTTTTTTTTTTTTTTTTTTTAAGGATGTTGGCACTTAAATTATCAAAATAATTACATTTTATGTGTTATTTTTGTAATCACTTATGTATGCATGTTTTAAATTGAAGTGCAAGTGTTGCAATTTTTGTTAAAGTAAATTATCAAACTTTAAAAAGTCAAAATTATCCATCAATATTTGTATAGTTTGATAATATCTATTTGCGTTTTCGATCCAGCATATATGAGATAATAGACAATTTTATTGTTAATTATTAATTTACAACAAAGTGATGTAGTGTCTACTTTTTGGTTTTTGATGAAGACAAAAATTAGCGTTCATAATTAATTGGCCTTTAGCTCACTCTACAGACATTTTTCGCGCTCTCTCTCTCCAAACCGGTTCTCCTTATCAGTCATGCTCTTTCTCTACAGACCTGTGCTCCGCTCTCTCTCACTCGCGCGCTCTCTCTCTCTCTCTACAAACCGGTGCTCCGCTCCGTCGCCATCAGACACTACTGAGATCGTTGCCGTCCGCCATTTCTCCGCCACGTCGAAGACCGCCGCCGTTGCCAGTTCCATCACTTGAACCAACCGATCTAGGTACATCTCTCGCTCTATTCTTCTATTTGGGAACCGATTTGGTTGTTGAATCTAGCCCTAGCACCGTTGATTTTGGGTTTCCAAATCAATTTTGGAACAGAACACGACGATCGATTGAGATTGAAGAGTCGCCAGTTCCATCGCCTAAACTAACCGATCTAGGTACATCTCTCGCTCTATTCTTCTATTTGAGAATCGATTTGGTTGTTGAATCTAGCCCTAGCACCGTTGATTTTGGGTTTTAATCTCCCAACTGATCTGGTTGTTGAATTAGTTTGTATTTGAGTATTAGTTTTGGAACAGATTTTGGGTTTTCAATCTCCCTTGGAACAGAACACTGCGATTGATTGAGATTGAAGAATTAGGTTTGTATTTGAGTATTAGTTTTGGAACAGATTTTGGGTTTTCAATCTCCCGATTTTGGGTTTTCAAATCACTGTTTAAATCCTGATTGGAATAGAACTCAATTTGAATTAGTTTTGGGTTTGAATATTGGAACAAAAATAGAACAAACGAAGGTGATGGTCGATTGTCTGCACGGTGAGGGTCAATTGTAGTTCATTGGTGGTGGTTGAATCTCCCAATCGACCTAGCCCTACTACCGTCGATCGATCGCCGAAACCTTCACCGTCGTCCTATGTTGAATTAGTTTTGGGTTTGAAATTGAAATAAATTGTGGTCGATTGTCTGCACGACGAGGGTCGATTGTGGTTCATTGGTGGTTGTTGAATCCCCCAACCGACCTAGCCCTACCACCGTCAATCAATCGCCGAAACCTTCACCGTTGCCCTAAATTGAATTACTTTTTGGTTTGAAATTGAAATCAATTTTAGAAAATTATGCTTCAAATTGAAATCAATTTTGGAATAGCAACGGTGATGGTCGATTGTCTGCACGGCGAGGGTCGATTGTGGTTCACTGGTGGTTGTTGAATCCCCCAACCGACCTAGCCCTATCACCGTCGATCGATCTCCGAAACCTTCACCGTCGCCCTAAATTGAATTAGTTTTGGGTTTGAAATTGAAATCAATTTTGGAATAGAAATAGAACAGAAGACGGTGATGGTCAATTAATTTTTTTTTCCTTGAAAGTTTGTTTGAAGTTGTTTTTTTTATCATCTATCTTATACATTATAGCTTTCTATTCTAAAAGAAATCAAACACTATTAAAAATATATAATTACTTTAAATCTCTTTTTTATATTTTTGCGATTCTACGGTTCATTCTTTTAAGGATAACGGAATAGCCATGCAAAATAAAGTTGCAAACTGCAAAGGAAAGGAGAAAGGAAAAGAGAACGTTCCTCCTAATTTGGTATGAATATTTTAGTTATCAAACTACCTTTACAGCTTTTATTGATTGAACATGTTTAAATCTAATTTCATACACCATTATTACGTCAATAATGTAAATCTATAGTTTTCATGATCGTTCTCTAATGTAAATACACTTCAACATAGATGAAAAATTAAACATGTCGTTCGTTTTTTTTCATATCTCTAGAACATATCAACCGCCTCCTTGGCCCAAAAAAAGAGAAGGGAACGAGAAAGAGTCGAACAAGCTCATAAAAAGAGAGTACGCATACACTCCGCTGTGCAATGTCAACAGGTGTGTAATCTTTCTTTCGTTCGTTTGACTGAATCGTAAAACAATTTTTCACCAACTTAATTGCATGGCCAATGATCATAGAACATATCAAAAGCTGCCATCGCACAACGAGCTCGAAGGGAGAGAGAGAGAGAATGTCATACTGAGCTTGCAACTGGCCCATCCATCATACATGTTCCACAACCGCTAACGGTCGTGGACATTAATAATGATCTAACTGATACACCAATGGTGGATGCCGAAATGATTCAAGATGAACAGGTGTGTCGCCTAATCTTTAACTATATCTTGCTATAGTTAAATTCGAACAAATGATATTTGTATTGCTATAGATCGTATCAAAAGCTGCACTAGCACAACGAGCGAGAAGACAACGTGAGAGAATTAGTCATCAGTTTTTGTGTCGTACAAATGATGGATTTATGACTGAAGAGCTGCAACGACCCATGACTGTGGATACTGAACATGCTACAAATACAAACTTATCTCCTATGCCCATTATCGATGAAGAGACAATTTTGCAAGATGAACAGGTGTGATCCAGTTAATTATCTAAATTAATGGGCATTACATTTACTTTGACTATGTTAATAATTATTTGACGATAACCACTCAGAACATATCGAACGTTGCTCCTGCACAACGAACGGGAAGAAAACGTAATAGAGTGGAATTGCAACCAAATGTCTTAGATTCCGATCATATATGGTAAAATTATCCTCTCTTCCTAGATCATTTAAGTTGTTAGGATTAAGAATTATTTCCTCTTTTAGTGTAGGCCAACATCTGCGGGTGAATGTTTTGATGAAAGCCAAGCCAATGATGACTTGCAAAATATACCAATTAGTCATTTGGATAATACAACGTCGAATCGTCATTGTCTAGGTAAAATGGATGTCGTATGCACTTATTGTTCTGCTTTGCATTGGATAGACGAAAGATTGTCCAAATCAACAACAACACGTCCTTTATTTGGAACATGTTGCTTACAAGGTAAGGTTAGATTACCTTTGCTCACAATGCCACCTCTACAAATCAAAGCTTTATTTGATGGGATAGATGAAAGATCTATATCATTCCGTCGTCACATTCGAGAGTATAATGCAACAAATGCTTTTACAAGCCTTGGAGCTAGATTGGATCAAAGAGTATTTACTGGAAGAGGTCCAACATCATTTACTATTCATGGTGAACTACGCCATCGAACAGGATCATTAATTCCTGAAGACGGACATGATCCTATTTACGCCCAATTGTATATTTATGATCCAGCGCACACTCATAGTATTAGATGTCGCAGAAATCCTTCTTTGAGAAGTGATGTTCTACAAATTATTCAAGATAGTTTGTTGCAATACAATGCATTCACGCATAAGTTTCGGCAGGCTCACGCAATTCTAAATCAACTGGATTTGAATTTTCAAACGTTGCCTGCAATTCTTCAATACAATTCAAGTGCAGATCGACGACGGTACAATTTGCCTACAACGGATGAGATTGCAGTCATATTACCAGGGGACGGAACTCATTTTGGCGATATGAGAGACATTGTTCTACACTTAAGGGCAGGTAACGAATTATTGAGAATTAATGAATGTCATCCTGCATATTTACCGTTGCATTATGTTCTATTCTTTCCTTTTGGTGAGCTTGGATGGGAACCTGGTTTTAGACAGTGGGATGTGTTAAATGGTCAACATACAGATGATCGGTTAACTCAGATGCAATTTTATAGTTATCGATTGTTTGAACGACCGACTGAGTACTCATCGATTCTAAGGGGTGGAAATTTATTCCAAGAATTCTTGGTTGATGCTTGGGCTGCAACAGAGCAAAATCGATTGAATTACTATAGACTAAATCAGTCAAATCTACGTGCTGAACTATATCAAAACCTTACCGACGTATCATTTGACGGGTTAGGACCTGATCAAATAGGTAGGCGAATAGTTTTACCTTCTTCATTCATCGGTGGACCAAGGCATATGTTTGAAATATTTCAAGATTCAATGGCTATAACGCGTCACAACCATCATCCAGATGTTTTTCTAACTATGACTGCAAATCCTCATTGGAATGAAGTGACTTCAGCCTTACTTCAAAATCAAAAGCCAAGTGATCGCCCAGACTTAATTACCCGTGTTTTCCAACAAAAGAGGAATGCTTTGATGAAAGATATTGAAAAAACACAAGTTTTTGGGAAAAAGGTTGCCCATGTTTTCACAATTGAGTATCAAAAAAGAGGATTGCCACACATGCACTTGCTTATTTTTCTTGACGGGCCACATAAAATTCGAACATGTGATCAAGTGGATCGAATAGTGTGTGCAGAATTTCCAGATCAAGTAGAAGAACCAGAGCTTTTTCAGACTGTAAAAAAATGTATGGTTCATGGGCCATGCGGCATTCGAAATCCAAAATCTATTTGCATGGAAAATGGCAAATGTACGAAGAGGTATCCAAGGGTTTGGGCAAATGAAACAACAATGGATCAAGATGGTTATCCCATTTACCATCGTCGTAATAATGGTAAAGTTTATATTGTTAGGGGACACCAAGTTGATAATAGAGATGTCGTTCCTTACAATCCGCACCTTTCAAGAATATTCGATTGTCATATTAATGTTGAGGTTTGCGCTGGAATTCGATGTGTGAAATATATTCACAAGTATATCTACAAAGGTGGGGATCGAACAACATTGACTTTGGGAGAAATAGATGAAATCAAGCAATATCTTGATGCAAGATACATAGGGCCATCGGAAGCGGCTTGGAGACTTTTTAGTTTCCCTTTGCATGACGAGAGTCCAAATGTTGTACGATTGGAAATCCATTTGCCTGGAATGCATCGAGTTCTTTTTAATCCTAATGAAAGTATGGAAACTATTGTTTCCAGGGCACAATCACAAGTATCAACTCTTACGGGTTATTTTTCCTATTGCGCAGCACATGAGGAGGCGCGTGCATATACTTATCAGGAGTTTCCCCAATACTTTGTT
The DNA here is from genome assembly GCA_016647705.1 of Eucommia ulmoides. NCBI lineage: Eukaryota > Viridiplantae > Streptophyta > Magnoliopsida > Garryales > Eucommiaceae > Eucommia > Eucommia ulmoides. The sequence continues at coordinate 28,676,656 of CM028332.1, read as the reverse complement.
TGGGTGAAAAATGAAAAAAGATGGAAACCAAGACAAAAAGGGTTTGCTATTGGTAGAATGTACTTTGTGCCTCCTAATTCGGGTGAACGATTTTATCTACGTTTACTGTTAACAGTTACCAAAGGACCAAAGTCATTCAAGTGCCTACGTACCGTGAATAACTTTGAACATGTGACATTTAAGGCTGCATGTGTGGCAATGGGACTCTTAGAAGATGATGGTGAGTGGATACAATGTCTTCAAGAAGCGTCCATCATTAGAACTGGTCATCAGTTAAGGACATTGTTCTGTGTACTTCTAACATATTGTGCACCGATAAATCCACATGAATTATGGGATCGATTTTCATTGTATTTATGTGATGATATACCACATAAACTACATATATCATACAAAATTTCTGACCCAACTGAAGACCAGATTAAAGATTATGGTTTGTATCTTTTGAATCAACTATTGCAAGAATGTGGCAAAAGTTTAATTGATTTTCCGCCAATGCCACTACCTGTAATAGATTGGAATACAGTTGTAGGAAATAGGCTAATATGGGAACACATACAATTACAACATAAGGCGCAAAGATTGGATGTTGAGACTAACATCGATCGCCTTAATGATGGACAACGTAGTGCTTATGAATCAATAATTTCTTCCGTGTTTGCAAACAGAGGAACTATGTTCTTCCTCAATGGTGGTGCTGGTACTGGAAAAACATTTCTTTATAATACAATTGCAACAAAATGTCGTTCTCTTGGTCATATTGTTATTACAGTTGCATCGTCTGGTATAGCATCGCTATTACTAGAAGGAGGCCGAACGGCACATTCTACATTCCGCATCCCATTGGACATACTGGATAATTCAGTATGTGGTTTCAGTAAACAGTCGTTGCATTCTGAGTTGTTCAGGTAGACCAAACTTATTATTTGGGATGAAGTTCCAATGCAACATAGATACTGCGTTGAAACTGTCGATCGAACGTTGCAAGATATTCGAGATAACAAGAAGCCATTCGGGGGTATAACTGTAGTACTTGGGGGAGATTTCAGGCAAATCCTACCTGTTATACCAAAAGGAGTCCGCCAGCAAATTGTTGCTTCGACATTGCGACGTTCCAACCTTTGGAAGCATATTACTGTCTTGACACTGGAATTAAACATGCGCTTAAGTAGCACAAACAATCGAAATACGGAATTCTCTGAATTTCTACTTCAGGTAAACTACAGTTGTCGCTATCGAGTTTTACAATTTGTGAATACTTAATTACTTTTTCGAAGTAACTAAATTGGATGTTTATGTTTCAAATTTCAGATTGGAAAGAATCCTCATGAAAGTGTACAGTTGCCATCAAACATATACTGTTGTCGTAATATCGATGAGTTAATATCATCTGTTTATCCAGGACTTAATACGTCAAGTATTGTCACTCCTACTTTTCTTACTGAGCGAACCATTCTTTCTCCACGAAATGATGATGTTAGCGTAGTAAATTCGAAGGCTTTAGAAATGTTTCCTGGCGATACCATTACGTACTTGGCAGCGGATAAAATGTCCGAAGAAGATAGAGCTGATCCTCAAATTACAAATCGTTATCCTAATGAGTATTTGAATTCATTAGACCCCCCTGGATTGCCCCCTTTTAAGCTAGATCTTAAAGTTGGTTGTCCAATTATGTTGCTGCGAAATATCGCACCGAATGAGGGGCTTTGCAATGGCATAAGATTGATGGTTGTAAGATGTGTCTCGCGTGTAATTGAGGCAAGAATTTTAACTGGGGAAAAAGCTGGAAATACTGCGTTCATTCCAAGAATTTCTTTGACACCTTCGACTACTGAATTTCCGTTCAAAATGACGAGACGCCAATTCCCGGTTCGTTTGGCATATGCCATGACCATCAATAAATCCCAGGGACAGTCTGTAAAATATGTTGGAGTTGACTTGACCATGCCGGTGTTCAGTCATGGTCAACTTTACGTTGCTCTATCGAGATGTACGTCATTTGATCGATTGAGTGTCCTACTACCTAATCGGGGATCTCTGTCAACAACGAACATCGTTTATCCTGAAGTCCTGTTATAATTTGTCTTAAATATCATAAAGGTACCAATGCCAATAAACAAATAGTTTACCTTATTTTTTGATTTATGAGACCAAAACATTGATTTGAATTTGACTATACAGGATTGAGATATACTGGCTCGAGTCATTGTACAATTAACCAAGAGGACTACAAATCAGTGGATTCAGACAACAGGTATTCAATTAAATTTATAATTTCTAACACATTTTAATTTATTTTCTCAATCATGTAATTGCTTCGGCGAAGACATAGTCACCTTATCTATTAATCACTTAATCGCACTCGAACCAAAAAAGTTCCACGTGCAATGGATGTTGTGTTGGAATATTGTTTATTTAGGATCAATTTCAACTTTCTATTGTCAAAATTGTTTGTTATTATTGTTGTATTATTGATTGTTTATATTCTTTAAAAAATAGTAATCTTTTTGGGATTGAGTTGTGTGCGAAGGTGGTAGGTCCACCACTAGGCTACCATCTGAAATTGATTTTGTGCATCTTTCTTAAGTAAGAATTTTCATGAATTTGCAGTGACTTGGGGGGTAGAAGAATTCATTAGACCATCCTGGATTGCCCCTCATTCGGTGATATATTTTTGCCTTGCAAAGGGAGAATCGTTATGACTCAAAGGTTTCGGTATGCATTTCCCATCTTATTGGTGTCTCATTTTATAGTTTAAAAAAAAGGTACAAAAGCATTTTTTAATGTGTAAAGTGTAATTTGGTCTAACTATAGGGGTGCAAAGTATAATTAATCTTTTTTATATAATAAAAATGGAATGCAATCGGATACTATCGATACACTAAAATTTAACACTTTCACTCCCTCAACCACAACGTATTGATCCTAATTAACGCACAAAAAATAATTCTTTATTAGCTGTAAGAATTGATTCTTCTCTTGAATCCGATTTTAGGCCATGAAATGCTCAAGTACTATTTTTTTTTATAAGTTATGACAACTACTTTGAATCCAGTTTCATTTTACACTACAAGTAATTTTTTTTTTTTTTTAGCATGCATATAAACATTTATAGTACTGTTAAAATTCATAAAGGTGAATTTTTTTTTTCCTGAGCCAATACTGAGGAGTTGAATCTCACTATTTTTATCCCCTTTCTCTCTCCAATGTTGATTGACGAGGGTTTAAAGTGTCCTTCCTAATTAATTTTTACTTCATTATTTCTTTAAGTATTAGGCTTTGTCTGATGTTCAACATTCTTACATGTTCAGTTTCTGTGACTGGAGTTAATGTTGCAACAGATCGGTTAGCAGCTTGCAAAACTATGATATAGAAGTATACTTTCGGTGATTAAGGTAAGTTCCAGTAGTCCTGGGTGGTGGACTTATCATTACTAAATTTATAATGTATATGATTAATTGTTATTATTTGTCATATTGTTAAAGTTCATTGTGTTAGTTATTGTTTGAATGATTGTTAGTTGTTGTGTTTATTAATGTTGTGTTGTTTGAAAATATGAGTTGATAGTTTGAAATATCAAATAAATAAAGGGGATTATGTCCAATTTTCAAATATTAGAGTGTCGTATAAATAAAGGGGATTACGTCTATATTTTAAATTTCTTATTAATCATGTTTGTTTATACCGTATTCATTACAAAAACAGTAGTTGATGATAGTACTAATGCCTTTCGTCCAATTGCAGTGGAAGAATGACTTTGAGTTTAGCACGTAGAAATTTATAAGTTCCAATAGTCCTGGGTGATGGACTTATCATTACTAAATTTAAAATGTATATGATTAATTGTCATTATTTGTCATATTGTTAAAGTTCATTGTGTTAGTTATTGTTTGCGTGATTGTTAGTTGTGTTTATTAATATTGTGTTGTTTAAAAATATGAGTTGATAGTTTGGAATGTTAAATAAATAAAGGGGATTATGTCTAATTTTCAAATATTAGAGTGTCGTATAAACAAATGGGATTATGTCTATATTTTAAATTTCTTATTAATCATGTTTGTTTATGCCGTGTTTATTACAAAAATAAGAGTTGATGATAGCACTAACACTTTTCGTCCAAATGCAGTTGAAGAATGACTTTGAGAATTTGTCGACGGAAGCGAATTGAAGGTGTGAGTATGGTTCTAACTTTAAGAGCTACGTTCGAGTTCCTTGAAGTATAGATCTCTTTGGATTATTTTTTGAGTTCCAATTATGAATTGAAATGGATAGCATTAACGCCTTTCGACCAATTGCAGTTGAAGAATGGCTTTGAGAATTTATTGACGGAAGCGAATTGAAGGTGTGGGTATGGTTCTAACTTTAAGAGTTACGTTTCAGCTCCTTCAAGTATACATCTCTTTGGATTATTTTTTGAGTTCCAATTATGAATTGAAATGGATAACACTAACATCTCCTTTCATCCATTTGTAGATGAAGAATGGCTTTGAGATTTTGTTCACGGAAGCAAATTGAAGGTGTTGTGTATCTAATTATTGTCAATGTTTTATGGTGTTTGTATTTGGACCAAGATGTTGCTTAAAATAAGTTCATGAGTTTTTTATTGCCTTTTTACCAGCAATTTTAGGAATATTTTTATTTCTTGCATTTGGCCAAATTTATTTTTTGTAATATTTTTATTTCCTAGATTTGGCCACGATTTGGTGGATCATTAACTTTATTTGGATATCTTTAGTTTATTCACTGAATTTGGATCCCAATCTAGGTCGTCATAGGAATCGAATATCAGTCAGATTTTGATAATTTCACCATTACCTTATCCGTTCTTTGATGGAATTTTCTGATTTCATATCGATTGCAGTTGTTTATCCATTTCGATTTCATATTGATTCCAGTTGCACTTGGTGTTGTGTTGTGCCATACAATTATGTAACTGTGGAACTCGATTGTTTTTTTTAAAAAATAAATTATAATGAGATTTGGATTGGCGGTAACTATTTTTTACCTTTATTGTAGATATTGGGTTATTTGATTTTTAAGAAAACAAGTATAAAGTGTTGTACAAACAGAGGAGATTATAATATTTTGCTGCTTAATTTTTTTTTTTTCACCCGTGCCTTCAGGCACGGGTTATGCCCTAGTATATATATATATACATATAAAGAATGGGAATCAAAGAAAATTTGAATTTTGGATTTTGAAGACAAAATATAATTGTCACTGTTGCAAAATAAAAGATAAGATTTGACATTTGAGTACTGCAAAAGAAAAAACTTTGACATTTGACTACTGTAAAAGAAAAAAAAAAGATTGACAGTAAGGATAGATGTGAATTAGCTGTAAAGATGGATGTGAATTTTTTTTTTTTTCTATTAGATTCTTACGTATTGTTGTTTAAATTGTTTAAAATATTTTGTCCTTTTTACACTTCAAATTATTTTGTCCTTTCCCTTTTTCTTAAAGATTTGATTTTCAATTATTTATTCGAATTTTATTTATTTTTAATTAATTTTTTTATTATTAAGGATATATAATTTTAGAAATTATTTAAAAAATATTAAAAAAATTAAAAGAAAAAAAAATAAAATTGTTGATTTTGGCAGTGGTAGAGCCGGAATCAAATAATTTGATTCCGACCCTAGCACGGCCGGAATCAACCTTTTTTATTTTTAAAATAAATAAATATTATTTCTATTTGTCTTACCCATTTTTAATTTTTTTTTTAATTACTTTGTCGAATTTTAAATATAAATATAAATATATTTAAAAGTAATTTTAAAAGAATATTATTCTGGGCATTCAAGCCAGCAACAGAAGGATTCAAGTATTGTCGATCGGTGATATGCATTGACGATACATTTCTTAGCGAAAAGTATAAAGGCAAATTGCTTACCGTGTTGGCATTCTGTCATCCATTAGAGTCTTCCCCATTACTTTTGCACTTGTGGAGGAAGAGACATATGAATGTTGGCATTGGTTTTTAACGAAACTCCGCATTCATGTCGTTGGGCAATTGCCTGATGTCACCCTCATATTGGATCGGCATTAGTCCATGAAGTCTGTTGTCCGGGATATTTGGGAGAATCCATCTCGTGGACCACGTGGACATCACCGATCTTGTCTACGTCACATCCACAACAACTTTATCAAAATATACCAGAATCAACAATTGAAGGACCTTGTTTGGAAAGCGAGCAATGCCCACCAGATTCAAAAATTTGATTAGATCATGAAGAAGATTGGAGAGCTTAAACTAGAGACCAAGGCTTGGTTAGAAAAAATACCAGCCAAAAAATGGGTATTGTCCCACGATGAGGGTAGACGTTGGGGTATACTGATTATAAACTTCGCCAAAATATTTAACAGCGTGCTTAAGGGGGCGAGAAATGTTCCAATCACCGCAACAGTTCAAATTACGTTTTATCTCACTGTTAAATATTTTGATGAGTGACGTTGTGAGGCAGCCAGGGATAATGCCAATAAATCTAAGTATACTCACCACGTCGTCAAGGAACTAAGGAAGAATAAAGCAAGGGAAAATACACACGAAGGTGTTAGTTTCAACAGGTAATTTTGCATTACTTGTTTTGAGTTCAAGTTTTCCTTATTTTTATTCATTGAAGTCCTTTAATTTGTAAATTTAAGTTACCACAGGATTGATGGGAGCTTTGAAATAAAGACTAGGCAACAAGATTCTAGGGGACACAATCAACAAGTTATCTTCCTTAGATTAGAACCTAGTTGTTCCTGTGGTAAATATGACATATATAGCTTTCTGTGCTCCCATATGATGGTTGTGACTACTGCTGTTGGAGATGATCCATTTTCACTTATCGATCCTACGTACACAATGGAAGTATATTCATAGATTTGGCAGAACTACTTCAATCCGATGCCACACGAAGCTTATTGGCCACTGACGAACATGCCAATCATGGTTCCTCATCCACAACGTCTTAGGACTGTTAGATGTGGACGACCATCTACATCAAGAATTCAAAACGAGATGGACGTTTTGAGGAGGAAGTTGACTAACAGATGCAGTTTGTGTACGCAAACTGGGCATGACAAATGAAGATGTCCCCAAAGGCAACGATCCGTGGACGGAGTTGTGCTTCCGCAATAGTCCTAGAGTAGAAATATTACTTTGCTATAATTTATTACTATAGTTTAGTTTAATGTCATCACCTTAATAAATATTTATTTTAATGTTACTATTATATTTGTGTTAATCACTAAATATTATTAGTATGTACCTATTATGAAATGTTCAGTTACTATATAAGATTTCTTTAGTTGTACAGTAGAAATACTACTTTTATAGAAGTTATTATTATAGTTTAGTTTAATGTTATTACCTTATGTAATATTTATTTTAATTTTACTATTATATTTTTTTTTTATTGGTAAATGTTATTAGTGTATATCTGTTTCGATATTTTTCAATTACTATGGACGATACCGTTGTTGGACCCATTGATTCTAGACTATTGACAAATCGAGCAAACCACAGGTCCTCTACTATTTCGTATTCGGAGGTACAAATTTCAATTTATAATATCAATTCATAATTATTACATCATATTTGTTATAATTAAAAAAAGTTTGCTTTTATATTATATTGGGCATGACGGCATTTCTCCATTGATGTGTAGGCGAACAGAGTTAGGAAATTGGTGTGAGGCGTTGGACCCTAGGATAATTTATTATTTACATATTGCGGGTTTCTACGGGATATATCGTCTCGACAGTAGGAAATTAGACCACGCCTTGATCACGACGTTAGTTGAGAGATGGAAACAGGAGACGTAAACATTCCACTTCCCGGGCAGGGACTGCACAGTAACGTTGCAGGATGTGGAAATTTTATTGGGCCTCCCTATTGAAGGTCTTGCCGTGACCGACACAGATTATAATTACGAGCTTAGTAGCTAGCAAGATATTTGCGAGAATGTCATTGGAGTGGCGCCTCTAGTGACACAAATCAAAGATAATGGGCTGAAGTTGAACTGGATATTGGAGACCTTTAGCCAATTACCAGATGATGCTGACGATGAGATAATCAGGCAATATGCTCGGGCGTATATACTCTACATGTTTGAAGGAGTCCCGGATAAATCGACTACAACTGTGAAGCTTATGTACCTGCCCTTACTATAAGACTTCGATTCCATTGGGACTTAAAGTTGGGGTGCTATTTGTTTAGCAGTATTGTACAGAGAGTTGTGTCGAGCTACTAGGCTGTCGGCGAACCAGATTGCAGGATGTTTAATCTTATTACAGGTTCTTTAATACATACACACACACACACACATATGAGCACATTATATTAAAATGTTGACTATATATATATATATATATATATATATATATATATATATATATATATATATGTTTTTGTGTACTCAAAGATTTGGGTATGGGAGCGTTTACCTATAATTAGACCACACAGATTGCAGTTAACGACAGAGGGTGATAACGTAATTGCTCTCGGGGAAATAGTGCTCTTATGTGGTCCTTACGAATGCCGATAGATGTCATAAATGATTCTTGATAGAACAACTATTCATTTGTTAGATGCGTACCGAAATTAGCTTAACTATCTCGAACTCGATGAGGTGCATTAATTTACAGTTAATCTACTTAAGTAACAATTATTAGTCATTATTGTCTCATTGAGATTTTTCATTTGTATGTCTCAGTTTGTATGGTCACCTTACACAGATGATGTCATCGCCTCTTTGCCCAAATACTGCCTTATTGGGCGCTGCTAGTTGGAGAAGTGTCTGTCTTCTTATATGTTTTGACGTAGTGGAGTGGCATTGACTAAATCGCGTCTTGCGATAGTTTGGATTTTGACAGCCTATTTTGATTGCCTCTTTAGAGGACGATAAACTCCACAAGATTGATCGTCGCGGTCGATCGAATTTGAATTGGGCGGAATATTACAATTCCTATATTGATGCATGGCACAACAGGCTTGCCATGATTGTTACATGAGAGCCTATATTCAAACCGATGGCACGTGATGATCCTTATTAAATATGGTATCGATGCGTCACCCGCATGTTTGTCAGTAATCCATTGCGACGCCCGGACCAAGGGTATCGGTAATCCATTGCGACGCCCGGTAATCCATTAGCTGGCATGTTTGTCATTATTCATTTATAATGTAACTGTACTTATGAATATTGTTTAATTTAGGGTTAGGGGATGCTCCAAATACAATAAGAAGTTAGCGATTATGTACATAGTGGAAGAATGCAACTTATGGATCTTCCTCGAATGCAAAATTTGTTATCTACTTGTAACTCAACACTTAGATATTATAATCGTGAGGAGACGAGCACCACATAGCAACGATTCCCGTCCCCTGCCCAACCTTCGACGCCTGTTCCTTCCTCTGCCCATCATTCGACACTTGTTTTATCCCCCACTCATCCTTTAGTGCTTATTCCGTCCCCCACCCAACCTTCGCGCCATTCCCGACGATAATCTTTCATTCAACGATCTTTACACTTCCGGACCACCAGACGCCTTACAGCTCTTGACAAGGGCATGCAGAGGCTTCAACATCAATGTTCTACAATCCACAAGAATCTGCGTTTCATCAATATGCGTCAAGTGGTGGCCCCTATCATACTCCAACGGACAATGTTTACTGCGTGTCGATGGATTTCCCACCACCCCATCAACCCATTTCACATGGCAGTCCTGTATGGAAAGTATTACCTGTGCCGTGGACATTTAGGGATCCGGATAAGCTTCATTACGCAGTTGACAAAAATGCGAGATGATGATATTTAACAAATGTTACATCAACATGCCAGCTATGGTGGGGAAGTCGAGACACAGGCGGGAGATGGTGAGCCTATGCTTGTTCGGAGGCCGAGAAAAAATACACGAAGGCCACGTTGTGGGACTAACTATATTAGATTTTGTTTGTATGAATGTAATTTAAAAATTGCACAATTAATAAAATGACCTATTTCAATTATTAGAAAATTACCAACTTTGACGATTATTTGAAAATTATTCACTAGTCTATTTTCATTAAAAAAAAAAAAAAATTTCAGAAATTTTGAATGAAAAAACGATAATTAATTTTTGTCCAAAATTGGCCTTTTTTTTTTTTTTTTTTCTCTCTACGTTCATACTAATTATATATAATTTCATTTTCAAAATATTAAAAACAATTATATATATATATATATATATATATATATATATATTAAATACATTTAAGAATCCAGTAGTGGGAAGGCCGGAATCAATTTATGATTCCGGCCTTGCCATGGTCGGAATCAATTATGATTTCGGCTGCCAGAATTAATTTTCAGCCTTTTTAAAAAAAAAAATTACCATTTTTTTAATAATCTCAAAAAAATTATATCCCTAATAATTAAAATAAAAATAAATTTAAGAATAAATAAAATACGAAAAAATAATTAAAAATCAAAATATTTAATTTAGACAGTTGTCTCTACAGCCTTTTCCAATGTTTTACAAATCGTAAAAAAATTCATCCAAAATAACTCATTCGACTAACTTTGACGATTATTTAAAAATTATTCACTAGTCCGTTTTTAATATTCTAAGTTTTATTATATAGTATTACGAACACAGTTTGTATACAACAAAATTGGATTCATTTATATTACGGATAGACCATCTTTTGTTAAGTCAAAGTTGCCAACAAAATTGCATCGTTATTTAAACAACTCATCCGACCAACTTTGACGATTATTGAAAAAAATTTCACTAGTCTATTTTTAGTGTTCTAAGTTTTATTACATAGTGTTACGAACGCAGTTTCTATTACAAAATAGAAAAAAAAAATAAAGTTAAATTCCGACCCTATCAACTTAATTAATTCCGGCCTTGGCAGTGACGGAAACAAAAAAATTAATACAAGCTCTACTAGGGCCGATATCAAATAGGGTTTAATTTTATAAAAGACAATCCATTCCAGAATTATATTTGAAACTATTTAAACAAATTTTCTAATAAAAATAAATTTCTAAATAACTTTTAAACTATTATAAAGGACAATTTGTCTCCATCGCTGTTCAACTACGACGTCGCCGTTCGTGAATCAAGGTTCATCGTCGACGTTCGTTGACTGTCGCCGTTTGTCGTCGCGATTCATCCTTCAAACCTTGGGTTTCAATTAAAAAATGTTAATTACATTTTTGACCCTTTATTTAAATTTTTTTTTTTTTTTAGTTTTTGCACTTTCATCCCTAAACCTTGGGTTTCAACTAAAAATTGTTAATTACATTTTCGCCTCTTTATTTAATTTTAGTTTGTTTTTGCTCTTTCATCCATAAAACCTTGGGTTTCAATTAAAAGATTTAATTATATTTTTGCCCCTTTATTTAATAGCCATATTTTGTTAACTCAAAGTTATCCAACAAAAACTGTATCTTCATCGAAATATCTCATCCGACCAACTTTGATGATTATTTAAAAATTATTCACTACACTGTTTTTAAAAATCAACTCAAAGTCTATTGTACTAATATAATTTAAAAATTGTACAATTAATAAAATGACCTATTTCAAATTGATTTTTCAAAAATTTTGAATGAAAAAAGAGTAATTAATTTTGAATAAAATGACCTATTTATATATAATTTTTACAAATTATATTGCATTTAAAAATATATAATTTCAAAAAAATTAGCAAATTTGTTATATAATTTTTATAAAAAATAAATTTAATACAAATATTTGAAAATATTAATTCATTGATCGCTTCAAAAAATCTCACTACCCGTTTAATTTGTATATATAATTTTTTATTTCTAAATATAAAATAAATTTTACAATTATATATATATATATATATATATATATATATATATATATATATATATATATATATAATAAATTGTGTGTAAAATAAATTTGATTAAATTACATTAACAACTACAAAGATGAATTGAGGTGAAGATATGAAAAAATTATTACCTATGTAAAAATTAAAAAAATAAAAATTAAAAACCAATTTTGTGAAATTATTTCAAAAAAATTACAATAGTTTTATGATGTTCATTATTGTTATTATTATTTCAAAGGAATTGCATTTTTTTTTTTTATCATCTTTTGGTATATAAGGTTATGTATACCATTTTCAAAATTTATTTATTTGCAAAATAATTAAACTGTAAAGAGCTAAAATCACAAACGCGTTTATCTAATTTTTTCTTTCTTTTTATGTTTAATTGTGTTGGTTAACGCGTTTAATTGCAGTATAATAGTCATTATTATTATTATTTTTCTTAATATTTTTTAAAATTAATTATACGTTACAAAATAATTATAATTTACAATTCATTTTTAATTTTGAAATATTAAATAAACTTTCAAATTATCATAATACACACATATATATATATATATATATATATATATATATATATATATATATATATATATATATATATATATATATATATATATATATATATATATATATATATATATATATATATATATATATATATATGTACACACACACACATATATATATATAAGGGATGGGATTGGGGCATAGGGGATGGGGATGGGGATGGGGGCATGGGGGGGGGGAGGGGCTGCTTTGGTGGAAGCCCCTAAAATGTGAAACCGGCCTTGACAAGGCTGGTTTCACAAAAATAAAAAATAGCAGAGGGGAAACTGACCGTCTCAAGGCCGGTTAGACCCCTTTAGGTAATTAATGACAAAAGGGACCTCATTTGGACAATACCCATATTTTTAGACCCCTTTAGGTAAACAACTCGTTTATTTTGGCCTGTCATTTATTTTATTTTTTAAAAAATAATTAAGTAACCAGTTTGGCAACACTTTTTTTTTAGTAAGTGAAAAATACTTAGTTTAAAGGTAATAATTATTTTTTATTTAAAAAATACTTTTAAAAATAAAAATAAAATGCAAAAACATGAATTTAAGTCATTTTAAAAACAATTTTTTTCCTTCAATTTTTATAGTATAAGAGATAGACTACGTTCTTTTCACGCCTTTTTATTTTTTATTTTAATAATCAACTACGATTTTTTTTTTTTTAATTAAGAGACTACTCATAGAAATAATACTAAAATATAATATTTACACTGTCAAACACATTTTTAATTTTTATTTTTGTTTCTAAACAAAAAAAAAGGGGTAAATTAACTATATTTGTTATAAAAAGTATTTAAAGAAAGCATCATCATGCTAAGTGTTATGATTACTGAGGTGTTAAAAGTGATGATGGTAATTCATACACAAGGGTATAATTGTCAAGTGATGATGGTAACAATTGGACTTCATTGTTAGATATTCAAAATGATAGGTTTTTTTTTTTTTTTTTTTTTTTTTTTTTTTTTTTTTTTTTTTTTTTTTGTACTAAGGTGTGGCCGAGACAGTTTACAACCATCTCGACTAATCACCTCTCGAGCAATCTTAAAGACGTATTCTCTCTCGTTGACCTAAAACATTCAAAATTTTACTAATTTAGTTTTCCCCAGGAGAATTTTACTCCAGGGTCTTCTTCTTATTATCAAACGAAAGGGAATGTCAAAATTATTATTAGAATATGAAAAAAATTGTTTGAGGTACCTGATTAATTATTAATTATATATTATTTTTTCTATTCTAAATTAATTGTTCTACTTTTCTTTGTAAGATGTTTCAAATTAACTATCACATTTTTTTAAATATAATTTATTGCTTTATCGAAGTAACACTCAACCATATATTTAAATTTCAAAGAGTTTGTCACTTTAACATGATTTTTAGCAAGGTAAATAGGACAAAATAAAAATATTCAAACACTATCTAAATTTTGTGCAATATCAAGTAGGACAACAAATTTAGGACGGAAATAATATTTGTTTAGGGCTTATTTAGTTTTGTCTTTGAAAATAGTTTTAAAAAAAAAATTAAAAAAACAAATTGTGAGAAATTGTTTGGTTTAATGAAAAAAGATATGCAAGCACAAATATTATTCTTTGTCATTAGAGCACAATACCCTCCAAATTAGAGTTGACCAACCGACATCATCAATCAAAATTTTAATTTTACCCAAAGGGTTGGTGTGATTTGCTGGAGGCAATTTTTCTGTAAAAGAAAAGCAATGGAAACCTCCACGAACAATTGTCCCTGTGTCTCTTAACGGCGATCCTAAGTCCCACGCTTCCTCTCTATGTTGTTAATTAAGTCATTTGTTCCTGGGCCAACTGTGTACATCAAGTTTTCATTACGGGCTCAGATTTTTAAGGTATATTCATGAAATTACTTAGTTATCCCTTATCCTATGTATAAAAAGACAAAACTATTCCTTATTAATTCCATTTTATTTTATTTTATTTTGACTCTCTTTCTCTCCTCCCCCAACCCACTTGAATATAAATGTACCCTATAAAAATCATCACAACCAACTACCACCGCCATCAGATTCAGTGTAACCCCCTTGCCATCCGGCACCTCCGGTGCTACTGCCTTCTCCATCCGATTCCAGATTCGGCTTCCTCCATCTTTCTATTTCTCATCTCCCCTCTCTCTAATGCATGCGCCCACACACAAGTGCACACACACACACACACACTAACAAGTACACACTAGGACACTATTTTAAATTGAACAAATTATAAAATACAATACTATGATCTATAAAATTAAGTTAAAATTTGTATCATAGAGCAAAATGCTCACGTCACTTTTTTGTAAATCTAGAATTTTCAGTAGAAAATTAACTATACTAATTTGAGATAATCACAATATTACTTTAAGATAAATAATTTTTGTTGTGGATAGAGATCCATCTTCTTGAATAAGTACACTTAATCGATCAAATGACATACATCTTGATAAAGTCATATAATTGACCATGACTAAAAACTTATTCCACCACTAAACATCGGACGACTGAAAGTATATCCAGACCTCTTACACCCATCTTTTCTTATTATAGAGATACATTTAGTGATAATTTAAAATGCCAAAACTAATTTGTCTTGAAATTTAAAACTATATTTAAAAAGAAATTATAAGAAATATTTAGTTTGGATTTCAACAAAATAAAGTGTAGTGGTTTTCATATTAGAGGAGTGGTGATTCACCCTCTTTTTCGGGGGTGAACCACCCCCGTAATAGGGGGTGGTTCACCCTGTCGGTGGCATTGGTGGTAGTAGGGTGGTGTCGGCATCGACTTCGGAAGAAGGTGGTAGAGAGAAAGGGGTTCGGTGAAGAGAGAGAGAGAGAGAGAGGTTGGTGACATAAAGAAGAAAGAAGAAAAATAAAAATAAAAAATTGATTAAAAAATGAAAAAACAATTAGAAAATTACTATTTTTCCTCTAATTTTGTTAGTTTGGATGAAATTTATAACAAAAAGGTCTTTTAAAACTGTGTTCATACGTAGAGGGTTTAAAATGAAATTCATAAACTTAGGAACACTATTTAGAATTGTCTCAATAGTTATAGGGTTTAAAATGTATTTTGCCCTATTATATTAACAGGTTTATTAAGAAAAGATATACAAGCACAAATATTATTCTTTGTCAAGAGCACGATACCCTCGAACTTAGAGTTGACCAACCAACATCAATTAAAATTTTAATTTTACCCAAAGGGTTGATGTGGCTTGCTGGAGGCAAATTTTCTAAAGGAAAAGCAATAGAAACCTCCATGAACAATTATTCCTGTGTCTCATAATGGCAACCCTAATTCCTACGTCTCTTTTACATGTTGTTAGTTAAGTCATTTGTTCCCTGGGCAACTGTGTACATCAATTTTTCATTACGGGCTTAGATTTTTAAGGCATATTCATGAAATTACTCAGTTATCCCTTATCCTTTGTATAAAAATACAAAACTATTCCACATAAATTCTATTTTACTTTTATTTTCTTTGACTCTCTTTCTTTCCTCTCTCCAACCCACTTGAATATCAATTCCCCCTATAAAAATCACCACAACCAACCACCATCTCTATCAAATTCAGCGTAAACCCTCTCGCCATCCAGGCCCCACTTCTAGTGCCACCACCCTCGCCATCTGATGCCCAGATTCAGATTCCTCTATCTTTTTATTTATCATCTCCCCTCTCTCTTTAATACACGCGTCTGCGCGCGCACACACACACACACTAACAGGCACACACTAGCGTGTACTTGTACCTAAAGACACAATATACATTGAACAAATTATAAAATACAATAGAATCACTATGAACTATAAAATTAAGTTAAAATTTGTATCATATAGCAAAATGCTCAAGTCACGTTTTTATAAATCGAGAATTTTCTGTAGAAATTTAACTATACTAATTTGCGTTAATCACAATATTACTTTCAAATAAACAATTTTTGTCGTGGATAAATATCTATCTTCTTGGATAAGTACATTTAATCGATTAAATGATGTATATCTTGATAAGGGCATATAATTGACCATGACTAAAAACCTATTCAATCACTGAACATCCAACAACTGAAAGTATATCCAGACATCTTACACCCGTTTTTTCTTATTATAGAGATACATTTAGTAGTAATTTAAAATGCCAAAACTAATTTTAAGATAATTGGAAGTGAAAAATGAATCATGTATTGGTATTATGAGAAAGATACATAGACTACAAGCTATACACATGTATTTATAGGAAAAGTAGGGGTTAGAGTTTTTCGCTAATGGGCCATGTGGGCCAAGTCCATTATTACATTAACACCCCCCCTCAAACTCAAGGCGGTAAGTGGGAGGTAAAGTTGAGTTTGGAAACCAAAGAGTGACAGCGCCCAGGTGGATGAGCCTTAGTAAAAATGTCTGCAGTTTGATTGGCTGAACTAACAGATTGTAAGCAAACTATATTCTGGTAAATATGATGGCGGATGAAGTGACAATCAGTCTCGATATGTTTTGTACGCTTATGGAAGACATCATTGTAAGCAATCTGAATAGCACTCCTATTGTTACAGTGTAGGGTAGTAGTAGTAGGAGAGGAGATACCTATATCGGCTAGTAACCATCGAAGCCAGAGAAGTTCTTGAGTTGCATCAGCTATGACACGATATTCAGCTTCAGTGCTGGAGCGAATAACCACAGTTTGTTTCTTACTACACTAGGAAATGAGAGAGTTACCCAAGAAGAAACAATAACCAGTGGTTGAACTTCTGTCGGTGGGGTCACCAGCCCAATTGGCATCAAAATAAGCTTGTAGGATAGGAGCAGACTGAGTTGAGAAATGAAGTCCATAAAACACAGTATCCTTGACATACCGAAGGATGCGAAGAATAGCTGAGTAATGAGTGGTCTGAGGAGCGGACAAGAACTGGCTGACCTAGTGAACAACATAGGCAATGTCGGGGCGAGTGACAGTGAGGTATACAAGACTTCCAAACAATAGGCGATATAGAGCGACCTTCTAAAGAGGTGAACCATCGAGTGAAGTAAGTTTGATATTTGGCTCAAGAGGAGTAGTGGCAGTAGTGGATTCACCCAGCTTTGGAAAGAAGACTAGAGACATATTTAGCCTGAGAGAGAAAATATCCATCTGAATAGGATGAGACTTCGAGGTCAAGAAAATAGTTGAGTATGCCAAGATTTTTCATCTTGAATTGGCCACTGAGAAACTATTTGAGTTTAGAAATACCACGTGGATCATCTCCAACAATAATCATATAATCCACGTACAATAAAAGAAGGATAATACCGTTAGCAGTATGGTGAATAAATAAAGTCGAATCATGATCACTAGATGTGAACCAAAATTGATGAATAGTAGTGCTAAATTTGGCGAACCAGGCACGTGGAGCTTGTTTCAATCCATACAGAGCACGATGAAGATGACAAACTTTATTTCGAAAGGTAGCTCGGCCGGGAGGTGGATGCATATAAACTTCCTCAAGTAGGTCGCCATTGAGAAATGCATTTTTGACATCTATTTGAAAAAGAGTCCACTTCCAAATGGTGGCAACGACAAGAAGTGTACGAACAGATGTAAGTCTCGCAACAGGAGCAAAGGTCTCTTCATAGTCAATGCCATATTCCTAAGCAAAGCCCTTGGCAACAAGTCGGGCTTTATATCAGTTAACAGAGCCATCAGAAAGCATCTTGATTTTAAACACCCATTTGTACCCAATAGGAGTTTTTCCAAGAGGCAGATCCATGATATCCCAAGTATGTGTTTTGGCTAGGGCCTGAAGTTCTTCGTCTATTGCTTTCTGCCAAAGAGGATTAGTACTAGCCTACTTATAGGATTGAGGCTCGTGCAGATGAAGTATATTAGAAAAACAATAAAAATCATTGAAATGAGAGGGGCGATGAGTTATCCTAGTAGATCTGCGAGGGTGATCAGGAGGATGGCCCTCAGAGGAAGTCGGTGCAGACTCATCAGACATAGGAATATCCTCAGGGATGACCGATTGAGTCTAAGAGGTGAGGGCTGGCGGTTCTAGAGCTGGAGCTAGATCTGAAGGGGTGAAATCAGCTGGTGGGTCAAAGGTGGACTCGACAATACCTGAAACTGGGTCCTCAAGAAATAACTCAATAGATGGATCAGTAAAGAATCTAGAGTTAGGAATGGTAGATATGTCAAATGACCGTAAGGAAGAGAATATTTGATGTTCCCAAAAACGACACGACGAGAGATACGAAAGGTTTTAGAAATGGGATCCCAACACCGATAACCCTTTATGTTCAATACCATATCCAAAGGAAATAACATAGGTGAGCCTTTGGTTCCAATTTGTTATGTTTATATGGTTTAAGAAGAATGAAACAAACGCAACCAAATACTTTGAGTTCAGAGTAATCAGGAGGCTTACCGAAATACGCTCAAATGGGGGTTGATTTTGGATTGTGACGGAAGGAACACGGTTGATTGTGTACACTTCGGTTAAGGCAGCCTCACCGCAGAAGCGTTCAGGACATGAAGAATAAATGAGTAGAGCACGAACGGTGTCAAGAATATGTATATATTTGGCTCATCTATTTTGTTGGGAGGTTCTAGAACATGAGCGGTGGGGAAAAGTTCTATTTTTGTGAAGTAGGTTTGAAAACGTACGGTCTTTGTATTCCATTGTATTATCTAAGTGAAAAACTTTGATATTCTGAGAGAATTGAGTTTGAACCATAGAAGAAAAATTAGAATATATTTGAAATAATTCAGATCTATTTTTCATAAGAAACAACCATGTATATTGAGAATAGTCATCCACAAATATAATAAAATAGAGAGCACTACCCATTGTTGCATGAGGAGAAGGCCTCCAAACATCAGAATGTACTATATCAAATGGTACAAGGAAAATAAACTGACTCTTATTGAAAGGTAAAGTTGATTGTTTTGCAAGTTGACAATGAATACAATGGAAAGACTTATGCTGAAATGAACCTAACTGACCATTAGAAATAAGAGAACGAAGATGACTGGATGAAGTGTGACCTAACCGAGAGTGCCACAATTCTACGGGTAAGAGTCTTGGGATGGATGTGGCTGATTGGTTTGGTGATGATGAGGATGAGAGTTGGAGGTAAGTGAGCTCAAAGAGGCATCCAACTTTACGGTCGATCCCAAAGAGTTTTCCTGTCTGAGGGTTCTGCACATGACAACCAGTAGAAGAAAAATACAAATCAAGTCCAAGATCACATAATTGTCCTACAAATATAAGGTTGAGCATAAGCTTAGGGACCAAATATGTATTAGGAAGAGATAAATGAGAATTGTCAACATGTCCAGTATGGCTGACCAATATATTTGATCCATTAGCAGTGTGAATAATAGGTGCATGCTCATCACGGGTTTTAGAAGAAAAGATAAAGGAATCAGATATCATGTGATTGCAACAAGCATAATCAAAATACCATCGAGATGTACCTGGTGTAGCTGACATGGCTACATTTTACCAGTTTTATTTAGAGCCTCAGTAAGCACGATGCAGAAATCACTCCAATCAGGTGGAGAACTGGATGAAATTGGGGTAACATCAGTGGCTACAACAGTAGTATTCTTTGGCTTGAAATTGGACCAATTGTGAAAGCCTCAAGAGCGATATTGGTTCCCATTTGACTAATTTCCAGATAGAAGTTTAGGACATTCTGCAAGATAGTGACCCGGTTCTCTACAAACCTTACACAGGCGAGAAGGACATTTAAGTAATTCATGCCCTTGTGAATAACAATACTTGCAGTATAAGGGCTTCTGGGATGGGTTTGGCTTCTTTCCTAGTGTTGCAATAGTAATTGGTATTGCAGGAACAACTGGCGCTGCTAGGGCAACATCTGTATATGAGCTTTGTAGTCTCGTAAGTTGTGTTTCCTCACTGAGTAGATCAGAAAGAACATTGTTTAGAGAAGCTAACGTGCCCCGGTGGAGGATTGAAGCTTGTACAGGTTCAAATTCTTTCCTCAAGCCTATCAGGAATTGCATAATGCGTGTCTCTATTTGGTATTGGGCATGAATGGTAGCGTCTTTTGTGCATTCCCAGGTTGGCTTAGTGATAGCCAACTGATCCCACACGACAGTCATCTAGCATAGGAAACTATTGATGGTTTGCCCAGTTTCCTGGCACATGCTATGGAGGGTGGAGAGAAGGCGATACCAATTCGAGATGTCTGCCTTGGTATAGCGGTCTTGGAGAAGATCCCAAACTTCTTTAGCAGATTGGATTGTACCAAATTGAAAATTGATCTCTGGAATGATAGTAGCACAGAACCATGTGAGAATTTGTTGATTTTTGCTATCCCATTCCTCTAGACGGTCAATGTATTTGGCCTTATCTTTGTTATCCTTCTGCTCGGGTTCAGTGATATCTCCAGTCATGAAATGCCATAATCGTCGTTCACGGAGAAAACTATACATCTCTTGAGCTGATATGACATAATTAGTTTCATTTAGAACAGTAGTGATAACCTGAGGTGCATCAGATTCAGCCATAGGAGCAAAAGAGAAGGTGAATCGGTGTAGAAAACACTCAAACAAAGAAGGAAGTGTATTATGTGATTACCAAATCAGAAAATGGAGGTCGAAAACAGATTCATAACTTAAAAACCCCAGGAACTGGATTAAGTTTGCAGAAAACCGGTCAACAAAGGTCTAAATTGGGACAAAGAAGTGCTGATGATGTGGCAGGGGTTGAGGAGACAACAGGGGCGCTGACGTGGCGGTTAATGTTGATGTGGCAAAGGTCAATGCTGACTTGGCGCTGACATGGGCACTAAATAGGCGCTGATTCGGCAACTAGGGCTGACGTGACAACAATAAAGAAGATAGAGAGTGAAATAGGTGCGTGGATCTGACACGATTTTGGAGCAGCTTGTTCAGGCCGCGCGTGTAAGCGCGTACGGTGACGAATGGTGATGAGCCTTGCGTGTTTGGAATCGTCTCGTCAATACGGTTCTGACGATATATCATGAGATAGATTTAGAGCTCTGGTTGTGGCGTTAGAGCCCAAAATCCAAGACTTTGAAGGGTGATGGTACTGCGGGTTGTTGGAGGTGCGGGAGAGCGCGTCTGGACTCCGGTAGTAGTAATTTTGGTGGTGTTGTGTTCGTCTCTTCAAGACGAAAACGACAGTATGATGTTTGTTAATACTAGAGAAGGGACAAAGCTTACAATAGTGACGAAAGCCTTGGAAGAATAAAGGTGCTAGCGGTGGCGGCGAAAGCATTAGGGTTGCGAAAAATTTATTGAGAACATGTCCAGGAAAGACTTGCTCTTGATACCATGTTAAGATAATTGAGAAGTGGAGAATGAATCATTTATTAATATTATGAGAAAGATACATAGACTACAAGCTATACACTTGTATTTATAGGAGAAGTAGGGGTTAGAGTTTTACCCTAATGGGTTATGTGGGCCAAACCCATTATTACATTAACAACTAATTTGGCTTGAAATTTAAAACTATATTTAAAAAGAAATTATAAGAAATATTTAGTTTGGATTTCAATGAAGCAGGGTGTAGTGGTTTTCATTTTTAATTATGTATTTTATTATAATTAGTTATAATTGTTCGTCACTATCCATAGTTATAACCTTGTCATTTGGGGTGGGCAAAGGGCGGTTGGAACGGTTTGGGGCAAAATTGCAGACCACACCGATCTTATGTGGTTTGGGCTAGTGTGAACCATGAGCAACCGATTAGTGTGGTTGGAGTAGGTTGGAGTGTTCGGTTGGCTAGTTTGAACCGTAAGTTGCCCAATAGTGTACGGATTGGGCTATTTCTCAAATTGGATAAATAATGTACATAGAGTAATTTGAAAATAAGAAAAGGTAATTTGCTTTCGGTTTTACCCTTTTCTTTCCTGACCATTACATTCATGCATCGGGCGACCGAATTGAATTCAACAAACAACTACATAGTGTAAAACTTGAATCACCTCAATTATATGTGTGCCGACGGTAGCCGTAATTGCCTTTGCCGCATGCAAGTTCTCACCGGCAATTATAGTCAAGTTGGTAATTATCGCTTCGAATTGAAGGTGAGCTTAGCTAGAGCAGTCTTGTACTAAGCAATGATGAATTCATATAAATGCTTATTACAAATCATGTAAACGCTTATTACAAACACGACCCCAACCAAAAAAAAAGAAAAAAGAGCCCCATTAATTGACTAACGAAGCTGGTGATGATGATTCAGCTTGAAATCAATTGAATTCAACGTTGGAGAGAAGCAGATACAGCGAAATTGAGAGATCAATCGTCTTCAACTCGACCGATTAGGGTGTATTCTTCACTGAATCACTCCATTTTATAATCAATGGCGTTTGAATAAAAATGAAGAAGAACTTGTGGGTTGCGGCGCTGTTTGGGATGGGAGAAATGAACTGAGCAAACCCTAGAACTACAAAACTATCAATTAAATTGGAAACATGAACACTAAAAAAGTATACCTACATAAATGCTAACATGACCAACATAGTGCAGCTTAAGTGGTAAAATCTGCTTAAGTTAAAGCAGATGTGTGACCTCCGCAAGATTAAGGATTCGAGCATGTGGAAAAACACTTGTTGGGAGGGGCAGCCACATACCCTGAACGAGATTAATCTCACACCCTATGTGAGTACAGGGACACTTATGGGTATACAAAAAAAAAAAAAAAAAAAAAAATATTTTAAACCCTCTAGGTAGTGACATATTTCTAAATAGTCTCTCTCTGTTTGAACGTTTCATTTTAAACTCTCTAGGTATAAGCACGTTTTTATTTGGTTCTTCTGTAAAAAAATCCATCAAAACTAACAGAATTTTGAGGATACAATCGTGATTTTATATTTTTTCGTTTTCAATCATTTTTTAATCTTTTTTTCTTTTTCTTTTCCTTTTCCTTTTTTTTTTTTTTTTTTGTTCTTTGTCTTCTCTCTCTTTCCTGCTCAACACCCTCTCTTCCTCATTCCCCCCCCTCTCTCTATTCCTCATTCTCTTTTCCTCCCTCCCCCTCCCTTCCTCTCCCCGCCAATCGGAACCCCCGTAACAAGGGGTAAACCACCCCCTGTTATGAGGGGAGGGAGGGGGAAGGAGGGGAGAGAGAGAGAGAGAGAGAGAGAGAGAGAGAGAGAGAAATAAAGAAAATAAAAGAAAATAAAAAAATCATTAAAAAATTAAAAGTAAGTAAAAAGACTATTTTGCCCATATATTCTGTTAGTTTTGATAGATTTTTTGACAGAAAGACCATTTAAAAACGTGCTGATACATAGAGAGTTTAAAATGAAACGTTTAAACGAAAATGGACCATTTAGAAATGTGTCAATACTTAGAGGGTTTAAAATGTACATTTTCCTATTTTTTTTGGTATATCCACAAGTGTCCCCCGTACCCACACAGGTTGTGAGATCTTTGATTTGGGTAGCTTTTTATCCGTGGAAAAACCTTTGGCCAAAAAGGGAAAGCCCGACTTTGGGAAAGAGTCAGGGGCATTTCAAGCCGGGAAGAGGGGGAGCAAAGTGCTTAGTGATCCCAGAAGAAATGAATTAGCACTCTGAATTTGAGCAGTTCTGGGATGAATCAGCACCTGGAAACCTACACGAAGGACTTGCCGGGGCTTTCTCGGCGTGCCCCCTTCGGCGTGAGAATCAGCGTACGGGGAGAAAAATACACAATGGAATTTCTGAGAAGAGCGAAATAAGAGTAATTAGCCAAATTCACCTACCTCTGATCAATTGTATGCTCTCATTTTTGTAGGAAAAGTGGTCATCAATTTTGGAGCTAAGCAAGGGTTTAATGTCTCCTTAATGATCACATCATGGTGGCCACTTGGTTTGTAGCCAATGGAAGTATGTCAAGGGGCTCTTGTTTTGGCCATATTTAGAAGGTGTCGAGAGATATTTTTATTGAGGAACAGAGTCATAATGATGATTATCGATATTTTGGGACAATGTGGAATATGTTGGGATAATGTGGGATATTTTGGGGGTAATGTGAGATATTTTGGAGTAATTTAGAGGTGAAAACTGAGCTAGCTTGGGGACAAACGGAGGAGAACATTGCCCTGTTGTGGCCGGGATGAGGAGGTGAGTTATTGCCCTTCTTGGGCAGACGAAAATGGGAAATAGAGACGTTGCTTTGATAGAGAACACCGAGATGGGGAGTGGTTGCCTATCTTGACGATGACTGGTGAATCGCTCCATGTAGCGTTGAGCCCTTCGGGGCAACTGGTATGGCTGAGGAGGCTTCCTTTCTCGGTATATTTCTTACACTTAAGGTTCTGGCGCGCTTTGAACCTCAGATTTTGTAGGGAATCGAGCACACGTGGTGGCCTTTGATTAGGTGCATTGGAGTGACAATTTTTACACTCATCAGTAGCCCTCCAGTCCCTTGTGTTGAGAAGAAGTTCGAGAAACTGAGGACTCGAAAGTGAGTCTTGTTTGGAGATTTTATGTTACTATTGGAGTAGTTTGAGGTGTTTGAGACTTTGTACAACCTTTGTGGAACATAGTACGGGGGCAGGCCATCTGTCCAGAGAGAGTATGGTCAATTCTGAGATAGGAACGACCAGTAGAGAACAGAGAGGATGGTCCGAGAATTCAAATGGGATATCAGAGAACAGTAATGAGTGGCCCGCCCTAGATTACTGTAAAAGGCTGCAAACGGTCACACGCGTGTCCCATCACGTCACGTCTCTCCGTTGGCGCGTCTTTGGTGGCGACTCTTTAGTGGCACCTTTTTAATGTGAATAGGCGTGTTGCCTATCCAACCGTCTGGGAGAAGACACGTGGCTGCATGGCTTCGGAACGACATGTCCCTACCAGGCGTCTTTATGGTACCGTCGGACGTGACGGTTGGGATGGATGAACATCCCCACTATATAAAAGGGGCCACTAGAATTCTTTTTCCACTTTCTTGCGATTTGCCTTGGCGGACCACCAACTTTCTAGCAGATAACTCTCTTCCTTTCAAAATGTCTTCGTCCTCTTGTACTTTTGTTGTTGGGTCCACGTCGGGGTTTGCTACTTCTGAACAGGCCCTAAACATTTCTCCCATCCACCAAGTAAACTCTCATCTAGCCTTGCCCCTCTGTCCAGGGGAACGAACAGGCTTTTTATACGGCGCAGAGCCCTCTGGTCATCATCACGGCGATGATGGTGCGGGGTGTATTAGTGGCCCCACCATGGAGATGGCTCTGAGCCCAAGCAATGAGGTCGAGGTGTGGGAGGAGGTAGTGCCAGGAAACAATCCCGTTTGGGAGATTGAGATGATAATGATGGAGAGGAAAATCTGAAAAGCTCGGAGCATGTACACTATCTCAAAGGGGGGTGGAGACTCGTCTCCCCTGCCTGGAGGACAGGGCTTGCGCCCCCCTGATGGATTTATTATGGTGTATATGGAGCATATGTGCGGAGGTTTACGATTCCCGATTTACCCATGGATTCCGACCCTTTGTGCGGAATACAAGTTGTGTCCGTCGTAACTTGCTCCTAACTGCATCCGGGCCTTCGTGGTTTCTTTCATTATTTTCAAGGTTGAGGGACTGGAACCGTCCCTAGATTTGTTTAAATCCTTATTTTTTCCAAAATCCATGCCCTTTAGGAAGGGGTGGTGTTATGTGGCTTCACGGCGGCAATTCCTTTCGAGCTAGGAAGAGTCAGTGAAGAATTAGAAACCCCAGTACTTCTTTCTGGGAGGAGATGGCTAGGAATTTGGTCCCGATGAGGAAAGGGTCAATCCCATTCCCAAGGAGTGGGGTGTCGTAGGTGAGCTTGTCTCCATTTGTGAGCGTTTTGTTGATTACAAAGTCGTTTCCTTGGTATTCTGACCGTTTTTCATTTTGTCCTTGTGTTTTGGAATAGTTCCAGAGAAAGCAAGAGGGAAAAGAGTGAGATTGAGTGTTGCGATCAAACTGCAAAAGAGGGTTCGTATGGGAGACGAAGTACAAGAACATGAACCAGTTGCGGAGTTGACGCTATACTGCCGCTATTTCTATTGTGCACCCGGTCTTTCGATTCCAGTGATTGAAGAGACTACCACCAATGGTAAAGTTTTTTCTTCTCGAAAATTGTACTTTTTTCGAATGTTTTACTATTTTTCACTTACCCATTCCTTTGTACTGCCTCGGTAGAAATGGACAAGATTGCATTGGCGAAGCTATTGAAGGAGAGGGCCGCAGCCACGAAGGTAGAGGCTGAGACGAAGAAGAGCCTCTCTCCTCAGGCGGAGGTCCCCCGAGGGGAGACTATCGAAGAGGAGGAGGGAACTGAAAAAACAAGTGCTGCTAGAGAGGCCCCTTCTAGGTCGAGGAGTCTGCCGAGAAGGATCACGAGAAGGGAGCTACAATGGCTAGAAGTCAAAACTGTTGCTAGGAAGGATGTCCTATCATGACCAGAATAAGTGCCCATACATTCATCCGAGAAGAGCAGCATGGAGGCTAGTTAGGAAAAAAGAAAGAGAAAAGTAGGACAGTGTGGAACAGAGGGGACCAAAAAGGCAAGGGTTGAGGGGGCTGTTAGGGAGAGCATGGAGATAATACAAAAGGAACATAATGTTGACATTACGAAGGCCAAGAAAGATGCTTTAGAAGAATGGAAGAATTCTCCTGCCTTTACCGACATGAAAATGCTCATGGCCGCTGAAATGGTAGAGAGTGGGTACAGTTACACCATCCGGAACTTACGTTGGCAACATCCTGAGTTCTCGGTAGAGGACATTAGAATTAACGACTCCAATGCTGAAGGTGCCAGCCCCAAGATGGGGGATGTTGTAGTAGAAGAAGGTGAAGAAACGATGGAGATGGCGGCTGATGCCGAGATGGGGAAAATTGGAGCTGAACAAGGAGGTGTTGAAACCACTATAGGGGTAGTAAACGCTGGTGTGGACAAAATGGGTATCGTTCTAGGGAACCTTATGACCGGGCAGGATGAACCTCTAGTTGGTGAAGGCGAAACTGATCCAACCCCCATCAAATAAGAAGAAACCTCAGCCGCCCAACTTTGATCACAAAACTTGAAGTTAACTTGTTCTTTTTTTTCCTTTTTTTTTTTTTTTTTTTTTTGTGTGTGTGTGCGGTATTCCAACCCCTTTTGCCTGAACAAGGCCCTTTCTGCAACGAGTATTGGGTCCCCTTGCTGGGAATATAATTTGAACACTTGCTGAATGGATGGATATTCCTTATCTTTTCTCGGTAGATTTTGATCACTTGTAGTTTTTCCTTGCTGCTCGTTTGAGTTTGTGAATGCATGCGTTGATATATCCCTGTTATTGTTTGTCTTATTTGTCAATGGGGAGTTAACTTGTTCGAAAATGGAAGAGATTCCTCTTCTTGGTGATGTTGTTTTACTCTCATCCCCATCTCAGAAATATCCTCACTTAGGAAACTAGGGAGTTGTTTTACACTTATTTTGGAGAGAGATTTGAGCCTCTGACCACCCTGTCCCCTTCTCAGTTGTATTTGGAGACTTGGTCATTTTGGGCTGTGATGCTTGTTTTCTTCTTGATCTTGGAAATACTGTGCCCTTGGCGGATAATCCATAATATTTGGACACTTTTGTAATTTTTGCTTGAAAAATTCTAGTTTCTTTGTTGTTTCCCTTCTTGGTCATCCATCCAATCTAAGAAGAAGTCACGCTTCCCTTCTAGGAATTAACTCCCCTTCTTGGGAAGTACTACTTCATGTTGTTTCACCATATCCATAGCCTCTCTGCCTTCCAGCCTAGTATTCGAGCAGAGATCGGGTGGTAGGTTACTATTACGGAGCGGTACTTGGTATGGACTCTGGCCCTCATGGTCCTTAGGCGGGTGACTCCTGGTTGACTCCCTTGTGGCTGGTCACAGATGGGTTCTCTTTAATAACACCCATTGTAGGGCCTTTTTAGGTTATCTCAAAATTACTTTGCCAGGGACATCTTCCTTTTGTGTCGCCTGAGCTGGGCTTGGCCCCGAGGGTCGAGATGTATACATGTAACTCCTTAAACCCGACTGATGCAAGTGTCATCGAAAAATGATAGCTATCAATCTCTGGGCCCATGCTACTGATAGGTGTGATCTACCTACGTATTTCTAAATCGAATTAAGTTAGTTTTTGATCGTTTATATAGTATTTTATTACATTTTAATTAGTTTTCATACTTTTTGTATAAATCAGGTGTGTAGGGCAAAAAGATAGAAAACTAGAGCGAAAACGATGAGATCGAACCAAAAGTGGTCGAAAAAACGGTGGCAAA
This sequence comes from Eucommia ulmoides, assembly GCA_016647705.1. Taxonomy (NCBI): domain Eukaryota; kingdom Viridiplantae; phylum Streptophyta; class Magnoliopsida; order Garryales; family Eucommiaceae; genus Eucommia; species Eucommia ulmoides. The sequence goes on along the minus strand of CM028332.1, from coordinate 28,648,024 downwards.
AACAAGCTCGGAGGCAAAACTGTGAAACAAGCCCACCGCCGCGGCAGTGAAGATGCTGACAAAGGCAAAATGTTACTGATGGACCACCGCCGCAGCGGTGAATCCCACCGCCATGGCATTGAAGAAGCAGAGAAACGAAAGTAGGCTACTGACAGCCCACTGCCTAGGTAGAAATCCAGCATAATGTTCTTCTTAAACCACCACTGTCCTCACCGCTACGGTGATCAATTGACCGACCTACCCACCACCGCGACGCTGAATCCCACCGCCACGCCAGTGAGCCTCTGCACAGCCTAGATATTTTATTTAGATATTTTGAGATCTTTTGCTATAAATACCATTCCCTCTCCTCTTTTCTTGAATCCCCTGGCCATTTGGGCACATTAATCTATATTTAGGCTAGGGTTTGGGAGTTTTAGAGGTGGAGCTCACATCCCGAAGTGGAGAAGATGGTAAATCGATCATTGAGTGTTCTTAGTGGTTTATCTTCGGACGAGGTTAAGTTCTTCAGTTTTTTTACCTTATTTCTTTATCGTAGGATCATGTGAGTATGTTTAACTTGTTATTTCATTGTAAATGCGGCTAAGGCCATAGCTAAACATGGATTGTATAGGGATTAACACTTAATTTATAAATATGTTTGTTTGAATGATTTTGGTGTTGCGTTTATGTTTGTTCTTCATAGTTTGATTGTGTTTATCATATTGTTTGTTTATCATGCTTAGTTAGATAAATGGAGAATACAGAGTTTTGACAAACCCCGGATTCAGATTAGGGTAAATAAATGCCACGAGTCTATAACCCGGTCGGGATTTGAATCGTGGACAATCGATGACGTTGGGGCAAGACTCATGAGACCTAGGGTCATTAAGATGTTGAGGGGGACTTCTTCATTGACTAGAAGTTGATTTATATCCCCCGTATTACACTCGAGAGAGGTGGCGATGGAGTTTTAGAACGGAGATTGTCTATAGGGTAAATAAAATACAGGATCCAATGACCTGGTCGGGAGTTAGATTGTGTGTAATCAATGATGTTGGGCAAGACTTACGTGACTTAGGGTCGTTAAGACATTGAGGGGGACTTCTTCGTTTACTCGAAGTCATGTATTCCCCCGTCTTACACTTGGGAGAGGTGGTAGTGAAGTTTACGTACTGAGGTTATCAAATAGGTCGAACACCGTAAACATGAGTAAATCGAGATCGAACACGTATTTGTAAACACGTTAATCCCTAGGTAATTCTTCACCCTAAAACATATTAGCATATTAGTGAAGTTAATTTAGGTTATATTAATATTAGTTTAATCAATTAAATACATTTGTTTTTCGCCTAGATAAAGTTAGGTCACAACAAACGTGGTATTCGATAGTAACGACACCAATCCCTGTGGATATGATAACCCGATCTTTCACGATCACACTATACTAGAACTTAGACCCCGTATACTTGCGAGTGTAAGTAGCGGTGTATTAACGCCCTACCAGCTACCAACCTGAGAAGAGGGTCTGGTTACATCCCTGACATAATGCGTCAGGATGGGGTTTACGAATGAGATTACCCATGGTGCAAAGCGCCAAGACACCATGTTGATGCAATGCAGAGTTGGGGGCGACGTCTTTGTCAGAGATGGGACGGAGGGCTGCTCATCCTGGTGTATCTACAATTTGGAGGGTAGTGGGGAGGGTTGTGTATCCCAATCCAAGATAGGACGAGGGTTGCACTTCACCGCCACCAGCAAAATTTGGAGAATGGGTGTCTAATTGAATAAAATATTACTTCCATTGATATGAACATATTGTAAAAATATTGAGTTTTTTTTTACAAGTCCCTTGGTGCTCCTGCTTCGAGGTAGTATCGCTTCAGATGCTCTGCATTCCATGGGTGCCTTAGGGGGACACCCTTCTCAGTTTCTAACTTATAAGTGCCAGGGCAAGCAATACAGGTGATACGATACGGCCCTTCCTAGGATGGGGCGAGTTTTTTGTCAGTTAAATCCTTGGTGGCTAGGGTTACCTTCCGGAGGACAAGGTCGCCAACGTCAAATAACCAAGGATGGACCTTGCTATTGCAATATCTGGCCACCGTTTCCTGATAAGCCGCATATCAAATACGGGCTTGTTCTCTTTTCTCCTCAAGAATATCAAGGTTAAGAGCTAATGAGACGTCGTTTTCATCTTGGTTAAAGGCCATTACTGTCCGGGAAGAGGGTACTCCGATTTTGATAGGAATCATCGCCTCAAAATCGAAAGTCATCGCGAAAGGAGTTTCTCCCGTAGGGGTCCTTGCTGTAGTGTGATACACCCAGAGAACAGGGCTTACATCTTCCACCCATCTTCCCTTCGATTTGTCTAGTCTGGTCTTGAGTCCATGGAGAATGGTACGGTTGGTTACTTCCACCTGTCCGTTAGCCTAGGGGTACCCTAGGGATGAGAAGTGGGTCTGAATCCCCAGTCGGCACAGAACTCTGCGAAGAGGTCGTTATCGAATTGTTTTCCATTGTCAAAGATGATGGCACTCGGTATGCTAAAGCGACACACAATACTTTTCCATACGAAATCTTGGGTCCTTTCCTTGGTGATTCGTGTAAGTGGCTTGGCTTCTACCCATTTTGTGAAATAGTCGATGGCGACAACGAGAAATTTTCTTTGCTCGGTCCCTTGGGGGAATGGACCAAAGAGGTCAATCTCTCACTGGACGAAGGGCCAATGACTCGTCATAGGGACGAGAATGGTTGGAGATTGATGGGGATGAGAGGCAAATCGTTGACATTTATTGCACTTTCTGACAAACTCCATATCCGACCAGAAGTATCCATGGTGGATGAGCTTTAAAACCATCGGCTTCCTCCAAAGTGGTTACCGCACATCCCTTCGTGGACTTACTTCATCATGTAGTCAGACTCTTCTGGTCTCAAGCAACGGGAGTATGGTCTCGAGAAGGATCTTCGATAAAATACGCCAACAATGAGGGTATATCTTCCTGCCCTGTACTTGATTCGCCTAGCCTCTACTCGGTCAGAGGTGAGTGCTCTGTTCAAAAGGTATTCCCTTATCTGATCCATCCATGTTGGCGCATCAGAAAGAGCACATATCGTGGCCACCTTGTCAGAAACTGTGGGGCTTGGTTCCTCCAAATATTCTAGAGGAATGCTCCGTTTCAAGGTGAGCTCCACAGCGGAGGCCAAGTTGGCTAAAGTGTCAGCGTGTCGATTCTCTTTCCCGGGAATTTGGCGTACTTTAATTGTTTCAAAATTTTCTATAAGCGCCTTTGTTCTTTCGAGATAAGCTGTCATACTTGGGTCCTTGGCAGTGTATTCGTAGTTTACTTGATTTATGACCAGCTGTGGGTCACAAAAGGCGTGTAGGCTCTTGACGTTAAATTCCCTTGCTAATTTGAGCCTGGCAAGAAGGGCTTCATACTCTACTTCATTGTTGGTTGTTCTGAATCCTAATCGAAGTGCATACTCAATTGTTTCTCGGTCAGGGGCTACTAGGACCATCCTGACCCCACAGCCCCCCACGTTGCAGAAACTATCGGTGAACAACTGCTAATGGTTCAGGCCAAGGTCATCGCTTGCGCCGGGATTAGAAGACACCACTTCCAAGACTAGCGTCTCTGCCTGGCAGTAATGGTACGCCAGTCGGGCAGGGTCATGATCACCTGGGATGAGCTCTTATGGGAAAGTTAATTAAACAATGAAATTGGCCAGGACCTGTCATTTGATGGCTGTCCGTAGTTGGTATTCAACTTCAAATTAGCCCAGCTCAAGGATATATTTCATGAGCCGGCCAGAAATATCAGGTGAGTGAAGAATTTGACGTAAGGGTTTGTCAGTAAGCACAACTATCGTATGAGATTTAAAATACTGCCTTAGTTTTTGCGATGTAATGAGAAAGGCGTAGGCCAACTTCTCAAAACGTCGATACCTTGTTTCGGCGTCAGTTAACACTCGACTTGCGTAGTATAAGGGAATTTAAGCCCTTCATCTTCTTGAACCAGGGCCACACTAACTTCTATGTTCGAGGCAGCAATGTATATGAATAATTCTTCACCATTTTTTGGGGTGCTCAGTAGCGGTGCCAAGGAAAGGTAAGTTTTGAGCTTTTGGAAGGCAACCTCACATCCGGTTTTCCACTTAAATACCTTATTTCCCCGCAGGAATTTGAAGAAAGGAAGACATTTCTCCGAGAATCATGAAATAAAGCGGTTCAGGGCGGTCAGTCTTCCTGTGAGCATTTGAACTTCATTTTTTGTGCGCGAAGAAGCCATACCAAGAATGACACTTATTTGATCAGGGTTGGCATCAATGCCTCTCTAGGATACCATATAGCCTAAGAACTTCCCGGCTGAAACCCTGAAAATGCATTTGGCGGGGTTCAGCTTCATACGGTGTACTCGGAGCTTGTTAAAGCAATTTTGGAGATGCCCAAGATGATTGAATGCTTTGGCGATTTTGATGAGCATGTCGTCAATATAAACCTCTATCTCCATTTTGATCTCTTCCTTAAATATCTTGTTGACAAGCCGTTGGTAGGTAGCCGTAGCATTGCGGAGGCTAAAAGGCATCACCTTGTAGCAATAGGTGCCTCTGACCGTAATGAACGAGGTTTTTCCTTTATCAATGAAAAACATAGGAATTTGGTTGTAACCAGTGTAAGCATAGAGAAAACTCAAGAGTTCATGCCCTGTCGTCGCGTCAATGACTAAGTCTATTCTCGGAAAATGGAAGAAATCTTTGGGGCACGCCTTATTAAGATCTTTGAAGTCCATGTAAATGTGCCATCTGTTTCTTGCTTTGGGTTCAAGGACGACATTGGAGAGCCAGTCAGGAAATTCCACCTCTTCCACCACGATAGATTTTACCAACTTATCCATTTCCTACTCAAAGAGCTTTTGACGTTCTGATTGAAACTTCCTTGTTTGTTCTCTAACAGGGGGGTGATAAGGACTGGCATGGAGTCGATGCATGGAAATGTTTGGATCAATCCCAGGGAACTCATTATGGGACCAAGTGAACACGTTGTAATTCATCCTAAGGAGGTTAGCCAACTTCTCTTGTTGCGCTGGGCTGAGCTTCGCACCAATTTGGAAGGTTCTCCCTTCAATGGTGGGATGAATGGATACTTCTATCAAGTCTTCGTGACAACGGGGAAGGGGTTTCTCATCTTGGGGGTCGTTGATGGGTACGGTCTCAAGATTAGCCAAGGCCATAATTTCAACCTCGCCGTTCCCAGTCCCAATCGCTGATTGCTACTTCTTCTTCCCAAATGCCCTCTTGGCGCATGATTTGATAACTTGTGGGTCTCCCTTCACCTTCCCCACTTCTCTTTCCATAGGGAACTTCATGGATTGATGGTAGGGGAAGGACATGGCTTTTAACGCCGCCAAGGTGGTGCGTCGAATAATAACATTGTAAGGAGAAGATCGGTCCACGATGAGAAATTTTACCTAGACCGTGGCAGAGGTAGGCGCCACGCCAACCGTGAAGGGAAGAGAAGCCCAACTCACAGACTTTACTACCTTCCCACCAAATCCGACCAAGGGGAAAGTAGTGGGTCTAACAGAACTCGAACTCATGTTCATCTGGTTGAAAGCATACTTCAAAATGATATTATCCAAACTCCCGCCATCAATCAAAATTCGCCCAAGTCTGTAGTGATTGATCATGGCGGAGATTACGAGGGCATCATCATGGGAAGTATGAACCACTCGGAGATCAGATTCACTAAAGTAGATAATGTTATGGGTGGTAACATCAATCGTTCCTACCTTGTATATGTCTTCGTCCGCTTTCCGCTTCGCTTTACCTTCGTGCCTTTTTCGAGAAGAGGTAGTCTCTCTCCTGAGGCCAAGGCCACCATATATCACATTGATTTTACCATCAATGCACATTTCATCATCAAATTTTTTAGTTTCCCCTCTCGGTGGGGGCCAAACACGATGTTCTCTTCTCGGCCAATCTCGACACTCATTGCGCCGGCTGTTTTCCCCGACTTTGGAACTTGCGTTCTCTTTGTGGATAAAGTGACCAAGGTGTTCGCTTTTTATGAGGGCCTCGATCTTTTCATGGACCTAGAAGCACTTATCGGTTGAGTTTCCACGATCACGGTGGAACTCATAATATTTAGAAATCGTTTTTCCCATGGGTTGCCCTTTGGGCGGAGGTATTGGTGGGAAGATCCATCTTATTGAATTTTTGGGAAAAATCATCGCTATAGATGCAGTGAGGGGAGTTAACTGTGGGAAATTCCCTAGGGGTGGAGGGTGTCTCCGATCCCCAGGAAGAGGGCCTAGCCTCCCCTCCGCCTGAAGTCTCTGCGATCCCTGTGCCATGCCCGATCAATCTTCTGGTCAGTTTTTCCATTTCTGATTTCCTTCTCGTTCCCTCTTCACAGCGTCTCTAAGGTCATCTTGGTAGAAGTTTGTACCTCGGGCAAGAGCAGCAACCAAATTTAGCGCAAGATCAGAACACAAGTCATAAGATAGTCTTTAGTGTCGTAACCCGTCAGTGAAGGCGTTCAAGGCCACGACGTCCGGAATGTTATTATAGCTTGAACTTTCTTTGTGGAAATGGGCGATGAAATCACCTAAAGTTTCAGTGGTCTCTTATTGGAGGGTAAAAAGGTGAGCTGCCGTATTCATGTCCATAAATGCGATAAAAACGGAGAGATGATCGCTAGGGTCAATGGTCCCATCGTAGGGGGTTATTTGTGAACTGGGAAACCTATAGGGGACCACTTCAAGTATGATGTCATCAACAAAAGGGGATTTTGTACCTGAAGGGAGTCCTACTGCTCCCCTAGGGCCTCGCATCTGGACAAGCGCTGCTCCCATCTCAGTAATGCACCTTTCTAATGCCGCTTCCCCCTTGGGGGTGCTACCACATAACTCACGGCTACTCTTGATCCATGCCTCTCGGCGGGAGGAGAATGGGTGTCAACCTTCTGAGCACGGTGGGCTCTGTGATCCGTACGGGTGACGTTATGGTGAGTCCTTCCCATATGGCAATCATGGTGCTCATGATGATCCTCTGCCCGATAAGCCCGCATGGGTAAAGATGCAGACTCAAAAACTGTCAGTGGAGCCAGAATCATTTTTTTATCTCGTTGATTGCGCGGACGAGGTTATTTTCTAGGCACATGCCCTTCAGGGTAGATAATACAGTCTGATTCATGGTGGGGATTTTACCCATTGTATGGTGGAGAACCGGTCCTCCTCGGTCGGGAGTGTGTGTCAGGTAGCAGTCCTCCTCTCCCGCGCCCTAGGGAACCAATCTCCATTGATTCTGGGCTGGTGGTAGACAGGAGATGATCGACTCGAGACAGGTTTGAAACTGATACAACTGATGCTTAAAATTATTGAGCCGTACCACTTCGACAGCTCTGAAAGGAGGTTCAGCATGGGGGCCGGTAGGTGGAGCCGACGGGCCTGCTTGATTAATAGGGAGAGTATTTTCTTCTTCTTTCGGGATGGGGACAATAGTCCTTGCATTCGGTCGAGGATTTCTTGACATTTTACCAACCGGGTTACTATCCACTATGCTGTTAGGATCTCTTGGCTGCAAAGACTGATAAGACCTTTGATCATCTATCCTCTAGCCAAGACGAGAGAAGACGATGATAGAATGAAGGCTTCTAGTAGCGCTTCCCATAGATAACGCCAAACTGTTGATGTCAAATTTTGGTAGACACCAATAGTATGGTCCGATCAACCTTGGAAGGCTTCGGGATGGAGATCTTTGATTTTATCCGTGGAGAAACCTTTGGCCGGGAAAGGAAAGCTCTACTCCGGAAAGGGGTCGGGGGCCTTTCAGGCTGGGAAGATGGGGAGCAAAGTGCTAAGTGATCCGTAAAGAAATGAACCAGCACTCTGAATTTGAGAAGTTTTGGGAAGAATGAGCGCCTGGAAACCTGCATGAAAGACTTGCTGGGGTTTTCCCGGTGTGCCCCCTCTGGCGTGAGAATTAGCGTATAGGAAAAAAAATACACAATGGAATTTCCGAGAAGAGTGAAATAAGAGTAATGAGTCAAATTCACCTATCTCTGAGCAATTGTATGGTCTCATTTTTATAGGCAAAGTGGTAATTAGTTTAGGAGCTAAGCAAGGGTTTAATGTCTCCTCAACGATCATATCATGGTGGTCACTTGGTTTGTAACCAATGGAGGTATGCTAAGGGGCTCTTGTTTTGGGCACATTTAGAAGGTTTTGGGAGATATTCTTATTGGGAAAGAGAGCCATAATGATGATTATGGATATTTTGGGATAATGTGGGATATTTTGGGGTAATGTGGAATATTTTGGGGTAATTTAGAGGTGGAAAACCGAGCTAGCTTGGGGATAAATGGAGGAGAACATTGCCCCGTTGCGGCTGGGATGAGGAGGTGAGTTATTGCCCTTCCTGGGCAGACGGAGATGGAAAAAGGGGTGTTGCCTCAATGTAGAACACAGAAATAGAGAGTGGTTGCCCATCCCTGCAATGACTGGCGGATCGCTCCATGCAGTATCGTGCCCTTCGGGGTGACTGGTATTGCTGAGGTGGCTTCCCTTCTTGGTACATTTCTTACACTTAAGCTTCTGGTGCGCTTTGAACCTCTAATTTTGTAAGGAATCGAGCACACGTGGCGGCCTTTGATTAGGTGCGTTGGAGTGACCATTTTTACACTAGTCGTATATATATATTTATAAAGTTTAGGTATCTTTTAATCATAGTCATTCTTTTTCTCGAGGACATCAAATGGATGAAAATATTCAGGCCTCTTGTATACTCTTCATATATTATATAGATTTAGTGATAATTTAAAATGCCAAACCTATCGATAAATAAAGAAAAAAAAAAGCTATATTTTTTCCTTAAAAATCTACTTACAATCAAGAAAAAAATCATTAAAACAAAATTATTATTAATCATTATGTTAGTCGTGTTTCTATTAATAGAAAATATAAAGTTCAAATTAAATTAGAAAAAGACAAAAAAAAAATTTAGTTTTGTTGGGTTTGTCCCACATCAAATGTGGAAGGGATTGGTGGTCAAGTAAAATGTGTGGGGAAAAGTCTCATCTCATGAGTTAGGCTTTGGGGTTGAGAGAAACCCAAGACCACCCTATAGTAGTATCAGAGTAGTGTATGATTAGCTCCATTAAGGACTTGCTCAAGCCGTGGGGACGACACTTGGGAAATGAGTTGAGTTGTAGTCATAATTCACCAAGCACTCGTTAGAGGATGAGCAAGCAGGGAGTTAGGAGTGTTAGGTCAAAGATTCACATGGATCGTGCGATCTCGGGCACCTCACTTCTCTTTATCGCGCAAAGTGTGGAGGCTGCTTTCCCCTGCCTACTAATTCTCTTTCATCTCATTCTCACTTTCACTCCTAATTCCCACAAGATCCCTTTCTCGCTGTCTCGTTCTCGCTCTCTCTCCCTCTCATCTGAGTCGTCGCGAAGATGACTTCTCTTGTCGCTAATCTAGACATAGATCTCACCGCTAATCTTTCTCTCTCTCTCTGTCTTGCTCTCGCTCCCTCTCCCTCTTATCTGAGTCGTCGTGAAGACGAATTCCCTCGTCGCTGATCTAGACATCGATCTCACCGCTAACATCGTTCTCTCTCTGATCTCACGACGACGCTTCCAATCCATCACGAAAATGAAAGCACTCACCGCGGGTATCTCCACCGATCTCATATATGAAAATCCCTACCTTATGGCTCTACTTTTTTGCCTTTCACCTTCTCGATCTCGTGATTTCTCTGTGAAATCCACTCGACCGGCGATGGCTATGGGCCTGGACGATGGCTACGTGATTTCTCTCTTACCAGGTTCTTTATCTTTCTTTCTTTCTCTCTCTCTCTCTCTCTCTCTCTCTCTATATATATATATATATATATATATATATATATCAATTCGCATCTTCAACCCTCAAAACGGCCAAACCTAGCAACCCGATTGGAACCCCAAATTTTCAATCCGATTAGAACCTTAAATATCAGTTTTCTTTATCGTCCAGGCATATTCCCCTCTTCTCGGGTCAATCTCTGCCATAGATCATTGCTGGACTCAGTCTTGGAGTTATTCCCTTCAGAAGTCCCTGCCCTGTGCTCTTCACTTCGATATATGTAATACATATACACACATACATTTTGATTTAGATTTTTTTTGTACCATCTAGGTCTTGATCGATTGAGGATCTCAAAAATGGGATTTTTGCAGAGTTTTACAGGCTTGTATTGCGATTATTTCATCTGATTTCAATTATAAAAGGTATGAATTACGTTTCATTTTCGCTTTCTAGCCTACTGCTGAATACGATATATATTTTTTGACTCTCTTTTTGTACTACTAATCTTATATTGAAGTATAATTGATCTCATGAACTCGTGTAAGGTGTTTATTTTCTTAATAGATTTAATTATGTTTGTGTTTGATTATTTTGGGCTTATGGATTATATGAGTAAAATCTTAATAGATTCAATTTTCTTTTACAAGTGACTGATTCTTTTAGTGATGATCTTGTTTCCATATTTCTTTTTTGTTTATAGTAACATGGAACAAAATACTCTTTTGTATCTGGTATTTGCTCTCTACGTTGAATTGTCACTTACCTTGGATGTTTTTTTCCTAACTACTTGCTTTTTTAACTTATATATTGACTACGTTTACCCGGTGATTCATGTAATGAGCTTGAATGTTTGAAGTGTGAAACATTTCCTCTCTTTTTGTGGAGCCTTCCCTCTAATCTCCTTGATATATCAGATTGCAGGTAATAAAGGAAGCCATTGATAAAGCTGGATTAACTGAGAAGGATCTTTCGGCAGTTGTTGTGACTATCGGCCCTGGTCTAAGCCTTTATCTACGTGGTAATTTGTGTTACTAGATTTAACTCTGTTATACACCTTTAAATAGTTCGGACTACGCATTTTACCCTTTCACCCCTCATGTGGGGTAAAAAGTGATAGAAAAGGTTGATAAGATGATAGGAAATTAATGATGATTCTTGTTTCATAATTTGTGCACCGGATTGCACTTTTATACTGTTTGTTGTTTTAGATATGCAAAACTATCTTCTTATACTCTCTCTTTGTTCAAAAATGTAAAATAAATGGTAGGTCGATCAGACTTGGAGGCTTATTCATTCTTTGTGCACTTGCTATGTAGTTGGAGTGCATAAAGCTCGAAAAATTGCTGGTACGTTTAATTTGCCCATTGTTGGCATCTATCACATGGAAGTTCATGCTTTGGTGGCCAGGTAATGATGTCAATTATTTGAAATACTAATATTGAAAGTAGAGTTATAAATATATGGACTATGGAGTGTAAATTTCTACCTGGTGAAGCTGGTAGCAAAGGTAAAAAGAGCTTTCTGCAGGTAATTTCTTCGTTGGTTTATTCTACATTAGCTAAAAAGAGATGAAATTTCATTAGCTAAAAAGAGCTGAAATATTTCTGCATTTTCTGCAGTGTTCAGGGTTTTTTTTCCTATTTTATTTCAAAATTCTGAAATGATTTATGTCGCATTTGGTTCTAGGAATAGGACATAAAAATACTGAAATTACACAAATTATTTTTCAGCTACTGCATTTTTCTGGTATTTTTTTTTTGGGGAGAAGCAAATGGCAGTTATATTTTTTAAGCATTCCTGCATTAATTTCTTGAACTTACTAAGCTCCGTTCTGTTCTGTTTGTTGTTTTTTAGGTCTTTTATAAACTCTTCCCAGTTTATTTGCTATTTTTGTTATGTGGTTATGTGTGTTGTTTTCAGGTTCCCTTGATGAAGTTGATGAAAAAGAAAATGAAGAAAGAATGAAGTTGATGATGTGGGTAATGATGTTTTATTTGTGATTGGAGCTGATGACCATATTTAGACATTTGTTCAATAGAAAATTAATGTTTATGATTATTGTATTGAAAAACAATGTTACTAGTGTTTTTCATGTTGATGTAAAATTCTTATGTTGGTAGTATTTTTTTTATATAATAGTGTTGTAATTTTTTTGGTATTTTTTTTTTTTAATATAGATATGATAAATTATCACAATTTTTAAATGTGATAGAAAATAGGGTAAATATCTCAGTTTGATATAAAACTGAGATAAATATTGTCCAAATAATCACGTTTTTTTTTTTTTTTTTTTTTTTTTTTTTTTTTTTTTTTTTATATATATATATATATGATCTTTTAATCACATTTGAAAATCGAGATATTAGATGGACTAATTATCTCGGTTTTTTAATGTGATAAAAAGTCTATTATTTTTGTTTTTAACTATGATAAAAAGTCTACTTTTAAGCACACCTCATTCTATCTCGGTTTGTTTTGGGACCAAACACCATGATTAAAACCTTTTTATCGTGGTTTTTAATTGTGATAAAAAAACATTTTTTCTTGTAGTGATTACTCTTACTCAGTTCTTCTCGAAAATTCCATTGTGTATTTTTCCCCCGTACAATTATTCTCATGCCGGAGTGGACACGCCAGGAAATTCCCGACAAGTCCTTCATACAGGTTTCCAGGCGTTGATTTTTCCCAGAACTTCTCAAATTCAAAGTGTTGGTTTATCTTTTCAGGGATCACCGAGCATTCTACTCCCCCTCTTCCCGGCTTGAAAGGCTCCAGACCCTCTCCCGGCTAGAGGTTTCTCCACGGATAAAAGGCAACCCAGGTTAGGGACCTCTATCCCAGAGCCTTCCAACATCTGACAAGACTGATCGGACCATACTATTGGTGTCAACCAAAAATTGATATCAACAGTTTGGTGCCATCTGTGGGAATCGCTACTAAAAGTCTTCTCCCAATCATCATCTGCTCTCATCTTGGCTAGAGGTTTGATGAATACAAGGTCTGGTTAGTCTTTGCGGCCAAGAGACCCTAACAACAAGTTGGATAGCAGCCCGGGTAGAGAAATGTCAAGAAATCCCAGGCCGGATGCGAGGACTATCGTCCTCATCCTGGAAGAAGAAGAAAATGCACTCCTTATCAACCAAGCAGGCCCATCGGCCCCACCTGTAGGAGCCCACGATGGACTATTTCCTGGAGCTATGGACGCGGTGCGACTTGATAATTTCGAACAACAGTTGTTCCAGTTTCAAACTTGTCTCGACACCATCCTCTCTCACCTGTCACATGTTCCTGACCTAAGGGGGACCGATTCTCCAGCATGCAGGGGGTGACAATTGCCGCCAAGAATCAGATCATGTAATTCACTTTGAAAGACATGTCCCTAAAAATCAGCCTCGTCCTCGTGATCTACCGATGATGGAGTGAGACTTGGCTCATTCGACTGCTTTCAACAATACGCCTTTGCTCTCCTGGGGTCACCAGACAGAGGATCTCCATGTTGCAGCACCGCCCAGGGGAGAAGTCGCATTGGAAAAGCGTGTTGCCGAAATGGAGGCAGCACTCATGCAAATAGAAGGCCCCGGAGGGACCGTTGAACTCCTTTCCGGGATAAGGTCTTCTTTTGTCGATGATATTGTGTTTGAGGTAGTTTTATACAAGTTCCCTAGCCCGCAAATAATTCCATACAGCGGTACTATTGACCCCGTTGATACCTGTCCATTTTCGTTGCTTTTATGGACATGCACACGATCTCCATGGGAATGAGGAGTAAATCATTTCCTCTCCCCCTCACGGGAATGGCCAGTACCTGGTTTCGAGAGTTAACTCCAATTTCGATCTCAATATTCACTCAATTGGAACAACTCTTCTTGGCCACTATTCTCGAAAAAAACCCAAAATGGTGACTCACCTTCTCGTACTTCAACTGGATATCGGAGAGAGCTTGAGGGATTTCGTGAGTCGGTTCCACAGGGAAAGCTAGTGTTACAAAGGCATCTCGGATGTCGTAGCCTTGAAAGCTTTTATTAAAAGACTAAGGCATCGAAGATTATCTCACGAATTATGCTCTTATCCTGTGCTAAATTTGGCTCCAACTCTGGCCATGGGTATGAGCTTCTATGAGGCAGACATTAGAGACACCGTAAAGAGGGATCGAGAAGTGGTTGGGAAGAGGAAGGGCCAGGAAGAGAAAGAGTCGAGAAGAGGAAGAGGAAGAGCCGAGCAAAGACGGAGATGAATAGCCCACCCCATCTCGGGTTGGGATGTGCAGCCCTTGGCCCCTCACCAAGAAGAAACCCCATCCCGGCACCTATGAACTAGAAATGGAAGAGGGAGTCCCTCTGGGACATCCCTGAAATGTGAAGCACTTGAAACGCTACTACCCTAGAGGGGGAGCTCCAATAGACTTGTAAAAACTTTCGCTTTTTGAATAGTTCTTCTCAACAGCATTCTGACCCTCGAGTCTCATCCCGACGCTCAACGTTGAAGGTAATCTACAGGTAGAAACGGCATCCCGATGCTTAATGTTGATGGTGATCTACAAAAGGAACCCATCCCAGTGCACCGCGTTGAGGGTGTAACCAGACCCTTTCCACAGGTCAGTAGTTTGGAGCCCAGGGGTTTATAGCTATCATCTTCTGATGACAGAACATCGATTGGGTCTGAGGGTCTACAGTCAAGCATCCCACCCCTGAAAGTCGAGCTGAGCTCAGGCAAAATAAAGGGACGATGCTCCTAGAAAGACAAATTTGGGCTAACCCAAAAAGGCTCAGGGATGAGCTCTACTAAGGAGAACCCACCAATGATCGAGCAGGGCTCAGCTCTATCTCCATGATGAGCTCAGGTAATCCACCGAGTATGAGCTAAACTCCATACTCATGTACCTAGCCGAGCTAAAATTCCTACCCATCTTGGCATTTCTGGAATCGGGATGGGGCAAAGTCCTGCCAATAAGCAGAGAAATCCATACTACTCCCTAGTACCTCGTACCTCGCTACTAAGGAGTGGAGGGCTACTGATGAGTGTAAAAATGGTCACTCCAATGCACCTAATTAAACGTTTTCACGTCTGCTCGATTCCTTACAAAATTCAAAATTCAAAGTGCACCAGAAGCCTAAGTATAAGAAATGTACGGAGAAGGGAAGTCTCATAAGCAATACTAGTCGCCCCGAAGGGCTCAACGCTACGTAGGGCGATCTGCAAGTCATCACCGAGATGGGCAACCACTCCCCATGTCAATGTTCTCCATCGGCGCAACGCCATCCCTTGCTGTCTCTATTCGCCCGGGAAGGGAAATAACTTACCTCCTTATCCCAGCCACAGTAGGAAAATGTTCTCCTCTGTTTGTCCCCATGCTAGCTCGATTTTCCACCTTTAATTACCCCAAAATATCCCACATTATCCCAAAATATCTCACATTGTCCCAAAATATCCATAATCATCATTATGACTCTCTTCCCCAATCAAAATATCTTCCAATACCTTCTAAATATGGCTAAAACAAGAACCTCTTGGCCACCATGATACGATCATTGAGGAGACATTAAACCCTTACTTAGCTCCTAAACTAATCACCACTTTGCCTATAAAAAGAAGAGCATACAATTGCTCAGAGGTATGTGAATTTGGATCATTACTCTTACTCCACTCTTCTCTGAAATTCCATTGTGTATTTTTTTCCCTGTACGCTAATTCTCACGCCGAAGGGGACACGCTGGGAAAACCCTGGCAAGTCCTTCGTGCAGGTTTCTAGGCGCTGATTTTTCCCAAAACTGCTCAAATTCAAAGTGTTGGTTCATTTCTTCAGGGATCACCGAGCATTCTGTTCCCCCTTTTCCCGGCTTGAAAGACTCCCGACCACTTCCCAGATTCGGGCTTCTCCTTCCCGGCCAGAGGTTTCTTCACAGATAAGAAGCTACCTAGGTTAGGGACCTCCATCCCAAAGCCCCCCAACATCTTACAAGGCTGACCCGAGCACAACCCCGGTGGGTCTTTGTGTAGGTATAGCTCGAGATTTCAGTTTGGGATCTCAGCTCGGATTGCAAAGATTGACTTCAGACCTCAAAGATTGACTTCAGACCTCATTCTGCGAGTACAAACTTAAGTTAAAAGAATTATTTTGAGAAAACTGAAAAATTTCAATAAATTGTTTTCTACATTCGTTGAAAATGTTGAAATCTTGTTTGTTTCAATGTCTTCTTACAATAGTGGCATATGTTAAAATGTACATGTGTGTATATGTATATAAATATAGATTGTATCCATTAGGAACACACATTGTTATTAACATGTAAATAAATGAATGTGGATGATAATTATTACTGAAACATTAATTGACAATAAAAAATATTAGTGCCACTAAAATTCTTCTTGAATGCATTTAAATTCACTAAGCTAAAGATTAAAGAGAAAGAGAGAGAGAGAGAGAGAAATGTACATAATGCACAAATAGCAATGGAGAGCTCTCGTACATTCTGGGTAAGGATCTTAACTTGAAAAAAAAAAAAAAAATTATATTTCTTTATAACCCGTGTCAGAAGACACGTATTAAAAAAAAAAAAAAAAAAAAAAAAAAAAAAAAAAAAAAAAAAAACTTTAATATTTCTTTATAACTCATGTTTGATGGCACTATTTTAAATTTAACATGTAAATAAAAATTGAGACACAAAAAAAAAAAAAAAAAACACCAAGTAATAAAAGAGTAATCATTCTATTTGATTTTTATCCCTTTAAAAAACTCCAATAATATTCTATAAATTTATCTCCGATTTAATGTTCACAACGAATTAGAAACTAATTAAAATGAAAACATCAGTAATAATATGGGAAAACTCTCGCTCACAACTGGCATAGGAGTGGAGCCTTAACGGCTCGGATTGAGTCAGTAATCTGATCCAGGACGTATAGACCTAATATATTTTCTGGGTCGAGAAAAATGAGACTGTCTGGATAAGGGCAACAATAGTCCACTACTTTAGTTAAACAAGCCTCACAATGAGGCCTATCAGTGGGTAGATCAAAGCCCATGGTATCCAGGTCAAAAGAATGTACAAGTCAACTCATCGTGCCCATTTCCCATATGCCTGAAGAGCGTTATAACCTGTTGATTGTAACGGCCCATGATTAATGGGTTACATTACAGAAGATCTGTCCCACGATATGAGAAAAAGATCATGGTTATCTT
Source organism: Eucommia ulmoides (assembly GCA_016647705.1). Classification (NCBI taxonomy): domain Eukaryota; kingdom Viridiplantae; phylum Streptophyta; class Magnoliopsida; order Garryales; family Eucommiaceae; genus Eucommia; species Eucommia ulmoides. Next base: position 28,631,011 of record CM028332.1, on the reverse strand, counting down.
CCAGGCTATTAGGTGTGTATCACGTAACGAGCGACCTCTCTATTGTAAATGGCAGAGAATTACCAAACCTATATAAAAGAAAGGTATCACTGTTTATTTTAGATGATTCAATCTGTGTATTAGCTCATTTTATTACCAAATTAACCTATTCTCATACCGGAGGTTCTTTGACCGATACTACATCGGTGTCCCTCTTGAGAACTTACGGTTTTGTAGGTTTACGTAGGAAGGAGAAGAGGTTTTCGGCACGTGCGGAGCTGTTACACGTGTTGAGAATTTTTGGCAGCATTATTTGGCGACGTCTGTGGGAAACACTAGCGTAAAAAGATTTTTCGTCACAATAATGAGGCAACCACGAGCAAGAAGGGTGGCTCCCAGTTAAAGCATAAATCTACCATTATAGGCTGACAACGACGTTCCGATAGGAATGCATGAGGAAGATCATGTTAACCCTACTCTAGCAGTTCAAAGCACAGATGCAAATATTGAAGTTCTGATTGGAAAAATATCAAAGATGGCCGATATGATCAAATACATGGTAGGGATAATCGCCGTAAGCAGGCCACAATCCTCAATCGGCTAGGATGATCTGGGAGAAGATAAAGAGTCTCTAGGGTCGGTTGACCCATTATCCCAGGAAGAGCGAGCTGCCCATGGGAAAATAAATAATCAACAACAGAGGATAATGGTCTACAAACAAACTGAGATTGTTGTTTCACGTTAGTACACAGAAGCAAGGTGGAGATCGGTTAGCCCTTAGATTAGTTGGATACGTTGTTGAAGGGCACTAAAATTCCATTCACTTCAAAAATCTTAGTTTTACCACTATCAGAGAGGTTTAACCCCACCAAGTTTGAGAAGTACGATGGGAAGGTAGATCCAGTAGACCTTATCTGCCAGTTAAAGCATGTTATGAACTTGTATAGAGCAAGTGACTCAGCTCTTTGTAGAGCTTTCGCCACAACTTTGAAAGGCTCTGCCCTTAAGTGGTTGCATGCACTACCATCCAACTCCATCTCGTCATTCAAAAAGTTCAGCAAGATGTTCATCAACTGCTCCATAACCTATTAAAGGTTGATGAAGGGACCTAATTACCTGTTTGCCCTATGTCAAGTGAAAGTGGAGACTTTCCAGTACACGAGTGTGTTCAACAAAGAGCTGACATGTATTGAGGGTTGTGATTCAAACCTCATCATCAATGCATTTACATCAGGGTTACACCATAGCAGGTTCCAAGACTCTCTCACAAAGAAAAATCCCAAGCGCATGTCGAAGTTGATGGAAAATGCTAAGTCTTACATTAAACTGGAAGATGTCAAGCTAGAGAGAGAAGGTATGGGATCTTCCAAAGATCACCCAAAGAAAAATGAGAAGGACCATGGTCATAACACGGATGATTGCTGGGAGCTCAAGAAAAAAATCAAGCGACTCATTGATATGGGTCAGTTACGTGATTATTAATGAGAACATACAAGGGATAGAAAGTGGCCTAGAGATGACGGTTGTTGTGAGAAAGATCATGATAAAGAGTGCAAAGAAGATCGTCCCAATGAGAATCGTGAAGTGATCTTCATGATAAACTCTACTGAGCTAGCAACTAGAGAATCCAACCGTGAATGGAAAAAGAAAGTCCGAGAAGTAGCACTGGAATGCTGCTATGGGAAAGCAATAGCAATAACCACAAATCCAAAACCGATCATCACTTTCTCTAGTAAGGATTGCAAGGGGATCGTTTATCCCCATGAAAATACTCTAGTCATTACTCTCTGGATTTTCAGCTTCCAAGTAAGACGAATTTTGGTTGATAATGGAAGTTCCGCTAATATCATCTTTGCGGATAATCTGAAGCAAATGGGAGTTCCAAGTTTGGATGTTAGCTTCACCCAGACTATCATGGTGGGGTTCAATAGTGACCTCAGCTCACCATGAGAGAAGATCACACTATCTGTCACAACAAACAAAGAGGAACGAAGATACACAAAAGCTACAGAGTTAATAGTGATGAACTCTTCATTGCCTTATAATGCTATACCAGGACGTCCATGGCTACATGCGATGAAAGCAGTGGCATCAATGTACAACTAGTGTGTCAAGTATGCAAATGATGGTTTTGTGGTGGTAATACAAGGTGATCAGGTTGCTTCAAGGCAATGTTTTGCAATATCTATGAAGGGCAAGAATAATTTTTCATAGCAATTAAAACAGGAGTAGGAAGCAGCTCCGTCAAAAAGCTCGGCCCATGAAATTGATGATTTCAGGAAAACTCCAGCTTGATACAACCTGTCAAGCAAGTACGAGAGATAACCTTGAATGGGGAACTCATAAGGTGATAATAGAGGGATCGTTGAGCCAGATTGAGGCAGAGGAAGTCAACAAGCTTCTCAAACAGAATCTAGATGTTTTTACCTAGACTCTAGATAATATGAAAGATATTAGCCTTGACGTTGTAGTCCACCACCTTGATATCTCCAAATATTATCCTTCTGTCAAGCAGAAGAGGATAACTTTCAGCCCTGAAAAAAAAGAACAGGTGATCGAAGTTGAGGTAAAGAAACTGCTCTCGATTGGTCACATAAAGGACGTGATGTATCCAACCCAATCCTTGGAGAATGTACGTGGACTTTACTGACCTCAATCAAGTATTCCCAATAGACTGCTACCCAATGCCAATGATAGACCAGATAGTGGATGCAACAGTAGAGCACTAACGGTTGTCTATGATTGATGCTTATGCGGGCTATAAGGGTGTGTACGGGTTGGTTGGGTTTTTTTTTGGGGCAAATCCGAGACCCCACCTGATATGCATCGGGTTAGGGTTTTCATTAACCATTCTCAACCGACAGCGATCAATAATTCGACGTCGACAGGTGGTTTCGGATATCGATTAGAGACAGTCAGGTTTGGAATCAAAGAGATTAAACAAAAACAACACAAGAATAATGAACATAACAGATCTACTAATAGGAATAAAAAAAATTGAAAACAAAAAATTGAAAAAATAATAACTACTTACCATTGAGGTTTCCAACAAATGTGGAACAGATTTACTCGAATATCTACTCTCCAAAAAATTGGAACAAATCTACTCAAATCGAAGGTTTTCTTCTTTGAAATTGTGGATGTGGCAGTCGAATGACTCAAATCTAAGGTTTCCTTATTCAAATAGGTTTGTCTATTGTGCCATCGTCGCTGATATTAGAAGGGAATCGTCATAATGAGAGTGGAGAAGCGAAGAATTGGTAAAGTAGAGAATATGAATAACAAAAGAAGAAAGATGAGTGATTAGGGCTCGCCAAGAGACTGAGGTGGCATGAGAAATAAGTAGAAGAAACCCTAAATTTTTATTTAAATGTGAGGAGGCGGACGGGTCAGGTTGTACGGGTCTGGGTTGTGTAAACCCAGCACCCGACCCTACACCCAAAAAAAATTAGATATTTACACCCGATTTCCACCCTATTACATCAAAAACCTGATTCTCAGCAGGCCAAGTCGGGTTGTTGGAGCTGGTGGGTCGGGTATTGCATGTCATTTGCACACCCCTAGCAGGCTACAATTAAATCTGTATGGATAAGCAAGATGAGAAAGGGACAAAATTCAACACACCAAGAGGTACTTGCTGTTACAAAGTAATGCCATTTGGTTTAAGAAATGTAGGAGTGACATATCAGCGGTTGGTGAACCGCAATTTCCAAGATCAGATCGGAGTAACTATGGAGGTCTATATTGATGATATGCTGATCAAAAGCTCTAGAAAAAATGATCACCTCAACCATTTGGTAAAAGCTTTTTCCATTTTGTGAAAGTTCAACATGAAACTAAATACAAATAAATGCACTTTCGAAGTAGCATTTAGAAACTTTTTGGGTTTCGTGGTAAACTAGTCCGATATCATGGTGGACTCAGGTCAGGTTGAAGTAGTCAGGAATATGAAGTCTCTTGCAAATATATGCGAAGTTCAAGTGCTGACAGGGAGGTTAGTGGCACTAAACAGATTCATCTCAAAATTTACTGATAGGTGCGCCCATTTTTTCAAAATCTTGAGGGGAAAGTAAAACCTTTCAGTGGAGTGATAACTATGAACAAGTACTACAATCCATTAAAGACTACTTAGGCTCAGTTGAGACATTGGCAAAAGTACTTCCTAGGGAAGAGCTCTATCTTTATTTGGCAGTAACACCTGTGGCAGTAAGTACCGCACTGGTAAAGGATCACATAGAAGAGCAGAAGTCGGTCTACTACATCAGCAAGTCCTTAGTTCCTACATAAACTTGTTATACTGAGTTGGAAAAGCTCGCCCTGGCTCTGGTAACCACGGCATGAAAGCTCAGGCCGTATTTCCAGGCACATGTAATTAATGTGCTGACTTCATATCCGCTTCGAGCTATAATGCACATACCAGAAGCTTTTGGACATATCATGAAATAGACTATAGAACTTGGTGAATTCTTCGTCAAGTACAAACCTAGAACTGCAATCAAGGGGAAAGCCTTAGCGGACTTCAATGCCAAACTAACTCCTCCAGCCGAAGTGGTAGCAAAAGAATGAGAGTGCAATGATCAAACGGCAACTCCATGGAAGCTTTGGGTTAACAAAGCTTTAAACATGAAGGGGTGTGGTATAGGCATAGACCTACAAACATCGAAGGAGATCAACTTGGAAAAGAAGTACAACTCAGCTTCTGAACTTCCAACAATGAAGCAGAGTATGAGGTAGTGATCATTGGGTTGACTCTTGCCAAAGAGTTAGCAGCTCAACCTCTGGAGGTGAAGTCAGTCTCACAATTAGTAGTCAATCAGAATAACAAAGTGTTCACCATAAATGAGGAAAGATTAAGCCTTCACATTGAAAAGGTGAAAGAGTTAATCTCTACACTCCAGAGTTACAAGTTTGAAGCATGTTGCCTAGTGAGCTACCAAAGAGAGGGGTGAATTAGGTAGTATTAAAAATTATCAGAATATAACACTTCAAAAATCAAACAATTAATTTTGTCCTAAAATTAATTATTATCTTTATAGCAGCGGATATGTGTTATCAACTAGGTGTACACCCAAATAGCAAAATATAAACAATATAAATAATGTAGCACACATAAATTTATATTGGTTCACCAAGCTACTCTTGGCTAATCCAGTTCCCCGAACTCTGCGGAGAGTCGCACCCACTAAACTCAAGATCCATTTAAAGGTAGGAACCAAACCTTCACAACGATTCTTTTCACATACTCAAAATCAACATTTACAAAAACAATTCACAGGCTATGGAATAACCACTATCTTTTTACCAGGCAGAAGATTAACCTAATTTTATTACAGGAAGAATCATGACCTAATTCTTTTTATACCTTAGGCTCAATAATTAAACCTCTCACAAACACGCTCCAAATATCCTTTTACTCGGTAAGGATTGAACCGTTATAATTCACTTACAATTCTATAAAGGAATAATTAAAACCTAATTTTTGTATACTCTATGCAAAGATCAAAATCTCAATCTCTTTACTGGAAGAGATTAAAATCAGTTACCCTTGATTAGAAACTCTCAATAGTATCTAATCTGATACTCAACTCACCAATTACAAACAATTAATAAGTGATTTTCCCACTTGGAGCTTCTATCACCCCAGATAAATTCAAACTCAATTAATGTCTCGATACTAGTGATAGAAAAGTGAGAATTTCAAAATGTGATTTCAAATAATCCACAGCAAATGTTTCTCAAGAACAAATCTCAAGAATGATCTCACAGTTCACTCAGTATGATTACTCTTAGAAAGCACGAAAGCTAAATAACTCAGAATGATTTGGATTATCTTGATTAATTAAAACCTCAAAAACGCAGGTTTACTTATACGGGAATAAAACAAGCCATCCAACGGCTAGTTCCCATAAATCATAACATTCAATTACACCAATAGACCCTCTATATCATAAATATTCATTCCTGGTATAATTCACTTAAAATATCTCTTAAAATATTCAATTAAGTCCCTTAAACTTCTACACAAACTCAATTAGATAAGATAGAAAGAATTACATGTACCAAATTGAGAAATATCAAAACTACGTGAACCATATCTATAGGGATATTTAAATATTAATTAAATAGCTCAAAATATACCAGATCCCTAAGATATCTCACATATCTGAATCATAAATGGCTAGTAACGGCTACTGTTTGAATAAAATCCAAAATTTCATAAGTCCTGAAACTGATCTATCTGTCGACCAGCCAAGACCCAACAGTTGATTGCCTAATTCAGGATGTAGCCAAGCCAAAAATGTTTCGCCCATCGGTCGACTGCCCATACTTCATCTATCGACTGGATGATTCAGGATGTTTCACATGTCAACTCACCTTTCGACCGGAAGATTCAAAAACTTTATCTTTTAGCCATAGGTCAACCTACCTATCAAACGACCGATTCAGAAAGTTCACCATTTAAGCTCAAGTCGACCGACCTATTAATTGAGAGATTCAGAAACTTCACTTATCTTTCATAAGTTGACCTATAAGTCGATTTATCAGTGCTGGAATCCTCTCCTTCCGATTTTAATTTATTTTCTTCGACGTTTTCACCCCTTTAATAGATTTCTTTTCTCGGTTAGCTCCACTAAAATCTTAAATTCAATTTTAATCAATTATCTTTATTTATTTTTCAATTACACATAGGAGCAAATAATTTAACTAATTAGGATCCTATAAAAACACACATAATTTTGAAAAATATTTTATGTCGTGTGTGATCCTAACCTGAGTTGTTTTTCCTAGGTTCTGTAATTTCTTCAAACTCTTAATCTTCCATCATCTTCGTCATCATCATTAACATTGTCACAATATCTTCATGATCATTTTCATTACTGGAACTAATAAACTGAAACACTCAATAAAATCGTTAATTCCACAAAAAACATCAACATTTAATTGTTCATCAAAATCTTAGGATCAACAAATCCGTCCCAGGAGCTAAAAACACGAAAGCAGATGTTTTGTTAATATTGGCCTCTGTATTTGGACCTGATCAACAGTTTGAACTGGTAGAGTTCCTTGAGCAACCTTCTATAACAGCACTAGTTAATTATTGTACATGCATTGGTCAGCTAGATCAAGAAAAAGACTAAAGAACTCATCTCGTTCGGTATCTCAAAGAAGGGATTCTACCAGAAGACAAGTACTCTGTCAGAAAGGGTTTAATACAAAGTATCGAGTATGTGCTAGCCAAGGATAAGTTGTATATACGTTCTTTTTCCCAACCTTTATTGCTTTGTCTAGGACCAAAGGAAACTACCTACATCCTGCAACAAATACATAAAGAGGTTTGCAAAAATCATCAAGGTAGAAGGACCCTAATTCACAAAGCATTAAGAGTGGGAAACTACTGGCCAACGATGCATATTGATGTGTAAGAATACGTCAAGAGATATAACAAATGCCAGCGGTTCTTCAATGATATCAAGGTCGTTGCTCAATAGCAGCCTCCAATAACAAACCCTTGGTGATTCTCTCAATGGAGTATGGATGAGCTAGGATCGTTTACTCCAACACCAGGAAACAAAAAGTACCTGCTGGTGGTAATTGATTACTTCGCCAAGTGGGTCAAAGTTGAAGCATTCACAACCGTGGGAGAAAACGAAGTGAAGAATTTTCTTTGGAAGAATATCATATGTCGTTTTAGTATCCCTGCAGTACTCATTTTTTTTTATAACGGGACACCCTTTACTAGCAGCAAAGTTGGATAGACATACGATGAACTAAAGATCCAACATCGCACATCTAGCCTCGCATACTCGCAAGCCAATGAACAAGTTGAGATGACTGATAGGTGTGATCTACCTACATATTTCCAAATCGGTTTTGTTAGTTTTACAGTAGTTTTTATATTTATTTTATTATGTTTTAATTAGTTTTTATAATTTTTGTATAAATCAGGTGTGTGGGGTAAAAAGATAGGAAACTGAAGCGAAAATGATAAGATCGAACCAAGAACAGTTGAAGAATGGTGAAAAAACGAGCAAGGCGACAATATTCTGAAAAAAAACCCACCGCCGCGATGTCCAGACCTCCGCCGTGGTGGTGAAAATGCAAAGAATAGCTTATCTTAATGAACGTCCACCGCTGTAGTAGTGAGATCCACCACCGCGACAGTAAAAATGCAGGATGTTAACCAAGTCCACCGCTATCTTTACCGCCTAGGCAATCAACCAACCGACCTACCCACCGCTGCGGCGGTGACCTCTGCACTAGATTAGATATTTTTTAGGATATTTTTGAGATATTTTTACTATTTAATTCCCCCTCCTCTCCTCTTCTCTTCCTCTCTCTGGACATTTGAGACCCTTAGAATATATCTAAGGGTAGGTAAAGAAGTTTTAGAGGGGGAGCTCACATCCCAAGATGGAAGAAGACGGTGAAGCAATCGTTGAATGGTTCTTAGCAACAAACTTTCGGACTAGGCTAAGTTCTTTGATTTCTTCCCTTATTTATTTAACTTAGGATTTTTTGAGCATGTTTGGCTCGTGCTTTCTTTTAAATACGGTTATGGCCGTTAGTTAAATGTGGATTGTATAGGGATTAACAAAATATTTATAAATATGTGATTCGTATGATTTTGATGTTGCGTTTATGTTTGTTCTTCGTAGTTTGATTGTATTTGTCGTATCATTTGTTTATTATGCTTAGATAGATATATTGAGAATACGGGGTTTGACACTCGGGAGAGATAACCTCGGATTCGGACTAAAGTAAACATAACACAAATCGATGACATTGGGGCAAGACTCACATGACCTAGGGTCGTTAAGACGTTGAGGGGGACTTCTTCACTGACTCGAAGTCATGTATTCTCCCGTATTACACTCAAGAAAGGTGGCGGGGGAGTTTTCGAACTGAGATTGTCTATAGGGTAAACACAACGCGACGATCTATTAACTCACTCGAGAGTTAGATTGTGTGCAATCAATAATATTGGGGAAAGACTCACGTGACCTAGAGTCATTAAGACGTTGAAGGGGACTTCTTCATTGATACGAAGTCGCGCTATATCCCTCGTCTTACACTCGGGAGATGTGGCAGGGGAGTTTACGAACTGAGCATGTCAAATAGGTTGAACATCGTGAATGTAAGTCAATTGAGATCGAACACATATTTGTAAACTGAGTTAATCCCTAGACAATTTTTTTCCCTAAGATATCTCATTATATTAGTAGAGTTAATTTAGGTTATAGCAGTATTAGTATTAATTAATTAAATACATTTATTTTTAGCCTAGATAAAGTTAGGTCATGATAAACACGGTACTCGATAATAACGACAACCAATTCCTGTGGATACGATACCCGATCTTAAAGATCACATTATACTAAAACTTTGACCTCGTACACTTGCGACTAGTGAATACGCGAGCATGTAACAAAAGCTCGCCGTACAAATTTTTGGCGCCGTTGCTGGGAATTGTGTTTTGGAGTTATTAGTAATATTGTGACTAAATGATTTGATTTTACTTTAGGCATTTCCTTTGTATATAATTTTTTGTTTTGTAGTTTTGTTTTTATTTCTTATGCAGGGTACTTGACGATGTTAGATCAGCGAGTATTGATGCATCACTTTCAATGGGATTCCGATCCATTTATAGTGTTGGCGCCATGCACATAAGTCAGTGAGGCATGTCGTTGAAAGATCGAGCTGAACAAAGTAAAATCTCACAAAGCTTGATGGTGTTTTGAAAATATCGGGCTGAGGACATATAAACCACACGCTTTTTGGGAGGAAACCCAAGGTCATAAATAAGTTAAATCCATCATAGCCGAAATTATTCGAAGGCGAGATTCTCTCGCTTCCCAAGTACATGTTATAAACCCTCTTCGTTAGTATGCTTAAATTTCATATGTTGAGAATGATGATTGGGTTCGCTGAGGACACTGTCCATTTTGAGTTTGGCGGTGATGTGTACGATATTAGTATGTGTTATTGTTTTACGGTATTGCATGTTTGTTTAGATTAGAATGTGTTTATTTTTGTGTTGTTGTTGTGCATGCTGAATTTTGCGTTCATTTGGGCCATTACTCGATGATGATATTACCCCTAGTTGTTTTCGAGATCAAGGGTAATACCCATGCATGTGTGTTTTATGTCCTTGACAATGCTTTTGGTGAAAATTATTGTAGATCCTAATTTGCACGAGCAGATAGACTCAATGTATTTCTATTCAATTGATTGAGGATGATTATCGATTAGCCAAATTCATGAAAAATTAAGGATTCTAGAACCTGATTGAGGGGAAGCTTGAGGCAAAATCCTAGGCAAGGTAGTTCAGGAGACGTGATTTAGGCAGTCATTTTGTCGCTTAAGCCTTTGAGCCTACCTTGTAACATGTTTATCCCTCGTTACCCTGTCGAAGCCTAAATGACATTTCAATTCTGAACACATAAACAAATACCCTGGCCAATTGATCTTTTTCCAAACTTTTATCGCTTAACCGAAGGCACAAATTTGAGTGAATCAAGTTAGCAGTTGCAAATGCTTCTTGATGTGAGTGGTTGGGGTTAGAGAGAACTTCGGATTGGTTTGGTATTCAAGTACTCGAGTGTCGTTTTTCTTTCGTTTTAACCACACTCGTGAAATCATACTAATCGAATAAGTTCGGGGGTGTAGTTCGTTAAAAAAAAAATATGTTTCTTTTGACAAGTGAGTACGTAGGTCTTAAATGTTAGTCCGGAAATGTTTTCTAATTTATCTATGGGGGTTCTAGAGTGAATGTGCCAAGCGTTGAGCCTTGGGTAACGTTAAGTTAACAACGTTAACCCTTTTTCTATTCCAAAATACCCTTGGCCAAATATTCCATAACTGAACCAAGTCCTTCTGATCTCTATGAACTACTCAACCTATATTAGTGGAAAGTGAACCCCAATCAGGCATATGGAAATCCTAGTCCTATATGGTCTAAGTCATGAGTTCCGTTGGTGGATAATCCAATTCGGTCGTTGTATACCCATATTATTGGGTCTCGCACAAACACATTTACAGGATCTAGAATGGCGTTCACTATTATTGCATGTCGAAATTCTAGAACCACATGATGTGTTTTACCGCCTGAACTCGATATGACTGGCGGTTGTTGAGGGAAAAAAGACTAGGCCGTTAGAAGAATTTAAAACTCGAATGTCATTATGTTTAGATCGTTTTTAGGTTGTTTGTTATTTAATTCAATTGTGTTTTTCATTTTCGTGTGTGTATTTTGCTCGAGGACTAGCAAAATTCCAAGTTTGGGGGTATTTGATAGGTGTGATCTACCTACATATTTCTAAATCGATTTTGCTAGTTTTAGAGTAGTTTTTATATTTATTTTATTATGTTTTAATTATTTTTTATACTTTTTATATAAATCAGGTGTGTGGAGTAAAAAGATAGGAAACTGGAGTAAAAACGATAAGATCGAACCAAGAACGGTGGAAAAACGAGCAAAGCAACAATATTCTGAAAAAAGCCCACCGTCGCGACGTCCAGACCTCTGCTGCGGCGGTGAAAATGCAGGATGTCAACCAAGTACACCGCTGTCTTCACCGCCTAGGCGACCAACTAACCGACCTACTCACCGCCACGGCGGTGAATCCCGCCGCCGCGATAGTGACCTCTACACCAAATTAGATATTTTTTAGGATATTTTTTAGATATTTTGTCATTTAATCCCCTCTCCTCTCCTCTCCTCTCCTCTCCTTTTCCTCTCTCCGGCCATTTAAGCCCCTTAGAATATATCTACGGGTAGGTAGAGAAGTTTTAGAGGGGGAGCTCACATCCCGAGGTGGAAGAAGACGGCGAAGCGATTGTTGAACGGTTCTTAGCGACAAATCTTCAGGCTAGGCTAAGTTCTTTGATTTCTTCCCTTATTTATTTAACCTAGGATTTTGTGAGCATGTTTTGCTCGTACTTTCTTGTAAATATGGTTATGGCCATTAGTTAAACGTGGATTGTATAGGGATTAACAATATATTTATAAATATGAGATTCGTATGATTTTGGTGTTGTGTTTATGTTTGTTTTTCATAGTTTGATTGTGTTTTTTGTATTATTTGTTTATTATGATTAGATAGATATATCAAGAATATGGGGTTTGACACTCGGGAGAGGTAATCCCGGATTCGGACTAAAGTAAACATAATGCCAATCGATGACGTTGGGGCAAGACTTACGTGACCTAGGGTCATTAAGAAGTTGAGGAGGACTTCTTCGTTGACTCAAAGTCATGTATTCCCTCGTCTTACACTCTGGAGAGGTGGTGGGAAAGTTTTAGAACTGAGATTGTGGTTAGGGTAAACACAACGCAATGATCCAATAACCCGGTCATGAGTTGGATTGTGCGCAATCAATGACGTTGGGGCGAGACTCATGTGACCTAGGGTCGTTAAGACGTTGAAGGGGACTTCTTCATTGACACAAAGTCGCGTTATATCCCTCGTCTTATACTCGGGAGATGTGGCAGGGGAGTTTACAAACTGAGATTGTCGGACAAGTCAAACGCTGTTAACATAAACTAAAACGAGACTAAACACGTTTTTGTAAACAAAAGTTAATCCCTAGACAATTCTTTCCTCTAAAACATCTCATTATATTAGTATAGTTAATTTAGGTTATATTAGTATTAGTATTAATTAATTAAATACATTTATTTTTAACCTAGATAAAGTTAGGTCATGATAAACGCGGTACTCAATACTAACGACAATCAATCCCTGTGGATACGATGCCCGATCTTAATGATCATATTATACTAAAACTTTGACCTCGTACACTTGCGAGTAGTCAATACGTGAGTATGTAACAAACGCTCACCGTACAATGACAATCCATTCCATCATGGAACACTCAAGAAACAATTGGATAATTCCAAATAAAAGTGGGTGGAAGAACCCTTAGAAGTATTGTGGGCATATCGAACTACCCCAACGTCTACTACTGGGAAGACACCTTTCTCCATAACTTACGGAACTAAAGTTGTTGTTCCAGTGGAGATAGGGATACTGTCTAGATGAGATGACACAATCAATCTGGTGGAGAATGAAGAACTCATATGAGAATAAATTGATTAATTGGAAGAAATACGTAACAAGGTGTTGATGAGGATGGCAGCTTACAAGTCAAGAATGGCATGAATGTTCAACTATGCAGTCTATCCATGGCACTTCGTCGTAAGAGACCTGGTACTTTGGAGTATAATACCTCATCGCCTAGAAGTTCGCTTGGGAAAGCTAGCACCAAACTAGGAAGGCCCTTACCGAGTTACCAAGGTAAACAGACTACGAACCTATTGGCAAGAAGATCTTGATAGTGTGGCGATCCCTATACCTTGGAATATCTCTCATCTACACAAGTATTTTGTATGAATTTCTGTTCACTTTCTGATTTTTGTCTTTCATTGAATGTTTTGAAGTTATTTTATCTCTTTCCGAGATACACTCTATAAATAAAACAAATAAATTTTCTCTTCATCGATTTTGTAATGTTTATAATTGTAATGCTACACTTCTATTCATGCCTACAACAGTTAGTGAATAGGAACTGAGCATCTCATCTCAGTACCAACTAAGCTCTTCAGCTCAGAACTAATTGAGCTTCTCCGCTCAGCACCAACTGAGCTCCTCTTCTTAACACTAACTGAGGTTCTCAGCTTAGCCCAAACTTAGCACCTCAGCTCAACATAAGCAGAGCTAATCAGTTTACTCAATAAAAATTGAGCAGAGTAGGTCAGTTTACTCACTAAAATTAAGCACCTTAGCTTCGAATTCAATTAAGCAACTCAGCTCAGCATTGAGTAGAGTTGATTTGTCTTACTCAATCACTATTGAGTAGAGTATGTCAGTTTACTCATTAAAATTGAGCACTTCAACTCAGCATGATCAAATCAGAACAGCTTAATCGCATAATACTTAAAGAAATTAGGGGAGCACAACTTGCACAATGATAGTAGAGCAGATCAGCCCCCAACATTGGACAATACTGAGCAGTGAAGAATCCGTTCACCATCTGTAAATTTCTAGTCTTGCAGACTGATAGGTGTAAATTACATATGTATTTCTAATCCAAATTTGTTAGTTTTCGAATAAGTTTATAGTTATTTTTATATGTTTAAATATGTTTTTATTCTTTTTATATTAAAATAGATGTGTGGGGTGAAAAGGTATGAAATCGGAGCGAAAACGATGTGATCGAACCAAAGCGGACGAAGTTACGGTGGACAAATGAGCAAGGAGGCAACATTATGAAAGAAGCCCACCGCCTAGGCGTCCAAACCTCTACCTAGGCTATGAATATTGCTAAGAACATTTCCAAGTTCACCGCCTATTTCTTCGCTTAGGCGGTCACCAAACCTGCAAAGCCGGTAAAGGTGCTGTAATTTTAAGACTATTTTGGATTATGATTTAATCATATTTTGGAAACACTGAAAACATGGAAGTTGTATATATTTTTCTTAGCTTTCCATAGGTTTTTGAATTACCTCAATTGGAGTTCGGATGAAGAAGTTACAGTCAAAACAAAATTGCAAACCTATAGTAACTTTGCCTAGGCGAAAATCCGGCAGAAAGTTAACCGACCTAACTTTGCCTAGGTGAAGTTTTCTTCGCCTAGGCGAAATCCTCTACGCAGAATAGATATTTTGGAGATATTTTTTGGCCTATTTAATCCATTTTTTCCTCCTCTCTTCCCTCCTCTTCAGCCCTTAAGGCCTTAGGCCATATTTTAGGAGTAGGATTAGGGATTTTTTAGGGAGAGCTCTCAACCCGAGGTGGAGGATGAAGAGGGAAGCGATCGTTTAACAGTTCTAGTACAATTCTTCGGATATAGGCTAAGTCACTCGTTTCTTCTCTTTGTTTTCTTCATTTTGGTAGTTGTTAAGCATGTTTAGCTTGTTTTACATTGTATAAATGGTTAGGGCCATGAGTTAAACATGGATTAAAATAGGGATTAACGTATTATTTATGAAAATATAGTTTTGGTTGAATTTGTGTTTCGTTTTTGGTTGTTCTTCGTATGTTGATTGTGTTGCCGTGTTTTCTATGATTATATGCTAGTTTAGATATATTTAGAATACATGGTTTGACACTCGGGAGAGGTAACCCTGGATTCGGACTAGGGTTAACACAACAAGACAATGTAACGACCCTGGAGGGCGTTAGAAAGTGTGCAATCGATGACGTTGAGACGAGACTCACGTGACCTAGAGTCATTAAGACATTGAGGGGGACTTCGGCATTGACAGGAAGTCACGTATTCCCCCGTCTTACACATGGAAGAGGTGGCGAGGGAGTCTATGAACCGAGATTGTCGAATACGCCGAACGCCGTTAATGTTAACTAAAACGAAATCAAACGCATTTAAGTAAATAAAGTTAATCCCTAGGCAATCTACTCCCCTAAACAATCTCAAATTAGTATTTATAGTATAGTTAACTTAATTAGTATTTTAGTTTAGTATTAGTATTAAATTAAATTCCATTTTTAGCGCCTAGATAAAATTAGGTTATGACAATCACGATATTTGATAGTAACAACACCAATCCCTGTGGATACAATACCCAACCGAAAGTTCCACTATACTAAAACATGATGCGTACACTTGCGGTGAAAGTGGCAGCGCTTATTTAGCGACCACCAAGTTTTTGGCGCCATTATCGGGGATTGGAAGGAGTGTTACTTTTGATATTGGGAGTAAATAACTTGATTTTAATCTAGGCATTTTTGTATATAATTTTCGTTTGTAGTTTTGTTTTTGTTTCCGGCAGGATGCTTAAAGATGTTAGATCTACAGGTGCTCTTGCGGTTCGATCATTGAATATCTTGCCAGTCTTGAGGGAATGTGTTAGGCCGAGGACATTAAACCAAGCGCTTCTTGGAAAGAAACCTAGGGTCACAAATAAGTTAGATACATCTCCGTCAATTTGAGTCGGAGCGAGATCCTCTCGCCTCCCAGGTATGTGTTCTAAATCCCGTCTTCAATATCATGCTATATACTGTCATTAGGATCACTGACGGCTTATTTTGGACATCACCTATATTAAGTTGGTGGTGATGTGTAGTATGTTTTAGTATGGGTTTATGTTTTTAGTTAAATTTTACTGTTTTTATCATTTGCATGCTTGTTTAGGATTAGTTTGTTTAGTTTAGTTGTTGTTTTGTGCTAAGTTTTGACGTCATCTGGGCCTATACCTGATGATGATTTTGTCCCCTGATTGTTTTGAGGTCGAGCGTAAAACTCATTCATGTGTGTTCTGTGTGCTTGACGTATCATCTTAGTAAAAGTTATTGTGGATCCTAAATGCACGAGCACGTAAACTCAGTATAGCACTATCTAATTGATTTGAAACCAATTATCCTTCACTTAATTTTATGACAATAGGGATTCTAGAACTTGATTTGGAGGAAATTCGAGGCAAAATCCTAGGCGAGGTTGTTTAGGAGATATGATTTAGGCATTCATTTGATTGCTTGAGCCATTTAAGCTTACCTTGATGAATCATTACCCTTTGTTACCCTGTCGAAGCCTAAAAACCTTTTCAATTCTGAATACTTAACAAATACCATAGCCAATTGAACTTTTTTTTAACCCACATTACTAAACTGAAGGCACAATTTGAGTAAATCAAGTTAGCATTTCGCTACTTGATGTGAGCGGTTGGGTTTAGGCCAAAATTCTAATTGGTTTGGTATTCGAGTACTCGCTTGTCGTTTGTTGTTCATATTGTTTGCACATTCCTAAGGTTATAAGAATTCGAATACGTTTTGGGTGTGTTACTTAATCATTTTTGCGCACTCTTAAAATTGTAGAAAATCGAATGAGTTTGGGGGTGTGTTAAAAAAAAATAGTTTCTTTTTGACATGACAAGTGAGTCCAACGTTCTTAAATGTTTGTTCAGGGTTGTTTCTAATTAAACTATAGGGTTTCGAGTGTGAGAGTGCCAAGCGATGTGCCTCAAGTAACGTTAAGTTAACGACGTTAACCTATTTTCTATTCCAAAATACCCTTGGCCATTATTCCAAAACCGAACCAAGCCCTAGTGATCTTCATGAACCTCCGAGCCTATATTAGTGGAGAATAGATCCTAGGTCAGGCATATGGATTCCCTATACCTTAAAGGTTTTAGTCATGATCTTTATTTAGGGATAATCCCATCTAATCAATAAATAATAATATATTTGAGTTTAATCACACACACTTAAACAGGATCTAGAATGACACTTACTATTTTTGAACGTTGAAATTCTATAACACCACATGGTGTGATTTATGCTTGAACTTGATAGGATTAGGAGTCGATGAGGGAAAAAAGATTTCGACTGGTAGATGATAATCAAAACTTACACATTTTTGTTTTTAAAGTTTTTCGTTTGTAGTTTTTCATTTCGTAATTAGTTTGTATACTTTCTTGTATTGTGTGAGTGTTTTGCTCGAGAACTAGCAAAATTCTGAGTTTGGGGGTATTTGATAGGTGTAAATTACCTATGTATTTTCAATCCAAATTTATTAATTTTTGAGTACGTTTATAGTTATTTTTATATGTTTAAATATGTTTTTATTTTTTTTGTATTAAAATAGGTGCATGGGGTGAAAAGGTATGAAATCGGAGCGAAAACGATGTGATCGAACCAAAGCGGACGAAGTTACGGTGGATAAATGAGCAAGGAGGCAACATTGTTAAAGAAGCCCACCACCTAGGCATCCAGACCTCCGCCTAGGCTGTGAAGATTGCTAAGAACATTTCCAAGTTCACCGCCTACTTCTTCGCTTAGGCGGTCACCAAAACTGCAAAGCCGATAAAGGTGCTGTAACTTCAAGGATATTTTGGACTATGATTCAATATAATTTTGGAAACACTCAAAACATGGAAGTTGTAGATCCTTCTCTTATATTTCCATAGATTTTTGAATCACCTCAATCAGAGTTCGGATGAATAAGTTACAGTCAAAACAAAATTGTAAACCTGCAGTAACTTTGCCTAGGTGAAGTTTCCTTCGCCTAGGTGAAAATTTGGCAGAAAGTTAACCGACCGAACTTCGCCTAGTTGAAGTTTTCTTTGCCTAGGTGAAATCCTCTGTGCAGAATAGATATTTTGGAGATAATTTTTGGCCTATTTAATCCCTTCTATCCTCCTATCTTCCCTCCTCTTCAGCCTTTTAGGCCTTAGGCCATATTTTAGGAGTAGGATTAGGGATTTTTGAGGGAGAGCTCTCAACCTGAGGTGGAGGATGAAGAGGACAGCGATCATTTAACAGTTCTAGTGCCAATTCTTCAGATATAGGCTAAGTCACTCGTTTCTTCTCTTTGTTTTCTTCATTTTGGTAGTTGCTAAGCATGTTTAGCTTGTTTTACATTGTATAAATGGTTAGGGCCATGAGTTAAACATGGATTGAAATAGGGATTAACGTATTATTTATGAAAATGTAGTTTTGGTTGAATTTATGTTTCGTTTTTGGTTGTTCTTCGTATGTTGATTGTGTTGCCGTGTTTTCTATGATTATATGCTAGTTTAGATATATTTAGAATACAGGGTTTGACACTTGGGAGAGGTAACCCTGGATTCGGACTAGGGTTAACACAACAAGACAATCTAACGACCCGGGAGGGCGTTAGAAAGTGTGCAATCGATGATGTTGGGGCGAGACTCAGGTGACCTAGAGTCGTTAAGACATTGAGGGGGACTTCAGCATTGACACGAAGTTACGTATTCCCCCGTCTTACACTCAGAAGAGGTGGCGAGGGAGTTTACGAACTGAGATTGTCGGATACGCCGAACGCCGTTAATGTTAACTAAATCAAAATCAAACGCATTTAAGTAAATAAAGTTAATTCCTAGGCAATCTACTCCCCTAAACAATCTCAAATTAGTATTTATAGTATAGTTAACCTAATTAGTATTTTAGTTTAGTATTAGTATTAAATTAAATTCTATTTTTAGCGCGTAGATAAAATTAGATTATGACAATCGCGATACTCGATAGTAACAACATCAATCCTTGTGGATACGATACCCGACCAAAAGGTCCACTATACTAAAACTTGATCCTTATGCTTGCGGTGAAAGTAGTAACGCTTATTTAACGGCCACCACAGACTAAGGGTAGTCAGTGTTGGTTTAAGAATCAACATAAACTCTTGCAAATTTCCATGAGTTTCTTGTTGTCAACACTATTAACTCGTTCAAGATAAAAAAAAAAAAAAAAAAAATCCAGAAAACTTATTTAAGTGATGAGTTCAAGACTGGATAATATCTGGAGAGAATGTTGATTTTATGATGAGATATTTGATTACCTACTTGTTGTGATGCTGATCATTATGACTAGGTCTTTTTCTTACTGCATAAAGTCTAAACATTAATTCATAACTAGTTTAGATTTCTAATCACGTTATAAAGGAGGGCAGACAGGAGGGTAACACAAATGCAAACAGTCAACAATCAACAACACAACACCTAACAAGATCAAGAACCCCATATTTTTATATTATTATCAAACGAAGAAAGAGGGAACATGGCTACAAAAAAATAAAAAGAAAATAAGTACAAGAATGGAAAAGACTATTTTTTCCAAAACGAAGAAAAAAACAATTCTTCATTACAACCGGGGCTGAGAGTGGTTTTTGTTCCAACCCAGGAGAAGTAGGCGAACCCAGATCATCAGAATTTGAGTTGGAGAAGTAGAAGGCATGCTCCACATATTTATTGAGCTTATTGATCAAATCTCGTATCTTGGCCTTCTTCACTTCATTATTCTCTAGGAGCTTATCTCGCTTCGCCTTAACGGTGTCTGTGAAGAGCTTGTGGTAGTAGAAATCAACTGCTAAATCACGTTTGCTCCTTTCAAACTTCCTCAGATCATCCCTGAGTTCATGAAGGTAGGAGATTACTCCAAGTATACCACTTCTGTGGCAGAGAAAACAGCGGTAGCTTTATCTAAGGCAAGCAGACGAGGGTGGTCTTCCGTGGCAGTCTTGGCTTGCATCATTAAAACACAAAAATGTTCTCCCAGTTCAATCTCCTGCTATATTTCATATTGGATTGATTCAAAAGAGGAGGGAATTGGCCATGAAGAAGATGCCATGATAGCAGAAGGTTTGGAAAAAAAAAAAAAAAAAAAAAAAGAAGTCAAGAATACAAGAGTAGAGAAAGGAAACTCAAGAGTTTGGAATTGTGAAGAAACAACTAGGCTTGGTCTTGCTTTAAATAGCCAAATAATTGAAGAGAGCGAAGAAATCGAAGTGTCAAAAAGGCGTGCATTAAGTACATGAATGGCGTATGCTGATAGAAAACATACCGCAATTATCACAATGCATTTTCAAGAATTAAACGACGGCTACTGTTTTAAAACAGATTATGATGATAAAAAGTTATTATTACTAAAAAATTAATTACAGACGTCAAAAAGGAAATTGAAAGGACAGGATGACAGTTTAGAGATAGGCACTTTGATCGGTGATGTTTGGCTGGTCAGACGTCGGCACGGCAGTAACATCAACTGGTAAAGCTTGGGCCAGGACTTGGGCTGAGCTAGCGGAAGGCAAATCAGCCAAAATTGGGGCTGAGCTTTGTGCATGGACTTTAGCAGCTGGTGCGAACACAATCTCTTCCTTTTCGCCGATTTCTTTCTCTTCATTAGCTGCATTTTCTCCCTCTAGCTCGTCAACTAGCTCGTCGTCCAAGAAAGAGAGATCTAGATCAGGATATTCCTCTATCATTCTTTACTGACAAAAGGTGAAGCCCACCTTCTGGAGCTCTTCAGATCTGCTCTTAAATTCAACCCAGAGGTCTTTAATCTCCTGCTTAGACTCTTTCACTTTAGCTGCTAGCTCGGCCATTAACCTCTCCACCTTCTGTACTTGATCGGTAGACTTCAACTTTTCCTACTCTAGCTCAGCCATTAAACGGTCTCTCTCAGCCTGCAATTGTTGGAGCACATTCTCTTTTCCTTGAAGTACGTCATCTTTAACTTGAAGGGAAAAATCTTTAACCTTGAGATCAACATCCTTTTGATCAATTATCAAGAGAGCTGAGCTAATCTTCTCATTCAAAGTGCGGACATCATCTCTCAAAGATGAGAAATCCCCTATCAACACCAAACTCTCCGCCTGAAGCCTGTCGTTCTCTAAGCAATAGAGCTCGTTGCTTTTCTGCAAAGCTTCTCTTTGCTCATTAACAGAGCGCAACACCATCTCAAACCTTTCTTGAGAAGACCTCATCAGTGCTAGGTTTGTCTCCAAGCTAAGTTTCTACTCTTCCAAGGCGCGAATTTTTTCTTTTAGCTTGCTGAACTCGGTTAGCTGATGTATGAGTTGGGCATCTAGCTCATTTGTATCATCAACACAGGTAACCATGACAGAAGACATGTGGATACACTACAATAAAAAGGCAAGCAGTAAGGAAATAATAAACATCTTGGAGGAATAGAAAACTTGTTAAAAATTATGGAGGTTACCTGAAGAAAAGCACAGATAATCATCTTGAACAACTCAGCCTTATTGGGGCCTTCAGTCAACTCTTTGACCTTGTCCCAGGACCTCTCGTACAAAAATTTGATAGCATCATAAAAAATTGCAAATCGGCCCAGGATTGAGGGTCTAACGTTGTCAATCAGCTGGCACATTTATCGCTTGGACATACCTCGGCCACTTGATGCCCCATGTCTGGAAGCTGATACTTGAGGAAGTTGACAATTGACTGATGGAGGCTTTGCAATGGCATAGTCAGTAGACGTTCTTGCAGTAAGCATTGGTTGACTGACTTTTATTGGGGCAGGTGTTGGTTCTGTAATTATTGGGACGGTCATTGAGATCACCCTACACCTATGAAGGGGTGATGAGTAAGGAATTTGTAAGAACGCTCGGCTGGAACTAGGAACCTTCTCAACTCCCTTTCGATTATGGCTATGAGGCCAAGACTTTCGCAAGCTTTCTCACTTGTACCAGAGACCTCATAACAGACATCATAACTATTTGAACAAGAATTTCAAAGAAATCAGATTGTTAAGGGAATAACAAAGGAAATTACTTGGGGTGTTGAAGCGCCTCGGCACAAATGAGGGATGCCCTACTTCTTCAGGAGAGAACTCCTAATGACCCGAAAAGAAAAGGTATCATTGTTTCTAGTCTCTCACCTTAACTGGAAGGTCGGTAAGAAAAGAAAATTTATTGGGGAAAGAGTTGTAATATCTCCCAAGATTGGTGAGGAATTTATGGTATCCTATACTCCTAATTGTATCACTAAAGAGACATATTTCATTTGCTTGTGCATGGGTAATGACACCCATGATCTAGTGAAAGCCATTTGGGGTTAACTGGGCAGGGATGATTTCTAATTGACGAAAAATATTGCGAAAAATAGGGTAAAGAGAAGTATGAGTTCATACTCAAACATCCACAAAAAGAGGCATATTTCATCCTCTTTGGCATCGTAGGGACGTTCATTTTCAGACGGAATACTAATTGACATAAACGGAGAAATACCGTATTGTTCCCTAAATGGTCCAAGTCATTCCTGTGGAACCTTGCTTGCCCTATTATCACCCCAATTTTTTGGGAGATTAGAGGGTTGAGCAGCCTCAACTATCGTTATTCACTCCATAAAGGGATTCGATGACGAACCAGCTTCGATAGGACTATTAGATTGACTCAATGACATCCTAGGACAGTACAAGCAACAATCGAAATAGAGAATGCGAAGAAAATGCAATGCAACTAAAGGATTTGGGGAAGATGAGAACTTACACAAAATGGAAGTGAGCTTCCGTATCTCTTCTCTTGAATTGTGACGAAAGTCAGGAGGATAAATGATATGGAAAAATTCCAACTCACAACTGGCACAAGCGTGGAACCTTAAAGGGTCGGATCGGATCAGTAATCTAATCCAGGACGAACAGACCCAATATATTTTATGGGCTGAGAATAATGAGCCCATTTGGATAAGGGTTATAGTAGTCCACTACTCCGGTTAAACAAGCCTCATAAGAAGGCCTATTAGTGGGCAGATCAAAACCCACGGTGTCCAGGTCAAAAGAATGAATAGGTCAGCCCATCGTGCCCGTCTCCCTTACGCTTGAAGAGCGTTATAACCTATTAATTATAACGGCCCATGATTAATGGGGTACGTTACAGAAGATTTCTTCCACGATATGAGGAGAAGATCATGGTTATCTTCCAGGCCGTTGGAAGCGTATCACGTAATGGGCGACCTCTCCAATATAAACAACAAAGAATCACCAAGCCTATATAAAGAAAAAGGTATCACAATTTATTTTGGATGATTCAATCTGCGTATTAGCTCCTTTTATTACTAGATCAACTTATTCTCACATAGGAGGTTCTTTGGCCGACACTATACCGATGTCCTCCTTGAGAACTCACGGTTTTGCAGGTTTACATAGGAAGGCGAAGAGGTTTTCGACACGTGCGGAGCTATTACACGTGCTGAGAATTTCTGGCAACATTAGATAATAATAAAGTCATACAATCAAAATACTGGTATAAAAATATTGGTGCCTAAAACATGCCTAAGAGCACTAGTATGTTTCATTAAGAAATAATCTCATTACAAATACAAATACTTAAAAACACTTCAAGAAAATGTAGGGAAACAAAAACTCCCATAAATGGATTCAAAATTCCACTCCTTACACAATAATTAAAGTGACATGTGAGTTATCATTGTCATTTCATCAATAATTGAAATGGCATTTGAGTAAACTCCACAAACAATTTGTAAAAAAAAAATGATAAAACAAATCAAGCAGAAGATGAGCTCAGTAAGCGAAGCAAGAGCAAGAAAATGTTTGAAATAGAAAAATCATAATCCACCACTAGAAAATGAATAACACAAAATTAGAAACAAAAAGAACTTTTGAAATAAATATAATGAAGCAACAATAATTCACATTCACTAAAAATAAACCTAAAGGTACTATACAAATTTTTTAGTTTATAAATATATATATAAAAAAAAATCACCACATTAATTCAAATCAATACTTTGTCATTTAAATACTACCCAATGATATCAATAACTAAATGAAAAGAAAAAAAAAAAATCAACAAATTGTTGGAAAAAAACCTGAAACAAATAATAGAACTGAAATAAAAGTAGGTAAAAATAGAATCCCAAAATAGACATTTGTTAAATTTGTGAAATTAATTCTTTTCTTTTAACCAATTACGGTAAGTAGTCCTAATCAATTTATTAGAAACATATAATGATTTAAAAAACAAAAATCATAAATAGAAACAGAAACAAAAGTTAGAAACAAAAATAGAAAAACAAAAATTAGAAAACATAAGCAAAAATTAAAAACAGAAACATAGTTTTGTCGCATTCAACATAACTTATAAAAAATAAAAATTATGAAATTATCAACTAGGCATGGAAAAATAGAAGAAATTAGCCACAAAAACGGAAATTAGAAACCAAAAAAACATATAGTTCATTACTAGAAATTAGTTTCAACTAAATCGACAAAAAACAAACACACAAACAGAAAAATGATTAGTAAAAACTTAAATTCAAGTGCCCAACCCCAAGTTCAAGTTGGTTCTAAAGCATTACATTCGTAACAAAAACAAAAAGTAAAAGCATGAACAAAAAAAAAAAAAATCCGTAAATAGAAATTAGTTGTTCCAAGTAGGTATGGAGGTTAAAAACAAACAAATGATCAATGTCTTTTTTATAAGTAGTTATGCCAACAGTTAGTGAAATGGAAATAAAAAGAAAGTGAAAACCACACCCATAAATTAATCTAATCATCTAATTAGCACGCATAAACACAGTAAACTAAATCGATAAAAAAACTAAACAAACTAGCAAAACGACAATTATTAAAATTCAAATCCAAATGCCAATCCCAAGTTCTAGTCCATTCCAAAGTGGGAAGTTTGAAACAAAAGGCAATGGATAACGGGCTTGAACAAAAAATGAAAATAAAAATAATTTAATGGAAACAACACACTCGGCTTATGTTTTCGCTTCGTTCTATATAGTTAAAGATTTCCAATACTCAAATGTCCTTAACTTGCCTTACAATTTTGTTTGCAGGACAAAGAAGACACTCACCATCAGTGCAAATAGAAATTGAAATACAAATTAATTTCTCTATAAATTGAAACCATAATTTATCAATGTGGAAAAATTGAAAGACAAATGGACCAAAACAAAGCAAAATCCAGGCCAAAACAGATCGGTCTATGGGCAATTTTAAAGGAGGGGTGATACCTATATGTGGCCGGTTATGAACAACGAAAGAGAGCTATTTCAGCAAGGAATTTGATTGTTCGTTGGTAGGGGAGTCAACGAACATGACAATGGCGGTGGTAGGGGCCAACATGGAATGAGATTTTTAGAAATAAAACAAAAAATAAAAGCAGATTAGAAACAAACATGCAAAAAGTGTAGATCTAGCCTAACCGAAGCAAGATCTGGACAAACAAAATCAAAAACTTAAAGGAATAATTGAACTTAACCCCGATTTTAAGAATTAAGTTAACATGGGCTATAGGCCCAAGTTGTTGTTGTTGTTGTTGTTGTTGTTGTTTTTTGACGAAACCCCATTTACATAAAAAAAAATTATAAATTAAAAATGAACTACCAAAATTAGCCTTAACAAATAAAACAAAATATTATAATAATAATAATAATAATTTATTCTACCTAAATATTTTTCCCAAAACGTGTAATCTAGGGTTTAGGAACACCACCACTTCTCTCTTAGAGCTTTTCAACTTGATGGAGAATGTTTCTAGAGGAACACCACCACTTTCACCAACAGCACCGGCCACCTTGCGTCCACCGTCTCCACTACACTTCCACCCCCCAACGTCATCACCATCTTATTTTTTCTTCACTCTCTCTCTCTCTCTCTCTCTCTCTCTCTATATATATATATATATATATATATATATATACTGTCGCCAGCCAGATCTACAGGGAGACGGCCTAGATCTAACCGTCATGGCCAGATCTCACCATCGTAGCTAGATCTGGGCACTATCTGGCCATCGACGGCATGTTGTGGGTTATCTCCACCAAGATACGCTGGTCGTCGGCCAGATTTGGCCGACGGACAATTTTTCAGTGATTGTTTGTTTTTTTTTTTTCCTTAAAGATTTGACCTAGTTTTTTTCCCCATGTTTTTTTTCCTTTTTTTGAGTTATCTAAATTTTCATTTTTTCATTCCTACATTGAAATGGTTTTTTTAACTTCCATATTTTTTTTATGTTCAAATGATTTTTTGTATTTTTATGTTTTTAATCGTATAATCGATAGGTGTAATTTATTTATTTATTTCGAAGCAGATTTTAGTAGTTTTCGAGTATTATGATAGCATTTTAATATGTTTTTATTTGTTTTATGTATAAATCAAGTGTTTGGGGCGAAAAAGGGACGAAAACGGTTCATAAATGAGTAAGTCGGTTGAAGAACGGTGGAAAAAGTACAAAAAAAGGTATTCCAGCATCTGCAACTCGACCGCTGCAGCGGTCAAAATGTAGAGGGCTGCTGTTTTTCCATCGCTGCAGTGGTGAACCTTACTGTTGCACTGGTGCTTCCCACTGCTACAGTGGTCACCAGTCAAAAAAGACTGTTGACTTCCCTACAGCTGTAGCGGTCCGACACCAGATATTTTAAGATATTTTAGGATATTTTGTTTATATTTTGGGATCCCATTATAACACCTCTTTGCCCACAACACTTAGGACAATTTTTGGAAGTCTTGAGAGCTCCAAGACACTATCAACCAAGAGAAGATCATCAAATCCAATAAGAGGAAACGTTCTTGAAGCGGTTTTAGTGTCGGTTCTTCGGATAACGGCTAGTCTCCTTGTTTCTCTCTCTTATTTCTTAGTTTGGTTGATAGTTTTGATTATGTTTAGCTTGTTTATTGTTGTATATGTGGTTATGGCCATGAGTAGCTAAACATATATTGTCTAGGGCTTGATTGACTTCATGAAAATGTTGTTTGTATAAATTGATGTTTCGTTAACGATTGTTCATTTGTATTCAATTGTGTTTACCGTTTTATTACAATTATAGTATGCTTGTTATGGTATTGTGGTTGGTTTGAGAATATAGGGTTTGACACTCAGGAGAGGTAACTCTGGATTCGGACTAGGGTTTAAACACAACGTGACGATCTAATGACTCGGGAGGGTGTTAGAAAATATGAAATCCGTGAGGTTAGGGAGAGACCCATATGACCAAGTGTAATATAGACGCTCGAGGGGGACTTTGGCGTTGATGCGAAGTCACATATTCATTTATTTTACAATCAATAGAGGTAGTGAGTGAGATTTTGATACCTAAATTGTCGGATAATGTGAATGCCATTAATGTAAACTAGATTGAATTGAACGCATTTAAATGAACGAAGTTAATCCCTAGACAATTTACGGGAATTCAAACATCAATATTAGTATATTAGGTTAATTAGTTTAATTAGTTAATTAGTTTAGTATATTATTTATAAAACAAAAATATAAATTGAGTCGCCTAGATAAAGTTAGGTTATGATAATTGTGGTACTCAACGATAATTTAATCCAATCCTTATGGATACGACAACCCCTACTCTACCTACTCTACTAAAACTTGACCCGTACACTTGTGATAAAAGTAGCAACGTAATATTTCGCTACCAAGTTTTTGGCGTCGTTGCCGAGGATTGATTTTTAGATTGTTGTTGATATTGTGAGTAAGTAACTTGATTTTAATTTAGGCATTTAGTTTGTTTATAAATTGTTTTTGTAGTTTTATTTTTCTTGCAAGGTACTTGAGGATGTTAGATCAACAAGTGCTATTTCATTTCTTTTAACAAGATTCTGAGTCGTTTTATTATGCTTGGGATAGATGCAAAGAGTTGTTGTTCCGGTTCGTGAATCATCATTTCCCAAGAGAGTGTCAATTACTGAATTTTCTCGACGAGTTACAAACCGCAACGAAAACATGGGTGGAAGGAGAAAATGGTACCACTTCTTTCTATGACCTACCCGTAGATGAAGCCTATTTGTCGTTGGAAGACATGGCCGAGATGGACTATCAGATTTTGAATTTTTCAACAAGTCACTAAAACTTGGGGGATAATTCTAACATTTCAGCACCATGGATTGACACATCAGACCAACTTGTGGAGTCTTCCCCCACCCTGGAATAAATGTTCGCTATTCTTATGAGGGAAACTCAAAAGTTCTTAAGGAAAACGTAAAATCGTCTCAATGAGCATGGGGATCGACTTGATAATATCTACACTGAAATCGACACGATTGTAAAGTCTCTTGAGACACAAATCAGTCAACTTATTTGCTACATTGAGGCCGAGGCAGAAATGATGGCACTGAGGGACATACAAGTCTCATTCGAACGTGAAAGCCACCATGAGGAACTGGATACAAAAGTGGAAACTTGGGTTTGTTCCATGATAAAGATTCTAATAAGGAGGAGACCCAATAATTGATCGATGGTAAAGAATCACAAGACAACACTTGTAAATCTTCACCGTTTGAGATCCACGTTGTGATTCCAACACCGATCAAAGTCAAATATTTCTATGAGAATCCAATGTGGCTCGCTTTTCCTCCACCACTTCCAACTCCGTTCATTCAAGCTTCCAACACACATGAGACGGTGAAAAGTCAAGTTAAGAACAAGGGTCAAATAATACCAAATCTCATCAGTCTTGAGCGCATTCTAAACTGAGACCTGTACGTAGTGTTGTATGACACATACTATGGTCGGAAGCCGCTCTTTGACGAACCCTTCTCTGTGTTAGGCCAAGGATAATAAACCAAGCACTTCTTTGGAGGCAACCTGATAGGTGTAATTTATCTATATGTTCCCAAGTCAATTTTGATAGTTTTTGAGTAGTTTTATAGTTTTTTATTATGTTTTAATATTTTTTATTTGTTTTTGTTATAAATCAGGTATTTGGGGTGAAAAGGTACGAAAACAGTCCATAAATGAGCAAGTCGGTAGAAAAACGGTGGAGAAAAATAGCAAAATGGACAATATTCAGAACCTGTATCCATCCCTGCAGCGGTCAAAATACAAAGAGTTATTGAATTCTCTATTGCTGCAGCGATGAAACCACCGCTACAGCGGTCAAAATGCAGAGAGATCCACCACTATAGTAGATAAACCACCGCCGGTGAAACCACTACTACAACGGTCATCTGGTAGAAGGCTGTTGAAATCCCCATCGCTGCAGCGGTGATCCCACCATTGCAATGGTTCGGGAGCGGATCTGTTAGGATATTTTAGGATATTTTGAGATATTTTGAATCCTATATATATCTTCCCTCTTCTCCCTAAAACAAAAGAAACATTTTCGGGAGTGTCTTAAGAGATCCAAGGCTAATCAACCAAGATAAGATCACAACGCGAAGAAGAGGAAACGTTCTCAGAGTAGCTTTAGCGTCGATTCTTCGGATAACAGCTAATCTCCGCATTTTCTCTTTTATTCTTAGTTTGGTTGATAGTTTTGTATATGTTTAGCTTGTTTATTGCTGTATATTAGGTTAAGGCCATGTATAGCTAAACATATATTGTCTAGCGAGCGATTCGTGTATGAAAACGTTGTTTGAATAAATCAAATGTTTCGTTAATGGTTCTTCATGTTTATCCGATTGTGTTTACCGTTCTTCTTCATTATATATTGAGAATACATTATTTGACACTCAGGAGAGATAACCCTGGATTTAGACTAGGATTTAAACACAACATGATGATCTAATGACCCGGGAGAGCATTAGAAAGTATGCAATCCGTGAGGTTGGGGCAAGACTCATGTGACCAAGTGTCGTATAGACGCTCGAGGGGGACTTCGGCATTGACATGAAGTCACATATCCATTCATTTTACACTCAAGTGAATCAAGTTAGCATTCATGTATGCTACTTGAAGTGAGTGGTTAGGTTTAGGGCGAACTTTTGATTAATTTGATATTCGGGTACTCACTTGTCATTTTTCTTAAATGTATGCTCAAGGTTGTTTCAAATTAATCTGTGGGGGTTCGAGAGTTATTGTGTGCCAAGTGTTGTGCTTTAGGTATCGTTACGTTAACGACGTTAACCTGTTTTATATTCTGGATATACCCTTGGTTATGTTCCAAACTGAACCAAGTCCTATTGATCTTGTTGAACTTCCAAACCCACATTAGTGGAGAATGGAACCCAGTCAGGCATATGGATATCCTAATCCTTTATCGGTTTAAGTCTTGAGCTTCGCTAGTGGATAATCCAATCCAATTGTTGGATAGTTATATTATTGAGTTTCGCACACATACGTTGAAAGGATCTAGAATGGCGTTTACCATTATTGAATGTCGAAACTCTAGAACATCACATGGTGCGTTTTACTCCTCAACTCGATATGATTGGGGGGTTGTTGAGGGAAAAATATTTTTGTCAAAATAGTTGAATTCAATACTCACATGCCATTGTTTGTGTTTTTATTCATATTTATTTTTTCTATTAGTTTAGTTGTGTTTTTTATTTTTGTGTCAGTGTTTTGCTCGAGGGCTAGAATTTTTTTTATTTTGGGGGTATTCGATAGGTGTAATTTGTCTATATATTTTCAAGCTGATTTTGGTAGTTTTCAAGTATTTTTATAGCATTTTATTATATTTTAATATGTTTTTATTTGTTTTTGTTATAAATTAGGTATTTGGGGTGAAAGTGGATGAAAATGGTTTATAAAAGAACAAGTCGGTGAAAGAATGGTGGAGAAAAATAACAAAACGGATAATATTCAGGACCTGCATTCACCGCTGCAGCGGTCAAAATACAGAGAGTTGCTGAATTATCCACCGCTGCAGCGGTCAAATAATAGAGAGCTCCACTGCTGTAGTCATGATCCCACCGTTACAGCGGTTCAACAGCAGATCTTTTACGATATTTTAGGATATTTGAGATATTTTGAATCTTATATACATATTTCCTCTTCTCCCCAAACAAATGGAACATTTTCGGGAGTGTATTGAAAGCTCCAAGGCTGATCAACCAAGAGAAGATCACAACGCGAAGAAAATGAAACGTTCTCAGAGCGATTTTAGCGTTGATTTTTCGGATAACGGCTAGTCTCCTTGTTTCTCTCTTTTATTCTTAGTTTATTTGATAGTTTTGTATATGTTTAGCTTGTTTATTGTTGTATATTGGGTTATGGCCATGTATAGCTAAACATATATTGTCTAGGGAGCAATTCGTGTATGAAAACGTTGTTTGAATAAATCAAATTTCGTTAATGGTTGTTCATGTTTATCCGATTGTGTTCACCGTTCTTATTCATTTATATGGTTGTTTAGATATATTGAGAATACGGGGTTTGACACTCGAGAGAGGTAACTTCGAATTTGGACTAGGGTTTAAATACAACGCGATGATCTAATGGCCCGGGAAGGCGTTAGAAAGTGTGCAATCTGTAACGTTGGGGCGAGACTCATGTGATCAAGTATCGTATAGACACTCAAGGGGGACTACGGTGTTAACACAAAGTCACATATTCATTTACTTTACACTCGGAAGAAATAGTGAATGAGATTTTAATATCGAGATTATAGGATATGATGAATGTCGTTAATATAAATTAGATTGAAACGAACATGTTTAAGTGATCGAAGTTAATCCCTAGACAATTTACTCCCTTAAACGTCAATATTTGTATATTACATTAATTAGTATTTTAGTTAATTAATTTAGTATATTATGTATAAAATAAAAATATATATTTGAGTCGCCTAAATAAAGTTTGGTTATGACAATCGCGATACTTAGCGAAGATCTAATCCAATCCCTATGGATACGACAACCCCTAATCTTCCCATTATACTAACACATGACTCATACACTTGCGGTGAAAGTAGCGACGTAATTTACGCGCTACCAAGTTTTTGGCGCCGTTGCCGGGGATTGGTTTTTAGATTGTTGTTGATATTGTGAGTAAATAACTTGATTTTAATTTAGGCATTTATTTTGTTTATAATTTTTGTTTGTGGTTTCTTTTTTCATGCAGGGTACTTAAAGATGTTAGATCAACAAGTATTGTTGCATTTCTTTTAATAAGATTCTGAGTTGTTTTATTGTGCTTGGGATTGATACGAAGCGTTTCTTATTCGGTTTTCGAAACATCGTTTCTCGAGGGAGTGTCAACTACTGAACTTCATCGATGGGTTACTAGCCACAACAAGAAATTGGGTTGAAAGAGGAAACAGTATTACCTCTTTTGACCAATTAACCACGGACGAAACCTATTGGGTACTGGAAGACATAGCGGAGTATGATTTTCACTGTTAGAATTATTCAACAAGCTACCAAAGTTTGGGGGATAGTTCCATCGTTTCGGCACCATGGATTGACATCCGTAACCAGCAGGAGGAGTCTTCCCCCTCTCTAGAAGAGATATTTACTGTAGTTATGGGAGAGACTTAGGCTTTCTGGAGGGAAACGAATGACCAGTTAAATGAGCACAATGATCATCTTGACAATATTAGGACGATTTGCGCCGAAATCGATGCGATCGTAACATCTTTTCAGACACAAATCTGTCAGTTAATCTGCTTTATTGAGGCTGAGTCAAAAGTGGTGGCACTGAGGGATACAAACGCCATATGTATTGAAAGCCACCACGAAGAACCGGATACGAGTGGAAGGCGCTTGGGTGAGTTCAATGATGATTATTCAAATGAGACGGGAACCCAAGCATGGATTGATGATTGTGATTTTTCACTATTGGAGATCCACCTTCTGATGCCATCACCGATCCAAGACGATCACATCTACAAGGATCTGATGTGGTTTACTTGTCTTTCGCCGTCATTTGCAACGTTCTATCATGTCAACCAAGCACACGAGATGGAAATGAGTCTTATTGAGAGTTCAAGCCCATCAATGCCAAATTTCGCCAATCTTGAGGGCGTACTGAATCAAGACCCATATGTGGTGTTGTACGATATTTACTGTCACAACCCGTCCCGAACACCCGTCATCCTGAGGCGGGCATGACTACAACATGACATCACCAATACCCAAATTAAATATCAATGACAATATACACCTACCGTATAATACAAACACCTACTATGGGGGACACACCCGTCCCAAAATTTGATTAACTAAAAGTATTTATCCATGAACCTTTTATAGGTTCGCCTTTGACAGCTTCTCTCAATCACCTATATGACTTCATCACGTAGCTCTACCTAGCACCAGTAGGGGACCGACTCCTAGCTGTTGTACCTGCAAGTGTACTGCCTTCTTAGTAAAATATATTTTTTAAATATTAATATGTTCTAAATATTTTCACAATTTAGTATGGATCAAGCATAAGTAAATAAGCAATAAAAATAAAGCGATATAGATAAATTCCACCCAAATCCATCTAGTACAAAATCCTACCAAACATCATGATAAATAACATCAAATCAACCAATATACGTAAAACACCACATCTCAAACACACACCTCCAACACACACACACCGGCTAGCCCTAGTGATCGTTTTAATCTCACGATCGGGAGTTTGCAACAGTACCGTACCATCCGTAGGATATGCCTTCCTACGAACACCCATCACTCCGCCGAAGCGGATAATCACTGCGCAGTATAAACGTCTAACATCACTCTGCCGAGGCAGATAAACATCACTACGCCGAAGCGGATAATCTCACTCTATCGAAACCGATAAATACTAGGGCATTGTCAAACCAACTACAGCATCATCAAATCACAACTCAATAAATATGGTCAACATTGTCAAATCACTACGTCTATCTCTTTTCCTCAAAACCAACTTTTAAGTCCAAAAGCATATTTCCCACTTTTCTTTTTTAGAGAAAACGTCTGATTCTTTCAAAACAACTTTTCTACCCATTATTTTTCCTTTTGAAAACCGGACATTCTTAGGAGAATAGATGTTTTCTATTTCCTTTTAAAAACACCGTCTGATTTTATCAAATTCAATAAAAATTCATTTTCAGTTTCATTTTGGAAACCATCGAAATCTTCCAAAAACTCAGTTTACCAACTCAACCAAATCCTGCTTGATCCATATCATTTACAAATTCATACAATTTAAGTAAACACATATTTCACCATATACATAGAAAAATAGTTTGGTAAGAAGACAGTACACTCATCTCGATATCCGTTTTGCAAAACTGACACTGATTGCACTCTATCTAGACGCCAGTGCCTGCGAACCTAATAGCGGCAGGGTCTAAATTAATATCTTATCTAAAATATCCTAATCATGCAATGCAGACCCTACATTCTGAATCATTACTAATTTTATGTACCACGTACGTAAAATTAATCAATCGTCACGAAATTATTATGATTTTAAGATTTATAATACGAACTAAAATTTAATTTAACGAGAATTAATAATCGATTGAAGTTTCACCTGTTTCCGAAACGTTTGGCGACCACGAGATGGGTTTTGGGTTTTCTTGGGGTGGTTTCTGTAATTTTCCCATTTTCTCTCTTTTTTTTTCCTTCTTCTTTCTTTTTTTTTCCTTTTTTTTTTCCCCTTTTCTGGTTTGTGTTACAGTTTTTTTCTGTTTTTCCTCCGTCACGCTGCCGACGACAAGGTCTCGCCGTCGATCACGCCTCGCCGTCCTACCAACCGGACACATGCTTCGCCGGACAACCGACCCCATACACCACCACGTCCACTTCCCATGCACCCCCACCATCCACCCACAGTAACACACACACACACACGATGCTCTCTCTCTCTAAACTTATCGTCGGCGAACGTCCGATGACCTCCGAAACACATACACACTTTGAAACACACACTGAAAACCTCCCTACTCAACAGAACACGATGCCACAGCCACTAACAATAGGGCAACGACAGGCCCTCTCCCTCTCTCCACTCCGGCGACGGTCAAGACACGCACTACCCCAACTGCTCAGAACACCCACTCACACCACCACACTCACCAACCACCACCGGCACAGCCGACCAACACCCGGTGACGATCACCTGTCGACAGACAGCCCCTACCGCCGAACTGGACTTTTCTCTCTCTACCCACTTCAGCGACTCACCCGTGGCCGGAGCAACCTACCCACATAATCGGATCAATTGGGTACGCACACACCCACTCCGAACACCCTCACACACAGACCCACATCCCCTGCGGACGATCTCCCTCCGTCGGCCGACGTCACCACCTCTGGTCCTCTGCCTCACTTCTCTGCTCTGTTTGTTCTCTTTTCTTCTTCTTCTTTTTTTTTTTTTTTTTTTGTCAACTCTTACCTACATATATGCATGCACGAAGTGGTGTGAGCTTGATTCTTGCCCTGCCACGTCCGTTCCGTCTCTCCGATTGTGCGTTAGGGATGATCTCAGCCTCCGTTCATGCTTTGGGGGATGGTCTCGGCTTGCACATGCGTGTGTGTGTGTGTGTGTGTGTGTGTATATATATATATATATATATATATATATATATTAATCTTAATTTATTTTTTTATTTTTTTTTCCTAATTACATTATCCATCCCTTAATTTTCTTTAGATTCTTAGTTAGCCCCAAATTCTCATTTTAATCTTTTTCCAATCTCAAATTGACCCCTAAAATTTTGAGTTTAAATAATAGATAATACCATCTACCCTGTTATTTCTAAATGTGATAAAATATGTCTAAAATAAAAACATCAGGGTCTTACAACTCTCCCCCCCTAAAAGGAATTTCGTCCCGAAATTTTCGTTGAAAACAATGGAGATTTAAAATTTTGGTCAAAATAATAACAATTCAGCGTCGCACCACACGGGGATGCTAGTCATACTTAATTCTAGAGCAATTGTTATATATGGTCTCAAAATCACAAATCGCCCAAAATTTATAATTAACAACTTTTTCGTCAAATCATAACCATCCAACCAACAAAGTGCACTTGATCAGTTATCCTTAACATGAATCACTCCTTGTTAAAGAATCTCATGTTCCTAACTGCTTCCCCAGCGTTACTCTAATAAAATTAAAATCAGTAACAACATTACCTGCTGAAAGTATTTCCGTACATTGAGTCTATTTCATTCCGTCGTAACCGACGTTTATCTATTTCATCCGACATTTCCTAGTTGCCCGTTGCAATAATAATTTTCATTCAACACTTAACCTAACTACCATCGTCCCTATTCTCATAAGCACCGATAACTCAACAATCACTAACCTCGATATCTATCTCAACTCTTTAATACTCATATTGATATCATTCATAATACCTAAATATCACCAACTCATATAACTACAACTTATATGTATCAACCAAATAATCTATAAGAATTCCTTTCATGCTTCCACATTTTGTCAAATCCCTGATATGGTCATGTGCTTCAAGTTTATTTCCATTTGCCTAACATGCTTCAAATAAATACACATACATATACGACTCACAAGACATAGGTACGCCCCAGTCACTGCAGAAACGATACATTCTAATAACTACTAGCTATTAACTGCAAAGTATTATACCATGTGTACATATCATCTCGAGGATATTTTAAATTCTCCATGTCCCGTGATATCTTAATAACTTCCAATTTCCAATAAAATTATAGTCGTATCGGGCTATTTTTAAATCCCGTAAGTTTTGTTTTCCTATCCCCGTTCAGTCTATCAGATCGGGATCCTGTATCCTTTTCATATAGCACTTTATGCAATACCACCCCGATTGACGACAAGATAGTTATTAGCATAACCAGTTTTTTTTTTTTTTTTTTTACATTGCACAACCATTCCTCTTACCAGAAACTTCCACGATACAACCCTTCAACATATCTCCCAACACCTGAATCGTATTTCCTAATAAACCATTGATCCATGACTAGAACAACGTATCAACTTCCACTTGGGCAACTAAAGAAATATGGAAAATTTTTAACCCGCTTGTGCGAATAACTATCAGCTTTTAACACTTCAGTTTCCCCCATGAATTGTTTATACACTGACTTATTTTACGTTGATAACAATTATTGTCCCGATCACCATATGGCGCCAACACCTATGATTTCAGAATTTCAAATTCTAAAATTTCGAATAACCGATTAATAAAATTCCTAGAATTACTAATCCTTATCTCCTTTTGAAAAAAAACATCTTGTCCCATCTAAATTTTAAAATTTGCATTAAATTGATGCATCACGCAATCGAACAATCCTATCAATATATATATATATATATATATATATATATATTGGACATGCGCATCAGGAAAGCACTCCTTGAACTCCTCTCTCTTTTCTTTCCCGGTATATGTCAAGGCTACAATAGTCCACCAAGAGATTTCGTTACTTCTCGACCTTACCTTGACTAACAAATCACCAAATAACAAATGCTGCGATTTTCTATTTCCCTTCCAATCTACTAATCATATTTACGCTATCACAGTATAGTAAATATTACGGGGGTATTGCATATTTTATGTACCTCTTTTAAGGTCTCATCTATAAATTGGCATTATCAACCCTACACATTTTATTTGTAATTTCCAAACTTCATCATTCCTTCAGACCCACTAAACAGTTCTACAGTCAATCTCCACTGTATTGCTAAACCTTCTTAACTGGGCATCCGGCCTTTACACGTCTACACTATGGTGAAAATCCATACCGAACAGCGTTACTGTCTGACCAGCCGCCCATTAAACTTACAAGGTCTTCAACTTAACCCATAAATTAGTATGAACAACCAATTCACCAATTTTGACCTGAAATATTTGCTATAGTCAGCACTGTGACCACCTTCATTCCCTTCCACTCTAATCGTTTCCAATTGGACATCCAACTTCTGCGCTACTACCCTACAACCGCTAAATACCAGCTTCATACTTATAAGCTCAGTTAGAGTGGTCATCCGACCAATTGCCTAATAGACTTACAAAGATCTCGACTTGACACCTACATTAGTAAATGTTAGAACGAATATATCTCTACTGGCTCCAAAAAGTTTCGAATTCCAATCACATGTTCTCGGCCTTCTTCATATTCCGTCAATCCACTACTTCGACTTCCTTTGGATTTACTTGAATGCTATGCCTCAAGAGTACTAGTCATATTTGTTGCCCTAGCCACCGCCTTAGTTAACATATTCCGGAGGTGTTCACCATGCTCTTCTCTACTTTCGACCGGATCACCGTTGTTACCACGTCACAATCTCAAATTTTCAATTACAAATACCCTTCTCAAAAATCTGACATAATTCCTTACTCGTTGCAACCTATTTAACAACCTATCCATTCTAACTTTTACGTTACCAACATCGGATCTTTATGGAAGCACATACCAGGTCTACATAAATTGTTTAGTTGATATTCTAATTTATTGTAATGCCTTCTTTTCTATTAAGACTTCCTAACCAGCAAACAAACTTACTCCAATTTCCCAATATCCAACAATTAATACTTTTTTTTTTTTTTTTTATACACCCCCAAAATTATTCATATTCAACTAAATATAATCAATCGTTAATTCCCCTAATTTTTTTCCTATTCCATAGCAATCACCTTTTAAGTCCCAAGATTATAATTTTAAATCTCAGTTTCTCACATTTATTAACACCAGTATACATAACCAACTTACGAGCCGAACGTTCCTCTCCTTATCATTATGGAACTTATTTAACAGCAACCACAATTACTAATCACGCGTACAAGCACCCTGTCAATTCCCGATACTACATAGGGAAAATCCCTAGCTATCACAGTATTCACTGCCGAAACTTGTTTGAACAGCATCTACGTACCAACTTGTGATATCCTTTCCTTAACACTTTTCTAACTTCCTAAACCCCCCCCTAAAAGACTAACTGAGGTACTAGATATGTCTTCCCAACAATACATACTTTTATTCATCCCAAATTTGACTCCACCTGTAACTCTATATTACTTATTCGAATGGATTATCTTTACACGCACCTACTATCCTCCTAGATCCACAATCCTCGGCTACTTTTATATATAATTTCCTATTACCTTACTATATGCCACAATTGTTACTCCGTCTATTAATTAATTTAAAAAGTGTTACCAAGTTAAATTCTTGTCCGGTAACGTCACAGTTTCCTTTCAGATTGCCTAGAGAGCGATTTACTCCCTTTGAATATTATTTCTTATTTTTGACTTAAGTGTGCCATATCATCTAGTATATTGATAACAACGTAAATTGGTGGTTTTTCTAACTTAGCCTTCTTATCTTGTGGAAGACATCCCTCCCAGCAATATCACCACGTGGTCATATCGTTGCTTGCCAAAAAGACAGTTCTCTATGCACCATGCCAAAGCACCAACTAATGAAATAAAAGACCTAACACTCACATGCCAAGTTCACCTATTGACACCCTATCTTATGTCCCCTACTAACTAGACGACTGGCATGTCCTCCTATCTCATGATCTTCTACCGACACCTCTCCTGATAAGTCTACAGAACCTATAACCTAGGCTCTTATACCAAAATTGTCACAACCCGTCCCGGACACCCATCATCCCGAGGCGGGCGTGACTACAATATGACATCACCAATACCCAAATTAAATATCAATGACAATATACACCTATCGTATAATACAAACACCTACTATGGGGGACACACCCGTCCCAAAATTTGATTAACTAAAAGTATTTATCCATGAACCTTTTATAGGTTCGCCTTTGACAGCTTCTCTCAATCGTCTATATGACTTCATCACGTAGCTCTACCTAGCGCCAGTAGGGGACCGACTCCTAGCTGTTGTACCTGCGAGTGTACTGACTTCTTAGTAAAATATTTTTTTAAATATTAATACGTTCTAAATTTTTTCACAATTTAGTATGGATCAAGCATAAGTAAATAAGCAATGAAAATAAAGCGATATAGATAAATTCCACACCCATCTAGTACAAAATCCTACCAAACATCATGATAAATAACATCAAATCAACCAATATATGTAAAACACCACATCTCAAACACACACCTCCAATACACACACACTGGCCAGCTCTAGTGATCGTTTTAATCTCACGATCGGGAGTTTGCAACGGTACCGTACCATCCCTAGGATATGCCTTCCTACGAACACCCATCACTCTGCCGAAGCGGATAATCACTGCGCAGTATAAACGTCTAACATCACTCTGCCGAGGCAGATAAACATCACTATGCCGTAGCGGATAACATCACTCCGCCGAAGCGGATAATCTCACTCTATCGAAACCAATAAATACTAGGGCATTGTCAAACTAACTACAGCATCATCAAATCACAACTCAATAAATATGGTCAACATTGTCAAATCACCACGTCTATCTCTTTTCCTCAAAACCAACTTTTAAGTCCAAAAGCATATTTCCCACTTTTCTTTTTTAGAGAAAACGTCTGATTCTTTCAAAACAACTTTTCCACCCTTTATTTTTCCTTTTGAAAACCGGACATTCTTAGGAGAATAGATGTTTTCTATTTCCTTTTAAAAACACCGTCTGATTTTATCAAATTCAATAAAAATTCATTTTCAGTTTCATTTTGGAAACCATCGAAATCTTCCAAAAACTCAGTTTACCAACTCAACCAAATCCTGCTTGATCCACATCATTTACAAATTCATACAATTTAAGTAAACACATATTTCATCATATATACATAGAAAAATAGTTTGGTAAGAAGACAGTACACTCACCTCGATATCCGTTTTGCAAAACTGACACTGATTGCACTCTATCTAGACGCCAGTGCCTGCGAACCTAATAGCGGCAGGGTCTAAATTAATATCTTAGCTAAAATATCCTAATCATGCAATGCAGACCCTACATTCTGAATCGTTACTAATTTTATGTACCACGTACGTAAAATTAATCAATCGTCACGAAATTATTATGATTTTAAGATTTATAATACGAACTAAAATTTAATTTAACGAGAATTAATAATCGATTGAAGTTTCACCTGTTTTCGAAACGTTTGGCGACCACGAGATGGGTTTTGGGTTTTCTTGGGGTGGTTTCTGTAATTTCCCCATTTTCTCTTTTTTTTTTCCTTCTTCTTTCTTTTTTTTTTTCCTTTTTTTTTTTCCTCTTTTCTGGTTTGCGTTACAGTTTTTTTCTGTTTTTCCTCTGTCACGCTGCCGACGACAAGGTCTCGCCGTCGATCACGCCTCGCCGTCCCACCAACCGGACACATGCTTCGCCGGACAACCGACCCCATACACCGCCACGTCCACCTCCCATGCACCCCCACCATCCACCCACAATAACACACACACACACACACACGATGCTCTCTCTCTCTCTCTAAACTTATCGCCAGCAAACATTCGGCGACCTCTGAAACACACACACACTTTGAAACACACACTGAAAACCTCCCTACTCAATAGAACACGATGCCACAGCCACTAACAACAGGGCAACGACAGGCCATCTCCTTCTCTCCACTCCGGCGACGGTCAAGACACGCACCACTCCCACTGCTCAGAACACCCACTCACACCACCACACTCACCAACCACCACCTGCACAGTCGACCAACACCCGGTGACGATCACCTGTCGACAGACAGCCCCTACCGTCGAACCGGACTTTTCTCTCTCTACCCACTTCGGCGACTCACCCGTGGCCGGAGCAACCTACCCACATAATCGGATTAATTGGGCACGCACACACCCACTCCGAACACCCTCACACACAGACCCACATCCCCTGCGGACGATCTCCCTCCGTCGGCCGACGTCACCACCTCCAGTCCTCTGCCTCACCGCTCTGCTCTGTTTATTCTTTTTTCTTCTTCTTTTTTTTTTTTTTTGGTCAGATCTTACCTACATATATGCATGCACGAAGTGGTGTGAGCTTGATTCTTGCCCTGCCACGTCCGTCCCGTCTCTCCGATTGTGCGTTAGGGATGATCTCAGCCTCCGTTCATGCTTTGGGGGATGGTCTCGGCTTGCACATGTGTGTGTGTGTGTGTGTATATATATATATATATATATATATATATATATATATATATATATTAATCTTAATTTTTTTTTTTATTATTTTTTTTTCCTAATTACATTATCCATCCCTTAATTTTCTTTGGATTCTTAGTTAGCCCCAAATTCTCATTTTAATCTTTTGCCAATCTCAAATTGACCCCTAAAATTTTGAGTTTAAATAATAGATAATACCATCTACCCTGTTATTTCTAAATGTGCTAAAATATGTCTAAAATAAAAACATCAGGGTCTTACACTTACTATGGGCGGAAGCCGCTCTTTGACGAGCACTTTTCTGTGTCAGGCTGAGGATAATAAACCAAGCACTCCTTGGGAGGCAACCCAAGTCTAAAATAAATTAGATGCGTCACTGTCGACTTCATTTGGAGGCGAGATTATCTTGCCTCCCAGGTACGTGCCCCTTCGTCGGCATGCTTTATTCTAAATGTTGAGATTGATGATTGGGTCATTATGAACACTGACCGTTTTAAGTTTGGGGGTTATATGTAGTTTACTAGTATATTTTATTGTGTTAGTTTCATTTAACTATTTGCATGATTGTTTAGATTAGTTTAAATGTGTTTGTGTATGTAGTAGTTGTTGTATGTGCTGAGTTTTGTGTTCATCTGGGCCATTACTCGATGATGATATTATCCCCTGTTTGTTTGTTGAGGTCAAGGGTAATGCCCATTCATGTGTGTTCTGTGTGCTTGGCATGTCATTTTGGTAAAAGTTATTGTGAATCCTACTTGCACGAGCACATAGACTCAATGTATAGCTATTCAATTGATTTGAGGTCGATTATCCATTAGCCACATTCATGACAATTTAAGGGATTCTAGAACCTGATTTGGGAAAACTTGAGACGAAATCCTAGGCGGGATAGTTCAGGAGACGTGATTTAGGTATTCATTTGATTCACTTGAGCCTTTGAAACTTACCTTGATATATGTTTATCCCTCGTTACCCTGTCGAACCTATAATGTCGTTTTATTTCTGAACACATAACAAATACCCTGTCCAATTCAACATTTTCCAAACCGATATCGCTGAACCAAAGGCAAAATTTGAGTGAATTAAGTTAGCATTCGTGTATGCTACTTGAAGTGAGCAGTTGGGTTGACGGAGAACTTTTGATTGGTTCGATATTCGAGTATTCACTTGTCATTTTTCTTTTGTTTTAACGACACCCGTGAAATTGTAATAATCGAATAAGTTTGGGGGTGTGGTATGTCAAAAAAAAAAACATATGTAAAAATCGTTCTATTTTCGTTTCTTTTGACAAATGAGTACGAAGTTC
Organism: Eucommia ulmoides; assembly: GCA_016647705.1. Classification (NCBI taxonomy): domain Eukaryota; kingdom Viridiplantae; phylum Streptophyta; class Magnoliopsida; order Garryales; family Eucommiaceae; genus Eucommia; species Eucommia ulmoides. The sequence continues at coordinate 28,587,757 of CM028332.1, read as the reverse complement.
TTAAATGTATGTTCAGGGTTGTTTCAAATTAATCTGTGTGGGTTTGAAAGTGATTGTGTGCCAAGCATTGTACTTTGGGTATCGTTAAGTTAACGACATTAACCTGTTTTATATTCTCGATATACCCCTAACCATGTTTCAAACCGAACCAAGTCCTATTGATCTTGTTGAACTTCCAAGCCTACATTAGTGGAGAATGGAACCCAGTCAGGCATATGGATATCTTAATCCTTTATCGGTTTAAGTCTTGAGTTTCGTTGGTGGATAATCCAATCAAGTTGTTGGATAGTTATATTATTGAGTTTCGCATACACATGTTGAAAGGATCTAGAAAGGAGTTTACCATTATTGAATGTCGAAAGTCTAGAATATCACATAGTGCGTTTTACTCCTAAACTCGATATGACTAGGGGTTGTTGAGGGAAATATATTTTAGTTGGAACAGTTGAATTCAACACTCGCATGCCGTTGTTTGTGTTTTTATTCATATTTAATTTTTTTGTTAGTTTAGTTGTGTTTTTTATTTTTGTGTGAGTGTTTTGCTCAAGGGATAGAAATTTTTTAATTTTGAAGGTATTTGATTGATGTAATTTGTCTATATATTTTCAAGTCGGTTTTGGTAGTTTTCGAGTATTTTTATAGCGTTTTATTATATTTTAATATGTTTTTATTTGTTTTTGTTATAAATTAGGTATTTGGGGTGAAAAGGGATGAAAATGGTTCATAAACGAGCAAGTCGGTGAAAGAACGATGTAGAAAAAGAGCAAAGCGAATAATATTCAGGTTCCTGCATTAACCGCTATAGCGGTCAAAATGTAGAGAGCTCCACCGTTGCAGAGATAATCCCACCGCTGCAGCAGTCCAACAGTAGATATTTTAGGATATTTTGAGATATTTTGAATCTTATATATGTCTTCTCTCTTCTCCCCAAATAAAAGGAATGTTTTTGGGAGTGTCTTGAGAGCTCCAAGGCCGATCAACCAAGGGAAGATCACAATGTGAAGAAAAAAAAAACGTTCTCGGAGCAGTTTTAGCGTTGATTCTTCGGATAATGGCTAGTCTCCTTGTTTCTCTCTTTTATTCTTAGTTTAGTTGATAGTTTTGTATACGTTTAGTTTGTTTATTGTTGTATATTGGGTTATGGTCATGTATAGCTAAACATATATTGTCTAGGGAGTAATTCGTGTATGAAAACGGTGTTTGAATAAATCAATGTTTCGTTAATGGTTGTTCATGTTTATCTGATTGTACTTACCATTCTTCTTAATTTATATAGTTGTTTAGATATATTGAGAATACGAGGTTTCACACTCGGGAGAGGTAACCCCAGATTCGGACTAGGGTTTAAACACAACGTGACGATCTACTGACCCGGGAGGGCGTTAGAAAGTGCCTAGTCCGTGACGTTGGGGAAAGACTCATGTGACCAAGTGTAGTATAGACACTCAAGGAGGACTATGGCACTGACGCAAAGCCACATATTCATTCACTTTATACTCGGGAGAGGTAGTGAATGATATTTCGATACCGAGATTATCGGAAGAACTGGATACAAATGGGAAGAACTTGGGTTTTTTCGATGATGAAGATTCTAATAAGGAGAAGACCCAAGAATTGATCGATGGTAAAGAATCACAAGACAACACTTGTGAATCTTCATCGTTTGAGATCCACGTTATGATTCCAATACCGATCAAAACCGAATATTTCTATGAGGATCCAATATGGCTCACTTTTCTTCCACCACTTCTAACTCCGTTCATTCAAGCTTCCAAAGCACATGAGAAGGTACAAAGTCAAGTTGAGAGCATGGTCCAAGTAATGCCAAATCTCGCCAGTCTTGAGGGTGTTCTAAATCAAGACCCATACGTAGTGTTGTATGACACATACTATGGGCAAAAGCTACCCTTTGGCGAGCCCTTCTTTGTGTCAAGCCGAGGACAAAAAACCAAGCGCTTCTTGGGAGGCAACCCAAGTTCAAAATAAATTAGAACTTCACCTCCAACTTCATTCGGAGTCGAGATTATCTCGCCTCCCAAGTACGTGTTCTAAATGTTGAGATCAATGATTGGGTTATTATGAATATTGACCATTTTAAGTTTGGGGGTGATGTTTAGTATGTTTAATTTTTATTGTTGTGTAGTTTTATTTTATTGTATACGTGTTTGTTTAGTGTAGTATGTATTTATGTTTGTAGATGTGTTGTTATGTTTTGAGTTTTGCGTTCATCCGAGCCATTACACGATAATGATATTATCCCCTAGTTGTTTGTCAAGGTTAAGGGTATTGCTCGTTCATGTATGTTCTGTGTTCTTGGCATGTCGTTTTAGTAAAAGTTATTGTGGATCCTAATTTGCATGAGCACATAGACTCAATGTATAGCTATTCAATTGATTTGAGGTCGATTATCCATTAGCCAAACTCATGACAATTTAAGGGATTCTAGAACCTTATTAAGGGAAACTTAAGGCAAAATCCTAGGCGAGATAGTTCAGGAGACGTGATTTAGGCATTCATTTGATTCGCTTAAGCCTTTAAAGCTTATCTTACTATATGTTTATCCCTCGTTACCTTGTCAAATCCAACTAGCCGTTTCAATTCCGAACACATAACAAATACCCTAGCCAATTAAACTTTTTTCAAACCTTTATCACTAAATCGAAAGCACAATTTAAGTTAATCAAGTTAGCCTTCATGTATACTACTTGAAGTGAGCGGTTGGGTTTAGGGTGAACTTTTGATTGGTTCAGTTTTTGAATGCTCACTTATCATTTTTCTTTTGCTTTAACCACACCCGTGAAATTGTAATCATCGAATAAGTTTGGGGGTGTGATTGTTGTTGGAAAAAAAAAATGTAAATATAGTTAAATTTCTGTTTCTTTTGAGAAGTGAGTACGACGTTCTGAAATAGATGTTTAGAGTTGTCTCAAATTTATCTATGGGGGTTCGAGTGTGATTTTGTGCAAAGCATTGTGCCTTGGGTATCGTTAAGTTAATGACATTAACCTATTTTATATTCCTGATATACCCTTGGTCATGTTCCAAACCGAACCAAGTCTTTTTTATCTTTATGAACATCTTAGCCTATATTAGTGGAGAGTAGAACCCATTCAGGCATATGGAAATCCTAATCCTTATAGATTTAAGTTGTGAGCTTCGTTGGTAGATAATTCAATCATGTTGTTGGATAGTTATATTATTGAGTTTCGCACACACACATTGAAAGAATCTAGAATGGCATTTACCATTATTGAATGTCAAAATTCTAGAATATCACATGGTGCGTTTTACTCCTGAACTCAATATGACTGGGGGTTGTTGAGGAAAAAATATTTTGGTTGATATTTGAATTCAAAACTCTCATATCGTTATGTTTAGGTAGTTTGTGTTTTTATTTGTGTTTAGTTTTTGTGTTAGTTAATTCAGTTGAGTTTTTTATTTTAGTGTGAGTGTTTTGCTCGAGGACTAGAAAAATTCTAAATTTGGGATTATTTGATAGATGTAATTTATCTATTTATTCCCAAGTCAGTTTTGGTAGTTTTCGAGTATTATTATAGCATTTTAATATGTTTTAATATATTTTTATTTGTTTATGTATAAATCAAGTGTTTAGGGCAAAAAGGGACGAAAACAGTCCATAAATGAGCAAGTCGGTGGAAGAACGGTGGAAAAAGTACAAAAAAAGGTCTTCCAGCATCTGCAGCTCCACCCCTACAGCTGTGAGACCACCGCTGCAGCGGTCAAAATGCAGAGGGTTGCTATTTTTCCACCGCTGCAGCGGTCTGACACCAGATCTTTCAGGATATTTTGGGATATTTTGTTGATATTTTGGGATCCCATTATAACACCTCTTTGCCCACAACACTTAGGACAATGTTTGAGAGTTTTGAGAGCTCCAAGACACTATCAACCAATAGATGATCATCAAATCTAATAAGAGAAAATGTTCTCGGAGCGGTTTTAGTGTCGGTTCTTCAAATAATGGCTAGTTTCCTTGTTTCTCTCTTTCATTTCTTAGTTTAGTTGATAGTTTTGATTATGTTTAGCTTGTTTATTGTTGCATATATGGTTATAGCCATGAGTAGCTAAACATATATTGTCTAGGGCTTGATTGACTTCATGAAAACGTTGTTTGTATAAATTGATATTTCATTAACGATTGTTCATTTGTATTCGATTGTGTTTACCGTTTTATTACAATCATAGTATGATTGTTATAGTATTGTGGTTGGTTTGAGAATACGGGGTTTGACACTTGGGAGAGGTAACCCCGGATTCGGACTAAGGTTTAAACACAATGTAACGATCTAATGACCTGGGAGGACATTAGAAAGTATGCAATCCATGAGGTTGGGGCGAGACTCATATGACCAAGTGTCGTATAGGCGCTCAAGGAGGACTTCGACGTTGATGTGAAGTCACATATTCATTCACTTTACACTCGGGAGAGGTAGTGAGTGAGATTTCAGTACCTAGATTGTCAAATAATGTGAATGTCATTAATGTAAACTAGATTGAATTGAACACGTTTAAATGAATGAAGTTAATCCCTAAATAATTTACTCTCTTAAACATCAATATTAGTATATTAGGTTAATTAGTTAATTAGTTTAGTATATTATTTATAAAACTAAAATATAAATTAAGTCGCCAAGATAAAGTTAGATTATAACAATTGCAGTACTCAATGACAATTTAATCCAATCCTTGTGGATATGACATCCCCTATTCTTCCCACTCTACTAAAACTTGATCCGTACGCTTGCGGTGAAAGTAGCAACGTAATATTCCGCTACCAATAATTTTGATATTTGTTGTTGATTAGTTGTTGTGGTGGTTGCGGTGGTGATATCAAACTTTGTTTTTGTGATAATGGTGGTAATAATTAATATTTGTTGTTGTGGTGGTGGAGATAGCAATATTTTTTGTGATGGTGATAGTAAATATTGATTATATGGATGGTTACAACAAATATATGATGTGATAGTGGCAGTGATGGTAGGTTATTTGTTGTGATGGTGACGACGACGATAACAAATATTTCTTATGGTAGTTGCGAAGGTTAACAAATATTTATTGTGATGGTAACGATGGCGATAACAAATATTTCTTGTGATAGTGATGACGTCGATAGCAAATATTTACTATGGTGGTGGTTGTGGTTAACAAATATTTGTTGTGATGGTGACGATGGCGATAGAAAATATTTACTATGGTTGTGGCTATGGTTAACAAATATTTGTTGTGATTGATGGTGATTGTGGCTCTAGCAAATATTTAATGTGGTGGTGGTTAAAAAATATTTGTTGTGATGGTAATGACAGTGATAACAAATATTTATTGTGGTGGTGTCGGCGGTAAAACAAATATTTGTTGTAGTGGTATCGGGGGAAATAACAAATATTTATTGTGGTAGTGGCATAGTTAACAAATATTAAAAAGTGGTAGGAGTGATAGTAAATATTTATTATAGTAGTGGCGGTGGTTAACAAATATTTGTTGTAGTGGTGGTGAGAGTGATAGAAATATTGATTGTGGTAGTGGTTATAGAAATATTTGTCGTGATTAAATATTTAATATTTTTGTGGTGATTTAAATTTATTATTGAAAGATTAATTGAATGGTGTTTTTGTCATAAAACTAATATATTTTTAGAATTGGTTAAATAAAAAAAAAAGGTGGGGTATAATAATATCATTATTCAAGACAAGAAACGAAGTCACAACAGTAGAGTTTCATATATATGAAACACATCATAAGGTAGCAGAAGGATTGATAGTGAGGCCGTGCCAGAGAAAGAAAAGGAAGAGAAGTGAGAGAACTATTTAGGCGTGACGATTAGACGACAATTTGGATTTTGATTGGGCTACAATTTCAAGGGTTTGTTATCAGTATTAAACAATTCGTTTCCGTTGGTCTTGATGTTTAACAACCTTCTTCCAATTGTTGATTCGATATTCCTCTCTGAATTCGTATTTTACATTTATTATTGTATCAACTATTTTCGGTAATGTTTATGTGGTTATCCAAGAGTTTTTCTCTTGAAAGTGTGAAGGATTGTAATCCCATTAGTTTGTGATAGTGAAACTTGATATCGGACTTTGGTCCCCTGGTTTTTTCTTGCCTTGGGGTTTTTTCACGTAAAAATTGTGTCTCCCGCTTTATTTGTCACTTGCTTTTATCTTGGTTAATATCTGTAAGTATTGAAATCAATAATTTCATTTCAATCACATAAAGAGATAAAAATAAAATCTAACTTATTAGAGAAGTTTCCCAACAAAGTGGTATCAAGAGCTTCAGGTTATTGGGGAAAGATTTATTTTGTCATTTAAAATAGAAGATAGTGGTAGGGCCATGGTAAAATTGACATTGACCAATTATGGCATTTGAAAATCTGGAATGATAGATATCATTTATTGTAAGGATTTATTAATGAAATCAAAGCTGATGAATTGTGAAAAAAAAAATAGAGTTCTTATACGAGCAGAAAACTAGATTGAATAATGCTAATTCGAGTAAGAGAATTGTTCACTTTGCCTATAAGGATAAACAAACTATAGTTTATCACATGAATAATTTTCAAGGCCTTATTAATCAGTTGATTACTATAAAACTTATTTTGAAAGATAAAGTATAGGCATTACTACTTCTCAGCACATTACCTAATAGCTGGGAAACGCTTAGAATATCACTTAGCAATTCGGCACTAGACGGAAAGTTGACGATGGATATGGTCAAAGACAATCTTATTAATAAGGAGTCAATGAGGAAATAGTAGGGCACATCCTCAAAATTGTAGGCACTGGTTACTGAAAATCAAGAAAGATGGGGGAAAAGCGAAAACAGGAATCCTCGTAATAATAGGTGGTTTGACAAATCGAGAGGTAGATCAAAAGGTAAAAAAAAGACTTCAGGTCCTTCCACTGCAACTAGCCTGGACATATGATCTGAGAAGGTAGAATATTAAAAAGGGAACAATCTAAAGACCAAAATAACAAGCACAAAGAAGATGAAGAGACCAATGTTGTTGTTCCTGATGGCGATATTGTAATTCTTTATAAAGATGGTTGTGTTAACCTTACATACCAGAATAGCAATTGGGTGACTGATTCGGCTGCATCATTTTATGTTACTTCTCGTTAGGGGTGTGCATGGGTCAGGTGGTGAAAACAAAATAGTTCACCCGCCACCCAACCCGAATATTGTTCGGGTAAGGTTTGTTCGACCCATATATTGACCGAGTATTGGATGGGAATCAGTCTTTTGTGGGTCTATCGGAATACAATCGGATCTAGTCGGTTTAGTTGAAGATCGGGTGATGTTCGGGTGGTCTAATCGGTTTTGGTAAGCAAAAATCAAAAATAGAAATCGAAGACAAATCGATTAACGAACAAAAACAAAAATCAAACGCTAATCGATAGTATTCTAGTAAGCAAAAATCAAAAAATAAAATAAATCAAACAATGCAAAAATATGAGGTTTTATCAAAATAATTCTTAAAATTCTTAAATTCTAGGTCTAGTTAGTAGTTAGTACTCACTGTCGATGGGACATCACTGGTCATCGCTGCCATCTCTCACCGTTAAGTCTGTCACAGCCACAACTCACAAGATGATAAATCAATGATTTGGATTATAATAGGGCTTTGAATCCCAAGTACTAGATCTAGATGATTATCATGTAAGTAATGAAGAGATGAAGACGCCAAAGAAATTTCGATTACTGGAATTCATTGAATAAAGAAAATGGCTTAAGGAGAGGAATAAACATGAGTATAGGGACTGAAGGCTGAAGACTGAAGTGAAGGCAATGAAATAAATGAAAAACCTTAGTAAAAATATTATTTAAGTGGTTTATATGATCTGATCGAGTTTCTTCGGATGGGCATAGAGTAAACCCGGCGACTGACCCGCAACTCTAGAAAATAACCCTCTCACCTAATTTTTGACCTATTTACTTTATTACCCAATCATTTCGGGCTCGGGTAGGCCGATTTACATGGGTGGGTTGGGTCTGGTGATTAATTGCACACCCCTACTTCTCGTGGTGATTTATTCTCATCTTACATTAGCGATGACTTTGGCTATATAAATATGGAGAATAACTGTACATCTGAGATCATTGGCATGGAATACATTTATCTAGAAATCGATATCGGTTGCAAATTGGTACTTAAAGATGTCAGACATGTTTCAGATATTTGTCTCAATTTGATGTTCGCCAGAAAGCTTGACGATGAAGGTTATAACAATCCTTGTGGTCAAAGAAAATGAAAACTCACCAAAGGTTGCTTGGTGTTGCCAAGTTGCAATAAACTAAGCCATGTGTATGTGATGCAAGCGAGATTGACTAAATGAGAGGTCAATGCAGTTGAGGATTCTTCTATGTAGTTATGACATCGATGACTTAGTCATCTAAGTGAAAAATACCTTAATATGCTCGCCAGAAAATAACTCCTAAAAAGTTTAAAACGTGCATTTCTTAAAACTTGCATGCATTATTTTGCTGTAAACAACATAGAGTTGCATTTTCAAACTTTATTCCATCTAGGACATATCATCGTTTGGATTTAGTGCATACAAATGTTTGTTTCATGAAAAATAGAACACTTGGTAGTGCTTCATATTTTGTTACATTTATTGATGATTTTTCTTGAAAATTGTTTGTCTATTCTTTGAAAACTAAAGACCAAATATTCGAAGTGTTCAATCATTTCCATGCCAAGGTTGAAAGAAAAGCGGAAAGGCAACTCAGGTATGTATGTGTGCAAATAATGGTGGTAAATACAAACGCCTATTTGAGAAATATTGTAGGAAATACGGCATCAAACTTAAGAAAAGTATATCCAAGACTCCTCCGCATAATGGACTTACCGAGAGAATGAACCAAGCCATTTGTGAACGAATCAAGTTTATGCTTTCCTACGCAAAGTTTCCTTAATCATTTTGGGGTGAGGAAATGAAGACCGCAGTTGACTTAATCAATTTGTCTCCATCTGTTCCTTTAGATAACAATATCCTAGAAAGTGTGTGGACCAAAAATGACATCTTCTACAAGCATTTGAGGGTATTTAGATGTTGGACATTTGTTTATGTTCTGAAGGATGAGAGGTCTAATCTTAATGACAAGACAAAGCAGTGTATATTCTTGGGCTATGGGCACAAGAAATTTTGTTAAAGATTGTGGGATCCAATTGATAGGAAAGTAATTTGTATCAAGGATGTGATTTTCCTTGAAGATAAAACTATTGAGGATGTTGAGAAAAGTGTAAAATCGAAACCCTCTATCGAGTATTCAGTCAACACAAATCCAGTTCCAGTACCCGCGATAGATCCACCAGAATAGCAGTTCCTTAAGACTATCGATTAAGCATATCCGATGATGAAATAATGCACAAGCAGCCATCTCCACCTCCTCAAGTTGATGTTTAGTTAGAAGGTCCAACAGAGATCAAAGGACTTCTACAAAATATATGTCTAATGAGTATATGATGCTTACAGATGAGGGAGTGCTAGAAAAAACTAAAAAGAATCCGTGTTGAATGGAAATAGAAACGAGTCGAGCAAAACCATGTAAGAAAAGATGAAGTCTTTGCATGAGAACTGTACTTGTGACTTGGTATAACTTCCTAAAGTCAATAGAGGGTTGAAGAATAAATAGATTTAGAAATTAAAAATTGAAGATAATAACTTATGTCTATGGTACCATTGGATTCGTGGTGTGTTGGATATGAAGTTTCTACAGTTCAAAAAGATAAACACAAATGAAAATAGTTCAAATGTGATGACAAAAGTTTTTCTAGAACAAAAGCTTGAGAGTTGTAGAAAAAGAAAGAAAATGTCTCATGCATTTTCCCAAATAACCTGGAAGAAGAGATTTATTGGATAGGTCCAGCCCATGTGGGTATGGACCTAGCCTACACCCAAATTAGGCTTAACTTAAGAAAGAAATAACAATATAAGTGAGAGAACTATTTCAGCAAGACGATCAGGCAGCGATTTGCATTCTAATTGGGCTGAAATTTAATGGGTTTATTTTTGGCATCAAGTACTTCGTTTTCATCAGTCTTGATCTTTAGTAACCCTCTTCGAATTGGTTATTTAACATTTTTCTCTAAACCCGTATTTTGTGTTTCTTGTTGTATCCACTTTTTTCAGTGATGTTTATGTGGTGATACAAAAGTTTTTCTCTTAAAGGTGTAAACAATTGTAATTTCATTATTTTGTGATAGTGAAAGTTGAGATCGAATTTCAATCTCGTGATTTTTTCCCAGCTTTGGGGTTTCTCACGTAAAAATTATGTCTCTCACTTTATTTGTTGCTTGCATTTATCTTGGTTAACATTTGTGGGTATTCAAATCGGTGATCCCATTTTAATCATATAAAGAAGAAAAATAAAATCTAAGTAATTAAAGAACTTTTCCAACAATAATCTATATAAAGTTAAGCAAGATCTAGACAATTGAAGTGAGATCTACGATCGGTTGTTGGCAGAGGGCAAGGGATTCAATCGCTTGTTGGTAAAGGGTTATTGAACATTCATCGTTGTGAAAGGGATAGATCTCGATTCTCCATTGCAAAGCCCGAATCGGTGGTTGATGGGGATTGAAGAGAGAGAGGGAGAAAATAATACCTGAACAATAGGCTCCATAGAGACTATGGCACAGTGATGGCGGCAAAAATCAAAGAAATTAAATCCAATTCCTGTTACGATAGCAATGTGGGTATGCAAGAATAACCATGTGGCTTGGATCTACGGTGAGGCGACATCATGGAGAGGGCTAGGAGACTAGGTGATGAACGCAGAGGGAATGAGGAAAATAATTGTAATTAGAATAGGAATGCTTGGATAGGAAGAGAGAGAAAGAAAGAGAGGGTGAGAGAATGAGAAAATAAATAAACAACTAAAAATAAAAAATAAATTTTTAATCAAACACTCATTTTCACATTAGATATTTGTATGGGTCCCAATAGACAAGCCTAAACAATAAAAAACTCAATCAATTATTTTTATTTTGAGAAAACCCCCAGATTACATCCATAACATCTCACACATGACTTGGAAATGATAGAACTCTTTAAATATTTTTGGAAACAAAAATCAAGCTAAACAAGGAAAAAACCAAGAAATTCATTCATTCAAGCTACAAAAATGGAAGAGATTAAACTTTTTATTCCTATTTCTCATGCCCTAACTTGCAAAGAAACCAAGTGGGTAACCCTAGATTTACCAATTTTCGGTTCAACAATTACGCCAGCAGAAGCCAACGACGGCGATGATCGACGGCAACAATAGGAGTATTGGCGATGACGGCAGTAAGTACAAGCAGCAACAGCAGGTCCGATCATCAAAAAACCTTTTGCGCTTCATTCATTTATTCCTATCATCCGATTTCCAAGTATGCACCCACATCTCTATCTCTCTCTCAGTGTGTTGTAATCACTCTATGCTCTTTTAATCATGATGCGTGGATAATTTGTTGGCCCAGTGATCTACCCAAGAGGGGAGGATGAATTGGGTAGTAATAAAAATTAATGAAAAATCTTATCTTCAACACTTAAATTTTTAAATAATTAATTTAATTCTAAATTAATTATTATCTTTATATAGCAGCAGATAAGTGTATAATTTTAGGTGCACACCCAAACAACACTAAATAAATAAAGTAACAATGCAAAACACCTCGTTATATCCTGATTCACCTAACTACTCCTGGCTAATTCAGTCTTCCGAACCCCCACGGAGATTTTGAACCCACTAAACCACAAAGATTCCTTTAAACAGGTAGGAACTAAACTTTTACACAATGATTCTTTTACAGACTCAGAATCAACCTTTACAATTTTCTTTTCCTAGGCTTAGGAATAACCCTATATTTTTTCCATGCTCAAGACTAACCTAATCCTTTCATAGGCTAAGGATCAAACATAATTCTTTTATACCTTAAGCTAAGAATCAAACCTCACCAAAAACACTTCAAGTATCATTTTCCCAGGTAAGGATGGAATCTTTACAAATCACTCCAAACTAATTCAATTCAGGAAGAATTAACACCTAATTCTTTTCAAGGGAAAAGAATAACCTAACTTTTTTGTACTTTAGGAAAAGATCAAACCTCAATATTTTTTCAGAAAAGATTGAAACTCAACTACCCCTGATTAGATACTCCTAACAATATCTAATCTGTACAAAACTAACCAATTACAAAAATTGATAAGTTTCTTCTCACTCGGAACTTCTACCACCTCAAATTAATTTAAACTCAATTAATTTTTTGATAAATACTAGTGATAGAATTAAGTGAGGAATTTAAAATCTGATTATAAAATAAGAGGGTAGTACAAAATCAACCACGTAATCAGACTACCACAAAAATTATTTTAAAATAATTTTTATGCGCTTTAAGTTTTAAAAAAGATTTCACAAGATCAAACATCCAAGCAAGCAATAATAATATATAATCACAATAAAGAATAAAAGCTTCGAATTATCTCACCAAGAAAAATACCGAAAGATTGCAAATTGTATCGCTAGACAGCTTAGATCGATGATGCCAAATTAATTAGCATTTTAACTCAAGAAATTAAACAATAGAATGATCTCACGATAATCTGTCAGTATAATATCAGAATAGTAACTCTTAGAAATCTCAGGAACTAATTGTTCTTGACAGAAGTGATGTATTGATATGTGAAAAACGCATAACATATTTGAAATTGGCCCTCTAATGGCTACTTCCCACAAGATATAACATTTACATGCTCATATAGACACCTGATAGGTGTAATTTATCTATACATTTCCAAACCAGTTTTGGTAGTTTTCGAATATTATTATAGTGTTTTAATAAGTTTTAATATGTTTTTTATTTGTTTTGTTATAAATCAGGTATTTGGGACGAAAAGGGACAAAAATGGTCTATAATCATGCAATTCGGTAGAACGTCGATGGAAAAATGGGGGGAAAATAAGTAAAAAGACCATTCAGGACTACAGCGATGAAACCACCACTGCAGCAATCAATCAAGCAAAATATTTGTGCTTGACCACCAATGCAGTGGTAAACCTCACTGCTGCAACGTTGGCCTCCACCGCTGCAGCGATGATTCTCACTACTGCAGCGGTCACACGACAAAAGCATACTAACTTCTCCACCGCTATAGCGGTGATTCCCATCGTTGGAGAGGTCAGACACTAGATTTTGTTGATATTTTGGGATATTGTTTAGGATATTTTGGATGCCATATGTATCCCTTCTTCTTCTAACATAGCACCCACATTTTTGGGAAGGTTTTGGGAGCTCCAAACCCTATCAACCAAGAGAATATCACAAAGCCAAGAAAAAAAAAAAACGATCTCGGAGCGGTTTTAGCGTCGATTCTTCGAATAACAGCTAGTCTCCTTGTTTCTCTCTTTATTTCTTAGTTTTGGTTGATAGTTTTGTTTATGTTTAGCTTATGTATTGTTGAATATAGGGCTATGGCCATGTGCAGCTAAACATATATTGTATAGGGAGCAATTTGTTTATAAAAACGTTGTTTATTTTATCTTTGTTTCGTTATCGATTTTTCATCCATATTTGATTGTGTTTACCATTTTATTACAATCATTATATGTTTGTTATGGTATTGTGATTGGTTTAAGTATACAGGGTTTGACACTCGGGAGAGGTAACCCCAGATTCGGACTAGAGTTCAAACACAACGTGACAATCTAATGACTCGGGAGAGTATTAGAAAGTATGCAATCCGTGAGGTTGGGGCGAGACTCATGTGACCAAGTGTCGTATAGATGCTAGACGGGGATGTCGTCATTGACGCGAAGTCGCATATTCATTCACTTTACACTCGGAAGAGGTAGTGAGTGAGATTTCGATACCTAAATTGTCGAATAGTTTGAATATCGTTAATGTAAACTAGATTGCATAGAACTCGTTTAAGTGAAAAAAGTTAATCCCTGGGCAATATAATCCCTTAAACATCATATTACTATTATAGTAATTAATTTAGTTTAGCATATTGTATTAACAAAAATATAAATTGAGTCACCTAGATAAAATCTGGTTATGACAATTATGGTACTCAACGACAATTTAATCCAATCTCTGTGGACATGACAACCCTACTATTCCCATTATACTAAAATTAACCCGTACACTTACGGTGAAAGTAGAGACGTAATATTCTGCTACCAAGTTTTTGGCGTCGTTGCTAGGGATTGGTTTTTGGATTGTTATTTCTATTGTGAGTCAGTAACTTAATTTTAATTTAGGCATTTAGTTTGTTTATAATTTTTGTTTGTAGTTTTGTTTTGATTTGCAAGGTACTTGAAAATGTTAGATCGACAAGTGCTATTGCATTTATTTCAACGAGATTTTGAGCCGTTTTATTGTGCTTGGGATAGATACAAGGAGTTTCTATTTCGGTCCCCAATTATCGTTTCCTGAGGGAGTGTCAATTACTAAACTTCCTCGATGGGTTACTAGCCGCAACAATAAATTGGGTTAAAGGAGGAAATGGTACCACATCTTTCAACCAACTAACCGCGGACGAAGCGTATCGGTTGTTGGAAGACATTGCGGAGTTTGATTATCAGAGTTGGAATTATTCAATAGTCTACCAAAGTTTGGGGGGTAATTCCACCGTTCTGACGCCATGGATTGACACCCCGGACCAACATATGGAGTCTTCTCCCGCCTTGGAAACCATGTTCTCTGAATTTATAAGAGAGACTCAGGCTTTTTGGAGGGAGAAAAAATACCGTCTCAATGAGCATGAGGTACGTCTTGATACTATTGAGATGACCTGCACTGAAATTAAAGCAACCATAACGTCTATTCAGACACAAATCGATCAGCTTATTTTCTACATTGAGGCCGAGTCAGAAATGGTGGTACTGAGAGACACACATACCATATGCATTGAAAGCTACCAGGAGGAACCGGATACGAACGGGAGGAACTTGGGTTCATTTTATGATGATGATTCTACTGAGGAAAAAACCCAAGCATGGATCGACGATTATGATTCTTCACCATTTGAAATCTAACTATTGTTGTCATCACCGATCCAAGACGATCATATCTATGAGGATCCAATGTGGCTCAATTGTCCCCTACTGCCTTTAGCTCCGTTCATTCATGCCAACCAAGCACAAAATCCAGAGCTGAGTCAAGTTGAGAGTATGAGCCGATCAAATCCAAATCTCACTAATCTTGAGGGCATTCAAAATCAAGATCCATATGTGGTGTTGTATAACACTAACTATGGGCGGAAGCCACTCTTTGACGAGCCCTTCTCTGTGTCAGGCTGAGGACAATAAATCAAGCGCTTCTTGGGAAGCAACCCAAGGTTTAAAATAAATTAATCCATCATCATCGACTTCATTCAGAGGCAAGATTGTCTCGCCTCCCAGGTACGTGTTCAAAACCCCATTTGTCAATGTAATACATGTTATTTGTTGAGTTTGATGTTGGGACATTGTGGACACTGCCCGTTTTAAGTTTGGGGTGATGTGTAATATGTTAGTATGTTTTCTTTTGTTAGTTATGTAGTTTAAATTTTATTGTTGTTAGTTGTGTAGTTTTAGTTAAATTGTTTGCATGTTTGTTTGTTTGTGTAGTATGTTTGTGTTTGTTGTAGTTGTTGTGCATGTGTTGAGTTTTTGAGTTTATCTGGGCCATTACCCGATGATGATATTATCCCCTGGTTGTTTGTCGAGGTCAAGGATAATACCCATTCAAGTGTGTTCTGTGTGCTTGACATTTTCGTTTTGGTAAAAGTTATTATGGATCCTAATTTGCACGAGCACGTAGACTCAATGTATAGATATCCAATTGATTTGAGGCCGATTATTCATTAGCCAAATTCATGACAATTTAAGGGATTCTAGAACCTGATTGGGAGAAACTCGAGGCGAAATCCTAGGCGAGATAGCTCAGGAGACATGATTTAGGTATTCATTTTTTTGTTTGAGCCTTTGAAGCTTATCTTGTGATATGTTTATCCCCCGTTACCCTGTCGAAGCCTATAAGCCGTTTCAATTTTGAACACGTAACAAATACCCTGGCCGATAAAACATTTTCGAAACCAAAGGCACAATTTGAGTGAAATCAAGTGAGCATTTGTTTATGCTACTTGAAGTGAGTGATTGTGTTTTGGGCGAACTTTTCATTGGTTCGGTATTCGAGTACTCACTTGTCATTTTTCTTTTGTTTTAACCACACCCGTGAAATTGTAATAATCGAATAAGTTAAGGGGTGTGGTTTGTTAAAAAAAAACATATGTAAATATAGTTCTATTATAGTTTCTTTTGACAAGTTAATATGGAATTCTTAAATGTATGTTCAAGATTGTTTCGAATTTATATATGGGGGTTCAAGTGTCATTATGTGCCAAGCGTTGTGCTTTGGGTATCGTTGAGTTAATAACATTAACCTATTTAATATTCCCAATATACCCTTGGCCATTTCCCGAAAACCAAACCAAGTTTTATTGATCTTTTTGAATATCCAAGCCTACATTAGTGGAGAGTAGAACCCAATCCGGCATATGGATATCCCAATCCTTTATGGTTTAAATCGTGGGCTTCGTTGGTAGATAATACAATCCGGTCTTTGGATGGTTATATTATTGAGTTTCACACATACACTTGAATAGGATCTAGAATGGTGTTTACCATTATTTAATGTTGAAATTCTAGAACACCAGATGGTGTCTTTTACTCCTGAACTTGATATGATTGGGGGCCGATGAGGAAAAACATTTTAGTCAAATAGTTGAATTCAAACCTCTCACGTTGTTATGTTTAGGTAGTTTGTGTTTTTATTCGTGTTTAGTTTTTGTGTTAGCTAATTAGTTGTGTTTTTTAGTTTAGTGTGAGCGTTTTGCTCGAGGACTACGAAATTCTAAGTTTAGGGGTATTTGATAGGTGTAATTTATCTATATATTTTCAAACCAGTTTTGGTAGTTTTAGAGTATTATTATAGTGTTTTAATATGTTTTAATACATTTTTATTTATTTTGTTATAAATCAGGTATTTTGGACGAAAAATGACAAAAACAGTCTATAATCGTGTAATTCGATGGAACGTCGGTAGAAGAACGGTGAAAAAACAAGCAAAAATGCCATTCAGGACTGCAGCTCCACCGCTGCAGCGATCAATCAAGCATAAGGTTTCTGCTTGACCACCACTGCAACGGTCCAACACGTTAATATTTTGGGATATTTTCTAGGATATTTTGGATCCCATATGTATCCCTTCTTCTTCCAACATAGCACCCAAGTTTTTGGGAAGGTTTTGGGAGCTCCAAACCCTATCAACCAAGAGAAGATCACAAAGCCAAGAAGAAAAAACGATCTCGGAGCGGTTTTAGTGTCGGTTCTTCGGATAACGGCTAGTTTCCTTGTTTCTCTCTTTATTTCTTAGTTTTCGTTGATAGTTTTGTTTATGTTTAGCTTGTGTATTGTTGAATATAGGACTATGGCCATGTGTAACTAAACATATATTGTATAGGGAGCGATTTGTTTATAAAAACGTTGTTTGTTTTATCTTTGTTTCGTTACCAGTTTTTCATCCTTATTTGATTGTGTTTACCATTTTATTACAATCATTATATGCTTTTTATGGATTTGTGATTGGTTTGAGTATACGGGATTTGACACTCGGGAGAGGTAACCTCGGATTCGGACTAGGGTTTAAACACAACGTGATGATCTAATGACTCGAGAGAGTATTAGAAAGTATTCAATCCGTGAGTATTAGCACTTGGCGCCGTTACTGGGGATTTATTTTTAGATTGTTGTTGATATTATGAAAAAGTACCTTGATTTTAATTTAGGCATTTATTTTATTTTTAATTTTTGTTTTTAGTTTTGTCTGTATTGCGAGGTACTTTAAGATGTCTTATCAACAAGTGCTATTGCGATTTTCTCAACGGGATTCCAAGCCGTTTTATTCTGCTTGGGATAGATATAAAGAGATTCTCTTTTGGTTTCCAAATTATCATTTCCCGAGGGAGTGTCAACTACTGAGCTTCCTTGACGAGTTGCAAGCCGCAACAAGAGCTTGGATAGAAGGAGGAAATGGTATCACCTCTTTTTACTACCTAACTGTAGACGATGTCTATTGGTTGTTGGAAGACATGGCGGAGTTTGATTTTTAGTATTGGAATTATTCAACAAGTTACCAAAGCTTAGGGGATAGTTCCACTATTTCAGCGCCATAGATTGATACCCTGGACCAACATGTGAAGTCTTCCCCCACCCTAGAAGAGATGTTCATTAAATTTATGGGGGAGACTCAGGTTTTTTGGAGGGAAACGCATGACCGTCTCAATGAGCATAAGGATCGTCTTGACAATATTGAGATAACCTGCATTGAAATTGATACGACCGTAAGGTCTCTTGAGACCAATCGATTAGCTTATTTGCTTTATTGAGTCCAAGTCAGAAGTGGTGGCACTGAGAGACGCACAAGCCACATCCATCCGTGAAAGCCACTATAAGGAACCGAATGCAAGTGAGAGGACTTTGGAGGTGTATTATGATGATAATTCGAAAGAGGACGAGGCTCAAGAATTGTTCGTTGATGAAAAATCAGAAGATGACTTTGAGTGCTCACCGCTTGAAATCCAATTGGTGTTGCCACCACCGATCCAAGACGATCACATCTACGAGGATCCGATGTGGCTCACTTGTTCTTCACCACCTTTAACTTTGTTCATTCAAGCATCCCAAGCACATAAAACGGAGCCGAGTCACGTTGAGAGCACGTGCCGATCATTACCAAATCTTGCCAAACTTGAGGGCATTCTGAATCAAGACCCTTATATTGTGTTATATGACACATACTATGGGCAGAAGTTTCTCTTTGACGAGCTCTTCTCCATGTCAAGCCAAGGACATTAAACCAAGCGCTTCTTGGGAAGCAACCCAAGTTTTCAAACAAATAAATCAACCACCCCCGACTACACTCGGAGGCGAGATTGTCTTGTCTCCCAGGTACGTGTTCAAAAAATCCTTCATCGCCATGCTATATGCCATTTGTTGAGTTCGATATTGGGTCACTGTGGACACTGACCAATCTATGTTTGGGGGGATGTTGATGTTTAGTATGTTTTTATTGTTTAATGACTTTTTGTTGGTTAAGTAGTTAAGTTAAATAGTTGTTACATGTTGTGTAGTTTAAGTAAAATTGTTTTCATACATGTTTGTTTAGTATAGGTGTAAGTGTGTTTATGTTTGTAATAGTTATTTTTGTGTGTTGAGTTTTGTAGTTCTTCTAGGCCATTACCTGATGATAACATTATGCCCTAACTATTTTTTGAGGTCAAGGGGATTCATGTGTGTTCTGTGTGCTTGACATGTCGTTTTGGTAAAAGTCATTGTGGATCCTAATTTGCACGAACACGTAGACTCCACATACTAGATATCCAATTGATTTGACGCCAATTATCCAGTAGCCAAGTTCATGATAATTTAAAGGAATCTAGAACCTGATTGGGGAAAATTCAAGGCAAAATCCTAGGCAAGGTAGTTCAGGAGATATCATTAAGGCACTCATTTTGATCGCTTGAGCCATTGAAGCCTTTCATGCTATATGTTTTATCCCTCGTTACCTTGTCGAAACCTGTTAGCCGTTTCAATTCTGAACACGTAACAAATACCCTGACCAATTAAATTGTTTCCAAACCACTATCGCTAAACCTAAGGCACGATTTGAGTTGAAATAAAGTTAGCATTTGTTTATGCGACTTGAAGTGAGCGGTTGGGTTTTTGGCAAACTTTTGATTGGTTCGACATTCGAGTACTCACTTGTTATTTTTCTATTGTAGTTCCACACCCGTGAAATTGTACAAATCAAATAAGTTTGGGGGTGTGATCGTTAAAAAAAATGTGTAAATATGGTTTTAATTTTGTTTATTTAGACAAGGGAGTACTGCATTTTGAAATGTTAGTTCGGGGTTGTTTCGGATTGATCTTTATGGGTATGAGTGTGAATGAGTGTTGAGCATGTGCCTTGGGTATCGTTGAGTTAATAACATTTACCTATTTTATATTCCCAATATACCCTTGGCCAGTTGGAAAAAAAAAAAAAAAAAAACGAAACCAAGTCCTTTTGATTTTTTTGAATTTCTAAGCCTACATTAGTGGATGATGGAACCCAGTCTGGCATATGGAAATCCTATACCTTATTGGTGTTAAGTCATGAACTTTGTTGGTAGATAATCCAATCTGATCTTTAGATTGCTGTATATTTGAGTTTTTGCACACACACTTGAAAATGATCTAGAAGGGCGTTTACCCTTATTCTTGAACTCGATATGATTGGGGGCCGTTCAGGGATTTGGTTGATTAGTTTGAACTCCAAAACTCACATGTCATACTTTTTTTTTTTTCAGTTTATTTGAGTCGTTTGTCTTTAGTATTTGTGTTATTAAATTCGTTGTAGTAGTGTGTTTTTTTGTGTGAGTGTTTTTGCTTGAGGACAAACAAACGTTTGAGTTTGGGGGTATTTGATGAGTGGTTTGATTATCAATAATCAAGTACTTTTATATTCAAATATTTGTGTGTTTTCAAGTATTTTTGTTAGTTTAATATGTTTTTGTGTTATTTTGTAGTTTTATAAATAAATGGGAGAAACGGTGCAAAATACGTGATACATCCAATTTTGGAAAATCTCAAAACATGGAAGTTGTATATCTACATCGTAGCTTTTCATAGATTTTTTAATCACCTCAATTGGAGTTCAAACAAGAAAAATACGGCAAAAAAAAAAAGAAACCTGATGTCGGTACTGCCTTAAGCATCGCTGCAGAGATGAATTGATCATTGCAGAGGTGATTCGGCAGTGAGTTTCTGCCTTCCCATCACTACAGCGATGGTCTGTTTCGCTGTAGCGACCCGGCACCAGTTAGAAAGATATTTTCATATATTTTTGAGATATTTTGGACCTCTATTTGTTTCTCTCCATTCCCACACCTATCAAGAACGTTTTTTGGGACATTTTTGGGAGCTCAAGATCATACCAACAAGAGGAGAACAAATTTGGAGAAGAGGGAACAAGATCAGAGTGGATTTTACAGACGTGGAATCATCCATTCTTCAGATAACGGCTATTCTCCCTTGTTTCTCTCTTTCATTCTAAGTTCTTGTTGGTTGATTGATCATGTATATATCATTTTTAGTTGAATATTTGGTTATGGCCATGAGCTAAACGCTTATTATCTAGGGATTGATGAAATTTATATATACGTTGTTTGAGTAAATTTATGTTTTGTTATCAGTTGTTCTTCCTTATTCAATTATGTTTACCGTTCTTTTACTTCCATTATATGTTTGTTATAATATTTTAGTTGATTTGAGAATACAAGGTTTGACACTCGGGAGAGGTAACCCCGGATTTGGACTATGATTTAAACACAACGCGACGTTCTAATGTTTCGAGAGATTGTTAGAAATTGTGCAATCCGTGAGATTAGGGAAAGACTCATGTAATCGTTTAGATGCTAAATAGGAATATCGATGTTGACACGAATTGTATATTCATTCACTTTACACTCGGGAGAGGTAATGAGTGAGTTTTAGACACTTAGATTGTCGGATAGATTAATGATCGTTAATGTAAACTAGACTGAATCAAACACGTTTAAGTGAACGAAGTTAATCTCTAGATAATTTATTCTCATAAACATTATTCTTAATATTTTAGTTTAATTAGTGTACTTTAGTTTTGTATTTTTATAATAAAAACGCAAAAATTGGATCGCCTAGATAAAGTTAGGTTACGACAATTGCTGTATTTAACGACAATTTAAACAAATCCATGTGGATACGACAACCCTACTCTTCCTATACTATTAGAACTTGACTCGTACACTTGCAGTAACGTAGCAACGAATAATTCCGCTGCCAATGAAAATTCAAACCAAGAATTCAACATCGAATTTTGCTTCACGTTAATTAAAAAATATTTTTTGCTACACAATAATTATTTTATCAACAACCCCACATAAAAAATAAAAAGTAATAAGATATTAATTCAAAACATTACTCAATTGTTGATTTTTGCTACACAGTAAATATCTCAATAAATCAAACATCGACAAGAAAAATAAATTAAACGTCACCAAAAAAAAGGAAGAAGATGAAAATTCAAATCAAGAAATCAATATTGATTTTTACTATACAGTAAATATTTCAATATTTTTGGGAGTGGGAACAGAAATATATAACAGAAACAGTAACCAAATTATTTGTGACCAAACAATAACAACACAATAACCCAAAAATTAACCAAACAGTAACCTAAATTTTTTTAAACATTTCAAATTTAATATCAGGTCATGAAGCACAATCAAGAAATAATTAAGCATGAGGGAAATTCAAGAACAATACTTCAATATGGGATTTTTTTCTATGCATTAACCATCTCAACAACCAAAACATCAAACAACCGAAGGAAAATTCAAAACTACTAAATGACATTGAAGCTAGGGTTTTATTACATGTTTGTTCGCTTCTGAAATAGACTACAACTGATTGAAATTGGGTTGATACGACAGTACATACCGGTGATGGACTGCTACGAGGGTTTCCGCCATACCAACTTGCCACGAAGATGTCGTCGAAAGTAATTGTAGACGACGGTGCTACATAGGTAATTGTAGACGACGGCGCCAAGGAATGGAACACGACGGCGAGAGAAATGGAAGGTTGTGAAGACAACGGCGAGAGAATGGAAGATGACAGCACGAGAATATCGCGATGCTCTGAACTCTTCAATTTTGATCAAATATGTAAGGTTGTAACTTTGGTTTTTCCCCCTCAAAATGTATATACAAACACACGCGCCTTCTCAAGGGTGGTAAACACACGGTAACAATTTAGGGGTTTTACTAAATAGGAATGATGAATAGGGATATGCTCAATATAATAGTTGGCCTTGGGGATCATATATATTAAATTAGCCAATAAAAAAATAAAAAATAAGAAGAAAATCTTAATTAGAGGAAATTGGGGTGAATCCATGCCTGAATCCGTGTTGTGCCTAAAGGAAAGAAAACTTGTATATTAATTAGGAGAAATTATTGTAAATGAACACAAAAGGAAATGAATATATATATATATATATATATATATATATATATATATATATATATATATATATATATATTGGAAAGACTAAATGTATATATTTATATGTATGTATATTACTAAATCGGTTATATTTTTAATTAATCACAATCGTTCTGTCTCACAGAACATCAAACTGCTGAGAAATATCCAGGATTTTTAAATAATAGCAATATAAAACAAATTTTATTTAATTTAACGATAAAAGTAAACAAATATCAAGTTTACAATTGTAACAAAATAAGAAATATATAGGCAAGTAAATGAAGAAAGATTTCTACAAATATAATAAAATAACCATAATTTTTACTAATTGAAATAGTCAAGGTAAACAATATAAATATTTAATGAAATAATATTTTTTTAAAATACATACAAAACTCAAAAGGAAAGGCATCCAAAAGCAATTCACATGCCGAAGAAATTTAATTGCAAAAATAAAGCCAAAATGAGCTTTTATTGTCTTTCTACTATTTTTTTTTATTTTTTTTTTCTAAATACTAGCATTATATTTACATGTGCTTGTGCGGGCTCCTATTTTCAAATAAATGGCCCAATTCTTCTATGAAATTGTATTTTTTCTCTAAAAAAAAAAATCGTCTCTGTTTTTTGTGTGTGTAATGTTCCGACTGGGCCTTCTTTTCATTGTTTATAAGCGTGTAATAAAAGGCCCAATCCCTTACCAATTGATCCATCTTGGCCTATTGCTATAACATGCATTTGCAAGCCGAAAGGCCCTAAACTCTTTAACTCTCTAAGTTGCCAATCTGAACCTGCAAGTTTGACCCTACTGTAAGATGTACCCGCAGACCCGATCAGTCCGCTCGCCCACACCCTCCCTGCCATCCGGGCGGTCGGATTCCTCTATCATTGTTTTTTGTTTCATTCGAACCCCCCCACCCCCCCCAATACCATAACCCCTATCGAATCAAGTGACCCTCTATCCAAATACCTAAACCACCCGAACCCGACCGAACATATCCCTATTTAAGAAATTTACAGACCCCCCCCCCCAAAGAAACTTGACACATAACGAAAACACCCTCCATATATATATGGGGAAAAAAAAATTCTAATTTCTACAGCTGCTCTCGTCTTCCTTTTTTTTCTCTCTCTTTCTTCGCCTCTCTCTCTCTCTCTCTCTCTCTCTCTCTCTCAATTCTCTAACGAATATCTGCCCATGTGCTTCGTTAGTTGGTCTATGCGTTTTTCCACCGTTATGCCTCAATTCTCTCTCTCAGTCATCTCAAACATGTGCTTCACCGCTGCTATCGCTGTGCTCCGTCGTCATGTGCCGTTAGGGTTTGAATCGTTTGATCTGTATTTTTTTCATTGTTTAGATTTTAGATCTGTAAAATTCTTATTTAATTATTTAGATTTGTAAATTTAGGGTTTAGATCTTAAACAAATCATTTTTTTAATTTGTAAACAACGAATTCCGTCGGCTTTGGTCGTTCATCGTCAATTTCCTCTCTTGCTTTGTAAAACCTGATAGAAATTCGCTCGAAACCCAAAACACCCAAACTGACAAGTGTTGGGCCTAGAAACTGTAGTTCGGTTGGATTTGGACAAACCCTCCCCGCACCCCCCCCCCCCCCCCCCCCCCCCAAAAAAAAAAAAAAAACACTTTCGGGTTGCCCCAAAAAACTCTTCCCTACCCAACCGATTTACACCCCTACCCTATACCAATGGTTCTCCTTAATTTTTGGGCAATGAAGGATACTTGAATTGGTAGCTGACCTACGGGGTTCCATTTTCGTGAACCAGAATAAAGAATTTGGAGCAAAGAACTACACTATTTTTAATTACAAAGTGAAAATAGGATCTCAGACTCTCAATAAATAAGCAACTATATGAGCTTTCTCCTAGTGTTCAAGCCCTTGCTATTAGGTATCCTGTCAGACCAATACTCATTCCAGTAGTGGTGAACAATATCTAGGTCTTAGCATCTTTGTTTTGTCAAACCCTCATCTGAGCATTCTAGCTATGGTGGCTCGAAAATAGATAAACGGGCTACTCACCGAAAGAATGAATCTAACGTTGCATACATGCACCCCAGCACGTGCCACCAACATATTTTTTTGAGCCACGTTATATGCCAGGTTAATGGTTTAATGCAATACCTTCCTTTGACTGGCGCACTCTCCCACATTGGTTTGGTGTATCAAGGATTAAGTTCAAAATTTAATTTGTGAAGAATTTTCTAAGAAAGTCGAACTCTGATTGACAAAGAAAGGATTTTCTCTTGTCAACCCAACCGAACTAATACCTCTAAGTAGGGGTGTGCATCAGTTCAAGTAGGGGGTATTTTGGACAAATCTGAGACCTGACCCGAATGTATCGTGTCAGAGATTTTTGGATCCGATTTTGACCAACTAATATAAAAATTCAATGTTTTCGGTTGTGTTAGCCCAGTGATCTATCCAAGAGGGGAGTGAATTGGGTAGTTATAAAAATTTAAGTAAATTCTTATCTTTCAACATTTAAATTATCAAATAATTAATCTAATCCTAAATCAATTATTATCTTTGTAATGCAGCAGATAAGTATTATTAATTCTAGGTGCACGCTCAAACAACAAAAATATAAATAATATAAATCAATACAGCACACAAAGATATATCTTAATTCACCAAGTTACTCTTAGCAAATCCAGTCCTCCGAGCCCCATAGAGATTCGCACCTACTAAACCACTTGATCCCTTTAATAGGTAAGGACCAAACTTTTATACAATGATTCTTTTTACAGGCTGAGAATCAACCTTTACAATTATCCTTTTTCTAGGTTAAGGAAGAACCTTATCTTTTTACTAGGCTAAAGACTAACTTAATTCTATTATAGGAGGAATCACCTCCTAATCATTTTTCCTGGTGCATGAATAACCTTATCTTTTTACCAGGCTCGAGACTAACCTAATCATTTTACAGGCTAAGGATCAAATCTCACAAAACACTCTCTCCAAGTATCATTTTCACTGGTAAGGATCGAACTGTTACAATTCACTCACAATTAATTCTAATCAGAAATAATCAAGCCTAATTCTTTTCAAGGGAAAAGAATAACTTAACATTTCCGTAGCTTAGGCAAAGATCAAACCTTAATCTTTTTTTGGGAAAAGATTGAAATCCAAGCTACCACTGACTAGACACTCCCAATAGTATCTAATCCGCACAAACTCACCAATTACAAGAACTAATGATTTTTTTCTCACTCGGAGCTTCTACCACCTTAAATCAATTAAACTCAATTAATATCCCGATAATTACTAGTGATAGAATTTTATGTGAGGAATTTAATATCTGATTATAATAGATGTGGGTAGCATAAAAATAAGCGCGTAATCAAATAATATCACAAAATCGTTTTAAAAAGAATTTCTATACTCTTAAGTTTGAAAACCATTTTTTCAACGATCTTATCAACCAAGCAAATATAATATTATCAAAACATAATAAGAAATAATAGCTTGGAAAGATCTTACTGGGATAACACTGAAGAATGTAAATAGAATAGCTAAACAACTCAAATCGGTGACGCCAATTCAACTATCAGCACTTTAGATCAAGAACGCAACACAATATTCCTCTTGAATAAATCTCAGTAGAATGATAACCCTTAGAATTACCTAGGAACTAATAGTTCTTGATGTATCATGATCAATTTTCGCAGGTCCAACGGCTAGTTTACACAAGAAAAGACTTTAAAGAGCACTTATAGACCCCATATAACATAACCATTCAATTATAATGTATTTCACTCAAATATAGGTTTTAAACTTTCAATTAAGTCCTCAAATTATTTCTTAATTTCAAATCGATAGATATGAAATATTTAATGAACCAAATTGAGAAAACCATTTAATATATAAAGCAAATCAATATCTTTTCAAAATATATGGACCATATCGTCCATAATTTCAAATCTCCCAAATCTCTCCGTTGGAACCATAAAAAGGCTAGTTTTTTTATCAAAAGTCCAAGTTCCTCGAGATCTCAACCGAAACAGTTGATTGACCGATCCCTGTGGTCAGTTGACTGATTGTGATTACAGGTGCGGAAACTTTAAACCTAGTTTTGACCATGATTCAATCTTATTTGGAAAAACGCAAAACATGAAAGTGTATTTATCTTTCTAAGCTTTCCAGATCATTTTGAATTACCTCAATCAGAGTTCGGACGAGAAAGCTATGGTCAAAATACGAATAAGTGCAAAGCCTAGTCGGTTAACCGAACTCCCGCGGTCGGTTGACCGTCAAATTCAGAGAGTTTTTCCATCCAAACCATGCCACAATAGGTTGAATGACGCTTACATGATTGGTTGACCGAT
The DNA here is from genome assembly GCA_016647705.1 of Eucommia ulmoides. Lineage (NCBI taxonomy): Eukaryota > Viridiplantae > Streptophyta > Magnoliopsida > Garryales > Eucommiaceae > Eucommia > Eucommia ulmoides. Next base: position 28,560,295 of record CM028332.1, on the reverse strand, counting down.
CAATTCAGAGAGTTTCACCTTTCTAGCCCAACGCTAAACAGTTGACCGATCCGATACCCTTCGGTTGACTAATCACTGCTAGAACCTCTCATTTTCAACTAATTTCAACTTCAAACTTCATCGTTTGAATCCCGCCAATAGATTTCTTTTCTCGGTTAACACAATTGACACTAATATTCAATTTTAAACACTAATCTTGCTTAGGTCAATTTTCATTTTTCAATTTCACATTGAAGCAAATAATTTAACAATTATTAGGACCTTAATTTTAAACACACATAAATATAAATCATTTTTGTGTCATGTGTGATCCTAATTTGGATAAATTCAGCGTAAAATAGATTTAAGTTATTTTTACCTAGATTATTCATAATCTTCAATCTCTTAATATTCATCTATGCATCCTTCAAAGTTACTTCATGATTTGATCTTGAATGAAACTCTTAAACTGAAATACTCAATAAACATGTTAGTTCCATCAAAAACTTCAACCGTTAATTGTCCATCAAAAATTTAGGATCAACAATCTCTCTCTTTTTTATGATGGCAATTAATTTTAATGTTTTCTTCAAAATAAGAATGTAACAATACTCCCCTTAAATCCAATGACGTGTTTTTTAACTCGTTAAAGTATAATCATGAAGATAATTAAAAACAAAACTCAGAAGATATTCAACGAAGAACAAAATATGATCAATCAAACAATTAAGATATTCAATAAGGCAAAATAATCATATCAACAATGTTCTCCCCCTATATCAGTGAAATGCTTAGGCAAATAAATCATAAACATTAACTAACTCTTTTTGGGCACAATAATGATTTCCCCTTTGTCAATTCAATTCAATAAACATCAAACATATTCTCCCCCTTTGTCATCTCAAAAAGTGGGGAAGGGGAACCAAAAATACCACTCTTAGCATGCAATCTCCCTCTATATAATTGTAAACAAACTAACTCATGCTTAGGAGAATAAACCTTAGGCAATCAAAACATTCCAACAATGTAGCATAATATCAATTAATATCTTCCTTATAGATAGAATCTAGAAACATGTAATTGTTAATACACTAGGGTAGGAAGCATATCTCAATAATAATATGCATATTAAAGAAGTTATCTCATAACATTCTAGATTCCTTCCAGATTAATAATCATTTAAAAATTGGGGAACATAAAACGTATGAGATAAACATATTATCATGCATATAGCTAGATACTTAATACCCATAAATATATCCCATGTACACAAAGCATCAACTTAAAATATTAAGCACAGATTAATATGTCATGTATATTTAGACGATCTTATATATGTGGTATCAAAAATAGATTAACACAATTTCATAAAAACATACCAACCATGATCTGCTTAATTTTACACGATATGTCAGTCAAATAAGATTATGTTAAAAACTGATTTTATCAAATATTTGATACAAGAGATAACTCATGTTTAATTAATAAATTAGTATTAGCTAACAATAAAATTCCATGTAATCATATAATTAAGGTCATGAACAGTCCAAATCAATTAAATCATTTAATCACTCCTTAATATTCGATATCATGCATTTTAATAAATCAAAATGCATAAAAAAATCAGCTCAATTCAACTTATTTGTATAAAAGTATATAACATAAATGACAGCACATTATAAAAATAATCTTGTTAAAATGCATATGTAACAAGTTATTAACACTACTTAGTAGGAGCTTAAACACTTAATTTATTTTTCAAATCACGTAACATATTTTTCAAACATATGATCACTATTTGATATAAGTACATAAAACATTTTAATACACCTTAACTAATATGATTCTTAGAATCACCATGTACTATTTCTAAGACAACAAGTAACGCATCATTTAAAATAAGTCATAGAAATCATTATAACTTACCTATTTGGTAAGTCGAACACCTCCCTCTTTAACAAATTTTAATGAATTTAAAATGCGGAGGGTAAGGAATACATCTTATATACTTAGTGACGACTTTATTTTTTACCTCATTTGTACCAATGATTGATCTAGGTACACAATTTCTCTTGGCTTGTGGCTTTAGTACATCTTTCTAGTTTGCACGTACCACTTATGGCTTCCTGGTGATATTCCATCTTGGTTTTGGCAAATCTTTTCTATTTGCACGTTTCGATTGTGGCTTCTATGTAACTTCACATTTTTTCTTTGGTGCATCTTTTTATTTTGTATACATCGTTTGTGGATTCTTAGTGACTTCCTGTCTTGGCTTTAATATAACTTCTTTATACGTTCCTTCTGGTTTAGTCTCGCCATTATGTAACTCTACATAAGACATTTCAATAGCTCTCTTTGGTATCCATTTCATTTTGGATCCATTCTTGTTAGACATAAACTTAAGGTTCCTGAACGGACATGATACTTTAAAATATCCAACTCTATTACAATAATAATATCTCAATTTCGATTGATTATCATAGAAAGCACGATATGTGAAACATGAATCATTTCTAACAATAGCAATATTACAATCATTGGCTTGTGATGAAATATAAGACAATGAAACGTACCAATTTCCATAGATTGTTTTAAAACATGAAGAAGCATTTTCAGAAGCTCTCGAAACAAATTTGAGGTCAGATTTTGATTTTTTAAAATTTTTCTAAAGTAAATCGATTTTTTATTCAAGATCTAACTTTTGTCTGGAAATCATGTCAAAATTATTTTTTGAAACTCTATTTTTATTTTCAAGAAAATACAATTTAGAGAGCAAATTATTAATTTAAAAAACGACGTCCGAAAACTCTTTTGTACCACAATAATCATCCAAATGCACTTTAGATTTTCGATATTTTCAGTTGTTTTGGCCTAGTGATCTACCCAAGAGAGGGGGCGAATTGGGTAGTTATAAAAATTTAAGCAAATTTTTATATTTCAACAATTAAATTATCAAATAATTAATTTAATCCTAAATCAATTATTATCTTTATAATATAGCGGATAAGTGTTATTAATTCTAGGTGCACATCCAAACAACAAAAATATAAATAATGTAAATCAATGCAGCACACAAAGATATATTCTGGTTCACCAAGTTACTCTTAACTAATCCAGTCCTCCGAGCTCCACGGAGATTCGCACCCACTAAACCACTTGATCTCTTTAACAGATAGGAATCAAACATTTACACAATGATTCTTTTCACAGGTTCAGAATCAACGTTTATAATTATCATTTTTCCAGACTAAGGATGAACCTTATCTTTTTACCAGACTAAAGACTAATCTAATTTTATTACAGGAGGAATCACCACCTAATCATTTTTCCAAGAGCAAGAATAACCTTATCTTTTTACCAGGTTCAAGACTAATCTAATCTTTTCACAGGCTAAAGATCAAACCTCACAAAACACTCCAAGTATTCTTTTCACCGGTAAGGATGAAACCGTTACAATTCACTCACAATTAATTCTAATCAGGAAGAATCAAGTCTAATTCTTTTCAAGGGAAAAGAATAACTTAATATTGTCGTACCTTAGGCAAAAATCAAACCTCAATTTTTTTTTCGGAAAAGATTGAAACCCAAGCTACCCCTGACTAGACACTCCCAGTACTATCTAATCCGCACGAACTCACCAATTACAAGAACTAATGAATTTCTTCCCACTTGGAGCTTCTACCATCTTAAATCAATTAAACTCAATTAATGTCCCGATAATTACTAGTAATAGAATTTTACGTGAGGAATTTAATATCTGATTATAATAGATATGGGTAGCACAAAAATAAGTACGTAATCAGATATTATCACAAAATCGTTTTTTTTTTTTTTAAATATGCTCTTAAGTTTGAAAACCATTCTTTCAACGATCTTATCAACCAAGCAAATATAATAATATCAAAAGACAATACGAAATAATAGTTTGGAAAGATCTCACCGGGATAACACCGAAGAATGTAAACAGAATCGCTAAACAGCTTAAATCGGTGACGTCAATTCAACAATCAACACTTTAGATCAAGAACGCAACACAATATCTCTCTCGAATAAATCTCAGAAAAATGATAACTCTTAGATTGCTTAATAACTGATAGTTATCAATGTATCATGATCAATTTTCGTAGGTCTATTTAAACTAATTTGAAATAAGCCCCCCAACTTCTAGTTTTCACAAGATAAGACTTTAAAGAGTACTTATAGACCCCATATAACATAACTATTCAATTATAATGTATTTCACTCAAATATAGCTTTTAAACTTTAAATTAAGTCCTCAAATTATTTCTCAATTTTAAATCAAATAGATAGGAAGTATTTAATGAACCAAATTGAGAAAACCATTTCATATATGAACGAAATCAATATCTTTTCAAAATATATAGATCACATCTTCCATAATTTCAAATCTCCCAAATATCTCCCTTGGAACCATAAAAAAAGGGCAAGTTTTTTACCAAAAGTCCAAGTTCCTCGAGATCTCAACCGAAACAGTCGGTTGACCGATCCCTGTGGTCTGTTGACTGATTATGATTACAAGTGTATAAATTTCATGCCCCGTTTTGACCATGATTCAATCTTATTTTAGAAAAATGCAAAACATGAAAGTTGTATTTATCTTTCTAAGCTTTCCAGATCATTTTGAATCAACTCAATTGGAGTTTGGACGAGAACGTTATGGTCAAAATATGAACAGGTGCACAAGCCCAGTCGGTTAACCGAACTCCCACGGTCGATTGACCGACAGATTCAGAGAGTTTTCCCATCCAAAACACGCCACGGTCGGTTGACCGACCCTTACATGGTCGATTGACTGATCATGTCACACCCTACCCCGGACATCCGTCACCCGGGGCCGGCATGACGTCGACAAAATACCCCTTGAATACCTAACCAACCAGAATCACACACACACACATACTACACACACACACACACACACACACACACACACACACACACACACACACACACACACACACACACACACACACACACACACACACACACACACACACATATATATATATATATATATATATATATATATATATGTATGTATGTATGTTACCATAAACAGGCATACAGACTATATACATCATCTCAAATTGGGACACACCCGTCTCCGAATATATATACAACAAAAACAATATCAACAAAATAATAATACTGAACCTCTCACATGTTCGCCTCAGACAGCCCACTCTCAAACTCCTAGACGACACTATCGGAGAACTCTATCTAGTTCCAGTAGGGGACCGACTCCTAGACGCAGTACCTGAAACCAAAAATTTTATCGGTGTACTGCCTTCATAATAAAAACATTTTGTATGGATCAAGTAATAAAAATTTAAATACCACATGTCAAAGAATGGTATAAAAATCACATCCCACACGAAAACTCGATTTTCCTGTCATCTCAGAAATAACCTCACATATTTATAACATTCCATCCAAGCAGTGAAAATCAATTAGGATAATAAATATACCAATATATATAGATACACCAATCTAGTATAAAGTAATATATATATATATATATATATATATATATATATATATATATATATATATATATATATATATATATATATATATCCAATTGGTTCACCGTATACAACAAAACACCACATCACCATTCGACTAGCTATAGGATCGTTTTAACCTCACGATCGGGAGTTGCAACGGTACCGTACCACCCGTAGGATTTGCCTTCCTAACGAGTCATAACAACGCTTTGTTGGACTTTGCCTAGCAAATAATTAACACTCTACAGAACTATGCCTAGTAGATAATCAATACTCTGCAGGACTATGCCTAGCAAATAATCTACATCCCTTTCAGGGAGAAAAATACTATGGCATAGTCGGATCACCCATCAATTTCCACCTCAAAAACAACCAACACCGTCCACAATCATTTTCCACCCTTTTAGAAACCAACTAGATTCAACAAATCATTTTCCACCCTTTTAAAACCAACGTAACCCACAAAATATTTTTTCCATACACACCCAAAACCGCTTGATCCATATAAGTTGCAAATTCGTCCAATTTTAAATAAACACATTTTTCATGATATATACGAAAATACAGTTTGTAATTTACGTAGAAGACAGTACACTCACCTGGTTATCCGCTCCGCAAAACTTTTACTGACTACACTCTACCAAGACTCCGGTGCCTGCGAACCTAATAATGATAGGGCCTAAATTAATAATCTATTTAAAATAACCTAATCATACAATGCAGACCCTAAGTTTCACAACTTTCCCATCCCCACATTTTACTATGAAAAATTATCATTCGGCCAGTTTCGCTTCGTTAAAATTTTACTGTATAAAATTTAGTAATACAAACGATCCCAAAATTTATTATTCCAGTTACGAAATTTTGATGCTAGTAGTTAAATTTAACAAACATAAAATTTAACGAGAAACGTTACCCGCTCCAAAATGGTTGTCGATTTCCTTTTTCCTTAAAAAAAAATTAGTTTCTACACCAGTACTCACCGCCTCGGCGAAGGATCCACCACCGCAGCGAAGACGCTTCTTCTTTTCTCTGTTTTGCTTCCTGACGCGCCACTGCCTGGGCCGTTGTCTCACTGCCTAGGTGAATACACTCCAGTTTCTTTCTACTTTGCGTTCTGATACTCCACCGCCTAGGCGAGCGATCGTCTTCCTGGTTCAGCTCCTGCTTTGATCAGAATAGCTCATTTCTCTCTCTCTTCTTCACTAACTCTGATGGCTCTTTCACCACCCCTCACTAACGATCAAACACGCTCATACACCACTCCAACGTCAAGCAAAACACACCCATGCATACGTCGGCACTAAACAAGGTTAATCACACATCTACCGTCAATCACCCACACCCACACACCGACGATGAACAAAACGGCGATAAACGGAATAGAGCACACACCCACACCACTAACAACAGAACCACACTCCGATCATACACCCACACACATAAAATCGTCAAAACAACCGGAAGAACACACACACACTCGCACCGAAGCACCCACCACCACCGTGATCACCACAACTCCGACGACCCTCTCTCTCTCTAGCTTTCTGATTTTTCCTCATCTTCCGGCTTTGGGATCAAGATTTTTTTATGGGTCATTTAATTTGCATGAGTTTTAGTGAATTGATTTTTTATTTTCTTCATGCCACGTCGCCCCTCTCCCATTTTCTCCTGTCTCCGGCTAAGCTCATGGCACAAGCACGCACAACATGCATATATATGTGGATATATATATATATATATATATTTACCAATTGGACCCAATAACTTTTAATTTGGATTTTAGTTAACAAAATTTTATCCCATATTTTTCTAAATGCGCTAAAATGCGATTAGAATGACGTACGTACGAAATTGGGGTCTTACAACCCTTCCCTCCAAAAAGAAATTTCGTCCCGAAATTTTTATTACCTCACTCGAACAAATGCGGGTATCTGTTCCTCATCTTGTCCTCTCACTCCCATGTTGCCTCTTCCACTGCATGACTGCACCACAACACTTTGACTAATGGGATCATTTTCATCCACAACACCTAGTCTTTACGGCTTAGGATTTGAATTGGCTCCTCAATGTTTGTCAAATTTTCTTTCAATTCGATCGGCTGCTAAGTCAACACATGCGAAGGGTCTGGCATATATTTTCGGTGCATCGATACATGGAAAACATCGTGTAACCGAGACGACTCTGGCGGTAAGGTAAGCTGATAGGCTATCGCACCAACCCTATCTAAAATTTCATATGGTCTGATATTTCTTAGACTTAACTTCCATTTTCTTACCGAACCTCATTATGCCTTTCCACGGAGAAATACGCAAAAACACATGATCTCCCACTTCGAACTCCAACTCCCACCGGCGCTTGTCTGCATAACTCTTTTGTCGACTCTGAGTAATTTTTAATTTTTCCCGAATCACCTTTACTTTGTATGCTGTCAATTGGGCTATGTCCGATATCAACAATTTCTTTTCTCCCACTTCGGTCCAACAAACTGGATTTCTGCATTTCTTACCATATAACGCTTCATATGGGGCCATCTCAATTGTCGAATGGTAGCTTTTATTGAAGGCGAATTCCATCAATGGAAAATTATCATCCCAACTACCAGGAAACTCCAGAACACATCCTCTCAACATATCCTCCAACGTCTGAATCGTACGCCCTGATTGTCCGTCCGTTTGAGGATGAAAAGTGATGCTAAATGTCAACTTGGTACCCAAAGTAGTCTGGAGACTCAGGCATAACTTCAAAGTAAATCTCGGATCTCTATCCGAAAGTATGGACACCGGTGCGCCATGCAACCTAACGATCTCATCAATATACAGTTGGGCATACTTATCTAGAGAGTATGTCGTCTTTACGGCCAGAAAATGAGCAGACTTGGTAAGCCTATCAACGATCACCCAGATGGAATTATGCCCATTTTTAGTACGGGGTAATCCCGAAACGAAATCTATCGTGATATGCTCCCAATTCCACTCTAGAATAGGTAACGGCTGCAATAACCCACTTGACCATTGATGCTCAATCTTAACTTGTTGACAAACAAGACACCTAGCAATAAATTCTGCGATTTCATGTCTCATTCCGATCCACCAATAATGCCCACGCAAATCTCGATACATTTTGGTACTACCCGGATGCATCGCGTATGCGGAGCTATGTGCTTCCTTCAAGATATCCTTATTCAAATTGACGTCATCAGGCACACACAATTTGTTCCCAACCATCAAAGCTTCATCACTATCCCTGACATGATAATCAGCTCTGCGACCCTTTTTTACTTCATCCCGAATCCTCTCCAGTTGAACGTCTAATTTTTGTGCTTTAATAATACGGTCAATCATTGTCGGCCTCAAAGTCAATGTCGCAAGCAACGCTGCCATTTGACCAACATCTAACTGAACTCGCAACGATCTCAACTCGGCATACAGATTAGTATGAACAACTTTAATGTGTGCGACCAAACCCGCCGATTTCCGACTCAACGCATCCGCTACAATATTAGCCTTCTCTGGATGATAGTGGATGGTGCAATCATAATCTTTAATCAACTATATCCAACGCCTTTGCCTCAGATTTAGCTCTTTTTGAGTAAACAAATATTTCAAACTTTGGTGGTCAGTGTATATTTCATAAGTCTCATCATACAAGTAGTGCCTCCAAATCTTCAGGGCGAACACAATTGCTGCCAGCTCCAAATTATGTGTCGGGTAATTATGCTCGTGGTTCTTCAATTGCCGAGAGAATATGTGATTACGTGACCATGCTACATCAGAACACATCCTAGCCCTTGGTGTGACGCGTCGCTATAAATCACAAAACTACCCCCTTTTGTCGGGAGAAATAGTATTGGCGTCAACCTTCTTTTCAGTTCTTGGAAACTATGTTCAAATTTGTCGGTCCACTCAAATTTGGACTCTTTGCGGGTCAACGGGGCAGTTATAACAAAAAATCCTTACACAAACCAACAATAGTATCCCGTTAATCCTAAAAAGCTTCGAACTTCAGTCACATTATTTGGTCTTTCCCATTAGACAACAACTTCAACGTTTTTTGGGTCCACCTAAATACCATCTTCTGAAATAACATGCCCCAAAAATACCACATGAGCTAACCAAAATTCACATTTACTGAATTTCATATACAATTGTTTCTCACGTAACGTCTGCAATACAATCTGGAGGTGCTTTGCATGCTCTTCTCTAATTTGGGAATAGATCAATATATCATCGATAAATACGATAATAAATTGATCCAAATAAGGTTCAAAAATTCGATTCATCAGATCCATGAAAGCAGTAGGGGCATTTGTCAATTCGAAGGGCATAACCAAAAATTCATAATGTCCATATCTCGTACGGAATATTGTTTTTGCCACGTCACTGTCTCTGACTTTCAATTGGTGATACCCCGATCGAAGATCTATCTTGGAAAACACTTTAGTCTTCTGGAGCTGGTGGAACAAATCATCAATTCAAGCAACGGATATTTGTTACGAACTGTCACTCTATTCAGCTGCCGATAATCGATACACATTCTTAACGTGCCATCCTTCTTTTTCACAAAAACATGAGGGCTCCCCATGGGGAAACACTGGGTCTAATAAACCCACGGTCTAATAAATCTTGCAACTGCACCTTCAATTATTTCAACTCGGTAGGCGCCATACGATAGGGTAGAATCAATATAGAAGTAGTTCCTGGAAGCAACTCGATAGTGAATTTCACCTCCCTATCTACTGGAAATTCGTCCAGAAACACGTCGGGAAAATCTCTAACCACTAGAATATCTGCTATCTGAACTTCTTTCTAACTTGTGTCAATTACGTGCGCAAGATATCCCTGACATCATTTCTTTAATAATTTCTTAGCTTCTAGGGCTGAAATCAAACTGACAGGGGTGATAATTTTGTCCCCCGAAAATACAAACTTCGACTCGCCTGAGATTCGAAAGATCACCTCCTTCTTGAAACAATCCACCGTGGTATGATATCCAGATAACAAATCCATACCTAGTATCACAACAAAATCATGAATACTCAGGGGTAATTGATCTGCCAACAATTCTCTATCACCAATTCGAAAGGGACTGTCTTTATGCATACTATCTATCCATACCAACTCACCTACCGGAGTAGAGATAACAATATTATATGATAAAGAAATGGGAAACTTGTCTACATGCATCATGAAAATTGTCGAAACAAATGAATGAGTAGAACCAGGATCAATAAGTATACGGACATCTCTATCATATAAAGACATGATACATATGACTACGTCTGGAGTAGCCTGAGCATCCTGTCGAGTAGTAGTAAATACGCGACCTCACGTTGGAGGTCTACCAGCAGATCCTCTACCACACCCATGGACAGTGCTAGGACTGACACTACCCATACTGCTCGCAGAAGGTACAAATGTAGCAGTAGATTTTGGATAATTTGTAGATATATGACCCTGCTCATGACAATAAAAACGTATCGGTACTCTCATGGGACAGTCTCTGGCGAAGTAATCTAGTGCCCCACACTAATAGCATCGACCTGCTCCAACTTGACTAGACGGCGGATTTCTTCCCTGCCTCTGCGGGCCGACGCTTGATTCAGACACACTCTGTTGTCACCCGGAGTGTGACTGCCGAGGACCAAGGCTCCTAGTGGATTGGCCAAAGGATGGGGCCCAAGCAACTGGAGGTTGAAATGTCGCCCCCCGAGAAGTGCCACCCAAAAATGTGTTGGGAGACTCAAATCTGCTCTTTTTGTACTGCTCACAACTCTCAGCGGCCTCCTGAACATCTCTCTCTACTAGTTTTTCCGTATTCACCAACTTTGCGTAACTCTTAATCTATCTGCTTGTCAATCTGGAATAAATCTCTAAATGGAGTCTCTTCTGGAATCGTCTACATTTCGCCTCTTCTGTTTTCACCAGATTAGGGGCAAAACGGGACAAAGCATCAAATTTGACCTCGTATTGCTGAACGATCATTTTTTCATGTTTCATGACTATAAATTCTTCCTCCATCTGGAACCAGTAAGACACAAGGAAATACTTCTCATTGAACACCGTAACAAAACGATCCCAAGTAAGTTCTTCGCCAGAAACGGAAATCAATCTCTTCATCTCTTCCCACCAATGTTCGGCTTCCTCTCTCAGTTGGAAAGTGGCAAGAGGTACCCGACTATCATCAACAATCCCTATAGCCTCGAATATATGTCCCACGCCTCTAATCCAATTCTCAGCATCAGCTAAACCCGTCGTTCCGGTGAAAACCGGAGGGTCCAACTCCCTGAATCTCTTCAAGCGTACTGCCTGAGATGTAGTAGCATCACTTTGGGCCTTTTAACTTTCCATGATTTTCACCTGCTGCTCTGTTAACTGGGCAGCAGCTTGCAAAATTCTTTCAACAGCATCCAAACTCCCTTACACCCTATCACCCTGTTCCTAAGGTTCCACTTGCCTCAGGGGTTCCACCTGTCTCTGGGGTCCCACGTTCCCAGAGCTCTCGTTTCCACGCTCCATACCTACTATCTGCAATAGAATTCAACTCAACAACCAACTAGGCCAACCAAGAAACGACAGTAATTAATTTACTTAAATAACTACCACACAAGTGCCGAAATCACCCACCGACATCCTATCTCAAAGTCCCCTACCCATTAGACGATTGGCACATCTTCCTATCTCATGGTCCTCTATTGACACGACAACTGGAAAGTTTATAGAACCTATAACCTAGGCTCTGACACCACAAAATGTCACACCCTACCCCGGACACCCGTCACCCGAGACCGACGTGACGTCAGCAGACACCCCTTAAACACCCAACCAACCAGAATCACACATATATATGTGTGTGTATGTGTGTGTGTGTGTGTGTGTGTGTGTGTGTGTGTGTGTATGTGTGTTACCATAAACAGGTATACAAACTATATACATCCTCTCAAATTGGGACACACCCGTCCCCGAATATATATACAACAAAAACAACATCAACAAAATAATAGTATTGAACCTTCCGCAGGTTCGCCTCAGACAGCCCACTCTCAAACTCCTAGACGACACTATCGGAGAACTCTATCTAGTACCAGTAGGGAACCGACTCCTAGCCGCAGTACCTGAAATCAAAAATTTTATCGGTGTACTACCTTCATAATAAAAACATTTTGTATGGATCAAGTAATAAAAATTTAAATAACACATGTCAAAGAATGGTATAAAAATCACATACCACACGAAAATTCGATTTTCCTGTCATCTTAGAAATAAACTCACATATTTATAACATTCCATCCAAGCAATGAAAATCAATCAAGACAATAAATATATCAATATATATAGATACACCAATCTAGTGTAAAGTAATATATATATATATATATATATATATATATCCAATTGGTTCACCGTATACAACAAAACACCACACCACCCTCCGACTAGCTATAGGATCGTTTTAACCTCACGATTGGGAGTTGCAACGGTACCGTACCACCCGTAGAATTTGCCTTCCTAACGAGTCACAACAACGCTTTGTTGGACTTTGCCTAGCAAATAATTAACACTTTACAGAACTATGCCTAGTAGATAATCAATACTCTGCAGGACTATGCCTAGCAAATAATCTACATCCCTTTCAGAAAGAAAAATACTATGGCATAGTCGGATCACCCATCAATTTCCACCTCAAAAACAACCAACACCGTCCACAATCATTTTCCACCCTTTTAGAAACCAACTAGATTCAACAAATCATTTTCCACTCTTTTAAAACCAACGTAACCCACAAAATATTTTTTCCACACACACCCAAAACCGCTTGATCCATATAAGTTGCAAATTCGTCCAATTTTAAATAAACACATTTTTCATGATATATACGAAAATACAATTTGTAATTTACGTAGAAGACAGTACACTCACCTGGTTATCCGTTCCGCAAAACTTTTACTAACTACACTCTACCAAGACTCTGGTGCCTACGAACCTAATAATGATAGGGCCTAAATTAATAATCTATTTAAAATAACCTAATCATACAATGCAGACCCTAAGTTTCACAACTTTCCCATCCCCACATTTTACTATGAAAAATTATCATTCGACCAGTTTCGCTTCGTTAAAATTTTACTATATAAAATTTAGTAATACAAACGATTCCAAAATTTATTATTCCAGTTACAAAATTTTGATGCTAGTAGTTAAATTTAACAAACATAAAATTTAACGAGAAACGTTACCCGCTCCAAAATGGTTGTTGATTTCCTTTTTCCTTAAAAAAAAAAAAAAAAAAGTTTTTGTACCAGTACTCACCGCCTCGGCGAAGGATCTACCGCCGCGGCGAACACGCTTCTTTTTTTCTCTGTTTTGCTTACTAACGCGCCATCGCCTAGGCCGTCGTCTCACCGCCTAGGCGAACAAACTCCAGTTTCTTTCTACTTTGTGTTCTGATGCTCTACCGCCTAGGCAAAGCCGTCACCGCCTAGGCAAGTGATCGTCTTCCTCGTTCAGCTCCTGCTTTGATCAGAACAGCTCCATTCTCTCTCTCTTCTTCACTAACTCCGGCGGCTCTTTCACCACCCCTCACCAACGATCAAACACGCTCATACACCACTTCGTCGTTGAGCAAAACACACCCATGCATACGTCGACACTGAACAAGGTTAATCACACATCCACCGTTGATCACCCATACCCGCACACCGACGACGAACAAAACGGCGGTGAACAGAACAAAGCACACACCCACACCACTATTAACCTCTCATTTTCAACTAATTTCAACTCCAAACTTCATCGTTTTAATCCTGTTAACCGATTTCTTTTCTTGGTTAACATAATTAACACTAATATTTAATTTTAAACACTAATCTTGCTTATGTCAATTTTCATTTTTCAATTTCACATTGGAACAAATAATTTAACAATTATTAGGACCTTAATTTTAAACACACATAAATATCAATCATTTTTATGTAGTATGTGATTCTAATCGGGATACATTAAGAGTAAAATAGATTTAAGTTATTTCCACCTACATTTTTCAAAATCTACAATCTCTTAATATCCGTCTCTGCATCCTTCAAAATTAATCTTGAATGAAACTCTTAAAGTGAAACACTCAATAAAATGTTAGTTCCACCAAAAAAATATCAACTCTTAATTGTCCATCAAATCCCAAGATCAATAGGTTGTAATTGAATCCGGTCATATTTATATAGAAACCCGCCTTTTTTAGTCTGGGTCGGTCAGGTGGATGAGATTGTGCGGACTTTTGAACACCTCTTCCTCTGGGGGTACCTTTTTTTAAAGGGACAATCAATAGGAGGTCCTACATTTAAGCTCTAATTGGTCAAAAGTCCTACATGCAGTAAAAACTTTTAATTTAATCTCATCTGTTTTAAAAAAACGAAAGTCTTACTCACGTGATAGCCACGCGTCAATTTCATGTAACTTCTTTATGTGTAATATTACTGTATTAGTTACAAGTAACTAATTTTTATTTTTATTTTCCAGTTACATGTTTCAACAATATGTAATTTTTTAGTTACATATAATTACATTAGTTATATATAACAGAATTCACAATAAAAATCGAATGTACTCATTAAAAAATTCTTTACAATTTTTGCAATATTTTTATAATTTCTACAATACGAGATTAAAATATAAGTAAAATTTAATTTAAAAAATTAAATCAAAATTTAATAATAAAAAATAATTTTTTACCAATTAGACTCCCAAAAGTAAATTTTGAACCGATTTTCTCTGTTTTTAATCTTTCCAAATGGTGGGGAAGTGGGCAATCAGAAATCAGTGACAGGAGCTTGTGATATGAATATGATTGTTCCAATCCAAATTTTTTTTAGCAGATTTGGGGAAACATCTGATCTGCCTTTTAGGGCTTCCTTTATCTTCAGGCATGTTCTACTTCTAGTTCTAGGTCTAGTTATAGGCAATCATTACCTGCATACCCCTTAACTTCATTCAAATATGTCCAAAAACTATATATTATAAATGTTATCACAAAAAATTATAAAATTGTTATTTATTTTTTTCAAATAATTATTCATAAAAAATTGATTAAAAACAAAATCACTTCATAGAATTATTGGCTTTTTTATTTGGGGCTTGTTAGATTTTGTTTTCTGTTTTTTTTTCCAAAATAATTTTTTTAATTATTATTAAAAATATAATTTAAAAATAAATATCTCTTATTCTCTATGCATTTCATCACGTATTTACTCAATTATAATTAGAGTTTATACTTGAAAAATTGTATCCTCAATATCATCCCTATAATTTTGATGATAACATCGATACCTATTTATCATATTTTATTAACAAAAGTATATTAGCAATAGTTTTTTATTGTTTTATTTTTTTATTTTTAATTTTGCTGTTGCTTTTTATATAATTTTTTTCTCTCTATTTCTCTCTCTTGTTTTTTATTTTATTTATTTATTTTTGTATACAATGTTTATAAAAAATTAGCAAAAAAAAAAATTAACTTTCTTTATTTAACGATTTTTGTTTTTGTATTTTTTTTTCTATATTTTTGTATTATGGTTTTTTATTTATAAAAAAAAATACAGAATTAATAAAGTAACAAATTTAAAATGAAAGATAAAAATAAGAGAGATATAAAGAATAGAAAATACAAAATATAAAATAAATAATAAATAATAAAATTATGCTATAAAGATATTTTTATCAATAAAATACAATCGCAAGTGTGTTCAGTAAGTAGAATAAGAAGATAAAATGCTTCTTAGGATACGTTTGGTTGGAAGAAAAAAAAATAAAAAATGAGAAGATAATATTTTTTTTTCTTTTATGAAAAAATTATTTGTCCTAATGTTGTTCGGTTAAAAAAAAAAAATTGAAAATAATTTATTTTAATATAATTTATTAATTTATCCTCGTAAAAATAAATTAAAAATTATATTATAACTTAATATTATAATTTATCTCATTTTTCTTCATATTTTTTATTTTCTTTTTAAATTTATGTGAAAAAAATATTTACTTTAAAAGTTGTGTATTTTTCTTCCAATTTTTTTCCTCTCATTTTCTAACCATATCAAACAAGTTTTTTTTTTTCATTTTCCATCTTTTTTTTTTTTTTTTTTGGTATCATTTTCCACCCAACCTTATGTATTTGTCAAAATAAAAAGAATTTCTTTAATATTTGTTGTTTTAAAACCCATAAAAACTATTTTTCCATTTCAAGGGGAAAAAAAAATCATCGTTTTTTATTATTATTCTATTAATTGTACTGGAATTTTTGTTTAGACAAAGGGTAATATGGTAAAATGAAATGTGGCAGAGATGCATTGACGGAGGAAGGATATAAGTCCCATCGAATCGGCGAAAAGAGAGTGAGGAGCAGGTGGTGATTAAAGTGTGTTTCTCAGTCTGCTATCATGAGCGGAGGTCACTGTCAACCACCTTACGTCATATGCATCTCCCTTTCATTTCCTTTCTTATTAATAACGTTTAACTACGGTTCAATCATCCATCTTTGTTTCTATGATAATCACGTGTAATTACTATTTCACCCAGGTGCATCTGACGTGGATAAACAATTTTTTGTACCAAATTATCATATTATTAAGAGAAATTATACAAAATAAAATGAAAAGGCATGTTGGGTTGGACAGGATGAAAAATTTTCACGAAAAAAAAATAAAAAGATAATCGTCAAGTTAATCTCGATATGAGAGATCGAGTGTTCCAATAAATAAATAAACGGTATCCTCGATATTTAACAGAAAATAGAAAGTTATTGTGATTATCTAAAATATAGAGAGTGTCATTAACATAATTTCTTAATTAGATTAATGTAAAAAGAAAAAAATTGTTAAAATCAATGAAAGAAAAATATTCCCTCATTTATTTTTTTATTTTTTTCATATATATTATAAAAATAAAATATATATTTTATTATCAAATGTATAATTATAATTTTAGTGTTTTTTAAAAATAATCTCTCATTTTATTATATATATATATATATATATATATATATATATATATATATAATACATTTTATTTGAAATAAAAAATAATTTTTTATTATTTGATTATAAAAATATAAAAAAATGATAGCATAAATTTAAAAAAGAAAAAAAAAATTGACTTATCCAATCTACTATTTTAATCTCATATAAAAATAAATTAAAAATTTATTATCAAGAGTATAATTATAATTTTAGTACCAACAAAAAAAAAAAATCTCTTTTTTTTCTTTATTTTCCTACTAGTTTGATAAAGATTAAAAAAAAATGTTTAGAAAATTATATATTTTTCTTCTTATTTTTCATTTTCTTAATTTTTTCATCTTCACCACAGACTATATTTTTTCTATTTTTATGCTATTTTTTTTTTTTTTGTTTTATCTAGCAATTCTTTTACCCAAACAAAGGTAATCTAATAATACAATCTAACCAATATGATGAAATCAAATGTGCTAAAGTGCAATACACATTAAAACATACATAAAAAATCCTTTTCATGAATTTTGTTCATAAAAAAATAAATAAATAAAGCAAAGAACGTTTCGATCCAATTTTTTTTTTTTTTTTTGCCTCGAAATGGAAACAGAAATAAAGAAAGAAATTAGGTTGAAATTGCAGGAGTTTGAACCGTCCGTAGATGTATGATCAGATGGTCATTAGTCAAACTAACGATATGACCTTTCCAGTCTTCATAACAAAACTCACCAACACCAAAATGGTCAATCCATTACTAAACTTGGCCAAACACAAACACACAGAATATGATCAAATTCAAAGCTTCAGCAATGATAAATGTTGCATAAACTTTAACATTTGCAATTCTGCATCTCTTCTTTTCGATAAGTTCAAAAAATAATTAAAATAAATAAATAAATAATATGTCGAGTTTGAAAAATAAATCCATTAAAATTAGGGGAAATTATATTTTTGGTCATAAAGTATAGGATGCGAGTCTATACAGATTCTGAGATTTGTCAAATTGCACATTTAATCTCTCAAGTTCCACATGTTTTAATCCAACAAAATTAAAAACGTTATTAATAATTTTAGACAAAAAATGAGTTGCTCTCAATATATGATTTTCTAATGAAAATATTTCTATCATTGTATCACTCTACTGAACTTAAAACGTTTTTTAACAACTTATTCAAACTTCTCGGTCAATCATCAAAAGAATCATTGTTAGATAAAAGTTAAGAAAAAATATTTTCGATTTTTTGGAGTGATGAAATAACAAAAATATTCCCGTTAGAAAGTCACCGTACTTAGTACATTTCATTTTCTATCCAAAATCATTAATAATGTTTTTTATTTTTTGGGCAATTGAAACAAATATAAAACTTAAGAGACCAAATATTTAATTTGATAAACATCAAGGTCTACATAAATATTCCGTTAAATATTTTTTTGAAATTTCTGCTTCAATACGACACAAATGGTGCGTTTGTTTGGGTGGAAAAAATAATGGATAAAAAAACCGAAATAAAAATAGGATGGAAAATGTGGGAAAAAAATTGTTCAATATGGATGAAAAATGGGAGCAAAAAAAGAAAGAAAAAAAATGCACAATTTTCTAAATAATGTTTTTTCCTTGCTAGTTTGGGAGGAAATAAAAGAAAATAAAGGGGAGTTTTTCAAGTGGAGAAAAAAATTACAATTATATTGTTGATAATATAATTTTTAATTTATTTTTGTAATATATTATGGTAAAACAGTAGATTATATTAAATTGAATTATTTTTCTTCCTTTTATATTTCTTTTCTAACTAAATAACACTAAAAAAATAATTTTTTAATAATAAAAAAAATATTATTCTCTTATTTTTTTCAATTCTTCCAACTAAATATATCCAAAAAGAGAAAAATTTTGCCCTCACTAATAAACAGGGATTTTTAAAAAAAAAAAAATGTATGATATTAAAAAAAAGTGAAATGACATATCAAAGATCAAAGTAAGTTTAGCCAAAAAAAAAAAAAGAAATCTTAATACCAAACTAAGATTTAGAGAGTTATGACTGGAAGGGTCAAACATTTAAAGATAGCCCTTTTGTTTATATAAATTTTGCCAAAATGACAAAATGGAATATTGAAGCAGAAAATAAATAAAGAACGAGTTTACCAAAATTTCTTGGGATGAATCGCGGATTAGGTCGCTCTCTTTAAGACGTTTCGCGGCTCTGCCCAAGAACGTGCAAGCAGTGTAACAGCCCCGTCGTCCCCAGGATAAAACAGCCCAGAATCACCTCTGTCTAGAATCTTCTTTGTACAACAGAAGGCCTGAATACTAAACACCCACTCACTGTTTGAACAAACAAACAGACTACTCGAAAATCGAAGTTTAAAAGAAATAAAATTATTTCAGATGAAGAAGAAGACTTAAATCAATTTTCTTTTACTGTTTCAGATCAAGATGAAGGTTGTTCTATATTTTAAAACTGAGGAAGAAAGCAGTATTTATAGGGGGAAAAACTGTACCGTTTGAAAAAAAAAAAAATCTTGAAACCGAAAAATTAATTGTTAAACGTTTATTATTTATTAAATTCTTAAACGTTCAAAAAAAAAATTCTTAAACGTTCAAAAAAAATAAATTCTTAAACGTTATATATATATATAGATATATATATATAAACGGTTCAAGAAAAAAATAAGTGTCACCTCATCACACGCTCGACTCGGTCAGACGGACGGCGGCGGCGGCGCGCGTGTGGTAAACATGTAGGGATGTAACTCCTCTCCCCTTCACAAAATGTGGATATCCCTTGGGGCACACCCCAAATGTCTCACATACTCCTAGATATCCTCATTAATTCCACCTCTCCCAACTAATGTGGGATAAAAGGGTTACAGAAAATTGTACATTTGACACTTTCTATTTAAAAAATTTAATTAAAATTCATTAATTTCAACATGGAATGTAGGCTCAGAATAAAGAAGGGGAAATGAGAGACCAAACTTTGATTATTTATTTATTTTTTTTATTTTTTATTTTTTGTTTCTGATAAAATTCAGCTTGTTCCCCTTTTCTTGATTTTTCGTGGCTCAAGACACGGAAACTAACAAATAAAGGCTTCAACAGTGGAAACAAAGTGTAAAAACAGTGCTCGTTTTCATGTCAACAAAATGGAAAATTTGGGAACGCCAAAATCGTCCTCTTATTGCATTTTTATGGGGATCCCTTGATGGGGGTGGGTGTATATATATCTTAACTTCAACAGCTTTATCAAATGTCAAATTTCCCTTGTCCACTCACACATTAAATGCTCTCCCAAGCGTGGGAATGCTTAAGTGGCATTTGGTTAGTATTCCCACTTTTCTCAACCTAACTGGGATGGGTTGAGAAATTTGTTTTCTAGTGGGAACATAATTGCGTTTGGTAACGATAATTTTTTTTTTATGTACTGAGAACAGAATCACGTTTGGTAACGATATTATCCTAGAATTGATTCAACCAAACCTCCAAATTCAACCAAAAACTCCAAATCAAGCACTAACCCTAGAATTGATTTCATGAAATTCAATCAAACTCCCAAATTCAACCAAACCCCCAAATCAAGAACCAACCTTAAACCAAAATCAAGAACCAAACCAAAAATCGATTTCGTGATAAAATCAAAATCGAAAAGGGAAATCGATTTTGCTTTTCAATTTCGAAATCAAAATGAAAATCGAAATAGATAATGATACTGCACATTGAGCAATGAAATCGAACCCTAAATTCAAACTCTAAATCGATTTGAGCAATGAAATTGAAAATCGAAATCGATTTCGTGATCGATTTCAGTAACGAAATCAAAATCGAACCCTAAATTCAAAGCCTAAAACGATTTAAGCTATGAAATCGAAAATCAAAATCGATTTTGTGATCGATTTCAGTAATGAAATCAAAATCGAACCCTAAATCGATTTAGTTATTTCAGTAACGAAATCAAAATCATGAGCAATTGAGAGGGGACGATTTCGATTTGTTCAGTCTGTTCGATGGCGAGTACGAGAAAGGAGACGGCAACGAGTTATGCGAAGACGATAGTAAGGACAGCGAAGATGATGGCAAGGAGGAGGTGGACGACAAAGACAGAAAAGAACAGTAATGACAAGTTCGGCAACAACGGAGGAGATCGACGAACGATGGAGCGAATGACGAACGATAAGGAAAAGAAATGAAAAATGTTAAAGAAATGAAAATGAAAACGAGGCTAACAAAACTTGAACGTGGACTCACTAAACAACTTCGGTAATAACCAGTGTGTCCTCAGCATGGGATGAGTTTTTTGGGCAAAAAAAAAAATAGCTTTTTTTTGTTCCTTATTCTATTAGTATTTTGAGAATCAATTCTTATTATTTAAGTTGAGTTAAGTTGAGTTTTGTGTTACCAAACGCGTTACCAAAAATCAATCCCAAACTTTTTGGATTGGGTTGGGTTGGCTTGAAATGGAAACACTGACCAAACGGGCCCTTAAGAAGTCTTTGGGTAGCTTTCCATTGCTTCTAACAAACATTTTTCCTTTTTTTATAATTAAAAATGGAGTTTTGCAAAAAAAAAATATTTTTTTATTTTTTGACGGGACACTTACTTAAAAATCCTCATAAATTGAAAAAACTACCAATTGAATTTTTTTCAGTGGGTTACCAAATAGTCTTTTCAATTATTGGATCAGATTTGTCTTTCCAACTATTTATTTGATATATGACTTCCCACAAAAAATAAGTATTCAAAATCATTTTATTAAAATCAAAATAACTATTATTTTACACATTTTTTCACGATTAATTATTTATTCAAATTTGTCTTAATAAGATCTTTAAAATGATATTTCATTCAATTTTTTTTTTCATTAGTTTTCAGATTCGTGTTATATTCAACATAATATTTTTAGAATTTTCAAATTTCACACTCATGTTATATTCAATATGCTATTCGGAACTATCGGAATTTTTCACATCATATTGAATTTAACATGATATTATTTTCATGATCTAATTATATATTTAGATTCGTATGGATAAGATCTTCAAAATGATATCAAATTCATAAAAAATTCATATTCGTATTATATTCAACACAAAATTCACACATGCTTTCAGATGATGAGATAATATTTTTTTATGATCTAATTATATAAATACCCTCACAACATAATGTTTTTGGTTGTTTATTTTATATTTTCTATTTCTATTTTTCACTTTCTTGTTTTTTATTTTTATTTATTTATTTTGTATTTTTTTTTAAGGTTTTGGTATGATATTTGCAATAAAAAAAAAATCTAAAAAAATGCATTTTTTGATTAAAAAAATTACATTTGTGTTATATGCAACATTGCAGAACGGTAAACTTGTCTGAATTTAATTTCGGATTTGAAACTAGGATTAATCAATAATACATTTCCTAAAGTTATGAACCATTCCATTCAATTAAAAAGTTAATGGATCATTCGGTAGATTTGGGCATTTATTGAGATCATTCAGTAATTTTTTATTTTTTTTATTTATTCTTTTTACTGAAAAAATAAGCCTTTTAGACTTATTTACAAACCCCTAATACACCGAAACTAACAGTCATGGCTTATTAAAATCAGAAGTGCTAATCCCAATTCTATCTAATAAAAATAAATTTCGAAAATAAACCGGGGTTAAAAATCCCGGTTATACAGTTTGATTAATTTTTTTAATAGCCAGAGGTAGCACTTCTGACCCAATTAATGTAAACTCGGAGGTGCTATCTCCGGCTTTACAATTATTATTTTTAAATAGTGGGCCGGAGGTTGTAGCTCCAGCCCAATTACACTTTTTTTTTTCCATTTACGTACTCGGAATGTTTTAAAACACAATTGCAGGCTTGTTCAACAATTTTTTCTTTAGTATTCATTTACTGTATTCCTATTTCAATTTTTTTTGTTGAAATTTGATTTTTTTTAAAAACACATAGACATTAAACAAAAAATATTTTTTTAGCAATTTAGTCTATTTCAATTAATAATAGTATTAACAACTCAATATATAAATTTATTTATTTTTATATACTTCAATCAAAAAATATTTAATATTAAAAAATTTATCGTTTTTATCGCTATTAACGTATATATTGTTTAATTAATCTTTATTTCAGAATTTATATAAAAGATTATTTAACATTGTATATTTAAAGACCTTAATTTAAATAAATAAATAAAAAATAGCGTTGTACTAACAAATTTTGAAGCAAAAAAGCATATTGAAATTAAAAACGATAACAACTAAAATTAATCCTAAACAAATATTAGATAAATTAGAAAATACATAATGCAACATTGAACGTTTCGAACGAGATAACTAAATAATTTATCAAACCATTCGTAATGAATATTGCCATATTCGTAATCGGACAGTGTTTGGTCATCCGTGTATCATGGATTCGTAAAGAACTTTGGCATCTACTCGTTTGCATCTGGAGCGTTAATCTTTTGAATTTTGTGAAGTTGTTGTTTCACATGAATCCGTTTTTCTATTTGTGTTGTTTCTCATATCAATGAGCAACAAATGTTATCGATGTTATCCGATTCGTTTTTCAAAATTTCAAGAGAGAGTAATTTTGGAATCTTCAAGTGGTATAGGTGAGACCTTGTCTCATATAGATTTCTCTTTACCATTTGCATTGGCCATCATAAATTCTTTGTCTTTTCACTATCCTTATCCCATGGGATGTAATTGTAGATCTCGTGGTAACGATGATTGACCCAACAAACAGTATATTTGAAAGGATCACCGTGTACTAAAAAAAGTTCATTTTCGTGTGATGGGATTGAGCCATGTGCCAGAGAGATCGAGTTTTTGTTGAACACCTTGTTATGAGGTAACAACATTACATGGATCGTGTACTGAATTAGGGTAATAATATCTTATCTCAGGCATCATACCATACTAGTGGGTGTCGCAGTTTGTCTTCACTCTAATATACGACTTTTGACCGGTGTATCTAAATTTCTACTTATCTCATCTTGGTACTTAGCATGGTCCCTTGTCCTTGAACTCTCCTCAGTATGATGGATTTGCATTGGTTCTTTACCCTTACCCTTACCCTCATCGTTTCCTGATCTGCTTGCCATTTGAACTGATTTTTATAATGGTTTTGTGTTTGGGTAAGAGAAATGAATGTGATGTGAAAGGGAGTTTAGCATGGTTTAATATATATATATAGGTAAACTATAGCGGCAAAACACTTTCTCGCCAACAAATATCCTAATAAATAATTTTCCTCCAATTTTCTATCCTTATTTCCCACCATCCTCTTTCCCACCATTTCTTCCTCATTTTCCGCCAATTCATTGCCAATTTCCCACCCTAATTTTCCTATTAATAGTAAGAGTCTCAGTTCTTATTTAGTTATCTAAATTCATAATCAACAACATTTATGAAGAAAGTTTCGGTGAAAATATTTCAAAAAAAAAAAAATTAAAGGGAGAAACAAGGTTGATAGAGTTTGTTTTCTTCTTGCCAATCTCAAAATTAAAAACAAAAAAGTGATTTGGGGAAGCACTTTACTAAACCCGTCATTTGAAGTTTTGCACTTGATTGAGAAACCTAAATGACGATATGGGAGGCACTCATTTTCTCAATTTTTTAAGTTAAATCTTTTGTTGTTATTATTATTATTATTATTATTATTATTATTATTATTATTATTATTATTAAACAGAAACAAACTATTCTGAGATTTTTTTCTCTATGGTATTAAAATGCGAGAAAGTAAATACACACACACACACACACATATAAATGCAGAAATGTAATGTAGTAAATTAAGTGCAGAAAGTAAATTTGTTGAAAAGTAAAAGCATAGAAAAGCACAAGACAAGAAAGTAAATTCAGAAAAGTAAAAGCATAGAAAAGCACAAGAGAGGAAAGTAAATTCAGAAAAGTAAAAGCACGAAAAGTCGTAGAACATGAAAGTAAATGCAGTAAAGTAAAAGCATCGAAAGGCACAGAACTGAAAAAAATAAATATAAAAAAATAAAAAGCGAGGAAATGCACAAAACTGAAAGTAAATACTAAAAAAATAAAGTGATTTTTAGATATATCCTTAGAACGTCCCCTTTTATTTTTTTCTGGTTTTAGGTCCCTTATTTCAAACGGTTTAGGCAAAAAGTAAAGGTGTGTAAGAGAAAGGATTAGGGAAACTCCCTTTGGTTTTGGAAAGTCTCTCACTTCTTTTCTCATTTTTCTTATTCTTGTTCTTATTTTTATTTATTTTTTTACTCTTTTTCTTCTTCTTTTTCTTTTTTTTCTTTGAGGAGTTTTAGGAGAAAGGAAGGGGGAGGGGAGGAAGACTTCCTTAGGCCAAGAGAGCGTTTAGGAATGGTATGGGTGTGAGATGATGAGTGTGTGTGGAAAAAAAAAAAAAAAGAGGGGAGGGCTTCCTTTTATAGACAACTCATAACCTGTACATCCAAGGATGCGCACACATCCCCGAATGCGTAAGGATGGCACGTGGGCTGTCAGTCAACCTATTAACTGAAAGTCCCCCTATGGCGTATTTTTTACACTTTAGACCCCTAGAGATGGTATTTTGTGTAAAGGTTTGAAAATTCACTCCCTTAAGTAATATTACTTTGGGAAAGTGGCTAAGGAACACCTCCAAACACCTTCTTCCAGTCCCAAAGTGAATCCTATGCTTTGTCCTATTCTAAGGAGGTGGGGAAAAAGTGTTTTGGGTGTTAAGGGCATCGTTTTTCAATTAATATATCATTTTTTATTTTATTTTATTTGAATTCAATTTGGGAAACATAAAATTAAAATATCCAATATGGGATAAAATATGGTGTCTACAATATTTGACCAAATAATTTCTTAAGCTGCCTAGGATTTATTTGTTTGATTCATTCTCACCGGCCACCCTTGATCCAAGGCCTCAATCTCAAGCCTCAGGCCTTCCACAACTCTCTCTCTCTCTTTGGTATATCCACAAGTATCCACATACCTACACAGAATGTGAGACTAATCTCGTTCAGGGTTCGTGGTTGCCCTTCCCAACAAGTGTTTTTCCGCAGGCTCGAACCCCTGACATCGCAGAGGTACCGTCGACTGCTTTAACTCAACGTCGGTGTTTGCCTCCGATTCTAAGTCCAATCTATTTGGTGTTCGAACCTAGGGATTCTTTGTTTGACTCAATGATTCTCTCTCTTTCAACTTTGTGTTTACCTATGAATCCAATCTATTGGTTCTATATGGTGATTTGGTTTGAGGGAGAAAAAACGGTTGAGACACAATCACAATTTCATACATGTTCATAGCTTCAAATATAGTTTCATTAAAGTAATCAGGCTTAGTTCCGAAACATTGATTCATCATCTCCTTTTAGAACCCTAATTATTGTTTTAGAACATCTCCAAGGGAAATGCTAAAATTTGATGCGTCATTTGGCCAAATGGCACACTAAAAGCCCAAATGGCACAACCCAAAAAAAAAAAAAGGCACTTCAAATGATGTGCTATTTGGGTGTGCTATTTTTTTATTAAAAAATAAAATTAACAAATTAATTTAATTTAATTTTGAGATTTTAATTTTACCGCTAAACATTAGTTTTTAGTTTCAAACTAAAGCGTAAAAATTAAAATTTTATATTTTAATTAAACCGCCAAAGGGTATAATTTTTTGTTCCAAACTAAAAAGCAAAAATTAAAATTTTCAATTTTAATTTTACTGCCAAATAAAAAATTTTGGTTCAAACTAAAAGGCCAAAATTAAAATTTTAGATTCAATTTTACCTCCAAATCTTAAATTTTGGTTTCAAAATAAAGTGCCCATATTGAAATTTTAGATTTCAACTTAACCGCCAATTTTCAATCAAAATTTTTGCATCCCAAACTATCTATAAATACACTCATTTCTTCTCTCATTTTCACACATCCCTCCCAATACAAATCTATACACTCATTTTCTCTCTCATTTTCATACATTCCCTACCAATATCATTTCATATCTAACTATCCCAACTTTATTAACATATTAGATATCCTCAAACGTGATGATGATTTTGATAAAGAATTCGAGCTGTTAGCAAGGGTGGTTATAGCGGATGAACGCGTGCGTCAAAATGCACCACGACGTGGTTTTGTCCCAATTCACAATTGTATTTTTCGTGATCGAATTTCTGGTCCTGAAAGGTTTTTTCATGACTATTTCTCTGAATCTCCTATATATAATAAAAAATTATTCCGAATGAGGTTTCGAATAAGTCGTTCTCTCTTCTGTTGAATTGTTGTTGAAGTTGAACGATATGATCCATATTTTGTCCAAAGAAGATATGCTACTAGAGTTTTAGGTTTATCTTCTCTTCAGAAGGTAACAACTGCATTTAGGATACTTGCTTATTGAAATGCAGCGGATTCTATAGATGAATATGTTTGAATTGGAGAAAGTACCGCTATAGAGAGCTTAAAGCGGTTTGTTAAAGTAATTGGTGCAATATTTGGCGATGAGTATTTAAGAGCACTAAATAGCAATGATATCTCCTGATTGTTATCCCTTGGTAAAAACTATGGCTTTCAAAGAATGTTGGGAAGCATTGATCGTATATATTGGAAGTGCAAAATTGTCCTACCGCATGGCAATGTATGTATACTGATCATTGTTATGAACCAACCATCATTTTGGAAGTTGTTGCTTCACAAGATCTCTGGATATAACATGCCTTTTTCGACTTGCCAGCATCACTTAATGATATTAATGTTTTGAATCGATCTATTATTTTTTAGAACTAATCCATGTATGTGCCCTTGTTGTTTATTATAATCTTAATGGACATAATTATATAATGGGATATTACCTAGCTGATGGTATTCATCCAAATTGGTCAACATTTGTAAAAATAATTTTCTGCCCACAAGGCTTGAAGAAAAAATATTTTGTTGCAGCACAAGAGTCAGCAAGGAAGTGATTATTGAGGATGAAAGAGTAACTGATAACATTGACTTTGATGGAAGTGATAAAAATCCACCTATCAAAGTGTCTCATGTTCGTACTCTGAATTTATCAACTTTTATTCAAGCTACACAAGAAATTCAAGCTACACGAAGTCACTCCCAACTCCAGAATGATCTTGTGGAGCACCTATGGCAACATTATGGGACAGAGTAGTAGTTTGAATTTGTATTAGTATTATGTATTTTTCATGTAGTTTGAATTTAAATTTGTATTAGCATTATGTATTTTTCATGTAGTTTGAATTTGTATTAATATTATGTATTTTTCATGTAGTTTGAATTTGTATTAGTATTATGTATTTTTTATGTAGCTTGAATTTGATGAATGTATTGATTGAAAAAAAAAAATGAAAAGAATAGCATTAATATAGTAGTGATATATGACCAGCATAGGCTACATAGCTACATTGTTGAAAATAAAAAATAGCTTACAAATTAAAACCTATCAGACTAATGATTTCTATTTTCAAACCATCAAAATACTAAGTAGAGATGGGATCCATGTTACGAGTATCGATTTGCATTATGTGATTTCGTTCAGCTCTTTTCTCTATTTCTATTTTTTCTTTTTCAATTTCTAATTGAACGGCATGTTGCCGTAACTGAAGGGTATGTTGATCTAATGCCTCGCGATCTCGTTCAGCTCTACTCTGTTCTATTTTCAACTTATCTTCTCGAAATTTATCTAAAAACATCCATAGCTATTTCTCATTCTGCAACGGCCGTTGATTTTTTACCTTTGACTTGATTTTTGGAGGCTTTTCTGCCTAGAGGCCTTTTTTGGCTTCATCTCCTAAATTAACACAATCTGCACTTGCAGCAGAAGATGTAATGGGACTTTCACTTGAGTATCGTTTTTACTTTTTGCTACCACCTGATAGGAGATCAGTCTATTAGTTCTTAGCACAGGCATAAGATGGTTCTGTAATCCTTTTATTAGCTCTCATTTTTTTATTCAACTAATGTAAATCAACCCTAAATGAATCTATAATTTAACGACTCAACCGACAAATACGATTAATCAATTCGATCTTACATCAGACGGAAACCAGTCCTAGTTAGATAGCTGGTTGGTTGGCTTAACTAATCCAACCCGAACCATTTTGGTTCGGTTAACAGTTTAGCTCGAACCCAAACTAACCCTTCATTAGGGATGGTCATGGGCCTGGGGGCCCGCTCAGCCCGACCCTATTTTTTTAGGGCTTGGGTTTTGGTTTTAAGCCCATGGGCAGGGCCCAGGCTGTGGTTTTAAGGACCAATCAATTTTAGGGTCGGGCTTGGGTAAGGCCAAAACATTTTAGGCCCGGCCCGACCCATCTCGAGAACTAATTAAAAAAGATTATATATACACACACACGCATACATATTTAACTAGCTTAACCCTAATCTAATTCATTTTCCTCCCATCGCTACGCTGAGACTTGAACGATCCATTCCCTAACCCTAATCTCATTCCTTAATTTCCCATCGCTGTATTGAAAGTTCCACTGATCCACTCACTCTCACTCATCTACCGACCGTCGCTGCCCTGAGTGAGTAAGAGCTCTTCTTTCCTCTTCACTCCCCAATCGAAACCCTAATCTTCATCCCGCAGTGCTAAGCGCTCTTTATTCCCAAAACTCTAGTTTTCATTCATCTTCTCTCCTCTTCGTTCGTCGTCGATCATTTCTGTTCGTCGACATCTCATCTTGTCGTTGCACGCTGCCGCAATAGATTTTAGGTAATACAACATATTTGATTTTCAAGCTTTAGATTTGTTTTGTGTTCTGAGTTATGCCCACTGTTTTTGTTTACTGTTTTGTTTTGTTGTGTTCTGTTTTGTTCCCAGTTCTGTTTGTTTTTGTATTATGTGTTCTGTTTACAGTTCTGTTCCCAAATTAGTGTAGCATTTGTTTATTGTTTTGTTTTAGCATATATGGATTAAATGTTTTATTCCGAGATGACTGTTTATTTTTTTAATTTTAGATTATATGGCATTTTGTTTACCATATTCTTCTTCAATCAATTTGGATGGTGATGAGGTTCAAACATCGGTGTCTAAAAAGAGTAAAACAAAATAAAAAGTTTGGCATTGGTTCAAAAAGTTATCGCCGGATTCGGATGATCAGTTGAAAGCCAAATGACAACATTGTTCAAAGGTATTCTTTGCTAAAAGTACTAGTCGTACTTTCCATTTAAGACATCACGTGTTTGAATATTGTGTTAAAAGGTCGAATCATGATATTAAGAATTATACAATTCAATGTGAAATGAATTATGATGGTACTAAGACTTTAAGAAATTATCAATATGATCTTTGGTATCGAATTATTTGTCGCTACAATACTACAAGTGTACGGGTCAAGTTTTAATAGCATAGAAAGAGTAGGGTTGTCGTATTCACAAGGATTGATTTAGATCATCGTTAAGTACCGTGATTATTGTAACTTAACTTTATTTAGACGATCAAATTTTGGGTTTATAAAACTAAAATAACGAAAACAAATATAAATACAAAAGTAAAATAAAATATGGACTTTCTATGCACAATTGTTCTAGGGGGGTTTGGCCATACTTTGCTAAACGATGCTAATCTACTTCAATTTTATCAATTAAATTCATATACAATCATTAACCTTGGGTGTCTAAATTAACCTCACTTCCACCTCTCAAATGGCAAGTCAGATAATTTATATAATTAGTTGAGTTAATATCTCTATTCAATTTAACTAATTATCCAATTTTTAAGTCTCACCCATCAAAGGGTTACCCAAATTATATTATCTCTCGCATTCAATATAATAGGGTTTGTATTTCTCTGATCTCAATATGCAAGATCATTACCTCTCGAATGCTTAATCTTACACATCTAAGATATCTAATTTACCTCTCGCATAAATTAGCAATTACGCAGAAAGAAATACAAATGAGCAAAACATGAAATCCAATTAACAACTTAAAATCTCAAGGCATAATTCATACAAAGTAATTCAAAACCCCCTAGATAGAAACTTTAACACAACATAGCAGAATTCATAACTAATATTATCAAGAATTTTATAAATGTAAACATGTGTTCAATACAATATCCCAAATACAAAATTCAAATAATATTAGGGAGAAGAAAAGAAATCAAATATGTTATGTAGAGAAGTTTTACTGTAGATCTTCAATCTCATGCCTTATCTTTGTCCCGTGCTTGCTCCCCTTCAATTCCTCTTCTTCCTCCCCTAAAAAATGAGTCAAAAAGGCCCTAAAAACGTTTGAGATCAGAACTTGGTGCTGCAACACCAAAACAATGGTACTGCAACACTGTTCTTGTGTTAGGGTTTAGAAAACGAGATAGAAGCACCACGCTGCAGCGTGAAACAATTCGCGCTGCAGCGCCAAAACGCACTTACTCGCACTGCAGCGCGGGTCTTTCTGGCTGTAGCACGAGGCTTTTGAAAACTGGCTATGCATTTCTCGTCAAAACTCTGATTGATGTGAATAAAAAGTATATGAAAATATAAGATATAGATCTACAACTTTCATATTTTGAGTTTGTCCAAAATTGGATTATATCATTGTCCAAATCGGCCTTGAAATTATAGTGTATGCACTCATTTTGCACATTTTCTCCCATTCATTTATAATCCTACAAAACAACACAAAAACACATCAAACTAACACAAATGCGTCAAAACTCCCAAATATTTAAATCTAAAAGTATTTAATTTGTTGGTACATAAATCACTCATCAATCATGTTGAACTCCATAGAGAGATTCGGATGATAATTGTGGTGAATGAGTGTCCGTTTAGAGCAGTTAAAGTTGTAGGTGTTAGAAGTGTAATGTCTAAAGCCCGTCCTGAATTTAGAATGACAAGTAGATCTACAGTTAAGAGAGATGTTATGGCCATGTACACTATAGAAAGAGAAAAAATGCTTCATTCATTAAGTACATGTCCGGGTTGTATTTGTTTGACGTCAGATATGTGGTTTTTTTCAAAATGATGATCACTATATTTGCGTGACTGCTCACTTTATTGATAATTAATGGAAGTTGCATAAGAGAATAATATGTTTTAGGCCTATACCACCTCCATATGATAGTTTAGCACTTGAGGATGAGTTGACTTCATGTATATCTCGATGGAATATCGAGAATAAAATTTTTAGCATTACTTTGGATAACTTGTCTATAAATGATTATGTGGCTAGTAGAATTCAAACATAACTTTCTACTAAAAAGCTTTTTCCTTGTAATGGTACATTTTTCCTTGTACATTGTTGTGCACACATTCTTAATTTGATAGGACAAGCTGGCTTTAATTCGATAAATGATATTATTGAAAAACTTCAACTTGGAATTAAATATGTGAAACTTTTCTCGATTAGGAGAAAGAAGTTTTTTTTCCCTTGCTTCAAGTTTAAACATGGATACTAGGAAGAAATTGTGTCTTGATTGCCCAACAAGATGGAATGCTATTTATCACATGCTTGAAGTTTCTCTTCATTATAAAGATGTATTTTTGTATTTGGGTGACCGTGATAGAAATTTCAAATATAATTTGTTAGAGTATGAATGGGAGCAAATAAATGGCTGGTGCAACTTCTTGAAGGTGTTTGATGATGTAACACGTAGCTTTTCTGGAATGAAATTTCTGACTTCAAATTTGTACTTTAGATAAGTGTATAGAGTATACCTTAAATTGTTGGATGTTTTAAAAAGGCCTCCTAATTTTTTATTCGGCATGGTGCATGAAATGTATTTGAAATTTAACAAATATTTGGCGGATTATAGCTTAATCTTGTCTTGTAGTGAAAATTTAGATCCAAGGTACAAGCTCAAATTTGTTGAATATTGTTATACCAAAATACATGGAGAAGAAGCGGTTCGATACATAAGCACCATTGTTATTGATCCCAAAATTTTGATGGACAATTAAGTGTTGATGTTTTTTGTGGAATTAAGATTTTTATTGAGTGTTTCAGTTTAAAAAGTTCCAATCAAGATAATATCATGAAGTAATTGTGAAGGACGCAGAGACAGACATTAAGAGATTGAAGATTATGAAGAATTTAGATGGAAACAACTCAAATTTATTTTACTTTTAATGTATCTCGATTAGGATTACACACGACACAAATTAAATGATTTATATTTATGAGTGTCTATATTGAGGTCCTAATAATTGTTAAATTATTTGCTCTAATGTGAAATTGAAAAAAACAATTGAACTAAACAAGATTAGTGTTTAAAATTGACTAATAGTGTTAATTTAGTTAACCGAGAAACGAAATCGGTTAAAGGGTCGAAAACGTTGAAGATTGGAATTAAAACAAATTGAGGAGAAATTGTTCCAGCAAGTATCGGTCAACCGATCATGGACGTTCAGTCTGTACATTGCTGGGGAATAGAGAATCTTAGAATTGATCAGTCAACCAACCGAGGGAGATCGGTCAACCGATGGCTAAAAGATGAACCCTCTGTATCGATTGGTCAACCGACCAGGGCCGGAATTTGGCCTGAGATTGCATCCTGTATCGATTGGTCAACCGACCCATGGGGGATCGGTCAACCTACTAGTGTTTGAGAAAGGCTTGGCTAGCATCCTATATTATCGGTCGACTGATGGGCAGAGGCCGGTCAACCAACTGTGCTGTTTCAAATTTCGAGTTTTTTTCGGGATTTAATCACAACTAGCCGTTATTTGCTTACCTAAATGAAATATCTTAGGGATTTGGATATATTGATTATAGTTTACTCCTATTTATATATCCCTATAGATATGCTACATAAAATATTGGTGTTTTTCAATTAAGTACATTTAATATTTCCTATCTATTTGATTTGAGATTGAAAATTAATTTGGGAACTTAATTGAATAATTTAAAAGACATATTTAAGTTAAATATACAAGGAATGAAAGATAATGATATATGGGGTCTCTATGAGTCTTTTAGAGGCTTATCATTTGAAAACTAGTCGTTCGAAAGCTTATTCTAATTCGTTATATATAGACCTACGAATTTTGATAAAAATAGAACATAACATCAAGAACTATTCAATTCCTAAGATTTTCTAAGAGTTATCATTCTACTGAGATATATTTGAGAGAGTTATTGTGTTTTTGATTTAAAGCACAGATGTTTTAACATCACCGATTTGAGTTGTCTAGCGTTTCAATCTATAATCTTTTGGTGTTATCCTAGTGAGATCTTTCCAAGCTATTAATCTTTATTGTGTATTTATTTTTCTATATTTGCTTGATTAATAAGATCTTGATAAAATCGTTTTTTAACTTTAAAAAGTATAAAATTCTTTTAAAACAATATTTGTGATTATCTGATTATGTGCTCAATTTTATGCTACCCGCATATTTTATAATCAGATTTTGAATTCCTCACGTAAATTCTATCACTAGTAATTTCGGAACATTAATTGAGTTTAATTGATTTGAGGTGGTAGAATCTCCAAGTGGGAAGAAACTTATTGATTTTTGTAATTGGTGAGTTTATGTGAATTAGATACTGTTAGGAGTATCTAGTCAGGGGTAACTTGGGTTTTTATCTTTTCCGAGAAAAAAAATTGAGGTTTGATCTTTACCTACTGGATAAAAAAGTTAAGTTATTCTTTTCCCTTGAAAAGAATTAGGCTTAATTCTTCCTTATTTGAATTATTTGGAGTGATTTATAAAGGTTCTATCCTTACCTGCGAAAATGATACTTGGAATATTTTTTGTGTGGTTTGATTCTTAGCCTAAGATATAAAAGAATTAGGTTTGATCCTTAACCTTTGAAAGAATTATGTTAGTCTTGAGCCTGGTAAAAAGAAAAGGTTATTCTTGCGCCTAGGAAAAAATTTAGGTGGTGATTCCCCCTGAATACAATTAGGTTAGTTTTTAGTCTGGTAAAAAGATAAGGTTCTTCCTTAATTTGGGAAAAGGATAATTGTAAAGGTTGATTATGAGCCTGATAAAAAAAATCGGTGTAAGGGTTTGGTTCCTACCTGTTAAAGAAATATTGAGTTTAGTGGGTGCGAATCTCCATGGGACTCAGAGTATTGGATTAGCCAAGAGTAGCTTGGTGAATCAGGATATATCTTTATGCATTGTATTGATTTATATTATTTATATTTTTGTTGTTTAGGTGTGCATATAGATTTGAAAACTTATTCGCTACGTTATAAAGATAATAATCGATATAGGATAAATTGATTATTTGATTATTTAAGTGTTGAAAGATAAGAAATTTGTTTAAATTTTTTATAACTATCCAATTCACCCCCCCCCTCTTGGGTAGCTCACTGGGCCAATGGTAGCGGAATATTACGTCGCTACTTTTACTGCAAGTGTACGGGGTTAAGTTTTAGTAATGGGAAGAGTAGGATTGTCATATCCACAGGGATTAGATTAAATCGTTGCTAAGTACCGTGATTATCATAACTGAACTTTATTTGGGCAATTCAAATTTAGATATTTGTTTTATAAATAATATACTAAACTAATTAACTAATTGAACTAAAATACTATAATACTAATATGATGTTTAAGGGAATATATTGTCTAGGGATTAACTTTATTTACTTAAACGTATTCGTTTCAATCTAGTTTATATTGACGGCATTCAAATCTATTCGACAATCTAGGTATCAAAAACTCACTCACTACCTCTCCCGAGTGTAAAATGAATGAATATGCGACTTTGTGTCAAAGCCGAAGTTCCCCTCTAGTGTCTATACGACCCTTGGTCACATGAGTCTCGCCCCAACCTCACGGATTGTACACTTTCTAATACCCTCCTAAGTCATTAGATTGTCGCGTTGTATTTAAACCCTAGTTCGAATCCGGGGTTATCTCTCCTGAGTGTCAAGCCCTGTATTCTTAAACCAACCACAATACCATAACAAACATATAATGATTGTAATAAAACGGTAAACACAATCGAATATGGATGACAAACCGATAACAAAACAAAGATCAAACGAACAACGTTTTTATAAATAAATCGCTCTCTAGACAATATATGTTTAGCTACACGTGGCCATAGCTCTATATTCAACAATATACAAGCTAAATATAAACAAAACTATCAACCAAAACTAAGAAATAAAGAGAGAAACAAGGAGACTAACTATTATCCGAATAATCGACGCTAAAATCGCTCTAAGATCGTTTCCTCTTATTGGCTTTGTGATCTTCTCTTGGTTGATAGGGTTTGGAGCTCTCAAAACCTTCCCAAAAACGTGCCCCAAGTGTTGGTGAAGAGGGGAAACATATGGGATCCAAAATATCCTAAAAAATATCCCAAAATATCAAAAATAGGTGGAGTCGGACCGCTGCAGCAGTGGAGAAGTCAGTAGGCTTCTGCCGTGCAACCGCTGCAATGGTGGAAATCACTGCTGTAACGGTGGTCAAGCAGAACCATTATGCTTGATCTTGTTGTTTGACCGTTGCAACGGTGGTTTTCACCGCTGCAGCGGTAGAGCTGCAGATGCAGGATGACCTTTTTGCTAATTTTCCACCATTCTTCCATCGACGTCCCACTGACTTTGCTCAATTATAGATTGTTTTCATCCCTTTTCCTCCCAAACACCTAATTTATAATAAAACAAATAAAAACATATTAAAGTATTACAAAAACACTCGAAAACTACCAAATTCAGCTTGAGAATATTTAGATAAATTACACCTATCAGCCAACAATTGTTACCACCATTGATTCTTTATTTGACGAGTACATGAATAAACCCAACTCTTCTAGTAGTTGTGGGCCTTGTGGTATGTTAATTCTCAAATACAAATAAATTTGGTGTTTAGGACAACAAACAAATTATGATGTTTCGAGCTCTAGTGATGAAGACGACGGTGATGGTTATTAGTTTTTTAGGTTTATATGTTATATTTCAATTTTAGTGATTCTAATACTTTTTGAATTTACCAATCATATGATGCTTGACTTTTTGAGTTAATTGGTGTCGGACTTGGCAAGTGTTAAGGTACAATTTTTTGGCTAATTGATTCGGATTTTAGCATTACCTCAATCAGTGTTTAGCTTAGCAATTTAGCTCTGGCTCAGTTCCCTCTTTGGTTTGGCTTGACAATATTAGTATTAACTAGTTTGTTGAACGCTTGTTAAACTCTATACTTTAATCTTGTTATATAGGAATATTAGTTTGGCTCTAAAGTGTAGTTTAAACTGTCATTTTAGTATTTATTGTTGGACTATTGGTTTGACGCTAAATTGTAGCTTTAATATTTATTATTGTTTTGGTGTTGTAATTTTAGTATACTTTTTAAATTAAAAAAAAAAAATTATCGGACCAGATTTGGGCATGAAAGTAAGGCCCGACCATAAGACCGGACCGGACGGTAGGGCCAAGTCCAGCCCGGCCTGGCCCATGACCACCCCTACCCTCCATTGCTCACCCCTATCAGTGATGTTTATTGAGTTGAGATAAGAAAGAAATGTATAAAGAAATATATAGTAAAGATTAAATTTTAATTTGTACAATACAAATATAATATTAATAATAACTAATCAATAAGTTATGTTGAGGAAATTTCATATATAATTATACAAATACAAATTAAATAATAAATAAGCATAGTATATTATTTTAATCTCTATAAATAACGAAGAACCACATTATTTAAATAAATAAAATAAAATATAGAACAGAGAGAAAATTCATATTTGGCGAATCGAGGTATGTAAACACTGTTCTAAGAAGAGATACGTTCATCTATACACAAGGTAGAATGACGAGTCCTTCCCAAGATATAACAATCCAGAGAGTCAAAGTGCAGGCAAAATATCTTTATATTGAACCGATTGCGAATGCTATTACCCGTAAATCATCAACTAAATAATATACATGAAATATAAAAAAAAAAAAAAAAAAATCTTTCCAGTTTTATATGTCAATAAAAACATATTATTTTATACACTAGTATCATACAGTATCACACTATTTTTTTCTAAATTTCTTAACATTGATTTATATTTTCTTTCATCCTTACACACACATATGTAATGTATAGATTATGTAACTTTTATTGTAATATTAAATACTCATAATATTATATTTAATAACATTAATAATTATGCACATAACTTATTGTAAGATATATATTTATAATGTAATTCATTTAGTTATTCTAATAAATTTTTTAATTTAATCACAATAATAATTTGTAATAAAGATGTAATTAGAACAAATAATTATAACTATTATAAATATATTATTAATAATAATTTTATTAAATAATATAATATATTTATATATAATAAAATATTTAATTTAAAATTATTTTTCTAACCAATTATAATTTTTTAAAAATAATTGAACTTTTTTTATTTTAAAAACAAAAACAAACATGCCCTTAAAAGTTAAACCTACTTCTCTTTGTAGAAGTGACGGTAGCGGTGAATATGGGTCAATTCCTACACGCACTCTCTCTATATCGCTTGTGTAGATCTATCTTCATGCGCCGCCGCCAAACTGAGGCTATTGTCGGGATACGGAAACGAAGGCTATAATGAGATTTGGATATTTTCCCCATAATTCCTAATTATTTCCATCATTTCTGAGATTTTCCATATCCAAAAGCTCGCGGATCCTCAAGTCCTCCAATGTGTCCATCCTCAAATCTTGCCCGTTCACTTTCTCAATATCAAACGATAAAAAGAAAAAAGCATGGTTCACTTGAAAAACTCAAATAGAGTTTTTGTCCACAAAAGGATAATATTTTATTATTAAAAAAAATTAATATAATTTATTATTTTATTTTCATATATTATAAAAATAAATTAAAAATTTATTATTAAAATTATTATTCTTAATTTTATTCTCCTCTTAAAAAAAACCTTTCTTTTATTTTTCTCCATTTTTCTCCCAAATTAATGGAGAAAAAAAATTATTAATTTTTTACGTAATAAATACTTTTAAAAAAAATTACTAACAAAATAATATTTTCAACTTATTTACCGAATCCCAGTGTTGGTCCCGGTGTTCACAACACCGGGACCATTTGTAATTTTTTTACTTTTTTTGGTATCAGCGTTCAGAACACCGGGACCAAAATTGTTATACTGCTTTGGCTTGGCCCCAGTGTTGCGAACACCGGCACCAAGTCGCTTTTCTTTTTTTTCGCCCAACTGAGAGAGGAGAGAGAGAGAGCAAGACAAAGCTAGAAAGGAATGAAAAACAAATCAAAACCCAAGTAATTTTTTTTACCCTATATACCCTTAAAGTTTGACCATTATTTTATTTACAATAATTTTTTTTTTTTTTTATTTTTTTTTTTTACTTTTTACTTTTTTTTTTCCTCCCTTTTTTTTTAAAAAAAAAAAAATTGAAGTAATTTTTTTAATTTCTTTCAATGTTGTAATTTAAATTTAAAAATAAGATCAAACAGTCGATCGAATAAATCAAACGTTTAACTGGTTAAAGTAATAAGATAAAAAATTCTGAAAACTAACTCAATTGGTCGTCCGACTTAACAAATCAATTGACCGTTGAAAATTGTGGATTTAAATTGTATGTCTTAATCTAACCTGTCAACCGAATGGGACATTCTGTCGATTAAATTGAATTTTTACTTAAATTCAATTGAAAATAAAAAAAAAAAAAATTTACTTCAACTAGAAAAAAGACAAATATATTTTTTGCTTTAAAAAATCTAGTATAATTTTTTATTATAATAGATTTTTTGAAGTAGAAATTTACTTAAACAGAAAAAGATATTTATAACAATCTATTATAACAATCTTCAAGTAGATTTCTACTTTAAAAAATCTATTATAATAAAAAATCATTCTAAATTTTTTAAAGCAAAAAATATATTTATCTTTTTCAATTGAAGTAAAAATATTTTTTTATTTTTAATTGAATTCAAGTAAAAATTCAATTTGGTCAACAGGATATCCCATTCGGTTGACATGTTAACTCAAGATATACAATTTAAACCCATAATTTTCAACGGTCGACTGATTTATCAAGTCGGTCGACCGACTAGATTAGTTTTTAAAATTTTTTACATCACTACTTTAACTAATTTAAATTTAAATTGCAACAATGATAGAAATTTAAAAAATTACTTCAAAGTTTTTTTTATTTTTTTATTTTTCATAAAAAACGAAATAAAAAAAATAAAAAGGAGTAAAAAGTAAAAAACCAAAAAAAAACTTGTTGTAAATGAAATAATGGCTAAACTTTAAGGATATATAGTGTAAAAAAACTACTTGTGCTTTCATTAGTTTTTCATATCTCTCTCTCTCTCTCTCTCTCTCTCTCTCTGGGGCAAAAAAAAGGAAAAGGGCACACCGGGACCAAGCCAAAATAGTAAAATAATTTTGGTCCCGGCATTTTGAACCCGTTGTTCACAACACCAGAATGCTCGCGTTCGATAAATAAGTTAAAAATATTATTTTGTCAGTAATTTTTTTTTAAAAGTATTTATTACGTAAAGAACTCTATTTTATTTTTCCTTCTATTTTCTATCCATACCAAACATTTTTTTTTTCTATTGTATTTTTTGTTTTCATTTTCTTATTCAATCTTATTTTCTGCCCAAACAAACACACTTTAATTAAATAATTTAAAGAGTTTAAACCTCATATTGATAATATCTTGGATATTCTTTCATTTTTTCCAGTACAATTGATTGAGGCATCGATTATCATATTTTATTAATAAGAATATTTTTATTATTTTAAAAGATAATAATAATTTTTTATTTTTTACATTATACTCCCTTTCTTTTCTTTTTGGTATTTTATATTTGATGATGCACCAATCTGAATCGTCAGATATGATCCACTTTAATATTGGAATATTGTCCTCCTAAACTTTGATTTTTGTAAAATAATACACCGCAGGTAAACCTGTTGGCGGTGCATTTCCAATGTGAGAATAAATAATATTTTAAAACCCAGATCGAATATCGAACTGGAAAAATTACTGGGTTACTAGTTCAATTGGTATGTGAATCGCGGTTAAACCGTATGTTATAATTACGTCATTAAACATATATATTTTAAATAAAAATATTAATGATGAAAAAAAATTAAAAAATAAATTGTAAGAAAAATATATCCATTACCAAGTAAAAATAAACATAAAAATAATTAACTTCATGTACAATTAGTCTATTTCAGATATTTGGGATTGGATTAGAAAAACTTGAGAGGGAGTTTCTCTAATTCTAACTTTTTCCCTTTCATTGCTACCATTTGGGAAGTTTGAAAAGATATAAATAAAGAAGTTATTGAAGGAACTTGCAATCCTCCCCTAGTTACCATCTCTAAAATTGCAAGCTATTTTAATGACTTATCTAATTTCTTCTTAAAACCAAAGATCCTAAATGAATTTTGGAACCCCGCCACTAAGGCCCCATTTGGTTAGTGTTCCCGTCCCATCCCCAAATTTTTGAGATTGATGTTTGGGAACGCGTTTGGTAAACTTATTTTCGTTCCTATCTCATCCCAAAGTTTTGGGATTGATTCCAAAATTCCTGGGGATTGGAGAAAAAATATGATTTTTTTTCATTCTTAAAAAACTCATCCCAAATAAAGGACATGTTGGGAATTGAAAAAATTGTTAATGAGGTCCTTTGCTCATTTTTTGTTAGGCTCATAACAAGATTGTTTTTATTTATTTATTTATTTATTGTATATTGATTGTTTATAGTTTAAATTTTGAAAATATGAACAAATATAAATCAGGTAATAATTTTAAGTATATAGAGGGAATATGTATTTTTCTCCAAAAAAGATTTTATAATTGTATTTTTGCCTCTAATAATCATATTTAATCAAATTAGACATTTATTGTAAAATATGTACGGTGTTTATATTTATATGTTAATATTTTTAGATATCAATTTTTAATTAATGTTTATTTTTTTGAATTTGGTGTCATTTGATATTTATTATCATACATTTAAATAAATAAATAATAATAAAAAGAAAATTTTTTGAGGAAACAATTCTAGAATAATGTCGTTATCAAACGTTATTCTGTTTCCGATAGGAAACCAAATTCTGTCATTACCAAACGCGATTCTGTTCTCAGAAGAAAATAAGATTCTCATCCCATCCCAAACTGTTCCATCCCAAGTGGAAGGGGAAAATTGAAAACACTAATCAAAAGCCACCTAATTGGTTTCCCCCTTTTGCAGGTTTTCTTAAATTCAATACTAATGGTAATGCTAAAGGAAACTTGGGAAAAAGAGGCATTAGAGGTCTATTAAGGGACAACCTTGGCATCTGGAAAGTGGGTTACGTCGGTTGTGTGGATAGTTGCACATCCCTTGAAATGGAGCTAAGAAGTTTAGTCATTGGTATCACGATTGCTTCTAATAGAGATTATCCTAAAATTATGGTAGAAATTGACTCTACGAAGGCAGTCATCCTCATCTAGCATGTCTTTAAAATCATCGCTTCAAGAATTGGATCAATGAATGTAAGAGAATATTTCTCCTAAATAACTAAACTCTCAAATTTACCCCGAGAGAGACGAATAGATGTGCAGACTTACTAATGAGAAGAGGTGTTGATGGAGATTGTGCTGAAGGAGAGTGTACGCTCAAAATCCTCGAAACTCATACAACCAACTTAGAAGATATCATTTTTGAGGAAATGAACAAAAGAGCTTTTGATTTTTGCTTGGAGTGATGTTGTTTGTTTGATTTGTTTGTTGGTTTATTTGTGTTTGTCTCATTTTCTGAACTCCAAAAAAAAAAAAAAAAAAAAGGTATTTCATAAATTGATTTCAATACGATCAGAATCGTGTTAAAAAATCATAATTTCTTATTTTTTACATCGACAAATTTATTAAAGAAAGTAAACATGTCACTTGCAACAAATATAAATAAAAAATAAGCAATTTAAATTAATACTGTATTAATATATTATTATACAAATTAAACAATAATTATATTAAATTAAACAAATTGATTAAATAATGAACAAAAAAAATTAAATAAATTAACATTATTAAACAAACGACATGTTAATTAGACAAAATTAAAAAATTAAATTATAAAATTGAAGTTAAATTGAAAAGCAACTTACCAAATTACCCTTGGAGCTGCTCAACTAGGGTCATCGTAGGAGGCTGCTCAGTTGGGGAGTGGGGAAAAGACGTCACGGATGGAGGTTGCACTACTGCGGCTGGATCGGCATTGGAGGTTGGATTAGAGAGACAACTGGACTGAAAAATAGTGAGAAAAAAAATGACAGGAAGAGAGATAGAGAAGAGCTTTGTAGCTGTGGCTGGACGGTTGGACCAAGAAAGCGAAACGAGAATGAATTTAAGGAAGGATTTAAGGTAATTTGGGAATAATTGTATTATTCTCAAAAGTGGGAAAAACCGACCTATTCGGCAATAACCCATTCTAGTTCACCGGTTCAGTGATTGAATTAGTCCGAATTGGTCAGTACAACGGTTTTGGGAGGAAAAATGAGTTTGACCGGTTAACCGGACTAGAAACAAGCTCGGATGGTGTTTCAATCAGTTAAACCCTATGGTCTAATTCAGATTTTTAAACATTGAGAATAAATAAAGTTTTAGTGGAATTTTAGTACAGTTTTAGCTTAGAAAATTGTGCATATCTTGGACTGACAATCCTATTAGTATTTATAGGTGTGAAAAGACTTGTTTGGTAACTCTTAAAATATTGGTCAATCCTCGTTAATGCCTATAAGATATGTGGAGTTGAGGGGATTATACCTGTTAAATCAGATGCACGATTCTCTTTCCTTATATAGTGGAATTTAATAACCATTCCCAAGCAAGGGGAAAGCCCGAGGTTAAGACGTAGTTTGGGACATCCTCGATTATCCCGAGGATGAACCATCTCATATAGATTCGATCTCACACCTCAGGTAACATAGGGTTGTAGTTGGTACTGAAGATGATCTTGGAATTAAACATAGGATCCCAGGCAGAATCCCCAGATACCTACAAGTCATTCTCGGGCTCATGTGCGTTGCATGTGAGTACCCATGAGTCATGCTCGGGCTTATGTGCATGACATGTGAGTTTTCTTTTTACTCGTGTTCTTAGTTACTTTCCAAAATACCCCTTATTAGATGCCTCCTATTCCTGATGATCGAGAATCTTGGGGATTAGGAATATTTGGTCAAGATGGAAAGTGAAGTCCCAAGACTCAAAGTCAAAATTTAATTGTGCCCAAACCTGGCACACATTTAATGCCTTCACAATTTGACAGGCGTGTCACTTTAACTCCTTGATGACAGTTGAAACCCTCATTTGTCAGATCTGATGGATTAGGGATAAAGACCTTGGTCCCTAACAAATGGCTCGGGTGTCCAATTGGCCCCTAACTTTTGCAACTCAACACATTTGCCCTTAACATTTCAAGATAGTGCCAAATTAGCCCTTGAGGCAAATTCCGTTAAGTCAAACTAACGGTCAA
This sequence comes from Eucommia ulmoides, assembly GCA_016647705.1. Lineage (NCBI taxonomy): Eukaryota > Viridiplantae > Streptophyta > Magnoliopsida > Garryales > Eucommiaceae > Eucommia > Eucommia ulmoides. The sequence goes on along the minus strand of CM028332.1, from coordinate 28,515,408 downwards.
CATTTTATTAAGGGTATTTTGGTCTTTTTATTTAATGAGATTAATTTGAAAAGTTATTTAATTGGGGGTAATTTAATTTTCTATCTAAAACTTAAAAGTTTATTGTGTACTTTTTTCTTTTAATTCATCATTTTCCTCCCCATCCCATATCCGGCAAGCCCAACCCCCACCCCTGCTCCATCTCTGGCGACCCCTACTCCATCTCCTCCATGGAAACTAATGCTACTCCCACTCACCGAGGAAAAACACCACGAAAACGAACATCAACACCACCAAAACGAACAACATCGCCGAACACCACCACCAAAACAAACATCAATACCACTGAAACGAACAACACCACCACCGAAAAACACCATCAAAACAAACAACACCGCCGAATAAACACCACTGAAATTAACAACACCGCCGAACACCACCGAAACGAACATAAAGAGAGATAGAGAGAGATAACGTTCGGTGGATTTCACAGAGAAATTGCGAAAGACATAGAGAGAAAGAGATATATCATGTGCGGTGGAGAGTGGAGACCTCCGATTTAGCCAGATCTGGCCAAATCAACAACTCTGATTTGGCAGATCTGGCCAAATCGAGAACTCTGATGACTGGCGACGATAGAGATCAGTAGAGATCTGGCCAAATCGAGGGAGACCTGGCCGGAGATGGCGACAATAAGAAATGGGACGACGATGTTGTTCGGCGATAGAGGGTGGTCGGAGATGTTGTTCAGGGTGGCGATGTTCTTCTCAGGTAAAACTTCTCTTTCTCTCTTCTTTATTTGACTGTTGCTTGGTTCGGCGGTGGTGATGTTTGGTTCGATGGTGGTGTTTTGGTGGTGCTCAGTAGTGTGGTGGTGCTCGCTACTGCAGTGAAACAAAGAAGGAGAGGGGGGACTGAGAAGCCAAACAGAAAAAAGAGGGTGAGAAAAAAAGATTTTGACCCCTTAGTTTAACAACATATGCAAATAAACCCCATTATATTAATAAGGTTAAAATGACGCATGTACCCTTAACTAAATAGTCATGTGCCTGTCACGTGACTGTTTCCATCCAAAATCCCCAAATTCTACTAACAGAACCCGATTCAAGAGCTAATTTGGCACTATTTTAAAATGTTAAGGGCAAATGTGTCGAGTTGCAAAAGTTATGGGCCAATTAGACACCCGAGCCATTTGTCAGGGACCAAAAAGGTCTTTATCCCGATGGATTAATCTGGGCCATTGGTATCTTTTATAAAAATAGATGGTCCTTACAATTATGAGCCTTTTGCAACCCTTGCTTCCTTGATACTTAAACTTTCAAAAAAACATATTGTTAATCCTAAAATTTTGATGAACAATTAAGTATTAATGTTTTGGTGGAACTAATGTTTGATCAAGTGTTTCAGTGATTTAAAGTTCCAGTAATGAAGATGTTAAATTGAATAGATGTTAAATAAAGATATCAAGATGATCAAGAAGTATTAAGAGTTTGAAGAAATTAGTGAAAACAACCCAAGTAAATATTAACTCTTAATATCCCATTTAGGAACACACACATGGCATAAAATGAATTTTATTTTTTTTGTGTGTTTTTATTAAGTATGATTATTTACTCTTTTATGAATTGAAAAGAAATATTTTTGAATGACTAAAATGGAATATAAGAATATTAGTGGAGCTTATTTAAAGATAAAAATGGATAAATGAGCGAAATCATAAAAGAAAGTGAATTAAAAACAAGATCAGAGAAGAGATTCAGAAGGAGGCAGTCGACTCAGGAGTCGACCGGAGAAAGAAGCTGAACTCTTTGAATCGAAGAGTCAATTGTCAGGTCGACCGATGAAAACAACTGAACTTTCTGAATCTACGAGTCGACCGAGCGGTCGACCGATGAAAGCATGACAAACTCTCTGAATCGAAGAGTCGACCAAGCGGTCGACCGATGCACTGCATGGGCTACTTCCAGTATCTTCCAGTCGATTGGGCAGTCGACTGAATGCGTATTTTCAGGATACTGTTTGATCCGAGTTTAAATCCAAAAGCTGCCGTTTTTTGTTAGGATTTGAGAGAGATTTTGGGAATATTCTTTATATTTGAGATATGGTTCATATATTAATTAAATAATTTCAATATAGTTCATTAAATATTAATATTTCTCAATTTGGTAATTAAAATGGATTCTATACTTATTTAATTTAATTGAGAAATACTTTAGGGGTTTAATTGAGTGTTTTGAAAGTTGTTATTAAGTGAAATTGAACCTAAATGAAGTTTTTATGTTATAAGGGGTCTATAAGAGCTTTTAATTGTCATGACACTTGTAAACTAGCTGTTAGAAGGCTGATTACAAGTTCCTTTAAATAAATCTGCGAATTTTATTAAAAAAGCTAATCATTCTAAGGGAGTTAATCATTCTATATCATTTTGAGAGAGCTTTTATAAGAGTTAGTATTCTCCGATATTGTGAGCTTTTCTAAGAGTGATTTTGTGAATCAATTGCGATATATTATTGCTGGCAGGTGCAATTTTGCGCACGCCTACTTACGCTCGCAAGTATACGAGGTCTAATGTTTTAATATAGTGGATATTTGAAGATCGGATATCGTTCCCACAGAGAAAAGTGTGAATAATTGAATTGAATACCGCAATTGACGTAGTCTCGTGTTATCCTGATGACGGAAAGTGTGAATAGAAATTAAACTAAACTAAATAACAATTAGTGGGTTAATTCTAACTAAGTTGATTAATTAGGGATTGATTTCGTTCACTTAATACACGTTTGATTTCGTTCGGTTAACAACAACGGAGTTTAGGTGTCCGACAATCTCGATTCGTAAACTCTTCCGCCACCTCTTTCGAGTGTAAGACGAGGAAATATATGACTTCGAGTCGACGTCGAGGTCCCCCTCGATGTATTAACGACTCTAGGCCGCGTGAGTCTTGACCCAACGTCATCGATTGCATACTAACTAATACCTTCTCGGGTCGTTAGGTCGTAACGATGTGTTTACCCTAGTCCGAATCTAGGGTTACCTCTTCCGAGTGTCAAACCCTAGATTCTCAAATCCAATCCTAATACCGTTACAAGCATATTAAGATCATCATCAAATGATAAACACGATCGGACTTAAAACAACAACCGTTAAAGAAACGTATATTAAACCAAACGAGTATTTACACAACTACACATTCCTCTAACTAATCTCCAAATTTACACTAACATGTTCTTAGCCAATACAACACAAATCAAGAGGATATCATCATTACCAACTATAAATATTAAATACAAAGATGAAAACAAAGGGAAGAAAAGCCAAATCTCAAAGTGGAGTAGTCCACTTTCGCCAAAGAACGATCCTCCCAAGCTTCCTCTTTTCCGTTGATGAACTTCCTCTTCTAGCTCTTCAAGGATTGGCCAAGAACACTCTTTACAACTAATCTAATCTATTTCCTAAACTAATCTAATCTAACTAAGGTGGAAGAGAGCTCCCAAGAACAACCGGAGCCTCCTTTAACGTCTAAGGGGTTCTAACCTCTAAGAGAGTCTTTTGGTTTGGTGGAGAAAAGGGTTTTATAGGCAAGGGTTTGGAAATATCTTCAAAATATCTGAAAACAGATATTTCTGTGCAGAGTGTCACCGCCTAAGCGGTGGTTCACCGCTTAGGCGGTGGAATTAAGTCGGTTAAGTTCTGTCGGTTACTTCGCCTAAGCGGTGGTTTTTACGCTTAGGTGGTGGCTGCTGGCAAGATATTCTGTTGTTTTCTCGCCTAGGCGGTAGTTCAGCCTTTCAGCACTCTAACACTCTGCCTCTTTTTCGCCTAAGCGGTGGAACTTCCGCTTAAGCGCTGGTCTTCATTCACCGAAACCCTGTTTTGCACATTTTGTTCACCATTTCTCCACCGTTTTCACTCGTTTCTCGCCCTTTGATGTCATTTCCCTGTTCTACACTAAAACACACTAAAACACAATTAAATATAACTAAAATGCTTGAGAACTAATAAATCCGGTTTAGAAATAGATAGGTTTTTCACACTTATCAATACCCCCAAACTTAGAATTTTGCTAGTCTTCGAGCAAAACACTAACACTAAACTAGACTAACTAACAAACTAATCAACTAAAAATGAAAAATTAAACTAACACAAAAGAAGTAGATGCATGTAAAATCAATCGAAATGACCAATTTGTTCCTCCCTCAACATCCTGAAATCGGATCAAGTTTGGGAAGTAACCCACACCAAGTGGTGTTCTAGAATTTCGACTATCAATATTAATAAAAACCATTCTAGATCCATTTGAAGTGTGTGTGTGAGAACTCAAATGTATAACTAGTCAAATACCGGATTCGATTATTCAATTGTTAAGCTCATAATCTAAACCGTTGAAAGATTTAGGAAAACCATACGCTTGATTGGAGTCTACTATCCACTAATGTAGGCTTGGATATTCACGGAAATCAATAGGGCTTGGTTTGGCTTTGGAGAACGACCACGGGTATCTCTTGAAATAAAATAGCAAATTGGTTTAATCGATCGATACCCGAGGTAAAATCGCTTGTCGCTATCCTCTCTCATGACCCCACATATTCTTAGAATACAACTCTGAATAAGAAACGAAGATCCTGGTATTCACTTGTCGAAAGAGAAGAAAATGAAAAATTATATTCATTCATTTTTATTTTATTTTATTTTTTTACAACATATTCCTAAATTAAGTTGAATAATTACAGTTTTAGGAGAGTGCAAAAAGAAGTTAGAGAAACACACCCCCAAACTTATTCGAATTTGTAAAATTTTAGGAATACGTAAAAAGAAATGATAGAAACACACCCCCAAACTTATTTTAGGAGCGTGCAAAAAGAAATACAAAAGTGACAAGTGAATATACTAATACCAAATCAATAAAAAATCGTTCGAAACCCTACCGCTCACTTGATTTCACTCAATTTTGAAAATTAGGCTTAGCGACTTTGGTTTAGGAAAAATCTAAATGAAAAGAGTATTTGAAACGTTTTCAGAATTGATTACGTTATCGACTTTGACAGGGGAAATAAGGAATGAATATTTTCAGGTTAGCTACAACGGATCAAGCAAAAAATTGACGGTCTAAATCACGTTTCCGGAATTACCTTACCTAGGATTCCGCCTCAAGTTTTCCCCAAATCAAGTTCTAGTTTCCTCATTTTCTATCATGAACTTAATATCGAATAATCAACGTCTAATCGTTTAGAAAATTATTCATTGAGTTCAAATGTCGTGCAATTTTCAGATCGATAATTTTTACACAATTGACATGTTAAGCACACAAAACACACTAGGAAGGTATTACCCCCGACCTCAGTATGCAATTTGGGGATAATTCTCATCATCGGGTTTTGGCCCAAATGAACTTACATCTAATCATGCAAACACAACTTTATACATACACAATATTAAACTAATTCTAATACTAACATACATACTAATCTAACCACTAAACATTAAAAAAAAACAAAAATTAAACTAACTAAACTAAAAATTTAAAATTTAAGACATTCATAATACATAAATAAATAAAGGTTTGTACAACAAAAAAAATTTCATTTTGTTCAAAAATAATAATAACTGTTCATCCTTTTCTACAAAAAGTCAAAATGGATGAACATCTACTAAGCTATCATCTGAACCATACCACTCAGGCCTAAAACACGGCAGTGTTCCAATAGCAGCGAACCCAATAAACATATAACATGCTTGCACAAAAAAATGGGTTGAACACATACCTAGGGAATAAGATTTATTCCCTAATGTTCACCTGAAGACGAGTCATCACCATTATCACTCTGAGAAGGAGAATGTGGTCTTTGGAGTAGATGTGGTGGCACAGATGGCGTCGGTGGAAAATCGCTCATTTCAAGGCCAAGGCCCTCCCAAATATTCCGTTGGACTCGATCTTGTTGCCTCGAAAATTGGTCCAGGAAAGAGGCAATCTCATATTGATTCTGGAGGACCATCTGAAGCTTCCTCTCTTGGGAGTTTTCAGCTCGGGCTCCAGAAGGTCCAGCCGTATCGTCTGGTTGCTCTTTTCCTTCCTCCGGCTCAGGCTTGGGTGCCTCTTGCGCCCCATTCTTCCACAACCGATTTATCGCTGAAAGCGTAAGTGGAGAGATAAGTTCACACTGGCTTCCCCCGAGTACAGTCACATCAGCTAATCTGAATATATGGGTCAACAGTGACAGAAACGGGACACCCTTTACCGATTTCAAAGCATGCAAAATTGATGAATAGATCAGAAATCCAACGTTTATGGGTTGTCTGGTCTGGATTTTATAGATCAAATAGGCCCTGTCCTTTGAGACGTCTGACAAATGTGATGTCGGCAGGAGGCTTCCACAGATGAAATTGTGCCAGATTTTTGAAACCGGCTTGAGGCATCTCACTGAAAATGTAACAGCGTTCGGCCCTTGATGTTTCCACTTTACTGGGCCAGGTGTGATATATTGGATGACCCTTTGTAAAGTAGGTTCCTGGCTTTCAATTGACTCCGGTGCCGAAAGCCCAAAGATATGGTTTATGAAGTCGGGGCTGAAGATAATGGGTTGGTTCCGGACCCTTGCTAGATCGTCGATGGCCTCGGTAACATTTGCATAGAACTCTTTGACCAAAGCGATTTCTTCTGGGGGTGGCGACTTGCAGAATTGCTCCTAGTGGCGGCTTTGGATTTCATTCTGAAATTCCTCCGGGAGCTCCTCGATCGGACTGAATCCCCATTGACGTATGCAAGCACGATGGTCTTCATGTTTTTTAAAGTGGTCTGCCGCTTGTTTTGACACAAAGTGGGTAGCATCAAAGTCAACGTCGGTCGGCACCCTTGGCTTTGAACCCGACCCTTCTTATCTGGCCCTCTTCTCAGCCGCTCTTTTCGGCATTTCCTACAATCACAATCACAAAAACCCAATACAACCTCATCATATATGAACATTTGAAAAACATAAACTTCCCTAATCACATTGTCATGAACAAATTCATCCCAAAACGAATACCCATTTGAATTTTTCAAACAATTTTAACAAATGTGACATCCTATATTAATCCACACACTCAACCAATCCAATTAAACATGCATGTCATCAAGAATCAAACCAAAAACCCATTGAACTTCAAAATCGCGAAACTAGGGTTTTAGGTTTTTGGGCAAAATCTCAAAATCCATTGATTTCTTTGATAGAATCATGAAAACCAACCAATAATTTCAACAACTAAACTAAATGTAATGCAAAAAAAACTTACTTGTTGAAAAATTATGGTCCAATTAAAAGAAATGGAAGAAATCGCACCTTTCACGCGAAACCCTTGATTTTCGAAAATGGGGGTTGAAATTCGATTCTTGGAGGTTGAATCGTGATGGAAATGACCACGTTTTGTAATGGATGGATGATTTTAGAGATTTGGAACGGTTTGGGAGTGAAGTTGTAGAAAGAAGGTGGAGGATTGGGGAGGGAACTTGCATTTTTAATTTTTAGGCGACGGGCTGTTTTTAACAGCAGAAGGTCCACCGCTTAGGCGGTGGATTCACCGCTTGAGCGGTGTAACTCTTTTCTTTAAAATCAAACCTTCTGACGAAATTCTGCTTAGGTGCAATTTTGCGCACGCCTACTTACGCTCGCAAGTATACGAGGTCTAAAGTTTTAATATAGTGAATCTTTGAAGATCGGATATCATTCCCACAGAGAAAAGTGTGAATAATTTAATTGAATACCGCAATTGACATAGTCTCGTATTATCCTGACGACGGAAAGCGTGAATAGAAATTAAACTAAGCTAAATTACAATTAGTGGGTTAATTCTAACTAAGTTGATTAATTAGGGATTGATTTCGTTCACTTAATACACGTTTGATTTCGTTTGGTTAACAATAACGGAGTTTAGGTATCCGACAATCTCGATTCGTAAACTCCTCCGCCACCTCTTTCGAGTGTAAAACGAGGAAATACATGACTTCGAGTCGACGTCGAGGTCCCCCTCGATGTCTTAACGACTCTAGGCCGCGTGAGTCTTGATCCAACATCATCGATTGCATACTAACTAACACCCTCCTGGGTCGTTAGGTCGTAACGATGTGTTTACCCTAGTCCGAATCCAGGGTTACCTCTCCCGATTGTCAAACCCTAGATTCTCAAATCCAACCCTAATACCGTTACAAGCATATTAAGATTGTCATCAAATGATAAACACAACCGGACTTAAAACAACAACCGTTAAAGAAACGTATATTAAACCAAATGAGTATTTACACAACTACACCTTCCCCTAACTAATCTCCAAATTTACACTAACATGTTCTTAGCCAATACAACACAAATCAAGAGGAGATCATCATTACCAACTATAAATATTAAATACAAAGATGAAAACAAGGGAAGAAAAGCCAAATCTCAAAGTGGAGTAGTTCACTTTCGCCAAAGAACGATCCTCCCAAGCTTCCTCTTTTCCGTTGATGAACTTCCTCTTCTAGCTCTTCAAGGATTGGCTAAGAACACTCTTTACAACTAATCTAATCTACTTCCTAAACTAATCTAATCTAACTAAGGTGGAAGAGAGCTCCTAAGAACAACCGGAGCCTCCTTTCACGTCTAAGGGGTTCTAACCTCTAAAAGAGTCTTTTGGTTTGGTGGAGAAAAGGGTTTTATAGGCAAGGGTTTGGAAATATCTTCAAAATATCTGAAAATAGATATTTCTGTGCAGAGTGTCATCGCCTAAGCGGTGGTTTTTACGCTTAGGTGGTGGCTGCTGGCAAGATATTCTGTTGTTTTCTCGCCTAGGCGGTGGTTTTCTTGCCTAGGTGGTAGTTCAGCCTTTCAACACTCCAAGATTCTGCCTCTTTTCCGCCTAAGCGGTGGAACTTCCGCTTAGGCGATGGTCTTCATTCACCGAAACCCTATTTTGCACATTTTGTTCACCGTTTCTCTACCGTTTTCACTCGTTTCTCGCCCTTTGATGTTATTTCCCTGTTCTACACTAAAACACACTAAAACAAAATTAAATATAACTAAAATACTTGAGAACTAACAAATCTGGTTTAGTAATAGATAGGTTTTTCACACCTATTACTTGCTCATACCGGATTTGAAGCTATATTATTCTAATAATTATTTATGTGGATTTCAGGTGAGAGTTTTCCATATTGTTTATTGTTTATTATTTTATTTTGGAAATTGATCTTAGAAATTGTTTTTGATTTTTGAAGAAAATATTATTTCAAACAAATTCATTAAATCTGATTACGTGCTCCAAATTTGCTACCCATATTCTTGTTAAAATCAGATTTTTGTATCTCATATATTTCTATCACTAGTTGGGATATTAATTGAGTTTTTATTTATCTAGGGTGGTAGAAATTCCGAGTGAGATTACTACTTATCAATTTTTGTATTGGTGAGTTGTGACGGGTTAAATACTATTGGGGGTATTTAATCAAGGGTAGCGGAGTTTCAGTCTCTTCCTGTAAAGAGATTGAGGTAGTGATTCTTCCTAGATAAGAATTGTGTTTTTGAGTGATTTTGTAACGGTTCAATCCTTATCAAGTAAAAGGATATTTGGAGTGTTTTGGTGAGGTTTTGATTCTTGAGCCTTAGTGTTAAAAAGAATTAGGTTATTCTTTAACTTGTAAAAAGTAGAGGTTTTTCCTTAATCTGAGAAAAAGAAATTGTAAAGGTTGATTCTGAGCCTGTAAAAGAATCGGTGTGCGGGTTTGGTTCCTACCTTTAAAGGGATCTTAGTTTTAGAGGGTGCGACCTCCGTAGAGCTCGGGAGACTAGATTAGCCAAGAGTAGCTTGGTGAACCAGTATAAATCTTTTTTGTGATCCATTATTATTTTGGTTATTTTTGTTATTTGAGTGTGCACTTAGATTTATTATAATTCCGAATGGTATAAAGATAATAATTAATTTAGGTATAAAATTAATTATTTGATTTATTCAAGTATATTCTGATAATATTTTTTAATTACCCAATTCACCCCCCTCTCTTGGGTATTCTACTGGGCCAACACATATGAATCATCTCCAACACACCAACCTTCCCTAGTACGACATATTTTCTACTAATTTGTTAAGTTTTTGAAATCCCAATTCGCTAATTCTTCTTCATTTTCATTCCTCCCCATTTTCGTTAGTTTACTTTTCAATTTTTTTTATTTCTTCATTTTATACGTTTTCCCCAATGTCTCTACATCTCTATTTGCTTTTCCTTTCATTCTCTTCGGTTATTCCTAAGGAATTCTATCTTTCCCATTGGTTTTGTTGTTCCATTGATGACAATGCTAGACCCTTGGGTACTACTAGTTTTTTTCCAAACCGGTGGTGGGGTCAGGCCTTCCGTTACTCCTTACCACCTTGATGTTGCCAAGCAACTACATGCTTGGGAAAAGGGACCTCGTCCCATGCCTTCATCTAGTGAGGAGGGAACCTAACCCATGTCTCTAGTTTAATTTCCCATTCGTTGAACGTCCAAGTTGGACGCTATTAGGGATACAACTAACATTCTTAGCCAGGATTAAGTAGAAAGACTCTACGGGAAATTTGATATCTCGACTTCTCTAGAGTTATCCTTGCCTATCGAGGATTAGTCTAGGGCCCACTGATAATTCCTGGGCAAGATTGCTTTCTACATACGAGGATTCTTTAATTAGGGGAGCTTGTTTGCCCCTTCATGTCTTCATCAAGGAGCTTTTACACTAATTCAATCTATATTTGGCCCAATTGACACCCAATTCGTGGAGGATCATGGTCGGGTCCATTATCCCCTTCCGTCTAAACAACATTATCCCAACATATTGTTAGATGTAAGTCCTGTAGTCAATTTTGTAATATTAAATTTATGTCATCTATCTGTCAAATATTGCAATCTCAAGTATTTAATAAAAGGTATTTTTGATATTATTCTTTACTTAAATCAACATCGTTGCAGATCTTGAATATCTAGTTGAAATGTCTTTACTCTTTAATATGAAGACCTAAGGCATTTGATAACTTAATAGTCTTAATTGTTCTTAGTTAGTATTGAAGTGTTAAAAATTTGTTTTCAACAATCTAGATTAGTTTCTTCTTTTGTTTTATCTTTGAGAGTGGTAAGCCTTAGACCAGTAGTATGAGATACTAAAAAAACACAATCGCACTTACTAGTTTAGTAGGAGACTAAATGTGATTATCCATGATATTTTACATGGTAGTTTTGCTAAATGTCTAAAAAGTTGAGTTTGATAATGACAAATCTTGTTGGAAAGTAATTAAATTTTCCTCAGTTTTAAAAACATAAAACTCGGGGCCAAAATCTTTTTCAACTCTAGCTATGTTATTCATTCTTAACTCAATTTCAAAATCATTTTTATTTTGTAAAATAGGAGCAAAAGAACTATAATTAGATAAAATATTTCTTTCAATTACTTTATCCCCATTATCTTTAGATTTAAAAAGAAATGCTTATTCATGAAAAATCATCATGAGATTCAATAAAAATATTATTTTCAATATCCAAAAAATATAGGCCACATTATTTGTCGCATATCCAAGAAAAATACAAGTAGTAGCTCTAACACGTAATTTAAGTTTTTTAGGGTCTATTAACCTAAAAAAAAAAGGCTAAATAGGCCCAAACTTTAAAATATTCCAAATTTGGTTTATGCCCTTCCACAGCACAAAAGGAGTAATTTCAGTTTTTTATGTGACACTCTGTTTATAACATAACATACAGTTAAACTTACTTCTCCCCAAAAAAATTTGGTGAGCACCAAAATTAATTAGCATGACATTTGTTAAATAAATTAAAGTTCAATTTTTCCTTTCCACCACATCATTTGATGCAGGTGAATACAGAGGAGTTGTCTCATGAATTATTCCCAAAAAGTTATCAAAAAGAGAGAATCGCTATTCACATATTCTCGACCTCTATCACTTCTAATTCTTTTTATTTTTCTACCGAATTGATTTTCAACTTCATGAAGAAAATCTTTAAATTTTTTGAAAGTATCACTTTTATTTTTTAACAGATAAACATAAATAAATCTTGAAAAATCATCAAAAAAAGTGAGAAAATGTCTATTCCCTCAATGAGTTAAAATTTCTTCAAATTCACAAAGATCAGTGTGAATTAATTCTAACAATTTGGTATTTATTTCTATATTTTTATGAGGTCTTTTGTAATTTTTGTTGGAGTACACAGTTCACATATTTTTACAAAAAGAAGACAACATAAAAACAGAACTCATTGAACTTTTATCATTTTCAATGTTTAGTTTAAACATACCATCACAAACATATCACTTGCCCACAAAAATCGCTTTAATTTTTTGTGATAACATACTGATTAGATTCCATAGTTTATTTGAAGCCAACTTTATTGAGTAAGAAACTTGACATCAATTTTTTCCTCATGTACGTAGTATATAAAAATATTTTAAAGTAAGAAAACGTCTAGATGTGAATTTAAGATCAACCTCACCACTCCTAAGTATCTTGGGTTTACTTAGAATTACCACGCATTATTGTTTTTCCTTCTTCAAAAGGAGTACAATTTTTGAACTAATTTCTATCATAGCAAACATGTCTATTAGCACCAGAGTCTGCCCACTGCTCTTCTACAAATTGAACCGTATTAATATCTGTAATCATTGTCACAAGTGGCTCATCGATCACGTTAGTCTGTGGAATAGACTGACGCTTCTAGAATTAACGAACTCAGGCAATATGCCTAGTTTTTCCAATGACCGAACATCTACCAAATTTTGTGAAGGGGGTACTTAGTTCAAGTTCAGATTAATCTTGTTGTGAAATTTAGTAAAATATTTCATATATTCGTTTTTGGCTTCAAAGGACTATTTTTGGGAGGATACTTTTTGTGCAAATTATTATTAGAAGAAATAAAATTTAACTTTGTAATAGAATGATTGTTTTCTTTCTGTGTCATAAAAATATCTTGACCTCGGTCTTCCTCTCCTTCATTGATTTTTGTGATTAGCGTGTCTAGGGAAGTCTTCTTTTGCTTGTGACACATATTTTTGAAACTCTCTCCATGACGATAGCAATTTATAAATTATTTCAGACACGATAAGATCATCTCAAATCTTAATGCCTTCAGATGTCACTTCTGCTTTAATCAACAGGAAATCTTGAGATTGCTCCACAACGGATTTGTTATCCACTATTTGAAATAAAAAACATCAACTTGCAACATATTCCTTTGCACATGCTTCTTCGGTATCATATTTATGTTTCTAGGCTTTCCATTTTTTTTTTAGAAATTTTATAAGTAGTAGAATAATAATCATAGAATTGATTTGTATGTAAGACAATTCAAGAGATAGAAACGACAGTTATACACATCTTTTCTATATTTTTCTACCTTCTCCTGATTAGTGTACTTTTTCTCATCGCCCATGTTGTTGGTAGAAACTTTGATTGGATTCTTCTCGGAAAGAATGTAGACAACTTTGAGAAAACTTAGATAAAAAGGTACCTTGCATTTTTATCTCTTAAAATGGACTCCCTTAAAGCAAAAATATTTGTTGAGATCTTTGACATTTTCGTTTAGTTTCTCGATCATCAGCTCCATGTTTGAATCTCCTTAATTTTTTGGAGAAAATATAAATAATTCAGAAAAATAAAATAAAATAAAATACAAACTAATATTCAATTGAGACACGAAAATCTCATTTTCTTTAAGGATATTCAAGTTCTTTGCAGTTGAAAATACTTTGAGATTGATGCAATTGATCTTATCTTTGACTTGTCCCTTCCAAGATACAATAGTCCGAAGTAGTTGTTTGATTCACACTAATTTTGCACAAATAGTAAAATTCATAACTCTTCCAAAAAAATACATTTCTTTACTCAATATAAAGTATGTATATATGAAAATATGAATAGGAAGATATATTTATAGGCTTTCAAAATAAAGAAGATTAAAGATATAAAATAAATAAAAAATAATATAAAATATCAAAGTTTGGAAAATTAAAAGGACCATATAAACGAAGCACTAATTCACTGAAAATAGTTGGAAGCTCCATATCTCCGCAACTTGTAAAACTCTAAAAACAAAAAAAAAAATGCAATAAAAAAATAAAAAATATATGTGTCCTGTGTACCCAGAGTTGAAAGTGGCATTAAGTTGATGATACTATTTATGCTATTTAAGTAAAAGCCTCTTGCAATTGACTTGCTCAGAACAACCGGCTTCGCTCTCCTCTCTCTCTAAAAACTTGTTCTATTCTGCTCTCATGGCTTGTTCTCTTAGCCCTAAGCCTGAACCTCTTAATCCACAAGCTGAAGAATTCATACCGCAAAACCCACTTGCCTGCAGCATCCTACGGCCACAGCTACGTTGGCCGGCGCGATATCCGTTTCTGCTATCACCGCCACAGGCGGCACCCCATATTCACCCTAGTACTGTTTTGGATATTCATTTTTGGAATTACAACCCCCAGAGCTGTACCAGCTTCTTTTGGGCTAGGAAAGATACCGGCTTTTACGGTCCACCGAGAGCGAACTTCGCCGCCAGTATTCACCGCGACGGCGACGGCGACGGTCATGGTAAGGCGATAGGGAGGCGGTGTTTGCCGCCGAGGATCAGGCGGCTGGGAAGCATGAGGAAGTCTGAAAGGCTTGTTTGGGAGCCCAAGAAATCTAATAAACGCAAGGAATCTGATCCGTTAGACTCTTCCTCTAATTCATCATCAGCAGCTCTTGGCCCACCTTATCCTCCTCGTCCTCGTACTGTTACCAATGCCGGAAAAACTACTGTCATGATCAGGAACATTCCGAACCTGTTCAGGTTAAGTAGTCCCAAATTAATCCCAAATACTTTGCATAATGAAAATTGGGGTTTTTTTCCCAGTATTTTCCTATTATTTTAAGACGGAGGGTTTTGCAAGTTAAGTTTCACTCTTTTTTTTTTGGGTGAATTCACTCTCTGTCTTTGTATGTGAAAGTAGATGATTTGTTCCAGAAAAAGAAGAAGATGATTTGTCTTGCTCTCTCTCTCTCTCTCTCTCTCTCTCTCTCTCTTAAGGGCAATGAAAAAGGGAA
Source organism: Eucommia ulmoides (assembly GCA_016647705.1). Classification (NCBI taxonomy): domain Eukaryota; kingdom Viridiplantae; phylum Streptophyta; class Magnoliopsida; order Garryales; family Eucommiaceae; genus Eucommia; species Eucommia ulmoides. The sequence goes on along the minus strand of CM028332.1, from coordinate 28,500,366 downwards.
GTTTTAGAAGCATTTTTGATCTATTTCTTCACTTTAAACTGTCCCTATCCTCCATCTTTTTCTCTAGAGGTGAAATTAATCAAGAGGTGTTATTTCACTCTTCAACTGCCTGTTTTCATCATCATGCATGTACCCATTTCATTTCATTTCATATTCCTATATGCATATGTCTGTCTATATATAGAGCATAAATCATTGCCTAAATAGCATTTATGGATGTTTATCTATCCATATTTATTATCTATCACACTGGCATTTAATTACCTCTTTGTTTTGTCTTCCCATATATTCTCTCCATGATTACTTGAATCCTTCTGTTTGTTCGCATTCATGGGTCTCTTTATACAATTTTTCCATATATTCCTTTTTTTTTTTTTTTTTTTCAGGAGGGAAGCGTTCCTTGAATTTCTCGATGAATACTGCCGTGACTACCAGTTGGAGTATGACTTTCTCTACCTCCCCATGGATTTCATGTAATCTCTCTCTTAATTATTCACCTTTTTTCCTTAATATTTCAATAAAAATTATGTTAATGTATATTTTTATATTATAAGATTTTTTTTTTTTTTTTGAAATTTCTGAAAATTAGAACTTGAATTTTTCGGGGTTATTGAATTTGCAGAACGAACAATAACTTGGGCTATGCATTTGTAAATTTCACTACTGCGTCTGCGGCTAATCGAATCGGAGAGCTTCTGAATAATTACAAGTGGAACAATTGCAAGAAAATATGCGAAATCACTTGGGCAAACATACAGGTATAATAATTTTTTCTCGGGTTTTTGTTTTTATTTATTTAATATTGATAACTCTTTAATTTTTATATTTTGGAAATATGGGTTTCATTGGTTTCTGTTTGGGTGTTGCTAATTAAAAAAAAATAGGGAAAGGAAAAGCTGGTGCGCCACTTCCAGAAAGAGTTCCGTTGCAGCAACGATGAGTATTTGCCGGTGCTTTTCTCTCCGCCGCGGAATGGATCTACGACGGTCACCGAACCCAAAACTGTTGGCAAGTGCAGGGCCAAACAGCCCCTTGCGTCGTAAGGTTGATTGTACGTACGTTTGGAAGATTATTAGGGTTAGGAAATCTGATATGATAGTACACTTTTATTTAATGTTCCATTAGGAGTTGTTTGGCTTGTGAACTGTGTTTTCATTCTCTCCCCAGGATTTTCTTTAATCTTGGGGTGAATTGGAAACATGGGTTTTTTAATTTATGATTATATATAATGTAATGAAGAAACTTTGTCCTTTTAGTACTGCCTTTAACCTATAAATTAACATGAATCGGGGTCTGTCATCCTATGAATTTATAATTTCATTTTTCAGTGACGAATTGTATGCCTTTAAAGAAATTTAGAGAGAGAAGAACAAAAGTTATGTAGGGATAGTAATTAAATTCAATATGACGTTTCGTGTAATAAAACCCTAGCTAGAGTGTCATCTATATTGTAGCAATCATATTACATGGTATATTGGTATTGTCTATATTCTAGAGAGAGGTGGTAGATGTAGATATAGAAAGAAATAGATTGTGTAATACAAATGGGGGGAAGAAGAGAGTTTTAACGAGGTTAAAAAATAATTTTTTCAATATCTATATCTACAATGAAGTTTTAATCGTCTCATACTAATGGGAGTAATTAAATTCAATATGACATTTCGTGTAATAAAACCCTAGCTAGAGTGTCATCTATATTGTAGCAATCATATTACATGGTATATTGGTATTGTCTATATTCTAGAGAGAGGTGGTAGATGTAGATATAGAAAGAAATAGATTGTGTAATACAAATGGGGAAGGAGAGAGTTTTAAGGAGGTTAAAAAATAATTTTTTCAATATCTATATCTACAATGAAGTTTTAATCGTCTAATACTAATGGGGAAGGAGAGAGACTTTTAGGGTGTGTTTGGTATGGATGAAAAATTGAAGGAAAATGAAAAATGAAAAATAAAATTGTGTTTGGTATGGAAGAAAAATGGAAAGGTGAAATAAAACTGGGAAGAATAAAACACAAATTTTGAGACAAATTTTTTCTTTTTCCCTCAAATTTGGAAGGAAAATGAGAGTAAAATGATTTTGGATATCAAAATTATAATTATATTCTTAATAATTGAATTTTTAATTTATTTTTGTAATATATGAGGACAAAATAGTAAATTATATTAAAGTGAATTATTTTCTATCATTTCATTTTTTTTCTCAACTAAACAACTATTGGGAAAATAATTTTTCTTTTTCAATGGATAAAAATATTTTTATTTTTATTTTGTTCTCCTTTTCTTTTCCTCTCCTAACCAAACATACCCTTAATGATTAATTTTTATGGTTTATATTTTAAATTATTTAAAAAAACAATTGTAATTCAAAAAATATTTTTACTCAAAAAGAAAGCATGCTAGATATGATATAAATCTATTATTATATATTAAAAGTGGAAGATATTGAGAATAAATTAGAGCTCAATAAATATATTTCTTGTATTTTCATTCATTCTCAATTTATATCTTTAAATTTCCTATTAAATGTTCACATAATCCATTCTCAATTTTCTTTCTTTAATTAATATTTTATTTAAATAAGTTTTAAATAATTTTATATATTAATTGTAAGTAAATTTCATAAATAAAAAATATTTAGTTCTTGAAATAGTTTTAAATTTAAAAAAATCAGTAGCATTTTTCTTTACATACTCAAAAAATTATAACAAACCATCATTTGATCCCAAAGATAATTAAACAATGGAATTAAAAATGTATTACATCAACCAATAATATTTAATTCTCAGAATAGTATTAAATTTAAAAAATTCAACACCAAATACTTTTTAAGCACTAAAAAAATGTGTAGCAACTAACAATTGATTCGAAAAATAATAAAAGAAAAATTAGAATTGAAATTGTACAAAATTAAAATACAAAAATCAAATTTGTCCAAAATTGTAATTTTTTTAAGAGATTTATAAGAATGAATATTTTATTAGATAGTTTTAACTAAATTTTTAATAGTATAGTAATAAGGACAAATAAATAATTTTATATTTAACATCAAACGAAAAGAGTGTTAAAGATATTTTTCAAATGAAACAGCATATTATTGTTTTTATTATAATTAATTGTATGTGACTTATCTCTTTCTCATATTTTCTTTGTCCAACCATTTAATAAAATTCTCTCTCCATCTATTAATTACATATAAATTTATTAATTTTTTTTTACTCAAAAGATGTTCCAATAAATTTTAATCAATAAATAGAAACAATTAAATAACATAAAAAAAAATCTATTATAATATTTTAAAATAATTATTTGAAAAAATAAATAAATAAAAACTTTTTAAAAGTCACTTTAAAAACTTATTTATTTTTTTCTCGAAATTAAATATGAGTGATTGACATTAACAATTTTTTTTTTGTTATAACTTTATTTTTATTTTTTAATATTAATTTTTATTTTTCCATATTTTTATAAAATATATGAATTATAAAATTAAATGATCAATTGTACGTATGTCTAATATTCAAATAAATATATAATATTTTTACTAGAACCGCATAATATGCAGGTTTAAAACTAGTTAATTAAATTAAAATAGAATTTGTCGACTTGTAAAAATTGATCAAATTAATCTTAATTTATGGTTATTTGTTTTTTTATTTATGGTATATTAGTAAAAGTTAATTTATAAAAATATTATTTCACTTTTATGATTATTTATGTAATTTTAATGGTATATTTATATTTGGTATTTATAAAATGTCATTACTAACTAAAATCTATGTATCTATTTTCAGATATTGTTATCAAAATAACTAAATAATATCTATGTATTTCATGATTCAATATTAAGAACCATGCCACCGCCTCTTGACGCTCTCTCTCTATCTCCAGTTCTGACGGTCTTCTCTCTCCTCTGTGAACGGTTGTGATAGCCATCTCTACCTTATCTCTCATAACCCTATCTTTCTCTAGCGATTGTTCAGAACGAAAATAAGTTTGGCGGTATCGAACGGTTCGCCGTTGTGGCAGCGAAAAGCGATTTGCGGAGGTGGCGACGGGAAGGTCGTGGTGGTTTGTAGCCTAACCCTAATCCTGTATCTCTCATAACCCCCTTTTTCTCAAGCGATTGTTCAGAAGAACATTAGATCTAGCGGCATTGACGAGATTGACTCCATGGACAATATCTCACCAGCTCCACGGCCACGCATTTATTGACGGCCATGCCACCACCTCTTTTTTGCATGCACTACCGTCTTTCTTCTACCAACAATTGCGAACGGTTCGCTATTGTAGCGGCTGGAGGGCTGTGGTGTTAACTTGAGGCCCTGATTAGTTCATTACAAATTGATTCTGTCTCCATGAGAAATTTGAATGGTTTCGCTAATTTGGATTATATGTGGGAGAAAATGGGCTATCAGATGACTTCCCATGAGAATGGAGTGCATTGGCTTGTTCGGTATAGGCCTCAAGGAAAGTCGGCAATGATGGACATGACTGAGCGATGTGGGATAGATTTTGACATAAGACACATACTTCAGTTTTAGAATTCATGCTTTGCCTTAAGACTAATGCATCAACTTTCCTAGTTAAATTGGCTAAATTGGTTTTTACATCATTATCATCTCTCACCTCATAAATTCCTCATATTATCGGTGCATTGGGTTTGACTCTAGAATCTAGACAGCTCTATTGTTGAGAGTTGATAGACAGTGTTTTAAGAGATTTCCAAGCTTTTTGCCCACTTAAATGCAAAAATTTTCCACCATGCATAGATTGTATCATTTGACGATTTAATGGGGTTAAACCGTCATAAAAATACTTCACAAGCCTCCAAATTTCAAAACCATGGTGGAGACACGTTAAAATTATATCATTAAATCTTTCCCAATATTCATAAAATTCTTCACCCTCTTTTTGGTAAAATTTAGATATTTTTCTCCTTAGTTGATCAGTTTTTGACATGGGGAAGAATTTAGATAGAAATTTGTTAACAAGTTGGGCCCAACTAGTAATTGATCTTGGAGGAAGAGTGTTCCAACCAGGCTTTTGCTTAATCTTTTAGAGAGAATGAAAAAGTCTAAGTTGGACAGATTTATCAGAAAATTTTTGGAATCAGAATATGGAGCATCTTTCAAGAAATTCCTTAACATGCATGTATGGATCTTCTCTTTCTAACCCATAAAAAGATGGCAAAAGTTGGATGATGGACGGTTTGAGCTCAAAGTGGGAAGCAATTATTTGTGTTAAAACTATACAAGATAGAGAGTTGAATGAAATAGGGGAGAAGAATTCAAGAAGAGATTTTTCTGGTGCTTGTGGATTTGTAGGTCTTTTTGGGTTCTCAACCTGTTCTTCCATTTTTATTAAATTTTCACTTGCAATTTCACTTACAGATAGTCTTCTCCTTACCAAACAATTCTTTGAGTCTCGCTCCCAAGCATACATAAACAACTTGCAAAAATTTTATTTTTTATTATTATTTTTTAATTTTTTTTTAACAATAAAATATATATATATATATATATATGAACAATGAAGGCCGGTGGTCTAGCCGTTCGAACCCAGCAGTAAATGATAAATAAATATTAGAAAGGCAGTGGTCTTGCCGTCCGACCCCAACAGTCTCAACAAAAAAATAAAAATAAAATAGGTTGGTAGCTCAGCCTACCGATTCTCAACTGAAAATAAAGATAATAAAATAAATAAATAAAAGATGATGGTGGCTTACCCTGCCGATTCTCGACAGAAATTAAAGACAATAAAATAAGAGTAGGGGTTTTGACCTTCCTGTCTAGCAGAAATATAATAATACTAATAATAATAATACTAATAATAATAATAATAATAATAATAATAATAATAATAATATAAGTAGAAGAATAATTAAATTAACTTGGACTTCAAAGTTTTTTCCAATCGCAATCCCCGACAACGGCGCCAAAAACTTGTTCTGACAAAAACTTATTATGTCTTGTTTTAAAAATATTTGCAAGCGCACGAATCAGATGTAGCAAAGATTAATGGAAGCGAGGTCGATCCCACAAGGATTGCTATCAGAGAGAAAATACTTAATCCGTTCAAATGAATTTAATTATAGTTTAGTTGAAAATGATTTTGTTTTGTTTTTAAGAAATGAAAAACTAAATTAACAGTAAAATAATTAATGGAAAAATACTAAGAAGAATAGGGAACCAGGTTAGGAATTGTAGGTTTTATATTTCGAAGATTATGTCTTTTTCATAATTTTTTTCCTTAATCCAGATTTGTGCAAAACGAGTGTTCCTAACCTTTTGGGCGAAACACTCAGAAAAATAGGATTTATTATTCTTCAAGTATGATATATCGACAATATTTAATTCCTACATTAATCTAATCTAGGATGAATTAAAATTAAGGCATAAACCATCAAGTTTATTAATAAATCCTTGTAAATACTATTATGTGACTGTTAATTTTAGACCTTAAACACTAAATTTAATGAAACAATTGAATTAAGAATCAAAATTTCGACACGAACCTTTTGAAAATAAATCCAATTATAACACCAATTTCAAGAACACAATTTATCATCACACAATTGTTTATACAAATCCAAAATTAAATTAAAAATAGAATATTACATAATTTCAATAAAACAATATCACTATCCTAACTTGATTGGAGGAAGTTAGCCGCTTATCGTTGTGTAAAGCGGTATTTTCTTGAAAATAATCCTTAAAAACATTGTTTTACACTTTGTACCCGTAATAATCCAAGTTTCCTCTTCTATACAAAAAAAAAAAAAAAAAAAAAAAAAAAAAAAAAAAACGAAACTAGCTAGAATATGTTCTAAGAAAATTGTATATGAATCCCCTCCTTGGCCTAAGCTTTTACCCCTATTTATAGAATTTCAAAAAAGAGTTTTGGGTGCAACTTGTCAAGTGGTTAAACAAGTTGGGGTGCAAGTTGGCAAGTAGGGTACTGTTCATAGGCGGCTATTGTTCATGCGCAGTTTTTGACGGTTTTCTTTCGGATCGCCGTGATTTGCTTTTTTTTATCCGATTCGCTCAAACTCAACACCATTTTGTTTATTTTTCAAAAACCTACAAAAACATTTAAAATAATTCAATTTTTTATATTTTATAGTGATCGAACAATATATTCTGGTTTCTTCGATTTTTGTTTGGCTTTTGTTCGGCATGTTGTAGTTTACTCGTTTTTAATTTGATTTGCCCCATCTTAACGTTATTTTTCTCCATTTTAATAAACATAAAAAATAACTAAAATAAATGTATTTATAATTATTTACATTATTCGAACGATTAAGAAACCTAAGTTTAGGGGTATAAACTCGCACAAAAGCGATGAGATCAAAAGTCATGTTTAAAATATGTGAAATATCTTGTATCAATCCATGACTTATTTATCATTGAGTTATTTGTTAATCTGCATGATCTATGAATATATAGCATGATACAATTGTACATGGATACCCTTATAATCATTAGGTGTCTAGTTTTAATCTAATGTCTCCTGTTTTTATTAATGATTATTGTTTAAAAAGGAAGCTGAATTTTTTATGAGATATACATTTATCCATGTTTAAAGCATGCATTAAATCTATGTTGATTGATCATAAGTTATCATTGAGATATACTTCTTATTCTAGTGCATTAAAGATTACATGACCTGATTCTATCTAATAGGAAGACATTATTTGGTATCATGAGAAAGGAATGTTGATTTGACTAAAATTATATGATTTCATGTTACATGTTGAAATATTTTGATTGCCTCAGGTTTATTCTCACAAGAATAAATTGACTTGGTTACTATTAAATATGGGGATAATTTTTTATAAGAAGGGTAATATTATATCATGCTTAAATTGAAAAATGGGTCTAAGTGATATATCGTTATTTATTAAGCAAATTGATTCTGATATCGTATTAGTACAAGTTTATGTTGATGATATTATTTTTGGATCTACTAATGAAGATCTTTGCCAAGCGTTTGCCAAGATAATGAAGGTTGAGTTTGAAATGAGCGTGATGGGAGAGCTAAATTTTTTTCTTGGGTTGCATATTAAGCAAACCAAAGAAGGGATATTCATAAACCAAGCGAAATACACCAAGGAGTTGCTAAAGAAATATGGCTTGGATGGTGCTAAAGAGTATAAAACTCCCATGACAACAACTATAAAGATAGACAAAGACGATACGGACAAAAACGTAAATAAAAAAAAATGTATCGAGTTATAATTGGTAGCTTGTTGTATTTAACTGCTAGTAGACCTAATATTACGTATATCGTTTGTTTATGTGTTAGATTTCAGTCTTGTTCTAAAGAATCGCACTTGACTACAGTTAAGCAAATCTTTCGATATTTAAAGGGAACGACTAACCTAGGATTATGGTGTCCTAGGGGGATTGATTTTAAATTAATAAGTTACTTCGACGTTGATTTTTCCGGTTGCATAGTCGAGAAAAAAAAACACAAGTGGGTCATGTCATTTACTAGGACATGTCTTGGTTTCTTGGTCAAGCAAGAAACAAAATTCTATAGTCTTATCTACTACTGAGGCTGAGTATATGGCAGCTGGTAACTGTTGTGCTCAAATTTTATATATTAAGTGATAGCGCATAAATTAATGTTGCTATTTTCACCGAAAGTGTACGGGTCAAGTTTTAGTAGAGTGGGAAGAGTAAGGGTTGTTGTATCTACATGGATTGGTTGAGATTATCGTTGAGTACCGTAATTAGCATAACCTAACTTTATTTAGACGATAAAAATATGTATTGTTTATAAATATAAATACTAAACTAAAATACTAATTAATCTAATTACACTATTTATACTATATTGAGATGTTTAGGGGAATGAATTATTAAGGGATTAACTTCATTTACTTAAATGTATTTGGTTTCGTTTAGTTAACAATAACAGGTATTCGACCTATCCGACAATCTCAGTATAGTAAACTCATTCACTCACTCTCCCGAGTATAAAGTAAATGAATATGTGACTTCGCGTTAACGTCGAAGTCCCCCTCTAGCGTTTTGTAAAACACATAGTCGTCTGAGTCTCGGATAGCACACTTTCTAACGCCCTCTCGGGTCATTAAATCATCGTGTTGTGCTTAGACCTTAGTCCGAATCTGGGGTTATCTCTTCCGAGTATTAAACCCCGATTTCTCAATATATCTAAACAAGTATATAATGGAAATACAAGAATGGTAAACACAATCGAATAGTGAAGAACAACCGTTAAAGAAACACAATTCAAACAAACGACATTTTCATAAATTATGTTAATCCCATAGATAATCCATTCTCCTAAACGTCTTAATATAGCATAAACAGTGTAACTAGATTAATTAGTATTTTAGTTTAGTATTTATATTTATAAACAAAACATATTTTTATCGCTTAAATAAAGTTAGGTTATGTTAATTACGGTACTCAACAATAATCTCAACCAATCCCTATGGATACGACAACCCTTACTCTTCCCACTCTACTAAAACTTGACCCGTACACTTGCGGTAGAAGTAGCAACGTTAATTTACGTGCTATCAAGTTTTTGGCGCCGTTGCCGAGGATCGAATCAAAAACTTGGTAGCTCGTGAATTACATCACTACTTTTACCGCAAGTGTACAGGTCAAGTTTTAGTATAGATTGGGAAGAATAGGGTTGTCGTATCTACAAAGATTGGATTAAATTATCGTTGAGTACTGCGATTGTCATAACCGGACTTTATTTAAGCGATAAAAATGTAGTTTTTATAATATAATTAATATACTAAACTAATTAACTAATTAAACTAATTAACCTAATATACTAATATAGTAGTATGACATTTATGGGAAAATATTGCCTAGAGATTAATTTCGTTCACTTAAACGTGTTCGTTTCAATCTAGTTTACATTAACGGCATTCCAATATATTCGACAATCTAGTTATCGAAATCTCATTCATTACCTCTCCCGAGTGTAAAGTGAATGAATATGTGACTTCGTGTCAACGCCGAAGTCCCCCTCGAGCGTCTATACGACACTTGGTCACATGAGTTTCATCCCAACCTCACGGATTGCATACTTTCTAACGCTCTCCCGAGTCATTAAATCGTCATGTTGTGTTTAAATCCTAGTCCGAATCCGGGATTATCTCTTCCGAGTAAAACCCCGTATTCTCAATATATCATAACAAGCATATAAATGTGAAAGAACGATAAATACAATCGAATAGGCAAGAACAACCGTTAACAAAACATCGATTTTATACAAACAACGTTTTCATGAAGTACATCAAGCCCTAGACAATATATGTTTAGCTACATATGGTTGTAGTCCTATATACAACTAGAAATAAGCTAAACATATTCAAAACAACCAACGAAACTAAGAAATAAAAGAGAAAAACGAGGAGACTAGCCGTTATTCGAAGAATCGCCGCTAAAATCGCTTCGAGAACGTTTCCTCCTCTTGGCGTTGTTGATCTTCTCTTGGTTGGATGTGTCTTGGAGCTCTCAAGATTCCCAAAAACATCAATATATGTTTGGGGGGAGAAGAGACAATATTTATAGGATCCAAAATATCAACAAAATATCCTAAAATAACTAAACTGTTTGGCGCCTAATCGCTGCAGCGGTGGGATCACCGCTGCAATGGTAGAGAAATCGGTAGGCTTATAACGGGTGACCGCTACAGCGGAGGAGCTTTCAGCAATTCTTTGTATTTTCACTGCTGCAGCAGTGGTTTCACCGCTGCAACGGTGGATACAGGTTCTGAATATTTGACTTTTTGCTATTTTTTTCCACCGTTGTTCCACCAACTTGCTTGTTTATGGACCATTTTTGTCCCTTTTTACCCCAAATACATGATTTATAACAAAATAAATAAAAACGTATTAAAACATATTAAAATTCTATAAAACTACTCGAAAACTACCAAAATCGGCTTGGGAATGATAAATTACACCTATCAAATACCCCAAAACTTAGAATTTTGCTAGTCCTCGAGCAAAACACTCATACTAAAATAAAAAACACAACGAAATAATTAACACAAAAACTAAACAACGAATAAAAACACAAACAATCTAAACAAAAACAACTAAACATAACAATATGCGAGTTTTGAATTCAACTATCGACCAAAATATTTTTTCCTCAACAACCCCCAATCATATCGAGTTCAAGAGTAAAACGCACCATGTGATGTTTTAGAATTTTGACATTTAATAATGGTAAACGCCATTCTAGATCCTTTCAACGTGTGTGTGCAAAACTCAGTAATATAACTATCCAACAACTGGATTGGATTATCCACCAACGAAGCTCACGACTTTAAACTGATAAGGATTAGGATTTCCATACGCCTGATTGGGTTCTACTCCCCACTAATGTAGGTTTGGAAGTTCAAAAGATCAATAGGATTTGGTTTGGTTTGGAACATTTGGCCAAGGATATATCGGGAATCTAAAACGGTTGGGTAAATAATCACTCTCGAACTCCCATAGATAAATTTGAAACAACCTTGAACAATCATTTAAGACCGACGTACTCACTTGTCAAAAGAAACGAAAATTGAACTATCTTTACATATGTTTTTTTTTTTTTTTTTTTTTTAACATGAACCACACCCCCAAACTTATTTGATTATTATAATTTCATGGGTATGGTTAAAATAAAATAAAAATGACAAGTGATTACTCGAATACTGAACCAATCAAAAGTTCACCCTCAACCCTACTGCTCACTTCAAGTAGTATACACGAATGCTAACTTGATTCACTCAAATTGTGCCTTCAGTTCAACGATATAGGTTTGGAAAGAATTCAATTGGCCAGGGTATTTGTTATGTGTTCAAAATTGAAACAACATTATAGGCTTCAACAGGGTAACGGGGGATAAACATATAGCAAGGTAAGCTTTAAAGGCTCAAGAGACAAAATGAATGTCTAAATCATGTCTCCTGAACTACTTCGCCTAGGATTTTGCCTCAAGTTTTCCCCAATCAGGTTCTAGAATCCCTTAAATTGTCATGAATTTGGCTAATGGATAATTGGTCTCAAATCAATTGAATAGTTTTACATTGAATCTACGTGCTTGTGCAAATTAGGATACACAATAACTTTCACCAAAATGACATGCCAAGCAGACAGAACACACATGAATGGGCATTATCCTTGACCTCGAAAAATAACTAGGGAATAATATCATCATCGGGTAATGGCCTAGATGAACACAAAACTCTGCACACAACAACACATCTATAAACATAAACACATCCTACCCTAAAAAATCATGCATACAATAAAATAAAACTACACAACAATAACAATTAAACGTCACCCCCAAACTTAAAATGGGGGGGTTATCTCTCCCGCATGTCAAACCCCTTATTCTCAGTATATCATAAAAGAATATAAACGTGGAAGAATGGTAAACACAATCGAATAGACAATAACAACCATTAACAAAATATCGATTTTATACAAACAACGTTTTCGTGAAGTAGATAAAGTCCTAGACAATATATGTTTAATTACACATGGCCATAGCCCTATATACAACTAGAAACAAACTAAACATATTCAAAACAACCAACCCAACTAAGAAATAAAAGAGATAAACGAGGAGACTAGTCGTTATCCGAAGAATCACCGCTAAAACCGCTCCGAGAACCTTTCCTCCTCTTGGCATTGTTGATCTTCTCTTGGTTGGATGTGTCTTAAAGCTCTCAAGACTCTCGAAAATGTCAACATGTGTTTAGGGGAGAAGAGACGATATTTATAGGATTCAAAATATCAACAAAATATCTGAAAATATCTACAACAAAATATCTGAAAATATCTAAACTATCTGGCGCCTGACCGCTGCAGCGGTGGAGCTTTCAGCATCTCTCTGTATTTTCACCGCTACAACGGTGGATGCAGGTTCTAAATATTTGACTTTTTGCTCTTTTTATCCACCATTCTTCTACTGACTTGCTTGTTTATGGACTATTTTTGTCCCTTTTCATCCCAAATACCTAATTTATAAAAAAACAAATAAAAACGTATTAAAACACTATAAAACTACTCGAAAACTACTAAAACCGGCTTGAGAATAAATAGATAAATTACACCTATCATTAAGCAACAGTTAAATAATTTTGGAATATGTATGGAGGTAGTTCTGATCTATTGTGATAATAAAAGTGCTATTTGTCTAAGTAAAAATCCTACACAACACTCACGAACTAAGCACATAGAGATTAGATATCATTTTATTCGTGATCACATTCAGAAAAGGGACGTTATAATTGAACATATTGATACCTCTAACCAACTTATTGATATTTTTACCAAACTTTTAGCGAAATATCAGTTTGTGAAAATCATTTGTGGTTTGGGTATGGCTTGTCATAATGATATTTGCCTAGAGTAGTGGTGATTGGTGGTTCTCCTACCCCACTTTTTGAGATGACAAAGGAGGAAAATATCTATATTGATGTTTTATTGAATATGTTTATTGAATTAAATTGATTGTTAAAGGGGAAACCATAATTGGGCTTTAAACGAGTTAGTTGATGTTTAGGTTTATTCGCCTAAGCATTGCACTGATATAGGGGGAGTTTATTGATTATATTTTGTGCTTTGTTGAATATATTATGTATTTTTTAAATTATTCTTTATGATTGTGCTTTAATGAGTTAAAAAACTCGTCCTCGGACTTAGAGGGAGTGTGACTACATTTTATTTTGACAAGAACAACAAAGTTAATTGTCATCATAAAAAAAAGGGAGATTATTGATCCTATAATTTTGATGGACAATTAAGTGTTGATATTTTTTGTGGAACTAACGAGTTGTTTGAGTGTTTTAGTGTAAAAGTTCAAATGATGATATTATGAATAAATTGTTGAAGACACTAAGGATGCTAAGAGACTTTCAAAGAAGTGGACATTAAGAGACTGAAGATTTTGAAGAATCTAGGTAAAAATAACTCAGGTTAATTTTTACTCTTAATATATCCCAATTAGGATCAGACACGACACAAAATAAATTTATATTTATGTGTATTTTTATTAGGATCCTAATTCGTTAAACATATTTGCTTTAATATGAAATTGAAGAAAAAATGTTGACCTAAGAAAGATTAGTATTTAAAATTGATTAATAGTGTCAATTAAGTTAGCCGAGAAAAAAAATTGGTTAAAAGAGGCAAAAAAACGTCGAAGATTGGAGTCAAAATTAATTAAGGAGAAAGTGTTCCAACAAGGATCAGTCGACTGACCTGGGAGGATCGGTCAACCGACGGGAACTAGCTGGGAAATGGAGAAGTCTTGAGATGATCGGTTAATTGATTGAGAGGAGATCAGTCGACCTATGGCTGATAACTGAACTCCCTGAATTGATCGGTCGACAAACCATCGATTATCGGTTGACCGACCATGGCCGAAAAATGGCTTAGGGAGCACCCTGAATCGATCGGTCAACCGACACATGGAGTATCGGTCGATCGACTGGAGAATTATTTTGGCTTGGGCTATAACCAAAATCGATTGGTCGATTGGTGAGTTTTGACCGGTCAACCGATGGTGCTGTTTCAGGATTGGAGGATTTAGTGGATTTGATCAAAAAGTTACCATTACTAGCCATTTTTTGTTAAAATTTGAGAGATATTCTAGGGATTTGATAATATTATAGATATATGGTTGTTATTTTGATATCCCTAAAGATATAGTACATATATTTTAAGTGTTTCTCAAATTGGTACATTTAATACTTTTTATCCTATTGATTTGAAATTGAGAAATATTTGAGGGACTTAATTAAATGTTTTAAAAGTTGTAATTAAGTGAATTGAACCAAGATTGAGTCATATCAATATATAGGGTTTATATAAGCAATTAAATATCATGATATATGGAAACTAGCCGTTGGAGGGCCTGTTTCAAATCATTATTTATAGATCTGCGTTTTTCACTTGCGAGTGATCCTAATCAATCAAGAACTAAGTGTTCATGAGTTTTCTGAGAGTTATTATTCTATCAATAAACTTGAGTTCGTAAGCTTTCAGAGAGTTATCATTCTGGGATTATATTGAGCGTTTTTCACGATTCAATTTTCATTATTTCGGTGATATCCTGATGAAATTGTTCCAAACTTTAATTCTTTGTTGTGATTAAATATTATTTTGCTTGCTTGGAATCTTAGATATTGTGAAATCGTTTTTGAATTTTAAAGTGTATAAAAATTATTTTAAAATGATTTTGATGATAATTTGATTACATGCTCAATTGTGTGCTACCCATTTATTTTATAATCAGATTTTAAATTTTTCACGTAAAATTCTATCACTAGTATTTATCGGGACATTAATCAAGTTTAAATTAATTTGAGGTGATAGAAGCTCTAAGTGGAAAAAACATATCAATTTTTGTAATTGGTGAGTTATATGCAGATTACATATTGTTGAGAATATCTAATCAGGGGAAACTAGATTTCAATCTCTTCTAGTAAAGAGATTGAGGATTGATCTTTTTCTAAAATATAAAAAGATTAGGTTACTCTTTTCCCATGAAAAGAGATAGACGTAATTCTTCATGTTAGAATTGAATTTGTGTGAATTGTAACGGTTCCATCCTTACTGGTGAAAATGATACTTGGAGTGTTTTTTGTGCGGTTGGATTCTTAGCCTAATATATAAAAGAATTAGATTTAATCCTTAGCCTGTAAAAAGATTAGGTTATTCCTGAGTCTGGGAAAAGAAAATTTTAAAGGTTGATTTTGAGTATGTAAAAAGAATCATTGGGTAAAGGTTTGATTCGTACCTGTTTAAAGGAATATTAGTGTTTTAGTGGGTGTGACTTTCCGTGGGGCTCGGATGACTGGATTAACCAAGAGTAGCTTGGTGAATCAATATATATCGTGCTATACTGCATTGTTAATTTATTTATTTCTTGTTATTTGGATATAAACCTAGTTATTTACACTTATCCGCTGTTATATAAAGATAATAATTAATTTAAGATTAAATTAATTATTTAAAAAATTTCAACCTCTTAGGTAGCTTACTGGGCCAATACAATGAAACGAGAAATTATAGAATTTGTTGTCAGGTATCTTATCTATTAGCAAGTCAAGATTGAGCACTAGTGTCCGAGTGGATTATTGTAGCCTTTGTCTATCACAGAGTGGAAGTGGGAGTATATCACGATAGATTTTGTTTCAGAATTGCCCCATATTCAAAATGAGCATAATTCTATCTGGGTGATTGTTAATAGACTTACCAAGTCTGTTAATTTTCTGGCCGTGAAAACCACGTACTCCATCGACAAGTATGCAAAATCATATCTTGACAAGATTTTCAGATTGCATGGTGTGCCGTTTTCTAGAGTGTAGGATAGAGTTTCGAGTTTTACGTCAAAATTAGGCTGAGTCTTCAAGCTGCTCTGGGTACCAAGTTAAAATTTAGTACAACTTTCCATCCTCAGACTGACAGCCAATCAGAGCGTACAATTCATTCATTAGAGGACATATTGAGGGGTTGCATTCTAGAATTTCTTGGTAGCTGGGATGATCATTTGACATTGATGGAATTTACTTATAATAATAACTACCATTCGGTAATTGAAATGGAACCGTATGAAGCCTTGTATTGAAGAAGATGCAGGACTCTGGTTTGTTGGACTGAAGTTGGAGAACAAAAATTATTGAAGCCAAACATAGCTCAGATGACAGCGAAAAAGGTTAAAGTGATTCAAGAAAAACTGAAGACTGTTCATAGTCAGCAAAAGAGTTATACCGACAAGCGAAGATGTGAGTTGAAATTTGAAGTGGGTGAATACGTATTTTTACGTATATTTCCATGGAAGGGCATAATACGATTTTGAGAAGAAGGGAAAGCCAAGTCCGAGGTATATCGGGCCATATGAGATTCTAGAACAGGTTGGCACAGCGGCCTATTGCCTAGCCCTACCGCCAGTTTAAGACCTTGATTTTTGGTGTACGGTCAATCTAAGTTGTATTATATCACATTTGAAAATAACGGGGTGGACGACGCTACTAATGGTGAGATTTAAAAATTTTAGGGGTTAATTTATAAATATTAAAACTTTAAAATTAGAATTTGGTCTAAATTTTATCTTAACTAAATAAAAGGGGAGATTTATGTAATTACAAATATATATATATATATCTAAAGTAATAAAGATTAAAGGAGAGAGAGTGAGGTAAGGACGGCATGGTGGGGCTTGGCCTTTTTCCATATATATATATACATATATACATAGACTCATACACGCAAGACAGAGGGAAGGGAGAAAGATCGAGAAGCGGTTAGAGAAATTGGGAAAGAGAGAGGAAGAGGAAGAAAAGAAAGAGAGAGGGAAGACCACTGGTGGGATTTTTGGTCGCCGATCGTGTGGGGTTCGTCGGCGGTGGTTTATGAGTCTTCATGGCTTGGTTAACAGGTAACCAAATCAGAAAACAAAGAGAGAGAGATGGGATTAGTACTGGTCTAGTTCGTTGGTAGTGCGGCTATGTATGTGTGCGCGTTGTTCCGTTTTTCGACCGTGTGTGGTGTGTATGTGTTCTATTTACGTCCATCGTCGAGTGTGTCATGTGTGTATTGTTGTGTATCTATGTGTATGAGCAGTATATGTGTAGGTGGGTATACTCTGTGTGTGTGTGTGTGTCGTTGAAAAACAGAGAAGAGAGAGAATTGAAGGTGGGTTCGTTGGTGAGTGTCCAGTGGTCGGCGATTGTGTGGGTTTGTGTGTGTTGTGTGTGCTGTGACGGTGAGGTTTGTGTGTGTTGTGGGTGTGTATGGGCCGTTGGTGGTGTGGTTGCCGGAGTTGAGTTAGTAAGGTGAGAGAAAGAGAATGGCGGCTGAAAAACCCAAAACAAAGCAAAGAGGAAGACGATCGTCCGCCTAGGCGGTGGAACATCAGGAACTAAATTTGCGCGAGTTCGCCTAAGCGGTCACCGTTTCGCATAGGCGGTAGGTAGCAGTAAGCAAAAATTAAAGAATTCGTGAAGAGATCGACAACCGATTCGGAGCGAGTAACGTTTCTTGTTAAAATTTCATGATTTGTTAATTTAATTACTAGCGTCGAAATTGTCAAAATGATGAAAAATAAATAATGAGACCGTTTATATGAACAAAGTTTATATAGTAAACCGTAACGGAGCGATGTTAATTAAATGAAAATATTCCAAAAGAAAATGTGAGGAATAGGAAATTACGGAAATGAGGATTCCATAGCATGGTTAGGTTATTTCTACATAAAATATTAATTTAGGTTCTGTCACAAATAGGTTCACAATTATCGGAAGTTCAGTAGCGGATAGTCGGTGGAGCTTTTGAGAGTGGATTATCAGGTTAGTGTACTGTCTTCTTACCAAACTATTTATATATATATATATATATATATATGTGTGTGTGTGTGTGTGTGTGTGTGTAAAATAGTTTTACTTAAACTGGATGGTTTTAAAATTATGTGGATCAAATAGATTTTTTTGGGTGAGTTGGTGAAATGAATTTTTGTCGAATTATGTTGACTTTAAAAGAACGTTGGAAAATGATTAGTTGGATTTGGGTGATTTTAAAAGAGAGTGGAAAATATCTGGTTTTCTAAAAAATAAAGAGTGAAAAAGTGGTTTTGATAAAATCAGACGTTTTCATTTAAAAGGAAATGAGAAATATGAATTTCGGATTAAAAGTCGATTTTGGGGAAAGAGAGGTGGATGTGGTGATTTGACGGTGATGATTAGACGATATTATTGAGTTGTGATTTGATGATGTTGTTATTGATTTGACGATGTCATAGTATTTATCCGCTTCGGCGGAATGGTGTTATCCGCTTTGGCGGAGTGGTGTTTATCTATTTCGGCAGAGTGTTGTTAGATGTTTATACTGCGCAGTGATTATCCGCTTCGGCGGAGTGGTGAGTGTTCGTAGGAAGGCATATCCTACGGATGGTACGGTACCGTTGCAACTCCCGATTGTGAAGTTAAAACGATCACTATGGCTAGCCAGTGTGTGTTGTGTTTGAGATGTGTGTTTGAGATATGGTGTTTTACTTATATTGGGTGATTTATTATTTATTATGGTGATTGGTATAATTTTATGCTAGATGAATTTGAATGAAACTTATTTATATCGCTTTATTTTTCACTGCTTATATATATTGGAGATTTTACAAGCTATGTGGTGTTTATATACTTACGCTTGATCCATTTCGATGTTGTAGAATGATTAATTATTGTAAAATATTTTACTAAGAAGATAGTACACTCGCAGGTGAAATAGCTAGGAGTCGGTCGGTCCCCTACTGACGCTAGATAGAGTTATGCGGGTTATGCGATGGAGTCGTTTGAGAGGAATTTTGAGGAAAGGTGTCAGAGATGAATCTAAGTGAGATTCATGGGTTTCGCTCGGTTGTACTTATATTTGGGATGGCGTATCCCTATTAGATGGAATTACGTATATGTTGTATAGATTTAAAGTTTGTATATCGTTATATTGTGGTTGTCTAGTCAGTTAGGTGATGTCATGTCGACGTAATGCTGCCCCATGGTGGCGGGTGTCCGGGGTGGGGTGTGACAATTTTGATATTAGAGCCTATGTTATAGGTTCTGTAGACTTGTCAGTAGAAGACCCTAAGATAGGAGGACGTGTCAGTCGTCTAGTCAGTAGGGGATATAAGATAGGGTGTCAATAAGTTAGTTTGATACGTGAGTGTTAATTCTTACATTACGTTAGTTGGTGCATTGGTATGGTGTATGGAGGGTTGTCTCGTTGGCAAATAGCAATACGACCACGTGGTGATATTGCTAGTTGGCGGGTTTGAGTGGTGTTGTGTTGTTGGTGGTGAAAATGGGTGGATCGCGTTTGTGGTAGTGCTAATAGTTGGAAATGTGAGATTTTAAGTAAGAAACAACTATATGCGTATTAGGTGGTGATGAGATAACTATCGGTAGCACCCAATAAGTCATCTAATAAGTCGTTATTAAAATAGTAGCTTGTATAACATAACACATTTAAGTTGAAATACGAAATAACATTCAAATAAGTATAATATCGCCTTCTAGGCAATATGGAAGGCATCTTATAATGATATTAAAACAAAAAGAGTTATATTAGTTGGAAACTAAAGATGTGAGAAAACTGTGATGAGAAGATAGTATGTTCTAGATTGACAGGAAGGTAGAGCAAAAGTTTCTAGAACTTATAGGTATAGCAAACGTAATAGAAAATGATTTGTAAGAAGTAACTGAGAATTGTGAGGTTGTGATGAAAATAACTGTGCATATAAATAGAGTCCGTTTGTAGGAGGTAGAGTTAAATCTTAAAAGAATCAAAGGGTGTATTATCAGGAAGCTGTAATTAGTACCCCAATTAGTTGATAGTGGGTCTGGAAGGTCAAAAAAGTGTTAAAAAAAAAAAAAAAAAAAAGAAAAAAAAAGAAAAAGAAATTCAGTACGTGGGTACTAGGCACCAGACACAACAAGTTCAGGCAATGGATAATATAGTAGCTAGGGATTTTCCCTAAGTAGTTCCGAGAGCTGTCGAGGTGCTGGGTAAGTGTGATTAATAATTGTGATTGTTCTAAAATAAATTCCATAATATTAAGAGATGAACGTTCGGCTCTTTAAGTTGGTTAAATATAATTGTGTTGATAAAATGTGGGAAATTGGGATTTGGAATTATAACTTTGGGGACTTTAAAGGTGGTCACCGTGGTGTTAGTAATTAAGAATTGGCCGAATAGTGAAAATGTGAGTAAATTAGTTTTTAGTTTAGGAAGTCTTTATAGGAGAAGCCTTGTGACGGCCCTGAGAAATCAGATCGTTACAATAAATTGGATCATTAACTCTTGATTTACGTGGACCTGGTGTTTTATCCAGGAAGATCCAGTGTTGGTACTCATCGGTTAGAATGGTTGGTTTGTGAAATCGACTTGCAAAAGACTAGGATGTTAGATTGAGGGTATTATCAGTTGAAAGTTAGAGACTATGACGTGGTGAAAACGATGACTCTGTCGAGAGTAGAAAAGAGCCTATAGAGCATTTCTAGAGTATGTTGCTAACGTTGAGAGAAAATCAATTGTATGCTAAATGCAATAAATATGAGTATTGGTTCAATTGAGTGTTAATTTTGGGACTAGTGCTCTGGAGGCATAGTATTCAAGAGAATCCAAAAGGAGTCAAAGTGGTGGATTGACGGAATATGGAAAAGGCTGAGAACTGATAACTGGGACTTGAAATCTTTTGGAGCTAGTACTGATTGTATTTGTTTTGACATTTAGTGACATTTCCTGTATGTGGGAATTTGTGTTTTGAGTCGGACGTATTGGGTTACTCATACTAATGTATGTGTCAAATTGGGATCTTAGTGAGTTTATTGGGCAGTTGGTTGGATGACCACTCTAACTAAGCTTTTAAATGTGAAATTGATATGTATCAATGGTAGCGTAGAAGCAAAAAAGTAAGATGTCCAGTTGGGTAAGATTAGAGAGGAAGAGAATAAAAAAAATGGACACATGGCTGACTATAGCAAATATTTTTGGCCGAAAATTGGTGAGTTGGTAGTTCATATTAATTTATGAGTTCAGTTGAGACCCTTGTATGTTTAGTGGGCGGTTGGTCAGATGGTAGCGTTGTTTGAAATTTTGATACGACATTGATTGACCGTATTATTGAATGTAAAAGTCGGATGTCCAGCTAAGAAGATTTAGCGATGTAGTGGGAATTGACTGTAGAGCTGATTAGCGTATCCAAAAGAATGATGAAGTTTTGAGGATTTGAAATAAAGTGCGTAGGTTCAATAATGTCAATTGACGGAAGAGACCTTAAAAGAAGTGCCTAGAACAAGATATGCAATACCCCAGTAATATTAACTATATGGTGATTTCGTGAGTATAATTAGTAGTTTGGAATAGAAATGGAAAATCACAACATTTCTTGTTTGATGATTTGTTAGTAAAGTTAAGATTGAGAAGTAACGAAACCTTTAGGTGGGTTATTGTAGCCTTGACCTATGCCGAAAGAAAAGGGGAAAGTAGTTCGAGGAATATTTTCCTGATGCGTATTGGTAGCGCGGGAAATACGCCGCTACTTACACTCGCAAGTATACGAGGTCTAAGTTTTAGTATAGTGTGATCGTTAAGATCCGGTTATCGTATCCACAGGGATTGTTGTCGTTACTATCGAATACCGCGTTTGTCGTGACCTAATATTATCTAGGCGAAAAACAAATGTATTTAATTAATTAAACTAATACTAATATAACCTAAATTAACTACACTATTATGTTAATATGTTTTAGGGTGAAGAATTGTATAGGGATTAACGTGTTTACAAATACGTGTTCGATTCCGATTTACTCGCGTTTACGTTGTTCGACCTATTTGACAACCTCGGTACGTAAACTCCATCGCCACCTCTTCCGAGTGTAAGACGGGAGAATACATGACTTCGAGTCAACGGAGAAGTCCCCCTCAACGTCTTAACGACCCTAGGTCACGTGAGTCTCGCCCAGCGTCATTGATTGCACACAATCCAACTCCCTCCCGGGTTATTGGATCGTCGCGTTGTATTTACCCTATCGATAATCTCCGTTCTAAAACTCTCTCGCCACCTCTTCCGAGTGTAAGACGAGGGATATAACGTGACTTCGAGTCAACGAAGAGGTCCCCCTCAACGTCTTAACGACCCTAGCTAGCGTGTGTCTTGCCCCACGTCATCGATTGTCCATGATTCAAACCCCGACCGGGTTATAGAATCGTGGCGTTTGTTTACCCTAATCCGAATCCGGGGTTTATCAAAACCCCATATTCTCCATTTATCAATCCAAGCATAATAAACAAACAATACGATAAATACAATCAAACTACGAAGAACAATCACAAACGAAACACCGAAATCATTCAAACAACGTATTTATAAATATATTGTTAATCCCTACTACAATCCATATTTAACTAGGGGCCATAGCCGCATATACAAGAAAATAACGAGCTAAACATGCTCACATGCTCCTAAGATAAAGAAATAAGGAAAAACGATCGAAGTACTTAGCCTCATCCGAAGATAAACCGCTAAGAATGCTCAACGATCGATTCGCCGTCTTCTCCACTTCGGGATGCAAGCTCCACCACTAAAATTCCTAACCCTTGGCTTAATTATAGCCTAAGGGCTCAAAAATGCAAGAGAGAGGAGAGAGCTCCTGCTAAAGGGGGAGGGGAGGGGATATTTATAGCAAAAATATTCTAAAAAGATCTAAAGGCTGTGCAGGGCAAATCCGCCTAGGCGGTGGAAATTCCGCCTAGGCGGAGTTAGGTCAGTTAAGTCTGATCACTTGGGCGGTGAAGTAGGCGGTGGATTGGAGAACATTCTGTTGAAATTCCGCCTAAGCGAAGAAAACTTCGCCTAGGCGAGCGGCTGTCAGTAGCCCTTCTTCATCCTCTGCTGGATTTCCGCCTAAGCGGTAGAATTTCTGCTTAGGCGGTCGTCCGTCAGTAACATTTTGTTCTTCTCTGCATTTTCACCGCTTAAGCGGTGGTCTGGACGCTTAAGCGGTGGGCCTGTTTCGTCTTTTAGCCTCCGAGCTTGTTTATCCATCATAACTTCGAACCGCTTTGGTTCGATCTCATCATTTTAGCTCCAGTTTCCTATCTTTTTGACCCACACACCTGAGTTATACAAAAAGTATAAATACTAATTAAAACATAATAAAAATAACTATAAACATATTCGAAAACTAACCAATTCAGATTGGAAATAGATAGGTTTTTCACACCTATCACGTATGCCTAGTATATATATATATTAATGAGATTGTTCGATTGCATGATGCATCCATTTCAATGCAAATGTTAAATTAAGTTGGGATAAGATATTATTTTAAATTAAAAGTTATAAAGGTTAGTAAACCTGGAAATTTTATTGATCGGTTATTCAAAATTTTGGAATTGAAATTCTGAAATCATAAATGTTATCGCAGTGTTGTAATCTGGATGATAATTGTCATCAAAGCGAAATAAGTCATCCGTGTATGATCAGTCCGTGGAAGAAAGTTATGCAGTAGTGAAGGGCGATAACTTAAATTGGCGTGATTTTTTTTTAACCATAAAAAGTTGGGTAGTTAATCCCGAGTAATATTTCTTTATTGGAAAAACTGTTTGGGGGAAACTGTAGTAGCAGAAGCCAATGGTTATTTTAAATGTTTTGGTTGAATTTTCTATACTCCTTTTAGTGCCCAAGTGGAAGTTGATACAGTGTTCCATTTATGGATTAACGATTTATTAGGAAATATGACTCAGATGTTGGAGAATATATTGAGGAGTTGCGTTTGGGAATTTCTGGTAGCGAAAAGGATTACGTGGCGCTAATGGAAATTTGTTTAAACTAATAGATACCTTTTCGGTGATTAAGGTGGTACCGTATAAAACGTTGTATGATAAGGATATATGACTTCAGTCGAATAGACTAAACCGAGATAGGAGAACGAAAAATTATCAAAAAAAATTGGAGATAGCCCGATGTGGTTATTTTTTTTTTGAAAACGAAATAGATAAAAGGACTCAATCAAATGTATTAATTACTAAGTATTAGGCGAAATCGACATGTGGGGTCACTAAGATCTCCTGAGGAATGAATAATTTGAATTATTCCAAATGACTTTTGTAATGTATTGAAATTTTGTAGTTGGAGCGTAGTTAGGTACTTCGATCTATATTTTTATGTGTTTGAAACATGAGTAGGCAGAGTAAAACGTAATTGAAGCGTGTGACCTTGTCAGGGACTTGATTAAATGTGAAAATATGAAGGGAATTTTTATAAACGACCCGTTGGATGTATTTTGATACGTATTTACGTGGTTTGAGTGGTGGTAATAGTTCTGGAATATTCATAAGAGTATTCAAGATCTAACGTAGATATTGAGGTTAATGACTTTTTGGGGCTATCTGAGCTTATAAGATTGGTCGGGAGTTTTGTTGATTTAAATGTTGGTTATGAGAAAAATTTCTTAGAGCATAGACCTGATGGGAATAAGATATACCCAATTCATTGAGACTATTGTGATAGTTTAAGAATATATGGTATTATATTGTATTAATTGTAGTTTCATCAAAGTAGCACAGCGGAACCGTTAGAGATATGAAACAGTTGTTGTCTGTAATAGGTGTTATCAATCCAAGTGTAGCCTGTTTGTTGGTTGTTGGGTATAATGTTAACCACTGCGAATGGACTTGTAGCGATGTTGGAACGGATATTGATGATTACAAATTAAAGGGTGACAGAAACTTTTAATTCCATTTGTTCAGCTAGGTACGAAAATTTCGAGACGAAATTTCTTTTAGGAGGGAAGAGTTGTAAGACCCTGATTTTTGCTGTACGCTCAATCTAAGTTGTATTATAACACATTTGAAAATAACGGGGTGGACGACGCTACTAATGGTGAGATTTAAAAATTTTAGGGGTTAATTTGTAAATATTAAAACCTTAAAATTAGAATTTGGTCTAAATTTTATCTTAACAAAATAAAAGGGGAGATTTATGTAATTACAACAATATATATATGTATACCTAAAGTGATAAAGATTAAAGGAGAGAGAGTGAGGTAAGGACGGCATGGGGGGGCTTGGCCTCTTTCCATATATATATATACATATATACATAGACTCATACACTCAAGACAGAGGGAAATGAGAAAGATCGAGAAGCGGTCAGAGAAATTGGGAAAGAGAGAGAAATATGAAGAAGAGAGAGAGAGAGAGAGGACCACCGGTGGGATTTTTTGTCACCGATCGTGTGGGGTTCGCCGGCGGTGGTTTATGAGTCGTCATGGCTTGGCTAACAGGTAACCAAATCAGAAAACAAAGAGAGAGAGATGGGATTGGTGCTGGTCTAGTTCGTCGGTGGTGCGGCTATGTATGTGTGCGTGTTGTTCTATTTTTCGACCTTGTGTGGTGTGTATGTGTTCTATTTCCGTCCATCGTCGAGTGTGTCGTGTGTGTATTGTTGTGTATGTATGTGTATGAGCAGTATATGTGTAGGTGGGTATACTGTGTGTGTGTGTGTGTCGTCAAAAAACAGAGAAGAGAGAGAATTGAAGGTAGGTTCGTTGGTGAGTGTCCGGTGGTCGGCGATTGTGTGGGTTTGTGTGTGTTGTGTGCTCTGTGACGGTGAGGTTTGTGTGTGTTGTGGGTGTGTATGGGCCGTTGGCGGTTTGGTTGCGGGAGTTGAGTTAGTAAGGTGAGAGAGAGAGAAAATGGCGGCTGAAAAACCCAAAACAGAGCAAAGAGGAAGACGATCGTCCGCTTAGGCGGTGGAATATCAGGAACTAAAATTGAACGAGTTCGCCTAGGCGGTCACCGTTTCTCTTAGGCGGTGGGTAAAAGTAAGCAAAAATTAAAGAATTCGTGAAGAGATCGACAACCGATTCAGAGCGATTAACTGGTAGGGCGTGAAATACACCGCTACTTACTCTCGCAAGTATACGAGGTCTAAGTGGTAATATAGTGGATCTTGAAGATCGGATATCGTTCCCACAGAGAAAACTGTGAATAATTGAATACTGCAATTTACGTAGTCTCATGTTATCCTGACGATTAATGACATGATTTAAAATTAAATTAAGCTAAACTTCAATTAGTGGGTTAATCCTAACTAAGTTGATTAATTAGAGATTGATTTCGTTCACTTAATACATATTTGATTTTGTTTAGTTAACAATAACGGAGTTTAGGTATCCGACAATCTCGGTTCGTAAACTCCTCCGCCACCTCTTCCAAATGTAAGACGGGGGAATACGCGACTTCGTGTCGACGAAGAGATCCCCCTCAATGTCTTAACGACTCTAGGCCGCATGAGTCTTGACCCAACGTCATCGATTGCACACTAACTAACGCCCTCCCGGATCGTTAGGTCGTAACGATGTGTTTACGCTAGTCCGAATCCAGGGTTACCTCTCCGGAGTGTCAAACCCTAGATTCTCAAATCCAACCCTAATACCATAATAAGCATACTAAGATCGTCATCAAATGATAAACACAATCGGACTTAAAAGCAACAACCGTTAAAGAAACATACATTAAACCAAACTAGTATTTACACAACTACATCTTTCCCTAACTAATCTTTAATTAAACTAACATGTTCTTAGCCAATACAAAATTAAATCAAGAGGAGGCCATCAATATCAACAATAAACATTAAGTACAAAGATGGAAACAAGGGAAGAAAAGCCAAATCTCAAAGTGGAGTAGTCCACTTTCGCCAAAGAATAATCATCCCGAGCTTCCTCTTCTTCATTGATGAACTTCCACTTCTAGCTCTTCAAGAAATGGCCAAGAACACTTCCTAAAACTAATCTACTCTACTTCCTAAATTATCTAATCCTAACTAAGGTGGAAGGAGCTCTCAAAATATTAACCAAGCCTCCTCTCACGTCTTTTTGGTTCTAGGGGTTTGGGGGAGAAAAGGGTTTAATAGGCAAGGTTTGGAAAATATCTTCAAAATATCTGAAAACAGATATTTCTGCGCAGAGTGTCACCGCTTAGGCGGTGGCTTAAGTCGATTTAAGTTTCTGTCGGATCTTCGCCTAGGCGGTGGCTGCTGGCACAACATTCTGACGTTTTCTCGCCTAGGCGGTGGTTCAGCCCTTCAACACTCCAACATTCTGCCTCTTTTTCACCTAGGCGGTAGTCTTCATTCACCGAAACCCTGTTTTTCACATTTTGTTCACCGTTTCTCCACCGTTTTCACTTTTTTATCGCCCTTTAACATTCCTTCACCTGTTTTACACTAAAACAAACTAA
Source organism: Eucommia ulmoides (assembly GCA_016647705.1). Classification (NCBI taxonomy): domain Eukaryota; kingdom Viridiplantae; phylum Streptophyta; class Magnoliopsida; order Garryales; family Eucommiaceae; genus Eucommia; species Eucommia ulmoides. The sequence goes on along the minus strand of CM028332.1, from coordinate 28,472,570 downwards.
AATGAAATTAAATATAACTAAAACGCTCAAAAACTAATAAATTCGATTCCGAAATAGATAGGTATTTCACATCTATCAGTAACATTTCTTGTTAAAATTTCATGATTTGTTAATTTAATTACTGGCATCGAAATTGTCAAAATGATGAAAAACAAATAATGAGACCGTTTATATGAACAAAGTTTATATAGTAAACCGTAACGAAGCGATGTTAATTAAATGAAAATATTCCAAAAGAAAATGCGGGGAATAGGAAATTACGTAAATGAGGATTCCATAGCATGGTTAGGTTATTTCTACATAAAATATTTATTTAGGTTCTGTCACAAATAGGTTCACAATTATCGGAAGTTCAGTAGCGAATAGTAGTTGGAGCTTTTGATAGCGGATTATCAAGTGAGTGTACTGTCTTCTTGCCAAACTATTTATATATATATATATGAGGAAAATGGTTTTACTTAAACTGGATGGTTTTAAAATTATGTGGATCAAACAGGTTTTTTTGGGTGAGTTGGTGAAATGGATTTTTGTCGAATTATGTTGACTTTAAAAGAACGTTGGAAAATGATTAGTTGGATTTGGGTGATTTTAAAAGAGAGTGGAAAATATCTGGTTTTCTAAAAAATAAAGAGTGAAAAAGTGGTTTTGGTAAAATCAGACGTTTTCATTTAAAAGGAAATGTGAAATATGAATTTCGGATTAAAAGTCGATTTTGGGGAAAGAGAGGTGGATGTGGTGATTTGACGATAATGATTAGACGATATTATTGAGTTTTAATTTGATGATGTTGTTATTGATTTAACGATGCCATAGTATTTGTCTGCTTCGGCGGAATGGTGTTATCCGCTTCGGCGGAGTGATTTATTCGCTTCGGTGGAGTGGTGTTTATCTGCTTCGGCAGAGTAATGTTAGACGTTTATACTGCGCAGTGATTATCCGCTTCGGCGAAGTGATGGATGTTCGTAGGAAGGCATATCCTACGGATGATACGGTACTATTGCAACTCCCGATCGTGAGGTTAAAACGATCACTATGGCTAGCCAGTGTGTGTTGTGTTTGAGATATGGTGTTTTACTTATATTGGGTGATTTATTATTTATTATGGTGATTGGTATGATTTTATACTAGATGAATTTGAATGAAACTTATTTATATCGCTTTATTTTTCACTACTTATATATATTGGAGATTTTACAAGCTATGTGGTGTTTATATACTTACGCTTGATCCATTTAGATATTGTAGAATGATTTATTATTATAAAATGTCTTACTAAGAAGGCAGTACACTCGCAGGTGAAATAGCTAAGAGTCGGTCGGTCCCCTACTGACGCTAGATAGAGTTATGCAGGTCATGCGATGGAGTCGTTTGAGAGGAATTTTGAGGCAAGGTGTCAGAGATGAATCTAAGTGAGATTCATAGGTTTCGTTCGATTGTACATATATTTGGGACGGCGTATCCCTATCAGATGGAATTACGTATATGTTGTATAGATTTAAAGTTTGTATATCGTTGTATTGTGGTTGTCTAGTCAGTTAGGTGATGTCATGTCGACGTCACACCAACCCCATAGTGTTGAGTGTCTGGGGTGGGGTGTGACAGCCAGAATTGTCTAGATTACATGATATTTTCCACGTATCCATGCTAAGAAAATATATTCTAGACCCTTCGCATGTGTTGATTTCTCAACCAATCGAATTAAAATAAGACTTGTCACACGTTAAGGAGTCAGTGCAGATTCTAAGTCGTAAAAATCAATTGTTGCGGACGAAAAAGACTTCATTAGTGAAAGTGCTATGGTGCAGTCACTCTATGGAAGAGGCAACGTAGGAAAGAGAAAAGGAGATGAAGAATAAATATCCGCATTTATTCGTCTACGGTAACTAAAATTTCGGGACGAAATTTCTTTTAGGGGCGGAGGATTGTAAAGTCTAGTTCCTGCGCATACATATTTTTAGTTTCATTTTAAAATATTTAGACAAATAATAGGGTTTATTGTACTATTTATGTTTTACTTTAAACTTGTAGAGGCAAATAGGATATTTAAAAGTTTAACTTTAAAAACTTTTGGGGCTAATATATTAATTTTAATTTTGATTTTTCAAAGTTTCGGGATTATTAAGTTATTTAAAATATTATTTTTAAAAGTTTTGAGATATAGTTAATATTTTCTTTATTTCAATAGGGATAATTAGTACAAATAAATAAATGAATAATAAAATAAATCAAAACGTGGTCCACATTGTTTCCTTCCTTAGGAAGGAAACAACATAAGTCACATATACATATATTTATATATATATATATATATATATATATATAAAACAGAAGGAAAAGAAAACGAAAATGGTGGTGCAAGAGCTCTCATTTATGTGTATGTGTGTGTGTGTGTTTTATATATATACATATGTATGGTTCACTTAAAAAAATTAGAAAGAACAGAAATTGCTTTTCTCGGCTGCAGGTAAATTTTGTTCACTTTTTCATATACATATATATATATATATACATTGATATATCCATATTTTTCACACTTAATTAATGAAATATTTTACCTATTACATAGTAGGTATTTTAACATTCAATCAAGTAACACAATATATAGTTGAATTCTCTAATTATATAAAAGGCAGAATGTTTGTGGACTAAATTATTAATAGGAAGAAATTATAATCGTTGTTATTGTAATTTTTGTACAGTTAATATTGACATAAGAAATTGGGCGTAATTTCGTATAATAAAAAAAATTGGGAATGGGAAAGATTGCAATTTAGGGTCACTCACTACATATTAGATTTATTTAAATAAAATTTTTAATTTAGGCTCTGTCGTTGTTAGGTTCACAGGCAACGTTGACCACATCTACATTACGACAGTAGCGTACTCAGTAGCTTAAAAATTGAGCTGAATGTACTGTCTTCTTTACAAATTGTCATATTCTATTTTCGTACAAAAATGTGAAAAGAAAAGATTTATTAAAATGAATTATTTTATAACGTAATGTGGATCAAGTAAATTTTTAAATGCAGAAAGTGATTTTATTATCCGACTATGTCATAGTGTGATCCCGATAGGAGGGCATGCCCTGCGGAATGTTATTGGTCCTAATAGGAGGACATATCCTGTTGGACGTTGTATTTTGACCTAACAGGAAGGCAAGTCCTGCAGGTGGTTGATATCTGTTGTTGTTGTTGCTGTTATTGATGATGATGATGATCATCATCATCATGAAATGGTGGTCTATACCGCATGTTGGCTCTTACCATTGGAGATATTAAATGAATCTGACACTGATAGTAAACTTAGATTGCACAGTTATACAAGTTACGGTACTGTTGTAACTCCCGATCGTAAGGTGAAACGATCATATGGCTAGTAGGAAAATATATGTGCGGTATTTTATTATATATCAAAATAACCTGATTGGTTAATTCAAATGCATTTATTTTATTACAAAAATAGCTATGGAATTTTATTTTGGTTCAATGTACGATTATCTATTATATTTTGAAAAATAGTATTTGATAATTATACTTGTTTCATAAATTATTTTTATATTATGAAGACAGTATACCGAGAAAATATTTGGTCTCAGGTACCTCGGCTAGAGACGGGTTTACTACTAACACTTGATAGAGTCAGAGGGTGGTGTCATTTCTGGAGGATTTGGGGGCAGTAGTGTGAACCATGAAAGGTTCAGTTTCTTTTTGTAGTTTGAGTTGTGGATATATAGGACATGTATATTCCTGAATTTTGAAGTTGGTAAATATTTTTGAAAAGGAAAAAAATTACATTAGTACATGTTTATATATTTATTGGATGGTCGAGTAATATCCAGTCAACATCACGCCTGGCCTCGGGCGATGGGAACCGGGGTGGGGTGTGATATGGGCTATCAGCCAACCTAGTCATTGACAACCCCTTCCTATTGAGCTTCTTCTTTTCTTTTTCTTTCTTTTTTTTTTCCTTTTTTTTTTTTTTTTTTTTTTTTTTGTGTGTGTGTGTGTGTGTGTTTTTTGTTTTTTGTTTTGTTTTTTTAATGTTTTAGGCATCCTATGTTTGTTTGGTGTTTCATGAAATATCATAGTTTTGGGAAAATGGCTAAGGATCTTTCCAAAGCCTCCTTCTTTCACTCCCAAAGGGGTATAATGCTTTGTCTTATTCCAAGAAGGTTTTGGGGGGGGGGGGGGGGGGAAGAAGTAACTTTAGTTCTAGGGACACTTTTATTTAATTTAAATAAAATTTATTATTTTTTCTTCAATTAATTTGAAAAACATGAATTCAACATTTGATTGGAATTCCCAATTTTTGAAAAAGAAGTGAAATTGCATGTCAAATTTGATGAATATTTGAGAAATAATAAAGTTTTGGGGTCAAAATAAAAATTCATGCAAACTATGAAATTTATCAAAATTGACACTAGGGGACTGAAATGAATAAAAAAAAAAAAAGTAATATACTCTTGAGAACACTTCCAATTTGATCAATATAGTCGAGAAACAACTTTTTAAACTTTCAATTTTGACCCCGAATTTTTTCCTGAAACTTTCGGAATCCAATTGGAGCTCCGATTTGAATTTTATTGTAGTGACATACATTTAAAAAAATTACTTAAAATTTGAAATCGAAATTGTTCATTTAAATGTTTCAATTTAGAACAGATTTTTTTTATGGTGTCAATCTGTGACTCCAAAACTTTAATTAAAAACCTTTTAACTTGATTGAACCTATGCAGCCCTAATTTAACCTTCGATTTCATAATTTATTTTTTATTTATTTTCCTTTTGAATTTATTATTTTATGCCTTGCCTTTAGCTAGGACAAAATCCAATGTCAACAACTAGGGCTGTGCAAATAATCCAACGGCCCGGCCCGCCTGAACAAACCGATTGGGCCCAGCCCGAAATCTTCGGGCCTATGATATTTTTTGTTCAGATCGGGTAAGACCCGATCCGAAAATTCGAAAATCCGGTCGGTGGTCGGTTTTGATTCCCTTACCCGCATCACACCCGACCCGACCGTGACAGACCTAAATAATCTACTTCGCATTTTAGGGGCTTCCATTTTCCAGTTTTCATAGGAGTGAGCGGCTGCTGCTTCATTCCTCTCCTCTCATTTACTCAACCAGCCTCCAAATCTATAGATTCGTTTCATAAATCTAGAGGTTCTTCCATCGTCTCGTCGGCTTAAAAACCTAAGCGGCGCTCCATCAATTCAACCTCCAACCTCCAAAGTCCATCGACGACGCTTTGATTTGCATATCGCTAGCTCCAAAATCTTCAATTCCCTCGATTGATTTGTCTTGGTTGCTTCGTAAATCTTCAGTTAGTGTTTCTGTTTTATTTTAATTAGAGTTGTTTTAATTAGGTTTTTTGTTTAGTGTTTTGTTTCCTCCAAATTTTGGTTGTTCATTGACAAAACAGAAACGCTTGGTAATGCTTCGATTTTTGGTTTAGTTTTTTTGTTTAGTGTTTTGTTTCCTTAATTACTTTATTGTTCTTGTTTAGTGTTTGTTCTTCTTGTTCTATCTTCTTTTTCAACCTGTATTGGATCCTTCTGCTTCTTCTTCTTCTTCAACCTGTATTGGATTCTTCTTCAACCGAACCGCCCGGCACCTGTCAATCTGCCCATAACCCCCCGGCACCTATCGAACCCGAGAATGATCGGATTTTGAAGTGCAATGGTCGGTCGTCAGTTCTAGGTTTTTCTCACCCGATAAGGTCGGGTCGGGTGGCGGGTTCGGACCATACTGGCGGGTTAGGACCCGTGCACACCCCTATCAACAACTATCTTTCTTTGTCATGTGAATTTACTTGTAATGACATATATATGTGGCACACACTATTTTGGTCCACTGAGAAAAAAATAAAATGCAATAATGATGCATAAATATGACCGAACCAAAGTGGGTTGCCAACATATCCTCGTGGATGCACAGTTCAGGACGACCTTTGTTGCTTGAGACGAAGGAAAAAAATGAAAATGGTGTTGCCAAGGCACATAGACGCTGAAACGCTGGACACTTTGCTATTTGATAGCCAAAAAAGTAAAAAGTATAATTTGAGAAAAAGTCTCAGTGACTTCCCTTAGTACGATCTACCCCTGTCCATGGTTAGAGAAGAGAGACGGAGAATTTTTTTAAATATCATAAAATGTGGCCCATCCTTGGGCTCGGGCGAAGTTTTGCAGTGAGCGAAAGATTTTTTTTATTTGTTTTTGAAAAAATGTGGCTGGACCACTTTGGGGGTTTCCTACGTACTTGGCATGTTGTGAAAGATCATGTATGATGTAGTTCGTGCAAGCCTTCATCACCTAGGACAAAGAAAGGAAAAGAAAATGCTAAATTCTTGGTATTATGATAAAAAAAATTGTAGAATGTGTTCCAGACCATGGTTGTGGTACTTACAATTGGATGGCCGTGGTTGTTTATATACCTTGGCATGTTGCCAAAGGTCAGGTCAGACATAGTTATGATAATGGATCTTGTTGCTTTAAATAACACAGAAACAAATTCTTAGGAAGGTCAAAAGACTATTCCTTAGAAGATATACGCCTCAAGGTATAGGTGAGTGAGAACGTCGAGAGTCGACATCTCTTTTATTTTGCCTGGTCCCTCTTGGTTTATTTATTTATTTATTTATTCATATCTTGGTTGTGCTGAGAATCAGGTCGAATGTACTTCTTGAGGGTTCCAGCTTTTGAGGTCGAGAGATTGATTGATTGTGTCTTGCCTTTGAGGGTAAGATAAAGATTGATTTTTTTTATGGTAAAATGTGCCCTAGCCCAATGTTAGGTAAGGCGAAAATGGATCTAATGGGAGAAACCAAATTCAAATACAATGTTCCCCAGCTTAAGGCTGTAGAAAGTGACTTTGTCCAGTCTTGAGGTCGGGAATTTAATTGATTTGACTTAGTGCGTCTTTTGAGGTTAGATTGATTTGATACACCTTTTGAGGATTTAAATTCTAATTAACTTGATTTGATTTGTACGTCATTTGAGAACTTGATTCGATTTGTATGTCTTTTGAGGATTTGAAATTTGATGAACTTGATTTGATTTGCACTTGATTATCTTGATTTGATTTTATTTTCCCTTAATTATCTTGATTTGATTTGTACTTAATTAACTTGATTTGTTTTTAATTAGCAATTGAATTTGATTTTTCACATCTTTTGAGGACTTGAAAGTTAATTAACATGATTTGATTTGCACATCTTTTGAGAACTTAAAATTTGACTAACTTTATTTGATTTGATTTTGTTATTTGAGAAATGAACAAGATTTTGAAAAATGAGTTGTTGAAATCTTATTTTGAAGATTAGTGAGGCAAATTATGAGGCGAAGACAAAGCATTTTCGTGAAAACGACCATCCGAATCAAGGAAAAATTTCCAAATTTTAATTTGATGGGGTCTAGACTGGGCCCTAAAGATCCCTTGGTGAAATATCTCTAGTTGGGGGTGCCAATAGGTGCAATCCCCTTTCGTTGTGACACCAATATCTGTGCCCAACTTTTGAGAATGGATTTATTTTTTGTATTTTTAGAGAAATGTGCCCCAGCCCAAGGCTGGGATAGGAAAGAAATGGATGTGCAAGAAGAATCCAAGTCTGAATAACGTGTTCGCCATTCCAAGGTTGGGGTAGTGATTTTGTTCTGCCTTTTAGGTCGGAAGAGTGATTGATTTTCTTGGGTGAAATGTGCCCTAGCTTGGGGCTGGAGCTTAGTGTAACCATCACGAGATTCTTTTACTTGTTTCAAGACAACATGAGAATACTCTTCTCTCACATCTGATTCAGTATCTCAAGTGGTAAATTTTTTATTTTTTATGGTCAGAATTTTGGGTACCTTCTTAATTTCGGTACTCTCTCTCTCTTTTTTGTCTGCTGCATCAGAATGATCGAGTTTGTCTCTTTGAGTCAAAAAGGCTCATGTCTCTCTTTTCTGCTATGTGATTCAGCTTATTTCTCCATATGTTGTTCCAGAGATGCAACATGGCTTTCCCTGTTGATTTTTACTTTCGAAAGTTGGAGCTTCCCAGCTCTCTTCCAACTTCTTTTCAAAAGGCTCTATTTCGATAGAAATGCTAAAAAATGCTCCCTAATATACACGAACTTCTCTAAAAATCAACCTTTATTGTTTGATTTCTCAGCCAAGACCATTTTAAGGGACGATTAAAACCTTCTTCTCCATTTGCACTTGGTTCTTAAGGATAGTTATGGTGGGAAAGCTTTTAGTAGGAAATCAATGCTCTAGTGTCCCTACATCTCTCTTTGTTTTCATGCCTTTTTGTAGTCTTCAATGGCCTTTGATTCATAGAAAAAACTTGCTCAAACGATTGCTTTTGTCCGTGTCAGGTACGTACTCTGCCTTGGCATCTTAAAGGGAATATGGCGCCGAAAAGCATTGATGGTCTTAAATTATGATAGAGGTAGACCCTATTATATCTCCTCCAAATTTTTGGTGTTAAATTCAGGAGGCCGATGCTTGTGCCGTGGTGGTGCATCGTTTTCTGATTATCGTTGACCTAGTGGCGACACCGAGTCCTGGGTATGCTGACCTTTTTCTGGGCTGACAAGCTGGACCCGAAGACTAGTTAGGATCTCGACATTTGAGCCTGACTTCTCTTACTTTCTCTCTTCGGTTTTGTTGTTTGTTCTTTCCTAGTGAGAATCTCGACATTTGAGCCTGACTTCTCTTACTTTCTCTCTTCGATTTTGTTGTTTGTTCTTTCTTTATTTGTTTCAGTGTTGGTCATTTTAAAAAATGGCATATGAAAATAAAATAATTATAACTACTGGGCAAGTGCTTGGTAACAACTGTATATTTCTTTTTTTGAAATCCTTGGCTTTAAGAGTATATATAGTCTTTGGTTTTGGACATTAACTGGAGGACTCTAGATTTCAAGCAAACTTCAACCCTTTTTTCGTATGGACCTTGAAGCGACCCGAATCGCTGATCGAATTCTTCGCTTCTCAATTCATTCGCAAGATTTGGCCTCCAAACGAACCTGAAATTTCCTTGAATGACCACTAGTTGTCGGAATCAATTCGGTCCCCCCCCTTTTTTTTTTTTTTTGCTATTTCTGCCTGCAGCGTCCTTTCGGGTTTTCACTAAGGTCGACTCCCATATTTTTACACTTCAACGCCCTTTTGGATTTTCATTGTGTTTGTGGTTTTGTATCTTGTTATGATCCTTATGTTTTTGCTTGTAGTGCCCTTTCAGGTTTATGCCGTGACATCGAGTCGCATATATTTTTTTCCCTCACTTCCTTTTGGTCATGAATCTTGATTATTATTATTATTATTATTATTATTATTATTATTATTATTATTATTTTGTCTTCTTTAAGGGTAGTACTTCTTGACCACATCGGGTTGATAGGCTCCGGGAATTCGTCTCTATTTATTTCTTGGAGTACTAAGGTACCGAGCCCCAAGACATTTTTGACAACAAACGATTCCTCCTACTTTGGTGTGAACTTGTCCTTTACCTCTTCTTGAAAGGAAAAGATCTTCTTCAAACTAGTTCATCTATGTTGTAGATTTGCGTGTGAACTTTCTTGTTGTAGGCTCTCGCCATTCTTTGTCGATAGTACTGTCCATGGCAAATGACAGTTAATATCTTTTCATCAATTAGGCATAGCTGATCTAGCCTCTGCTGCATCCATTCTCCTTCATATATGTCAGCTTCCATCAAGATTCTTAGATACAAAATTTCCACTTCAGCTAGGATTACTACTTTTGTCCCATAGATGAGAGAATACTGAGTGGCACTAGTTAAGGTTCATATCGATGTTCGGTAGGCCATTAAAGCGAATGGGAACATCTTATCCCATTCCTTGTGTTTATCGGTCATTTTTCTTAGGATCTTCTTGATGTTTTTGGTTGCTGCCTCTACCGCTCTATTCATCTTAGGATGATACGATGCAAAATTCTTGTGCTCAACTTTGAATTGTGCGTAGAGGGCCTTCATCATCCCTCCTTCTAGGTTATGGGCATTATCTTTTATCAGGACCTATAGTACTCCATAATACGATAAGATGTTTTTCTTGAAGAATCGCGTTACAATCTTCTGTATGATAGGCGTAAGGGCAACTACTTCAACCCATTGAGTAAAGTCGTCAATGGCCACTAGGATTAAACGGCACCCATTTGGCGTTGTTGGTGTAATCGAACTGATGGCATTCATTTCCCATATAAAAAAGACCACGGGGCTAACAGACAATGTAACTCTGTCGGGGACAGGTGTATTTGGTCACCATGCACTTGGCACTTGTGACATTTTCGCTCGATGTCTATTCAATCACCTTCCATTGTCAACCAAAAATAGTTGGTACTGAGGATCTTCTTAGCTAACATGAATCCGCTTATGTGCAGTCCGTAGACTCTATTATGTACCTTATTCATTAGTTACATTGCTTCTCGAGCGCCAATGCATAGTAAGAGGCCTATGTCAGATGATCTTTTATATAGCGTGTCGTCGCTCCAGAAGAATTGGCATGACAATCTTCGCAGGGTTATTTGGCTTAGGTTGTTGGCCTCCTCCGGGTATATTCTCAATCTTTTAGAGATCTCTTGATATTCATATATCAAGGTTTTATTTCTTACTCTTCTCCAATCTGGTCAATAAGTGGGTTGATGGTACACTTTAATTGTTATGGGAATTTCTTCATCGCTTCATTTGATCACTGATATAATGTACACCCAGGTCATAAGGGCATCAGTAAAATCATTCTTCAGTCTTGGTACGTTTTCAAACTCGACCTTCAAATTTTTTTTTGCAAAGGTCGATCAGATGATTGTTGTATCGTATCAGTTTAGCGTCTTTTGTCGCGTATTTGTCCCTGATCTGATTTATGATTAGCTCTGAATCTCAATATACCATAATTTATGATGGAAAATTCTAGTCCCATGGTGCAGGCTTCGTACTCAGCGGTATTATTTGTATTGGTGAACTTTAGCTTTACTACTACTGAAAAATATTGTCCTGTTGGGAAAATTATGACAGACCCAATCCTTGCTCCCTTTGAGTTTTTATCCCCGTCGAAATATATTCTCCACATTCTGTTTGCTTCATGTCCAGTTAGGAGGGAGTGCTATGGACTCATCCGGGAATTTGGACTCCGTGGGTTCATTATCAGCCATTGAATTATCAGCAAGTTGGTCAACGATCACCTGCTCTTTGATTACCTTATGTGTCACATATACTATATCGAATTTAGTAAGTAGCACTTTGCGAATATGTATTTTAGAGGATCCATCGGGGCCACAAGATGGGTGGTGAAACAAATGAAATAGAGGCATAGCTGATGAGCGGTCCAAGCCAAAGCGCAACAAGTTCGTTCCAGTACTGAATATTTTTCTTCCTACATGGTAAGCTTTTGCTGACTTATTATAGCACTTGTTCTTTCCTTCCCGAGTCGTCGTGTTGACCTAGCATTGCCCCCATAGAAATTTCCAAGACAGTGGAATACAACAAAGGACGCCTTTGCTGGGGTGGTACCATGACATGAAGGTTTATCAAGTAAGCCTTGATTTTGTCTAAGGCTACCTAGCACTCCTCTTTCCACTTTCCACTTGACTCTTTTCGTATCAACTTAAAGATTGGTTCGCAGGTTGCCATTAACTGGGAGATAAATCGGGTGATAAAATCTACTCTCCCGAGAAAACCGTGGATCTTATTTTCTATTCTCAGTGTTGTCATTTCGATTATTGCTTTGGTCTTGGCATGGTCGATTTCGATGCCCCGACAGTTTCCCATGAAGCTTAATAGCTTTCTTCATACCCCAAATGCACACTTGGCCGGGTTGAGCTTTAGTTGAAATTTTCAAAGACGGTCAAACATCTTATTTAAGTTCTCCAGATGATCTTCATCTTCTCTGGATTTAACGATCATGTCATTCACGTAGACTTCTATTTCTTTAGAATCATATTGTGGAAGAGAGTTGTTATAACCCTTTGATAAGTTGCTCCGATGTTTTTGAGTCCAAAGGGTATAGCTCGATAATAGAATACACCTTATGACGTGATGAATGAAATCTTATGCTTATCCTCCTTGTCAAATAAGAGTTGATTGTATCCACAAAATCTATCGACAAAAGATGAGATTATGCACCTGATCGTATTGTTCAGGATGATATGGATATTGGGCACTAGGAAGTTATCCTTTAAACTAACCCTGATGAGGTCTCAATAATCTATACAAACTCTGATATTTTCTTCCTTCTTGGGAACCGAAACTATGTTGCTCAGCCAGGCGTGCCTCAAACAGTTTCATGATTTCATCCCTTGACTTTCATACTAATGTTCGGTAGGAGTGTGCAACAGGGTTTGGGTCAACTCGCCAAAATCGCAACATCCGCACCGAAATGCAAACTGTCTATAGTAACCCAAGCAATATTAGGCGGTCTACGGTTCAAACTAACCCAACCAACATAGTATTGGTTTCATCCATGATTTTGGCCTAAACCGTCCCAACCTTCTCATCCCATTTTCTCTCTGATTGACTCTATAGGTAAAAAAATAAAGTTGACATCGGAATCTTAGGGTAAAAAAAATTGAATCTCACTATCTAAAGTTTAACCATTTTTCAAACATTCCAGAGCTTTAAATGGGGGAACCAAATTCAGCCTCTCAAACTAAAAATTAGTCATAATTTTCCATAGCTTATATTATAAAATTTGCTTCTATTTGTTTGGTGAAAAATATGAGCTTAACTAAAACTATTGATGATTGTACTATTTTAAGTGTTTAAGTTTGTAGGTTTAGACTTTATTTTTATGTTTGTAATTTCTTTTTATTATTATTATTATTATTATTATTATTTATTTATTTATTTTGTGATGGTTTATAAATTATATTGTAGTTTTTTTCTTGTTTCTGTGTTACTGTAATTTTGTGGTAATTTTTTTTTTTTCTTTTGCAAACTTTAGTAATGTAATGATTTTTTTTTTAGTAATATTTATTATATTTCAATGTCCAACTCAAAATACTTGGTGCCCATGGTTTTCATTAGTCTAACCCAAAAATAGACCTAACTCGCATACTATTGGGTAACCCACGATTTAAAACAGTCGACTTGCACACTCTAACCCGCCCCAACCTGCATATTATTGAGTGATCCACGGTTTAAAGTAACCCAACCCGCATACTATTGGTTTGGTTTGCGGTTTTGGCCCAAATCGCCTCAACCCGCCCGTTGCCCACCCCTAATGTTCGGTCTCATCTTTTTGAGCTTTTGTTTGATTGGTTTAATCTCCTTTTTAATAGGCAACTTGTGCGTAACAATATCAAATGTTAGTCCTACCATGTTGTCATAGGACCAAGCGAACACGTCTTGGTATTTGCTGTTTTATTAAACCGATTTGTTTATAAGATTGATCAAAGGTCCGAACGCTTAAACGCTAGTCCAATCTCGTTTTTAAATCATTGTTACATGTTAACTTATGATCTATTTTTTTTAATAAATTGTAGTTATTTTTAATTTGTACCTTCAAGAACAAATTATAAAAGAATCCCATCAATCTTCTTAACACCCTTGTGTAGCACCAAAAAAGAGTTGAAGTTAACAAGTTGCTAGGAATTGCAAATTCATCATCTATCTTCTCCATCAAATAAGCAAGCAATTCCTGATAATTGATTCATTTCGGAACAACCAATCAATTACACACAGAAGGAAACAAACCTATTAGCGATATTAATTCTTCTTCTTCTTCTTCTTCTCCTTCTCCTTCTTCTTTCCTGATTTAAAGTCCGGCAATTGTTCGTTGTTGGCTTCGCTGGCGTGCTGTGTTCCTCTGAAGCACCCGATATCCTTCAGCCTCTTGATTTCATTCGATGTGGTCCTCCTCTGCCACCATTTCAAAATTCGATACACAAAAACCATTACAATTATCAGTTCATTATAAGCAGAATAACAATCTAAAAATGCAGAATCGAAAAGCCGAATTCAAAATTCGCTCGAATAAGAAAATAATTACGAGAGAGAGAGAGAGAGATTGTTACGAGATCGCCTTCTGTCAAGTACTTGGAGACTTCATCGCGCAGAGATATGAGCTCTTCTTGGGAGAGATCCCTGGTGACTTTGTTTTCCCTGCTTAGATTCGCCAGAATTTGGCGAGCGGTCGAACGGCCGATGCCCTGAATGTACTGCAGAGAGAACTCGAGGCGCTTGTTGATTGGAATACCGGCGCCCCCCACACGAACGCGATCTGTGATTGTAGTTATGTTGCGGATCAGAGACAGCGACGGTGGTGCAGCAGCGAGCGGCGCCGGCGCCACTTTTTCTAGATGGAGACTCCATTTCGATTGAACCCGCCGAGCGAATTTGGAGAGAGGGAGGGAGAGAGCCATGTCGAAGCCGAGAAGAGGACCAACAATGAGGGTCTTCGCAATGAGGTTTGACGGAGCCGTGTGGTTCGTGCCTGCGCTGGCTTGCTATCGGACTCTTTAGAAGTTTCTGGACTCGTGTTGGCCCAATGTCAATGTCGTCACCGCATCGGAGAGCTTTTCCGGCGTTGCCCTTATTTATACTTTGGTTTCGTCTTATTTCGTTTTAATCCCTTTATTTTATAAATTTACACATTATTCTCAAAAGACGTCGTGAATCAATATTCTCATTTGTATTCAAATTAAACCTTTATTTTCCAATTAAAAAATATAAAACGAATCATAGGTCATAATTGTATTTTAATTCTTTATTTTCTACTTTTATATGTTTTTTATAATTAAATTGAATGGTTACATATGATTTTTGAATTCAACAAAATCTAGATTTGACAGCAAAATTTATTTAAATGGATGTTGTTTTGAACTTTCATTTATGGGGAATCTAAATCTATGTTTGAATTAATTATTGAATCACGGTCTATTGTTAGATTTCTCGCGTTGAAATTTTGCTTTTAAAATCCCTCAAAATATGAAGTCATGAACTTATCTTTTCATTTGTATTCAAACTACATCTTTTTTTTTTGAATAAAAAAATATGAAAATAATCATAGGTTATAATTGTAGTTTAATCTTTTTTTCATAATTAGATTAAACCGTGACATGTTAAATTCAATACCATGTTGAATTCAACAAATCCTAAATTTTGCAACCAAATATATATAAATGGACATCGTTCTAAATCTTCGTTCATGACGAATTCAAATCTATGTTTAATCATAAAAACAATCATCCAACCACAATTTATTGTTAATTTTTTCATGTTAGAATTTTGCATTTAAATTTTTAATAGATTGAATTCAACACAGCAAAAAAATCAAGATGATGTTCGAAAAATATATAAATGGATATTTTCTTTAGACCTTCTAAAATATGTATATCATTCTTTTTTAACTGTAAGATACAGCTTTTATTTTGCCTGTTCTTTTCATATCATTTGATCTTTTAACTATTTCCTTTAAAAAAAAAAAAAAAAAATGTGGGCATACGTCAAAACTTACAGATGAAGCCAATATTATAGGAAACATTGCATTCGGAAGGACATTAAAGTCCTGTAAATTGAAAATATAGAATTTAGACAAAAATTGGGATCTCTCACGAAACTGTTATTTTTTATTATTTTTTTAAAATACATATGGTTCTTATAGTGTTAGGTAGACTTTGCAAAGTAGATGTTAATACATTGGACTTCACCCATTAAGTTATATCCTAGGTCTAATATATTAACCATAGTTAATTTTTATATATAAATATCTCTATACATCTTTGTTTATTGTACCTAGGGGTGTGCAGCGGGAAATTTTGATCAGGTTAGGGCAAATTTGTGGGCTACTCATATTGAAACAGTGAGTCCAACGCCACCGGAGAGCAATCCAACCTTTCCTCCACGCTGAACCAGAGTAACATGTGAAGTTGTCACTGTTTTTAACCTCTCCAACAACAACCGTTGATCCTAGAACAACCCACATACATCATCCTCATCCTCTCTCCATGGTGAAACCACCAACCTCACCTCCAAAGGACAACATACTAGCCCTCAAGCGTCGAAGAAAATTTATGCACCTCCAACACGTGTCGCTCATACACCTCATCGCTGCCAAGTTAGCTAGCCACGTTAGCGTCAACAACATGTTGCATCATCTTTTCTATCACGTTAGCATCGCATCAGCAACGCCACATCATCTGTTACGTAAGTTTATGTCAGTGCCACATCAACAAATAAATTGTTTGTGGTGCCACGCCAGGAACCACGTGGCATACAATCGCCTGTTATGTCAGCCTTGCAGCCATGTCACTATCTACATCACCAGCCATGTTTGCCACATCATCCAAAGGTTGAGTCCACTCTTCTGCCTGCTCATCCGCCATATCACCTTCTTTCTACCACGCCATTAGTTCGAGAACCCCCCTCCTTCCTTTGATTTGTTCAGCCTATTTTTGATCAATTTTTGACCAAGTTAGACCAATTCCTAAGATTTTTGAACCTCCTAATTATTTTTCTGGGCTCCGTTTTTTCATTTGAGACTCAAGGAACGTAGTTTCCCTTATATTTGTGTAGTTTCTAACCCGATTGACCCTCAAACACTCTAGTTTTTGCGCCCATGGGGAGATTAGACTCACAATATGTTGTTACTACTATTCTCAATGAGTCGAACTACATATTGTGGGCTCAAGAAATGTCTAGTTTCCTATGTAGGCGAAAATTGTAACCTATTGTGATAGGGGACATTAAGTTGCCTACCCACGGAGATAAAGAAGATGTTGAAAATTTTGCTGAGCGTCTCGAAGATTGGGATAACAAAAATCATCAGATCCTCACATGGTTTTATTCTACTATAATCCCATCTATCAAAATTGAATTTGGTAGATTCGAGATGGTTAAAGAAGTTTGAGACTCCTCGCCCACTGCAACACCAAGGCAGATCTTGATGGCTAAATAAGTTTGAAATCTCCTCGCCTACTGCTACATCGAGATTGATCTTTCACATTGGTATTAACTTATTTCCACCCTCCACAACATCCACCAAGAACCTAAGCAGTCTATCAATAATTTCCTACGTCATATGAATGTCGTGTGGGATTAGTTGGCTCTCTCTAAGCCAGCCTGGAAACACCTCAAGGATGCCATTCTCAACACAAACTATCAAAATAAGATGCGTCTAATGTAGTTCCTAGTGACAATCAAGTCATAATTTGAGCCTGTCCATACCTCAATACTATGTCGTGATGAGATATCAACCCTTGATAATGTCGTTTCAAATCTACTGAGAGAGAAAACACGTATTGCAACACACCAAGGACCAAATATAAATGTCACTCCTGCTACACTAGCTAGCAAGTCAAATTCATGACCAAAACCCTTGTATTGCAAGTATTGTCACTCACGAGAACACGAACTGCTCAAATGCCTATCTTGCCTCTGTAAGGCATGCAAAGAACAAGATCAATACCTTGCAGATTGTGTTGAACTTCTACCTCAATCATTTGGGAGCCAATCAAATGGAAATCAGTCCCGCTCTCGGAGTTCTTATAATCAGTCGCACTACAAGTCAAATAACTTTGGCACTACAACAACTAACACTGCCCCGTCTTCATCTCCATCTTCAGTCAATTTACAAGACATCGAATCCATGTTTAAACAGGTTTTGCCTCGGCTCCTTCTGAGATCCAACCTTCTACAGCATCAGATAACTCTCTTTGCTCTAGTAGGGTAACTCAACGCCTCTCTTATCTCACTAATTGTCATTGCTTTTCTACCATCCTTAATCTGTATATCGCAATCCTATAAAGAGGCCAATATCAACACTCTTTAGCAGAAAACAATGGTTGAGTAACTTTATGCCCTAACCAAAACTCACACTTAAGATCTTGTCAACCTCACCCTAGGAAAAATCCTATTGTATGAAAGTGAGTGTTCAAGATCAGAGCACTTTCTGATGGTTCCATTAATTGCTATAAAGCTTACCTTATCAATAAGGTTGTGTTTGGACGAAGGATTTATAGGAGGGATTTCAATTGATTAGGGGATTTTGAAATCCACTTTTGGCAAATCCTTTGTTTGGGTAATAGGAGAAAGAATTTGTGAAATTCTTTTTTGGGTGAATAGAGGGATTTTGAAATAATTTTGGGAGAGGTTGAATTTGTGAAATCCTTTTATCACTGTTTCACTCTCTTCTCGTTTGCCTATGTCATTTTCCTTCGTTCTCGCCTGTGTTGTTTTCCTTCGTTTATGTTCTTCTGCGTCGTCTTCTTCGCTAATTGTCTTCTGCTCCGTTTGCCTGTGTTGTTCTTCTGCTCCGTCTTCTTCGCTAATTGTCTTCTGCCTATAAGGTTGGTCATCGTCCGAACTTGCTGTCGTCTAGGGCCTTCGAAGACGATTTCGTCTTCGAAATTGAAATCGATTGCAAAAACGATTTCGATTTAGAAATCGAAATCAAACGACGATTTCGATTTCGTCTTCAAAATCGAAATCGAACAACGATTATGAAATTGAAATCAAACAACAATTTCGTCTTCAAAATCGAAGCAGATTAGGGTTTCGACTCCATTTCGAACGACGATTTCGTCTTTGAAATCGAAATCGAACTCGATTTGTGAAGGTTGTGTTTGCAGATTAGGGTTTCGACTCCATTTCGAACGATGATTTCGTCTTCGAAATCGAAATCGAACGTCGGTTGATCAGGGTTTCTTGTGTTTACAGATTAGGATTTTTCTTGAATTTGTTCTTGGATTTAGTTGAATTTGTTCTTCAATTTGTTCTTGGATTTGGGTTTGGTATGTGGGTTTCTGTTTTTGTTCCCATAAATTCCATTATGTTCTGTTTTGTTCCTATAATTTGTTGAAATTACACGTTCAAATACTTCGCCTTAAACTATTATCCAAATAAGAGATTTATGAAATGAACGGATTTTAAAATCCAGAATTTTAAAATCCCTTCATTTCACAAATCCCTTAAATTTATCAAATCCCTTACCTAAACGCAACCTATTTCAAAATTCAGGATTTTGAAATCCCTTCATTTTACAAATCCCTTGGATTTATAAAGGAATCACTAAGGAATTTGGCATTGACTATAAAAATAATATTTTCTCTTTGTCATTATTGCCATTCGTAGATGGAGCCTTTTTCTAGTGGATGCTAAGAATGTCTTCCCAAATAGCAGCCTCTTTGAGGAATTCTACATTCATACCTCTCCTGGCCCAACTGCTACTCAACACAAAGTATACTACCCCAGTCATGCCTTATATGGTCTCAAATAAACTCCTTGTACTTGGTTCACAAAATTCAGCACCACCACCTAAAAGTTTGGGTTCACATCCAATGCTCATGATTCCGCCATGTTTCTTCGCCAAACTGCCAATGGGATTATCCGTTTATTGTTTGTGAATGACATGAACATTACAGGCGGCATCTCTGAACTCAAAAAATTTCTAAGTTGTAAATTCAAGATGAAAAATCTTAGCGTGCTCCCCTACTTTCTCCACCTTGAAGTTTCATCTAATTCATATGGATACCCTCTATCAGACCAAATATGCATCTGACCATTTTGTCAAAATCGACATCATTGGCTCCACCACTACAAACACTTATCTAGAGTCGAGTATCAAACTTACTCTATTAGATGGTTTTCCTATTCTGAATGTCACTTTCTATTGCCAGTTAGTTGCAAGTTTTTATATCTCATTATTACTTGCCTAGACATTACCTATGTCTATCAAGTCAGCCAGTTCATGTTTGCTCCTCTGACCACTCACTATTCGGTTGTCCTTCACATTCTTTGGTATGTCAAAGGCCCCATGTTTTATGGGCTTTATTTGTTTGCCCAATTTACTCCTACTTTACAAGCTTATTCGGATGCCGATTGGGCTGGGAATACCATTGACAGACGTTCTACTTCTTGGGTGAATCACTCATTTTTTGGCATCGTAATAAACAAATTGTGGTTGTCCATTTTAGTACTGAAACTAAGTATCATGCCATAACTGACACAACACAAGAACTATTTTGGCTTCGCTGGCTCCTTTCTGACATGAAAGACTCCTCCATGCAACTATTGTTCTAAATTATGACAGTCGGAGTGCTATCCAGATCACCCATAATGATATTTTCCACGAACGCATCAAACACATCGAGACTAGTTATCACTTTATCCGTCATCACATTTTCTAGAATACTGTCTATCCCCCACTCTATCAATTCTGTCAATTAGACAATAGATATTTTTATCAAAGCACATGCACTAAAACATTTTCATGCTCTGGTTTCCAAATTCAACTTCATGTCTGCTTTACCGCCTTGAGTTTAAAGAGGATGTCAATATATGTATATGGGTCTTGGCCCACTAGTTTAAACCCTAGACCCATTATGTTAATCCTAGTCATTGTCTATATATAGATACTTTTGTATATCTCTTATTGTTCCTTTTGCATATATTAAAATAATCGTTTCATATTTTCTCTTAAAATTCTGCGGTCAACCGTCGAGAGCTAATGCTCAAGTATTTTGGTTTGACACAAAATCTTTAATTCAGAATTGGCTGATAAAAAAGACAGATAGAATTCTATATTTTTGTAACATTGTGCGATTGGGTAGAGATCAAGAAGGATGCACCTCCGGTGTACCAGTTTATAAACGCATGTATCGCATGACACAAAATTACTGATTATATAGCATAATTATGTCATTGGATTAATAACTTGCAAACAAAGTATTCACAAAGAATTAACACAAGCTTACATATAAACATGAATTCAAAAATCAAAATCTAACATAAAAAAAAATAATCATTCAAATTATTAGCCTGAAAATTTGTGCATAATTTTTGTTGAACATTTTGTGAGTAATGGTATTCATTATTTCAATTTCTCTAAGGCCGTGTTTGGTTGCACGAAATTGGAACCTTGGGAATTCAAATTCCAAATGAACGTATGTAATTCTTTTAAAAAATCCATGCAATTCAACCTCTATATCCAAGAGGGTTAGTCCAGTTGGCAAGAGGGTTAGTCCTGTTGGCAAGAGGAGGCGTAACGAGGGCTTTACTCTCTTAGGGAACACACTTAAAATTAAATCTTGAATTTAATCAAGAATACACATCAGGCCGATGTGGAGAAATGCAACTTTAAGATCATCCAGTAAGGTGATTAGTTGAGGTACGCGTAAACTAGCCCGGATTATTAAAAAAAAAAAAAAAAACTATTTTCACTGCATAGAACCATAAAGGCAAAAACCAAGTCTGAAAAGAACAATCAAACAACAAGAAGCTTGGAACAGAACACAAAAACAGATTTCTCTTGTTCCCATATTTCTGTGCTTCCTCCAACTTTATACAGAAACACTAACAAATGCAAGCAAGAAAACATAAGAAAAGCAGTATCACCAAATGCCTTTTTCTTTACACACAAATTGAAGCTAAGCAAAAGCAATTCCATTCAAAAGAAGAAATGCAAACAGCATATGCAATTCCAATTAGGAGGAAATTGATAGAAATAGCTTTGATGTTCTACCAAGTATGATCAGATTGCCACAAATCAAATTACACAAAAAAAAAATGAAAAAGAGGAAACAAACCCGATCAACGGGGTGTTTTCTTCTTCCCTGGGATGGCCACCCGTTTACCCTTTAGAGTTCTGCAATTGTTCTTCGTGCGCTGCCCTCTGCAGGGCAAACCCTTGATATGCCTTATTCCTCTGTAGCACCTGATATCCTTCAACCTCTTAATCGCAAGCCCATTGAATCTCCTCTGCAAAACACACCAAACATTTGAAAACAGTAATCAAGGATTCAATTCACTGTAAAATCTCATAAACCCTAGGCGAAGTAGAGATTAGGGATTATTACGAGATCGCCTTCGACCAAGTACTTGGAGACTTCGCCACGGAGAACAATGAGCTCTTCTTCGGAGAGATTCTTGGTGATTTTGTTCTCCATGTTGAGGTCGGCCAGGATTTGGCGAGAATTCGAACGCCCGATGCCATGGATGTACTGCAGCGAGCACTCGATCCGCTTATGGTTGGGAATCTCCACGCCTCCAATACGAGCGCATCTGATGGACAAACGACCAATCTACCAAAGAAAAAACAACAGAATAACCACATTCCGCCATGTTTGATGAAACATCAAAAGACAAAAATTAGGTATTACCTTGGGACGGGATGGAGAAGCGAAAGAGACATAATTTGAATTACGATTTCCGAATGTGCTGGTGTTGCAGATAAGAGATAGCGACCGTGCGACGGGCATTGCCAGTGCCGGCGCCATTTTCTCAATCTGTAAACTTCCGATTCAACCGTTTGAAGAAATATGGATAGAGAAGATGAGAAGAGCTGAAGAGGATTCGAGTCACTAGCCTCCCCCTCCAACTCCTTATCCTTAAGCAGCACAGTGGATGGATCGTTGTTTGGGCCGGCTGTCGGACTCCCTGAGGAGTTTATGGACTCGCCGCCGGCCGAACTTTAGACTAACTCAAACTCGATAATGGACTTAATGCACTACACGTCATGGGCTTCTCTTGGACCAATTTTAATGGGCTTAAACACATTCTTTTCAGAGTGAGAAAAATGTTATGTTTGTTAAAAATCCAAGGTTTCTCACAATTTTTGAATTTTTTTTTATGTTTATCCCTAATTTTTTTTTTAAATCCCTTAGGAGTTTACCCTGTTAAACTCATAAAAAATAAAAAATAAAAAAAATCCTCAACTAATTTTATAGATCTGCCACAAATTATAATTCTAATTTCTTACAAGTTCATAATTCAATTCTCCTCCTCCTTTTCTTTTATAACATTCATATAAAACCAAGAGATCTTTATAATTGATTTTGTGGCGAAAGGGACTAGGGGTTGGTCTTCCAAATGTCTTTAAAAAATTAGCGATGCCCAGACACTAATTGAAGATAAAAAGCAATGAATTGAATCTCTATAGCAACCTATTTAAGATCAACAATCAGCTAATTTAAACAACAAAAAAGAATTACAAACCAAATCAGAAAATAAAAACATTCTAAGAGTAAAAAAATTTAACATCATTTAATTCTCTTAAAAAATAATAAACTTTTTATTATAATGTCAATTTTACCCTTGTAAGTTTAAAATAATTAAAAACTAAATGACATAAGTATCCCTTAATTTTTTATTTTTTTTAAATATTTATCCCCTTAATCTTTTCACACTAATATCCCTAATTTAACAAAATATATTTTTTTTTCATCCCTTTATTTTTTACAAATTAAAAAAATATTTCACCGGAGTGGGGCCAATGGTGGTGGATGGGAGGGTGGGGGTGGAGGGTAAGGGTATGCTTGGTTGGGTGGAAAATAGAGTGAATGGAAAAATGAAAAAGAAAAAGAGGTGAAAAACACAAAAAAAAAAAAAAAAAAAAAAAAAAAAAAAAAAGAGGATTGTTTGGTAAAGAAGGAAAATAGGATGGAAAAAATGACTCTTTTTTTGTCCTCTCAAGTTTAGGGTGAAAATGGAGAGAAAATTATTGAAATTTGAGAAAAAAAATATTAAAATTACAATTACATTCCTTAATAATAGATCTTTTAAATTTATTTTTATAATATATGAGAGTAAAATAGTAAATTATATTAAAGTGAATTATTTTCTCTCCTTTCATTTTTTTTTCTAACCAAATAATACTAGAAAAAAATAATTTTTTTATTATCCTCTCATTTTTTTTTTCTTTTTCCATTCTTCCAACCAAAAGTACCCTAAAGATGTGTTTGATTGTATGGAAAATGAATGAAAAAGAAAATGAAGAAAAAACAATCATGTTTGGTTGGATGAAAAATTAAAGAAAAATGATTAAAAGTATCAAAATTAGAATTATACCCTTAAGAATAGATTTTTTAATTTATTTTTGTAATATATAAAGGTAAAATAGTAAATTACATTCAATTGAATTATGTTCACTCCATTCATTTTCTTTTTCAACTAAATAACACTGGAAAAAATAATTTTTTTTTTACAATAAATAAAAATATTATTTTCTCTTTTTTTTTTTTTTTTATCCTTACAGCTAAACATACCCTAATATATATTTTTAAAAAAATAAAAGAATAAAAAATATATATTTTTGAAGAGAAGATAAGAATATTCATGTATTTTTATAAAAAATTAGTCAAAGGTGGAGGTGATTGATTTTTTAAATAAAGAAGAAAAATTTGTACATATCAAAAACACCGAAATGTCAAATCAGTCATTCAAACCCCTTTTTTTTCGTTTGTATTTGTCATATCTTTCTTCTTCCTCCTCCGGATACGTGACCGCCACAAGCCCCCTCCCCCATCTCTCTCTGTTCTTTTTCCTCTTTTTTCTAAAGGCATGTGGATCGTACGTTCAGCTTCAAACTGGTCCCAACACCCAAAATCAGATAATAATTTTAATTTAAATAATTAAATTTAAAAAAAAAATGTTTGATGTAATTTTGATAACAACTCACGTGGGTCCCTCACCGTTTCGCCGCTCGGAGGGACGCACCCGCCACGACCAGCGCCGGCGAGCTGCCGCCCCTTCCGGCCCGCCTTGTTCTTTGGGTGCTTGGAAAGGCCACCGTACTTGTTTCCGCAGCTCACCTGTTTGTCCTTTTTTTTTTTCCTTCTCAGTTTGTCCTTTTTCTTATTTACTTTTTGTATTATAATTTAATAATAATAAAAAAATAGATTAATCAATTCAAACGATACGAATCAAGTAACACTGTTTTCTACATTGGTTTAGAAAGTTTTGATTGTAAACTAATTAACTATTTCACCCCAAAAGTTCTATTTTATTCAAAATTGGCTCAATATTTGTTTTTGAACATAGGTGAGAATAAGATAAAAATACCATCGCAAAAAATGCATATATTATACCATAATGTGTTGTATGTTGTTCTTTTAATTTTTTTTTATTGAGGATAGTTGTCACTGATTTGAAACTTTTAAGGTGTAACGTGATAAAATTATAAGTTTAAGGGTTGAAAGTGTACTTTTCGGTAAAGTCGTTTGTTAAACTAAAACTTTGTATGAAATTCTTGGAATCTTTTTGCTACTTTATGACATTTTTGTCCAATCCAAAGTGATTAATATTCTATATAAATAAATCTTTATAACAAGGTTTGACCAAGCCATTATTGATGGACAATATGTTCCCTTGTGAGGATAATATCTAAAATGTACATATTTAACCCCTAATTAATTCTAATTTATAGTTGTAACATAATCGAGTCCACACTGTCCAAAATATTTAAACCAATGTACTTTATATAGATTAGACAGTCATTTCAAATATTTCTAAAGTGGGATTTCACAATATCTCACATTCAAAGACGTAACGTTCTGATTGTATTGGTCTAACTTGTCCCCTTGATTGATGTGTAAATAGCAACCTATAAGCGAACACTTAACAAACCCATAAACAGACATAAGGTATCTACCCTTGGTCTCTACCCCTCCCTGGAGTCTCTTCTACTTTATCAATACTACGACAAAGCTATTTTTATATCAGAATTTACTTTAATACCATTTATAATGTCCTATGTGACCCACTGACCTAGTAACTTTTTAATTAAATTCATATGGCCCAAAGTGCTTGACTTAATGTATTAGTAATAGTCCTATAAGATATTATATATCAGATAATCATTTCTAATAATTTTGATGTGACAACTCACAACAATTAGCAAGTGGAGAATAGGACAATAATATTTAAATTATTCTTGAATATTTCTTTTAAAAAAAAGTAAAAATAAAATAATTTATCGTGCTTAGTTGTTTCAAAAATCAAGTTAATTAGATTAAGAAAAAATTATCAGAACACCAAAATACAAAAGTATGCATTTTTTTATTTTTTTTTTGCTTGTTTAATATTCACCTTCAATTTTTTTTTTTAAAAAAATAATTCTTCCAGTGTGTTTAGTTGAAAGGATGGAAAAAAAAAATAAAAAGGAAAATGAGGATAATATTTTTATCTATTGTGGAAGAAAATTTATTTTCTTTACTGTTATTTGATTAGGAAGAAAAATAAAAGGAGAAAAATAATTTATTTTAATATAATTTATTATTTTATCTTTATATATTACAAAAATAAATTAAAAATTATATTATCAAATGTATAATTGTAATTTTACTTATTCTCACTCAATTTCTTTTATTTTTTTTCAGATTTATATGAAGAAAAATTGATTAAAAAATTGTGTATTTTTCTTTCTGTTTTTTTTTTTCGCCCATTTTTCATTTATACAAAATAATTTTTATTTTATTTTTTCATCTATTTTCGGGTTTCCACACAACCAAACCCGCGCTTAAGTTGTCTAAAATTCAAAATAAATCATTGAAAAATAACTTATATTTTTTGTTTGTATTTTTTAAAGTAAAATATTAACAAAAGGTGATTTGACAAAAGAGCAATGAACTAATGACTTACGTCTCTCTTTGATTACTTCACCCGAATTCTTTGGAGGGGAAATTCCATCTTGACCCCCTCAACTATAGTGAAATTCCACATGCATCCCCTTAACTTTCAAAATTACCACGGCGACCCCTTGCCGGAGCTATTTTTAAAGAATTGTCCATTTTGCCCTTACTAATTCAAAACCCAAAAAGTAATAAAATAATCTAAGATAACAAATGACCAAATTGCCCTTATCCCTTTCCTTTACAATTTCTTTTGAATGGATAATATTTTTTTTTGTTCCATTTTTTATCCCATTTTTGAATAAAAAAAAAAAAGCCAAAACAGAAACAGAAGGGATGAACAACGACAAACAACGATGAAGAGATGACGAAGCAGTTCCAACAACAACAACAACAAAATCAAGGACAAAATGAACTAGAAACAGAATAAATCCAACAACAAAATGAAGAACAGATCGAAGAAACAGTTCGCCGTTCGTCGTTCGCCGTTCCATTTTGATTTCGAAAACGAAATCGACCTTTCGAAATCCCGTCATAATCGAAATTGATTTCGATTTCGAACCCTAATTCGATTTCGAAATTGAAATCGATGACGAACGAAAGAGGACGAACCCGTGGCGACTGACGACGAAGAAGAGGCGACGACCGAAGCAATGAAGACGACGAACAACTACCGTCGGCGAACCCTATTTCGGCAAATGCAACGACCAACTATTGAAGACAAACCCCATTTTGGCGAACACGACGAAGAAGAGACCAAGAAGAAGCACAAAAGCAGAAGATATGGAACGAAGAAGAAGCACAAAAGTAGAACAAGGAAGAACAAAACAGACACGATGGATGGAAAAAGACCCAACCTCTTCATATACAACAGCCTTCTAGGTGCTATCAAACAGTTCGAACAATTCAAAGAAGTCGACAAAGTGACGAACGACATGGCTACCGAAGGTCTGCTCCACAATTTCGGTGTTCGTCGTCGGCGTTGGTGTGGTGCGGTGGTGTGGTAGATTTGGGGCTTGAACAAAAGAACATGGCTGAAGACCTAAAAAAATAAATACTTTAATTATATTATGTACCCTTAAAGTTTTATTGGGTTTTATCTTGAACCAACACATTTAAAACATAAAAACAAGGGTAATTCAATATTTAGTTACAGATAATAGGATTAATTTAGTAAAAAAAAATAAAATGAGTTGACTTTCAATGGGTATTTTCGGCATACAAAATGAACTGGGGGTCTAATTGTCCTTTGACCAAATAATTCAAGGGTGTCCCATGTAGTTTTAATAGTTGAGGGGATTCCTGTGGTCATGGTCAATAGTTTAGGGGGTGTAAATGGTATTTCCCCATTCTTTGGACCTCAAGAGCTGCCAAGAAAGTGCTTACATAATCAATTTGATTATTTTTATATATCCACATCATATCATAGGTCGAACTTTCTATATTTGATTTATTCAATTATTATTTTTTTAATAGACACAAAATCAATCAAGTAACATGTTCGTTGGTAGGGCAACTAGTTGCTCATTATATTATTTCAATAAATACTGTCCTCACAACTTGGAATTGCTTCCTAAATTAAAAAAAAATATGTTTCTTATTAAATTATGCTTATGTTTTTTCTAGAATATTTTTTATTTTTTTTAGGTGAAAAAGAAAAATTGCCATGGTGCTGTCACTATCCCCATAGTTGTGGATGCTAAATATAAATAAAATATAAACTTCATTTTATTATATATCTATATGTTGTTTTTTAAATAAATAATAACAATCAAATTTCTTTCAAGCTTACGAGTTAATTAATTTTTTTAAATGATAAGCAAGTACAGCTGATAGTACATTGGGTAAACGGTTCAATTATTCATATATAGAGTTTATATATTCGTTCGTGTCTAAGCTAAAGTTGGACCGATCAGAATACACGCGAATTTTTTCTGCTAAGATAGAGATGATGTGTTCTAGAGGTTGAGGTCGGAGATCGGTAAACTTTTGTTGCTTCGAGGTCCAAAGTTACTTTCGTACAGTCCGAGCAGAGATTCCGAGCTGGTGCCTGCAAAAAAATTCACCGGGATTGTGCCCAGTAAAATCTCTCCGGCGTGACAGTAAAAGCTCTGGGGAGAAGGCTATAGAGTGCTTCAAATCAAATCATGAGCACTATCTGAGGCATTAAATGCCCTATATATATATATATATATATATATATATATATATAGGTAAAGAGCTCAATTAGTACCGCAAGATTAGGGGTCTAAGCTCAGTTAATTACCTTAATTGTGTGGTCAATGAGCGGGCGCGTGAGGACATTAAGAATCTGGGTTTGGCCTTCAAGCCCATCAAGGACAGTTCATGGATCGGCCTAACACAATTTAAGAGAACGAACCTGGTCCATGACAACAACAATGTTGAGATGAGCCATTCTACTCTCGATATTGATCCCGAGACAAAATTCTTTGTTCGGGTCGGAGGTCAAATAGGTGTCGAGAAAGGCTTACCAAGTAGGGAATTTGAGTAGAGGGTGCTCAAAGAATTGGGTTTGGACCCCCCGAGCTCGAACTTGGCCTTCAAATGTCTTCAAGGACGCTGGGTCGAGCAAGGATTGTATGGAGAACCCTGCTCTGACTATAGGCGAAGGGTCTCCCTTTTGATGATTACAGAGTAGAGGGTGAACGAAGGATGGAGCTCGACTGAAGAATCCAATGGTCTATCCCTTTGGCAATTACCAAGTAGAGGGTGCTCGGAGAACGAAGCTCGGCTAAAGGCTTCAAGGGTCTATATCTTTGGAGATTACTGACCAGAGGTTGTTCGGAGAATGAAGCTTAATTGAAAGCTCCAAGGGTCTACCCCTTTTGAGATTACCGACTAGAGGTTGTTTGGAGAATGGAGCTCAGCTGAGGGCTCCAAGGGTCTACCCATTTGGTATTTACCAACTAAAAGGTGTTCGGAGAACGAAGCTCAGTTGAGGGCTCCAAGGGTCTACCTCTTTGGCATTTATCTACTAGAGGGTGTGCGGAGGACAGAGATCGCCTAATTCTCCATACTTCTCTCATGAGGCACCTTTCTAAGGTGTCAACTCTTCCACATGTGACGTTCTAAGTGAGTGGTGACATCTAACCATAATACCCTACATCAGTTGTTTCCCACTCTTGAGCGTCGATAAGGAACGGGTGATGCTCAGGATTTCTGGTTGGAGACCCCTGAATGACCTTTCGTTTGGCTTTCACAAGAAGTCTATCATTGAACCATTTGATGGTTGACATGTGTCCTCTCTGCACTAACAGGTTCTAGGATCGAGGCATTTTGGAGTTGTTGGATCTGTTACGTTTGGGCTACCCGCCTCACCTTCTATAAATAGTGTATTTTCCATATTTATTTGTTACTTGCGAGTTTTTTAGAGTAATTTCCCTCTTTGGCAAATGATACCTTTTTTCTTCCTTTGTCTTTCATTTTCATGATGATGATTTCCTCATTTTCTTTCTTTGGTTCCTCTTCTTTAGGTTCCATCCCCGAGCATGGAGTCCAATTCCTCTGATCAAACTCCTTATGCTCCTCCGCCTTTTCGAGTAGAGTACCGCTTGGCTCGGAAGAGAATAACCTCCATCTCCGATAGACAGCTTGTATGCCTCTAGCAGTGTGGTTCAATCGAGTCGTGCTACGGTGATCCGTGTAGTTGGCTGTCCAGATGAGAGTAGGGGGCGAACTCCTCCCATGATCCGGTGATAGAGCCTAGGTATGGCAACGTGATGACGACGACAATACTTGAGGTTGTTTCTCTGTCCAAGCTTATCTAAGACACCATCATTACCAACGCTGTGCCCGAGCTGCTTCACTTAACGTCCCAGTCACAAGCCCGATCTGGGACATCCAATTCACAGTGACTGACTGAGACGGAGTTGTTGGAGGCTTGGAGCAAATATACCTTCTCGAGCTCGATAAAGATGATAATTCCTTATCCCCAGCACCACGTGTGTATTTCACCCCGGGTAAGAAAATTGAAGGTAAGAGATGAGCAAAGAATTTCTTATGATTGTATTCAATATAATCATGCGTATATAAACACGTTTAAAATGTACGCATTAGGCAAGTACAACTACGAAAAATACAATAAGGAAACAACTTAAATAATAAATTAAATAAGTAAATGATGTTATGGAAATTGGTAGGTGAATTGGGTTGGTAAAAAAATGGGTAAACTCAGTAGGTGAGGTGAGTTCGGTGGGTGAACATTCTGATAACGTTAATACTCCCCCTCAAGATGGAGAGTGAACAGAGAGAACACCCATCTTGGAAATAAGCTCGTGGAAGTGATCACGACCCAATGGTTTTGTAAGTAAGTCTGCCAATTGAGAAAAAGAAGGAAGATGCTGAGGAGCAAGGAAGCCAACCTGAATCTTTTCGCGAACAAAATGGTAGTGAAGCTCGATATGCTTTGTTCATTCATGAAAAACTGGGTTGTTGGCAATGTGAAGTGCAGCCTGGTTATCACAAAACAGCGTGATAGGAGAAGGATGATCAATGCCAATTTGAGCCAGCAAAGATTTGAGCCATTGTAATTCACAAGCTAAAGAAGCCATGGCCCGATACTCTACCTCAACCAAAAAACGTGAAACAATTGGTTATTTCTTAGTCTTCCAAGATAGAAGATTACAACCCAAAAAGTGCAGTAACCTGTCGTGGAGCAATGAGTCTGAGGGCAACCAGCCCAATCTGAGTCATAATAACCACGGAGCTGAAGGTCAGCAATAGTAGAAAGGAAAATGACCTTGTTAATAGAGCCCTTCAAGTAATGAACAACACGATGAGCGGCATACAAATGAACTGTGTGAGGAGAATGCATGAATTGGCTTAAGATATTGACAGAGTAGTTGATATCTGGAGGAGTGACTGTAAGATAAATAAGACGCCCAACTAACTGACAGTAAACTGTTGGATTTAGAAGTGAAGTACCATCTTTGTCAGATAACTGAAGTTTTTGTTCCATGGAAAAATCATATATGCGACCGCCAATAAGACCAGTGTCCTTGAGTATATCAAGGGTATATTTGTGTTGAGAGAGGAAAATGCCCTTGGCAAGCTTGTCATTTCGATGCCCAAAAAGAACTTGAGCCTCCCCAAATCTTTGATAAAGAATTTCTTTTCAAGAAATTGTTTAAGATGGAGAATCGCAACATTATCGTTTCCAGTGATAACAATATGATCAACATAAACTAGAACATAGGTAGAATGAGTAGCTATATGATAGAAGAACATCGAATAGTCACACTTGGACTGAGAGAAACCAACTTCAGGTAGAGTGGAAGAAAACTTGGAAAACCATTGTTGACTAACCTGTTTGAGACTATAAATGGATTTGTTCAACTTACATACTCTGGTCTCCCCTTGACGAGCAAACTTGGGCAGAAGACTCATATAGACTTCCTCATTCAAATCCCCTTGTAGGAAAGCATTATTTACATCAAGCTGATGAAGAGACCACTTTTGAATAGCTGTTCTTGAAAGAAGAGCACAAACTATTACTAATTTGGCAATAGAAGCAAAAATATCATGATAATCAAGTCCCTTAAATTGTGTGAATTCTTTTGCCACTAAACGGGCCTTGTAATGCTTAATAAACCCATCAGACCTGTACTTGATTTCATACACCCACTTATAACTGACAGGTTTCTTATGCAGTGGAAGAGTGACAAGGGTCCAGGTATTGTTTCACTTTAGAACTTCAATCTCTTTTTCCATGGATATGCGCCATTGAGGTAGTTTGTTTGCTTGAGAGAAATGTTTGGGTTCATCTATGGAACAAACAGATGAAAGAAAAGACCTGTGTGTAAAAGAATAATTTTGAAAAGACATATAGTTGTGTAATGGATAGGGAGTACCTTTTAGCTCAGAAGATGATTCAGACGAGGAAAGTTCATGAAAGGCTACAGAACAATGGTAGTCATCTAGATATGGAGGAGCGCGATGTGATCATTGTGGATGATCATTGGCGACATCAAGGAGAGGAGTGGGTAACGGAAGTACCGAACTCAGTGTAGAAGAAGTAGATAGATCAACAGGTGACTGTGTCTCTGTCGATGAACTATAAGCCATTGGAGGGTCTGGAATCTCAGGTGTAGAATAGGAGGCATCCGACAACAGAAGGGATGGGAGAAAATCAAGATCAGGACTTTTCGGGTAAGCTAAGAGAATAACCGGATTGGGAACTGGTAGCGGAATATTACGTCACTACTTTCACCGCAAGTGTACGGGTCAAGTTGTATAGAATAGTGAATGAGAATGGTTGTTGTATTCATAAGGATTGGATTAAATTATTGTTAAGTGCCGCGATTATCATAACCGAACTTTATTTAAGCGATAAAAATTGGGTTTTTGTTTTTATAAATAATATACTAAATTAATAATTAATTAAATTGTAATACTAAATATATTATATGAGAATAGATTATATAGGGATTAACTTCGTTTACTTACACTTGTTTGATCCAATCTAGTTTACATTAACGGTATTCAAACTATCCGACAATCTAGGTATTGAAAACTCACTCACTATCTCTCCCGAGTGTAAAGTGAATGAATATGAAACTTCGCGTCAATGCCAAAGTCCCCCTCGAGCATCTATACGACACTTGGTCATATGATTCTCGCCCCAACCTCACGGATTACACACTTTCTAATACCCTTCTGGGTCATTAGATCGTCGCGTTGTGTTTAAACCCTATTCTGAATCCAGGGTTACTTCTCCTGTGTGTCAAATCCCGTATTCTCAAATCAACCACAATATCATAACAAGTATATCAAGATTGTAATAAAACAGTAAACACAATCGAATAGGCAAGAACAACTATTAACGAAACACAAATTCAAACAAACAACGTATGTTAGTAAACTACATCAATCCTATAGATAATCAACGTTTAGCACTTGTCCATAACCATATATTCAACAATAATCCATATATACATGATCAAACAACCAAAAATGAGTTAAGAATAAAGAGAGAAACAAGGGATAATAACCATTATTTGAAGGTGGCGTCCGTAAAAATCATTCTGATCTTGTTTCCTCTTCTCCAATTGTGTTCCTCCTCTTTGGTTGGTTGAGAGTTTTCAAAAACACTCCCAAAGTGTTCTAAGATAAGTGGGAACTGATCAGGAACAAAAATAAAATATCTAGAAAATATCTAAAACAGCTGGCCATTGACCGTTGCAGTGGTGGGTTTCACTGCTGTAGTGGTGGGCATGTCGATAGGCTTTCTGCCCTTTTACCACTGCAGCGGTGGATCTCACCGCTTCAGTGGTGAGCGATTAGAAACATTTTGAATTCTCTGTTGTTTTACCGCGACAGCGGTGGGCTTGACCGCTGTATTGGTGAAACTACTGCTTTAACACTTCATCGTTTTTCTACCGTTTTGCTCATTTTTCGACCGTTTTTGGTCCTAATCCCTGCTTTGAACAAAAATAAATAAATAAATAAATTTAAAACATAATAAAAATACTTAAAAACTACCAAATTCGGTTTGGAAATAAATAGATAAAATTCACATATCAGGAACACTGTGAGTGAGTGAGAATGTGGAGCTGACATCTCAAAAATGGAAGATTTGTTCATGAAAGGTGACACTCCAAAAGGTGTAAAAAGGTCTTGGAGGACAAGTCATAAATTCGATAATCTTTTTGAGCATACGGGTATCTAATGAAGATACCGGGCTTAGCTTGTTGGTCAAATTTATGACGAATATTGGTGTTATTAGCAAAACATAGGCAACCAAAGACTCTAAAGGCCAAGTAATCAGGTTTAGTGCCCAACAACACCTCATTGGGTGACTTTATAGAGAGAATAAGAGTTGGCATCTTATTGATGAGATACGTAGCTGTAAGAACGCATTCATCCCAAAATTTTAATGGTAAACTGGCTTGGAATCGAAGAGCATAAGCCATTTCAAGAAGGTGGCGATGTTTTTCTCGACAACTCCATTCTGTTGTGGTGTATCAACGCAACTACATTGATTGATGATACCGTGTTCTCCAAAAAATAATTGCATGGTCTTGGACAAAAATTCAGTTCCATTATCAAAGCGAACTTGTTGGACGGAGGGAAAAAGAACAGCCCCATTACTAGACTCTATATGGTGAATACGAGACTGAAATTGTGTATGTACCATAGTAATAAAGGACTTCAATAATAGTTGAGTTTTCGATTTGACATGCATTAAATAAATCGATGTACATCGAGTAAAATCATTAACAATGGTTAAAAAATACTTAGATCCATTCATAGAAGGCTGAGAAAAAGGACCCCATATATCACAATGGATTAGGGAAAATGGCCTAACAGTAGTAATGGAACTTTGAGGAAAAGGTAACCGAGTTTGCTTGGCTAAGGGATAAACTGTACACAATTTAATTGTGGAACTATAAATAATTGAAACATCTTTAACCAAATGATGCAAGTTGCGAAAAGGAATGTGACCAAGTTGTCTGTGCCAAAGATCAAAGGAAGATGATGTAGCTCTTGACAATGCTTTGGTTGTTTGAAAATAGTACAATCCTTCATAAACACTCCCCCATCCAATCACCTTCTTCGTTGATTGGTCCTGAAATACACAATGGTAAAAAAATAATGTTAATGAACATTAGTATGACTTTGTAAGTTGACTAACCAATAAGAGATTGAACTTAAATGATGGAACATAAAAGACATTTTGGAGATAAAGGTTGGGAGATAATCGAATTGTTCCAACGTGGGTGACAAGTGCTTGTGTTCCATCAGGGAGGCCAACAGATAAAGGGTTTGAACACTAGGAAAATGAAGATAATGTAAAACACATATGGTTAGTGGCACCAGAATTAATGATCCAAATAGAAGCGGGAAAAGTATGAAGGGCAAGTGTGATACCTTGTAGCTTCTCAGGATGAGTGTAGCTACCTGAGGACATCATGGCTAGCAGTAGTTTGTACTGTTCATGAGAAATCAGAGGTATAGGTGAGCCTTTTGGCTTGGGGCCTTTCATATCAGATTTCTTTGGGAAAAACCCATTTAGCGCGAAACATCGATCAATAGTATGGTTCGTCTGACCACAATGAGTGCAACGCATCTTTACTCTTTTTTGTTTCTTGGCTTGGAGAACTTCTAAGGCGAGCGACAAGGGCAGCAGCATCAGGCATAGGAGATGACAACACACGAATCTCTTGTTGCTTTTCTTCTTGGCAAACAAGACAATAAAGCCTTGTCAAAGATGGAAATGGGTCCATGAGTAGAATCTGGCTGTGAAGAGATCCATATTTTTTGTGTAGACCCTGAAGAAATTCCATAGCCCTGTCTTGCTCATGTTGTTCAAAGAGCAATTTTCTATTGCCATAAGTACACTTCATAATTGTTATAAGAGAGCCAAGTTCGTTCAAAAGTGATTTAAGCTTTGTGTAATAAGTAGAGCCATACATACCTTCTTATTTGCAGTCTGATATAGCTTACTTCAACTGGTAGATGAGTGGAGCATTAGATTGAGAGTAACTCTTCAATAGGTCTACCCATGTATCTCTTGCTATATCCGCATACAATATGCTTCCGCGTGTAAGACCTGAAATTCTGTGAAAACATAATCATTAGTTGCATTTTAAAATATTTAGAAAATAATGGGGTAGAATGTGTCATTTCTAATTTAATTTAAAATTTTAGGGATCAATTAGCAATTTTAGAAATATTACTTTTAAATTTTGGGTTTAGATGATAACTTAAAGAAATGTAGGGGAGATTAATGTAATTTGGAAAAATTGTTATGATGTGTGGGTCATTGATCGCAAGTGGTGTGCGTGAATGATCGGCGATTGTGTGTGTGTGTGTGGTCGGTTGTGTGGTTGCCAGCGGTGGGACGTTGTCAAGGTGTGTGTGTGTTTCGGAGTGGGTGTGGGTGTCGTTCATGTGTGTGTTCCAGCGACGATTGTGTGCGTGTGTATTGCTGTGTGTGAGGGTGGTTGGTTGTTCGGTCGTCGGCTGACTGCAGTAATTTAGAAGTGTGTGTGTGTTGGTTGACGGGAGCCAACGACGACAGTAAGGGGAGTAGTGAGAGAGTTGGCTGAAACCAAACAGAAACAAGAGAGAGAAAGAGACAATTGAAAACTAGAAACCCAGAATAGAAAAAATAAAAAAATAATAAAGAAGCGCCTGCCGCGGCGGTAAAGATCTAGTAAGCAGAAACATAACAACTGTAGCGTCGCCGCAGCGATGGCGTATCACATCGGCGGTTAGGTGACGGCTGCGGCGGTGAGTCCAAGCGCAGAAAACAAAAGAAAAAATCAAATAAAAATCAAAATCCAAAAATTCAACTTCTCGGCTTGCGAGCGATTCGGAAACATGTTAAATTTGAATCGGGTATTAATTTCATTAAATTAAGTTGTTAGTATTAAAATTTTCGCAATCGTGATAGTAAATTTCGAAATTGTAATAATATTTTAGTACCCGCTAATCTAAATAAATTGGTACAGTAAATATTAACGTAGCGAAACGGACGAGATAATAAATTTTTCATAATGAAATTTGGGAAATGGGGAATTATGAAATTTAGGGTCTGCATGGCATGTTAGGTATCTCTGTTAGGTTCGCAGGCGCCAGTGTCCCGGTAGGTTTTGGACGGTGCTAGTTTTGCAGTACGAAAAATCGAGGTGAGTGTACTGTCTTCTATATAAATTTACAAATTTCATTTTCATTTAAATTGTGAAAAATGTGTTTATTTAAAATGGATGATTTTGCGATGTATTTTATTCAAGTTGGTTTTAAAGGTGGAAAATGATTTTTGGATAAAGTTGGTTTTAAAAATGGAAAATGATTTTTGGATCAAGTTGGTTTAAGAGTGGAAAATTATTCTTTTTGTCCGACTATGCCATAATTTTGATCCTGTCAGGAGGGCATATCCTGCAGGGTGGTTTTGACCTGTTAGGAGCATTAATCCTACAGGTGGTTGATTATTATGACCTGTCAGGGGAGCATGTCCTGCAGGTGGTTGATGATATTATGACCTGTCAGCAGGATTAGTCCTGCAGGTGGTTGATTACATTATGATCAGTCAAGGAGGTAACCCTGCAGGTGGTTAATTATTATGATATGTCCAAAGGATTAGTTCGGCAGGTGGTTTAATTGACCCGTCAGGAGTGCAAATCCTGCGGGTGGTACCCCTACCATTGAGGATAACAAATGGCCCTAGCACTGTTAGTCACTATAGATGGAATAGTTGTACATGTTACGGTACCGTCGTAACTCTCGATCGTGAGGTAAAAACAATCCTATAGCTAGTAGGAGAGGAGGTGTGATGTATTTTATTATACGTTAACATATTTGGTCTGGTTGATTTAAAATATTTGGATTGGTTGATTTTAAAATATTTGGATTGGTGGATTTAAAATACTTGGGTGTGGTTAATTTAAAATGTTTGGAGGGGTTGACTTAAAATATTTGAGTTTGGAGTTAATTAATATTTCTTTATTTCATTAGTGGTAGTAGAACTAGATTTTCAACATAGTATGCAGTTATATTATTATATTTTGAAACATGGTGTTTAACACTTCTGCTTGTTTTAAATATATTAATTCGTTACATTGGTAACAGTGGGACTGGATTTCCAACCTAGTATGTAATTATAAAATATTATATTTTGGAAGTTGGTATTTAACAATTATACTTGATCCATTAAATGTTTTTACTATGAAGACAGTACACTGATAAAAATATTTTATTTCAGGTACTGTGGCTAGGAATTGGTCTACTACTGGCACTAGGTAGAGTCCAAAGGTAGTGTCATTGGAGAGTAGGCCGTCAGAGGCGAACTGTGGAAAGTATTATTTTTGGAAAAAAAATTGATAGCGGTGCACGTGCGTTTGAATATGTATATATATATATATATATATATATATATATATATATATATATATATATATATATATATATATATATGTATGTATGTATGTATGTATGTATTTGGTTGATTGGTCAGGTAGCATTATATCGACGTCACGCTCGGCCTAGGTTGATGGGTGCCCGAGGTGGGATGTGACATTTGTGGTATCAGAGCCTAGGTTATAGATTCTTTAGACATGTTAGTTTGTCGAGCTAGTGGTGTGCCAGGAGATAGGATGTCAATAGGTGGGTTCGGCACGTGAGTGATAGTTATTGCGTTGCATTAGATAGTACATTGGCCTCGTGCGTTGTTATTGGTGTTGTTGGTCCTCCCTTAGTATATGGTAAATTAGTAACAGATAAGTAGGAGAGTCTGACCCCTGGCTAAAAATCGTTGCAATTCTTTTCCTAGTCCCATTTTCCATTAACATGAATAACTATGAAGTTGGCAATTAGTAGTTCGATGAAATGGTGATACGGTTAGTCGGTGGCTTAGGTGGTGTTGTTGGTAGTGGTGATGGATGGATTACAATTGTGATGGTACTAGTGGTTTTAAATGTTAAATTATAACTGATAAGTAATCATATTCGTATTACTTGACAATGGAATTTACTATCGGTAGCACTTAAAGTTTTAGTTGTTAAACCAATAGTGTGACAGAACGCACTCTAGTTGGGTTACTAGACAACACCTTACTTACATTATGGGACTACACAATGCACTATGCTACTATTTGATATACACTAATTCTATTCTAGCATACAACATCCAAGGGTATGCATAAAACTGTCTTCTAAGCGATACTAAGGAAACCTTGATTTTATTGAAGGGGGAGTTCATATTATTGAAACAGGAAAAGATAATCGTTTTGCAGTATGAAATTAAATTCGATGCCATGTCCCGATTTGTTCCTGATTTGATGAAAACGGAAGAAGCAAGATGTAGAATATTCCAAAGTGTACTTGATCGAGAAATACGTTCCAGGTTGAAGGTAGGCCAATTTTTTTTTTTTTTTTATGCGGAATTGGTAAGCATAGTGAAGTTAATAGAGAATGATGTATAGGAAGCAGTCGAGAACTGTGAGTTTGTGTTGATAATTAATGTGTATAAAGAAAGTCTATTTCGTATAAGTAGTAGAAAATTATCGGTGGATCTGTTACCCCTGAGTATTCACGATTTTAATATGATACCGAGTAGGGATTTGCTATACGATTAATTTGCCATGGTGGGTTGTTTTAAAAATGGAATTATCTTTTGGGTCGTAGGTTAGCCAGAGTTGGTATTTTCGGGGAGGACAAAATCTTTACCTCTGCCAGTTTGATTTCAGTTCTAGAGACTAGGAAATTACTAAAGAAGGGATATCAGGGATACCTCGCTCATGTGATTGATACCAATTAGAGTGAAGTTCAGGTAGCAGATATTTCAATAGGTAGGGATTTTCCTGATGTATTTCCAGAATCATTACCAGGATTGCCAGTGGACAGAAAAATAGAGTTCACTATCGAGCTACTTCCAGGAACTGTTCCGATATCAATTCCACCTTATCGTATGGCGCCTACCGAGCTGAAGGAATTGAAGATTCAGTTGCTAGATTTGTTAGTCCACGGGTTTATCAGACCTAGTGTTTCTCCCCACGGAGCCCCGGTGTTGTTCGTAAAAAGAAAGGCTGGCACGTTAAGAATGTGTATCGATTGTTGGCAATTGAATAAGGTGACGGTTCATAATAAATACCCGTTGCCTAGAATTGATGATTTGTTCGACCAACTACAGAAGTTTAGGGTGTTTTCCAAGACAGAACTTTGAACAGGGTATCACCAGTTAAAAGTCAGAGGCAGTGATATGGCGGAAACGACGTCCAGGATGAGGTATGGGCATTACAAATTCTTAGCTATTCCATTCAGGTTGACGAACACCCCTGCTGCTTTCATGGATTTGATGAATCAGATCTTCCAACCCTATATAGATCAGTTTATTATCATTGTTGATTCCAAGATTTTGATTAACAATTAAGTATTGATGTTTTGGTGGAACTAATGTTTGATCAAGTGTTTCAGTGATTTAAAGTTCCTATAATGAAGATGTCAAATTGAATGGATGCTAAATGAAGATGTCAAATGGAATGGATACTTAATAAAGATATCAAGATGATGAAGAAGTATTAAGAGTTTGAAGAAATTAGGGAAAACAACCTCTGTAAATATTAACTCTTAATATCCCATTTAGGAACATACACATGGCACAAAATGAATCTTATTTTTTATGTGTGTTTTTGTTAAATATATTTATTTGCTCCTCTGTGAATTAAAACAAAATATTTTTGAATGACTAAAATGGAATATAAGAATATTAGTGGAGCTTATTTAAATATAGAGGGGCAAAATCGTAAAAGAAAGTAGGTTAAAAACGAGATCAGATAAGTGATTCAGAATGAGGCAGTTGACTAAGGAGTCGACCTGAGAAGGAAGATGAAACATCTTGAAATAAAAAGTCGACCGATCGGTCAACCTGTAAAAACATCTGAACTCTCTGAATCTGCGAGACGACCAAGCGATCGTCTGGGTAAAGCCTGACAAACTCTCTGAATCTGCGAGTCGACCGAGCGGTCGGCCTATGCTCGCTGCGGCGATGGTATGGCTTTGGGCAGTCTACTGAATGTGCTGGTTCAAGATATAGTTTGATCCGAATTTAAATCCAAAAGTTGCCATTTTTTGTTAGGATTTGAGAGAAATTTAAGGAATATTCTTAATATTTAAGATATGGTTCATATACTAATTAAATCCTCTTAATATGGTTCATTAAATATTAATGTTTCTTAATTTGGTAATTAAAATGGATTCTACACTTATTTATTTTGATTGAGAAATATTTTGGGGATTTAATTGAGAGTTTTAAAAGTTGTTATTAAGTGAAATTGAACATAAATGAAGTTCTTATGTTATAAGGGGTCTATAAGAGTATTTTATTGTCATGACACTTGTAAACTAGCCGTTAAGAGGCTGATTACAAGTGCCTTTATATAAACCTGTGAATTTTCTAAGAGATTTTAATCATTCTAAGAGAGATAACCACTTTATATCATTTTGAGAGAGTTTTTATAAAAGTTATCATTCTAAGTCATTGTGAGCCGTTCTAAGAG
Organism: Eucommia ulmoides; assembly: GCA_016647705.1. Lineage (NCBI taxonomy): Eukaryota > Viridiplantae > Streptophyta > Magnoliopsida > Garryales > Eucommiaceae > Eucommia > Eucommia ulmoides. The sequence continues at coordinate 28,431,221 of CM028332.1, read as the reverse complement.
TGATTCTGATAATCAACTGCGATAAATTTTTGTTAATACCGGAATTGAAGTTATATTGTTCTAATAATTAATACTGTGGATTCCAAATGAGATCTTTCCATACTAATTATTGCTTGTTTATTATTTTATATTTAGAAATTGATCTTAGAAATTATTTTTGATTTTTGAAGAAATTTTTTTTTCAAACAATTTCTTGAATATGATTACGTGCTCCAATTTGCTACCCATATCTTGATAAAATCAGATTTCTGCATCTTACATATTTCTATCACTAGTTGGGATATTGATTGAGTTTTTATTTATTTGGAGTGGTAGAAGCTCCATGTGAAATTTACTTATCAATTTTTGTATTGGTGAGTTGTGACGGATTAATTATCATTGGGGATATTTAATCAAAGGTAGTAGGGTTTTAGTCTCTTCTTGTAAAGAGATTAAGGTAGTGATTCTTCGTAGATAAGAATTGTATTTTTGTTTTGAATGATTTTGTAACGGTTCAATCCTTACCGGGTAAAAGGATATTTGGAGTATTTTGGTGAGGTTGTGATTCTTGAGCCTTGTGTTAAAAAGAATTAGGTTATTCTTTAACCTGTAAAAAGTAGAGGTTATTCCTTAGCCTGAGAAAATGAAATTGTAAAGGTTGATTTTGAACTTGTAAAAGAATCGGTATGCGGGTTTGGTTCCTACCTTTAAAGGAATCTTAGTTTTAGTGGGTGCGACATCCGTGGAGCTCGGGGGATTGGATTAGCTAAGAGTAGCTTGGTGAACCAATATAAATCTTTGGTGTGCTGCTTTCTTAATTTGTTTATTTTTGTTGTTTGGGTGTGCACTTAGATTTATTTTAATTCCGCTGTAATATAAAGATAATAATTAATTTAGACATAAAATTAATTATTTGATTTATTCAAATATATTCTGATAATATTTTTTAATTACCCAATTCACCCCCCTCTTGGGTATTCTACTAGGTCAACAATTGGTATCAGAGTTGGTTTAGCTCGAATCTATTTTGCTAACAAAGATCACATGGCACATATAGTAGGCACACTAGGTGAGAGGCAATCTATGCACCGACCACCCTTGTTTGCAGGTGAAAGTTACTCATTTTAGAAAGATAGGATGATAACCTTTCTTTAAGCTACAAATTATGACGTATGGCTAACAATTGAGGATGGTCCATTTATTCCAATAGAAAACGGAGTTGAGAAGAAGAATGAACAACTCACTGCTGCTTCTGATAAGCAGAAATTCTCTATTAATTCTCAAGCTATCAATATTCTCTTTTGTTCTTTAGATGCTAATGAGTATTCTAGAATTTCAGGTTGTAAATCCACAAAAGAGATGTGGGATAAGTTACAAGTTACCCACGAAGGGACAAGTCAAGTGAAGCAGTCAAAGATCAATGCACTCATAAGAAAATTTGAGTTGTTCAGGATGGAGGAGAATGAATCGATTCATGAGATGTGCACTCACTTCAACAACATATGCAACAGTATGAACCAACGTGAAAAGCCGTACTCCATGGATGATAGAGTACGAAAGGTCCTAAGGTCCTTAACGAAAATATAGGAGTCAAAGGTGGCGACAATCGAAGAAGCTAAGGATCTTGGCAAATACGACATCGATAATCTAATTGGTAATTTGATAACTCATGAATCGACGATCAAAGGCTATGAGGATAATACCAAAAATAGCAAGAGGAAATCCTTGGTACGAAAAGTTCAAAAATTGAAGAAGTGGATGACAGTGATGATGAAAGCCTTGATAGTGAGCAAGAGAAGAATGTATCACTTCTCACAAATAATTTTAGAAGAATGACTCGGCGCACATTCCGGGGGAAAAGAAATCTCAACATGTCCAAAGTAGAATGCTATAACTGTCGTAAAATCGATCATTTTCAAAATGATTACCCCGAACCGAATAAGGATAAAGAAAAAGAGAAGAAGAAGAAAGAAAAGAAGAAAGCAAAGAAGAGTAAGAAGAAATCGATGAAGGCTATTTGGGATGATACCGATTCAAGTAGCTTGGAAGAATCAAATAGTGAGGATTTGTTCATGCTTGCATTAATGGCCACTGATGGTGAGGTAACCAATTGTTCAAGTTCTTGTCATTTAAATTTTGATGAATTATTTGATATTTATCAAGAACTCTCACATGATTATAAAAACCAGTGTTGTAAAATAAATGCCCTTCAAATCATAATTAACACATTAAACAAGCAAGTGGTGGATTATGAATTTGTAAACAATGGGTTAAAATCTAAATTGATAGATTTGCAATCAATTGTTCTCAAATTTACCGATGGTGAAAACAATTTGAAAATGCTTTTGGAAAGTTCATGTGGAGTTTTTGATAAGGTCGGTGTTGGATTTCAGAAAAATCTTAAACAAAAACGCTTTCATAAATTCTTTTCTGAACCCAAGGATCTTATTAGATGTTTTAAATATAACGTTGTGGGGGCATACTATTTCGTAGATATTTTGCAAAATTATCTAACTGTAGACAAGTTTGGGTTCCAAAAGGAACAAAAATTGTCCCGACTAATAAGATCGAACCTACGTAGGCTGTGTACCACTTAGGAACTATTTGAGGTGCTTCTTGTAGGTTATTCTAAAAGCATTAATAAGCAAGGACAAATAGTTCCTGAATAGTGGTTGTTCTCGATACATGACGGGAGATAAAAGAAAATTTACATCTTTGACACCTAAAGATGAAGGTCATGTGACTTTCGGAGACAACAGAAAGGGTAAATTAAATGTATAGGTAATATCGGTAATGGTACTACTATGATTAAAGATGTGTTATTAGTTGATGGACTTAAATATAATTTACTTAGTATTAGTCAACTATGTGACAAGGGATACAATGTTATATTTGATCATGATAGATGTATCATTAAGAATAGTCATGATAGTAGTATTTTGCTAGTTGCATCACGTTCTGAGAATGTTTATACTTGTTCTTTTGATGATTTTAATTCTCAAAATTTATCTTATTTAAATGCTTTATCTGAGAATAGTTGGTTATGGTATAGAAGACTTGGGCATGTCAGTATGGAGTTAATTTCTAACTTATCTAAGAAGAGTTTTATACGTGGCCTACCTGATTTGAGTATTGATATTTTGGTGGAACTAATGTTTGATCAAGTGTTTTAGTGATTTAAAGTTCCTGTAATGAAGATATCAAATTGAATGGATGCTAAATGAAGATGTCAAATGGAATGGATGCTTAATGAAGATATCAAGATGATGAAGAAGTATTAAGAGTTTGAAGAAATTAGAGAAAATAACTTAGGTAAATATTAACTCTTAATATCCCATTTAGGAATACACACATGGCAAAAAATGAATCTTATCTTTTATGTGTGTTTTTGTTAAATATATTTATTTGCTCCTATGTGAATTAAAAAGAAATATTTTTGAATGACTAAAATGGAATATAAGAATATTAGTGGAGCTTATTTAAATATAAAGGGGTAAAATCGTAAAAGAAAGTAGGTTAAAAACGAGATCAGATAAGTGATTCAGAAGGAGGTAGTTGACTAAGGAGTCAACCAGAGAAGGAAGATAAAACATCTTGAATTAAAGAGTCGACCGACCGGTCAACCTATAAAAACATCTGAACTCTCTGAATCTGCGAGACGACCGAGCGGTCGACCGGGTAAAGCCTGACAAACTCTCTAAATCTGCGAGTCGACCGAGCGGTCAGCCTATGCTCGCTGCGGCGATGGTATGGCTTTGGGCAGTCGACTGAATGTACTGGTTCAGGATATAGTTTGATCCGAGTTCAAATCCAAAAGTTGCCATTTTTTGTTAGGATTTGAGAGAGATTTAAGGAATATTCTTAATATTTAAGATATAGTTCATATACTAATTAAATCCTCTTAATATGGTTCATTAAATATTAATGTTTCTTAATTTGGTAATTAAAATGGATTCTACACTTATTTATTTTGATTGAGAAATATTTTGGGGATTTAATTGAGAGTTTTAAAAGTTGTTATTAAGTGAAATTGAACCTAAATGAAGTTCTTCTATTATAAGGGGTCTATAAGAGTATTTTATTATCATGACACTTGTAAACTAGCCGTTAGGAGGCTGATTACAAGTGCCTTTATATAAACCTGTGAATTTTCTAAGAGATTTTAATCATTCTAAGAGAGATAACCACTTTATATCATTTTGAGAGAGTTTTGTAAAAGTTATCATTCTAAGTCATTGTGAGCCGTTCTAAGAGTGATTCTGATAATCAACTGCGATAAATTTTTGCTAATACCGGAATTGAAGCTATATTGTTCTAATAATTAATACTATGGATTCCAAATGAGATCTTTCCATACTGATTATTGCTTGTTTATTATTTTGTATTTGGAAATTGATCTTAGAAATTGTTTTTGATTTTTGAAGAAATTTGTTTTTCAAACAATTTCTTGAATATGATTACGTGCTCCAATTTGCTACCCATATCTTGATAAAATCAGATTTCTGCATCTCACATATGTCTATCACTAGTTGGTATATTGATTGAATTTTTATTTATCAGGGGTGGTAGAAACTCCGAGTGAAATTTACTCATCAATTTTTGTATTGGTGAGTTGTGACGGATTAAATATCATTGGGGATATTTAATCAAGGGTAGCAAGATTTTAGTCGCTTCCTGTAAAGAGATTAAGGTAGTGATTCTTCCTGGATAAGAATTGTATTTTTTTTTGAGTGATTTTGTAACGGTTTAATCCTTATCGGGTAAAAGAATATTTGAAGTGTTTTGGTGAGGTTGTGATTCTTGAGCCTTGTGTTAAAAAGAATTAGGTTATTCTTTAACCTGTAAAAAGTAGAGGTTATTCCTTAGCCTGAGAAAAGAAAATTGTAAAGGTTGATTTTGAGCCTGTAAAAGAATCGGTGTGCGGGTTTAGTTCCTACCTTTAAAGGAATCTTGGTTTTAGTGGGTGCGACCTCCATGGAGCTCGGGAAACTGGATTAACCAAGAATAGTTTAGTGAACTAGTGTAAATCTCTGGTGTGCTGCTTTCTTAATTTGTCTGTTTCAGTTGTTTGGGTATGCACTTAGATTTATTTTAATTCCGATGTGATATAAAGATAATAATTAATTTAGGCATAAAATTAATTAGTTGATTTATTCAAGCATATTCTGATAATATTTTTTAATTATCCAATTCATCCCCCCTCTTGGGTATTCTATAGGCCAACAATCGTGTTCATTAATGATATATTGATCTATTCCTAAAATAAAGAAGACCATGCAGAGTATCTCAAGATTGTGTTGCAGACTTTGTGAGAGAAGCAATTGTATGCCAAATTCAGTAAATATGAGTTTTGGTCGGATCGAGTTGTATTTTTGAGACATGTGATCTCGGGAGATAATATTCAAGTGGATCCAAAGAAAGTCGAAATTGTAGTTCAATGGGAAAGGCCAAAAAGTGTAATCGAAGTTCGAAGCTTTTTGGGATTGACGGGTTATTATTGTCGATTTGTGCATGGATTTTCTATTATAGCTGCCCCGTTGACCCAATTGACCCGCAATGAGTCCAAATTTGAGTGGACAGACAAGTGTGAACAGAGTTTTCAAGAACTAAAGAGTAGACTGATATCTGCGCCAATACTTTTTCTTCCGACTAAATGTGGTGGATTTGTAATCTACAATGACGCTTCATACCAAGGGTTAGGGTGTGTACTGATTGAACATGGTCCCATAATTGCATATGCCTCCCGAAAATTAAAGAATCATGAGCGTAATTACCCGACGTGATATTTGGAGTTGGTGGCATTTGTGTTTGCCTTGAAAATTTGGAGACATTACCTGTATGACGAGACTTGCAAAATATACACCGACCACCAGAATTTGAAATATTTGTTTACTCAGAATGAATTAAATCTGAGGTAAAGGCGTTGGGTAGAATTGATCAAAGACTATAATTGTATTATCCACTATCATCCTGGAAGGGCCAACGTTGTAGCAGATGCGCTGAGTAAAAAATCGTCAGGTTTGGTTGCGCATGTTCAAGTTATTCATACTAATCTGTGTACCAAGTTAAGATCTTTGAAAGTTCAGTTGGTGGTTGGTCAGACGAAGGCGTTGCTTGCGACTTTGACATTGAGACCGACATTGATTGACCATATTATAGAAGCACACAAGTCGGATGTCTAATTGGGGAAGATTAAAGATGAAGTGAAAAATGGTCACAAAGCTGCCTATCGCGTCGGGAATGATGATGAAGCCTTGATAGTTGGAAATAGATTGTGTGTGCCTGATGATGTCAATCTGAAGAAGGATATCTTAGAGGAAGCGCATAACTCAGCATACGCAATGTACCCAAGTAGTACCAAAATGTATCGGAATCTGTCAGAACACTATTGGTGGAATGGAATGAAACAGAAAATTGCTGAATTTGTTGCCAGGTGTCTCGTTTATCAACAAGTTAAGATTGAGCACCAACGTCTAGGTGAATTATTGCAACCTCTACCTATTCCAGAGTGGAAATGAGAGCGTATCATGATGGATTTTGTTTCGGGATTACCCCGCACTCAAAAAGGACATAATTCCATTTGGGTGATTATTGATAGGCTTACCAAATCTACTCATTTTCTGGCCGTAAAGACGACGTACTCTCTGGATAAGTATGTCCAATTGTATATTGACAGTGTCACAACCCGTCCCGGACACCCGTCATCCCGAGGCTGGCATGACTACAACATGATATCACCAATACCCAAATAACCAAATGAATGACAATATACACCCACCGTATAATACAAACATCTATTATGGGGGACATACCCATCCCGAAATTTTACTAACAAAAAGTATTTATCCATGAACCTTTTATAGGTTCTCCTTTGCCAGCTTCTCTCAAACGCCTATATGACTCCATCACGTAGTTCTACATAGTGCCAGTAGGGGACCGATTCCTAGTCGTTGTACCTCGTGGTCTGTTTCCAAAAGCTTTTACTAACTACTCTCTACCAAAACTCCGGTGCCTGCAAACCTGTTCCGATACGTTCACGGGCCCCGGGATGAATTTTGAATTTTATTGGGGTTGTTTTTGTAATTTTATTTTTTTTTCTGTTCGGTTTCAGTTTGGAGCATTCTGCCGGACCACCTCTACGTAGGCCGAGCTCTCACTCCTCCCACCAACCTTCACTGCCAACGTTCATGCACACGCACACACAACTCCGAATACATCTCATACCCACACATGCGCAGTCGCCGGAGGAACAACGACGAACTCACCAACGGCGGTAATCGAACCCGTCACCGCTGATCCTCTCTCTCTCTTCTCTTCTTGCCAACTCCGGCGACCACCACCCATATAGCTCACCGACGATCACCCCCACTCACATGTACATTGAATCCGAACACCCACGTGCACACACACACCCCTGTAACCTGAACACACTACCTCACCGGAGAACCCTCCACCGTCAGCGATCCCGATCAACAACCCTACACACCCTCACATCTGAACACAACAACTATAATTACACCCTCTCACACCCACAATCGCCGGCTGATCAGACAAAATCCTTTCTTGCCGTCGATCACGGACCCCCCTCCGATCCTCCTTCTCTCTCTCTAGATTTTTCTGAAATTCCTTCGGATTTCATCCCCTTTTTAGATCTTCACTCATGATGTTGGTATTTATATGCATGAACTAAGTGGGTAGAGGTTTGATCTAGTCTTGCCACGTCGCCGGTCTCACTTGTCTCTCTGCTTCGGTTCAGTTCGGCCGGCAAGCACAATTCACACACATATGTATATGTATAATATGTGTTTTTAAAAACTTTTGTTTTATTACCCTTTTCTCCCCCTAACTTCTTTACATCCTTATTTTAGCCCAATGTACTATTCACAATTTCCTTAAATCGCAATTTGAACCCTCAAATTTTTTAGTTTATAATTTAAGTGACAATTTGAAATCCCAAAGTTTAGAATAAATATTTTTATATTTTCAATTTGACCCCTAGACTTTTTATTTGAATTTTTAATTGTCCTAGTTTCATCCCGAATTTTTTCCAATTACTCTAAAATACAACTGAAATGACGTACATGCTATGATTAAGGTCTTACAACTCTTCCCTGCTAAAAGAAATTTTGTCCCAAAATTTTATTACCTTAGTCGAATAAATGCGGGTATCTGTTCCTCATCTCATCTTCTCGCTCTTATGTCGCATCTTCCACTGCATGATTGCGCCATAACACCTTAACTAACATAATCGTTTTCATTCGCACACCTAATCTTTACAACTTAGGATTTGAACTGGCTCTTCCTCGTAGATCAAATCTGTTTCCAACTTGATCGGCTGCGAAATCAACACATGAGAAGGGTCTGACACATATTTCCAAAGCATCGATTCATAGAGATCGTCGTGTAGTCGAGATAATTCTGGCGGTAACGCAAGTTCATACGCTGTCGTGCCCACCCAATCTAAAATTCTATATGGTCCGATGTACCTTGGACTTAACTTCCTTTTCCTTCTGAACCTCATTAATTTTCGTCAGGCTACTAATACGTCAAAGTCGCATCACAAAGTTATACTCATCTCATGTGATTCTAGAACCACTGTTTCCCATATATGGTCTCGTCATCCCAAATCGCCCAAAATTTACAACCAACAACTTTTTGTCAAATCATAACCATCTAACAAACAAGGTGCACTTGGTCGGTTACACTTAACACGGATAACTCACTGTCAAAGGATCTCATATTCCTAACTACTTTCACTGTGCTACTCTGATAAAATCAAAATCAGTAATAACACTATATGCTGAAAATATTTCAGTACAGTGAGTCTATTTCAACCCGTCGTAACCGGCACTTATCCATTTCATCCGACATTTTCTAGTCGCCCGTTGCCACTATATTTTCCATTCAACATTTAACCTAATAATAATTGCCACCAATCTCATAAGCACAGATAACTCAACTATCATTAACCTCGATACCTATCTCAACTCTTTAGTACTCATATCGATATCTTTCATAATACCTAAATATAACCAATTCTCCTAACTACAACTCAATTATATTAAACAAATAATCCCTAAGAATTCCTTTCATGCCTCCACATTTTACCAACTCCCTGACATGGTCACGTGGTTCAAGTTCGTTTCCACCTGCCTAACATGCTTCAAACATATATCCACGTATGTATACGACTCGAAGGACATAGGTACACCTCCGTCACAACGAAATCGATACATTCTAATAATTACTAGCTACTAACTGTAAAATATTATATCATGTATACATATCAGCTCAAGGATACTTTAAATTCTCCTTATCCCCGTAACATCTCAATAACTTCTAATTTTCAGTAAAAAGTAGTCACATCGGGCTATTTTTAAATCCCGCAGAAGTTTCGTTTTCCTATCTCAGTTCAGTCTATCAGATCGGAATCATGTATCCTTTCATATAACACTTTATGCGATGCCACCACGATTGACGACAAGATAGTTATTAGCATAAACAGATTTTATTAACGTTGCACAATCATCCCCCTTACCAGAAATTTCCACGACACAACCCCTCAACATATCTTCCAACACTTGAATCGTATTTCCTGATAAACCATTTATCCATGATTGGAACAAGGTATCAACTTCCGCTTGGGCAACTAAAGGAGTATGGAAAATTTTAACCCGCATGTTCAAATAACTATCAGCTCCTGATACTACAGTTTCCCCTACGGATTGTTCATACACTGACGACTTATTTGACTTTGATAACAATTATTGTCCAGATCACCATATGGAGACAACACCTATGATTTCAGAATTCTAGTTCCAAGATTTCGAATAACCAATTAATAAAATTCATAGAATTACTAGTCCTTATCCCTTTTGATTTTTAAAAGAATATCCTGTCCCAACTTAATTTTAATGTTTGCATTAAATTGGTGCATCACGCAATCAAACAATCCTATCAATATATATACATATATTGGACATGCACATCAGGGAAACACTCCTCGAACTACTCTCCCTTTGCTTTTCTGGTATAGGTCAAGGCTACCATAGCCCACCTAGAGATTTCGTTACTTCTCGACCTTAACTTGACTAACAAATCACCGAATAACAAATGCCGTGATTTTCCATTTCCATTCCAACCTACTAATCATACTTACGCCATTACAATATAGTTAATATTATTGGGGTATTGCATATCTTATTCTATGCACTTCTTTTTAAGGTCTCATCTGTAAATTGGCATTATCAACCCTACACATTTTAATTCAAATTCCCAAACTTCATCATTCCTTCAGACATGCTAATCAGCTCTACAGTCAATATCCACTGCCTTGCTAAACTTTTTTAGCTGGACATCCTACCTTTACATGTCTAAACCACGGTAAAAATCAATACCGAACAGCATTACCATCTGACCAGCCGCCCACTAAACTTACAAGGGCCTTAACTTAACCCATAAGTTAATATGAACAATCAACTCACCAATTTTTGACCCGAAATACTTGCTATAGTCAGCACTGTGACCATCATCATTCCCTTCCACTCTAATCGTTTCCAATTGGACATCTACTTCTGCGCTTCTACCCTACAATCGATAAATATCAACTTCATATTTATAAGCTCAATTAGAGTGGTTATCCGACCAATTGCCTAATAGGCTTACAAAGATCTCAACTTGACACAAACATTAGTAAACGTTAGGACGAATACGATCTCTACTAGTTCCAAAAAGTTTCGAATTCCAGTCACATGTTCTCGGCCTTTTCTATATTCCGTCAATCCACCACTTCGACTTCCTTTGGATTCACTTGAATGCTATGCCTTAAGAGCACTAGTCGTATTTACTGCACTAGTCACCATCTTAGTAACACATTCTGGAGATATTCAACATGCTCTTCTCTACTTTCGACCAGATCACCGTTTTACCACGTCACAGTCTCTACTCTTTGATTACAAATACCCTACTCAAAAATCTGACACCCTATTTGTTGCAATCGATTTAACAACCTATCCATTCTAACTTTTACGTTACCAACACCGGATCTTTATGGAAACATACACCAGGTCTACATAAATCATTGGTTGATATTCTAATTTATTGTGACGACTTCTTCTTCTATTAAAACTTCCTAAACCACAAACAAACTTACTCCAATTCCCAATATCCAACAATTAATTTATTTTTATTTTATTTATTTATTTATTTATTTTTATTTTTATTTTTATTTTTATTTTTTTATACACCACCCCAAATTATTCAAATTCAACTAAATGCAATCAATCATCGACTTAAATTAATCCACTCAATTTTTCCTATCCCATAGCAATCACTTTTAAAGTCCCAAGATTATAATTTCAAATCTCAATTTCCCACATTCATTAACACCAGTATGCTTAACCAACTTATGTACCGAACGTTCACCTCCTTATAATTATGAAACTTATTTAACAGCAACCACAAATACAAATCACGCTTACAAGCACCATGTCCCTTCTTGAAACTACATAGGGAAAATCCCTAGCTATTTCAATATCCACTGCCGAAACTTGTTTGAACAGCATCTGCGTACTGACTTGTGATATCCTTTCTTTAACATTTTTCTAACCTCCTAAACCCACTATCAGACTAACTGAGGTACTAGATATGCCTTCCCAACATTACATACTTTTATTCATCCCAAATTTGACTCCACCCGCAACTCTATATTACTCATTCCAATGGATTATATCTACACATACCTACTATCTTCTTAGATCCACAATCCTCGGCTACTTCTTGTATATCATTTCATATTACCTTGCTACATGCCACAACTGTTACTTTGTCTATTGATCAATCTAAAAAGTGCTACCAAATTATATTCTTGTCCAGTAACGTCACAGTTTCCTTTCAGATTGCCTAGAAAGCGATTTTACTCCCTTTGAATGTGATTTCTTATTTCGACTTAAGTGTATTCTACCATATCATCTAGTATATTGATAACGACGTAATTTGTTGTTTGTCTAACTTAGCCTTCTTATCTTGTGAAATACATCCCTCCTAGCAATATCACCACGTGGTCATATCGCTGCTTGCCAAAAAGACAACCCTCCATGCACCCTGCCAATGCACAAACTAATAAAATTAAAGACCTAATACTCACATACCAAGCTCACCTATTGACACCCTATCTTATGTCCCCTAATGACTAGAAGACTGGCACGTCCTCCTATTTCATGGTCTTGTACCGACACATTTCCTGACAAGTCTACAGAACCTATAACCTAGGCTCTGATACCAAAATTGTCACAACCCGTCCCGGACACCCGTCATCCTGAGGCTGGCGTGACTACAACATAATATCACCAATACCCAAATAACCAAATGAATGACAATATACACCTACCGTATAATACAAACATCTATTATGGGGGACACACCCGTCCCGAAATTTTACTAATAAAAAGTATTTATCCATGAACCTTTTATAGGTTCGCCTTTGTCAGCTTCTCTCAAACGCCTATATGACTCTATCACGTAGCTCTACCTAATGCCAGTAGGGGATCGACTCCTAGCCATTGTACCTCGTGGTCCATTCCCAAAAGCTTTTACTGACTACTCTCTACCGAAACTTCGGTGCCTGCAAACCTGTTCCGAAACATTCACGGGCCCCGGGATGAATTTTGAATTTTATTAGGGTTGTTTTTGTAATTTCTTTTTTTTTTTTTTTTTCCAGTTTGGAGCATTCCGCCGGACCACCTCTACGCCGGCCAAGCTCTCACTCCTCCCGCCAATCTTCACCGTCAACGTTCATGCACACGCACACACAACGCCGAATACATCCCATACCCACACATGCGCAGTCGCCGAAAAAACAACGACGAACTCACCAATGACGGCAATCGAACTCGTCACCGTCGATCATTTCTCTCTCTTTTCTCCTTGCCAACTCCGGCGACCACCACCCATATAGCTCACCGACGATCACCCCACTCACATGTACGTTGAATCGGAACACCCACGTGCACACATACACCCCTGTAATCGGAACACACTGCCTCGCTGGAGAACTTTCCACCGTCAACGATCCCGAGCAGCAACCCTACACATCCTCACATCTGAACACAACAACTATAATTACACCCTCTCACACCCACAAATGCCGACTGATCAGACAAAATCCCTTCATTCCGTCGATCACGAACCCCTTTCCGATCCTCCTTCTCTCTCTCTAGATTTTTCTGAAATTCCTTCGGATTTTGTCCCCTTTTTAGATCTTCACTCATGATGTTGGTATTTATATGCATGAACTAAGTGGGTGGAGGTTTGATTTAGTCTTGCCACGTCGCCGGTCTCACTCGTCTCTCTGCTTCGGTTCAGTTCGGCCGGCAAGCACAATTCACACACATATGTATATGTATAATATGTGCTTTTAAAAACTTTTGTTTTATTACTCTTTTCTCCCCCTAACTCCTTTACATCCTTATTTTAGCCCAATGTACTATTCACAATTTCCTTAAATCGCAATTTGAACCCTCAAAATTTTTAGTTTATAATTTAAGTGACAATTTGAAATCCCAAAGTTTAGAATAAATATTTCTATATTTTCAATTTGACCCCTAGACTTTTTATTTGAATTTTTAATTGTCCTAGTTTCATTCCGAATTTTTTCCAATTACTCTAAAATACAACTAAAATGACGTACATGCTATGATTAAGGTCTTACAGACAGGGTCGTTAGACTACCTGGTGTGCCGGTTTCAATAGTATCGGATAGAGCTCCAAGACTTACTTCTCCACTCTGGCCGAGTCTCCAAACTACTTTAGGTACCAAGCTGAAATTCAGTACCACCTTTTATCCTTAGATTGACGGGCAATCAGAGTGTACGATACAGACATTGTAGGATGTGTCAAGGGGTTGTGTTCTAGAATTTCTTGGAAATTGGGGTGATTATTTAACGTTAATGAAATTTATATACAATAACAGCTATCATTCAATAATCGAAATAGTCCCGTATGAAGCATTGTATAGCAGGAAATGCGGGACTCCAGTCGAACAGACTGAACTGAAGTGGGGGAATGAAAACTACTAATGCTAGATATAGCCCAAATGACGGCAAACAAGGTGAAAGGGATTTAGGAAAGATTAAAAGTTGTTTAGAGTCGGCAAAAGAGTTATGCTAACAGGCGTAAACGAAAGTTGGAATTTAAAGTAGGCGATCATGTATTTTTGCGTATATCTCCGTGGAAGGGCATAATGAGGTTCGGGAAGGAAGGAAAGTTAGGTCCGAGATATATCGGGTCATACGCGATTTTAGAATGGGTTGGTACGACAGTTTATTGACTTGCCTTACCATCAAAATTATCCAGATTACACGACATTTTTCACGTATCGATGCTTAGGAAATATGTGCCAAATCCTTCACATATGTTGACTTCTCAACCAATCGAGTTGGAAGATTTGACATACGTTGAGGAGTCAGTCCAGATTCTGAGTCATAAAAATCAGGTGTTACGGACGAAAACGATTCCATTAGTGGAAGTGTTGTGGCACAATCATTCCGTAGAGGAAGCGACGTGGGAACGAGAAGATGAAATGAGAGATAAATATCCACACGTGTTCGGTTAAGGTAACTAAAATTTCAGGACGAAATTTCTTTTAGATGGGAAGGGTTGTAAGACCCAAAATTCTGTGAACGCATAATAATTAGTTGCATTTTAGAATATTTAAAAAATAACAGAGTAGAATGTGTCATTTCTAATTTAATTTAAAAATTTTAGGGGTCAATTAGCAATTTTAGAAATATTAATTTTAAACTTTTGGTTTAAATGATAACTTAAATAAATGTAGGGGAGATTAATGTAATTTGAGAAAAAAATTAATATACACACACACACACACATATTAAGTGATAAGATCAAAGGAAAAAAAAAAAAACAGGGGAAAAAAACATGGCATCACATTAAGCCACCCTCTCATGCATATATATATATACCATTCATGCACACACACTTCACAACAATATAAAAAGAAGAGAAAAGATAGAGAAGAGGGCCGGCCGGAGTTGAGTGTGTCTCCGGTGGGTTTCTGTGTTTAGTCCGATCACTGTGTGTATGCGTGTGTGTTTGGCCGTGTGTGTGTGTATGCTCTGTTCTGCTGTTGTAGTGTATGGGTCATTGATCGTCGACGGTATGGGTGAATGATCGGCGATTGTATGTGTATGTGTGGTCGGTTGTGTGGTTGCTGGTGGTGAGACATCGTTAGTGGATGTATGTGAGTGTCATTCATGTTTGTGTTCTAGCGACGACTGTGTGCGTGTGTATTGTTGTGTGCGAGGGTGGTCGGTTGTTCGGTCGTCAGCCGGCTGTGGCAATTTAGAGGTGTGCGTGTCGATTAACAGGAGCCAATAGGGCCGGTAATCGCAGGGATGTGTGGGTGTGAGGTCGCCGGCGATCGGTGACAGTAAGGGAAGGAATGAGAGTGTCAGCTAAAACCAAACAGAAATAGAGGAGAGAGAGATATGGTTGAAAACTAGAAAACCAGAACAAAAAAAAAATAAAAAATCGTCCGTTGTGGCGGTGAAGATCTATCAAGCAGAAACAGAACAGCTGTAGCATTGCCGCAGCGGTGGCGTATCGCCGTGGCGGTAAGGTGACGGCCACGACGGTGAGTCCAAGCGTAGAAAATAGAAGGGAAAATCAAATCAAAATCAAAATCCAAAAATTCAACTTCTCTGCCTACGAGCGATTCGAAACAAGTAAAATTTGAATCGAGTATTAATTTCGTTAAATTAAGTTGTTAGTATTAAACGTTTCGCAATCGTGATAGTAAATTTCAAAATTGTAATAATATTTTATTACCCGCTAATCTAAATAAATTGGTGCAATAAATATTAACGTAGTAAAACGGACGAGATAATAAATTTTTTAGATTAAAATTTGAGGAATGGGGAATTATGAAATTTAGTGCCTGTATTGCATGTTAGGTCATTTTAAATAAAATATTAATTTAGGCCTATCGCTATTAGGTTCGCAAGCACCAGCATCCCGGTAGGTTTTAGACGGTGCTAGTTTTGTAGTGCGAAAAATCGAGGTGAGTGTGTTGTCTTCTATATAAATTTACAAATTTTATTTTCATATAAATTGTGAAAAATGTGTTTATTTAAAATGGATGATTTTGCGATGTATTTGGTTCAAGTTGGTTTTAAATGTGGAAAATGATTTTTAGATCAAGTTGGTTTTAAAAGTGAAAAATGATTTTTGGATCAAATTGGTTTTAAGTAGGGTTGGTCATGGGCCGGGCCGGGCTTTAGGTAGGATATTACAAAAAAGTGCCCGGCCCTAAGTTCGGGCCTTATTTTTATTCCCAAGCCCGGCCCTATCAAAATAATTAGGGCCCTAGCCCAACCCTGGGGCCGGGCCGGCCCTATAATTATTTTTTTTTTTCAAACCAAATCAACCCAAATCAAATACAATCACATTCAAACCAAAAAAAAAATTTGCAGATAGTACATTTGCTACAAGATTCATCTACACAAACATATTCATTACCATGCATTTCTACAACCAAAAAAGGCCACATTCACATTCCAACAAAAAAAAAAAAACTGCAAGGAGAAAAAAACAGCATTCAAACCAAATCAAACACAATCACAAAAAAAAAAAAAAAAAAAAACTGCAAGTGTAAACATCCAAAAAAAAGAACTACAAGTGTAAACATAAAAAAAAAAAAAAAACTGCAGGGGGTGAACATAAAAAAAACTGCAGGGGTAACATAAAAAAAAAAAAAAAAAAACTGCAGAGGTAAACAAACAAGGAAACATCACATATAAACCTCAAAAATTAATAATCATCGTCGTCATCTTCGCTAGAGCTTGAAACATCATCTAGTTGTTGTCCTAAAACACCTGATTTACCTGTATTTGAGAATTAAAAATATCATACTTTAACTTTAATAAAAAATCACGCATAAATAAAATTCACAAATGTCGATAATAATTGTAACGTTTACCTGTTGAATCATAAGCAAGAAACCAATCTTGCAAACAAATTAAAGCTTGTATGGTTTTGGACTTCAACAAGCATCGATAAGGACTAATGACTCGACGGCCTGTACTGAAAGCTCTCTCAGAAGCAACAGAAGATACAGGAATAGTCAAAATATCCCGAGCCATTCTTGCCAAATCGGGATACCTCAATGAAGAAGAACACCAATATTCCAAGATTTCAATCTCGCTATTCACATCAAGATTAGGTTCTTCTAAGTACAAGTCTAGTTGAGATTTTTCAACTTGTTGGCGAGACCTATTACTTTCAAATCTTGCGTAATCTTCAAATTCGTCGCTCGTTCTTTCCACAAGATTAGACTCGCCCATTGACATGCCAAAAGACCCACAACTAGTAGAAGAGCTCGATTTTTTCATGTACTCGCCAAACAACGAATAAAGGGTGGAAATAGTGGTGTTTATGTATTGATCTGCTTCTCCACCATATATTTTGGTATAACAATATTCAACAAATTTAAGCTTATACCTTGGATCTAAAATTGCACCGCAAGACAAGATTAAACTATAATCCGACCAATATTTGTTGAACTTCAAATGCATTTCATGCACCATGTCGGACAAAAAATTAGGCGGCCCTTTCAAAACATCCAACAATTTCATGTGAACTCTCCACACACCTTTAAAGTACAAATTTGAAGTTGGATATTTCATTCCAGAAAAGGTACATGTTACTTCATAAAACACCTTCAAGAAGTTGCACAAAACACTTACTCGCTCCCATTTATCCTCCAACAAATTATACTTGAAATTTCTATCACGGTCACCCAAATATAAAAATGTATCTTTATAGTGAAGAGTAACTTCAAGCATGTGATAAATAGCATTTCACCTTGTCGGACAATTAAGACACAATTTCTTCCTAGTATCCATCTTTAAACTTGTAGCAAGAGCAAAAAACTTCTTTCTCCTAATAGGTGAAAGTTTCACATATTTGACTCCAAGTCTAAGTTTTTCAATAATATCACTTATTACATTAAAACCAGCTTGTACTATCAAATTAAGAATATGTGCACAACAATGTACATGGAAAAATGCACCATTACAAGGAAGAAGCTTTTTAGAGGAAAGCCGTGCTTGAATTCTACTCGCCACACAATCATTTGTAGACAAGTTATCCAAAGTAATGCTAAAAACCTTATTCTCAATATTCCATCGGGACAAACACGAGGTCAACTCATCCTCAATTGACAAAGTATCATAAGGATGAGGTATAAGCTTAAAACATATGATCCTTTTATGCAATTTTCATTGATTATCAATAAAATGAGCAGTCACACAAATATAATGATCATCAGTAAGAGATAACCATGTATCAGACGTCAAATAAATGCTACCCAGACATGCACTTAACTCTAGAAGCATCTTTTCTCTTTCTATAGTGTACATGGCCATAATATCTCTCTTAATTGTAGATCTACTCATCATCCTAAATTCAGGACGGGCTTTAGACATTACACTTCTAAAACCTATAGCTTTAACTGCTCTAAACGGACGCTCATCCACCACAATCATCTTTGCAATCTCTTTACGAAGTTCAGCAGGATCATATTTATAATTTCTTAAAGTCTTAGTTCCATCAGATTTTGATTTACTTTGAATTGTAAAATTCCTAATATCATGATTCAATCTTTTAATACAGTATTTATTCATGTGATGTCTCAAATGTGAAGTACTACTAGTACTTTTAGCAGAAAGTACCTTAAAGCAATGTTCGCATTTGGCTTTTAACTGATCATTCGAATCCGATGGTAACTTTGTAAACCAATCCCAAACTTTAGATGTTGTTTTAATTTTTTTGGTCACCGGTGTCTGATCGTTGTCACCATCCAAATTGATTGTAGAAGAAGCACTAGCCATTGTCAAATCATTGTAAATAACAGAAACAATAATATGGTAAGACAAAATGCCATATGTGCTAACAGAAACATAAATCACTGCAAAAAAAGGTAAACAAATCACTGCAAAAAAATAGTAAACAAATCTCTACAAAAAAACAGAAACAGTAATTACAAATGCTAAGAATCAACATTGAATGAACGCAATTACAAACAATATATGAAAAAATATATTCGTAAACCAACCAACAGCAGAGTTTGACCAACAGTATATTCATAAACAATATTCGTAAACAATATATGCAAATAATATACCTGAAATGGCTGAAATCTGTCACAGGAAGAGTAGAGATCGATCGACAGCGACGACAGGAGAGACTCGAAATCGACGGTGAACAAAAGCGATTATCAGCGAACGGAAGCAATTCACGGAGAACAGAAGCGATTCAACGCGAAAGAAAGCGATTCACGGCGAACGGAAGCGATTCACGGCGAACAGGCGACGAAAAACAAGTAGAGATGGAGAGATGGAGGTTGCGGATGAAACATGAGGGAAAGATGGAGGTTGCGAGCAGGAGGTGTGAGTGATTTAGGGTTGAGAGAGTTCAATCACTAGGAGCGGCACACGAATTAGGGTTTGAGAGGGTAGCACACGATCAGATTGACAGAGGAGGAGCGGCGCTCGCTAGGGTTCTGGACGTTCTTACTTCTCTATTCATGTACAAATTTGTCTATATATATATATATATATATATTAATTTAAATCCTCGGGCCGGGCCGGCCCTATAAAATATTGGCCTTGCCCAAGCCCGGTCCTAATTTTACTCGAGCCTAACTTTTATAGTCCAAGCCCGGCCCACGAGCTCAAAACACATACCCAAGCCCTAAAAAATGGTGGGCGGGCTTGGCGGGTCGGGCGGGCCCCCAAGCCCATGACCATCCCTAGTTTTAAGGGTGGAAAATGATTTTTTCTGTCTGACTATGCTATAGTTTTAATCCCGTAAGAAGGGCATGTCCTATTGGATGATTTTGACCTGTTAGGAGGATTAGTCCAACAGGTGGTTGATTATTATAACCTGTCAGGGGGCATATCCTGCAGGTGATTGATGATATTATGACCTTTCAGGGGGGTAACACTGTAGGTGGTTGATTACATTATGACCTATCAAGGGGGTAACCCGACAAGTGGTTGATTATTATTATCTGTCAAGAAGGCAATTCTATAAGTGGTTGATTATTATGACTTGTCCGGAGGATTAGTCTGGCAGATGGTTTGACTGACTCGTCAGGAGTGCAAATCCTGCGGGTGGTACCCCTACCATTGGGGATAATAAATGGCCCTGGCGGTGTTAGTCACTATAGATGGCACAGTTGTACAAGTTACAGTACCGTCATAACTCCCGATCGTGAGGTAAAAACGATCTTATGGATAATAGAAGAGGCGGTGTGGTGTATTTTATTATACGTTAACATATTTGGTCAGGTTGATTTAAAATATTTGGATTAGTTGGTTTTAAAATATTTGGATTAGTTGATTTAAAATGCTTGGGTGTGGTTGATTTAAAATGTTTAGAATGGTTGACTTAAAATATTTGAGTTGGGAGTTAATTATATTTTTTCATTTCATTAGTGGTAGTAAAACTAGATTTTCAACATAATATGCGGTTATATTATTATATTTTGAAACATGGTATTTAACACTTCTGCTTGTTTTAAATATATTAGTTTGTTACATTGGTGACAGTGAGACTGGATTTCCAACCTAGTATGTGATTATAAAATATTATATTTTGAAAGTTGATATTTAACAATTATACTTGATCCAATAAATATTTTTACTATGAAAATAGTACACCGATAAAAATATTTTATTTCAGGTACCGTTACTAAGAGTTGGTCCACTACTGGTACTAGGCAGAGTCCGGAGGTAGTGTCATTTGGGAGTGGGCCGGTCAAAGGCGAACTGTGGAAGATATTATTTTTAGGAAAAAAAAATTATAGTGGTGCGTGTGCGTTTGAATATGTATATATATGTATGTATGTATTTGGTTGATTGGTCAGGTAGTGTCATGTCGACGTCACGCCCGGCCTAGGTTAACGGGTGCCCGGGGTGGGATGTGATACCGTGGATCTTAATCGAGATCGAATTTAGAATCCATGATACAACCAAGTCGTTGGCTTGCTCCCATTTTGGAATATCAGTGATACTTTCAGGCTTTTTGAATGAACCATCGACGAAACATAACTTATTCTTAACTCTCAATGCAATCGTCATAGCACCTGTCCATGTCCCATAGTTGTCACCACTTAATAGAGGCGCAACCAAAATCATAGTTGGACTGTCTGAGTAATAAACGTATAGTGGATCACCGGATTGAATTTCCACGGGTTTGGATGGAAGTGTGGGAGGCGTGGTGGAGTCTTCTACCATGATGGAAGATCGGGGTATACAGTTGTGAGGTTATCCCACAAATAACACTCACTTAGATTATTATTTTTTTTCCTTTCTATTTTGTATGTTTTAGAGATTTGATAACTTAGGAATTATCTCTTAAATACAAACATATTTGAGTAATCAAATATGTCATTATCCAATAAAACACGAGATTGTCCTTTTAAATTTGACTTTTAAAGTTTCATCCTTTATATTTATGTATAAGAAATAAAGTATGTTAAACATTGTTATATATTAAATCAAATAATGTGTTATTCTCGAATGATATTTTTATTATTGAGCCCGTTGATCTTTTTGCTTCATTACCTAAATATTAAAATTAATGTTTTCAAACTAAATTATTTTTTTTCATCTGTGCCTTAAGGCATGGATTATATGTTAGTCTATTAATAAATTAGGACGGAGAGACGTTTGAACTTGTGCGACCTCTCAATTCACCTACTTCAAATTTTTATATACTAGTCAACCCACTCAATGACTTAGATGAAGAAATGAAATATTTAGGCGAGGAATTCCCATTTAAAAATTTTACACTTTGACTCCCAAAATTGTTAAATTTAATTATAATTTATACCCTTCAAGTTTTGTATAAGTACTTTATTAATTAATTTTGTATATGTCATATAATTTTTTTACAATTATAAATTTAAAAATTGATATAATACCTTTAGGTATGGATGATCTTTAAATTTTTAGGAAAATCATGTTTTCACATTTTTTTCGGTACATATATTAGGGAGGATGTTGAACTCCAGATTTTCGATAAGAAAAGCTAGTTACATAATCATTAGGTTATAAATGTTGAGTTATGTTTATAATGATGTCTAGAGTACTTGTTCTTTCTTTGTTAAATAATTAGTACCACTTGATAACTTCAAATTTACTCTAAAAGTGACAGGTTTAGACATTTAATCATGATTCTAACACATTAAAAGTACACAACTTGTCTGCTAAACTTGAATACAATTCTACACATATATATAAAGAAATAAAAGAAAATAAATGGAAAAAGGAAAGAAATATCATGAAGTGCACTATTTGGAGGTCAACTCCATTCTTTCTTATATCTTTGCTTAATTAGGATTAAGACTTTCATTTGATTATTTTTTATGTACATGTTCTAAGTGTGACGTCCTTCTTCATTTGGCTAATTACAAGTTGATCAACATGGCATGCAAAACAAACACAAAAATCGGATCATATATGTATATACATACGATTTAAAAATAAACAAGAGAAGGAACAAGTTTTTTTTTGGGCCTTTCTGAATATAAATTATACTTTGTATCCCTACAATTTACACTATATTTCACTTTGATCCTTAAATTTCAAATAGCAGCACATCACTCCATAAAATCAGAGGTCTAATTAACCATATCCGATCAAAACCTCAATTTTTTTAATTTTTTTTTTGTATACCCACAAGTGTCCCCACACCCATACAGGGTGTGAAACTAATCTCGTTCAGAGTACGTGACTACTCCTTCCAACAAGTATTTTCCGCAGACTCAAACTTTTGAAATTTTTTAATTGTTTTAACTCAAGCAGGTCTTACTACTTGAATTGCACTATGTTGGTGATCAAAACCTTAATAATAATTGCCAATATCTCACAAAAATATTATCAAAAAATTGGCCCTAATTATATTTTAGTGAAATTTTAGGCTGCTTAATCTTGTCTTTTTGACACATATTACAAATTTAATGGGACAATGTGAGGCAACATTTTAAAATCTAGAGTGCAACATTATTTGAATTTGAACTTTAAGACTTCAAAGTATAATAATTTTTTTAAAATAAAATATTTATTATTTTGACACTCCCATTGTTTTTGGATGGGGGTGCTATGAATAAGTGTCCCTTCAAGTCTTTGAAGTGTCAAACAAAAGGATCCAAAATCGTACAATGCTCATGGTGACCTAAGCATTAAAAATCCAAACAACTTAGATATTTCGAGAAGGAACCATCCAGTATTTAATAGGGTGTGTATATTAGATGAAAAGGTTTTTAGTTTGACAAAATAATCATTTGGGTCTAGTAAAAATACTGATTTATCTAATTATTTTTAGTAGATCTACCAATTAATCACCATAAAAATATGTATATATATATTTTTTTAAAATTTAACCTAATTTCACTGATGATAATACTCACTAAAATTTCGGAATAACAGATATAATGAAATCTTTTCATATCAAGTTAAATTCATATCATCATTTTCATTTATGATCTCTTAAATTTTAAGACAATATGCTAAAATATTTTTATTCAAATGTAAGTCATACTTTTCCGTATATTTTTAAATTCACAAGTCAAAGTGATACTGATTTTTATTTAAAAATTAACTATTGTGGTAGATGTTGAATTTAATATTTGAACATTATCAGCTATACATGCATGATTAATGTTGGTGTTTATAAAAACATTATGTTATATTCAATTCCTATTTATATAGAAATATAACTTCAGAAAACATCCATTAATGTACATTTTGTAAATTTAGGATATGTTGAATTCAATACAAAGCGTACGTTATTGTTCAATCGAATTACGAAAAAACAATAGACATGAAAAAAATGTTTGAATTAAACACAATTGTAAACTATATGTCTTTCGTATCTTTGAATTGACAATAAATGATTGATTTGCATACAAATGGAAAGGTAAGTTGGAATAATAATTAATTCATGACTCTACATTTTTAGGAATTTTAAATTATTTTTTTAATGAGAAAACTAACAATAGACTGTGATACAATAGTGATTTTGATGATCCAAACACAAATTTGTTTATAAAAAATGGTCCATAAATTAATTAAATAATTATTTAATTTAATTATTTAATTAATAATTAATTAAAATAAAGAGGAAACAATTCTGAATTCTTTATTATAGAGACATTTCAGATGACAAATGACAATACAAAAAGTTAGAATAAAATTATACCATAATACAGAATGAAAAACCAGAAACAAGAAAGTTATTGAATTGGAAAACAGAACAGAAACAAAAAACTTATTGTATAACAAACAAATAGAAATAGATTTTGCCCCCGCTAGGTGCTCACGATTGAATGAGCAATCTATCTCCCAGGATATAACTATAAAAGTTACTATTGATACCTGCACTAGAAACCAGAAGCCAAACGAACTGGAAAAGTGTTGAAGTCTTTCAAGAACTCCAAAAATCAAGAACAACGAAAACTAGAAGAAACTATTTACTAGAATGAAATGTTACGCAAGCTTATGGATGACAAATGCTGAGAATGCATGCTTTTTTATAAGGAGCAAAAACTAACCTTAAGAAGTCTAAAATTTTATGAAGGCATTAAATATGACAACAATAATTCTCAATAGTTACACATCTTAATAGACAGACTTCAGGTTTAAAATTTCTCTCAAGTTATATAACTTGTAATTTGTCTTTAAGGCTATGTTAGACTTGGATTTTTCCGAATTCTATACAAAATATTATCCAAGAGGCCCAAAGCCCAGGACCCTGAACCCAAGCCCGAGCTCAGCCCGACCGAGTGGGTAGGTAGTAGAGGCGACAGTGCTCGCGCGCTTGTGACTTTATTTATTTAATAGTCTTTAGCCTACTCTCTGTCTATATCATTTCAACACCCTAAAGGGTTTACCTTTAAGAAGTAACCCAAATTTTCATAAATGATTTTTCATCTTCTTCAGTTACTGATGTAAGATAATCTACACAACACATCAATCAATAACTTCAAGTGGGTACTTCAATGAACAATTTTAATTCACCGCTTAAATATTTTTCAAATAAATAAATATACTACATTCATCTCCTCACTAAGGAGAACATATTAGTATATTCATATGTCGCAAATAAATATTGAGTTCTACAAATAATTGGATCACAAAATACCCGAAAATATAATTTAATACAACAAAATCTATATTCACCATAAACGTAACTTCAAAACGATATACACTTGTATATACTTTGTTGTATAACTTAGTATTTGTTAAATTTAACACCCCGTTTTTTCCTGTTAATTCAACATGAACTTTTTAACTAGTGGAAATTTGTTGAATTTGGTATTGTTTTGAAGCTAATGATCTCACTATCATAAATTTGTAATCAAATCAAACAATATATATATATATATAATTTGTTAACCATCTCTACTCTTATGATATAGTTTTTTTGAGTAAATCAATCACCTATTATCAAGAAATGAGATATCAGTAAACATGAGCAAAATAAATTGAATAATAGAAAGAAGTGCAATGAAACCAGCAAAATAATTAGGATAATATGATAATTTCTATCCTCTAATGAGAGTTCCCATTAATTATCCCTTGATTTTTTTTTTTTAAGTATTTAGAAATGTTATTACATTGTAAGTCCTTTTATGTTTTGAAACAATGCTACTACATGATGAGGGGAATTTTGGTTGATCATGAAAAGCGCCACGCGTCACAAACACGCAACTGGCACGGGGATTCCAAACCGGCCAGCTCGACCAGGCCACATCTTCACACCTTGCCAGGGTTATGCCTCCCCAAGCGCAAGTGCTACGACGCTCCTACTTGAAAGCTGTCTGAGCTGTCTCCTCCTGGTAAGAAAAATGCCATTACTTTTTTTAGATTATGACTCCATGATCTTCACTTATAATCACTGTCATCTCTATAGTAAGAAGACTGAGATCAGCGCAATTACCATAATGGTGCACTAAGAATTAGGGAGGACTTGCCAAACAAGTCTCCTCTCACCTATAAATATTGAAATAAAGAATGTGTAAAGTACGCTTTAACACACATTCATTTGCAGTCAAACCTATACTACTAAATTCCTATTCAGAATTCCTGACTAATTTTCATAGTGCAACGTCGACAGGGCCAAGCATGGAGCATTATTTTGCAGGAATCTTAGCTGAGGAAAAATGAGAAACTCTAGAAGACATTATGTCCCCTAGGGTCTCGAAAATGATGTGTCTGGTGATTCATTTTGAAGAATCATCACTTCATATTCAAATTATTGCATTTAAGGAAAGTTGGATTTATCAAAATCATTAAACTTCAAAATTCAATCCAAGTGGATCAAAGTCGACTATTCATAGGCATGCTTGGTTGAAAAATTCACACAGATTTTTTTTATCAACTTTTGTAAATGGTAAGGTATGTTTTTTTATTTCATTTGTTCCTATTTATAAGTGTGTTCAATTGAAAGACTATGATTTACTCAAATCTGATTGGTAGGATGAAATATCATTTTCTTATTAATCAGGGTTTAATTTTTCTAAAGAATAATTTAGAAGTAAAAAATTGAATACAACAGATCGATTTAAAATAGTGTCTTTAATATTGTCTGGAAAAATGATTAATCGAAGATCGATGTAAAAGTTTCAACACAATATATCGATGTAAAAAATTGTTCTTTTAAGATCGTTCAGAAAAATGATTAATTGAAATGCACATAACATTAGCCTTAGACCCGGACACACCTTATGATCTAAAAAAATTTGTCCAATGCGAATACAATTATATTGCACTTCACTAATAATAAAAATTAAAAAGATTAAACAACAAAAATTGAAAAATATTTTATTAAAAAAAATCTGAAGACAAATCCCCATCTAATAGGATACATAGCCGATACATTAAATCCACATCCCCTATTTTATAATTGAACAAGAAAAGGAAAAACAAAAAATGGGCAAAATGCCACTACTTAGTTCTTACTATAATATTATTTACAACTCATTTATTTATTTATTATAGGATTATATCGACGAATTAAATTGATTATTAATTCCCGCGAATTCAAAACACCAACAAAGAATCCTTAACATCGTACCCCATCTTCTCCAAGTTTGGAGTGGCGGCGAATTGTATCATCGGCGGCGGCCCACACGCCAGGGCCAGAACGTCATCTCCGGCCGCCGGCAAATGTTCCCTCATGACACCCTCCGTAATAAACCCAATGCTGTAGCCCCACCCTTCTTTCGCCGATTCCACCACGTACCATACCTTCACCCTGTCGGAATACTTTTCCGACCACTCGTCAAGCTCCTCCCTGAGCAGAATATCTTCCTCCGTTCGGTTTGCATAAATCACGAAAACTTCTGTTTCGTCCTCCGGATCCTTCAGTATCGCTTGAACTATCTGGTAAACCGGGGTAATTCCGGTTCCTCCGGCCATCATGGCTAATTTCTTGGCAAACTTGGGTTTGCCGTGAACGACGAAATTGCCCCTTCCGGCGTACTCTATGTGGCCCAACGGTCCCTTCACATTGAGCACCGCCCCGACAGACAGGGAATCGAGGTACTGCGACATTACACCGCCGTTCGGAAACCTGGGGTGCACATTTTTGTAGTAAATTTTCACGACGAGTTCGAAGTACCCAACTTCGTCGACGGAGCTCGTCGGCGTGTAGGCCCTCATGCAGAGTTTTCCGTCGATGGTGGCGCAGAGGAAAATGTGCTTTCCCAGGGGAAGTCCCAGGACCTGATCCTCCGACGGAAGAGCAAAACGGAACCGCCGGACATCGTGGGAAAGCGCCGTCGTCGAAACCAGCCGGCAAGGGATTTTCTCACGTGGGATCAGAGCCACATTCCTCACCGGAACAATTTCCTTAATCGGTGCCAAATAGGTGGTGTTGGAAGCACCGTGGACGGAGTTATTAGGGGATGAAGCCGACGAATCTGAACCATAGCCGGTCGTGAGAAGCTCTCCGATCCGGTAATCCTCCAAAAGCTTCCTCGCCTTGTCGGAGTGAATAGCTTCGAACTCCTCCGTACAATCAGTACCGGTGTTGATCAGAATACTGTCGGCACCGCCGGGATGATCCTTCAGGAAGCGGGTACAGTCGTAGACATGACCGTGGACAATGATCCATGCAGAGTCGGCGGAGTTATGCTTTTTGACGTCGGAGATGGAGTAGACTTTGGAGGAAGTGTTCATAAAGGGGGAGGAAACACTCTTCTTCAGGGTGGGGATGGAGTCGGAGCTTTGCCCGAGCTGGCGCTCCTTCGCCATCCAGCCGCCGGGCTGATTCCCCGGCCGAGTCGGATGTTCAAATACAATTCCAATTTCACCCTTGTGAGGTTTACAGACGTTGGTTTTCACTCGGAACCAACAATTGTTCATCATCCCCTGTAACATTTTTCACAAATTAATTAAAAATATGTAACACTTTATTTTTTGTATTTTTTCTATTTTACAGTAAAATTTCCCATGCCAATTTATGCATATTTTGATTCATCACTTTCCCGGATGATTTTATAGATACATTCTCCCATGTCGATCGATGTAGTATATTTGGGATTAAATTAAAGATTTAATTCCTATAATAACTTTCGGGAGAATCAAATTTTGATTGATAAGGAAAACAGACACTTCTCCAATCAAATTAACACTTCTTGAATTAACACTTTATTTATAGTTGAAATATACTAATATTATTTATTTTTTATTTTTTAATCTACGAGTGTCTTCACACTCACACAAGATGTGCGACTAATCGTGTTCGAGGTGCGTAATTGTTCCACCCAATAAGTGTTTTTTTGCAGGCTCAAATCACTGACCTTGTTGAAGTCCATCCACTGCTTTAATTTAAATAGGTCTTACCATTTGAGCTACACTATATTAATTTATCTTATTTTAAATAATTATCAATTTATTCTCTCGCTTTAAAAATACATATTTTTTTAATTTTTATTTTTGAATAACATCAGAAATTAACTTTTTGCTATAATGAGTTAATAATATTTTTTTTTTTTAAAAGTATAATTTGGTTGAAATTATAATTTTAAAAAAATTAATAGGGATAGTGGCACTATTAGCATAGTAAATTTTGTTTCTAGACTCTCCACGCCCAAAAGAGCCAATCCATCGAATTTAAGCGGCAGTGGACAAATTAGGGGGGGTGAAACATGTGGTGGGCACGTGCAATCACTAGTCGAAAAGAATGACGTCATAAATAGATGGGGCTAAGCTAAGTTAAGTTACCATGAGGTTCCAAATGAGTTTCTCGGGTTGGGTGTTGAGCGTTTCGTCCCACGCGCGGACTGCGATTTCCTTGGCACTGAGGAGGTCCAGAACCTCCACCTCCAGCGACCAGAAACACCAGCACCAGTACTTCCCGTACTTTGTCGCCTTCTCCGGGTGGTCGACGGCGCACACGTGCCAACTCTCCCCTCCGTCCATTGTCACCTCCACACGTGTCACCTTCTTGCCTCCTCCTACACAGTCAAGTCAACATTATTGTCGTCCTAACACCAAATAAACAGAGGAAAAAATAATAATTTTTTTGGATACGCATTTTCTTGCATCGATATTAATATATTAAGAATTAAATTTAAATTTTAAATTCATCAAATATTTTTCAATCTTGACAAATAAATAAGAGACATTTCCTTGCGACTAATGATAACAATAAATAAATAAAAACCGGACATTGTAGAACAAATCGATGCCTTTTACTTTTAGTCGACAGCTCTTGAGGACTTCAAAAGGAAGATTCCTTTTTTCCTTTATTATGAACAGAAAAAAAAAAAAAAAAATGAAACCCACCAATAATACGAGGAATTCAGATCCATTTAATGAGGCGGTCCAATGGTTTGCGTCGCCGACTGGTTAAAAAGTTACTACTTAGCCTATATTACACTTTGACCCCTTAAGTTTATGTCATCTTATGCTTTGTATCACAAGTTTAAAAAAAAAAAATTGGCCTCACCGGAATAAGCATAGCCTCTCAATGTGTAGGGCCTTTGAGTTGTCCACGCGTTAATTGGAAAGATTTCTTCATGGCACGGCGTAGTGATTACTGAGTTTATGTTTAACTCGTTGATTATGTATTCCTGCTTATACCACCAAGCTGCAACACCATATAAAAAAACTCTTGATTTAAAAAAAAAAATTCCTTTACTTTGTGAAAAATAATTTTATGGGGGTGAAAAGTGTCAAGTAATGAAGAACGAAGAAAACGGTTGGTTTACCTTCGGCGTTGGCGAGCTCAGCATCCACATGCGAAGGAAGAACTCTGTTATCCTTGTAATGGTAGTAACTATCCGATTCCTGGGTCGTCACTATTATCCGTTTCAACCACTTCACCATCCTCCCGCCGATGAATCCCGGAATTATCATCCTCACCGGGAATCCGTGGTCCGGCGATAGTTTCTCCCCGTTCTGCATGTACGCCACCATGATATCCCTCGACGGGTCCATCGCCACCTCCTTCCTTAGACTCGTCCCGTATTTCGATCCTCCACCTCCGGGCAATTTCTCCGCCCCCTCGAAGCACACGTTGAGTGCACCCTTCTTCCGGCTGAAAATTCCGCACCGTTTCAGAATGTAATGCAGAGGGACCCCGCGCCACACCGAGGTCGAGATTGCGGCGGCTCCCCAGTTGAATCCGATCGTCTGTTTCACCATGTTCTGTTCTTTCCTCCGGTTTCCGGCGCAAACCAGAGTCGCCGGAAACTCCCGGACTGGGAAGTCGTTCAAGAGCTGATCCATGGTGAATTTCTGCGGCCGCTTGACGAGGCCGCAGACCTCGACGGTCCAGTCCTCCCAGGCGGCTTTGGGAACCGCGCCGTGGTTCCGGACGTAGTGGAGCGGTACCGGAGTGATGAACCCGTGGTGCATGAGTCGGGTCAATGGAGGCTCCGAATTAAACGGGTGTTTACCCGTGAGTCGGACCAAACTCGGGTTCCTCTCGACCCAATTATCGGCGGTTCCTTCGTCTCTCGGATCCAAACCCGAAACCTCCAGCTCCGAAATCCCCTTTTTGATACTCTCTCTGTAATCGTTTTCGTCATCATCGTCGCTGGACCAGTCCTCCACGTACTTCTTAGGGCGCGTGAGCTCGAAATTGCAGCCGCGAACCGGAGAGTCGGACCGGTGGTTGTTACCGGTTTTGTACGCCCGGATGCCGGGTAATCCCGGTTCGAGGCGACTGAACTGCCGGTTTTCGACAGAGGCCGCCATCGAAGACTAGTTTGGATAGGGAAAAGAGAGAGGGGGTGAAAGTGAAAGATTGCCTCACCTATGTGGGTGCTATGTGTCTTTTTTATTTTCCCCCTTTGGTTGAGAGAAAATGAGAGACCGCCTTGAGGATTTATATAGGGAGACGTTGTGGGGTATGGAAACGTGCCAAAGCCGATTGTTGGGCCCACCTAATCGCTCGTCGACAACGTTAGATCGCTGGTGACGTCATAAAAAAAGTTGGTGATTTTCTCTCTCGCAAATTACACCCACATCCACATATTATAATATATATATATATCCAAACATAATTCTTAAATATCTACTGTAGAAATTAATGTCCCGCTACAGCTTGGGATTTATTGTAAATTATTCCTAATTTATAACCCGCCTAGTGCGCAGGTTATTTAATTTTTACAGGGTCCAATTTTTTTTAATTTAAATTAGGGGAGGTCCTACATTTAAGTTCTAATTGGTCAAAAGTCTTATATGCGTTAAAAACTTTTGATTTAGTCTCATTTGTTTTAAAAGAAGAAAGTCTTACTCACGTGATAACCACGCGCTAGTTACATGTAACTACTTTCTATGTAATATTACTGTATTAGTTACAGGTAACTAATTTTTTTTTTATTTTTTATTTTTTTCCAGTTACATATTACAATAATATGTAATTTTTTAGTTATATGTCTCTAATATGTAATTAAAAAGTTTGATATTTTTAGTTACATGTTTGAATAATATATAATTTTTTAGTTACATGTTTTTTATATGTAACTAAAAAATTTGATATTTTTTCAATAACATTACAAAATATTATACACACACATATATATATATATATATATAATTGTAACATGTAACTAATATTATATAAACAAATGTAACTAAAAATGTCTAAATATGTGTGAAAAGTAACAATTATGAAATTATAACTAACATTAGTTACATGTAACATAATTCACTATTTTTTCAGTAACGCCACAAAATATTACACACACACATATATATAAATATGTAATTGTAACATGTAACTAATATTATATAAGCACATGTAACTAAAAATGTTCAAATATGTGTGAAAAGTAACAATTATGAAATTGTAACTAACATTAGTTATATGTAACAGAATTCACTATAAAATTCGAATGTATTCACTAAAAGGCTCCCTACAATCCCTGTAATATCCCTACAATTCTTACAATGCGGGATTAAAATACAAATGAAATCTAACTTAAAAGATTAAATCAACATCTAATAACACAAAATGACTTTTCACCAATTAGACTTAAAAAAAAAAAAACTTTTCGCCCATTTTCCCTTTAAATTATTTATTTTATTAATATATAATTTTAGTAGATTATATGTATTTAAATTTTATTGTTTAACTTTATTATTGTAAATTTTATTGTAATAGTACATTTCACTATCATTACAGTTGAAAAGATAATGTATTAAATATATTATTAATATTCCAAGAGTTGTATCATAGTAGATATTTAGCTTATCTCCCTTATGAGAGGTTTAGAGTTCAACCTCTTTCTCTAGTACCAAACAAAGTGTATTATTATTTTTTTTTTCCGATTTTGATTTTAATGATAATGATTATATGATTAATCTTAATCTTTCATTTCAATAGGAAAATAAGATTGGAGAGATGGGAAATAATTGATTATGGTTAATTCTGAAGTCTTGACTTCTCCTTTTAATTATAAGATGTAGAAATTGTGTCTAAAATAAATTATTTATAATTTTTATTTTTAAAATAAATTTATTTTTTAATTAACATTAATTAAATTAAGTCTATCAAATTAATATCACATAATTTATATTTAATATTATAACTAAATTCAACTAAATTTTTATTTAAAATTAAAAAATAAATTATTAATTTTATAAATAGATTATTTACGGTTGAATTAAAATTTTGGATATAAAAATAGGGGAATATAATAAAAGCATAATTGGTTAGTAGTCTTAAATTGAGAAACGAATTCATAATTTATTATTTATAATGTTTTGACTTGTATTTTAGGCCTATGTCAATATTTCTTCCTATCTCCAATCAAATGTTTTCAGTTAAAATTTGTGTCATCTACCGCCGGCATAACTCAGGTCGTCAAAGTCCACCATTGGCTGTCAATTTTTTTCTTAGTTACTTTTAGTGTATTTTTAATTTACATGTAACTATTTTTATAATATATATATATATATATATATATATATATATTATGTATTTTTAGTTACATTCTCGTAATTTTTCGATCATCGACAACTGAAAAATTAGTTGAATGTGACTAACAAATTGTAACCGAAATATATATTAAAAAATATTATTAAAATATAATTCAATGTAACTAAAAATAATTTCAGCGACCGGCAGCAGTAGAGCGACCGATAGTGAGGCAACCCTAATTGGATCATTTGTGTTTCATAAATTCTAATAGATGTAACTAAAACTAAAATAGTTATTTGTTTATGATTTTTTTATTAATTTTGTATCATTATTTAGATCTCCATTAATTGTCTTTATAATAAAACCTAATTGAAAAATTGTCTTAAATATTAAACTTATATAGTAATACAAATGAAAATTAAGAAAAAAAATTTTTAACAAAAACGTGCATTCTAACTCTAAAAAACATATGTAACTCTATCCAGAATAAAGGGTTTGGGGGGTCATGATGTAATTTTATTAGAAACCATAGCCACATAAATCCATGGGCAACTTGCCTAAGTTAATTTAGCTCAAGCTTGTTTCTAAAATCTTTTACATCCACAAAGTATCAACCAATTTAGTAATTGTATATAAATAAATTATTAGAAAAACAAAACAAAAGAAAAAGAGACGTAGAAGAATTTTAAATATATCCATTTAAGAATTTTCATAATATTGCTTTGTTTTTTCCATATCAAGGATGCATATCAGACATCGTCCGTATCGAACTTATCGGCAGAGTTGGTTGCCGACTGAATTTATGAGGTAGTGTTATAGTGCCCTATGTAAGGCTTGTAGGGTTGTCCCTGTCAATATGGCAGAGCCATCTTCTTCTGAAATCACCAGATCGTCATATGAGTTCACTTAACTTAAATACACGATAATTGAAAAAATAAAAAAATAAAATTGATTGAAAATTTTGATGACTTACTTTCAAATTGTTGTTTCGATATTATGATTCAATTACATGTTAGTACGGTTGGCAAGAGAAGATATCCTATTTCCATGTGAACTTCCATGTGAACTAGTGTTCGACTTTCTTGGAGATTACTCCAGTAATTGAATCTTTAATTTAATTATGAATATACCATACAATTGTGGAGAAGTGCGCCCATAAAATCGACCGGTGAAGTGATTAGTCGAGTTGTGCGTAAGCTGTCTCAAACACACTTTACCAATATATATATATATATATATATATATATATATATATATATATATATATATATATATATATATATATATATATATATATATATATATATATATATATTTTTCATTTTTGAAATTATTTTTTTAGCTTTAATTTAATCTACCCAAAGACTTCTAGATTTGTTCATGAATGTAGAATAATCAAATGTGCCTCCCTCAGATAATCTTAATTCCTCAAAAGGCAAAATAGCTTTACCCAACTAGAAAAATTATAAAAAAAATTAAATTGTTGCCATATACTTCTTGGTTTTTAGTAGTTACAATGTCCAAGTAGAATAGCTCAATATAGGAAAAACTGTAAAATTATAAATAAAATATCAATTTAATTATCAAGATGGGCTATTAATTCGCATTCAAATTTAATAAATCAATTATGAAAAATATATGTGTGGTGTAATTTTGAACATAGAATTTAAGTGAAAAAAATTGTGATAATTTAATAATAGATTGAAAATTAAAAATAAGGAGATTGCTAATGACCACAAATTTTACCTCTATATATATATATTATGTTGTTTCTTATGTAGTGTTGGGAGAGGTTGAACACTAGACAGTCACAATGAGATAAATTAAGTATACAAAAAATTAAATGATAGAAAGATTTCTTTACATGCATATAACTAATAGTTTTTTGTACTCTGCACCCTTAATGTTTTAAAGAAATTTTATTTTAACCCTTATCCTTTCAATTTGAACACATTAAATTATAAACTATCTAAATCATGTCAAGTTAGTCATTGTTTTATTTTTTATGACGGAATTCTCCCACGTAGATAATTCTATTTTTTATGTGTTTGATTTCTCTTATAAAAAATGACAGAGTCATCGATATATACTAACTCGACACGATTTGAATACTTCAGAATTTAATTTGTTCAAATCATAAGTATAGGGGCTAAAGTGAGATTTCTTTAGAACTTCAAGGGTCAAAGTGAAAAAATCTCTATTACTAAATATCTTCAAAATTAAACTATTCAAATAAAAATGTTATGTCACGACAGAGATGAAACAGATAAATATAACTCTTCCTTAATTGTCATAAAAAAATAAAAATAAAATAAAAAATAAAAAAATAAAAAAAAAATATTAAGACAATAACTAAAAATATTGAGATTGCTGATGGCACGATTTTTTTTTTTTATAAATAATAAAAAAATTAAAAAATTAGTGTCATAAATTGTTTCTGTAAGCAGATATGTGATCGATAATATTTCTAAATTTTTATGCATGCAATTTTTCTTTCTTTTTTTTTTCTTTCTAAATGCATAAATATCTTCGACGTTAAATTACTCAAAAACAAGCAATACATATACAGGTGCCGACGATTGGATTGGATTAAATAATGATAAGATTCTCCATTTATTTAAGATAATTAAAGTTAATTCCAAAGGGTAGGGGGTGATGTTAATTAATGTTTGAATAATTAGTGGCCAAGTTGTAAAAGGAAGAAAGGTTAATAATGGTTGAGATGAAAGTCAAGGCAAGGAAAGGGGAGGGTCATATTTTGTCACTGAGAAGTGGCGCATGGTGACTTCCAATGGCCAATTTTATCACAAACATGGGGCTCTCTCTCTATGGACTCTGCACTCTGCATCAACTCCTTGTACCTTTATTTATTTATTTTTTTTTTTCGCCCTTTGGTTTAGGGTAAAATGAAAAAAAGAAATGATAATAAGAGTAGATAATAATCTAGAGACGTGTTTGGTTGGGGGTGAAATAGAAAAGAAAAATGATAATGAGGTGGATAAAGAGTTTTCCCGCCACTTCCCCCCCCCCCCGGGCCAAGTATGGGGTAAAACTGAAGAAAGGGTGGAATAAAAAAGTGAAAATGACTATTTTACCCATTTATTTTATATAACAAATACTATTTTTATTTGTACTAAGGGTAAAATAGTAAATTAAGCAAAAAATATATTATTATTTTTTTCTTTTTTTAATACACATAAAATATTATTTTCCTTCCTTCAATATTTCTCCAACCAAACGTACTAAGGAAAATGATTTTCCTTCTACAAAGGATAAAAAAAAAAAAATTCTTTTTCTTTTTTCATTTTCCTTTTCCTTTTCCTTTTCTTTTTCCGCCTTTCCAACCAAATATACCCTTATGTAGTAAACTTAGAGGTAATTTAGCCTATGAGCCCAATTGGATTTTTGAAAACTATACCCTCGATTTGACAATTATTTTTATTAATATTCTTTTTTTTAAAAAAAAAAAAAAAACACTATTGACAGTTCATTTCGTTTTTACTATTTTCCTATCATATAAATACTTATAATTTGAGTGCAATGAGGTCTTGGTGAAAATATATGCAGTTTGATCGGTAGACTTGGCTGAGTGGAGGAGAATAATATTTTGGAGAATGTGATGATGGATATGATCACAGTCAGTCTCGATGTGCTTGATCCATTCATGAAAACTATAATTGTGGACGATTTGGATAACACTCTGATTGTCACAATAAATAGTAATCGCTTCAGGAGAGGATACTCCCATGTCATTAAATAACCATCGGAGTCAAAATAATTCTTGAATGTCATTAGCAAGAGCACAATACTCTACTTTTGCTAGTTTGAGCGACAACATTTTTTTTTACTATGCCACAAAATGAGAGTCTCCAAAGAAGAAACTATATCCTGTAGTAGAGCACCGATAAGTGGGATCTCCAACCCAATTAGCATCTATGTATGCGTGCAAATTGGAGAGGATTGTGAAGAAAGTGAAAATTATGGAAAAATATCTCATTTATGTATCGCAAACTACACAAAACTATTGAGTAACGAACCGTCCATGGTATGGATAAGAATTGTCTTTCTTGATAAACTGCATAAGCAATGTCTGAGAGCGCTATTGTAAGGTATACCAGGCTACCAACCAACAGACGATATAAAGAAGCATCTAGAAGAAGAGTCCAGTGTAATGGAGTGAGTCGAGTGTTCGGCTTAATAAGAGTACTAACTGTCTTTGGATTAGTGGTACTAGCTGTAGACAATAGATCGAAGGCATATTTTTCTTGAGAAAGAAAGTAGTCATATGTGACATGAGAGATCTCTAAACCTTTAAAATAGGACAGAGGGCTGAGACATTTCATCTCAAATTGAGTGTTGAGAAGTTTTTTGAGATCTGAGATGCACCTGAAGATCATCAATGGTAATGATCATATCAACATAAGTAGTAGTATAATGTCTTTGTTAGTTCGGTGGATGAAGAGAGTAGAGTCATGGAAGTTGAAAGTGAATCCAAATTGATGTATTATACTTGACAAACTATGCACGAGGGGCTTGCTTAAGCCCATATAATGCATGATGAATGAGACATACTTTGTTGGGTGGATGATTTAGTCCAAGGGGAGGTTTCATGTATTCCTTCTCGAGAAGATCACTATTAAGAAAAAAATTCATGTCCATATGAAAGAAATTCCACTTGCGAATAATAGCAATGAGAAGTATAATGCGGAGAGAGACAAGCCGAACAATTGGGGAAAAAGTCTCATCACAATCAATGCCATTCTCTTGCGCGAATTCTTCTTAAATTACATGGACTTATAAATCTGAAATCACTTAGTAAAAACATTAGTCTCATAAAAACATCAATACTTAATTGTTTATCAAAATATTGGATTCAACAATCTCTCACTTTTTTGCTAATGACAATTAACTTTGATGTTTTCTCACCAAGATAATATAACCATGTTCTCCCTAAATCCAATGACAAGTAATTATACTCAATTAAGAGCCATTAGTGAAAATATATAAAAAATTTAAATTTCTCCCCCAATATAATATAATTACGAATTTTTTTTATCCCCCTATATAAATGTAATGCTTAGGCGAACAAGTGTCCTAAACATTAACTTCTCCTCCTTTGTCATCTCAAAAAATAAGGGTAGAGGATCAAAACATTACTCTAGGCGTACATCATTATGCCTTACCATACTCAAACCTCGAATAATTTTCACGAATTGATTTTCAACTAGAGGTTTAGTAAAAATATCAGCAAACTAATCGGAAGTATCAAGATATTCAATAGATACATCCCTTTTCTGAATGTGATCATGAATAAAATGATATCGATTTTTTATGTGCTTAATTCGAGAGTGCTATGTTGAATTCTTACTTAAGCAAATATCATTATTATTATCACAGTAGATAGAATTTTTTTCTATACATTTCCCAAAATCATATAATTGTTGCTTGATATATGAAATTTGAGCATAACAATTACCAGCTGCCATATACTCTGCCCAAAAAGTGACATGAATCGCTTGTACTTTTACGCTCGACTTTGCATCCAACAAAATTAGCGTCGGAGTAACTAATTAGTTTAAAGTCATTCTTCCTAGAATACCATAATCTTAGATCACTTATCCCTTTAAAATATCGAAAGATTCATTTAACAACTGTTAAATGCAATTCTTTCGAAAAATATTGAATTTTGCGCTCAAGCATACACTAAACATTATGTCAAGTCTACTATCAATAAGATATAACAAATTACCAATCATATTACGATACATTTTCTCATTAACATTTTTGTATGTATCGTCTTTTTCTATTTTTGTAATTGTTGCCATGAGAGTTTTGTATACTTTAGTACCATCGAAGCCATATTTTTTCAGTAACTCCTTGGTGTATTTGACTTGATTAATAAAAATCGCTTATTTGGTTTACTTAATTTGTAACCCAATAAAGAAATTTAATTATCCCATCATGCTCTTCAAACTCAATTTGTATAATCTTGGCAAACTCTTGACAAAAACCCTCATTAATAGATCTGAATATAATATCATCCACACACACACACACACACATACATATGTACTAATAGGATATCAAATTCATTTTGCTTAATCGAAAATCATTCTCGATTAAATATCATCTAAGACTCTCATACCAAGCTATAGGAGCTTGTTTAAGGCCATACAAAGCCTTCCAAAGTTTAAACATATGATCGGGTAATTTATTATTTTCAAACCCTGATGGTTGTTCGACATAAACTTCCTCAGTTAGAAAGCTATTCATGATTGTACTTTTGATATCCATTTGATATAGTTTAAAATCTCGAGAATACACAAATGCCAATTTCATTCTCATAGCTACTAATCTAACCACAGGTGCATACGTCTCATCGTAATTAATTATTTCTTCTTGATTATAATCCTGTACTACTAACCTTGTTTTGTTTCTAATTACCATACTGGTTTCATCATTTTTGTTATGATAAATCCATTTAGTGCCAATACCATGATGAAAATTACGTTTAGGAACTAGAGACCAAACTTTATTTCGCTCAAATTAAACTAACTCCTCTTATATCGCAGAGATCTAAGATTCATTAGTTAAAGCATTGTTTACATTCTTAGGTTCAATTTGAGATAAGAAAGCAAGATTAATTATATCCCTAAAAGAGGATCTTCTACTTACACCTTTTTCAAAATTACTAATAATTTCTTTTACCAAATTTCCCGGAATTGTCTTTATAGCAAGTGGTAAAGTCGTCTCTTCAATTTTTGGCTCCTCATTCTTTAGATTTGGTGGCTCATTTCCTATCTCAACTCTTTGGTTGTTTTGCTTAATTATTGTACCTGAATCATCATCATCCAAATTCTTTCTCGACACAAGTGAATCAGATTCCTCACATACAACATGCATAGACTCTTCCACAACTAAAGTACGTTTATTATAAATTTTATATACTTTACTATCCGAAGCGTACTCAAGAAAAATACAGTAATCAAATTTGACGTCAAACTTACCAAAATTATTCTTATCATTTAAACTAAAATATTCACACCCAAAAACTTTAAAATATGATATATTTGAAGTTTTACCATTCCAAATCTCATAAGGGGTTTTATTAAAACCTCTTCGGATTGAGACTTTATTAATAACATGGAACATAGTACTTACCGCTTCGGCCCAGAAATATTTAGGAAGACGATTCTCATTTAGTGCCATTTCCTGAAGTGTCCTATTCTTTGTCTCCGCAACACTATTTTGTTGTGGTGTTATTGGTGCAAAAAAGTTATGAGTATAGCCATACTTGTCACAATAACTTACGATTTCATTCTTTTTAAATTCTCTGCCTCTGTCACTTCAAATGTTCATAATGTATGACAATACCAATAATTTTTTCATTTGCATTGTCTCCAAAAGTCATATGACCTCCATCTTTAGGTGTCAAAGACATGAATTTAGATTTGCCACCCGTCATGTGCTGAGAACAACCACTATCTAGGAACCATTTTTCCTTATATATTGATGCTTTTAGAATAACTTGCAAGGAGCACCTCAAATAGTTTCTAAGTAGTACCCAATCTAAGTGGATCCAATCTTATTAGCTAGGACAATTTTAGTTCTTTTAGGAACCCAAACTTGTCTACATTTAGATACTTTTTGAAAATATTTCTTCACGGTATTCCCCACAATGTTACATCTAAAATATGTAACAAGATCTCTGATTTCAGAAAATAATTTGTGAATTCGCTTTTGTTTAATATTTTTCTAAAACCAGATTCCAGTTTTATAAAAAATAAAATAAAATAATAATAATAATAATAATAATAATAATAATAATAATAATAATAATAATAATAATAATAATAATAATAATAATAATAATAATAATAATCTTGAACTCTCCAAAAGTATTTTCAAATTATTTTCACCACTCGTGAATTTGAGAATAATAGAATGTAGATCCGAAATGTTGGATTTTAATTCATTGTTTTTAGATTCAAATTTAATCACTTGCTTATTAAGTATGTTAATTGAACTTTGTAGGGAATTAATTTGAGAACAATAATTTTTATAATCATGAGTTAGTTCTTGATAAACATCAAATAACTCATCAAAATCTAAAGGACAAGAACTAGAACATTACGTTACCTCATCTCCAGTGACCATCAAAGTAAACATGGACGAATAATCACCGCTCGATTGTTCCGAGCTACTCGATTCTCCTTCTTTGGCTAGGGACAATCGGATTGAAAATGATCGATTTTGTGACAATCGTAGCAGTCAATGTTATTCATGTTGAAGTTTTTCTTTCCATGAAATATTCGTTGAGTTATCTTTCTGAAATTTTTTGTGAGAAGCGCCAAATTCTTTTCTTACTCACTGTTAAGACTTACGTCATCACTATCGTTGTCTTCCTCATTCTTTTGAGCTTTTAGCTCCAAAGTTTTTTTTTTGTTTTGCTATTTCCTGATTCATCCTCATATTCTTGAATAACTGTCTCATGAGTCATTAAGTTGTCAATAAGTTCATCGATAGTGTATACTGTGAGATCCTTAGTTTCCTCAATTGTAGTCATCTTTGGCTACCAAACTTTAGTCAACGACCTTAGAACCTTTTGTACTTTGTCTTCCATAGAATAAGGATTTCCTATTTGACCAAGGTTGTTGCGGATATTATTTAATCTCCTATATGTTTTCGAAATTGTTTCTGCATCACGCTTTCTGAATAGCTCGAACTAGCGAACCAAGGCACTGATTTTAGATTGTTTCACCTGATTTGTTCCCTCATGTGTGATTTGCAATGTATCCCATATTTCTTTTGCCGATCCACAACCTGAAACCTTGCTATGTTCATTTGCATCTAAAGAAGAAAACAAAATATTAATAACTTGAGAATTAATAGATAATTTCTACTTATCCAAGAGATTAAGCTATCACACCCTACCCCGGACACCTGTCACCTGAGGTCAGGCGTGACGTCGACCTGACGCTACCTGACCAATCCACGAATATTCATACATACATATGCATATACCTACTCACACGATTGTAATTTTTTTTTTCCAAAAATATATATCTACCCATATCCAAATATTTGAGAACATACCGGTCCCAAATATTCATAATCCAAAAACACAAGAGTACTTGAACCTTCCACGGTTCACATCCGACCGGCTTACCTCCAACACGACATTACCACCGGACTCTACCTAGTGCCAGTAGTAGACCAACTCTTAGCCGTGGTACATGAAACCAATTTTTTTTTATCGGTGTACTATCTTCATAATAAAAAACATTTAATGGATCAAGCACAAATGTTAAATACCACATTTCAAAATATAATATAATATTTTATAGTCACATACCTAGTTAAAAATTCAGTTTCACTGCCACCAATGAAATGGAATACTATAAAGATAATACCGTACATCGCATACCATATTTGAAACCAATTTCCATCTGCCACCAATGTAAAGAAATAATACATCTAAAACACCCAATACAAATATTTGAAGTTAACCAATCCAAATATTTTAAATAAGTCAGTCCAGTTATTTTAAATCAACCCGTCCAAGTATTTTAAAT
This sequence comes from Eucommia ulmoides, assembly GCA_016647705.1. NCBI lineage: Eukaryota > Viridiplantae > Streptophyta > Magnoliopsida > Garryales > Eucommiaceae > Eucommia > Eucommia ulmoides. The sequence goes on along the minus strand of CM028332.1, from coordinate 28,388,205 downwards.
CAATTAGTCCAAACATTTCAATATAATATATAATATTCCCCACATCCTCTCCTACTAGCCATAGGATCATTTTTATCTCATGATCGGGAGTTGCAACGGTACCATACCACCTGCAGGTTTTGCACTCCTGACGGGTCAAACCACCCTGCAGGACTTTGCGTAGCAGGTAATCTACATATCCTCCTGACGAGAAAAAAATTCACATCTTGTAGGTCACACCCGCCTAACGAGAAGAAAATCAATATCTCGTAGGTCATATTCGCCTAACAAGAAGAAAATCCACATCTCGTAGGTCATATTTGTCTAACGAGAAGAAAATCCACATCTCGTATGTCATATCCGCATAACGAGAAGAAAATCCACATCTCGTAGGTCATACCCACCTAACGAGAAGAAACTATGGTATAGTCGGACCAAACATCACTTTCCACCTCAAAAATCGAACACACCCATACTCACACACACCCACACACACCCACACTCTCACACACTCACACACACACACACACATCTGATCAAATATACCTATACACACAACAACACATAAACACACGACGAACACACACACCGTCGGCGATCACAAATACCACTGACGACACCCACCGGACCGACCAAATACTTTACCTCCAATCTTGTCTCTCTCTTCTCCATTTTCTCGTTTCTTCTTTTCATGTTTTATGATCACAATTTGCATGGATGAATTTATTTGCATGATTATAGTGGATCTCCCTAATCCCTTGCGTTGCCACGTCGCTCCTCCTTCTCTCTGTTATATATATATATATATATATATATATATATATATATATATATATATATATATATATATATATAGATAAATTGTTTTTTCCAAATTACATTATCCTCCTCTAACTTTCTTTAAGTTGCCATTTAAACCCCAAAATTTAAAATGAATGTTTCTAAAATTGCTAATTGACCACTAAACTTTTAATTTAAATATTAAATGATACATTTGCACCCCGTATTTTCCTAAATGCTCTAAAATGAAACTAAAATTATGTACGCGATCAAATTAGGGTCTTACAACCCTTCCCTCCTAAAAGAAATTTCGTCCCGGAATTTTAGTTATCTTGATCGAACAAGTGCGGATATCTGTCCGTCATCTCGTCCTCTCGCTCCCACATCGCCTCCTCTATCGAATGACTGCGCCACAACACTTTCACTAATGGAATCGTTTTCGTCCGCAACACCTGATCTTTACGACCTAAAATCTGAACTGGCTCCTCACCGTATGTCAAATCCTCTTCTAACTCGATTGGCTGAGAAGTCAACACATGTGAAGGATCTGCCACATATTTTCTAAGCATTGACACGTGGAAAAAGTCGTATAATCTGGACAATTTTGGTGGTAAGCCAAGTCGATAAGTTATCGCGCCAACCCGTTCTAAGATTTCATATGGCCCGATGTATCTCGGACTTAACTTCCCTTTCTTCCTGAACTTCATTATGCCCTTCCACGGGGATATACGCAAAAACACATGATCCCCTACTTCAAATTCCAACTCTCGCCTTCACTTGTCAGCATAACTCTTTTGCCGATTCTGAGCAATTTTCAATCTTTCTTGAATTACCTTTAATTTGTCTGTTGTTATTTGGGCGATATCCGGCATCAACAATTTTTTTCCCCTACTTCAGTCCAGTTTGTTAGACTGGAGTCCTACATCTCTTGCCATACAACGCTTTATACAGTGTCATCTCGATTGTCGAATGGTAGCTGTTATTATAGACAAATTCCATTAACATCAAGTGATCATCCTAGCTATCGGGAAATTCCAGAATACCACCTCTCAACATATCCTCCAACGTCTGGATTGTGCGCTCTAATTGACTGTCAGTCAGAGGATAAAAAGCGGTACTAAATTTCAGTTTGGTACCTAGAGTAGTTTGAAGACTTGATCAAAACTTCGAAGTAAACCTCGGATCTCTGCCCGACACTATAGAAACCGGTGCACCATGTAACCGAATAATCTCATCAATATACAATTTGGGCATACTTATCAAGAGAGTACATCATTTTTATGGCCAAAAAATGAGTAGATTTAGTAAGTCTATAAATAATTACGCAGATAGAATTATGTCCCTTTCGGGTACGGGGTAATCTCGAAATGAAATCCATCGTGATATACTCTCATTTTCACTCTAGAAGAGGTAGAGGCTGTAACAACCCACCTGGACGTTGGTGCTCGATCTTGACTTGCTAACAACCAAGACACCTGGCAACAATTTCAGCAATTTCCAATTTTATTCTATTCCACCAATAGAGTTCTTGCAGATCCCAATATATTTTGGTACTGTCTGGGTGTATTGCGTATGTTGAGTTGTGCGTTTCCTCCAAGATATCCTTCTTCAGATTGACGTCATCAGGCACACATAATCTATTTCCAACCATCAAGGTTTCATCATTATCCCTTATACGATAGTTAGCTCTGTAACCACTCTCTACTTCATCTCTGATCTTCCCGAGTTGGCTATCCGACTTATGTGCTTCTATAATACAGTCGATTAATGTCGGCCTCAAAGTTAAAGTCGCAAGCAACGCTGCCGTCTGACCAACCGCCAACTGAACTCTTAACGATCTCAACTTAGTATATAGATTGGTATGAACAACTTGAATGTGTGCGACCGAACCCGCCGATTTTTGACTCAAAGCATCCGCCACAAGATTGGCCTTCCCAAGGTGATAGTAGATAGTACAATCATAGTCCTTGATTAATTCTATCCAACGTCTCTGCTTCAGATTTAGTTCTTTCTGAGTAAACAAGTATTTCAAACTCGGGTGGTCGATGTATATCTCACAAGTCTCGCTATACAGGTAATGTCTCCAGATCTTCAAGGCAAACACAATTGCCACCGATTTCAATTAATGCGCCAGGTGATTATGCTCATGATTCTTTAGTTATCGGGAGGCGTATGCAATCACATGACCATGTTGCATCAGTACACACCTTAGTCCCTGATGTGACACATCACTGTAGATTACAAAACCACCACCTTCAGTCGTAAGTGAGAGTATTGACACAGATATCAGTCTGTTCTTTAGCTCTTGAAAACTCTGCTCAGATTTATCAGGCCACTCGAATTTGGATTCTTTACGGGTCAATCGGGTCAACGGGACGGCTATAACAGAGAATCCCTACACAAACCGATGATGATAACACACCAAACCCAAAAAGCTTCGAACTTCGATCATACTCTTCGGCCTCTCCCATTGCACTACGGCCTCGACTTTATTTGGATCCACCTGAATACCATCTCCTGAGATAACATTCCCCAAGAATACCACTCAATCCAACCAGAACTCACATTTACTGAATTTGGCATACAATTGTTTCTCTCACAACGTCTGCAACACAATCTGGAGATGCTCTGCATGCTCTTCTCCATTTTGAGAATAGATCAGTATATCATCAATGAACACGATAATAAATTGATCTAGATAAGGTTGGAAGATACGATTCATCAAATCCATAAAGGCAGCAGGGGCATTCGTTAACCCGAATAGCATAACCAAGAATTCGTAATGCCCATACCTTGTACGGAATGCCGTCTTTGCCATGTTATTGTCTCTAACTTTCAGCTGATGATATCTTGATCGAAGATCTATTTTGGAAAACACACTGGTCTTCTGTAGTTGGTCGAATAGATCATCAATTCTGGCAACGGGTATTTATTACGAACCGTCACTTTATTTAACTGCCGGTAGTCAATACACATCCTTAATGTGCCGTCCTTCTTCTTCACGTATAACACTGGGGCTCCCCACGGAGAAATATTAGGTCTGATAAACCCACGGTCTAACAAGTTTTGCAACTGGGTTTTCAATTCCTTCAGCTCGGTAGGCGCCATACGATAGGGTGGAATTGATATCGGATCAGTTCTTGGAAGTAACTCGATAGCGAATTCCATCTCCCTATCCACTAGCAACCCTAACAATTCTTCTGGAAACAAATCAGAAAAATCTCTGACCACTGGAATATCCGCCACCTAAACTTCATTTTGCTTGGAGTCAAATACATATACGAGGTATCCCTAACATTCAATCTTTCCTAATTTTCTAGCCCCCAGGAGTGAAATCAAACTAATTAGGGTAATGGTTATGTCTCCTTGAAACACAAACTTTGACTCGCCTGAGACCCGAAAAGTAACTTCATTTTTAAAATAATCTACCGTGGCATGATAACCGGGTAGCAAATCCATACCCGGTATCATATCACAATCATGAATACTCAAGGGTAATAGATCTGCCGACGATTCTCTATTACCAATACGAAGTGGACCATCTTTATATGCACTAACTATCAACACGGACTCCCATTACTCAGCTGCTTCTCGCACATAATTCTTTATAAATTTCACTGTGTTTACTAATTCCACATAACTTTTGATCCGCCTGCCCGTCAACCGAAAACGTATTTCTAAATTAAATCCTTTTTGGAATCGCCTACATTTTGTCTTTTCCATTTTTACCCAATCAGGAGCACATTGGGACAGGACATCAAATTTAATTTCATCGGGACAGGACATCGAATTTAATTTCATATTGCCGAACAATCATCTTCTCTTGTTCCAAGAATATGAACTCCTCCTCTAATAAAATTGCAAGGTTTCCTTAGTATTGCAGTTTTATGCACACCCTTGAATGTTGTACTCTAGGGTAGAATTCATGTATATCAAATAGTAACATAATGTGTTGTGTAGTCCTATAATACCAATAAGGCGTTGTCTACTAATCCATCTTAAGTGTGCTCTGTCACACTATTGGTTTAACAACTAAAACATTAAGTACTATCCACAGTGAATCCCAATGTCAAGTAATCCAAAGATGATTACTTATCAGTAATAATTTAATATTTAAAACCACTAGAACCCTCCCCCCCCCCCCAACGTAATCCGTCCCCCACTACTACGGACAACACTACCCAATCCACTGACAAATACTATCACAATTTTGTTGCACCTACTACTTGCCAACAAAACAATTAACCATGCACGACGCCAATGTACTATCCAATGCAATGCAGTAACTACCACTCACGTGCCGAACCAACCTATCGACACCCTATCTCATGGTCCACCACTGGCTCGACAAACTGACATGTCTACAGAACCGATAACCTAGACTCTGATACCAAAAATGTCACACTCGACCCCGACCACCCGTCACCTAAGGTCGGGCGTGACATCGACCTGACACTACTTGACGAATCCACGAATATCTATACATACATATACACATACCCACTTGCACGACTGTAAAAGTTTTTTTTTTTCCAAAAATATATATCTACCCATATCCAAATATTTGAGAACATACCGGTCCCAAATATTCATAACTCAAAAACATAAGAGTACCTGAACCTTCCGCGGTTCACATCCGATCGGCTTACCTCCAACACGACACTACTACCGGACTCAACCTAGTGCCAGTAGTGGACCAACTCCTAACTGCGGTACCTGAAATCAATTTTTTTTTTTTATCGATATACTGTCTTCATAATAAAAAATATTTAATGGATCAAGCACAAATGTTAAATACCATCTTTCAAAATATAATATAATATTTTATAGTCACATACCCGGTTAAAAATCTAGTTCCATTGCCACAAATGAAATAGAATACTATAAAGATAATACCGTACATCACATACCATATTTAAAACCAATTTCCAACAGCCATCAATGTAAAGAAATAATACATCTAAAACACCCAATACAAATATTTTAAGTTAACCAATCCAAATATTTTAAATCAGTTAGTCCAGTTATTTTAAATCAACCTATCCAAGTATTTTAAACCAATCAGTCCAAACATTTCAACATAATGTATAATACTCCCCACATCCTCTCCTATTAGCCATATGATCGTTTTTACCTCACGATCGGGAGTTACAATGGTACCGTACCACCCGCAGGTTTTGCACTCCTGACGGGTCAAACCACCTTGCAGGACTTTGCCTAGTAGGTAATTCACATCTCGTAGGACATATCCTCCTAACGAGAAGAAAATCTACATCTCGTAGGTCACACTGCCTAACGAGAAGAAAATCCACATCTTGTAGGTCATATCTGCCCAACGAGAAGAAAATTCACATCTCGTAGGTCATATCTGCCTAATGAGAAGAAAATCCACTTCTCGTAGGTCATATCCGCTTAACGAGAAGAAAATCCATATCTCGTAGGTCATATTCGCCTAACTAGAAGAAAATCCACATCTCGTAGGTCATATCCGCCTAACGAGAAGGAAATCCACGCCTCATAAGTCATATCTGCCTAACGAGAAGAAAATCCACATTTCTTAGGTCATACCTCCTAACAAGAAGAAAATCCACATCTTGTAGGTCATATCCGCCTAACGAGAAAAAAATCTACATCTCGTAGGTCATACCCACCTAGCGAGAAGAAACTATGGCATAGTTGGACCAAACATCATTTTTCACCTTAAAAACCGACTTGATCCAAAAATCATCTTTCCACCTTTAAAACCACTGGATCCAAAAAATAATTTTCTACCTTTAAAACCAACTTGATCCATATAAGTTGCAAAATTGTCCATTTAAAATAAGCATATTTTCTACAATTTATACGAAAATAAGATTTGTAAATTTACATAGAAGACAGTACACTTACCTCGATTTTTGCACTACAAAACTATCACCATCCAAAACCTACCAGGATGCTGACACCTGTGAACCTAATAGCGATAGGGCCTAAATTAATATTTTATTTAAAATAACCTAACATGCAACGCATGCCCTAAATTTGATAATTCCCCAAATTTAGTTATGCTAAATTATTAGTTACCCTAGTTCCCTATGTTAACGTTAGCTTTATAAATTTATAACGGTTGCAAAAATTATCGTCACGGTTATGACAATTACTATTACGATTGCGAAACTTTTAATGCTACTAATTTAATTAACGAGAATAATAACCAATTGAAATTTTTACCTGTTTCGAATCGCTTGCAGCCGAGAGATTGGATTTTCGAGTTTTTTATTTTTATTGGATTTCCTTTTTTTTTTCTTCTTCTTTCTTTCTTTCTCCTTCTTTCCCGCTTCTGTTTTGGTCGCTAGATCCCCACTGCCGCGGCGACGGATCTCACCGCTACGGCGAACGCCCCCTGCTTTGTTCAATTTTTTTTCTCTCTCTCTCTCTCTCTCTCCTATTTCTGTTTTGATGCGTCGCCGCCCCGATGAGTTTCCTCGCCGATCACTGCTCCGATCATGCCCACACACCCACGACGGATGAATGGACCACACACCCACACGAAACACTCACCGCAGGACAACATCCCACAGCTCCGACGACGACACATACACATACACACCGACGTTTGAACAACACAAACGCACACACCTTCACACACACGTAGTCAAAACAACACACACACACACACACACATATACTGTCATCGACACACACATACACAGTCGACCGGTGACGAACACACCCACTCCGTCGAGCAAAACAACGACGATCACGCCCTCACACACCGGCGACAATGAACAGAAAACGAAACACACCCACAATCACACACACACACCCACGTTTGATCAAATACACCCACACACACAGCAACACATACCAAGATACGACGAACACACACATCGCCGGCGATCACAAACAGCACCGACGACACCCATCGGACCAACCAAACACTTTACCTCCGATCCTCTTTCTCTCTCTTCTCTGTTTTCTCGTTCCTTCTTTTCATGTTTTATGATCACGATTTGCATGGATGAATTTATATGCATGATCATAGTGGATCTCCCTAATCCCTTGCATTGCCACGTCGCTCTTCCCCTAACTTCCTTTAAGTTGCCATTTAAACCCCAAAATTTAAAATGAATGTTTCTAAAATTGCTAATTGACCCCTAAACTTTTAATTTAAATATTAAATGTCACATTTCCACCCCGTATTTTTCTAAATACTTTAAAATGCAACTAAAATTATGTACGTGCTCAAATTAGGGTCTTACATCAACTGTTCTTTATTCTTAATCACTCCATTCTCTTTAAGAATGAATTGACCATCTTCAATGGGCAGCCACACATCATAGTTAGTGACTTGAAGAAAGAAGATCATTCTGTCCTTTCAAAATGAATAGTTATCACCTGCGAACAAAGGAGGACGATGCATAAATTGTCTCTTACCTAGAGTGTTTACGTGGTGTGCCATGTGATCTTTTTAGCTAGGATGTTAAGCCAAATGAGCTAAACTAGCTCGGGTACCAATTGTTGGTCAAAAAAGCTACCCAAGAGGGGGTGAATTGGGTAGTTAAAAATTTAAATAATTAGACATTTAAACATAAAATCTCAATTATCCTAAATTGATTATTATCTTGATTAGCAATGAAAATGTGTTTAATATAAATGCACACTCAAACAATTAGAAAAAAATAAATAGTGTAGCACACAAACAATTATCTTGATTCGACAAACTACTCTTACCTATGTCAAGTCTCCCTAACTCCACGGAGATTTGCAATCCACTAAACCCCTGATTCCTTTCACAGATAGGAACCAAAATCTTATAATCTCAATTCTTTTCACAGACTCAGAATTAACATTTACACACTATCACACTTATTCTTTTTGCAGGTTTAGGACGAACCTTTAATATCACAATTTAATTCTATTACAGGAAGAATTAAAACCTAATCTTTTCAAGGGAAAAAACTAACCTAATATTTTTTACAGGACAAAAATCAAACCCTAATCTTTTTTACACGAAAAGATCGAAACCCTAACTACCCTGATTAGACATTGACCCAAACGTGTCTACTCCGCTCAAACTCGCAAATATAAAAATAGCAAAGTTTTTTCCCATAAGAAGCTTCTACCACCTTAATATAGATATACTCAATTAATGTCCCAAATTATAACTATGTGATAAATATAATCTGAGGCAAATAAATCTGATTACAAAAAATAACGGGTAGCACACAACTAGTACATAACCAGATTTTCAATAAAAATCGTTTAAAAGATTTTCATGAATTAAGTTTGAAAACGATTTTTCTAAAATACCTTAACCAAGTAATGAATTAATAATAATCTAAGAAAGTAGTAAATAAAGCTTGGAAGGATTTCATTGGGATTCACCGAAAACAATAACAATTTCGCAATAAGCAACACAAACCAGTGACACAAGCAACAAACGTTTTAGATCAAGAACTTCAACCATAATCTCACTAACAAATATCGACAGCAACATCTCTCTTAAAATGATAGAAGACCGATGTTCTTGATGTATGTAAACTCAATCCCGCATGCCTCTTTAAATAGACTTAAAACTAGACATCCAACGACTAATTTTCAAATATTATATCATTAAATGATACCCCAAAACCCCATATATTGTATATGTTTAAAATAAATCTTTTTCATTTAAAAATATTATTGGAAAAACTCATTTTGGTCCATGAAACTTTTTTAAATCGAAATCCATTGAAATAAAAAGTATTAAATTACTTTAATTAAATGAACCAATTAAATATGAATCATATATATTTGATGGTAGATAACGAAAATATTTCAAATCCCCTTAAAAACCTCCTCTGTAACCATCAAAATCGAATTGAATTAACAAAAAAAGATCAGTCAAACTTTTTGATTGACCAAGTTGGTCAATCGATACATCGTTGTCGGTTGACCGATAACTCACAATTGTCATTTTGTTGACTATTGTGCTGGTCCGGTCAGTTGACTGATTGGACCAGAAGGCCCCTCCTTCATCCAATTTCAGCTACTGTTCACATCGGTTGATTGACCCATGTTGCCAGTTGACCGAATGAACTAGTAGGTCACCTTTACCATTTTCAAAACATATTGTTTTGGTTAGTCGACTAATCCCTTTTATCGGTTGACCGAATTGACTCGAAAACTTATCATTTTAAGCATTAAAATCAATTTTTCAATTAGGTCCTTAACCAAAACTATTTCACATATTTAGCACATCAAAACACACACTTAAAACCCCTAATTTAATCATAACACACATAAGATTAATTCATTTTAAAGTATCGTGCTTGATCCTAACTCAGATTGCATTAAGAATATATAAGTAAAGAGTTGTTTTCACCTAATTGTCTTCAATATCTTCAAAACTCTTTACATCTTCATCATTTTCATTTTGCACCCGCTACATTTCCTTGACGATTCCTCTTCTTAAATTACACGGACTTATAAATCTGAAATCACTTAGAAAAAATATTAGTCACATAAAAAAATCAACACTTAATTGTCCATCAAATTATTGGATTTAATATAAAGAAACAGTAAAATTCTATTTTGAATCCTATATTTTTTCAAACAGAAATTTGAATGGTTGCACCATATATATCAAATATATATGTCATGATCTTTTGGCGATGATATTTAAAAATAATTATATCTACTCAATTTCTAAAATAGGTGAATTTTTTTTTTTTGGGGGGGGGGATAAATCAGTCATCTAGAAATTTTGATTTTAAAAAATGGGATTAAATGTAATTCAAAAATTGATATTTTAATTTGATTGGGGTAATTTGCGTTATTAGTTAGGATAATATATGTAGATTTTTTCCCCCTTTTCCCTTTCTATTTTATTTATAAACTAGGGGATTACTCGTGCTTGGAGGCACAAGTGTAAAATAACTGAATATAATTTAATATTATTTTTTTAATTTAATTTTAATAAATTAATGTTTCAGTATCATTAATTTAATATCCATATTTTGTTTATGTAATTTTCGTAAATTTAATGTTAATAATTTCTGTATATTATATTTTTCACTTATATTATTTTTTAAATTTAAATTATTTTAAATTTATTATTACTAAGTTTGATATCCATATGTTATTTTTATAATTTTTGTAAATTTAATATTCATAATTTTCGTATATTATATTTGCTCTTTTATATTTTATTTTTAATTTAATTTTTGTAAATTTAATATTTTAGTATTATTAGTAAATTTAATATTAATATACTATTTTTACAATTTCTGTAAATTTAATTTCCATAATTTATATATATTATATATCATCTTTTATATTATTTCTTTAATTTGATTTCTGTAAATTTAATGTTTCTGTATAATTACTGAATTTAGTGAGTATATATTATTTCTATAATTCTCATGAACTTAATGTCCATAATTTATGTATATTATATTTTTTCTTTTATATTATTTTTAATTTAATTTCTGTAAATTTAATATTTTTACATTATTGCTAAATTGTGGACATATATTATTTCTATAATTTATGTAAATTAAAGTCCATGATTTCCATATATTATGTTTTTTCGTTCATTACTATTCTTTATTTTAATTTTGTAAATTTAATGTTTAAATATTATTAATAAATATAATGTTATGTTATGTTATGTTATTTCTATAATTTTATAAATTTAATGTCTATAAGTTCCATATATTATATTTCCTCTTTCATATCATTTTTTAAATTTTTTAATTTTATAAATTTAGTATTTTAGTATTATTACTAAATTCTTTTTTATAATATTTCTTTAATTTAATTTCTATAAATCTAATGTTTCGTTATTATTACTAATTTAATGAGCATATATTATTTCAATAATTTCTTTGAAGTTAATGTTCATAATTTCTTTATATTATTTTTTTATTTAATTTTTTTAAATTTAATGTTTTTGCACTATTACTTAGTTTAATATAAATATATTATTTTTATAATATTCGTAAATTAAAGTCCATAATTTTTAAATATTATATTTTCTCGTTTATATTATTTCTTTTTTATAAATTTAATGTTTCAATATCATTAAAAAATTTAATGTTATATCATTTCTATAATTTTCATAAGTGTCGTATTTATAACTCTTCTTTCATATTAATTTTTTAAATTTAATTTCCATATATTTAATATTTTAGTATTATTACTAAATTAATGTCCATATATTATTTCTTTAATTTTCATATATTTGTTCTATAATTTTAGTAAATTTAATATCCATAATTTCTGTATATTATATGTTTAAATTTAAATTATTTCTTCAATTTAATTTCTATGAATATAATGTTTCAGTATTATTACTAAATTTAATTTTCACATATTATTTTTATAATTTTCATATATTTAATGTTCATAATATCAATATATTATATTTCTCTTTATATTATTTTTTAATTTAATACTTCATTATTATTAATAAATTTAATGTCTATATATCATTTGTATAATTTCTGTGAATTTAATATCTATAATTTGCGTATATTATATTTTTTTATATTATTTCTTTAATTTAATTTTTGTAAATTTACTATCATAGTATATATTATTTGATATTCATAATTTCTATATATTATATTTTTTTATATTATTTTTTAATGGATTTTTAATGTTTAGCCCATATTTCACACTCTTTCTTCTCAATAATCTTTCTAAGCAAAAACGTTATTTTATAAACCTCCGTAGATACATTCTTAACATTTGATCCTTGACACTTGAATAAGTATGATTAGATGGACAACAATACCCTCATATAACATAAACAAACCCTACTTCCCATCCCATGATTCATTTTCACAGCCACTAATTTCCACTACATTTTCATAGCCGCAACCATCTCTATACTCCAGCATCGAGAACGGCCTTGACACCCACATCAAAGCCACGCGCGAAGCTTCCAATGGCGGTGGCTGACTGCACAAGGAGCGAATCAACCCTCTCTTCCTACTCCGGCATCGAGAACGACCTTGACACCCACATCAAAGCCATACATGAAGCTTCCTATGGCAACTACAACCGCCGAAATCTTGTGAAGCTGTTCTATTCTTCGTCTGGCGATCAAATTCTTCATCGTTGTATTTCTTTTCCCTGTAAGTCTTTACTGCATCCATGAATCCTCTCCGGCAGTTTGAGAAACACCCCGGCGAACGAAAACTCAACTTTATTTGCTCTCAACACCGTAATCAAATTTACTCCAAGAGCTCAACACTGGAAAACGACTTCTAGTTCTATTATAGGATTCTGTTCCAATTCGACTTCACTGATCTCACACATTCACATGCATTCATTGATCTCCCACATTCACATGCTTTCACTCCGAAATCAAGTCGTCTCTGAGTCACACGAAAACTATTCGACGGAAATGCCCCAACAAGACCCAGTGGCTTGGAATGCCATGATCGCATTTTCTCGTAGGTTCCGTATTCGTTAAATTCAAATTTTTTTGTTTCTGATTTTACTCTGTTGTGATCTTTTTGCTTTAATCACACTGAAGTGAGCGATTGTTGGGTTGAAAAATCGACATGGATTTTGGTTGTGCTTGGTGGTGCCTCGTTAGTCTTTACTATATCTACTTATTCGATGGATTGGGTATGCGTTCCTCTATCTTATATAGCGAAGACGAAGGCTTCGGCAAGCCCTAATATCTATGGTTGGTTTCTCTCCCAAACATTGGCTCTCATGTAGACAAACTTTGCCCTTAGACTAAGAGCAAAAATGTTCCTCATTTTGTTCCAACCTCTCTTATGGTTAGATTGATTTTTTCCTTTTTTGGATGCATTTTCTATAACTGAATTGCTCAAGAAGTGTAAAGTGGAACTTTTCAGTTCTCTTTCTCTATATGATGTTGAAATTTTCAGATCTGCAACGCCAATTCCAGTTGATGGTGGAATGTTCATACCAGATTTGAACCGTTATTCACCGTTGCCTTTTGATGTTCGCCATTGTCTTTTGTTGTGCGTTTTTTTTTTTTTTCTTCTGTAAATGTTTGTCTAGTTTAGTGAATGTTCATTTGCGATTTGTTGAATGTTTGTATTGGTTTGTTTTCTATTGATCTCTTAAGTTTGTTTTCAATGTTCTTGATTTGTTTTTCTGTGAATGGTCATGTTGGGGCTAAGTCTTTTTTGTTTTGTTGATTTTTGTGTTTTTTTTTTTTTTTTTTTTTTTTGTTTATTTACGTGAATGCTTTTTCCGGGAGGAACGTTCACATCAACAGAAAAGAAAAGAAAAGAAAAAATAAATCAGAAAACTTGGAAATGTATTAAAATATTTAAAAATAATAAAATAAAAAATGTGAATATTCATGTCTAATTTTTTATTTTCTTTTTTATTTTATTTTTTTACATAATGGCATTGTATGTAAATAATATACTATTTTCTAAAAATCTCTGGGGACTAAAAAACATATTATAGTAGCTGAGGGTTTATATTATCATTTTCATATCTATTAAGGTCTATATATTAAATTTTTATTTTTTAATTTAAATTCTATGAATTTAATGTTTATGTATTATTACTAAATTGAACATCCATATAATGTTTAATGTTCATAATTTCTGTATATTATATTTTCTCTTTTATATCATTTTTTAAATTTAATTTTTTTAAATTTAATGTCTATAATTTACGTATATTATTCTTTTATATTATTTCTTTAATTTAATTTTTGTAAATTTAATGTTTTAATTTTATTAAGAAATTTAATATTCATATATTATTTTTATACATTTATATATGTAGAAAACAAAATATTCTCTCTCCTCAATCATAAAATAAAATAAAATATATTCTCTCTATTTATATTTATGTTAATTTTTTGAATCAATCTGGATCACTCTTTTCTTGTCTTTGTTAAGGTGTCATTCCTTGTCTGTCTGGTTAGAATGTGGGAGATAAAGAACGACAGAGATTTATATAGGGAGTTTATGTAGGTCCTGTTTTATTATATAGATTTCTTACTATTTTTATCTCTTCTATTAGATGGTCAATACCACTATTTTTCTGCATTTTGAAAAAAAATAAAATCATTTAACCATCCATATATAAAAAAGATACCTTAATTACTATACTAAGAAAATACAATTTTGACAAGGATAAAACATGTCTTAAACAGCAAAACTCATTTTTCACATGAATATACAGTCCTCAAGAACAACAAATCAATTTAAAAAATAATAATAATAATAAAAATATTTAAATGGACTTCTAACTTCTAACTCTATGTTCTAAAATATCGTTGACTAATTGGTTTAAATAATTAAAGAAAACCCCATATATATGCACAACCTCTCGAGAAATAAAAAATTGATAAGTCGGAATCTGAATTCTGAATTATGGTATTTCCCAAAGCCAAAATATGATCCTCCTAAGCTTGATTCATTCAAATCAATGCAATGTATGTGGGCATCTCAGTGTTGCACTTCTGTTGTGAGAATGAGTGATTTTTTTTTTTTTTTTTAAATATGAATTTGGAAAAGTAATGTCTTGGTAAATGTATGCTTACCTTAGCTTGGCATCCCTCCATATTATTTATGAGCGTGGAAAGACTTGTTTGGCATCTCTTAAACGATGACAAATAAACCAATAGTTTTTAAGCTTGGGACATGGTGTTGGTCCATAGATCTACCCAAGAGGGGGAGGGTGAATTGAGTAATTATAAAAATTTAAACAAATAAATTATCAATAAATGTAATTACCAATTTCTTTAACCGGTTATCTTGAGTTATAGTGGAGACATATTTAACTAAATACATAACTAAACACGTAGGGATAGATAAATTAAACACATCGAATTATCCTGGTTGGCCAAGGATTTAACAATCCACTAATTTTGATGCATTTTCCAAGTAGGAACCAAACTCTTACAATTATTTTCACATGTTCAAAACTAACTTAATTATTTTACCAGACTTAGAATTAAACATTTACAATTTTTCTTTTACCAAGCTCTGAAAGAACCTAGTTCTTCTGCAAGCTAAGGATCAAACCCATCTATCATTTTACTAGACTAAAGACTAACCTAATATTTTTATAGGCTAAGAATCAAATCTATCTATATTTTTATTAGGCTAAAGACTAACTCTGATTAGACACTAACCCAATGTGTCTAATTCTCTCACACTCACTATGAAAATCATAGAGACAAAGGTATAGCTCAAAAATCGGTGATAAAAACGATGAACACCTTGATCAAGTATTTCTTCAAAAATATCTCTCAAAAATATATTTTAACAAAATGATTCTTTTTTTTTTTTAAATGTCTGATTTAAAACTCTTGTTCTTGATTATTTTTTTTTTCCTTAAAAACGCATGTCAATATATATAGGATTTAAACACTGGCTATAACAGTTATATTTTGAAAAGATAAGCACATAAATGTCATATATAGACCCCATGTACTAAAACCTTTTGAATCTGAAATGTTTGGCCCACCAGAAACACTCTTTTAAAACTCTCAGTTTAGTAAAAAAAAAAAATTGATTCAAACTCCTTAAAAATATAAAGTAATTTTCCTGGTAAATCTCATAGAATCAAATAATACATGGACTAAATAATAAGATATTCGAAATATATAACATATTCATCAAATATAGTCAAAACCCCATGAAATAAGATTTTATAACATTCAAAGGCATAAATTAGGGTAGAAGTTCTTGAAAAACGTTATACTCAAACTTGCAGAAAACACATACTCGATCGACTGGCTACATATCGGTCGACGGTCGTACCCTCAAAGGATAATTTTCTTGCCATTGTCAACCAGTCGATAAACCGGGCGGTCGACCGTTTTAGGTTCAAAATCAACCGTCCAACCATTTGGTCGACCGTCAAGCTTAAAACCTCAAAATACCTATCCTGAATCTTCAGGTCAACCGATTCACCGGGCGGTTGACCGTTCAGGCCGAAAAATCACATTTTTCAATTTTCTAAAACATTTTCTTGATCGAGTTTTTAGGAAAAAATATTTTGGTACATAAATTTATCACTTCTAATTATATTTCAAATAATCCAAATTAATTATAAGTGCCGTGCGTGATCTTAATCAAGTTGTATAAAAAGTATAAAAAGAGTTAAGTTATTTTTACCTATAAATACAAGAAAGATTTTCTGTTAAAGAAGTCTTCAACGTTTTTATTGCAACCATCTCGATCTTTCAACATATATCATCTTGAAAACTATTTTATTTCTCATTTGTTCAATCGGAATTCAAATATGAAATTACTTAATAAAAATATTAGTTTCGTAAAATATCAACGTTGATTTATCCATCAAACATCTAGGGTCAACACAAGGTAATATGAAACGATGATGGCGACGGAGGTTGCTTGCTGTCTATGTCGTCGACTAACGACGACATGACAGAGCTTTTCATTAAAATATCCTGCATCATCTAGTGCAACGTAGATCTGGCGATGACCGCTGGAACGCACAAATCCTTGTACAGAGGCTTAGAAGAGATAGAGAGATAGGGGAAGAGGAGGAGGAGGAGAAGGGTGGGTTGGACGGTGATGGTGGTGGCAGTTTGAAGATGATGGTGACAGTCATGGTGGTAGTTTGTAAGTGGATTGTTAAATAGAAGGGGGGAAGAAATGAAGGGGAAAAAAACAAAGAGGGAAAAAATAACGTTAAAAGGAAAAAATAATATTTTTATTATTTTATTTATAGAAGATAATAATAAATAGATAATTGAGAATTATTTTTTTGGATAATAAATATCTGTGGTACTTGTTAAATGACGATAAAATTATCGTTGTCATCGTCTCAGTTATTACGGTAATTTTTGATAATATAAACTATTTGACAATGTTATGAATTAAAAGTATGGTACAAAAGGATAATGCAGTTGCAGGAACCGCTGTTGGTTCAGTAGATATGGAGCCAGCCAAATGTCCGTACGTCTTGAGTCTCTATGCACCACATACGCCTTCACGAGAGAGAGTGAGTGGGGGAAGGTGTGGTAACAAAAAAGGGAAGGGTCACAAGTCACAAACCGGGGGCGGCTAATAGAGGACGAATGGGGTTAAGGAGACAACGGCCTTTTGGTGATGCTTGGAGTCACTCTCTCTCCTCTCTCTCTCTCTCTCTCTCTCTCTCTCGTTTGAATGACATCCATAGAATCAGGAGACAAGTCCAACTGACTTTTCTTATATTAAAAATTAATTAAAAAATTACACCCTTAGGAACACTTTGTATCTGCCTCACATCCAGGGGTGTCGTTGCTGTCAAAAAGAGAGAATTTGTGGGTGATAGACATTTCTAGCTTTTTTTTTTTTTTTTTTTTATTATTATTATTCACGAGTGTTTCTACACCCATATAGAATATGAGACTAATCTCGTTCAAAGTGCGTGACTATCCCTCCGAACAAATACTTTTTCACAAACTCAAATTCTTGACTTTCCCGAGATTAATCAACTATTTTAATTTAAGCAAACCTTACCACTTAAGTTATACCATTGGTGAGAGATATTTATAGTCGCTTTACTATTTATATTGTTTTTTTTTTTTTGTATTAAATTCAAAAGAAAGCTTTTTTATATAATCTTTTGGGTTTTTGACACTTTGTACCACCACTATTTTGCTTTGGAACTTGTAATTTAAATTTGAACACATGATAACCCTAAAGTTTTACGATGATCCCACTTCAGTCCAAATCAAGTTGAATTACAATTTTGCGTACCAAATCATCACCAACCATACACCCAACTATTTTTTAGAGGACTTCAAGAGCATTTTCTTCTTCTTTTGCCCTCTATAATTTTTTTATAAGAAAACCTTTAGGTTGCGTTTGGGTAAGGTAATTCAAGGAGGATTTTCACTTTGAAAAACAATTTCATATTTTTTTCTTTCAAAAATCATTTGTTTAGGTGCTACTAAAAAGAATTTGTAAAATAAAATAGAAAAATAGAAAAATGTGATTTCGAAATCATTCGAAACATATGTTATTTCTAAATGCATAGATTTCATTTATCTCAATAGGCATAATTAAAATGATGTTACTAAACTTATATTATTATATTAAAATAGATTTAAATATAGTATATTTAAATAGGAATAAAAATAGTATAATAATATAATTAAAATAGTGTAAAAGTAGTATAATTAAAATTATATAACAGGTATACAATATGTATAAAATAATATTATTAAGATGATATTACTTAAATCATATTATTAAATAAGGTAGAAGAACTATATCATTAAAATTATGTTATTAAATAAATAAAATAAAAATTATATTATTAAGTATATTTTCACATTTTCTATTATTATTAAAATTTAATAGATTTTAAAATTCTATGTACAAATATTTGCCAATTCTAATAAGGTAATTATAAAATTACATAATCACATTCTTCATCTAAAATAGTTATCCAAACAAGAAAATTGCAAATGATGGGATTTCAAAATCCAGAATTTTGAAATCCCATCATTTACAAATTCTGGAAATTTATCAAATCTTTTATCCAAATACAACCTTATACACACACACATTATGTCATATCATATTTTTGACTTCTGAATATTTGGGCAGAAAAGAGAATAGGAGGAGTAAAGGAAGAGCCTAAAAATGTAGTCACATATGCGGTAAGTATCTATTTTATGTCCAAAATTGTAATTTGGTTAATGAATTGGACTACACTGGAATGATTAAGAAACTTAAAGGTGTTATATGTTCAATTGAAACTATAGAGACAAAGTGAAATTTTGATCAAACTTGTGGGGTACAAATTGTCAAAACCCCTAATCCTTTTTAAAATACGAGTTTTCTTTGTGAGAACAAACCAAACACCCTAAAATTACTTTTGCCTTTTTTTTTTTTTAAAAAAAAAAAGGTTATTATTACATAAAAATCATTAAGAAAAGCAAAGAGACATAAATTAATTTAATGTATAATTGCTTTTGCTGCAGAAGAACATTGGTTGAAATGATACACTTCGTGTTGTTGCTTCATGGTGCCCACGTGGTGGTTAGTGTTTTATCATCTTAATTAAGGAAATTAATTATAATTAATTAAAGCTGATCAAATTAAAAGATCAAAACTCTCTTCCCAGAGAGCAATCATTTTCATCATCAAACTAATCTTGTTTTGACACGTATGTTTAAGAAATTAGGCTATTTATTTTTTAATAAAATGTAACATAATACTCAAAAATTAAATTTTTACAATAGTTTTATAGCAATATTGGCATTTATTAAGTCAATATTTAAGGGTTAGTTAATATTGAGTTCTATTTTATACTTAAAATTTGGTTTTTAAGTTAATAATTAGTTATGATTAATTGTCGTATTTTAATAAAATAATTTTAATATTATAAAATTCTAAAATTAGAAATTAAATATTAGAATTCAAGTGACCAGAATTCACATAAATTAAAAAATAAAATTGCTTGTCAATTTATTAATCCATCACCATTTAAATGATTCTGATGATGACGAAAAAAAATAAAATTGTGATCCTGGTTTAGAGCACCGACGGAAATTATTCTTGCAATCCATATCGTTCATTTATATGATTCCTATGATGATGAAAAAAACAATGAATGTGTTCAAATCCAAATCCACTCTAGGAATCACTGCACATGAAATGGCTTTTGAGGATTTCTTCAAACAGATTCCTTAGGCAAATCCACCTTTATTCTTTATTTATACGCATATGATTTTGACAATTATTCCAACTCAACAACCTTCATTGTGTGTTGGAAAGTTTGAAAATTCAGTCCCATGGAGATTTACTTTATTTTTCTTTCTGCAAAAATGTTATTTATAACCAATGATAATGCCAAAATATGGATCCTCACTTATGGTCAGCTTCGATTTTGAAATATGAACCTCCCAAGTCTTGGTTCCGACAAAACAAATCATATGCAAGTAGATCTGCTTGTGTTGCACATTCGTTATGAGAATCAATAGGTGTTATGGTAGAATTTTGACAGAGTATTAACAGAGTTTTGACAAAGTATCTTCGTTTGACATCCCCTTTAGTATTTATAGGTGTGGGAAGACTTGTTTGAAATGTCTTACCGAAAATTTCAGTTGATCCCCACAAATGAAAGCGAGATTCGCAAAATTGAGTCGTTATGGCTTATTACATTGAATATCTGATCCTTTTTGCTTATACAGTGGAATTTAGTAATCGTTTCCCGAGCAGGGGTCACGGTCCAGGGCAAAACATGCCCATTCTTGGTTGTCCTGAGAAAGGTTCATTTAGTTGTAGGCATGAGCTAAATCCTTGGGTGTCCGAAGATTCGTAGTTAGTATCGACGTTCTCGGTAGTCTTCTTGAGGTCCAAGGATGAATCCTCGGGTATTACCATTACGAAAATAATTTAAGCTAAATATTTTATTTATTATATTTTATATAAATTATATTATATTATTTAATAAATTATTATTATTAACACACACATATAATCATTGTTATATTTATGTATTCTATTACATGTTTATTAAATAATATTATTGTGATTAAGTTATTAAGTTTATGAAAATGACTTTGTGAATTCTATTATAAATATATCTATTACAATGTGATTATTATAATATTTATGTATAATTAGTGATTTTATTAATTGTAATACTATGAGTACTTAATATGATAATAAGAGTTTCATAATCCGTACATTATATATAGGTGTGAGGATGAAAAGAAAATAGAGAAAAATAACGAAATGAGTATATGATACTATTCATTGTTTACGGCTAGGACTACTAGGGTATCTAATCCCATTCACTCCCCTAGCTTTCGTCTCTCAGTGTCAATGTCGGCCTAGTAGAGTGCTTTCGTCATTGGTGTTCTTTCCGAGTTGCATGAGAGGTACTTTGTGTGGTTTGTTGTAATCGGGCTGTTTGGTGGGAAACGATAGGTAAGTCAAAGTATCAAGTCAGGTAGTAGTGAGATCTATTGTTCTACCGAGGTTTTTTAAATCCATCAGTACGATACACACAAAATACATGCAGGATCATCATCAGTACCATCATATTTGCCGACCATCAATGAACTGATCGAATGAACACACGTTTGGCATATGTTTGCTTTAAGCAAGATCTTTGGAGATGATTCTGTACTACAGTTCGGTGGAGGAACTTTAGGACACCTTTGGGAAAATGCATAACACTCATAATGATTCACTTTACGAAGATCCCATTGTATTCTAGATGCTCGTAGCATTTATCCTGATAAACCCCAATTTATTTCTTTTGCTCCACCAAACTTTGGATCCCAGTTAAGATCGATTTCGGATAATGGGCTTAATCGAGGACTAACATATTAGTTTTGCTTGAGAATTAGTAAAATTTAGGTTTTGGGGTGTGATCACGTCATATTTTGCACGATTTAATACCACTAAAGTAAGTTTAGTTAATCGATTGAATAAATTAATTTATCAAAAATTGATTTATTTTAATTTTTTTGGTAGACTTTTGGAAATAGAACAAAAGCCGTTATTTTGGAGAAAAATGGACGAAAAACAAATAAACCACCACGAATTGAGCGAAAGGCCAATGTGAGCAGCTCAAGTGGTGCACCGCGTGGCTTTCGAAGTCACACCAACTCGTGGCTCGAAAGTGGCAATGCCTTGGCTTCTGAAGTCACGCCAATACGCGGCCCGGAAGCCACTTCCGAGCAGCTGGCTCTCTGCCAACTAGTCGCATGCACAAACCAATGAATCCTACCATATCCTTTTTTGCTTCCATTTTTAGTATTTGTTCCCCAAACTATCCTAGGAATCCCTTAGCCTATCAATACCTAATGACAATCAGAATTCAGGAGTCAAATTTTCTAAATTCTCAGCCATTTTCCAGCCCTTTTTCTTCACCAGACTTCATCCATTTTTCATCATCATTTTACCATTTTGAAAGGAAGAGAGCTTCGTTTCTATAGTATAAAGAGTGAGATGTTGGTTTTAAGAATTTAATTCGAGAAAACACCATTCATGTAGCAATGAGCTGTTAATTATTTCCTTCAATTAGGTTAGGATTGTGGAGAGGTATTTTGAATTTATGTAACATTGTACTATTATTATTATTATTTAATTTAAGATATTATATAAGTTGTTGTCTAACATGAATCTTGATCTTAACATTGTACTATTGTGGTTGGATTTATTGTCAAAATATTCTTGTAGAGATTTTGGTTTAGATCCGATTAGTACTAAAACATTAAATCTTGTACTTGTGGTCTAGATCTAATGGTTATACAATCGTATTTTTGAGAATTGATTATTGGTCTAGATAGATTTTATCACATAGATTAGTGTAGTGTAGAATACCGAAAATAAATCATACCAGAGAATAATTAATTCAATCTTTCTGAGTAGTTCTGACTTGTAGTTATGAACACTCGTTTGTATAACTCTGAGTTAAAAAAGAAAAATACGAAAACAACATAAGTTCCAAAATATGGATCCATAATTCCTAACTTGGTTATCTATTTTCTTTTATTTGTAGATTTAATTTTTATTTTTCTTTTATTGAAAAACTTAACAAAGCTCAAAACTCATTTCGTTTACATTAAAGGAAGAAACATAATTGAAAATTGATAATTAAAAAATCGATTCCTGTGGTTCGACACCCGTACTTTAGTACACTATACTATGATATTTTGCGCTTAA
Organism: Eucommia ulmoides; assembly: GCA_016647705.1. Lineage (NCBI taxonomy): Eukaryota > Viridiplantae > Streptophyta > Magnoliopsida > Garryales > Eucommiaceae > Eucommia > Eucommia ulmoides. The sequence goes on along the minus strand of CM028332.1, from coordinate 28,364,824 downwards.
TTAAGCATATTATTTTTTCAGCGATCAGGGCTCCTTTTCATCAACTATATTTATAATGGTTTATATTTAAGTGTCCTATTATATATTTATTAGATATTATTATTGTGATTAAGTTATTAAATTTATTAAAATGACTTTGTGAATTCCATTATAAATATATTTGTTGTAATGTGATTATTATAATATTTACTTGTATAATTAGTGATTTTATTAATTGTAATATTGTGAGTGATGATGCTTGGAAGTGAATCATTGGACACGTCGACTTTTGAGACAGGGGAAGTGATTGACAATGATAGTTAACCTACTTTCTCTCGGTTTGGTTCCTGCAAAATAATGAATTACAGGTGGGTCTACCGACGTTACACCTCTAGTGTGTGAATCAACACAGGTTTCTGAGAAAAATATAATGTAGTACAACGTAAAAAACGTAATATCTCATACCTCAAAACTCTAGGGTTCTGACCTTTGTATAGGAAATGGAGAAAGGCTCGTTTGGTAAGCCTTCTTTAATTCTATGGATACCGGTATGGTAAGTAGCGAGGATCTCAACTCCCTTTCCAAAGAGATGGCAGAAGAAGATCCCAAGATCGTTATGGCAACAACACTTTTCTTTACGGTAGAGGCTGCTATGACCGAGTGGGGTATGGAGACCCGGGCAATGTAGTTATTGGCCTAGTAAATCTGATTTTAAATAAAAATTGAGTAGCATGTAATTGAGCACGTAATCAGATTTATTCAAGAAATTGTTTCAAAAATATTTTTCAATAAAAAATTAGAAAACAATTTCAAAGATCAAATTCTAAATATAATCAAGCAACAATTAATAGAAAGTAATTTGGAAATATCTCACTCGGATTCTACCGAAAAAATAATGATTAGAGATAATAATGAAACTTCAAATCGGTAGCAACAATAATCCACAGAAAATATTCCTCAAGAATAACTCTCAGAAAAGATCTCACAACTCAATCAACATGATTATTCTTAGAAAGCTCAAAGGTTAAATAACTCAGAATAATTATCTTGATGTGTCTCTCTTTAATGTGAAATAACTCAGGTAGATATAAAAGGGAATAAAACAAGCTCTCCAACTGCTAGTTCCCACTTGTTATGACATTTAATTTCTCTTATAGACACCTTATATCATTAAGACTTCATCTTGATTCAAATCACTTAATTATGGATTTTAAACTTCTCAATTAAGCCCCCAAATATTTTTCAATCACAATTAAATAGCATAGAAAGAATTACATGTACCAAATTGAGAAATATTCAAACCTAATAAACAATATCTATAGGGATATCATAATATATATTGCATATCTTAAATAACATTAAATCTCTACGATATCTCTCAGATCTTAACCATAAAACGGCTAGTAACGGCTACTTTTAGAATAAAATCCAGAATTCCACAAAATCCTGAAACAGTGCCATAAGTTGACTGACCAAGAGTCACTGGTTAACCGCTTGATTTAGGATGTAACCAAATCAAAAATCCATCGCCCATCGGTTGACCTATTTGTCTACCTAGAGATTCAGAAAGTTACATTTTTGGTCACAGGTCGACCTCCCTGTCGACTTATCGATTCAGAGAGTTCACCATTTAGGCTTAGGTCGACCTCCGTATCGACCGAGAGATTCAGCAACTTCATATTCTATGCATCGGTCGACTTACCAATGTTGGAATCCTCTCCTTAATTCGTTTTGAATTCATTTTCATTGACGTTTTTACCCCTTTAACCGATTTATTTTCTCGGTTAGCTCCACTAAATACTTAAGTTCAATTTTAATTAATTATCAATATTTTTTTTTCAATTTTATATAGGAGTAAATAATTTAACTAATTAGGATCCTATAAAAAACACACATATTTATAAAAATTATTTAAAAAATATTTTGTGTCGTGTGTGATCCTAATTGGGATATTAAGAAGTTGAAAGTTAACCTGAGTTGTTTTCCCTATGTTCTTCAAATTCTTCAACCTCTTAATCTTTCATCAGCTTTGTCATAATCTTTTAGCATCCATTCATTACTTGTCATCATATCTTTATCATTGGAACTAATAAACTGAAACACTAAATTAAACCGTTAGTTCCACAAAAAACATCAATATTTATTTGTCCATCAAAATCTTAGGATCAACAATCTCCCCCTTTTTGATGATGATAATTAACTTTGATATTTTCTTCAAAATAATAATGTAACCACACTCCCCCTAAATCCAAGAACGGGTTCTTTAACTCATTAAAGCAAATTAATGAAGATAATCATAATCATAATCATAAGATTTTCAACAAAGAATATTTTTTAATATATAATAAACTCCCCTTTAAGATATTTATTAAAACATCAACTAATTCTACCCCATTGTCATCTCAAAAAAAAAAAAAAAAAAAAAAAAAAAATTACGGAGGGGGGAACACAAAAGAAACACTACTCTAGGCAAACACTAATATACTTTGAAAGAATAAACCTAAAATAATTAAATCAGAATATTTATATATATAACTCTTTAAAAACACATGAAATCAACCCATAAAATCAACTTTAAGCACAAAAATCATTTTCAACAAATACCATGTGGATCATTATTAGGGATAAAAAATCTAACTAAATAGATCAAATCTAACCAATCCATCAAAATCCATACACTAAAAGTTAAATTTCACCAAACTAACCTAGATTAGCTATTACAAACCAAAATATTAATTGTGGAGCTTGCCTAGATAATATATTCAAAAAGAGAATAGAAGATAAAGTCATTCAGGTCTTTGTCTAGAAAAATGATAATATAGTCCTATTGGGCTAGTGGTTGGCTGCTGAGGATATGGAACTCCTGGTTGAACAATTGATCCTAGAGTCATTTGCTGATGAAATGGTGTTGACGGTCCTACTCCAAATGGCCCTGCAGCAGATGGTCCTTGAAAGGACTACTGTGTTCCAAACATAGGATGTCCTATAAAGTGTGGCTGAGCACTATACTACTGCTAGTATCCATAATGTGATGACTACATAAACTAAAACATTTGTTCCAGATTCCCCGTGATTTTTCCAAATCCAACTTCCATGTTCATATTCATTTGGACCATTTTATTTTCTAACCCAGCCATCCGATCATCCATTATATCTGCATGTACCCGTAGATCATCAATCTGTTCTCGAAGAAAATCCATCTTTTGATCAACGTTCATTTCTTCCTCATCACCTTCTTCTTTATTCACAGCCTGCACTCTTTGCCTTTTTTGATTTCTCTTCTTTACCCATCTATTTCCTCTGTACTCATATTCTATTAACGAAGCATTACCCACATTAATCCATCCGGATGTGATTGTCATGAATTTTTCTTCATCAGGATCAATTTCAACTCCAAAATGATTAAACAACCTTTGAAGTGCATCAGCATAGGGTAACACTCCAGAAGGTTTATGAACATGATATTTCATATAATCCATCATGATATGTGCCAAGTCCAATTTTCTACCCTCGATAATCTCATTCATCAAATACAAATCAAAATCATTCACATTAGCATAACTTTCTCCTCTAGGTACAACCGTATAGGTTAACACTAAGTGAATGAATCGATGCTCAAGAGATAATGATCCTGTTTTATCGCCCTCTAAGTCAAATTTCTCAACAATTGCCATTCTATTGAAATTTTTCGAAAGCCAGTGAGGGGTATTGTACGGAACTACGCCTCCTCTAGGTATTTCCAAAATATCACATAAGAACCCCCTATTAAACTGAATTTCTTTACCTTTAACATAGGATGTAATCTCAACATTATTGTAAGTGAGATTACTATAGAACATTCTCACCCATACCGACATCCACTCATTCTTTGGGTGACAAAATTGGTCCATCCCAAATTTCTAAAATATCCTTCAACATCAATATTTTTCTCTCTTAAACTTACAAAATCTATGGGTTTGCAACCTAGAATCTTTCGGTTGACAAACCCCTCATTATATCTTTTTTCATCCTCCTCCTTTTGAAAAAATTCATTGTCATACGTAACCCTTTGAGCACGCTTCTTGATTTTAGGCATTTTCACACAAATTTAAAACAAATCACCCAAGATAACTCAAGAAATTGAGCCTAGACAGAGAACCAATTGAAACAATAGAAAATAGAGAGAAACCAACCTTTTCGCGAAGGAAAGAGTCAACAAATCTCGAATCCAAGCCCTAGACCTTTAGATTCGACCCAAATATCTTTAAATCCAAGCCGAAACGAACTGATTTTGTGAAGTTTATGATTGAACAAACTTGGGAGATGAAGGGTTTTGAAGAGAAGAGGGTTTTAGATTCGGATGAAATGAAATAAACGAGTCAAGGTATTTATATCCCGTAACGACCGGTCGACTGCCAACTTAGAGACGGTCGACAGATGAATACAGCGCCTCTCTCTGTTTTCCAACCTGCTACTGTCGGTCGACTGATGAACCATTATTGGTCGACTGGCCATTCTGAATTGTTTGACTTTTAGTGCATTTAAACCCTAATTTAATCAACTTAGCTCAATTTTTTACCTTTTATTTTGATCCACCTATCTTTTATAAAAAATTAATTACTCACACATTTAAATACACACACACACACACACACACAACACACATATCACGAACATCCAAATTTCAACATGAATAGGCTCAGTCTCCCTGACAAAATTAATAAACTTAAATTTTAAAATTTTTGACATACCTGGATCATCTTTGGGAGCAAGTGGTGTGTGTACCTTTGGTGGATTACTAATTTCTGACTTGGTATCCTTTGATTCCACTAATGCTTGATTTTTTTACCTTAATTTCTTCCTTCTTAGGAATGGCAATATTCTGAACTGATTCAGTAAGAAGTTCTTTGCCTTTGTTTGTGCTTCAGCATGCTTTTCGTCATTCTGCTTTGGTACAACTTTATAAATAAACTTTTTCTTGTACTGGTATCTTGCTATTTGTTGTGGATAAGCTTTGTTAGCTCTCATATATTGAGCTTGTTGCTTCTGTACTCTTCTATTTGGCATGTGTTGATTCTTCTTATTAGGTACATTGAATCTTGGTTTTCTCTTTGGCAGGGCATATTCATTATATCTTCTTGTCTATTCAAATCTCCTTGTCGGCATATAGTATTCGTTGTACCTTTGTCTAAATCTCTTATTGGTACATGCACCAAAATTTTTGTTTTTTGGTATCCAGTTGTTTCTGGATCCGACATGGTAACCATGCAATAAATAACAAGACTTTTCATAATGGCCAAACTTTCCACAATGAAAACACTTAATACTGTTAGCACGTTTCTTTGGATAGTCAATGTTTCGTACGGGAGTACAATATTGTTTGCGATTTTGAGAAGCAGCTTTAGTAACTATTGGTTTTTCAACAAGTTTAGTACTCTCAACATCCTTGAATTTATCCATTATTTCTTTAAGCTCCTTTTGAGTCTTCTCAAGTAACCGCTCATTAGTACTAACATTTACCTGTAGACCAAAATTCTTTTTATGCATAAATTCAAGATCATTCTTAAGAATTTGGCACTCATTTTCAACAGAATGGATTTTCACACGAGCTCTATCAAGCTCACACCTTGTATTATCCAATTCAATACACAAGGCCTTATTCAAGGTTTCAAGATTTTTCCTTTTAAATTCATTATGTTGAAGATCATAAAAATTATTTTTCAAAATCTCAGTCTCATCCTCAAGAGACTCAATTTTCTCACACAATTTATTAATTTCAGATAAAGCATTTTTAAACTCAATAGTTTCAAAATATTTATCCAAATTCTTTTTCGTGAGAGATTTGACAGTACTAAACTTCTTATTTTCAAGAGTTGTAATTTTTTGCTCTAATTTAAAATTCATTTTTTCAAAAACATACGTAAGAGAAATAAGCATCTCAATAGCCTTATCTGCATTCTCATCATTGCAAATTATATCAGTCTCACGAGCAGAACAATGACTATTATAGAATAAGTAGAATTAACAGTAGTACACATAACTTCATCATCAAGACACTCTATGTGATCGTATTTAGCTATACTGTGAAGTATATCGAGCTAAAACCAGCTCTGATGCTAATTGTTGGCCCAGTGAACTACCCAAGAAGGGGGGTGAATTGGGTAGATAAAAAATTATCAGAGAAAAAATACTTCAATAATTCAAATAATTAATTTTAATCATAAATTAATTATTATCTTTATATAACAATGAAAATATGATATCAACTAATTGTACACCAAATAACAAAACTAAATAATAAAAAATAGCAGCACATCAAAAATTTATACTGGTTCACCAAACAACTTTTGGCTAATCCAGTCTCCCGAGCTCTATAGAGAGTCGCACCCACTAAACTCAAGATTCCTTTAAAGGTAGGAACCAAACCCTCACAAAGATTCTTTTCACAGGCTTAGAAGTAACCTTTACAAATTCATTTCCCAGGTTCAGGAATAACCTCTATTTTTTGCAGGTTTAAGAATAATCTAATTTTTTTTTAACCTTAGGCTAAAAAATCAAAACCTCACAAACACTCCAAATATCCTTTTACCCAGTAAGGATTGAATCGTTACAAAATTGCTCACAAATTAGTTCAATCAAGGAAGAATTACTACCTCAATCTCTTTACAGGAAGAGACTGAATCCAAGTGCCCTTTTGATTAAATACTCCCAATAGTATTCAATCCGTCACTCAACTCACCAATTACAAATTGATAAGTGATTTTTCTCACTCGAAACTTCTACCACCCCAGATAAATTAGAACTCAATTAATATCCCAAAACTACTGATAGAAAAGTGAGATATTCAAAATCTGATTTTAAGCAAAAATTGAGTAGCACGTAATTGAGCACGTAATAAGATTTATTCAATAAATTATTTCAAAAATATTTTTCAATAAAAAATTAGAAAACAATTTCAAATATCAAATTCTAAATATAATCAAACAACAATTAATAGAAAGTAATTTGGAAACATCTCACCCGGATTCCACCAAAAAAATAATGATTAGCGATAGCAATGAAACTTCAAATCGGTAACAGCAATAATTCACAGAAAAATATTCCTCAAGAATAACTATCAGAAAAGATCTCACAACTCAATCAATATTATTACTCTTAGAAAGCTCAAAGGTTGAATAACTCACAATAATTATCTTGATATGTCTCTCTTTAATGTGAAAAAACGTAGGTTTATATAAAAGGGAATAAAACAAGATCTCCAACGGTTAGTTCCTACTTGTTATAACATTTAATTGCTCTTATAGACACCTTATTTCATTAAGACTTCATCCCGGTTCAAATCACTTAATTATGGGTTTTAAACTTCTCAATTAAGCCTCCCAAATATTTCTCAATCACAATTAAGTAGCATAGAAAGAATTACATGTACCAAATTGAGAAATATTCAAACTTAATGAACCATATCTATAGGGATATCATAATATATATTTCATATCTTAAATAACATTAAATCCCTAAGATATCTCTCAGATATTAATCATAAAACGGCTAGTAACGGCTACTTTTAGAATAAAATCCAGAATTTCACAAAATCGTAAAACAGTGCTATAAGTCGATTGACCAAGAGTCACCGGTCGACCGCTCGATTCAGGATGTAACCAAGCCAAAAATTCATCACCCATCGGTCGACCTCCCTATCGACTTATCGATTTAAAGAGTTCACCATTTAAGCTCAGGTCGATCTCCCTGTCGACCAAGAGATTCAACAACTTCATATTCTATGTATCGGTTGACTTACCTGTCGACTTACTAATGCTAGAATCCTCTCCTTAATTCATTTTGAATTCATTCTCATCGACGTTTCGCCCCTTTAACCGATTTCTTTTCTCGATTAACTCCACTAAATACTTCAGTTCAATTTTAATTGATTATCAATATTTCTTTTTCAATTTCATATAGGAGCAAATAATTTAACTAATTAGGATCCTATAAAAAATACACATATTTATAAAAATCATTTAAAAAACTTTTTGTGTCATGTGTGATCCGAATTGGGATATTAAAAAGTTGAAATTTAACTTAAGTTGTTTTTCCTAGGTTCTTCAAATTCTTTAACCTCTTAATCCTTCATCATCTTTGTCATCATCTTTTAGCATTCATTCATTATTTGTCATCATATCTTCATCATTAGAATTAATAAACTAAAACTCTCAATTAAACCGTTAGTTCCACAAAAAACATCAACTTTTAATTGTCCATCAAAATTTTAGAAGCAACAGTAGTAACCTGGAACGAGCATACAGAGAGGCTTATTCGACTGGTCAGTTCTGGAGATCCCGGACCGGTGGCGTGTTTGAGGACATATGGCACCTTGGTGTCTTATGGGTGAATTTCTCCTTATCAATGAGTACTTAATATGATAGTAAAAGTTACATAATCCATGCACCATATATAGGCATGTAAGGACAAAAATAATATATAGAGAGATATAGAAAAATATAAAGAAAATAGAAAAAAGTAAAGAAATGATTATGATACTATATGTCGATACATATAAAATAGTGAGAATTGTTGGTCAAGTGAGCTACCCAAGAGAATGGGGGTGAATTGGGTAGTTATAAAAATTTGAACAATTTAACTCTTAAACATTTAATTAATCAAATAATCAATTTTATCCTAAATCAATTATTATTTTGTTATGCAGTGGATAAGTGTTTAAACTAAGTGCACACTTAAACAAAAATAAATAAAATAAATAAGGCAGAACACCACAATATATCTTGGTTCAACAAGTTAGCCTTGTCGAATCTAATCCCCCAAGTTCCACGGAGATTCGCACCCACTAAAAATTCAGATTCCTTTAAAGGTAGGAACCAAACCCTCGCAATGATTCTTTTCATAGGCTCAGAATAGACATTTTATATTTCTCTTTTCATAGGCAAAGAAAGAACTCTATCTTTTTGCAAACTTAAGACTAACCTGATTCTATTATAGGAAGAATCACAACCTAATTCTTTTACCGAGTTAAGAATCAAACCTCACAAACACTCCAAGTATCCTCTTCCCAAGTAAGGATTGAACATTTACAATTCACTCAAAAATAAACTCTATTTAGGAATAATTCATACCTAATTTGTTTTAAGGGAAAAAAATAAACTAACCTTTTTATACTCTAGGTAAAGATTGAATCTCAATCTTTTTGTCAGAAAAGATTGAAACCCAAGCTACCTTGATTAGATACAAACCAACTATTTCTAATCCGCACAAACTTACCGATTAGAAAAATAGTGAGTTTCTTCTCACTCGGAGCTTCTACCACCTCAACAAAATTAAACTCAATTAATGTCCCGAAATTTACTAGTGATAGAATTTAAATGAGGAATTCAATATCTGATTATAATATGTGTAGGTAGCAGAAAATTAAGCACGTAATCAGATAATCATAAAAATCATTTTAAAAATAATTTTTATGCTCTTAAAGTTAGAAAACAATTTTACTACGATCTTTCAACCAAGCAATCAATAATAATATGAAATAAAAAATAAGCTCAACAACTTGGAAAGATCTCACCAAGAAAACCACTGAAAGAATGTAGATTGAATCGTTATACAACTCAAATCAGTGACGCCAAAATAATCAGCGTTTTATCTCAAGAATTTCTCATACAATAATCTTACCATTAATCTCTCGAATATATCTCAAAATAATTTCTCTTAGAAAAGTTCAGGAACTTAATAGTTCTTGATGATGTGGTGTATTATGATATGAAATTTGCAGGTCTATTTAAACTAATTTGAAACAAGCCCTCTAATGGCTAATTTCCACAAATTATGACATTAAAGTGCACCAATAGATCCCATATATTATAACCATTCCATCCTGGTATAATTCACTTAAATATGGTTTTTAAATCTTTCAATTAAGTCCGCAAATTATTTCTCAATCACAAATCGCAAAGATAAGAAGTATTTAATGAACCAAATTAAGAAACACTTCAATTATTTGTACCATATCTATAGAGATATCAAACAGATGTGTAATATCTTAAATATATTCAAATCCCTGAAATATCTCAATCAGATATGCCAAAAATGACTAGTTAACGGTTAGTATTGAACATATCCTTAAAATCCTCGAAATCTCAACTAGACAGTCGGTTGACCGACCTCTTGACCACCAGTTGAATGATCAATACAACATGTAGGCCCGGCCAGCCCTTAAATGGTAGTCGGTTGACCGAACTCTCAAGGGTTAATTGACCGATCGATTCAGGATTTTTTTTAAGCCAAAATCGAGCCCTGGTCGATTTACCGATCGATACAGAGAGTTCTACTTGGCCAATTCAGTTAACCAATCTCTCCTGATCGATTGACCAATCGATTCAGAGAGTTTTCCTTTTCCATCCCTATGCCATTTGGTTGACTGATCCTCTTTCCTTCGGTTGACCGATCATTACTGAATTTTCTCATTTTTAACTTATTTTAACTCAAACTTCAATGTTTTAATTCCATAACCGATTTATTTTCTTAATTAACACATTTGACCCCAATATTCAATTTTAAATACTAATCTTACTTAAGTCAATTTTTATTTTTCAATTTCACATTGGAGCAAATACTTGAATACAAATTAGGATCCTATACTTTAACAAATTAAACACACAAATATATAATTCATCAATTTGTGTTGTGCGTGATTCTTATTTGGGATACATTAAGAGTAAAAGAGTATTTGAGTTGTTTTCACCTAATTTTTTTTGCAATCTTCAATAGTCTTCACTTCTTCAACTTCAATCTTCGTATCCTTGATAATTACTTCTTGATTTAATATTAAATGGAACTTCTTATACTGAACACTCAACAAACACGTTAGTCCCACTAAAAATATCAACCCTTATGTTGATCCTAAGATTTTGATGAACAATTAAAGGTTGATGTTTTTTATGAAACTAACGGTTTAATTAAGTGTTTCAGTTTATTAGTTCCAAATGATAAAGATATGATGATAAAGATGATGAAGGATTAAGAGGTTAAAGAATTTGAAGAACCTAAGAAAAACAACTCAGGTTAAATGACTTTTATAAATATGCGTATTTTTAATAGGATCCTAATTAGATAAATTATTTGCTCCTATGTGTAATTGAAAAATAAATATTTATAATTGATTAAAATTGAATTTTAGTATTTAGTGGAGCTAACCAAGAAAAGAAATTGGTTAAAGGGGCAAAAACGTTAATAAAAATGAATTAAAAACGAGTTTAGAAAAGTGATTCAGCATTCATAATTCGACAGGACAAAGAAGAAAAATTCTCTGTATCTCACGGTCGACAGGTAGGTTGACCTGTGCTTAAATATGAACTTTCTGTATCTATAAGTCGACAGAGCGGTCGACCTGTGAAGAGAAATAAAACTCTTTGAATCTCTAGGTCGACAAATAGGTCGACCGATGGGCACAAAATCTTTGGTTTGGTTACATCCTGAATCAAGCGGTCGACTGCTGATCTTGGTCGATCGATTTATGTGTCTGTTTCAGGATATTATGGAATTTTGAATTTTAATCTAAAAGTAGCCATTACTAGCCGTTTTTTGGTTAGGATTTATGTGAGATGTTAGTGATTTAATATTATTTGAGATATGCAACACATATTATGTTATCCTTATAGATTTGGTTCATTAAATTTGAATATTTCTCAATTTGATACATATAATTGTTTCTATTCTATTCTATTTAATTGTGATTGAGAAATATTTAGGAGACTTAATTAAGAACTTTAAAAGTTATAATTAAGTGAATTAAACCAAAATGAAGTCTTAATGATATAAAGGGTATATAAGAGTAATTAAGTGTCATAACAAAAGGTTACTAGCCGTTAGAGAGCTGATTTTAATCTCATTTATATAGACCTGCATTTTTCATATTATTAAGAGAGATTAAGAGAGATCAATAGATATTACTGAGCTTTTCTAAGAGACATTATTGAGAATCATTTGCTGAGAATCATTGCTACTACCGAATCTGAAATAATATTGCTCTAATTATTTTTTCGGTGGATTCCGGGTGAGATCTTTCCAAATTACTTTCTATTTAGTATTACTTGATTAATTTTTGAAATTTGATTTTTAGAAATTTTTTTATGATTTTTTATTGAAAAATATTTTTTAAATAATTTCTTGAATTAATCTGATTACGTGCTACCCATTTTTGTTTAAAATCAGATTTTGAGTAACTCACTTTTCTATCACTAGTTATGGGATATTAATCGAGTTTTAATTTATTTGGGGTGGTAGAAGCTCTGAGTGGGAAAAAATTACTTGCAATTTTTAATTGGTAAGTTGAGTGGCGAATTAAATACTTTTGGGAGTATTTAATCTAAGGGTAGTTGGTTTCAATCTATTCATGTAAAGAGACTGAGGTAGTAATTCTTTCTGATTTGAATTGTTTTGTGTGAATTTTGTAATGGTTCAATCCTTACCGGGTAAAAGGATATTTGGAGTGTTTTGTGAGGTTTTGATTCTTTTGCCTTGTTGTTAAAACGAATTAGGTTATTCTTAAGCCTGTAAAATTTAGAGGTTATTCCTTAGCCTGTAAAAAAGAAATTTTGTAAATGTTGATTCTGAACCTGTAAAAGAATATTTGTGAGGGTTTGGTTCCTACCTTTTAAGGAATCTTAAGTTTAGTGGGTGCGACTCTCTGTGGAGCTTAGTGAATCAGTATAAATTTTTGGTGTGCTGCTATTTTTTAATAGTTATTTTTGTTGTTTAATGTACACCTAGTTGATTTTATATTTCCTTTGTGATATAAAGATAATGATTAATTTATGATAAAAATTAATTATTGAGTTGTTAAAGTATTTTTTCTCTGATAGTTTTTAATTACCTAATTTACCCCCTTTCTTGGGTATTTCATTGGGCCAACAATTGGTATCAGAGCTGATTTAGCTTGACACACTTAGCTAAAAAGATCACATGGCGCACATAATAGGCACACTAGCTGAAGGGTAGTCTATACATCGACCACCTTTGTTTGCAGGTGAAAGTTATTCATTCTGAAAAGACAGAATGATAGCCTTCTTTTAAGCTACAAATTACGATGTGTGGCTAAAAATCGAGGATGATCCATTTATTCCAATGAAAAACGGAGTTGAGAAGAAGAAAGAACAACTAATTGCTTCTGATAAATAGAAACTCTCCATAAACTCTCAGGCTATTAACATTCTGTTTTACTCTTTAGATGCTAATGAATATTCTAGAGTTTTAGGTTATAAATATGCAAAAGAGATGTAGGATAAACTATAAGTTACCCACGAAGGGACAAGTCAAGTGAAACAATCGAAAATTAACGCTCTTATGAGAAAATTTGAGTTGTTCAGAATGGAAAAAAAAATGAATCGATTCATGAGATGTATACTCGCTTCAACAACATTTTCAATAACTTGAGTCAACTTAGAAATCCATACTCCATGGAGGATAGAGTTCGAAAGATCCTAAGATCCTTAACAAAAATATGGGAGTCCAAGGTGACGGCAATTGAGAAAGCCAAGGATCTTAGCAAATACGAAATTGATGATCTCATAGGCAACTTGATAACTCATGAATTGGCGATTAAAGTATATGAGGAAAATATCGAAAATAGTAAGAGAAAATCCTTAGAGCTAAAAGCTCAGAAAATTGAAGAAAATGGTAACAGTGATGATGAAAGTCTTGACAGTGAGTAAGAAAAGGATGTGGCGCTTCTCATAAAATTTTTTAGAAGAATGACTCGGTGCACATTCCTCAGGAGAAGAAACCTCTACATGACTAAAGTGGAATGTTACAACTATCACAAGACCGGTCACTTTCAAAATGATTGTCCCGAACCGAAGAAGGATAAAGAAAAGGAAAATAATAAGAAAGAAAAGAAGAAAGTAAAGAAGAGTAAGAAGAAATCCATGAAGGCTACTTGGGATGATACTGATTCAAGTAGCTCGAAAAAATCAGATAGTAAATATATGTCCATATTTGCATTGATGGCCACCAGTGGTGAGGTAACTAAATGTTCAAGTTCTTGTCCATTAGATTTTGATGAATTATTTGATATTTATCAAGAACTTTCTCATGATTATAAAAACCAGTGTTATAAAATAAATGCCTTAAAAGTATAATTAATACATTAAATAAGTAAGTGATGGATTACGAATCTGAAAACAATGAATTGAAATCCAAGTTGATGGATTTGCAATCAATTGTTCTTAAATTCACCGGCGGTGAAAATAACTTGAAAATTCTTTTGGAAACTTCATGTGGAGTTTTTGATAAAGCCGGTATTGAATTTCAGAAAAATCTTAAACAAAAATATTTTCACAAATTCTTTTCTGAAACCAAGGATCTTGTTAGATGTTTTAAATATAATATTGTGGGGCATACTATTCGTAGATGTTTTGATAAAATATCTAACTGTAGACAAGTTTGGGTTCCGAAAGGAACTAAAATTATCCCGACTAACAAGATCAGACCCACTTAGGTTGGGTACCACTTAGGAACTATTTGACGTGCTCCTTGCAGGTTATTCTAAAAGTTTCAATAAGTAAGGACAAATAGTTCCTGTATAGTGGTTGTTCTCGACACATGACGGGAGACAAAGAAAAATTTACTTTTTTGAAACCTATAGATGGAGGTCATGTGACTTTTGGAGACAATGCAAAGCGTAAAATTATCGGTATAGCTAATATCGGTAATGATACTACTACTATTAAAGATGTGTTACTAGTTGATGGACTTAAACATAATTTGCTTAGTATTAGTCAACTATGTGATAAGGGTTATAATGTTATATTTGATCATGATAAGTCCATTATTAAGAATAATCATGATAGTAGTATCTTGTTAGTTGCATCATATTTTGAGAATGTTTATACTTGCTCATTTGATGATTTTAATTCTCAAAATTTATCTTGTTTGAATGCTTTATCTGAAAATAGTTGGTTATGGCATAGAAGACTTGGGCATGCTTGTAAGACCCTAATTGTCGCGCATGCATATTCACTAGTTGCATTTTAAAACGTTTAGTGAATAATGGGGTAAAATGTGTTATTTTCAATTTGAAATAAAATTTTAGGGGCGAATTTATAATTTTAAGGCATATTAAAATTAGAATTGGGTTAAATTGAAAACTTTAAGGAAATTAGGGGGAGATTGGTGTAATTTAGGGAAAAAGATATTATATATATATATATATATATATATACACCCATATGTTCTTACGGTAATGGGAACGGTAATGGGATCAAGGAACGCAAAAATTGGGAAGGAAAATTTAACGTGGCAAGTTAGGATCAAACTCAACCACCATAGTCATGCATATATAAGCGATCTCATTCATGTAAGAAGGATCGAGAGCCTGAAAAGAGGAAGGAAATCGAAAAAGAAAAAAAAAAAGACAGAGAAGAGAGAGATGAATGACAGTGCGGTGTCGTCGGCCAGTGGGTTTTGACCATCGTCGCTTCTCCAGTGTGGGAGTGTGGGTGTGGGTGTGTCGTCATCATTGATCACCCGGTGATCAGGTATGTGGGTATCGCAGCTGTGTGTGGGTGAGTATGCGATCGTCTCTATTCCGTTTCCGTCACCGGTGATTGTGTGTATGTGTGTGCTCTGTCCAGCTTGTCCGTCAGTGTGCATGTGTGGATGATTGGTAGTGTGTGCGCATGTTCTGTGTTCTGTTCGCTGTTTGGTGTGTGTTGGCAGTGCATTTTGTTGATTGTCGGTGCATGTGTGCGTGTGTGACTGTGATGCGGTCGCGATGATCATGTGGGTGTGTGTATTCAGTGGTTGTGTGTGTGGGGGTTGTTATCAATTTTGTTTGTGCATGTGTAATCATCATATGTGTATGACTGTCGTAGGGGGTGTGGGAATTGCCAGAGCTGGGGAGAGTGGGAGAGGAGCGGCCAGCCACTGAACAGGAAAACAAAACAAGGACGAAAGGTTTGCCGTGATGGTGGCCCATCGTCGAGGCGGTGGGATCTCACAGGAAAGCAGAAAGATAAAGAAAGAAAGAAGAAGAAAAAAAAAAAGGGAAGAAAAAGGAAAAAAATCCAAAAAATCCAAAAAAATCAATTTCTCGACCTGCGAATGATTCGGAACAGGTAACATTTTAATCGGATATTATTATCGATTAAATTAAATTGTTAAGCCTTAAGATTTTTCAGAATCGTAATGGAAATTGTCGTGATCGAAATAATATTTTTATATAATTGTTAATCTTAATAAACCGGTACAGTAAACATTAACGTAACGAAACGGTCAAAAATAACAATTTTGCATAAGAAAAATTTGGGAAATGGGAAATATGGAATTTAGGGCCTGCATTGCATATTAGGATTATTTTAGACAAAATATTAATTTAGGACTATTGTTGTTAGGTTCACAGACGCCAGCGTCCCAATAGGTTCTGGACAATGACGTTTTTGTAGTACGGAGAATAAAGTGAGTGTACTGTCTTCCACGTAAATTTATAAAATTTATTTTCGTATAAATTGTGGAATACGTGTTTATTTAAAAATATAGTCGTATTTTTAACTTATATGGATCAAGTGGTTTTGGTGATAGATGTGGAAAATAATTTTTGGACCTAGTGGGTTTTATAGGTGATTCTTGTCCAACTATGCCATAGCTTTGATCCTGTCAGGAGGGTATGCCCAGTTGGATAGTTTTGACCTGACCGAAGGGTTAGTCCGGCAGGTAGTTGATGATATTATGACCTATCTGGAAGGTTAGTCCAGCTGGTGGTTGATGATATTATGACATGTCCGGATAGTTAGTCTGACAGGTGGTTGTTGATATTATGACCAGTCAGGAGGGTTAGTCTTGTAGGTGGTTGATTGACCCGTCAAGAGTGCAAACCCTGCTGGTGGTACGGTACCGTTGCAATTTCCGATCGTGAGGTAAAAAAAAAAAAAATCCTATGGCTAGTAGGAAAGGGGTGTGCTGTGTAAGACCCAAACCATAATAAGTACGTCATTAATAGTTGCACTTTAAAGTATTGGAAAATTCGGGGTAAATTTTTGTTAGTAAAAATCAAAATTTAAAAGTTTAGGGGTCAATTTGTAATTTTCAAAATATTAAATTTGAATTTGGGTTTCACTAAAAACCTAATGAAAACTGAGGGGGGGGGGATAATGTAATTTGCGCAAATGAATTTATAAACATATATATATATATATATATATATATATATATATATACCGTCGGTGGGATCCAGAACAATCGAAATCACGACGTGGCAGCATTTATGATCAACGAACACCACTAAATTCATGTATATAAATGCATCCATGCAGAGATCATGATCAAAAACCTCAAAAGTGAGGAAATCTAAAAACACAAAAATTCTAGAGAGAGAGAGAGAGAGCTTGGCCGACGATGATGGATTCGGAGTGACGGCGCTGTTCCAGCGTGGGTGTGGGTCTATCGTCGTTGGTGAGTGTGTGTGTGTGTGTTGTTCGTGTGTTATGTGCAGGTCGTCGATTTCGTGGGTATGTGGGTACATGAACGGTATGTGTTTCATCGGTGGTGTGTTGTCGTCCAGCGGTGGGTGTTGGGTTGCCAATAATGTGTGTGAGTGATTTCGGTTGTGTGGGTGTGGCTTCGCTATTGTATCCGCGTCTGTGTGCTCTGTTTCCTTCCGATGGGGTATGTGTGTGTAGGTGTGTATGTGCTGCCGTCGTTCGGGAGAGGTGACGGTGGAAGTGATCGTAGCGGTCGTCCGGCGGGGTGTGTGATCAGTGATCTTGGGGGTGTGTCGTCGATGTTGCATAGGTGTGGGTGTAATCGTCGTTGTCCCTCCGGCGAGTGTGTGTGTGTGTTTTGTTCATCCGATGGCATGCGTGTGTGTAGGTGCTCTGCTCTGCTGCGGTGGGGAGGTGTGTGTTGATAGCCGACGAAAGGTTGTCGGGGAGAGAGAGAGATGGAGGGGCGGCGAGATTTGATCAGTGGCGAGATTTCTTCGTTGGCGGTTGAAGCGGGACGGAACCAGACGCAGAAATGGGAAGAAGAAGCGGGGAAAAGAAAGGGAGAAAAAAAAAAGAATTTACACAAATAACCCCAATAAAATCCAAAATCCATCTTGCGGCCTGTGAACGATTCAGAACGGGTAACGTTTTTCGTTAAGTTTATTTTAGTTCGTTAAATTAAATTCTAGCATCGAAATGTTTTAACCGGACTAATAAATTTGGGACCGTTCGTATTACTAAATTTTTTGTAGTAATTTTTAACGGAAGGAAATTTACCGAATAATAATTGTTATAAATAAAATATGGGGAATGGGACATTAATGAACGTAGGGCTTGCATTGTACGATTAGGGTATTTTCTCTATAATATTAATTTAGACCCGGTCACAAGTAGGTTCACATTTACCGGAGGATCAGTAGCGGATAGTCGGTGGAGCTTTTGAGAGCGGATTATCAGGTGAGTGTACTGTCTTCTTGCCAAACTATTTTTATATATATATGTATGATGAATATTGGTTTACTTAAACTGTACAATTTTATAAATTATATGGGTGAGTTGGTAAAATGAATTTTTGGGGTATTGTGTTGGTTTCTAAAAGAGAGTGGAAAGTAACTGGTTTTCTAAGAATGTTTGGTTTTCTAAAAATTAAGGTGGGAAAAATGGTCTTGATTGAAATTGGTGGTACAAAGGTGGAAAAATGGGTTTTACTGAAATTGGTGGTACTTTTAAAAAGGAGAGTGAAAAATGTGATTTTAAAAATTCTCCCCGAAAGGGGTGTGGCTTATATTCTCCCCATAAGGGGTATGGATTTTTGACGATATGGAGTGAAAATATATTTCTTCCCATAAAGGATGTGGATTTTTAACTATATTGATGATTTTGACGATGTCATAGTTGTTCTCCCCGAAACGGGTGTGGATTTTATTTCTCCTCGTAAAGAGTGTGGATTCTTCCCATGGGCTGTAGATAGTTCTACCTGTAAGGGGTGTGGATTATAATTCTCTCCAAAAAAGGGTGTGAATATTTTGTAGAAAGGCATTCCTACGGATGTTACGATACCGTTGCAACTCCCGATCGTGAGGTTAAAACGATCACTATGGCTAGCAAGTGTGAGTTGTAGTAGAGTGGTGTGTTTGAGATGTGTATTTGAGGTGTATGTTTGAGATGTGGCGTTTTACTTATATTGGGTGATTTATTATTTATTATGGTGATTGGTATTATTTTACTAAATGGGTTGGAATGGAACTTATATTTATTGGTTTATTTTCACTGCTTATATTATGAAGAATTTTACGAATTACATGTTGTTTCTATACTCACGCTTGATCTATTTAGATGTTGTAAAATGAATTATTATTTTAAAAATATTTTTGCTAAGAAGGCAGTACACTCGCAGGTGAAGCAGCTAGGAGTCGGTCTCCTACTAGCGCTAGGTAGAGTCCTACAATAGAGTCGTGTGGAGGGTTGAGATGAGCTTTTTGAGGCGAACTTGTGAGGGGTTCATGGTTTTATATTTTGTTGTTAATATATTTGGGGAACGGGTGTGTTCCCATAACAGAAATATGTATAGCTTCATATAGATGATAGTTTATTGATATGTATGCATATTGTCGTATAATAGATGGTTGGTTGGTTGCTTTCGGTGATGTCATGATGTCGTCATGTCAGCCCGGGATGTCGGGTGTTCGGGACGGGTCGTGACAATTGTGGTATCAGAGCCTAGGTTATACGTTTTGTAGACTTTCCAGTAGTTGTGTCAATAGAGGATCATGAGATAGGAAGACGTGTCAGTCGTCTAGTCAGTAGGGGACTTTAAGATAGGGTATCGATAGATGGTGTCGAGCTAGTGGTAGACCATGAGATAGGGTGATGATAGGTGAGTTCGGCACGTGAGTGATAGTTATTGTATTGCATTAGATAATATATTGGCATCATGCATGATTAGTTGTCTTGTTGGCAATTAGTGAGTGCGACGAAGTGTGATACTGCTTGTTGGTGGTTTGAGTGGTGGTTGGTAGTGGTAATGGGTAGATCGCGATTGTGGAGGTGCCAATGGTTGGGAATATTAAATTATAACTGATAAGTAATTCTATTCGTAGTATTTGACATTGGGATTCCCTGTCGGTAGCATGTAATATTTTTTATTGTTGAACTAACAGTATGGTAGAGCATACTTATTTCATCCAATGTTAAGTTATTTATTGAATTGAATCGGTTGACAACACTTTATTTATGCAATGACACAACACACTGCGCTACTATTTGAGATACGCGGATTCTATAAAAAATGTGTGGTTGTGCTCATGATTTTAGTAGAGAGGGCAGAAAGAGACGACCATTCGGCGGTATGAAATAAAAATCTGATGTAAAGAAAAAAAAATAATAAAAAATTTAAAAATTTAAAAATAAATAATAAATAAAATAAAATAATAATAAAAATAAAAAAAATAAAATTAAAAGTTATACGAAATGGGTAAACGGAGTGAAAATTTATAGAGAATGAGGTGTAAGAAGTAGCCGAAAACTATGAGTCCGTGCTAATAGTAAGTGCGTATAAATATAGTTCACTTCGTATTGGTGATAGGAAATTATCGATAGATCTATTACCCTTGAATACTTACGATCTTGATGTAATACTGGGTATGGATTTGTTGTTCAACTATCATGCCACGGTGAATTGTTTTAAGAAGAAAGTGATCTTTCGAATCTGAGGCGAGCCAGAATTTGTATTCTCGGGAGACATAATTATCACTCCTATCGATTTGATTTCAGCCTTAGAAGCCAGGAAATTATTGAAAAAAGGATGTCAGGGATACCTCACGCACGTGATTGACACCGGTCAAAAAGAAATTCAGACGGCGGATATTTCAGTGGTCAGAGATTTTCCCGACATATTTTCCAAAAGAATGGCCAGGGTTTCCAGTAGATAGGGGGATAGAAGTCATTATTAAGTTGCTTCCAGAAACTGCTCCTATATCGATTATCCCTTATCGTATGGTGCCTACCGAGCTGAAAGAATTGAAAGTGCAGTTGAAAGAATTCGTTGCAAGATTTATTAAATCATAGATCTATCAAACCTAGCGTTTCCCCATGGGTAACCCCAGTGTTGTTCATGAAGAAGAAGGATGTCACATTGAGAATGTGTATCGACCATCGACAGCTGAATAGGGTGACCGTTCGTAATAAATATCCATTTGTTTGACCAGCTCCAGAAGGCTAAAGCATTTTCCAAAATAGATCTTCGATCGAGGTATCACCAATTGAAAGTCAGAGGCAGTGATGTGGCGAAAACGTTGTTTCGTACGAGATATGGACACTATGAATTTTTGGTTATGCCCTTCGGATTGATAAATGCCCATGTTGCCTTCATAGACTTTATAAATCGAATCTTCCAACCTTATCGGGATCAGTTTATTATCATATTTGATGATATATTGATATATTCTCAAAGCAGAGACCAGCATGCAGAACATCTTCAGATTGTGTGGCAGACGTTGCGGGAGAAGCGGTTGCATGTAAAACTCAGCAAATACAAATTTTGGTTAGATCATATGGTATTTTTGTGGCATGTTATCTCAAGAGATAGTATTTGGGTAGACCCGAAGAAAGTGAAAGTTGTTGTTCAGTGGGAAAGGCCGAGAAAGGTGACTGAAGTTCGAAGCTTTTTAGGATTGGCGGGTCACTATCGACGACTTGTGTAGGGATTCTCTATTATAGAGGCCCCGTTGACTCGTTTTACCCACAAGGAATCCAAATTTGAGTGGACTGAAAAATGCAAATAGAGTTTCCAAGAGTTGAAAAGTAGATTGATATCGGCGCCAATACTATCCCTCCCAACAGAAGGGGTGGTTTTGTGATTTATAGTGATACGTCCCATCAAGGGCTAAGATGTGTTCTGATGCAGCATGGTCACGTAATTGCATATATATCGTGGCAATTAAAGAATCATGAGTGTAATTACCCAACGCATGATTTGGAGTTGGCAGCCATTGTGTTCACCCTGAAGAATTGGAGGCACTAATGGTATGGCAAAACGTGTGAAATATACATTAATTATCAGAGTTTAAAATACTTGTTTACTCAGAAGGAGTTAAATTTGAGGTAAAGGCGTTGGATAGAATTGATTAAAGATTACGATTGCAACATCCACTATCATCTAGGGAAGACTAATGTTGTAGCAGATGCGTTGAGTCAGAAATCGGCAGGTTCGATCGCGCACATTAGAGTCATTCATACTAATCTGTATACTGATATGAGATCCTTGCGAGTTCAGTTGGTGGTTGGTCAGACGACAGCGTTACTTGCGACTTTGACTTTGAAGCCGACATTGATTGATCATATTATTGAAGCTCGGAAGTCGGACGTTCAATTGGAGAGGATTTGGGGTGAAATGAAAAATGGTCGCAGAGCGGATTATCATGTCAAGGAAAGTGATGAGGCTTTGATGATTAGAAATAGGCTGTGTGTACCTAATGATGTTAATTTGAAGAAGGATATTTTGGAAGAAGTGCATAGCTCAGCGTACGCGATGCATCCAGGTGGTACCAAAATGTATCGAGATTTGCGTGAACATTATTGGTGGATCGGAATGAAGCGAGAAATTGTGGAGTTTGTTTCCAGGTGTCTTACTTGTCGGCAATTGAAGTATTTGTATCAACGTCCAAGTGAGTTGCTGCAACTTCTACTTATTCTAGAGTGGAAATGAGAGCATATCACGATGAATTTCGTTTTGGGATTACCTCATACTCAAAAGGGGTATAATTCCATCTGGGTAATCGTTGATAGGCTTACCAAGTCCGCTAATTTTCTGGTCGTATTTTTTCTTGAAAAGTATGCTCAATTGTATATCAATAAAATTGTTAGGTTGCATGGCGCACTAGTTTCTATAGTGTCAAAACGAGAACCGAGATTTACTTTGAGGTTCTAGCCTAGCCTTCAAATTACTTTGGATACCAAGCTGAAATTTAGCACCGTTTTTTATCCTCAGACAAACGCCGATGGGAGTTGGAGTTCGAAGTAGGAGATCACGTGTTCTTGCATATTTCTCCATGAAAAGGTATAATGAGGTTCGGGAAGAAAGGGAAGTTGAGTCCAAGATACATCAGACCCTACGAAATCTTAGATCGAGTTGGCGTGACAGCCTATCGGCTTGCTTTTACTACCGGGGCTGTCTCGACTACACAACATTTTTCATGTATTAATGCTCCGGAAATATGTACCAGATCCTTCTCATGCGTTGACTTCGCAGTCGATCGAATTGAAAGCAGATTTGACCTATGTTGAGAAGCCAGTCCAAATCCTAAGTCGTAAGGACCAGGTGTTGCGGACGAAAACGATCCCATTAGTCATTAATAGTTTCACTTTAGGAAGGAAGAGTTGTAAGGCCCAAATCATAATAAGTACGTCATTAATAGTTGCACTTTAAAGTATTGGGAAATTCGGGGCAAATTTTTGTTAGTAAAAATCAAAATTTAAAAGTTTAGGGGTCAATTTTTAATTTTCAATATATTAAATTTGAATTTGGGTTTCACTAAAAACCTAATGAAAATGGAAGGGGGGATAATATAATTTAGGCAAATGAATTTATATATATATATATGTATACATACCGTTGGTGGGATCCAGAACAATCGAAATCACGACGTGGCAGCATTTATGATCAACGAACACCACTAAATTCATGTATATAAATGCATCCATGCAGAGATCATGATCAAAAACCTCAAAAGTGAGGAAATCTGAAAACACAAAAATTCTAAAGAGACAGAGAGAGAGAGAGATCTTGGCCGGCGGTGATATGTTCGGAGCGACGGCGCTGTTCCGGCATGGGTGTGGGTTTGTCGTTGTTGGTGAGTGTGTGTGCGTGTTGTTCGTGTGTTCTGTGCAGGTCGTCGATTTCGTGGGTATGTAGGTACGTGAACGGTATGTGTTTCGCCGGTGGTATGTTGCCGTCCAGCAGTGGGTATTGGGTTGTCGACAGTGTGTGTGAGTGATTTCGATTTTGTGGGTGTGGATTCGCTATTGTATCCGCGTCTGTGTGCTCTGTTTTGGTCCGATGGGGTGTGTGTGTAGCTGTGTGCGTGCTGCCGTCGTTCGGGAGAGGTGATGGTAGAAGTGATCGTAGCGGTTGTCCGGTGGGGAGTGTGATCAGTGATCTTTGGGGGGTGTCGTCGATGTTGCATGGGTGTGGGTGTAATCGTCGTTGTCCCTCTGGTGAGTATGTGTGTGTGTCTTGTTCATCCAATGGCGTGCGGTGTGTGGGTGCTCTGCTCTGCTGCGGTGGGGGTGTGTGTGTTGATAGCTGACGGAAGGTTATCGGGGAGAGAGAGAGATGGTGAGGCGGCGAGATTTGATCAATGGCGAGATCTCTTCGTCGGCGGTTGAAGCGGGACGGAACCAGACATAGAAACGGGAAGAAGAAGCGGGGAAAAGAAAGGGAGAAAAAAAAAAGGGAATTTACACAAACAACCCCAGTAAAATCCAAAATCCATCTCGCGGCCCGTGAACGATTCAGAACGGGTAACATTTTTCGTTAACTTTATTTTAGTTTATTAAATTAAATTCTAGCATCGAAATGTTTTAACCGGACTAATAAATTTGGGACTGTTCGTATTACTAAATTTTTTGTAGTAATTTTTAACGGAAGGAAATTTACCGAATAATAATTGTTATAAATAAAATATGGGGAATGAGACATTAGTAAACGTAGGGCTTGCATTGCACGATTAGGATATTTTCTCCATAATATTAATTTAGACCCTGTCACAAATAGGTTCACATTTACCGGAGGATCAGTAGCGGATAGTCGGTGGAGCTTTTGAGAGCAGATTATCAGATGAGTGTACTGTCTTCTTGCCAAACTATTTATATATATATATATATATATGTATATATATATATATATATATGTATGATGAAATATTGGTTTACTTAAACTGTACGATTTTATAAATTATATGGAACAAGCAGGTATTTGGGTGAGTTGGTAAAATGAATTTTTGGAGTATTGTGTTGGTTTCTAAAAGAGAGTGGAAAGTAACTGGTTTTCTAAGAATGTTTGGTTTTCTAAAAACTAAGGTGGAAAAAATGGTTTTTATTGAAATCGGTGGTACAAAGGTGGAAAAATGGGTTTTACTGAAATTGGTGGTACTTTTAAAAAGGAGAGTGAAAAACGTGATTTTAGAAATTCTCCCCGAAAGGGGTGTGGCTTATATTCTCCCCATAAGGGGTGTGAATTTTTGACGATATGGAGTGAAAATATATTTCTTCCCGTCAAGGATGTGGATTTTTAACTATATTGATGATTTTGACGATGTCATAGTTGTTCTCCCCGCAAGGGATATGGTTTCTTCCCGAAAGAGGTGTGAATTTTATTTCTCCTCGTAATGGGTGTGGATTCTTTCCATGGGATGTGGATAGTTCTTCCCGTAAGGGGTGTGGATTATAGTTCTCCCCAAAAAGGGTGTGGATATTTCGTAGGAAGGCATTCCTACGGATGTTACGGTACTGTTGCAACTCCCGATCGTGAGATTAAAACGATCACTATGGCTAGCCAGTGTGAGTTGTGGTGGAGTGGTGTGTTTGAGATGTGTATTTGAGGTGTATGTTTGAGATGTGGTGTTTTACTAGATGGGTTGGAATGGAACTTATATTTATTGCTTTATTTTTACTGCTTATATTATGAAGAATTTTACTAATTACGTGTTGTTTCTATACTCACGCTTGATCCATTTAGATATTGTAGAATGAATTATTATTTTAAAAATATTTTTAATAAGAAGGCAGTATACTCGCAGGTGAAGCAGCTAGGAGTCAGTCCCCTACTGGCGCTAGGTAGAGTCCTACGATGGAGTCGTGTGGAGGGTTGAGATGAGCTTTCTGAGGCGAACTTGTTAGGGGCTCATGGTATTATATTTTGTTGTTATTATATTTGGGGAACGAGTGTGTTCCCATAACAGAAATATGTATAGCTTCATATAGATGATAGTTTGTTGATATGTATGCATATTGTCGTGTAATAGATGGTTGGTTAGTTGCTTTTGGTGATGTCATGATGTCGTCACGTTAGCCTAGGATGTCGGGTGTTCGGGACGGGTCGTGACATGCTGTATTTTACGATGAATTGCCTGGATTGATTCGGTTTGGATATATTACTTTAAAATGAATTGGCGTATATATATTATTTTGGTTGCACTGGTTGACTTAAAATATTTGGATTAGGAGTTTTAAATATATGAGTTTATTTCAGTGGTGGCAGGGAAACTGGATTTTTGTGCGGTATGTAATTATATAATATTATATTTTGTAATGCGGTATTTAAATTCCTATACTTGATCCATACAAAATGTTTTCATTATAAAGACAGTACACCGATAAATTTTTTTGGTTTCAGGTGCCGCAAATAGGAGAAGGTCTACTACTGGCACTAGGTAGAGTCCGGGAGATAGTATCATTTTGGGAGATGGGTCGGTTAGAGGCGAACCGAGAAAGGTTCAACATTTTCTTTAGTGATTTTTGTTGTATATATATGTGGGGACGGGTGTGTCCCCTATTTCTGAAAATGATTATGATGTATTATTTTGGGTAAAATATTATTAGTAGTACACGTGCGTTTGGGTATGAATATAATATATGTGTGTGGGTGTGTTTGGTTGGTTGGACAGGGAGTGTCATGCTGACGTCACGCTCGGTCTCGGGTGACGGGCGCCCGTGGTGGGGTGTGACAATGCTAGTATGGAGTTAATCTCTAACTTATCTAAGAAGAGTCTCATACGTTGCCTACCTAATTTGAAATTTGTGAAAAATAAAGTATGTGATGCATGTCAATTAGGCAAGCATGTTAGATCATCATTTAAGAAAAAGATACACACGTTCACGTCTAGATGTCTTGAATTATTGTATCTTAATTTATTTAGGCCTAATTCTGTTACTAGTTTTGGTGGTAATTTTATGCATTTGTTATAGTTGATGATTATTCCAAACTTACCTGGGTACTTTTGTTTTGCTAAGAAAAGTGAGGTTGCTTATGTTCTTGCTAAATTTTGTAAACGTGATCAAAATGAGAAATAATGTTCCATTATTAACATTTGAAGTGACAGAGGAAGAGATTTTAAGAATGTTGATGTGGTAAGTTACTGTGATGAGCATAGTTATACTCATAACGTTTCTACACCAATATCATCGCAACAAAACGGTGTAGTAGAAAGGAAGAATAGGACGCTTCAAGAGATGACCAGAACAATGCTTAGTGAAAATCGTTTACCAACCTACTTCTGGGCCGAAGCAGTAAGTACAGCTTTCCACGTAATTAATCGAGTATTGATTCGTAGAGGGTTTAACAAAACCCCTTATGAAATCTGGAATGGTAAGACTCCTAATATTTCCTATTTTAAAGTATTTGGATGTAAGTGTTTTATTTTGAATGACAAGGATAATCTTGGTAAATTTGATGCTAAATCAGATTATGGAATTTTTCTTGGATATGCTACTAACAATAAGACTTATAGAGTTTATAATAAACGTACATTAGTAGTAGAAGAAACTATGCATGTTGTTTTTGAGGAAGCTGATCCATTCTTGTCGAGAAAGGTGTTGGATGATGATGATGCATGTATTTCAAGTAATCAAAACCAAGGATATAATGTACTGAAGGAGTCCCAACAAGAGGAGGAACCTAAGGAAAAGAATTCGACTTTACCAAGAGCTATAAAGACAGTATCTGGACATTTGATAAAAGAAATCATCGGTAATTTCGAAAGAGGTGTAAGTACTCATTGTTCTCTTAGGAATATAATTAATCTTGCTTTCTTATCTCAAATTGAGCCTAAAAATATAGATGAGGTGTTAACTGATGAATCTTGGATTTCCGCAATGCAAGATGAGTTAGTTCAATTTGAGCGGAACAAAGTATGGTGTCTTGTTGCGAGACTGGATTTTCATCCAGTTATTGGTACTAAATGGGTTTTTAGAAATAAAAATGATGACTCTGATATGGTAATTAAAAATAAAGCAAGATTAGTAGCATGGGGCTATAATTAAGAGAAATGAATTGATTATGATGAAACCTATGCTCCTGTTGTTATACTAGAAGCAATTAGAATGCTACTCGCTTTTTCATGTTCACGTAATTTTAAGTAATATCAAATGGATGTAAAGAGTGCATTTCTAAATGGATTTCTAGCAAAAGAAGTTTATGTGAAACAATCCCCGGGATTTGAAAGTGATAAATTTTCTAATCATGTATTTAAACTTCGCAAGGCTTTGTATGGGCTCAAACAAGCTCCTAGAACTTGGTATGAGAGACTTCGCCAATATTTGATCGAAGGGGTATTTGTAATATAACACTGTTTGTGAAGCAAACTGATTCTGATATCCTATTAGTACAAGTGTATGTTAATGATATTATTTTTGGATCTACTAATGAGGATCTTTGTCAAGAGTTTGTTAAGATAATGCAGGTTGAGTTTGAAATGAGCATGATGGGAGAGTTGAATTTCTTTCTTGAATTGCAAATTAAGCAAATCAAATAATGAATATTTATAAACCAAGCTAAATACACCAAAGAGTTGTTAACGAAATATGGCTTGGAAGGCGCTAAAGAGTACAAAACTCCAATGGAAACGGCTACGAAGATAGACAAAAACGATACGGGCAAAAATGTTAATGAAAAAATGTATCGAGGTATGATTGGTAGTCTGTTGTATTTAATTGCTAGTAGACCCGACATTATGTATAGTGTTTGTATTTGTGCTAGATGTCAATATTGTCCTAAAAAATTGCACTTGACTACGGTTAAGCGAATTTTTTCATACTTAAATTGGAAGACTGACCTAGGATTATAGTATCCTAGGGGGAGTGATTTTAAATTGGTAAGTTATTCCGACACTAATTTTCCAGTTGTAAAGTTGAGCGAAAACGAACGAGTGGATCATGTCATTTGTTAGGATATGCTTTGGTTTCTTGGTCAAGCAAGAAGCAGAATTCAATAGCCTTATCCACTACGGAGGCTGAATTTATGGCAGCTGGTAACTATTGTGCTCAAATTTTATATATTAAGCAACAACTAAATGACTTTGGAATTTACATGGAGGAGGTCCCGATCTTTTGTGATAATAAAAGTTCTATTTGCTTAAGTAAGAATCCTACACAGCACTCACGAACTAAGCACATAGAGATTAGAAATCACATTATTCGTGATCACATTCAAAAAAGGGACATTGTTATTGAGTATATTGTTACCTCTGACCAGCTTGCTGATGTTTTTACAAAACTACTAGCAGAATATCAGTTTGTGAAAATTATTCGAAGTTTGGGTATGGCTAGGCATAATGATGTTTGCCTAGAGTAGAGTTCTTGTGTGTTCCTCCCTCCCTATTTTTTTTTTGAGATGACAAGGGGGGATAATTAGTTGATATTTTATTGAATATCTTAAGAGGGCATTTATTTTTATATTTGTGCTTTATTGATTTTATTTTTTAATATCTTTATTCTTATGCTTAAATGTGTTATAAAACCCGTCCTCGGATTCAGGAGGAGTATGGTTATATTATTGTTTTGAAGAAAATATCAAAGTTAATTGTCATCATAAAAAATGGGGAGATTGTTGATCCTAAGATTTTGATGGACAATTAAAGGTTGATGTTTTTTTGTAGAACTAACAGTTTGATTAAGTGTTTCAGTGATTCAGTTTATTAGTTCCAAATTATGAAGATATGGTGATAAAGATGATGAAGGATTAAGAAGTTGAAGAATTTGAAAAATCTAAGGAAAACAACTCAGATTAAATTTTAACTCTTAATATCCCAATTAGGATCACACACGACACAAAAGATATTTAAATGATTTTTATGAATATGTGTGTTTTTAATAGGATCCTAATTAGATAAATTATTTGCTCCTACGTGTAATTGAGAAAGAAATATTTATAATTGATTAAAATTAAATTTAAGTAGTTAGTGGAGCTAACCAAGAAAAAAAATTGATTAAAGGGGCAAAAACGTCAATAAGAATTAATTAAAAACGAGTTTAGAAAAGTGATCCAGTATCCATAAGTTGATCAGTAGATAGGTAGGTCGATCTGTGCTTACATATGAATTCTCTGTATCTATAAGTCGACAGAGCGGTCGACCTGTGAAGAGAAATAAAACTCTCTGAATCTCTAGGTCGATCGATGGGCACAAAATCTTTGGCTTAGCTACATCCTGAATCGAGCGGTCGACTGCCGATCTTGGTCGGTTGACTTATGTGTCTGTTTCAGGATATTATGAAATTTCAGATTTTAATCTAAAAGTAACCATTACTAGCCTTTTTTTTTGTTAGGATTCATGAGAGATTTTAGGGATTTAATATTATTGGAGATATGCAACACATATTATGTTATCCTTATAGATTTGGTTAATTAAGTTTGAATATTTCTCAATTTGGTACATATAATTGTTTCTATTCTATTCTATTTAATTATGATTGAGAAATATTTAGGGGACTTAATTGAGAAGTTTAAAAACTATAATTAAATGAATTTAACCAAAATGAAATCTTAATGATATAAGGGGTTTATAAGAGCAATTAAGTGTCATAACAAATGGGAACTAGCCGTTAGAGAGTTGATTTTAATCCCATTTATATAGACCTGCGTTTTTCATATCATCAAGAGAGATTAAGAGAGATCAAGAGATATTACTGAACTTTTCTAAGAGAAATCATATTGAGATTTGTGAGAGCTTTTCTAAGAGATATTCTTGAGAATCATTGCTACTACCGAATCTGAAGTAATATCGCTCTGATTATTTTTTCGGTGGATTCCAGGTGAGATCTTTTCAAATTACTTTTTATTTAGTATTACTTGATTAATTTTTGGAATTTAATCTTTAGAAATTGTTTTCTGATTTTTTATTGATTTTTTTTTTTAAACAATTTCTTGAATTAATCTGATTACATGCTACCCATTTTTGTTTAAAATCATATTTTGAATATCTTACTTTTCTATCACTAATTTTGGGATATTAATTGAATTTTAATTTATTTGGGGTAGTAGAAGCTCCAAGTGAGAAAAAATTACTTGTCAATTTTTAATTGGTTAGTTGAGTGGCGGATTAAATACTGTTGGGAGTATTTAATCTAAGGGTAGCTGGTTTCAGTCTCTTCCTGTAAAGAGATTGAGGTAGTAATTCTTCCTAAATTGAATTATTTTGTGTAAATTTTGTAACGGTTCAATCCTTACCGGGTAAAAGAATATTTGGATTGTTTATGAGGTTTTGATTCTTTTGCCTTTGTGTTAAAAAGAATTAGGTTATTCTTGAGCCTGTAAAAAATAGAAGTTATTCCTTAGCTTGTGAAAATGAAATTTTGTAAAGGTTGATTCTGAACCTATAAAAGAATCTTTGTGAGGGTTTGGTTCCTACCTTTAAAGAAATCTTGAGTTTAGTGGGTGTTACTCTCTGTGGGGATTGGAGGACCGAATTAGCCAAGAGTAACTTGGTGAACCAATATAAATTTCTGGTGTGCTGCAATCTTTACTTTATTTATTTTTATTGTTTGGTGCACACCTAGTTGATTTTATATTTCCGTTGTGATATAAAGATAATAATTAATTAGGATTAAAATTAATTATTTGAGTTATTAAAGTGTTTTTGCTCTGATATTTTTTAATTACCCAATTCACCCCCCTTCTTGGGTATTTCACTGGGCCAACAACTGAATTGTCCATCAAAACCCTTGGGATCAACAATCTTCCATTTTTTTATGATGACAATTAACTTTGATATTTTTTTCAAAACAAAAAAAAAATGTAACCACATTCCCCCTAAATCTGAGGACAGATTTTTTAACTTATTGAAGCACGATTATGAAGATAATTCATATAATTCATCATATTTTCAACATACGTGCAATATGATCAATTAAATGATAATAATATCAATAAAGCATAACATGATCAATTCAACAGGGTTCTATCATTATCAGTGCAATACTTTGGCGAGCAAATCTTAAACATCAACTAACTCGTTTTAAGCGCAATAATGATTTTCCCTTTATATTTCCCCTAGTCAATCAATTCAATTCAGTAAACATCAAATATATTCTCCACATTTGTCATTTCAAAAAATGGGGAAGGGGAACAAAAAACATCATTCTAGGCATGCAATCTCCCCCTATATTAGTGTAAATAAGCTAATTCATGCTTAGAAAAATAACCTGAGGCAATCAAAATATTTTAATAATATAGCATAAAATCATATATGTTTTACTTATGATACCAATTAATGTCTTCCCTGTAGATAGAATCAAGAAATATGTAATCTCTAATGCACTAATACATGAAGTATTTCTCAAAGATAATTTATGAAATTGTCAATCATAAATCTAATGCATGCTTTTATCATTGTTATGATCAATAGTTAGAATTCAAACCATATGAATGCATTATATAATTCATTTATCATTTAAATAACTGCAACATTCCAAATAAATCAAGATATCATGCATTTTAACACACTAACTTAATTCAATGATGAACAAATCATGGATTGATATAACATATTTCACATGATTTTTAAACATGACTTTTAGTAGATCTCATATAGCATAGCATTAAAATATCACATGTAAATATGTAAGCTTATTTAATTATCATGCAATCATTATAAGACAACTTGAGAATATATAAAACATCACAGGCCTTAAAAAAATTTACCAGCGTATTTAAACTTATTTTCTTACTCATGGCACCTAATAGGTGTAAATTACCTATCTATTTCCAAACCGAACTTATTAGTTTTCGAGTATGTTTAGTACGTGTTATTACGTTTTAATTCTTTTATATTCTTTTTGTTATAAAATAGGTATTTTGGGTAAAAAGAGACTAAAACGGTCCTTAAGCGGTCAAATCAGAGTAAAGTGGTGGACAAACGGTGGAAAAACAAAGTTTCAAAGTAGCAAAGCCACCGCTTAGGTGATCAATCCACTGCCTAGGCAGTGAAAGTACTGGGAGCAACAAAAAACCCACTGCCACGGCAACCATTCACCACCGCGGCGGTGAGAGTTCAGGATGCTTTGCTACTATTCCATAGCCGTGGTAATCAAATCCATAACTGCGGCGGTCAAGCCACCGACCTACCATCGCTGCGGCAGTCCCTCTGTGAACAGTTTAAGATATTTAGGATATTTTGGGATATTTTTGAGCGTATATATATCCTTCCTTGTCCTTCATTTCAATGGTTAGACGTTTTGGGAAGTCTTGAGAGCTCCGAGGCCATTCAACCAAGGAAAGATCATATTGTGAAGAAGGAGGAAGCGTTCTCAAAACGGTTTTAGCATCGGATCTTCGGATAAACGGCTAGTTTCTTCGTTTCTTTGTTTCTCTCTTAGATTTGGTTGAATGTTTGTATATGTTTAGCTAGTTTCTAGTTGTATATAGGGCTACGGCCATGTTTAGCTAAACATATATTGTCTAGGGCTTGATTGAATTCATGAAAACATTGTTTATATAAAATTGATGTTTTGTTAGTGGTTGTTCATGTTTATCTGATTGTGTTTGCCGTGTTGTATTATTTATTATGCTTGTTACGATATACCGAGAATACGGGGTTTGACACTCGGGAGAGGTAACCCCGAATTCAAATTAGGGTAAATACAACGCGACGATCCAATAACCCGGGAAGGAGTTGAAAAGTGTGCAATCAATGACATTGGGGCGAGACTCACGTGACTCCCACACTTTGGTTAATAATCTCAAGATCTTTTGAAATTTGTCCACCATAGTGTAGGCCTTTCCAAGTTGATTTAGATGGTTGTAGATATTGTTGAATCTTGTGTATATCTCTTGAATCGATTCTGCTTCACTCATTCTGAATAGTTCGAATTGAATGATTAAGGCATTGATCTTCGACTGTTTCACCTGACTAATCCCTTTATGGGTGATTTGCAATTTGTCCCATATTTCTTTCACCGATGCACAGCTTGAGACCCTAGAATATTCGTTAGCATCTAAAGAACAAAGAAAAATATTAATAGCTTGTGAGTTAATAAAAAGTGTAATGACTTGGTTTTCCAAGGCTGCCACTTGGTTTATTTTATAGAGAATTTTACTCCAAATATTTTATCATTTATAAATAAATTGGTATTACTATTAATTCAACTCTGATACCACTCTGTAGCGATCCAGTTTCCTAGGGCCGTCATGCAGTTTCTTCTTTTGGAGAATTAATACTAAAATCGAACGATCAGTATTTTATTTAATAAAATCCAAATTTTTATTAATTAATCGAATAAATTTTACAACAACAATAATTTATACAAATATTATAAAGATAAATTAATATCTAATCCCAATTTATCAAATAAATTTTAATACTAACACATTATCATGTGCAAATTGAAACCCAAAGGACCAAAGTAAGAATCCTGTCAAAACGTTAGGAGTATAAGCGTCAAATTTGAGACTCAAGTGTTGAACAATACTCACAAACATGTTATTATATATATTCTACTCAAATCTAAATTAATTGCCGAATAATCAATAATTCATTTTATAAAAATATTTTAAATTTTACAACTACGGCGATAATTATAATTATCGAATTATCGTGTCGATTTTATAATCGTGAATAATAAATACAATTATAACAAATCGAATAGAAATTCAAGTAAAATTCCAAATGTCGTTTCGTTCTCACTTGCCCTGCAATCAAAATTGTGGGGTTGTGAACCAACGTTCAGTAGCACTTCAACCCCTCTAATACGTGTATTTAATCAATTCCCAAATAAAACGCATAAACATGTTTTTACATAAATTCTACATAATAATTCTAAATATTTCAGGAAAACTAACCACTAAAAATTAACGACAATTTTCGCATGAATCACATAATCAAGAAAGAGATTAAATATAAATATTAAAAAAGTTAGAAATTCTACCTAGAATCTAAAGTCGAAATCCGGACCGGAATCCATTCTCGCTCAAAAACTTATTAATATATATAACCTTTAATACTTGTAACCTTATTACTTTTAACATATATATGCAAATATATATCCATCATTCTTCTTGATTATATCCTAATATATCTCTCTATATATATAAACCTCTAACTATATATATCTCTCTGCTAATATGATGATCACTTTCCTTATTATTATTATTATTATTATTATTATTATTATAATAATAATAATAATAATAATAATAATAATAACACATATACGTGTTAATCGTATATGTATATATGTTTTGATATTAATGTGTTATGTTCATTATATGAAGATAACACATCTTTATATGTATTATTATTTTATTATTTATACAAATATCCCCTTTAAAATAAAATAAAAATATTAATTATATTCCAAAATTCTTAAAAGTATATTTTAAATAACACAATTGTCCCAAAACTTTGAAAAATCAATTTAAAATTAATATTTAATCTCAAAAAATAATCAAATATTATTTATACCATAAATTTACAAAACAATCCAAAAAATATTAAACTTATATAAAATGATATTTTCAAAATATAAAATTTCAAGGTATTACTAAAAGTTTCCGTTTGTCAGAAGCAGTCAGCTGCTCCTTTTTCTTGGTAACTTTATTTTCCATCAGGACAAATGGACCATTTTCAATAACTAGCCACACATCATAATTTGTGGCCTGACTTAATGCAATCATTCTACCTTCCAGAATGCATAATTTTCATCTGCAAACAAAGGAGGTCAGTGCATAGACTGCTCCTCACCTAGTGTGCCTATTGGGTGCGCCATGTGATCTTTATTAGTTAGTGTATCGAGCTAAACCAGCTCTGATACCAATTGTTGACCCAGTGAGCTACCCAAGAGAATGGGGTAAATTGGGTAGTTATAAAAATTTGAACAATTTAACTCTTAAACACTTAATTAATCAAATAATCAACTTTATCCTAAATAAATTATTATCTTGTTACGCAATGAATAAGTGTTTAAACTAAGTGCACACCCAAAGAAAAATAAATAAAATAAACAAGGCAGAATACCATGATATATCTTGGTTTAGTAAGCTAGCCTTGCCTAATCCAATCTCCTAAGCTCTAAGGAGATTCGCATCCACTAAAAATCCAGATTCCTTTAAAGGTAGGAACCAAACCCCTGCAATGATTATTTTCACAGACTCAGAATAAATCTTTACAATTCTCTTTTTATAGGCAAATAAAGAACCCTATGTTTTTGCAGGCTTAAGACTAACCTAATTCTATTACAAGAAGAATCACAACCTAATTATTTTATCGGGCTAAAATCGAACCTCACAAACACACCAAGTATCCTTTTTCCCAAGTAAGGATTAAACTTTTACAATTCACTAAAAAATAAACTCTATTTAGGAAAAATTCACACATAATTCTTTTTAAGGGAAAAAATAAACTAACCTTTTTATACTCTAAGAAAAGATCGAATCTCAATATTTTTCTCAGAAAAGATTGAAACTCAAGCTACCCTGATTAGATACAATCCAACTATTTCTAATCCATATAAACTCACCGTTGATAAAAATAGTAAGTTTCTTCTTACTCGGAGCTTTTACCACCTCAACAGAATTAAACTCGATTAATGTCCCAAAATTTACTAGTGATGGAATTTAAATGAGGAATTCAATATCTGATTATAATATGTGTGGATAACACAAAATTAAGCACATAATCAGATAATCACAAAAAATATTTTAATTTTTTTTTTATTCTCTTAAAGTTAGAAAATGATTTTACTACGATCTTTTAACCAAACAATCAATAATAATATGAAAAAAAAAATAAGCTCAACAACTTGGAAAGATCTTACCAGGAAAACCACCGAAAGAATGTATATTGAATCATTAGATAGCTCAAATTGATGACGCAAAAAAATCAGCATTTTATCTCAATAACTTATCATACAATAATCTCACAATTAATCTCTCGAATATATCTTAGAATAATTTCTCTTAGAAAAGTTTAGGAACTTGATAGTTCTTGATAATGTGGTGTATTATGATATAAAATTTGCAGGTCTATTTCTAACGGTTAGTTTTCACAAAATATGACATTAAAGTGCACCTATAGACCCCATATATCATAACCATTCAATCCTGATATAATTAACTTAAATATGGCATTTAAATATTTCAATTAAGTCCACAAATTATTTCTCAATCACAAATCGTAAAGATATGAAGTATTTAATGAACCCAATTGAGAAACACTTCAATTATTTGTATCATATCTATAAAGATATCAAAATAGATATGCTATATCTTAAATATATTCAAATCCCTGAAATATGTTAATCATATATGTCAAAAAGGGCTAGTTAACGGCTAGTATTGAACAGATCCTTAAAATCCTCAAAATCTCAACTAGATAGTCAATTGACCGACCTCCAGACCACAGTTGACTGATTAATACAGCGTGTAAGCTAGGCCAATCCTTAAAGGCCAGTCAGTTGACCAAACCCCCAAGGGTCGGTTGACCGATCAATTTGGGATTTGATTTCTAAGCCAAACTTGAGCCTTAGTCGGTTGATCGATCGATAAGGAGAGTTTCACTTGGCTAATTCAGTTGACTGATCTCTCCTGGTCGATTGACCAATTGATTCAGAGATTTATCATTTTCCTGTCCTACGCCATTCGGTTGAGTGATCCTTTTCCCCTCAGTTGACCGATCATTACTGGATTCTTTCGTTTTTAACTTATTTCAACTCCAAACTTCAACATTTTAATTCCGTTAACCAATTTCTTTCCTCGATTAACACATTTGACCCCAATATTCAATTTTAAATACTAAAATTTCTTAGGTTAATTTTTATTTTTCAATTTCACATTGGAGCAAATAATTGAATACAAATTAGGATCCTATATTTTATCAAATTAAACACACAAATATATAATTCATTCATTTGTATCGTGTGTGATCCTAATTCAGGATACATTAAGAGTAAAAGAGTGTTTGAGTTGTTTTCACCTAATTTTTTTGGAATCTTCAACACTTTTCACTTTTTCAACTTCAATCTCCGCATCCTTGATAATTATTTCATGATTTAATCTTTAATGGAACTTCTTATATTAAAACACTCAACATACATGTTAATTCCACAAAAAATATCAACCCTTAATTGTCCATCAAAATATCGGGATCAACAAGAATGATTTTATTGAGATACATAAATAAAGAAAATTGACATTTTATTATATTTTGCACAAATTATTTAATTGATAATTTATAGTTAATATTACGATTAGTTCAATATAGAGTTGTACGACTTGCACTTTGATTCCATGTATCGTTGTATCTTGAGAAGGGCTTGCCATTTAACCTTTTGTATAGGGGGGATGTATCTCTTCTTAGAAAAATGTTTACACGCTTCGATTAACTAGATATGTATTTTCTCTTGTTTCTATATTTTATTTATTTAATTATTGATGTTCTTAATTATTTAAAAGAATTTTGTTAACCCTAAAGGATTCAAGTCCTGTTTTGATAATTTGATGAGACAATTAACTTGATTGTTTGTATGGACAAGACAGTTTTCTTAGCATTGAAACAAAACTGAATGATCAAAATGATGCAAGATAAATGGCATGATGAAGAAATTTTTTAAGACAAATATTTTTTGTATTTCTCAAGTAAAGCAAATATGATGTTATTTAAATTCATCTCAACCCTATTAGGATCATGCATTGAACTTCAATATGTGTTAATTGCTTTATTTGTGTGTGATTAAGTGATTAGAATGCTTGCCAAATTGATTAGATAAGTTAAGATCACTCCTTGGTTAAATTGAGGTTTAAAATCCAAATCAAGTAACTCATTCAACAATTCAGTCAACTGATCTTAACATAATTTTGAAATATTAAGAATCAAGTTCAATGAGTCGACTGAATAAGAAATTCAGCCAACTAGTTGATGGCTTGATGCAAAAAATCGAAGAATTAAAAAGAGATCAAACAGTCGACTGATGTGGTAATCTAGTTAACTAGTTGATACAAGTTCCTAAGGATTATGTAACGAATGATAATTCAATCCACTAATCTGTTGAAGAATTCGATGGAATTAGGTTCCCAGAACCTTTGTTAAGGAACTCAATTCAGTCGACGAACTTGACAAAACGTTCGACGGGTTTGCTTTGAATTTTTAATATTATTGAACGTTTTTTGAAGATTTTTTTGCATTGGTTTTAACAATAAATATTTCTAAAATAGTTTTGAATATTTGGAGAATAATATATTTCAAAATATTTTTAAAATTTAATATGACTAAAATTTACATAAGTTGAAAAATAATTTTTCTTGTCAATTTCTTAATCCATAACCATTTATATTACTCCGATAATGATAAGAAAAAAAATTAATTATCATCGTATAATGAGTAGAAAATTTTAATGATAATCGTACAATGTACCGAGGGAAAATTATTCTTTTAATCACATCTGTTGGTGTCGAAAATTGGACCAACCGACAATATGGTCTAGTTACTGCTGACGTGGAAAGTTGGAGCTGATCTGGAGATTTCTTTCCGCTTAGTTGGAGTCTTTAATCCTCCTGGAGCTTCATCCTAAACGTGTCCAATCTGATTAGGCGCTATTTGGCTTGACCTTCAGGTAAGTATCTACGCATAGGACTAGCCAGGGTGTTCCAGGAATGTCCCCTCTGGTGTGAGAATAAAAGCTCGGGGGAAATAAAAGAGATCGCTTAGATAAAACAAAGTCACCACCTCAAGAATGCAACCTTTTGAATTGTTTGGCAAAGCCTTCTATTTATAGGGGAGGACGTCATTAGCATCCTGAAAATTAGGGCCTTAAGCTCAGTAATCCGTCTTAATTAGTCAGGCACGTGGAGAGCGCGTAGAGGGTTAGAGCTATGGGTCTGGTCTTGTGCTTTTGTACGTTGATGGAGAAACCCATAGGCCCAGCCTGCGGGAAATATCTGGCTAAAGTGGGCACCTAGGTAGAGGTCAGAATGGCTCTACCGACCTCCCCATCTTTGGCGATATTTGAGGAGAATGTTGGGGATTCTTGCTTGGTGATTGGCTTAAGTCCTCCATGCTTACCAGCTAGAGGAGATGTCGGGCTTAATGAACAACCAGGCTCACCAGGCCGTTTAATGTTGTGGCATTAGAGACGTGACATTTTTTTATCTAGGTGGCAGACACGTGGCGGGTTGTAGAATTTCACCCTCATCAACATCTTATTTTTAGATAAAGTTTATTTTTAATTGTTTTCCCAACTATACTCCTTTTTAGAAATCTGGAAAGTTCAAATCTAATAATAATAAAAAAAAATAAAAAAAAGACCTCCGTGCAAAGATTGATTTCAACCAAACAATGAATGTTATGTTCAAATCCAAATCCAAATTCAAATCCACTCTAGGAATCACTTCACATGAAATGGTCTTTTAGGATTTCTTCGACCAGATTCGTTAGGCAAATCCACCTCTATTTCGTTATTTGTTTATATACATATGATTTTGAAAATTATTCCAACTCAATAACCTTCCTTGAGTGTTGGAAAGTTTGATAGAAGCCAAAATATGGATCGTCAGGTATGGTCAGTGATAAGTTTGATTTATCTATTTATTCCCAAGCTGGTTTTATTAATTTTAGAGTATTTTTATAGCATTTTTATATGTTTTAATATATTTTTATTCTTTTTGTATTAAAATAGGTGTGTGGGGTGAAAATATATGAAAACGGAGCATAAACGATCAAATCGGATCAAGAACGGTGAAAGAACGGTGGGAAAATGAGCATAGAGGCGTAATTCTAAAAAATGGCCCACCACCACTGCGGCGGTCAATATGCATAGAAGGCCATTTTGTTGCTGGAAGCCCACCACCGTGGCGGTGAAACAACATGATATTTTCTGCGCCCACTGCTGCCTCCACCACTGCGGTGAAGATCAAAGCAACATACCCACCGCCGCGGTGGTCACTCTACACAGAATTAGATATTTATTTTGATAATTTGCTCCCTATATATTCCTCTTCTCTTCTCCTCCGGCTAAATTACACCCCCTATGCCCCTTAGAACATATTTAGGGTTAGGTTGAGAGGTTTTTTAGGGAGAGCTCACAACCCGAAGAAGAAGAAAGCAATCGTTCAACGATTTTAGCGCCAAATCTTCGGATATCGGTTAAGTCTTTTGTTTTTTTCCTTTATTTTCTTAATTTCAGTAGTTATTGAGCATGTTTAGCTCATTTTATATTGTATATATGGTTATGACTATTGGCTAAACATGGATTGTTTAGGGATTAATATATTTTATGAATATATTGTTTGATTGAATTATGTTTCGTTAGCGGTTGTTCTTCGTTATTTTGATTGTGTTTATCGTTCTTGTATTATTTGTTTGCTTGCAATGATATATAGAGAATACAGGGTTTGACACTCGAGAGAAGTAACCCCGGATTCGGATTAGGTTAAACACAACGCAACGATCCAATAACCTCGGAGGGAGTTAGAAAGTGTACAATCAATGAAGTTGGGGTGAGACTCATGTGACCTAGCGCCGTTAAGATGTTGAGGGAGACTTCTTCGTTGACGCGAATTCACATATTTACTCGTCTTACAATTGGGAGAGGTGGCGAGTGAGTTTACAAACCAAGATTGTCGGATAAGTCGAGCGTCGTTAACGTAAACAAAAATGAAATCAAAGGTATTTAAGTAAATGAAATTAATCCCTAGGCAATCTTTTCCCTTGAACGTCTCAAAATAGTATTATAGTTTAATTTGATTAATTAGTATTTTAGTATTAGTTTTTATTAATTATAAATTATATTTTTACCGCCTAGATAAAATTAGGTTATGATAATTATGGTACTCGATAATAATCTCAACCAATCCCTGTGAACACGATACCCTTACTCTCCCAACCTATACTAAAACTTGACTTGTACACTTGCGGTGAAAGTGGCGTGCGGTAATTACGCATCATACAAGTTTTTAGCGTTGTTGCCGGGGATTAGTTTTTAGATTATTATAGATATTGTGAGTAAATAACCCGATTTTACTTTAGGCATTTCTTTTGTTTATAATTTTTTTTCTTTGTAGTTTTTGTTTTTCTACAGGGTGCTTGACGATGTTAGATCAACAAGTACTTTTGCATTTCTTTCTGTAGGATTCTGAGCCATTTTATAGTGATTGGGATCGATACAAGGAGTTGTTGTTCCGGTTTCCAAACCATCATTTTCTGAGGGAGTGTCAACTACTAAACTTTCTCAATGGGTTACTAGCCGCAACCAGAATATGGGTTAAAGGAGGAAACGGTACCACCTCTTTCGATCAACTAATTGCGGACAAAGCCTATCGGGTACTGGAAGACATGGCCCAGTATGATTTTCATTGTTGGAATTATTCAACAAGTTACTAAAGCTTAAGGGATAGTTCCACCGCTTTGGATCCATGGATTGACACCCCGAACCAATATGTTGAGTCTTTCCCTGCCTTGGAAAAAATATTCGTTGATTTTATTGGGAGACTCAGTTGTATTGGAGGGAGACGAATGACCAACTAAATGAGCACGAGGATCGTCTTGATAATATTGATACGGTCTGTGCTAAAATTGATGCGACCGTAGTGTCTTTGCAGACGCAAATGGGTCAACTAATCCGCTTTATTGAGGCTGAGTCAGACGTGGTGGCATTCGGAGATTCACAAGCCACAATCAGTGAAAGCCAC
The DNA here is from genome assembly GCA_016647705.1 of Eucommia ulmoides. Classification (NCBI taxonomy): domain Eukaryota; kingdom Viridiplantae; phylum Streptophyta; class Magnoliopsida; order Garryales; family Eucommiaceae; genus Eucommia; species Eucommia ulmoides. The sequence continues at coordinate 28,322,215 of CM028332.1, read as the reverse complement.
TGTAAGGAGCGGGAGGAGCTTGGGAGCGTTCAAAGATGGTTATTCAAATGAGATGGGAACCCAAGCATGGGTCGATGGTTGTGATTCGTCACCATTGGAGATCTAAATAGTGATGCCACCATCGATCCCAAAAGATCATATTTATGAGAATCCGATTTGGCTCATTTATCCTTCACCGCCATTAGTAGCGTTTTTCCAGGACCACCAAGTACATGAGCCAGTGGAGTATCCTGTTGAAAGCTTGAGCCAAGTAGAGCAATATCTCGCCAGTCTTGAGGGCGTACTGAACCAAGACCCATATGTAATGTTGTACGACACTTACTATGGGTGGAAGCTGCTCTTTGACGAGTCGTTCTCCGTGTCAGGCCGAGGACAATAAACTGCATGCTTCTTGGGAGGCAACTCAAGTCCGAAAATAAGTTAAATCCATAATAGCAAACTTGATTCGAAGGCGATATTCTCTCGCCTCCCAGCTACATGTTCTAAACCCCCTTTGTCAGCATGCTATATTTCATATGTTGAGAATGATGATTGGGTCGCTGAAGACACTGTCCGTTTTAAGTTTGGCGGTGATGTGTAGGATATCAGTATATTTTATTTTTTACCGTATTGCATGTGTGTTTAGTGTAGAATGTTTTAGTGTTGTTATTGTGTGCATGCTGAGTTTTGCATTCATCTAGGCCGTTACTCGATCATGATATTACCCCTAGTTGTTTTCGAGGTCAAGGGTAATACCCATGCATGTGTGTTTTGTGTGCTTGATAATGCATTTTGGTGAAAATTATTGTGGATCCTAATTTGGACGAGCACATAGACTTAATGTATTTCTATTCAATTGATTTGAGGCCAATTATCGATTAACCAAACTCATGACAAATTAAGGATTCTAGAACCTGATTGAGGGGAAGCTTGAGGCGAAATCCTAGGCGAGGTAGTTCATGAGACATGATTTAGGCATTCATTTTGTCACTTGAGCCTTTTAAGCGTGCCATGTTATATGTTTATCCCCCCTCATTACCCTATTGAAACCTAAATACAATTTCAATTATGAACCCATAAACAAATACCTTGGCTAGTTGATCTTTTTCCAAATTTATATCGCTGAATTAAAAGCACAATTTGAGTGAATCAAGTTAGCATTCGAATATGTTGCTTGATATGAGCGGTTGGGTTTAGGACAAACTTTGGATTGTTTCGGTATTCGAGTACTCACTTGTCGCTTTTCTTTCTTTTAAACCACACCCGTGAAATTGCAATAATCAAATAAGTTTGGGGTGTGGTAGTTTGAAAAAAAAAACATATGTAAATATTGTTAAATTTCATTTCTTTTGACAAGTGAGTACATCGGTCTTAAATGTTTGTTTAGGATTGTTTCCAATTTATCTATGGGGGTTCGAGAGTGAATGTGCCAAGCATTGAGCCTTGGGTAACGTTAACTCGTTTTCTATTTCGAAATACCCTTGGCCAAATATTTCAAAATCAAACCAAGTCTTTCTACTAATTATGAACTTCCAAGCCCACATTAGTGGAGAGTGGACCCCAATTAGGTATATGGATATCCTAGTACTTTATGGTCTAAGTCGTGAGTTTCATTGGTTGATAATCCAATCCGGTCTTGGATAGTTATATTATTGAGTCTCGCACAAACACGTTAACAAGATCTAGAATGGCAGTCACCATTATTGAATGTGAAAATTCTAAAACACCACATGGTGCGTTTTACCACCTGAACTCGATATAATTGGGGGTTGTTGAGGGGAAAATGACTTGGTCGATAGAAGAATTCAAAACTCGCATATCGTTATGTTTAGATTATTTGTGTTTAGGTTTTTCATGTTATTTAATTTAGTTGTGTTTTTCATTTTAGTGTTAGTGTTTTGCTCGAGGACTAACAAAATTCCAAATTTGGGGGTATTTGATAGGTGTGATTTATCTATTTATTCCCAAGCCGATTTTGATAATTTTAGAGTATTTTTATAGTATTTTTATATGTTTTAATATGTTTTTATTCTTTTTGTATTAAAACAGGTGTGGGGGTGAAAAGTTATGAAAATAGAGCATAAACGATTAAATCGGATCAAGAACAGTGGGAAAACGAGCATAGAGGCGTAATTCTAAAAATTGCCCACCATCGCGGCGTCCAGACCACCGCCGCGGCGGTAAATATGCAGAGGAAAACATTTTGTTGCTAGAAGCTCACCGTCGAGGCGGTGAAACAACAGGATGTTTTCTGTGCCCACATCGGCCTCCACCGCTGCGGCGAAGATCAAATCTACATACCCACCGCCACAGCGGTCACTCTGCACACAGAATTAGATATTTATTTTGATATTTTGCTCTCTATATATTCCTTATCACCTCTCCTCCGGCCAAATAACACCCCCTAAGCCTCTTAGAACATATTTAGGGTTAGGTTGAGAGGTTTTTGAGGGATAGCTCACAACCTGAAGAAGAAGGAAGCGATCGTTCAATGGTTTTAGCGCCAAATCTTCGGATATCGGCTAAGTCTTTCGTTTCTTTTCTTTATTTTCTTAATTTCGGTAGTTGTTGAGCATGTTTAGCTCATTTTACATTGTATATATGGTTATGGCCATTGGCTCAACATAGATTATTTAGTGATTAATATATCTTATGAATACATTGTTTGATTGAATTATGTTTCGTTAGCGGTTGTTCTTCGTTATTTTTAATGTGTTTATCGTTCTTGTATTGTTTGTATACTTGTAATGATATATAGAGAATACGGGGTTTGACACTCGAGAGAGGTAACCCCAGATTCAGACTAGGTTAAACACAACACGACGATCCAATAACCCAAGAGGGAGTTAGAAAGTGTGCAATCAATAACGTTGGGGCGAGGCTCATGTGACCTAACGTCGTTAAGATGTTGAGGGGAATTTCTTCGTTGACGCGAAGTCACATATTCACTCATCTTACACTTGGAAGAGGTGGTGAGCAAGTTTACAAACTGAGATTGTCAGACAAGTCGAATGTCGTTAACGTAAACTAAAACAAAATCAAATGCATTTAAGTAAATGAAATTAATCCCTAGGCAATTTTTTCTCTTAAACGTCTCAAAATAGTATTATAGTTTAATTAGATTAATTAGTATTTTAGTATTAGTTTTTATTAATTATAAATTAGAATTTTTACTGCCTAGATAAAATTAGGTTATGATAATCACGATACTCGATAATAATCTCAACCAATCCCTGTGAACACGATACCCTTACTCTCTCAACCTATACTAAAACTTGACCCGTACACTTGCAGTAAAACTTAGGTTTTCCCTGCCCAAATAAAATTTTTGAAAGGCTATGCCCCTTCTATTTTCGCTCCTAAACCTGGCACACATTTAATGTTTCATTTATTTGGACAAAGGTATTTGATATAGCCAAAAATCTCCAACTAACCTGCAAAACTAAAAAGCTCAAGGGACACCGATATGGTGTCGGCTAAAGTACCTCTAGCATAAGAATAAGTCAGTCTGTTTTATGGTATGAGCAAAAAACTCTATGTGTGTCTTTGTTTTGAATGCCATAATATATATAGGGTAAGAGTACTTGACTTATCCATTTTTTACTTGATTTCTCATTTATTCCTCCATCACTGTTCCCAGCATTTATGTGGGAGATTGTAACTGTTGCCACATTCATGTGTAAAATCATAACTAATCTAACGTTCATGTAAAAGTCTCCATCTTTCCGTTAGGTTTGTTTTGGGTGTAGACATAGCATTTTGACCATCCCGCAAAAAATTTAATTTAATTTCTTTTTACTCTTTAAAATTATTTTTATTTCATTTTCAAAAAACCACAAACAAGGAAGGGAAAAAGAATAGAAGGAAATTGAACATAAAATAAGAGTAAAAGAAGACTTAAAAAAAAAAAGGAAAATGGAGACGGGAGAAAAAGAAATAAGAAAATAGAGAGAGAGAGAAAGAGAGAGAGAGAGAGAGAGAGAGAGAGAATAAATTAGGTGCCCCCTTCCACCTTTGTCAGCCTGTAGAAATAAAAGAGAGATGGAGAATAAATGGGCCCCACATTTGTTAGCCGACTGAAGTAAAAGAGAGAGAGGATAGAGAGAAAGAGAAAAAGAAGAGCGAAATGGGGGTCCACCGCCACGTGTCAATTCAAAACGAAAAAGACAAGGGGTGCGTGTTTTTCACACGTTCTACGTCCACAATCTTTCATCTTTCATATTTTTTCAATTTTACCCTCTCCTTGTCCAACTTGGACTAGGTTTAGGCGGGAAAACTTAATTTTTAGGGTTTCCAAAGTAATATTCACGCCGGATCTTTTCCTATAAATATGACCATCCTCCTAGTTTATTCATTCAAAGATTGAGAGAAAATTCCCTCAGAGAGAGCCCTTTAGGGAAGCCGTCTGCGAGAGAGAGAAAAAAACCCGAGCAATGAGAATCTTAGATAAAACGGGTATATTTTTTTTATTTTTAATTCATTTTCATTATTTCTTTTGTTTCTCGCAATTTAAATTCCTACAAGTTTCTTTTCTCTTGTAATTGTCCAATGACTCAATGAAAATGCCGGAACGAGGTTCCCCATTCTCAATCTGAACATTTGAGCATTAAGGGAGGACAACCATATCTCATTGTTGTTTTTTTCATATGTGGAATTCTTTTTTATTTGTTGTAATTCATATAAAAAAAACTGAAAAATAAGTCGTCTAATAATTCGATGAAAACGTACGGGTAGGTTTTTCGTGCTTAAACTTAGTCCTCAAGCGTTAGGTGCGTCATGTTTAATTCTTTATTTTTTTGTTTTTCTTTAATTTTATTTTCTTTTATTTCTCGTAAAAACCCTGAAAGACAAAAAACCTAATACAAAAAACCACGAAAAATAATAAAATCTCAATTTGTAAGAATTAATCCTTACAAACCTTAGGATGAATTCAATAATTCGATAAATCATGGGACAGTTTTCCATGACCTGGTTTCAGTTCCCCAAGTAGACCAAAATTTAGAAACGTTCGGTTTTAAGAAATCTCTTCCTTCGGTAAACCTTTTTCTTGGGATTCCGCCTAAGTTTTGGAAAGATTAATTTTGATAAACTCTGTTTCCACGATCTTCCCTTAATTCTCATCTCCATAAAATTTGAGCGAATTTTAAATTGGGATTTTCTTGAATTAATTGGGCAAACTTAAAATATAAATCATTTGCATAATTTAGACAGCTTATTTAGGGTATTTTCGCCACTTATATTTTTTTTTTACATTGCGTCACATATAGGTTCTTTTAGATTTCATAACCCATGCCACTTTTTCTCATTTAGTTATGACGCGTACACCACTTGCAATTTCTATATATATTATATAATTAAATAATTGCCACTCATAATCATATTAATTCATGTAGTTTTCTTGATTTATTCCCATATTCATACCATTCTGCATTGGCTCGTTGAAAATAAAACCATTATTGCATAAAAATCATATAAATAGTTTTTAGGTCACTTTTGCATAAATAAAATAAAAATTTTATCATGCTAGTTTTTGCATTCATACTTCGTACTTTTTCACTTATTTTAGTTGTCCATTTAAATTAAAGAAATCCCTTAGAAACAAACATAAAACCACCCCCTGGGGACCATTCTTGTCGAATCCTTTAATATTTGATAAGAGGTCATACCGGGTGAACATTCACAAAAATACCAAAAATTTGTCTCGCCTTAATTTGAAAAATGACAAAAAGATTTTACAAGAAGGAAAAGATTTCAAAATAAAATAAAACATACGAACTAAACTAATTGGACTTAATTGGATATAAGGTACTGTTTTCAAACGAGTGTCCTGTGGTACCTAATATTTTTCCCGAGCGTAATCAACCCCCGAGCTCTTTAAATGAATTTTTGGTTTGACCGTGTTTTGGAGTTAATTTTTTCTCAGATCTTTTAAAGTATTTTCTAAAAATCCAATGACTTAGCATACCATTTAAACCAAATGCTAGGTAGCGGTTCCTTATTTTAAAATGGCCTAAGTACTTTTTTGAGACACCCAGCTCTTTAAAAACCCTTTTCCCTTTTTATACTATTAATATTTCATATTTGTTTCCTTTTGGAAAAACGAAGCACGTTAGCTGGCGACTCCGTTGGGGACAATTAGAGGGTCAAGCCTAATATGTTCAAATAAATCCAACTAATCCATGTCCGAATGTTAAATTTTATTTTGTTATGATTTCCTTCCATTTTGTCAATATGTTGTGATGTTTTTTTTATATTGTTCTAAATCTTCCGACACATGTACGGTCGTCTTGTATCCATATTTTCCCCTCGAGATTCTATGATACAACACGTAGAAGGGGTTTTTATACTTGATGGATTGATGATGTCTTAAAAAGTCTTAAAATCCAAACGATCACAAAGTTTCCAATACCGATGAGAATTACAAAATAATTTTCATAAATAATTATTTGCTTTAATCGGTTATTATCGGAATTAAAAACAATTCAACCTCAAATGGGTTTTAAGGCTACCTAAGACCCACGTAGACTAATAAGTGGGTTTGTTGTAAGAACAGGACGAGACAGAAAAATTGATCCCAGAAAAGCAACTCCCGTGATTGAATCACCGAATGGAAACCCTCCAAGCTCTAGGACAGAGAATTCAGTGCCGAATTCGAACTCTACTGGCCCAAACTTCTCGGTGCCATTCTACTATGGGCCTTGAATGGGCCCTTATCCCTTAGCCTAGGAGCACCGGCATATCCCAAGTCAGGGGTATGTCTATTAGGCCTCACCCGAAGGCCCGGGTCCCTCTGCACCGTAGATCTTCATTTATCAGGAGAGAGTCATTGCTCCATCCAATTATCTGTATGCCAATCAATCAGCCTCTACCTTCGAAATCAAAAATTGGAAAGAAGATAATTAACCTCCCCCGGCCTGGGTACTGAAAATGGAAGAATTGGAGAGAACGGTAGAAGAGTTTAAAAGAGAAAAGTCTTCTAGAAAATCGACATACAAGGAGTTGTCAGTACTGCCCTGGATGGTGTGTCCTAAAAACTTCATAATCCCAGAATTCATAAAATATGACGGTATTGGCTCTCCAGAACAGCATGTTAGCATCTTCAAAGAGGAATTGGGAGTCCATGCTTAGAACGAGGATCTTTGCCTAAAGATGTTTCGTCGATCGTTAAAGAGATCGACTCTCAATTGATACATGACCCTGGACCTATCGAAGATCAAGACCTTCGAGGATCTGGTTGAGGCCTTTTGTGAGAAGTAGGTGTACAATAAGAATGTCGTGTTGGGTCGTAATACCCTGTCCCGGATACTAAAGAAAACAAATAAGAGCTTTTGGAGGTACACCGCCTGCTGGAGGGAAGAGGCTGCCAAAGTCGTCCCCAGACTGAGTGAGAAGGATTAGTGAGAGATATTCAAATCGATTCAGACGCCATCATTCTATCACAATCTTTCGAGCATATCAGTGGCTTCCTTCGGCTATACAATCAAGTAAGCCAAGGTAATAGAAAAATGGATAAAGAGTGGAAAGATCGAAGAGGCCTCGCCCCATCCGACAAATAGGTTAGCTCCACCAAAAAAAAATGATGAAATAGCCGTCATTGTTTCCCCTCCAGCAAACCCCTCACCAAAATAACCCTCAAGTTTTCTATCCCCAAAATTACTCAAACCAAAGCAACCAATACCATAACCATCCCGCTCAAAATCGACAAAACCAAAATTACTCCAGGAATCAGTCATATTTCCAAAATCGTCCCCGCAACTACCAATTCTAGAGCGTACCTCACTCTTACCAAAATCCCAATCCCTAATACTATTCCCAAGTCTACCAAACACCCGCTTACTATACGGCCTCATATCTGCCAAACCAAAACTCTCTACCTCTAATTCTTGACCATACCCTAAAGCTAGGAACCCAATACCACCCAAGCTATCCATCTCGCGCTACTGGGGAAAACTTTCAAAATGACAAAAAGGAACCATTAGACCATCCGGTCTTAATCACTGAGTTGTACCAGAATTGTTTAAAGTAGGGGATGCAGACGCCTCTTCCATCCTATGAGCGTAAGCCTGAAAAGAAAGCCGCTTCTTAGAATAATATTTTTGAGTACCACTCGGGAGCTAGAGGATATACAAACGAGTAGTGTTATCACTTAAAGGACAAGATCTGGGAATTCATACAGGTAAGAGCCATCACATTTCCAAAAAATCATGAGACCAGTACATCAAATTGCCAACTCAATCTGCTGCTTGAGTATGCATGATAGGTGTAACTTATCTATTTATGTTCAAACCGAACTTGTTAGTTTTCGAGTATGTTTATTACAATTTAATACGTTTTTATGTGTTTTTGTATTAAAAAGGTGTTTGGGGTGAAAAGGAGCTAAAACGATTGAATATCAAGCTAATCGGAGCAAGTAGATGGAAGAAAGGTGGGAAAACAAGCAAAAAGGCAATTGTTTCAAAGCTGCAGCCCACCACCGCAGCTGTTAAACCACCGCCGCGGTGGTCAAAATACAAAGAATGGCCTAAACTCTCTGTAAATCTACCGTCGCAGCGGTGAGATCCACCACTACGGTGGTGAAACAACAGAAACTCGCTGTTTCTACCACTGTAGCAGTGACATTGCCAACATACCCACTGCTACAGCGGTGACCCCTATAGCTATAAAGTGTTATTTTAGATATTTTTTGAGATATTTTTCCCTTTATCTTCTGCCTCCTCCTCATTTTTGAAGAACCAACCCTCCATACACTTAGGGATGATAATTTTGAGAGGTTTTTTAGGGAGAGATCACAACTTGAAAAAGAATAACACAAAGCAAAGAAATAAAAGCGATTGTTGAACGGTTTAGCGCCAAATTTTCGGACAACGACTAAGTCTTTCATTTCTTTCTTTCAATTCTTAACTTTGGTGGTTTGTTGAGTATGTTTAGCTTATTTTTTATTTTATATATGATTATGTCCATTGGCTAAATATGGATTATCGATGGGATTAACATAAATTTATGAATATGTTATTTGTGTGAAATTAGTGTTTCGTTAATGGTTGTTCTTCGTTATTTGATTTTGTTTACCGATTTGTCATGTTTATATGCTTATTTAGATATATTGAGAAATCGGGATTTGACACTCAGGAGAGGTAACCCCGAATTCGGACAAGGATTAAACACAGCGCGATGATCTAATAACCCGGAAGGGAGTTAGAAAGTGTGCAATCAATGACGTTGGGGCAAGACTCATGTGACTATGTGTTCTAAAAAATGCTAGAGGGGGATTTTGGCGTTAACGCGAAGTCACATATTCATTCACTTATCACTCGAGAGTGGGAGTGAATGAGTTTATGATACAGAGATTGTCAGATAGGTTGAACACCGTTATTGTAAACTAAATAAAACCAGAAACATTTTTGTAAACGGAGTTAATCCCTAAATAATCTATTCCTCTAAACGTCTCAATATAGAAATATAGTTTAATTAGTATAATTAGTTAATTAGATTAGTATTTATTAATTATAAACTCCATTTTTATCACCTAAATAAAGTTAGATTATGATAATTACGGTACTTGACAATAATCTCAACTAATCTATGTGGATACGACAACCCTAACTTTTTCCACTTTACTAAAACTTGACCCGCACACTTGCGGTGAAAGTAGCAACGTATTTACGGCGGTACCAAATTTTTGGTGCCGTTGTCGAGGATTGTGTTTTAGATTGTTGTTGATATTGTGAGTAAGTAACTTGATTTTAATTTAGGCATTTATTTTGTTTATAATTTTTTTGTTTGTAGTTTTATTTTTTCTACAGGGTACTTGACGATGTTAAATCAACAAGTGCTTATGCATTTCTTTCAACGGGATTCCGAGTCATTTTATTGTACTTGGGATCGATACAAGGATTTTCTACTCCAATTTTTGAACCATTATTTCCCTAGAGAGTGTCAACTACTGAACTGCCTCGATGAGTTACTAGCCGCAACCAGAATGTGGGTTGAAGGAGAAAACGGTACCACCTGTTTCGACCAACTAACCGCGAACGAAGCCTATCAGGTACTAGAAGACATGGCCGAGTATGATTTCAGTATTGGAATTATTCAACAAGCTACCAAAGCTTTGGGGATAATTCCACCATTTTGGAGCCATGGATTGACACCCCAGACTAATATGTTGAGTCTTCCCCCGCATTGGAAACCCTGTTTGCTAAATTTATTAGGAAGACTCAGGCTTTTTGGAGGGAGACAAATAACCAGATCTTTGAGAATGAGGATCGTCTCGATAATATTGAGACGATCTTCACCAAAATTGATACAACCATAAAGTCTCTTTAGACGCAAATCGGTCAACTTATCTGCTTAATTGAGGTCGAGTCAGACACGGTGGCACTGGGAGATACAAAAGCAATATCACGTGAAAGCCACCGTGAGAAACCAAAAATGAGTGGAAGGAGCTTGGGAGAGTTCAAATATGATTATTCGAATAAGATGGAAACCCAAGCATAGATCGACGATTGTGATTTGTCACCATTGGAGATCCAAATTGTGATGCCACTACCGATCCAAGACGATCACATCTACGAGGATCCGATGTGGCTCATATATCCTACATCGTTTCTAGCTTAGTACATTCATGCTAACCAAGCACATAATCAAAGCTGAGTCACGTTGAAAGATTGAGCCGATCAGAGCCAAATCTCGCCAATCTTGAGGGCGTACAAAATCAAGACCCGTACGTGGTGTTGTTTGACACGTACTATGGGCAGAAGTCACTCTTTGATGAGCCCTTTGCCATGTCAAGCCGATGACCCTAAATCAAGCGCTTCTTAGGAGGCAACCCAAGTCAAAAATAAATTAGATCCATCTCTGCCGACTTAATTCGGAGGCGAGATTCTCTCGCCACCCAGGTATGTGTTCTAAATCCCCGTCTTCATTATCATGATATATGCTATCATTGGGATCGCTGATAAGTTATTTTGGACATTACCCGTTTAAGTGCGGTGGAGATGTGTAGTATGTTTAGTATGTGTTAGTATCGTTAGTGATGTTGTTTTGTTTTTATTGTGAGCATGTTTATTTAGGTTAGTTGTTGTTATGTGCTGAGTTTTGACTTCATCTGGGCCATTACCCGATAATAAGTCTGTCCGCTGATTGTTTATTGAGGTCGGACGTAAAGCTCATTCATGTGTGTTCTATGTGCTTAACGTATCATTTTAGTAAAAATTATTGTAGATCCTAAATGCAGGAGCACGTAAACTTAATATATGACTGTCTAATTGATTTGAAAATAATTATCTGTCACCCAAGTTCATGAAAATAGGGATTTTAAAACCTGATTTGGGGGAAATCCTAGGCGAGGTAGTTCGGGAGATATGATTTAAGCATTCATTTCTATCACTTGAGCCTTTGAAGCTTACCTTGTTAAATGTTTATCCTTTGTTACCCTGTCGAAACCTAAAAACCATTTTAATTCTGAACACTTAACTAATACTATGGCCAATTGAACTTTTCCAAACCTATATCGTTGAACTGAAGGCACAAATTTGATAGAATCAAGTTAGCATTCGTGTATGCTACTTGATGTGAGCGGTTGGGTTTAGGGTGAACTTTTAAATTAATTTGGTATTCGAGTACTCGCTTGTCATTTTTCGTTCATATTTCACACACACCTTAAATTGTAATAATCAAATAAATTTGGGGGTGTGTTCGTTGAAAAAAAAAAAGAGAAAAACATGTATGTACGATTTTATTTTTTGTTTCTTTTTGACAAGTGAGTACGAAATTCCTAAATGATTGTTTAGAGTTGTTTCAATTTTATCTGTGGGGTTTCACGTGTGAGAGTGCCAAGCATGTGCCTCGGGTATCGTCAAGTTAACAACATTAACCTGTTTTCTATTTCCGATATACCCTTGGCCATTTTTCCAAAACCAAACCAAGTCCTAATGATCTTTTTGGATTTTTGGGCCTACATTATCGGAGAATAGAACCCAGTTAGGCTTATAGATTCCCTATACCCTCGAGTTTTAGTCATGAGCTTATTTGCTAGATAATCCAATCCGATCGACGGATAGTTGTATATTTGAGTTTTAACATACACACTTTTGACAGGATCTAAAATCACGCTTACTATTATTGAATGTTGAAATTGTAGACCACATGGTGTGTTTTATGTTTGAACTTGACAGGATTGGGGACCGATGAGGGAGAAACCGTTTGGCCAGTAGATGATATTCAAAACTTACACATTATTGTTTTTAGTGTTTTTCATTTTTAGTTCTTAATTTCATACTTAATTGTTATATTTTCTAGTATTGTGTGGGTGTTTTGCTCGAGAACTAGCAAAATTCTAAGTTTGGGAGTATTTGATAGGTGTAATTTACTTATCTATTTTCAAACCGAACTTGTTAGTTTTCGAGTATGTTTATTACGTTTTAATATGTTTTATGTGTTTTTGTATTAAACAGGTGTTTGGGATGAAAATGAGCTAAAATGATTGAATATCAAGCTAATCGGAGAAAGTCGGTAGAAGAACAGTGGAAAAACAAACAAAAAGGGAATTGTTTTAAAGCTATAGCCCATTGTCGCGGTGGTCAGAATATTGGGAATACAGAAAACCCACTACCACGGTAGTCAAAATACAAAGATGGGCCTAAACTATGCAAATCCACCACCGCCGCGGCAGTGACCCCTGCAGTTGTAAAGTGTTATTTTAGATATTTTTTGAGATATTTTTCCCTTTGTCTTATTCCTCCTCCTCATTTTCGAAGAACCAACCCTCCATACACTTAGGGAGGATAATTTTGAGAGGTTTTTTAGGGAGATCTCACAACCCGAAGAAGAAGAACACAACGCAAAGAAGGAGAAACGATTGTTGAATGGTTTTAGTGCCAAATCTTTGGACAACGGCTAAGTCTTTCGTTTCTTTCTTTCAATTCTTAACTTCGGTAGTTTGTTGAGCATGTTTAGCTTATTTTTCATTGTATATATGGTTATGTCCATTGGCTAAACATGGATTATCGATGGGATTAATATAAATTTATGAATATGTTGTTTGTGTAAAATCGGTGTTTCGTTAATGGTTGTTCTTCGTTATTTGATTATGTTTACTAGTTTGTCATGTTTATATGTTTGTTTAGATATATTGAAAAATTGGGGTTTGATACTCGGGAGAGATAACCCTCAATTCAGATTAGGGTTAAACACAACGCAACGATCTAATAACCCGGGAGAGAGTTAGAAAGTATGCAATCAATGACGTTAGGGCAAGACTCGTGTGACTATATGTTCTAAAAAAATGCTAGAGAGGGAATTCGGTGTCAAAGCGAAGTCACATATTCATTCACTTGTTACTCGGGAGAGGGAGTGAATGAGTTTATGATACAGAGATTGTCGGATAGGTTGAACACTGTTGTTGTAAACTAAACAAAACTAAACACGTTTTTGTAAACGAAGTTAATCCCTAGATAATCTATTTCTCTAAATGTCTCAATATAGTAATATAATTTAATTAGTATAATTAGTTAATTAGATTAGTATTTTTTATCGCCTAAATAAAGTCAGGTTATGATAATTACGGTACTCGACAATAATCTTAACCAATTCCTGTGGATACGATAACCCTAACTCTTCCTACTTTACTAAAACTTGACCCATATACTCGCGGTGAAAGTAGCGATAAGGTGAAAGTAGCGACGTATTTACGACACTACCAATGCACCTTTAGGAAATAGTGAAGTCAATCTTTACCAAAATATTGGCAGAAATGGGAGTAAATCATGGGCCCGAGGCTTGAGTTGAAAAATCTTTAGGCAGCAAAACTGGGGCCCTTGTTTAATTTCTATTTGCTAGGTTTTTTGATAAAATTGGAGCATTTTTATGTACTTACTTTTCCATCCCGTTGGTCTTTTGGATGGAAATGATTTACTTTGTAGTGGATTTTTAAAATTTATTAAATGCAATATTGTTTTATCTAAACTTTAATGTTTAAATCTTTGTCTTTCAGGTATCCAAAATTGCCTGCATATGTTGTATGTGATGTGACTGAGCGAGGATGCGAATATATAATTTTGATACAGAGCTAGACCTCAATCCAATATGAATAGAAACAAAAGAAGATTTTGTTCTGCCAAATGATAGTAAGACCAAAAGGCCTTTGACCAAATCTGGTAGCAGTTCTAGAGTACTAGAGGGTTCAAAAGTCAAGATTGACAACTATTACCCTAAAGATGTTTTGATATATTGTTGCAAGTTAATCAAGCTGTCTCCAGTAGTCCTTTAGTGATTTGATAAAACTAGGTGTACACATCCTGGCTCGCTTGTTGTAGAACCCAATGGAGAAAAAGAAACACAATCATCCTGGATCAATAATCCCAATGAACAAGCTCTCAAATGTAATACTGATATCCAATCATGCGATAAAGATCAAAGCTGGAAAAATGAGAATTTGTCACCATCAACCAATACTGTTGGACACCATATTTACTCGCTCATTGATGGATTCTGCGGTTGCGAGAATGTCTCAATTCGCAAAGAAGATCAGGTTAATTTCTAAGCTTGATTGCCCTCGAACCATTATAAGTTTGATAATTTATTTCACAAAAAAATGACAAAAAATGGGGTAAAATAGTCAAACCATTGACCAAGCAAGAAGCGCTGGTACAAATACAAAAGAGATTTTAAGAGAAAATAAAGATGATAGATTGGTTCTCTCAAGGTTTCCGCTTCAGGCCAATTTGGTGAGCAAACTACATTTTTTCGAGTCAGAACTTGATGGATTAGAATGAAATTAGAATTTGTGAAACGAAACATTGGTCATGGTCAATAAATGTATTGGAACCATATTCCTCTGCAATCCAACTCAAAAATTCACAAAAAATCATATCGAACATTGGAGGTACTCGTTTTAGTAATTTCAATATTTTGCCAATTTTTTAGACTAAATCAGTTTTACAGGATTGAGAAAAGACAGAGCATGTAGGAGTATTAGAACCTCAAGCATCAAATCACCTAGAAATTTGGAAAAGTAAGAATCCAGTCGAGTAAGCCAAGGAGACCTTAATGAGGCATGTTGGGTCCTGCCCCTGAGTTAGAAAGCGAAGTTTCTAAATTCAAATAAAAGAATCTCATCGAATCATCCTGCGAAAGTCAAGCATTGTCAGCCAAGTGACTACGATGGAAATTGGGAGAATGGAATTGCGAGTCATCAAAGGTGAACAATTTCTCAGACTGGGATTTTGTTTTGGAAGTGTTATTTTGTCCACTTATAGGGGTTTCAAAAAGGGCGGAGCATGGATTTCCATCTCTCACCTTCCCACTAACTCAAATTAGAAACTCTTGTTTCTAAAAATTCAAAAACTTTAAATGAGCATCTAGGTATAGGTTTTGTCCTAAAAGGGGCATTCAGTGAGCTAAACCTGATCCTCAACGTGAAGTTAAGATATGTAGGTAACATATAAAGGTTCAGTCATTGAAGTGTCAGCCTTAGTCGTGGGCTGGGGCATAGTTTATGTCTTTTGTCCCTTATTTCGCCCCAGCCCCAAGCTAGGGCACATGATAGGTTGAAAATACATATCTACTTCTAAGCCGAATTTGGTAGTTTTCAAGTGTTTTAGTAATATTTTATTGTGTTTTTGTTTGCTTTTATGTAAATCAGATGTAGGGACGTAACAAAGTGATAAACAAGCAAAGCGATGGAAAAACGGTGAAGAAATGATGAAAGAATCAAGGTTTTAGGACAGCAAACCCACCGCCGCAGTGGTGGAGATGCAGGGAAAATTGTGCAGAAATCATCGCCCCAGCAGTCATTCACCGCCAAAGTGGTGAAAGTCCAGTGAGCTATGCCAGTCTCACCGTCGAGGCTATAAAAGTCCAGAAAGCCTATGTAAGACCTAAATCGTAGCACATACATCATTAATAGTTGCATGTTTAAAACATTGGGAAAATTCAGGATAAAAGTTTTTGTGAATCAAATTTAAATTAAAACAATAGGGGCCAAATTGGAAATTTAGAATTATTAAACTTAAAATTGGGATTCAAATTTCCATTCAATTTATAAAAAAAAATTAACTATTAGGGATCAAATTACAAATTTAGAAAATGTTAAAAATGAAAATTTAACTAGAAAAGATACTTTAAGAAGTTGGGGGAGAAAAGTGTAATTAATTAAAGATTATTTTAAACACAAATATATATATACCCACACTGTGAGATGAGTGATCACCGACCAGAGCAAGGAATCGGGAAATGGGTAACGTGGCAAGCTAAGATCAAAACTTCCTCGACTCAAATCATGCAATATATATATATATGATCATGCAAGTGAAAATAATCAAAATCTCAAAACCCATTTCAGAGAAATTCTAGAGAGAGAGAGGGAAACGGAGGAGAGTTCGGTGGGTGTGTCTCCTCCGGCGATGGGTGGGGGAATTAGCGTGCATGTGTGTGTGGTAGTTTGAGTGTGTTCTACTCTCCGTTCGTCGTCTATTCTCCGATAATCGTGGGATGAATTGATCATCGTCATTTGGTTTGGTGCAGGATCGGCAGTCGTGGAAGTGGATTGTCAACGGTGTGATCGTCGCCGTTCGTCGCCGTTATTCGGTGAGTGTGCATATTTTCACATGCATGTATGTTTAAATTATTACGAATGTGCTCGTCCGATCGTTCATCTTAGGCGTGAGTGTGCTCTGTTTTCGGTTTGGTGCAGACAGTGTGGGTGTGTGTTTCGTGCATGTGTTTTCGGTGCCGCCGATGGTGGTGGTGTAAGGTTGGTTCGACAATGGTCATCTGGTGGTCGGTTGTCGTCGGCTATGAGTATGTGTTGCTAGTGGTGTGTGTGTATGTGCATTCTGCATGGTCAACGACCGGTTGTGATATTGCATTTGGGGTGTTCTGATCGTCGAGATGTGAATGGCGGTAAAGGGAGTCGAGGTCGGACTAAAACAGAAACGCAAAAAAAAAATGAAAAAGGAAGAAAAAAAATTCACAAACAACTCCGATAAAAACCCAAAAATTCATCTCGCGGCCCGTGAACGATTCGGAACGAGTAACTTTTTCATCGGATGTTATTATCAATAAAATTAACTTGTTAAGCGTTACGATTTTTTGCGTTCGTATTAGTAATTGTTGTGATCGTAATAATATTTGTATAATCGTTAATCTTAATAAACCGGTACAGTAAATATTAACGGAGCGAAATTAACCGAATAATAATTGCCATAAATAAAATGTGGAGAATGGGAAATTACGGAACTTAAGGCCTACGTTGCATGATTAGGCTATCCTGCATAAAATATTAATTTAGGCCGTGTTACTATTAGGTTTGCAGGCACCGGGGTATCGGTAGAAGGTAATTTGTAAAAGCTGTTCGAAGCGGATAATCAGGTGAGTGTACTGTCTTCTTACCAAACTATTTTTATATATATAAATGTATGTGTAAAATGGTTTTACTTGAACTGTATGATTTTATAAATAATATGGATCAAGCAAGTTTTGGGTGAGTTAAGGAAATGGATTTTCGTTAAATTATGGTGGTTTTAAAAAGAAGTTGAAAAATGAGTTGTTGTTGTTGAGGTGGGGTGAAGTTGGTGATGATGTTGTTGATTTGATGATGTTATTGATGTTATGTCCTACCGATGTGTGGTCCGACAGATTATTATTGATATTATATTCAGCCGATAAGTGGTCCGGCATGTGGATATTAATATTATGACTTGTCCGATGGGTGGTCCGGACATATAGTCATTTGTCTCGCTATGAAGGCATATCCTACGAGTGGTACGGTACCGTTGTAACTCCCGATCGTGAGGTTAAAACGATTACATGGCTAGCTGGGGTATGATATGGTGTGGTGTGATGTGGCATCGTATATGGTGTTTTGTCGTATATAGTGATTGGGATGAATACATTTATACATATTCTTTTATACTAGATTGGTATGTTCTGATTTCATTATACCATGTGGTTAGTTGAATTATTCTCGTTAAATTTCATTGTTTAGTTGGGATGTTATATATATATGTTTATAAACGTTGATTTTGTGGTGACAGGAAAAATGTGTTTTCCTTGTGGTATGGGACATTTGTATATTATGAAATTTTTATTTGATATGTGATATTTATATGTTTTATACTTGATCCATCTAAAATATTTTTATTAAGAAGGCAATACACTCGCAGGTGCAGCAGCTAGGAGTCGGTCCCCTACTGGCACTAGGTAGAGTCCAGCGATGGTATAGTATGGCAGTAATTTGAGAGGAGCCGTCTGAAGCGAACCTGTGAGAGCTTCATTGTTGTTATACTTTTGTTGTTATTAAAATTCAGGGACAGATGTGTCCCTAGTTAGAGATGATGTATATGGTGACAATTTGTGGTTGTATATTTATGAATGCACTTTGTGGTTTGCTAGTTGGTTTAACGTTCAGATGATGTCATGTCAACGTCACGTCGGCCCCAGGGTAATGGGTGTCCGAGGTAGGGTGTGACAGCCTAGGTTCTGTTTCACCGCCTAGGCGGTGAAACTACAGAGAGTTTCATTTTTGGTTCACCACCGCAGCAGTGAACCACTACCGTGGCGGTCTCTCTGTGCAGAAAATATTTATTTTCTAGATATTTTCAAGCCTTCTATTTAAACCCTTTTCTCCCCCATTTGTCAAGGACGTTCCACACTTGTGGTAGATGATCTTAAGCATATTTTGAGAGCTCAAAGAGGAGATTTAACATTTGGAGAAGATGAATCATTCGAAGGATCGATCTTTTGCGACAATGGATCACTCTACTTAAATATTTGATCGTTCTCCCTTTGTTTCCATCTTTGTAACTTAACTTTTTGTATCAAATGATGATGAATCCTTCTTGTTTTAATATATGTATAGTTAAGATCATGGTAGGCTAGATAAATATTATCTAGGGTTTGATGTAACTCATGTAAATACATGTTTGAGTAAATATGTGTTACTTTAACGATTGTTTGTCTAAATCCGATTGTGTCTACCATTTCATTACAATTTTAATATGCTTGTTAAGGTATTAGGGTTGGTTTTGAGAATACGGGGTTTGACATTCGGAAGAGGTAATCCCGGATTTGAATTAGAGTAAAACACATCACGACAATATAACGACCCAGGAGGGCGTTAGAAAGTGGGCAATCCATGAGGATGGGTCAAGACTCATGTGGCTATGTGTTACATAAAATACTAGAGGGGGACTTCGGCGTTAACGCAAAATTATATAATCGCTCATTTTGCACTCAAGAGAGGTAATGAGCGAGTTTGAGATACCTAGATTGTCGGATAGGATAAACACCGCTATTGTTAATAAAACGAAGTCAAACATGTATTAAATGAATGAAATCAATCCCTAACTAATCCATTTAAGTAGAATCAACCCATTAGTTGTTAGTTTAACTTAGTTGTTAAATATTTAAACTCAAATATTTCTTGAACCGTCGAGATAATATAAGACTATACAAATCGCGATATTCAATTAATCAAACACGTTTCCCAGAAGACGATATCCAATCGAAAGGACCACTATATTCAAATTTGATCTCGTGCACTTGCGAGTATATTAAGACGTGAAAAAAAAAATATGTCGCGTCCATGTTTTTGGTGTCGTTGCCAGGGAATTCTGTGAATTGAATTTGTTGATATTGTGACCAAGGGTTGAATATTAATCCATACAATTCTTTTATTTTATTGTTTTTTAATTCATTATTTTTTAATTTGTTTCATTTGTTGTGATCGAGTAGTGCATGCGATGTAGTAGGAGTTTGGAATTCTTTACTCTTTATCCCAAGATCGAGCGTACTTTGACAAGGAAAAGAAGAGAGAGAAGAAGCCAAGCTCACACTATGGCCGAAAGTGGAGACGAAAGAATGCCATATATGCCTCAACAACTGCAGGTTCCACAGGAACTACCGCAGCCCCCACCGGAGCAAGAAGTTCAACAACGGGTCCTTAGGGACTACTATCGGCCCGTAATGTTTGAATACTACTCTAGAATTCGGAGGCAGCCAATCCAGGCCAACAACTTTGAGTTAAAACCCGCTCTAATCAAATATGGTTCAACAGAACCAATATGGCGACAATCTACATAAGGACCCAAATGTCCATCTAGCTACTTTCCTGGATATATGTGATACAATAAATATCAACGATGTTGCAGAGGATGTAATACGGTTGAGGTTGTTTCCATTTTCACTTCACGACCGAGCACCGGGTTGGTTACAATCGATTCAACCTGGAAGTATCAACACTTGGAAGGACCTTGCTCAAAGGTTACTTACTAAGTTTTTCCCGCCTTCAAAGACTTTCGAACTTAGAGGTGAGATAGATCAATTTCACCAGAGGTATTATGAGCCACTGTTCGAAGCGTGGGAAAGATTCAATGACCTATTGCGTCGATGCCCCCAACACAGGTATCAAGATTGGTTTCAAACCCAACTCTTCTACAATGGATTGGATGGCCAAACAAGGGCCATAGTTGATGCTGCCTCGAGAGGATTTTTGTTGTCCAAAACACTGTTGAAGCAAATGCGCTATTGGAGAAAAATGGCGGTCAATAATTACCAATGGTTGAATGAGAGGAACACGGGAAGAAATGTCGCTTCAATTCAAGAAGCCGGTCATATTGCTACCTTATCGTCCCAAGTCTCTAAACTCTCGAATCAATTGGTCGCCTTCTCAACTAAAGATGTTTTGTCAAGTCATGAAGCGGAGAACGTCGCAAGTAGTTCTCAACCCGAAGCCGATAGTGAGTTCGAAGAATGTCACTTTGTCAATAATCGGGCCTATACTTTTAGGCCCGCCGCCATTATTCCGACTCACTATCATCCTGGACTTTGTAACCATGAAAACTTTTCATATGCGAATAATCAAGATACGTTGCGGCCACCTCTCGGTTATAGAAATCAAGCTCAAGGTTATCCAATGCAACAAAACCGTCAAATGCAACAACCTTAGATTATGAATCAAAAGCCGAACTTGGAGGATATGATGGGATCTTTCATGAAGGAAATGCAAACAATATTGCATGAGACACACAACAGGTTTAACAAACACGAGACAAGGCTTGACTCTATTAATACCACATGTACAAATACAAATGCTACTATGAAATTATTAGAGACTCAGATAGCGCAACTTGAAAGTGCAATCCAAGAGCAGACCAAGGGGAAGTTTCCTAGCAACACGGAAACTAACCTGAGGGAATGCAAAGCTATTACGTTAAAAAGCGGGAAAGAGGTTGAAGTAATAAAACCGGTGGAGGAAGAGTCGGGGGTAAGCTATGGTGTTGACCGAAATGAACCAAGGAGAAATGAGGAGAAAAAGTTGATGGAAAAGTTGAAGAGAGAAATGATGAGAAGAATGGAGAAGTTGTTGAGAGAAATGAGGAGAAGAATGAAGAGAAAAAAGATAAGAAGAAAGAAGAGAAAGTGGAAGAGAAGAAAGGAGATCAAAAGGTAATTCCAGGGAGAATTACATTCCCGGACAATCCGCCACTTCTAACTACACCTTTGCCTTATCTGCAATGATTCCAAAAAAAGAAGTTGGATTCACAATTTACAAAGTTTCTTGATATTTTCAAGAAAATAAAAATCAACATACCTTTTGCAGATGTGATAGGTGTAAATTACCTACGTATTTCCAATCTAAATTTGTTAATTTTCGAGTACGCTTATAGTTATTTTTATATGTTTTAATATGTTTTTATATTTTTTGTATAAATCAGGTGTGTAGAGCAAAAATATAAAAAACTGGAGCAAAAACGATGAGATCGGACCGAAGGCAAGTCGAAGTTACGGTGGATAAACAAGCAAGGAGACAAAAATATGAAGGAAGCCCACCGCCTAGGCGTCCAGACCTCCGCCTAGGCAGTGAAGATGCTGAGAATGACAAAAGGCTACTGATAGCCCACTGCCTAGGTAGGAAATTCTTCCGCCTAGGTAGAAACCCCAGTAGAAACATTTCCAAGTCCACTGCCTACTTCTTCGCCTAAGCGGTCACCAAACCTGCAAAGCCGGTACAGGTGTTGTAACTTCAAGACTATTTTGGACTATGATGAAATACGATTTTGGAAATACTCAAAACATATAAGTTGTATATATTTTTCTTAGGTTTCTATAGGTTTTTGAATAACCTCAATCGGAGTTCGGATGAAGACGTTATAGCTAAAACAAAATTGTAAACTTGCAGTAACTTCGCCTAGGCGAAATTCTGGCAGAAAGTTAACCGACTTAACTTCGCCTAGGTGAAGTTTTATTCGCCTAGGCAAAAATCCTGCAGCACAGCCTTGATATTTATGAGATCTTTTGAGATCTTTTGCATATTTTTTAATCCCTTCTCTCCTCTTCATTTTCCTCTCTTCAGCCCTTAAGGCCTTAGGCCATATTTTAGGAGTAGGATTAGGGATTTTTGAGGGAGATCTCTCAACCTGAGGTCAAGGATGAAGAGGGAAGCGATCGGTCGACGTTTTTAGCGGCAAATCTTCGGATATCGGCTAAGTCGCTCGTTTTCTCTCTTTGTTTTCTTTATTTTGGTAATTGTTGAGCATGTTTAGCTCGTTTTACATTGTATAAATAGTTAGGGCCATGAGTTAAACATGGATTGTAATAGGGATTAACGTATTATTTATGAAAATGTAGTTTTGGTTAAATTTGTGTTTCGTTCTTGGTTGTTCTTTGTGTGTTGATTGTGTTGCCGTGTTTTCTATGATTATATGCTAGTTTAGATATATTGAGAATACGGGGTTTGACACACGGGAGAGGTAATCCCGGCTTTGGACTAGGGTTAACACAACACGATAATCTAATGATGCGGGAGGGCGTTAGAATGTGTGCAATCGATGACGTTAGGGGGAGACTCATGTGACCTAAAGTCGTTAAGACGTTGAGGGGGACTTCGGCGTTGACACGAAGTCACGTATTCCCCAGTCTTACACTCGGAAGAGGTGGCGAGGGAGTTTACGAACCGAGATTGTCGGATACGCCGAACGCCATTAATGTTAACTAAAACGAAATCAAACGTATTTAAGTAAATAAAGTTAATCCCTAGGCAATCTACTCCCCTAAAAAATCTCAAATTAGTATTTATAGTATAGTTAACTTAATTAGTATTTTAATTTAGTATTAGTATTAAATTAAATTCCATTTTTGTTGCCTAGATAAAGTCAGGTTATGACAATCGCGATACTCGATAGTAACAACACCAATCCCTGTGGATACGATACCCGACTGAAAGGTCCATTATATTAAAACTTGATCCGTACGCTTGTGGTGAAAGTGGCAGCGCTTATTTAGCGGCCACCAGGATGCGTTAGAACAAATGCCCAACTACGAAAAGTTCTTAAAAGACATTATGACTAAGACGAAAAAGTTGGAGGAATACGAGATGGTGAAAATGACGAAGGAATGTAGTGTTATCCTGCAAAGGAAACTGCCTGAAAAGCTGAAGGATCCCGGTAGTTTCACGATTCTGTGTACTATCAGGAAATCTTATTTTGAAAAAGCACTATGTAATCTTGGTGCTAGCATCAACTTGATGCCATCTTCTGTGTACCGAAAGTTGGGACTTGGTAATGCAAAGCCGACGACGATTTTCCTTCAAATGGCAGACCGCTCGTTGACCTATCTAAAAGGGATTATTAAGGATGTCCTAGTAAAGGTGGACAAGTTCATCTTCCCGGTGGACTTTGTCATGCTAGAAATGGAGGAGGATAGGGAGATTCCAATCATCTTTGGAAGACCTTTTCTTGCAACGGGAAAGACTTTAATTGATTTTCATAATGGAAATCTAACGTTGCGAGTTAATGAAGATGAGGTAAAGTTTAACATTTTCAAAACTATGAAATTTCCAGATAAATGTCCTAAATGCAACCAAGTGGATGTTTTTGACTCATGCGTAAGGGAATTCTTTTATGAAAATATGGATATGGATCCTTTAGAGCATATACTCACAAATTCCTTATCAATGGGGGATTTTAGTGAGGAGGGATCAACCACAAAAGTTGGTGTTGTGGACTATGTTTTTGCTATGGAGGATCAATCTGAAGACGTAGAGGATCTGATTCATGCGGCGATAATTGAAGAAGAAGTTAGTTCTCCTGAACTATCCAATCCGCCTCACGGTAGATTAATACTCAAGCAATTACCGAATCACCTCTGGTATATATTTTTGGGGAAGAATCTAACCAGTCCGATGATAATCTCATCATCCTTTATGGAGGAAGAATTGTACAAGTTAACGAAAATTCTGAAACGGCATAGATCCGCCTTTACGTGGTCTATTTCTGACATTAAAAGAATTGGCCCAACCATATGCATGCACAAGATCTTAATGGAAGATTCGTTCAAACCTTTTATTGAGCATCAACGGAGGCTAAATCCGACAATGAAATAAGTCATTAGAGCGGAGGTATTGAAGCTCTTGAACGCTAGAATTATATATGCTATATCCGATAGCGAGTAAGTTAGTCCAGTGCAAGTGGTGCCAAAGAAAGACGACATGACGGTTGTGAAGAATGAGAAGAATGATCTTATGCCGACACAAACCATCACTAGGTGGCGAGTATGTATTGATTATCGGAGATTGAACAAGGCAACAAGGAAAGATAATTTTCCTCTGCCATTTATTGATCAAATGCTTGATCGTCTTGTCGGCTACGATCATTATTGTTTTCTTGATGGCTACTAGGGGTATAACTAAATTTCCATTGCACCGGAAGACCAGGAGAAGACAACCTTTACATGCCTTTATGAGACGTTGGCTTACCGATGTAGGGCATTTGGTCTATGCAATGTACCGGCCATATTCCAACGGTGTATGATGACGATATTCTCGGATATGGTGGAAGACATTATGGAGGTTTCCATGGATGATTTTTTAATTTTTGGTTCGTCCTTTGATCATTGTTTGTTCAACTTGGCGCTTATTCTCGATCGTTGTGAAGAGAAAAACTTGGTTCTTAACTGGGAAAAGTGTCATTTTATGGTTAAAGAAGGAATAGTCTTAGGACATCGAGTCTCTTCGAAGGGGCTCGAGGTCAACTGAGCCAAGATTGAAAAACTTCCACCTCCAATAAATGTGAAGGGAGTTCGAAGTTTCATGGGGCATGTCGGCTTCTACCGACGCTTTATCAAAGATTTTTCAAAGACGGTGAAGTCGTTGTGTCACTTACTTGAGAAGGACGCCCCATTTGAATTTAATGAACTTTACTTGAAAGCTTTTAATGCAATGAAGGAAAAGTTTATCACGGCTCCTATAATAGTTGCTCCGGATTGGAACAAGCCATTTGAGATATTGTAGGATGCTAGCAACTATGCGGTTGGACGATTTTAGGCCAATGCAAGGAGAAGATCTTCTGATCCATTTACTATGCAAGCAAGACATTAAATGATGCACAGGAGAATTACACTACAACCGAGAAGGAGATGTTGGCGGGTTTTTTTACATGCGATAAGTTTCGGTCCTACATTATAGGATCCAAGGTGATCATTTATACGGATCAAGCCGCTATCTGGTACTTATTCGCCAAGAAAGACACCAAGCCACGTCTAATCAGGTGGATTCTCTTGTTGCAAAAGTTTGATGCGGAGATAAGAGACAAGAAATTGAGTGAAAATATTGTTGGTGATCATTTGTCATGGCTAGTACAAGAGGACGTCGGTGATGAGTCCTGTATTACGGAGGTGTTCCTTGATGAGTAGTTGTTCAAAATTGACACTACACTTCCGTGGTTTGCGGATATCATAAATTTTCTAGCCTGCAAAGTGTTACCACCGGATCTTACAAGTGCCCAAAGGAAGAAATTCTTGTTCGATTTGAGGAATTATATATGGGACAAGTCATTGCTATTCAAGAAATATGCTAATCAGGTGATCCGACAATGTGCTCTAGAGTAAGATATGGCAAGTATTCTTTATCATTGCCATTCATCACCTTATGGTGACCACTTTGGAGCGACTCGGACAGCCGCAAAAGTGTTTCAGTTAGGTTTTTACTGGCCATCATTGTTTAGAGATGCCTACACTTTTGTAAAAACTTGCGATCGATGTCAACGAGTAGGTAACATTTCAAGAAGGCATGAATTGCTGCTGACGTCCATTCTTGAATTGGAGTTGTTTGATGTATGGGGTATAGACTTCATGGGACCGCTTCCATCGTCCTTTGGTCAGGAGTATATTTTATCGGCGGTGGACTACGTGTCTAAGTGGGCCGAAACTGTGGTGACACCTTCCAATGATGCCATAATAGGGCTTAAGTTCCTTCAAAAAAATATCATAACATGGTTCGGGACACCTTGAGCCATAATTAGTGATGAAGAAATCCATTTTTATAACAAAATGTTCAATACTTTGTTGACAAAGTATAGGGTGAGGCATAAGGTGGTTTTGTCGTACCATCCGCAGACAAACAGTCAAGCCAAAGTATCCGACAAAGAGATCAAGAACATTCTGAAGAAAACAGTTCATTCTAATCGCAAGGTTTGGGCGGTGAAGTTGTATGATGTACTATGGGCATATCATACGGCTTTTAAGACACCGATCGGCATGTCGCCGTATCGGTTGGTGTTTGGAAAAGCGTGTTATTTTCCAGTCGAGTTGGAGCACCATGCCTTTTGGGCAATTAAGAAATTGAACTTCAATCTTCAAGCTTCAGGTGAACAACGTCTTTTCCAACTCAATGAAATAGAGGAATTCCGGAACGAGACGTATGAAAATGTCAAGCTCTACAAAGACAAAACGAAGAGGTGGCATGACAAGAAGATCAAGAGGAGAGAGTTTAGACTGGGTCAACAAGTTTTGTTGTTCAATTCACGGCTGAGGCTCTTTCCCGAAAAGTTGAAGTCCAGGTGGTCCGGACCATTCCTGATCAAGCATGTATTTCCGTTTGGCTCTGTCGAATTGGAAGGCGATGACGGACGCATTTTCTGAGTCAATGGTGAGAGGATCAAACATTACTTCGGAAACGAAAAAAGAGTTGTGGAGAGTATCTCCCTCGTTGACGACTGAACTTGAAATTCGCTAAGTCTAGCTAAAGGCGGTAAATCAAACACTCTTTTTTATACGAAACCAAAGGTATGATCGTACCCTACTCTTGCTACTACTTACGTTTTGGAGGCCAGAATGGTCTCGAAGTGTGTTTGGAGGTGAATTGAAGAGTTTGGATACACGGGGGTGTGTTTCTTACTTAAAATCGTTGAACTAGCGAAGTGGAAGCGCATGGTGTGGAGCCTTTTTATGAAAAATTGAAGAAATCATGAATAACCAGCAGGAGCCTCACCGCCGAGACGGTAAAAATACAGGATGTAAGGTTTTTCAGTAAAACGCCTCACCGCCGAGGCAGTGAAACAACAGGTTCCATTGTGTTTAAAAAAGGCTCTTCACCACCTAGGCGGTGAAATGACAGAATCTTTAGGTTTTAAAAAAAATGCTCCACCGCCGAGGCGGTAAAGCCTCTGTTCGATTAAAACCATCTCGCTCATTTACACCGCTACAACCTCCTCTAAAATCTCAAATCTCTCAATTTTCATCCTCCCAAACCATTTCCAACCCACAAATTCATCATTCCATTTACAAAATTTTTGATTTCCACCACGAATCATCATCCAAAAATTAATTTCCACCCCGTTTTCGAATTCTAGGGTTTAAGGAACAAAAAGTGAGATTTCACCAATTTTCAATTGTTTGGACCAAAATTTTTCAACAAGTAAGTATTTTTTATCCTACATTTCATCTATTTGTTGAAATCTTTGATTGATTTTCATATTTATATCAAGAATCATTGAATTTGGATTGTGCCCTAAACCCTTAAACCCTATTTTCGCGATTTTCTTTATCTACGCGATTTTGGTTTGATTTTTGGTGATGAACAAGATTTCTATGTATTTTTATATTGTGTGATACAAAATTTCATGCTACATTGTTGATATTTTGTTGAAACTGTTGCGATTGGTGTGTGTGTATATAGAGATTGTGACGTGTTCTTGACGGTGTTGATTCGGGAGATTAATTTCCATTGTTCATATATGATTGGATTACTGTGTTTTGTGATTGTGATTGATAGGAGACATGACTAAGAGAGCCACATAAAAAAGGGCAAGAGGAGAAGGTTCGGGTTTTCGCACCAAGGTTCCCACCGTAGACAACGATTCTGCCTGCTTTGTTTCCAAACAAGTAGAGGAACATTTCAACTATTTTGAGCATAAACGTACATGTATTCGAAAATGAGGATTTGGGCAATTAAATAGTCTCCCACCAGAATTCCAGGATGTAATCTGAAGTCGCGGTTGGGAGCGTTTTTGCCAATCACCACCCCGAGGTAAGGTGGCTCTAGTGAGGGAGTTCGATGCAAATATCACTGAGGCAAATGCCAACCGGATAAGTGTCTGAACTCTCCCCATCTCGTTCAGTCCCAAGTTCCTTAATGAGGTTTTGGAATTGACGGCCCCGGAAACATCTCGCGAACCATATGGAGGCCGAGATCTGAGCATAGACACTATGATCCGAGCCATCACTTCAGGTAACGTCCAGTAGACATACAATGGTCGGGTCTAGCCACTTTTCTGGCTAAATTTCTTAATCCAATCCCCAAAATATGGCACCATTTTGTTTGCGGAAACCTTCTCTCGACATCTCACCTGTCAGATGTCTCCAAAGAAAGGGCCACGACACTATACACGATTCAGATGGGCAAGCCGATAAATGTTGACTACTTGATCTACTCCTTTATTCTTCATGCCGTCAATACAACAAAGGTTGGTCTTCTATTTCCTTTGCTTTTAACCGACCTATTCCGACGAGTTGGTGTATCGGTAACCGAGGATAGGCCTTGCCCTCAATCGTTCCGCTCGATCTTTTTATGATAAATAGAATGTGGAAAGCGGAAGCGCAAGAGACGGGGAGAGCAAGAAGGTGAAAAAGAGAAAGGGCCTATAGAGGACGAGGCGGCGCCATTTGAGGCCCGCGGTGAGGTCACTTTGGAGAAGGTCTATAAGGAGCTCTAGGAGGTCCAGGTCGATAATTGTGTTCTTCGCCAAGGGAAATATAATACGAATCTCCGAATTGTCGAGCTCGGGACTTTCCTGGATCAGTATACGAGTCAACAAGATCAAGTCCACCGGTTTACTTGCGAGCGCCTTGGCATTGACATGAGCGCTTATCCGCCTATGCCGTAATTACTGCCGCACCTTTTGCAACTGCCACAATTTTCTTTCAGATGTGACAGTGGTGGCGATGACGTTCCCCCAGGTAGACAGTAGGAGGTGAGACTTTTATGTTTTCTCTCCTAGATATGTGTTCAAAACCCAATATTTTCCCATGAATGTTATATATTACAATTGGGTTCGCTGCTTAGTTAGTGTGGACACTGCCTCGTTTAAGTTTGGGGGGATGTTCATCCATTTTTGTTTTTTTTGTAAGAAAATGATGAACAAATTTTTTTGATGTATTCTAGTTGAATGTTTTATGTATGCGTAGTTACGCTTTATAGAAGCTTAGATGTATATTGCAGACTTTAACATATAGTTAAGTTTTATTTTAATTTTCATATTTTTGCATGTGAAATGCTTAGATTAGTGTATGTATGTTAGTATTTAGATTTAATGTAGAGACATTTATGTATGAAATAGTATTTTCGTGTTGAGTTGTTGAGTTCGTTTGGGTCATTTCTCGATGATAAAAATTATCCCCTAATTGTATATCGAGGTCGAGGGTGATACCATTAATGTGTGTTTTGTGTACTTGGCATGTCGATTAGGTAAAAATTATTTTGATCCTAAAATCGCACGATAGCATAGACTCACTGTATAATCATTCGAACAATTTAACGCCAATTATTCAGTAATAAGTTCATGACAAATTTGAAGAATCTAAAACTTAACTGGGGGAAACTTGAGGCAAAATCCTAGGTGAAGTAGTTCAAGAGGCATGATTTAGGCCTTCATTTTTATCGCTTGAACTTTTGAAGCTAACCTTGAAAATTTTATCCCTCGTTACCCTGTCGAAACCGATAACCTATTCAATTCTTAACATATATAAAAACCATAGCCAATTAAAAAAAAATTCCAAACCATTGTCGCTAAGCCAAATGCACGAATTGAGTGAAATCAAGTTAGCATTATTTTATGCTACTTGAAAAGAGCAGGCGTGTCTCGAATGAATTTTTATTGGTTTGGTATTAGTGTATTCACTTGTCAATCTTTGAATTTTATTTGCACGCCCCTAAAATTGTACAAAATCGAATAAGTTGGGGGTGTGTTAGTTGAAAAAAAAAAAAACTATGTGAAATATAGTTTTTATTTACATCCTTTCGACAAGTGAATACAAAAGTTCTTAAAGTCTTGTTAAGGGTTATGTTTCAAATAATTAGGGTTACGAGAGAGATATAGAGACAAGCGTTTTGCCTTAGGTGTCGCTAAATTATCGTAATTATAACGATTACCTATTTTCTATTCCTGAGATACCCTTGGCCGTTCTCCAATGCCTATCCAAGCCCTATTCATCTCTTTGAACTTTCGAACCTACATTAGTGGATAGTCGAGCCCAGTCAAGCATATGGTTTTCCTAATCCTTAAACGGTTTAAGTCATGAGCTTAGTTATTAAAAAATCCAATCCAATGTTCGGATAGTTATACATTTGAGTTCTCACACACACACTTTAAATGGATCTAGAATAGTTTTTATTGATATTGAGTGTTGAAATTCTAGAACACCACTTGGTGTGTGTTATTTCCCGAGCTTGATCGGATTGAGGGCTGTTGAGGGAGGAATAACTTGGTTTCTTCAATTGAATTTGGCACTCACATGCATTTACTTCTTATTTGTTAAAGTTTATTCATTTTTAGTAGTTCGTTAGTTAGCTAGTTAATTAGTACAGTTAGTTTATTTTAGTATTAGGGTGTTTTGCTCGAAGACTAGCAAAATTCCAAGTTTGGGGGTATTTGATAGGTTGAAAATACCTATCTACTTCTAAGTTGAATTTGGTAGTTTTTGATTGTTTTAGTAATATTTTATTGCATTTTTGTTTGTTGTTTGTTTTTATGTAAATCAGGTGTAGTGACGTAACAAAGTGATAAACAAGCTAAGCGGTGGAAAAACGGTGAAGAAACGATGAAAGAATCAAGGTTTCAGGACAACAAACCCACCGCCGCAGTGGTTAGGCCACCACCGAAGCGGTGGAGATGCAAGGAGAATTGTGCAGAAATCACCGCCCCAACTATCATTCACCGCTGAGGCGGTGAAAATCCAGAGAGCCTAGGTTCTGTTTTACTGTTGTAGCGGTCACTCACTGCCTAGGCGGTGAAACTACAGAGAGTTTCATTTTTGGTTCACCACTGCAGCAGTCAATCACCACCGCAGTGGTGAAGTTAACCGACCTAGTTCACCATTGCAGCAGTGAACCACCACCAAGGCAGTCTCTCTATGCAGAAAATATCTATTTTCTAGATATTTTCAAGTCTTCTATTTAAACCCTTTTCTCCCGCCATTTGTCAAGGATGTTCCACACTTGTGGTAGATGATCTTAAGAATATTTTGAGAGCTTAAAGAGGATATTCAACATTTGGAAAAGATGAATCATTCCAAGGACCGATCTTTGGCAACAGTGGATCACTCCACTTAAAGATTTGATCGTTCTCCCTTTGTTCCCATCTTTGTAACTGAACTCTTTATATCAAATGATGATAAATCCTTCTTGTTTTAATATATATATGGTTAATATTATGGTAGACTAGATAAATATTATCTAGGGATTGATGTAACTCATGTAAATAGATGTTTGAGTCAATATATGTTACTTTAACGATTGTTTGTCTAAATCCGATTGTGTCTACCATTTGATTACAATTTTAATATGCTTGTTAAGGTATTAGGGTTGGTTTTGAGAATACAGGGTTTGACACTCGAGAAAGGTAACCCCGGATTTGAACAAGGGTAAAACACATCACAACAATCTAACGACCCAGGAGGGCGTTAGAAAATGTGCAATCCATGAGGTTGGGTCAAGACTTATGTGGCTATGTGTTACAAAAAATGCTAGAGGGGGACTTCAGCGTTAACGCGAAGTCATATAATCGCTCATTTTACACTCGGGAGAGATAATGAGCGAGTTTGAGATACCTAGATTGTCGGATAGGATAAACACCGTTATTGTTAATAAAATAAAGTCAAACGTCTATTAAGTGAATGAAATCAATCCCTAGGTAATCCATTTAATTAGAATTAACCCAATAGTTGTTAGTTTAACTTATCTTTAAATATTTAAACTCAAATATTTCTTGAACCGTCAAGATAATATAAGACTATGCAAATCACAGTATTCAATTAATCAAACATGTTTCCCAGAGAACGATATCCGATCGAAAGGTCCACTATATTAAAACTTGACCTCATGCACTTGCGAGTATATTAAGACGTGAAAACAAATTATGTCGTGTCCAGCACATTATATGAAATTTACCCATTTCTGCATCTAGGGAGTTTTTCAGCTTGGCAGCCCTAGCCGCAAGTTGGGGCATATTTTATATCTTGCCATTATTCCACACTTGTCTCTCCATGACGGCTTCTTATTTTGCACTCAGCCTCTCCATGATGACTTCTTATTTTTTGTCTCTCCGTGATGGAATTCTATGTTGCATTCAACCTCTCCGTGATAGTTTTTTTATTTTTTGTCTCTCCGTGATGTCATTTCATGTTGCATTCAGCCTCTCCATAATGGTTTTTTATTTTTTTGCCTCTTCGTGACGACATTCTCTTATTCACTATGCCTCTCCATGATGGCTTTTTATTTTGCATTATGCCTCTCTGTGATGACTTTTCATATTCTCCGTGACGGCATTTCATGTTACATTTTGTCTTTCCGTGATGGTTTTTTTTTTCCCTTTTTGTATTATACCTCTCCATGATGGCTTTTTATTTTTGCATTATGCCTCTCCATGATGGGTTTTTATTTTTGCATTATACTTCTCCATGATGGCTTTTTATTTTACATTATACCTCTCTATGAGGGCTTTTTATATTGCATTCTGCCTCTTTGTTATGACATTTCACGTTACATGTTGCCTCTCCGTGATGGCATGTTACATTCGGCCTCTCTGTGATGGCTTTTCATTTGCATTTGCCTCTCTGTGATGTCATTTTATGTTGCATTTGTGCCTCTCTGTTATGACTTATTGTGTTTGCATTATGTCTCTCCATGATGGCTTTTCTTTTTTGCATTTTTGCCTATATGTGATGGCTTATTCTTTTTGTATTATGTCTCTCCGTGATGGTTTTTAATTTTTATATTTTACCTAACCGTGACCGATTTTTTATATTTTGCATTGCCTCTTCATAAGTTCCACTTTATTTTATATTCATTTCTCGCCCTGAAAGGGGCATATAACGAACTATGCTAAACCTGATACTTGGCATAATGTTAAGGTACGTAGGCAACCTGTTAAGGTTCAATCATCTGAGAGTTAGCCCTAGCCGCAGGTTGGGGCACATTTTATATCTTTAATCTCTTTTCTTTTTTTTTACTTTCTTTTGTCCCTCCAACTAAGAAGGCTGGGATATAAGTGTCATTTTAATTACTCTAAACGATCTTTTAAACAGACACCTGTTCGTCATGAGTATCATCATGAGTTATTTTTATTACTCTAAATTATCTTCTAAATAGACACATGTTCATCATGTGTCATTTTTTATCACTCTAAACGATCCTCTAAAGGAACACTTGTTCGTCATAGGTATTATCATGAATCATTTTTTCATTACTCTAAACGATCCTGTAAACGAACATATATTCATCATGAGTATCGTCATAAGTCATTTTCTATCACTTTAAATGATCCTCTGAACCGACACGTGTTCGTCATGAGTATCGTTATGAGTTATTTTTCATTACTCTCAGCAATCCTCTGAACGAACACTTGTTCGTCATAAGTCATTTTTATGTCTTATTTGTTCTGTTATCGAAAAATATGCTTTGGATAATCCAAAAAATTGAACGATCAAAATGACGTTGTCTCCTATCTTTTTCTTCGATCTTCCCTCGATTCTCATCTCCATGGAATTTAAAGAAATTTCAAATCGAGATTTTCTTGAATTAATTAGGCAAACTTAAAATAGACATTATTTTCATCATTTAGATGGCATGTTTAGGACACTTTCACCACTTACATTTGTTTTACATTTCATCATATATAGGTTCTTTTAGATTTCATAATCCATGTCATTTTTTCTCATTTAGTTACGACACGTACACCATTTACATTTTTCATATATATTAGATAATTAAATCATCGCCATGCATAATCCTATTAATTTATGTAGTTTCACTTATTTATTCCCGTATTTATACCATTCTGCATTGGCACGTTTAGATTAAAACCATTATTGCATAAAAATCGTATAAGTAGTTTTTAGGTCACTTTTGCATAAATAAAATAAATTTTTTATCATCTAGTTTTTGCATTCATACTTCATACGTTTTCACCTATTTTAGTTGTCCATTTAAATTAAAGAAATCCTTCAAAAACATACATAAAACCACCCCCAATGACCATCCTTGTCGAATCCTTTAATATTTGATAAAAGGTCATATTGGGAGAACATTCCAAAAAATACCAAAAATTTTCCTCACCTTAATTTGAAAAACGCTAAAAAAGATTTTATATGAAGGAAAATAAAATAAAATATTAGGACTAAACTAATTGGACTTAATTGGATATAGGGTACTGTTTTCTGAAGGGCGTCTTGGGATGCCTAACACCTTCCTTGAGCGTAACCAACCCCCAAGCTCTTTAAATGAATCTTTGATTTAACTGTGTTTTGAAGTCAATTTTTACTTAGGCCTTTTAAATTATTTTTTTAAAATTCGGTGACCTAGCACACCATTTAAAATCCAGTGACCTAGCACACCATTTAAACCTAATGATAGGTGACGACTCCTTATTTTGAAATGGCCTAAGTACTTTTTTTTTAAGAAAATCGGCGCTTTAAAAAATCCCTTCTCTCTTTACACTATTAATATTTCATATCCTCTTTCTTTCGAAAAAATGGGGCACGTCACTGGGTATTAATAAGCTGAGTTTGGTCTCATGTGCTGAGCCAATGTACTTTTCCATCGCGATTAAGATCAACTCATTTATTTCAGTTCTTCTCCGCAAATGAGGTCAGCTCATCAGTTCAGTTCTCCTCTGCAAAAAAGGTTAGCTCATCTTCTTTGTATAATTGATGCTAAGCCCATATGACTGATCGTTGGCTGAGCCCATATTGAATTATGCATTAATCGTATTAGTCTCATGGTCCAGGCCCATTTGAGCATAGCCTACTAGATATTGGTGGGCTTTATATAATCCAACCCACCTAAGACCTGGGTAAAACCACCCATATCAGTATCATTTCCACACCCTAAAGATGACTGATATTCCTAACTGCTTGATCTGGTAATTGACCATGGACCATTGGGGCCTACACTATAAAATAGAGGGTTTCCTCTATTGGGACCCGTTTGCATTCGTCACTTCATTTGCACTCCATTTTACAAACCTTTGAAAACCTATTCATGCGATTTACTTCTCTTATTCTGGCATTTTTTTTCTCAATTTTTCTGTAATGTTGGCCTAAAGAATTATCCAAGAGGGAGAGTGAATTGCATTAGTTAAAATTTAATCTAAGTTTTTTATTATATCTTTATATTATTATCTTAGTTTTAGGATATTTAGATTATCAGGGGAAAAGTTTAGATGCACACACACACCAAAAAAAAAATAAGGAAAACACATGAGTGATAAAGGATAGAGATAATGACAGACAGAATTTTATAATAGTTCGGCAAACTACTCTTGCCTACACCTACTCGCCCGAGTTCTCGCAGAGAATTTAATTCACTAAATTCTGACCATCTTCTCAAGTGAGAATCAAACCCCTTACACCATGTTTGAGTGAATTACCCTTACACTCAAACAAACTCTCACTTGAACTTTATATACTTTAGTTCAAGCTATAATACAATTTTTCACAAAAATAATTCTTTTCTCACAAGAGCTTCTACCAACACTTACAAATTATCATATAATCTCAACTCGACTAGCATAATTGAAGTGATTTAACACGATATACGGATAATCAAATTTTAAACACATGTTAATTTATTTAGAGTTATATCAAATGTGACACGTAATCAATATATGTAAATAATGCCAAATAAACCATTTAACTCAAATTAATCAGATAACAAATTGTTGAAGTATGCAAGTTTAATTACGATTTATGTATTGATAAAATCAAACAATAAATTGTTTTCCAATTTTAAGCACGTCTACCGATTATCAAGGATTCAAATTCAAATAATGATAAACAAATTAAAAAAGTGAGTTTTTTTTTTTTCCTTTCTATTTTTAAGCTACAAAATGTGAGTTTTTCAAGCATGTGATCAAATTAGAGATAATCACAGATGATTTCAATTAGATCTTACTCAAATAACTCTCAGACATATATTAAGATCTAAGTCATAATAATTAAGAATGATCCCACCCGTATGTGTGTGTGTATATATATATATATATATATATATATATATATATGAAATGTCTCACAATTAATAGCAACCTGACCCAAAAGTAAGATGGATGTTATTGACTTCAATTTTTAGCAAACTCAACACAATTTTCTTGAGAAAACTCTCTTTTTTCTCACAAGAATTAAGCTCATAATTTTTTTAGGAGAGAGTATTTTTTAGACTGTATTCTTCGTATTTTTTCAACAAAATTGTGATAATTAATAAAGTATTTTGTAGATGTCTTAAATGAAGGAACCGGATATTAAAATTACCCGATTTAACACAGCAAAATATATTTTTTTTAATCAAGTTCAATATCGTGTTCCCCTAAATCGGATCTATTCATACTAACATTAAAACAATAAAACCAAACATTATTAAATCATATTTAATTAAATGATACCTCTTTTGGCGTTTCAACCTCAAAGCTGGTAGTTCCCGAGACATGATCTGAAAAATCTCTTTCGAGAGCGATTACACATGTAGGGACATTTTCTGTTTGTTTTTTTTTTGCTCTTTGTGACTTTTTTTTTCATGAGAATTTTTTTGCTTAGGGTCGTAAGTACAATAAAAATTAAAGTGGTTATATTAAAATTCATATTCTTATGGTTCATATTGTAGGTTCCTTCACGTGTTGAGGACATCTCTTATAAGAGTTATGTACTTTTTTGTTATGGATACACGTCACGTTTATTTTAAATCTATTTAAATGAAAACCTAGATTTTGGATATTAATAGAGATGTCACACCTTTTATTTTATTTTTTGTTGCTGACATAATATAAGTCAGTTTTTTCATAAATTCTAGGTTACAAGGGATTTGAGGCATATGTTGGATAATGGATTTCGTGAAATAAACCTAATTTTAATATGTTCGTTTTTTTCACCCTAATTGCTCAAATTGTATACTTTTTGTATTCTTCTGTACTTGCTCAATTAGAGTCTCTTCTATTAATTTAAAGTAGAAATGTAGTTCTTTCATTTCAATAAATTGTTTTATTTTATTTCTATTTATTTTAAATTTTTGAAGATCAAACATGTTCTAAAATCAGGAGTACTTTTTTTTTAAGTTATTGTTCCAATCTAGATTTGTTGTTTCTTAAAGTGGAGATATATATGTGTAAAAGAGACTGATTTCTTCAGTTTTTAGAGACAAATGATATTTTATAAATTAAACATAAACGAATATTTGGTATTATTTTTTATAGATAAAATATATTATTTCTTAATTTCTTTTTATGATTATGACTGTAATTGAAAATAATGTCTTTAGACGCATGCACCTATGAAATTTTTTAAAAATTAAAATTGATTTTATGTCTCTTTTTATTTTCATTACAAATTATTGTGGGCCTCTAAGATTTAGGCCTACTTTATAAAAAAGGAAAGATATAATCATATAAGCTCGGTTATAACAAATAACTTTATCGGACATTTGTTTTTCGTTTCTGGGCTAAGTTCATAGGACATAACTTGCCCAAAATTCCTCCAATTTTGGGCCCAATTATTTGCCCAAAAATAATAAGTAATAATAAATTAATTCACAACCAAAACTTGAATAATTAAATTTTTAATTTTTAATCTGTAATTTCTCTCCAAAATATTTTCTCTCTTCATATAAGTTATTAAATAGATTAAATTGTGTAGAGAAGTTTGAAATTAATGAATTAAGATATTGCACAATTTCAATCTCAATCATTTATCTTTTAAGCTTATATATAAACTGTTAAAATATCTTTCTATCCTGATTTATATATAGACTAGTTTTTCAGACATGGATGCATTATTTAATTTTTTTAATTTTTGATGATTAATAATATCTTGTTAATAATTTAAAATAAATATATATAAAATAAAATTATAAAAAAATTTAACTACATGCTTTCCCATTGTAGATTTGGTTATATCAAATTGAAGCAAAAGAATTAAAATTATAAAATTTAATTTTTTTTTTAAATTTAAAAATGAAATTTTTACACTTTGGACCCCTGAGATTTCATAGAAATCCCACTTGAACCCTTGTCCTTTCAACTTGAACATATTAAACCTTGAAGTATTCAAATTATGTTAAGTGTGTCCAAATTGTTAACCTTGTCATTATTTTTGACATAATTCAAGCTGATTTTTTGGTACTTGACACATGGGTGATTTTCATAAAAAATAATACTGAGATTAACAATTTGGAACAATTTGAATATTTTAAGATTTAATATATTTAAATTGGAATGACAAGAGTTAAAGCGAAATTTCTCCAATACTTTAAGTGTGCAAAGTGCAAAAAACTCTTTAAAATTTAACTCCAAAAATTCAAAACCACTAGAGCAACTCCAACAGTTCGGCTGTCCTCTGTGTCGTCCTAAATTTTGACAATTTTGATGTCAAAATGAGCTCCAACATCTAGACTATCATTTGTGTCATTTTGGCACAGATGCTCTACGTGTTTCATATTTGGCATAGGCAGTACCTTGCGACATATTTGGATGAGAGTTTCATTAAGGTTGGGTTAATCTTGGATTATTAATTTTAGGGTTTTAATTTTATTTTAAATTTAAAATTCGTTATAATTTAATTTAATCCATAAAAGTCAAACTACAAAAAAGAAATACATAATATCAAATATTTTTAAGTTAATTTTTACTTTAAATTTTAGGGTTCCTGTGACAAGTCCTTTATTTTATCATTTATTTTTAAAAAATCTCATATGCAATTACAACTTGTGTTTTATTCTCCACGCATTAAAAAAAGGTAGAAGACTCAATGCACGCATTGCTCTCCCGCAATTACATGTATCTAACTTGTGTAAAATATTTATTAAATGTAATCAAAATTACATAAGTACATGTAATATATTTACATATAATTTACAACATGTAACTAATATTACACAGGCGTGAGTACATGCAAGACTAATATAAAGCTAAAAACTAATTTAAGAGATTAAATCAAAACTTACGTTTTAAATGAAACTAATAACAAATTACACCTGCTATTTGAGACTAATCACCGATTATTCCTTAATTATAATACAAAAAATATTTAAAAACTACAGTTATTTCTAAGCTAATTTTTATTTTTAATTTTAATATAAAAAATACTTTTAAAAAAGCAGCAGACTGATTTTTTTATATTTATTGGAGTACTTTAGATTAAGTGTATCATAATATTATTCATGTGTCATATCTAATAAATGGAAAATTAAATTTGGAAGGAGCAACCACACACCTCGAACAAGATTAGTCTCAACGTCATTTACCTAATATATCCACATCACAAAATCCAAGTGAATAAAGACCAAGTGACATACCTAATACACTAGAATCCTTTTCTTATGAGATAAAAAGCCCTTAGAAAAATAAAATTATATTAGAAAAGGAAAAATAAATAAACCAAGCCTTTAAGTCAAGAGACTAGGTAAGCAAAACAAATCCCCTATGAAACCTGATTGTACGTAACACTAATAATATATAGGGTAAATTACTTTTTTTTCCCTTCTATTTTGGCTAATTATCATTTAACCTTCTTTACTTAAAAAACTTACACCACGTATTTCAACTTTTGAATAAAATGAAAAATTAATTTTTTCCTGTTTAAATAGTAGAATATGTTAAAAAATCGATGAAATTAAAATTTTCATCCAATAGACAAAATTACTCATTTATTTAAATTTGAATTTAATTTTTAAAAATATTTACCATAGAAAAATTAAATCAAAAATAATGTAAAAGAGCAATTTCATCTAAAAATTGGATGAAAATTTTATCTATATCTATATTTAAATATATTCCGTTAATTTAAATGGAAAAAAATTAGTTTCTCACTTCGTCTAAAAGTAATAGTATATAAAATATAATTTTTGAAATGGAAGGGGATAAAGTGATAATTATGTAAAATAGAAGAGAGTAAAAGTCAATTCACCATAATATATATATATATATATATATATATATTTGGTGGTTGGATCCCTAAAGCTGAACCCTTATTGAAAAATTCTTCCATCACAAGACTGTCTATGATTAACATAGACAGGAAGGAAGATGGAGAAGAAGGGAGTTATTACCACCGTTTATGTCGAATCACCCATACTCAGACAACCTCGCCATCCTAATAATAACAACCAAAACCCTATCCCATTTCCAAACTTTAAGCACAATCGCCGGGAAGAGATGCTAACGTACGTGCGTGAGCTAAGGCGCCATCATCAACACACCACCACCATTACCAATTCCATGAATAATTCTCCTTCTAAATCCAAGGTACAAGTTTTTTCTTTGTTTTTTCTGTATAGTTTTCGGTAGAATATTTTCGGACTAATTTACGATCACCTCAACTAATCATCTCACTGGACAATCTTAAAGACGCACTCTCTCACATTGGCTTAATGCATGCATGATTAAATTCAAGATTTAATTTTTGAAGTATTTTCTAAGAGAGTCGAATCTTGATTGAAAAAGAAAATGAGCGCCTCCCGGTTTCTTTTTCTTTTTATATGTGCTTGTTTTGTGATTAGTATAAATTATATTTAATATTGGAAATGAATTAATGGACAGAGGAAGTGGAGATCATTATTAAGTAATAGTAGGGGATTGGTTCACAGAAGCAGCGGCAAAGG
The DNA here is from genome assembly GCA_016647705.1 of Eucommia ulmoides. NCBI lineage: Eukaryota > Viridiplantae > Streptophyta > Magnoliopsida > Garryales > Eucommiaceae > Eucommia > Eucommia ulmoides. Next base: position 28,281,105 of record CM028332.1, on the reverse strand, counting down.
GCAATCTTGGAAATACCAACGCATTGTAACTGAAGATTACACTCACATAGACGGAGACCATCAATCTTGCTGCCCAGACAAAAAGAGGAAGAACACCACCACCCAAACAAGAATTTCTCACTTTTGTGTAATTACCAATTTACCCACCATCTTCTTTCATTTTCCTTTTTTTTTTTTTTTTAAATTAATCTTTTATACTTATTTTTATTTTTGCAGAAGAAAATAAAGTGTATGTTGAAGGAATTTTCATGTGCTTGCTTGTGCAGCAAAGGACGGTAAGTTTAACCATGAATAATAATAATAATTCTTCTTTTTTTTTTTTCACTCTTTGCTCGAAAATTCAAAATTTGCTGCAATGATCCGTTATTTTCTCTTGTAAGCTGAATTGTTCTAAGAATAGAACAGACAAAATTAGGATGGGGGGTTGTTTTAGTATTTTCCTTTTAAAAAAAAAAAAATTAAACATAAAAAGCGTAAAATAATTTTTTGTTTTTTCTATTTTTGTTCTCACTTACCTATGAACAGCATTAAAAAAAAAATTATATATATATATATATATATGAGGTTTTTGCACTTTGCACCTCTGAAATTTTGAAAAAATCTCACTTTAATCCCTGTACTTTTAATTTAAACATATTGAACCCTAAATTTTTCAAATCGTATCAAACTGTCCAAATCGGTAACTCTATGATTTTTTAAGATGGAAATTAACTACATGTTAAACACGGAATCTCCCATGTGAGTAAATTTCATCATAAAAAATGACAAAATGACTGACTTGACATAATTTGCATACTTTAAGTTTTAATGTGTTTAAATTAAAAGAACGTGGACTAAAATGAGATTTCTCTGGAACTTCAGGACTTGCGAAGTGCAAAAAACACGCCCTCTCTCCCTCTCTCTGTATATAAAGTCAAACGGCATCAGTACAAATTTAAACAAAAATTGTTCTAAGAAAATACGAGTTGTTTACGTAATAAATATTTAAAAAAAAAATTACTAAAAAAGTATTGATTTCAACTTATTTACCGAATGAATGCATTTCGACCTTCTGAAAGGCAGGATCAAAGTTTTTTTTTTTTTGATTTTTTTTATCCCGGCCTTCTTTAAGTTTTTTAGATCCCGGCCTTGTGAAGGCCGGGATCACACAATTCAATTTTATTTTTGTTTGTTATGTTTTGTTTTGGCCGAATAAATTTTTAAAATTTTCGGCAACTTTGAGTTGAATAACGGTGGTCTATCGATATTTTAAATAAATCTCATTTTTTTTGTGTATAAATTACGTTCAAAATACTATATAATGCTTTTTACAACACTAAAAACGGATAAGTGGATGAATTTTAAAAAATCGCCAAAGTTGACCAGACGAGTTGTTTCGATAACGGCAAAAAAAATTTCAGCAATTTAAAATTAACAAAAGATTGCATGTCCGTAACAGAAATGAACCAAATTTTTTGTATATAAATTATGTTGATAACACTAAATAACAAAACTTATAACACTAAAAATGGACAAGGAATGAATTTTAAATAACCGCCAAAGTTGACCAGACGAGTTTTTTTGAAAACTTTGAGTTAACAAAAAATGATCGTCTATCCGTAACAGAAATGAACCTGATTTTTTTGTATACAAATTACGTTCATAATGCTAAATAATAAAATCGAGAACACCAAAAATAAATTAGTGAATAATTTTTAAATAATGGTTATTGTCATAACATTTTATTACTCTTCAATGTTCCAAAAACATTATATTGCTCTTTAATGTTTGGATGGACATAACTTTACGCTTGGTGGTCCATTGGAGACAATTTTTTTTTTAAAAAGTTGAGTCTGATCTGAGTCATCATTCTAGCTTTCGAAGATTTCAATTTTACCAATAGAACAAGACGCACGCTCGCGACGAAAATTACAAATTTAGTCACACAACACTTCGAATCCAAAATTGAATATGAAAACGGACTTTATTTGAAAAAATACTGAACCAAACCACCTACGGCCGTTTGCACGTCTAAATCTCAAAAAATACTTGAAATAAAAAAATAAAAAAATAAAAAAAATCGCCCCAAACGGACCACCGAGCGCAAAGTTATATTCATCCAAACTTTTTCTATTATTTTACATAAGTTTTCTCTCTCTCAACATCATATATTCCCTTATCCATTTTTGATGTTCTCGATTTTATTATTTAGCGTTATGAACGTAGTTTGTATACAAAAAAATCAGGTTTATTTCTGTTACGGATAGACGACCATTTGTTGTTAACTCACTTTGGCGGTTATTAAAATTCATCAATTTGTCCGTTTTTAGTGTTATAAGTTTTGTTATGTAGTATTATCAACATAGTTTATATACAAAAAATTTGATTTATTCCTGTTACGGACATGCAATCTTTTGTTAATTCTAAATTGCCGAAAAAAAATTCGCTGTTATCGAAATAACTCATCTGGTTAACTTTGGCGATTTTTTAAAATTCATCAATTTGTCTGTTTTTAGTGTTGTAAAAAGTATTATAGAGTATTTTGAACATAATTTATACACACAAAAAAATGAGATTTATTTAAAATATCGATAGATCACCGTTAATCAACTCAAAATTGCCGAAAATTTTAAAAATTTATTCGGTCAAAACAAAACATGGCAAACAAAAAAAAAAAAAAAAAAAAAAAAAAAATTGTGTGATCCCAGCCTTCACAAGGCCGGGATCTAAAAAACTTAAAAAAAAAAATCAAAAAAAGAAAATTCGATCCGGCCCTTCAGAAGGTCGAAATGGATTCCTTCGGTAAATAAGTTGAAATCAATATTTTTTTTAGTAATTTTTTTTTTTAAATATTTATTATGTAAACAACTCAAGAAAATACTGCACCATCTGAAATAGCAAATATTCATCACAACAATTACAAAACAATTCGGTGGCTTTTTGATATTTCTATTCCCAATTTTTCCGGTTTCCAGTAGAAAACATGGAAACAAATAAAATTTGAGAACTCTAAAAAAAGAAAAAAAGGAAACAGAAACACTATCCAAACAAGGCCTAACTTTCAATCTCGACTCGTATGTACAAGTGAGAGAGACAAGGTCAACCAAACCGCCTAAGCAGCCATCCTGTGTTGTCGCCTTCGCCTCAATCCACCACCGAACAACAGCCTGTGATGGTGGCGGCTATAAACACTCCGGCCAAACCCCACCATGGAATCACCACGATCCATCCCAAGATCCTCCTCATCCCACGAACCATAACCACCACCACCACCACCCCCACCCAAATAATCATCAAAAAACCCTCCACCATCTATCACATAATCACCCATCACAATGGCCCCCGGCATCGTTGATCTTATAGTCGCAAACACATCTTCCACCTCCCTCTCATTCTCGAGCTTCCTCCACTTCTCCACCACTGTGGGGTCCACATCCCTAGGCCGAGAACACCGGTGTTCCTCCTTTACATGCTTCCTTAACGCCCTATAGCTTCCCAAAAAAGAGCAACCCTCCTCCATGCATATCCTCTTCTTGGAATTAAGGTATTTTCGGGCTGCCTCCACCACCGCCCAACCTTTGACCTGCCCACGACAGAGGGGACACAACATTTCGATGTTTCTTTTCTCGTCTTCAGACAGAAGCAATTCCGAGGATTTCTTGTAGTGATGGAGGCAGTTGGAGTGGCGGTAGCTGGTGGCACACATGTAAGGGCGGCAGCCTTTGTCGTAGGAGGAACAGAGGAGAAGAACGGCATTGTGGGGGTGTTCCATACAGACAGAGCATGTAAGATCTTCAAATTGTTTCCTGTCTAATGATTGGTAATGTCTCTGTTTCTTCTTGCTCTGGCAGCCGTTTTTCGGAACTTTCTGATCATGTTCTCTCCTTGCCTTGTTGTCTTTTGCCATTTTTAGACTTCAAAAATCTGACAGGAATCATTCGAAAAAATAAAAGAATAAATCAAACAACATTTATGATAAGAACACTGATAAAATATATATACTAAATATCGATAAAGCTATATTTTAATTGGATCAAGTTCTACCATAGTTATATTTATAAGATTCTACTAATACTAAGATATTAAAAAGTCTAATTTACAAGGTCATAGGTAAAAGTAAAAGAAAGCCTTGATGTTTTATATTATTCGAGTTGTTTGTTCACAAACATTAAGAGCCGAGCTTGATCAAATCAGATGATGCTCGTTTATTTAATAAGGAGCTTAAACAAAAGCTTGAGCTTGATTCTTTTATTAAACGAACAAGCTATTAACCAACCAAGCTTGAGTAATTCTTGACAATTACAATAACTAGGAAGTACTTCAGTGGGAAATATCAAAAAATAAAGTTTAACGCTCTACGCTACCCGCTGACTTAGTAACTTTTAGATCAAGTACACGTAGCCCAAAATGCTTAAGGCAAGATACCAGTATTAGCACATATGGCACTTTATATATCAGAAAATATTTTCTAATACTTTCAATGTGAGATCTCACAATATCTCAATCAAAGACTTGACGTCCTCGTCGAATTAGGTCAATTCGTCCCCTTGGTTGATCATGCAGATGGCAGCCCATAAACGGACACATAGCGGCCCATAAGCGGAAACGGGGTAGCTACCCTAGGGCCTCTACCCCTCTCCAGAACCTCTACTTATCAATACCAACATTGTGCCATTTCTGCACTAGGGTTGGCTCTGATATCAGTTGTAATGCCCCATGTGACCCTCTGACCTAGTAAGTTTTGGAACGAGTTCATGTGATCCAAAATGCTTAAGTCAAGGTACTGGTACTTTATATATCACATTAGAAATATAATCAAAACATAGGATTCACTCATATCCGATGAAATGAAATTGAAGTACAACAACAAAATTAAAATTTTATGCCTTTGATACTTTTGCCTATACACATTTTAGCCATTCTCCAAGAATAATTAATCGAATTGTAAAATCACTAATATGCAGCAGCAATAATGCCTATTCATAAGAGTGGTATGTCTTAATTCTGAAGACGAGATATTGCAGTTAAAAAATATATATATATATATATATATATTCCCAATTTTCAACAATAGCTAAAAAAATCCTATATAATTTGTATTAGAAATTATAATAGTTGCATTCGCATAATTAGATGGGTTTATTGCGATTCACAATTCAGCTAATCTACTCCGTATAGTAATTTTTTTAAAAATTCAATAATTCTATCCAAAATTCAAAATCTTACAGTGACTTTTATGTCATACAATAATTTTAGAATTCTCATAAAATTATTTTGTGAACTGCATCGGCAAAAATTTTAATTTCATGGACTGTTCACGAAGAACCGCTGATTACATTGCTTAAATTTGATAAACAATATCTTTTAATTGTCAGAAATGAAGCTCGTCAAATGTAAATCCAAATGAGAAGGACCAGAACTTGACCTTCAATATATCCAATTCCAACATCTTCAGAAATCACACCAGATAAAATGGATGAAAAAAAAAAAGAAAAGCAAACTATTCCTCACTGTACGCCCGATTGTCTCGTTAACACATAAATTAACCTAATTAAGTTGATCAAATCACATCACAATCAGAAGAAACGTTCGAATCTTCAACTTCCAATCAATGAACATACAGAAATGCACATATTTATACACAAAATCAAAGGAATTATAGCAGAAAAAGAAAGTCGAAAATGTGATAACATACAAAGATGAAGCTCTGAGATAATCGAATGTACCAGGAGATTTTCGTCAAGGTAGAGCGAGAGGTAGAGGAGAGAGAGACGACGACGACGACGAAGAAGAAGAAGAAGAAGAAGAAATGAAGCGATAATCGCGCTCCTCCCACGTCGCAGAAGGTTGCGTCGCTTCTTTGAAGTGGGAGTGATGGTTCTGGAGAATTTGGGTATTTGGCTCAATATATATATATTTATTAGATATAAATGGAATCTCTAGCAGTTTTTTATTGGATATTCGAAATGGTCATGGTGTAGTCATTGTAATGACTTTTTTTTTCTCTAGCAGTTTTTTATTGGATATTCGAAATGGTCATGGTGGAGTCATTGTAATGACTCTTTTTTCGGTTTTACTAAGTATTTCGCACTACAGTTGGCGAAAACTAATCCCTCGAGATACTATCGGCTGTAGAAGCGAATATCTCTTCTAACAAAACACTTTTCATACACAACCTCTCAAGGTTCGATCCTTGAAAATATTATTTAAAGAGTCTAAACCCCTTCCACTTGTAATAACCAACAATTCTAATGACTAATGAAGCTGTGACAACATAAACTGCACAATTATTTCCTTCGGACATTCTTGGGGGTGGTGAGAGAGTGGTAGAACTCTAGATGGACCATAATTACAAAGAACCACATGGCCACCAAGGCAAGAGATTTGGTGTTGGTGTCCATCGAACATTATTCTTGAGAATGACAACTGGCTTTAGTCACGTGCCACGCGAGTTTTGAAATAATTTTATAAATTTTTATTTAATTATTTAAAATTAATTTTATATTTTTATGTGTTGGAGTGAATATTTTGTATTAGTTAGAGAGATTAGTATTGTTTTCGGTTTTTTATATTTTTATTTATTTATTTTTGGATGATATATGTATTATTTAGAGTGTTGGAAAGATTTGTTCATTTTTTGTTATATTTTTTGAATGTCGGATGAACGATAAAATTTAAGTGTAACACAATTTTAATTTTAAAGGAATGTTAATCCTGAGATTTTGATGGACAATTAAGACTTGATATTTTTGGTGAAACTAATGAGTTTGTTGAGTGTTTCAGTATAAAAGTTCCATTTAAAAATTGAATCATGAAGAAATCATCAAAGATGCAAAGATGGACAATGAAAAAATAAATAGTATTGAAGATTTCAAAGAAATTAGGTGAAAACAATTCAATAACTTTTATACTCTTAATGCATCTCGAATTATGATCACACACAACACTAATTAATTAACTATATTTTGTGTGAAATTTAAGATTCTAATTAGTGTTCAAATATTTGCACCTATATGAAATTGAAAAATGAAAATTGACCTAAGTGAAAATTGTGTTTCAAATTGAATTTTAGTGTCAATTGTGTTAATCGAGAAAAGCAATCGGTTAATGAGATTAAACGAATTTTGGAGTTGAAATAAGTGTGAAAGAGAGCATCCAACATTGATCGGTCAATCGTGTAAGGCCCAAATTATAATAAGTACGTCATTAATAGTTGCATTTTAAAGTATTGGGAAATTCGGGGTAAATTTTTGTTAGTAAAAATCAAAATTTAAAAGTTTAGGGGTCAATTTGTAATTTTTAAAATATTAAATTTGAATTTGGGTTTCACTAAAAACGTAATGAAAATTGAAGGGGGGATAATGTAATTTGGGCAAATGAATTTATAAACATATATATATGTATACATACCGTTGGTGGGATCCAGAACAATCGAAATCATGACGTGGCAGCGTTTATGATCAACGAACACCACTTAATTCATGCATATAAATGCATCCATGCAGAGATCATGATAAAAAACCTCAAAAGTGAGGAAATCTGAAAACACAAAATTCTAGAGAGAGAGAAAAAAAAAAAAAAAAAAAAAGCTTGGACAACGGTGATGGGTTCAAAGCGACGGCGCTGTTTCGGCGTGGATGTGTCTGTCGTCGTTGGTGAGTAGGTGTGTATGTTGCTCGTGTGTTCTGTGCAGGTCGATGTTACGAGGGTATGTGTGAAATCGTCATTGCTCCTCCGGCGATTTTGTGGGTATACGTGGGTGTGCCGTTTGACTTTTCTGTTCGTGACAGTGTGTGTGTGTGTGTGCATTTTCTATTCGTTTGACGGTGACCCCCAAAGTTGTGAGGGGGTGGGGTTCGTCGATTTGGTTTAGTCGGAGGTGCGGTTTTGTCCGACGAGTATGTGTGTGTGTGTGTTTCGGACGTTCGTGTTTGTGTGTGTCTGGGTATGATTTGCAATCTGCATGTGTGTGTAGTCTGATGCGTGTGTGGGTGATCATGTTTTGTGGGCGTGGCGTGGACGGCGGTGGTTGTGTGGGTGTCGCCGGATGTTCGTCGGCGGTAAGTTTAGAGAGAGAAGTGGGTGTGTTTTCCGTTGGCCGTGTGTGAGTCTGTGCATCCGTGTGTGTTTGTGTGTGTCCTGTACGTAAGAGTGTGTATTTGGTCTGGTGGTGTTGTCGTTCGGTGGTGTGTGTGTGTAGATTTCCGGAGTTGTCGCCGGAGAGTTAAAGAGAGAGGAAGTGAGTATGTGTGTGTGGGTATGTAGTTGTCTCTGTATGTGTGCTGTGTGTGTGCTGCTGCGATTGTAGGCGGGTGGTCGGTTGTGGGTTGGCCGGCGGACGGTAGCAGGGAGGAGTGGAAAAGGCGGGCAGGTATAGCGAAACAGCAAACAGAAACGGAAAGCAGAAGCAGAAAACGGGAAAAAAAAAATAATGGGGAATTTGCAGAAACCACCCTAGGAAAATCCAAAACTGATCACGTGGTCGCCAAATGATTTGGAAACAAGTGAAATTTCAATCGATGATTAATTTTCGTTAAATTAAATTTTATTTAGCGTTACAAATCCTAAAATCGTAATAATTTCGTAACGATTAATTAATTTTAATTACGTGGTATATAAAATAGTAACGATTCGGAATATAAGGTATGCATTGCATGATTAGGATATTTTAGATAAGATATTAATTTAGGCTCTGTCACTATTAGGTTCGCAGGCACCGGTGTCTCGATAAAGTGTGGTCAGTAAAAGTTTTGGAGAGCGGATAACGAGGTGAGTGTACTATCTTCTTGCCAAACTATTTTCTATATATATATATATATATATATATATATATATATGATAATGACATATGTGTTTACTTACACTGTATGATTTCATAAATGATATGGATCAAGCAGGTTTTTGGGGTGAGTTGGTAAAATAAATTTCTGGGGAATTGTGTGGTTTCTAAAAAGAATGATTAAAAATAATTTTCGTTGGATATGTGTGGTTTATATTCTCCCCATAAGGGGTGTGGATTATATTTCTCCCCGTAAGGGGTGTGGATTCTTCCCATGGGATGTGGATGTTTCTCCCCGTAAGGGGTGTGGATTATATTTCTCCCTAAAAGAGGTATGGATATTTCGTAGGAAGGCATTCCTACTGATGTTATGGTACCGTTGCAACTCCCGATCGTGATGTTAAAACAATCACTATGGCTAGCTAGTGTGTGTTGTGGTGAAGTGGTGGTTTAAGATGTGGTGTTTTACTTATATGAGGTGATTTATTATTTATTATGGCGATTGGTATGATTTTATACTAGATGGATTTGGATGAAACTTATACTTATTGGTTTATTTTCACTGCTTATATTATGAAGAATTTTACTAGTTACGTGTTGTTTACATACTTACGCTTGATTCATTTAGATGTTGTAGAATGATTTATTATTACAAAATATTTTTACTAATAAGGCAGTACACTCGCAGGTGAAATAGCTAGGAGTCGGTCGGTCCCCTACTGGCGCTAAATAGAGTTATGCGGGTCATGCGATGGAGTCATTTGAGAGAAATTTTGAGGCGAGGTGCCAAAGATGAATCTAAGTGAGATTCATGGAATTCGTTTTGGTTATTCTTATATTTGGGACAGTGTGTTCCTATCAATTGGAATTATGTATATGTTGTACATATCATTTGTTTGTATATTATCATAATTGTGGTTGTCTAGTCAGTTAGGTGATATTATGTCGACGTCACGCCGGCCCCAGGGTGACAGGAGTCCGAGGTGGAGTGTGACAATTTTGGTATCAGAACCTAAGTTATAGTTTCTGTAGACTTGCCAGTAGTTGTGTCAATAAAGGATCACGAGATTGGAAGACGTGCCAGTCGTCTAGTTAGTAGGGGACTTTGAGATAGGGTGTCGATAGATGGTGTCGAGCTAGTGGTGGACTTTGAGATAGGGTGTCGATAGATGGTGTCGAGTCAGTGGTGGACCATGAAATAGGGTGACGATAGGTGGGTTCGACACGCGAGTGATAGTTATTGCATTGCATTAGATAATATATTGGCATCGTACATGATTAGTTGTCTTGTTGGCAATTAGTGGGTGCGACGAAGTGTGATACTGCTTGTTGGTGGTTTGGGTGGTGGTTGGTAGTGGTAATGGGTAGATCGCGATTGTGGGGGTGCCAGTGGTTAGGAATATTAAATTATAACTAATAAGTAATTCTATTCGTAGTATTTGACATTGGGATTCCCTGTCGGTAGCACGTAATATTTTTTATTGTTGAACCAACAGTATGGTAGATCATACTTATTTCGTCCAATGTTAAGTTATTCATTGAATTGAATCGGTTGACAACACTTTATTTATGCAATGACACGACACACTGCGCTACTATTTGAAATACGCGGATTCTATAAAAAATGTGTAGGTGTGCTCGTGATTTTAGTAGAGAGGGCAGAAATAGACAACCATTCGGCGGTATGAAATAAAAATCTTATGTAAAAAAAAATAAAAAAAAATAAAAAAAATTAATAAAAATTAAAAAGTTATACGAAATGGGTAAACGAAGTGAAAATTTATAGAGAATGAGGTGTAAGAAATAGCCGAGAACTATGAGTCCATGCTAATAGTAAGTGCGTATAAATATAGTTCACTTCGTATTGGTGATAGAAAATTATCGATAGATCTATTACCCTTGAATACTTACGATCTTGATGTAATACTGGGTATGGATTTGCTGTTCGACTATCATGCCACGGTGAATTATTTTAAGAAGAAAGTGATCTTTCGAATCTAAGGCGAGCCACAACTTGTATTCTCGAGAGACATAATTATCATTCTTGTCGGTTTGATTTCAGCCTTAGAATCCATGAGATTATTGAAGAAAAGATATCAGGGATACCTTGCGCATATGATTGACACCAATCATAAAGAAATTCAGACGGCGGATATTTCAGTGGTCAGAGATTTTTCCGACGTATTTTCCAGAAGAATGGCCAGGGTTGCCAGTAGATAGGGGGATAGAAGTCATTATCAAGTTGCTTCCAGAAACTGCTCCTATATCGATTATCCCTTATCGTATGGCACCTACCGAGCTAGAAGAATTGAAAGTGCAATTGCAAGATTTTGTTGCAAGATTTATTAGATCGTAGATTTATCAAACCTAACGTCTCCCCAGGGGTAGCCCCAGTTTGTTCATGAAGAAAAAGGATAGCACGTTCAGAATGTGTATCGACTATCGGCAGCTGAATAGGGTGACCGTCCGTAATAAATATCTATTACGTAGGATTGATGACTTGTTAATCATTTCTAGAATGCTAAAGTGTTTTCCAAGATAGATCTTCAATCGGGGTATCACCAATTGAAAGTCAAAGATAGTGATGTGGCGAGAATGGCATTCCGTACGAGATATGGACACTATGAATTCTTGGTTATGCCCTTCGGATTGACAAACTCTTATGCTGCTTTCATGGATTTTATGAATCGAGTCTTCCAACTTTATTTGGATCAATTTATTATCGTATTCATTGACGATATATTGATCTATTCCCAAAGCAGAGACGAGCATGTAGAACATCTTCAAATCGTGTTGCAGACGTGGCGGGAGAAGAGGCTATATGCGAAGTACAGTAAATGCGAATTTTGGTTAGATTATATAGTATTTTTTGGGTATATTCTTTTAGGAAATGATATTCAGGTGAACCCAGAGGAAGTTGAAGTTGTTGTTCAGTGAGAAAGACCAAAAAATGTGATTGAAATTCAAAACTTTTTAGGATTGGCGAGTTAATCTCAACGGTTTGTGCAGGGATTTTCTGTTATAACTACCCCGTTGACTCGTTTGACCCGCAAGGAATCCAAATTTGAGTGGATTGACAAATGCGAATAGAGTTTCCAAGAGTTGAAGAGTAGATTGATATCGGCGCCAATACTATCCCTCCCAACAGAAGGGGTGGTTTTGTGATTTATAGTGATACGTCCCATCAAGGGCTGGGATGTGTTCTGATGCAGCATGGTCACGTAATCACATATGTATTGCGGCAATTGAAGAATCATGAGCGTAATTACCCAACGCACAATTTGGAGTTGGCAGCAATTGTGTTCGCCCAGAAGAATTGGAGGCACTAATTGTATGGCGAAACGTGTGAAATATACACTGATCATCAGAGTTTAAAATACTTGTTTACTCAGAAGGAGTTAAATTTGAGGCAAAGGCGTTGGATAGAATTAATTAAAGATTACAATTGCAACATCCACTATCATCTAGGGAAGGCTAATGTTGTAGCGGATGCATTGAGTCGAGAATCGGCGGGTTCGATCGCGCACATTAGAGTCATTCATACTAATCTGTATGTTGATTTGAGATCCTTATGAGTTCAGTTGGCGGTTGGTCAGACGGCAGCGTTGCTTACAACTTTGACTTTGAAGCCGACGTTGATTGATCATATTATTGAAGCTCGGAAGTCAGACGTTCAATTGGAGAGGATTCGGGGTGAAATGAAAAATGGTAACAGAGCGGATTATCATGTCAAGGAAAGTGATGAGGTTTTGATGATTGGAAATAGGCTGTGTGTACCTAATGATGTTAATTTGAAGAACGATATTTTGAAAGAAGCGCATAGCTCAGCATACACGATGCATCCAGGCAGTACCAAAAATGTATCGGGATTTGCGTGAGTATTATTGGTGGATCGGAATGAAGCAAGAAATCACGGAGTTTGTTGCCAGGTGTCCTACTTGTTAGCAAGTGAAAATTGAGCATCAATGTCTAAGTGGATTGCTACAACCTCTACCTATTCCAGAGTGGAAATGGGAGCATATCACGATGAATTTCAGTTCGGGATTACCTCGTACTCAAAAGAGGCATAATTCCATCTGGGTGATCGTTGATAGGTTTACCAAGTCCGCTCATTTTTTGACCGTAAAGACGACATATTCTCTTGAAAAGTATGTCTAATTGTATATCGATGAGATTGTTAGGTTGCATGGCGCACCGGTTTCTATAGTGTCGGATAGAGATCCAATATTTACTTTGAGTTTTGGCCTAGCCTTCAAATTGCTTTGGATACCAAGCTGAAATTTAGCGCCGCTTTCTATTCTCAGACAGACGGTTAATCAGAGCGTACGATTCAGACGTTGGAGGATATGTTGAGAGGATGTGTTCTGGAATTTTCTGATAGCCGGGATGATCAGTTGTCGTTAATGGAATTCGCCTGCAACAACAGTTACCATTCAGAAATCGAGATGGCCCTGTATGAAGCATTGTATGGTAGGAAATGCAGAACTCCAGTCTGTTAGACTGAAGTAGGTGAACGTAAATTGTTGACGTCGGACATAGCTCAGATGATAACAGACAAGGTAAAGGTGATTCGAGAAAAATAAAAAAAAAAAAAAAAAATATATATATATATATATATATATATTTGCTCAGAGTCGATAAAAGAGTTATGCAAACAAACGCTGGTGGAAGTTGGAGTTCGAAGTAGGAGATCACGTGTTTTTGCGTATTTCTCCATGAAAAGGCATAATGAGGTTCGTGAAAAAAGAGAAGTTGAGTCCAAGATACATCGGACCCTACGAAATCTTAGATCGAGTTGGCGCAACAGCCTATCGGCTTGCTTTACCACTGGAGCTGTCTCGACTACACAACGTTTTCCATGTATCAATGCTCCGAAAATATGTACCAGATCCTTCTCATGTGTTGACTTCGCAGCCGATCGAATTGGAAGCAGATTTGACCTATGTTGAGAAGCCAGTCCAAATCCTAAGTCGTAAGGACCAGGTGTTGTGGACGAAAACGATCTCATTAGTTAAAATGTTGTGGAGCAATTAAGTAGTGGAAGAGGCGACATGAGAGTGGGAAGACGAAATGAGAAACAAATTCCCACATTTGTTCATTTAGGTAATAAAAAAATTTCAAGACGAAATTTTTTTAGGAGGGAAGAGTTCTAAGGCCCAAATCATAATAAGTACGTCATTAATAGTTGCATTTTAAAGTATTGAGAAATTCGGGGTAAATTTTTGTTAGTAAAAATCAAAATTTAAAAGTTTAGGGGTCAATTTATAATTTTCAAAATATTAAATTTGAATTTGGGTTTCACTAAAAACCTAATGAAAACTGAGGAGGGGATAATGTAATTTGGGCAAATGAATTTATAAGCATATATATATATATATATATATATATATGTATACATACCGTCGGTGGGATCCAGAACAATCGAAATCATGATGTGGCAGCATTTATGATCAACGAACACCACTTAATTCATGCATATAAATGCATCCATGTAGAGATCATGATCAAAAACCTCAAAAGTGAGAAAATCTGAAAACACAAAATTCTAGAGAGAGAAAAAAAAAAAAGCTTGGCCGGCGGTGATGGGTTCGGAGCGACGACGCTGTTTCGGCGTGGATGTGTCTGTCGTCGTTGGTGAGTAGGTGTGTGTGTTGCTCGTGTGTTCTGTGCAGATCGATGTTGTGAGGGTATATGTGAAATCGTCATTGCTCCTCCGGCGATTTTGTGGGTATACGTGGGTGTGCCGTTCGACTCTTCTGTTCGTGACAGTGTGTGTGTGTGTGTGTGTGTGTGTGTGTGTGTGTGCATTTTCTGATCGTTTGACGATGACCCCCAACGTTGTGAGGGGGTGGGGTTCGTCGGTTTGGTTTGGTCGGAGGTGCGGTTTTGTCCGACGAGTATGTGTGTGTGTGTGTGTATTTCGGACGTTCGTGTTTGTGTGTGTCTGGGTGTGATTTGCAATCTGCATGTGTGTGTAGTCTGATGCGTGTATGGATGATCGTGTTTTGTGGGCGTGGCGTGGACGGCGGTAGTTGTGTGGGTGTCGCCGGATGTTTGTCAGTGGTAAGTTTAGAGAGAAAAATGGGTGTGTTTTCCGTTAGCCGTGTGTGAGTCTGTGCATCCGTGTGTGTTTGTGTGTGTCCTGTACGTAAGAGTGTGTATTTGGTCCGGTGGTGTTGTCGTTTGGCGGTGTGTGTGTGTAGATTTCCGGAGTTGTCGCCGGAGAGTTAGAGAGAGAGAAAGTGGGTATGTGTGTGTGGGTGTGTGGTTGTCTCAGTATGTGTGCTGCTGCGATTGTAGGCGAGTGGTCGGTTGTAGGTTAGCCGGCGAACGGTGGTAGGGAGGAGTGGAAGAGGCCGGCAACTGCAGTGGAATAGCAAACAGAAACAGAAAGCAGAAGTAGAAAACGGGAAAAAATAATAGGGAATTTGCAGAAACCACCCCAGGAAAATCCAAAACCGATCACGTGGTCGCCAAACGATTTGGAAACAGGTGAAATTTCAATAAATGATTAATTTTTGTTAAATTAAATTTTATTTAGCTTTACAAATCCTAAAATCGTAATAATTTCGTAACAATTAATTAATTTTAATTACGTGGTACATAAAATAGTAATGATTCGAAATATAGGGTCTGCATTGCATGATTATGATATTTTAGATAAGATATTAATTTAGGTTCTGTCACTATTAGGTTCGCAGGCACCGGTGTCCCGATAGAGTGTGGTCAGTGAAGGTTTTGGAGAGCGGATAACGAGGTGAGTGTACTGTCTTCTTACCAAACTATTTTCTATATATGTATATGATAATGATATATGTGTTTACTTACACTGTACGATTTCATAAATGATATGGATTAAGTAGGTTTTGGGGGTGAGTTGGTAAAATGAATTTTCGGAGAATTGTGTGGTTTCTAAAAAGAATTATTAAAAATAATTTTCGTTGAATATGGGTGGTTTATATTCTCCCCATAAGGGGCGTGGATTATATTTCTCCCCGTAAGGGGTGTGGATTCTTCCCATGGGATGTGAATGTTTCTCCCCGTAAGGGGTGTGGATTATATTTGTCCCTAAAATGGGTGTGGATATTTCGTAGGAAGGCATTCCTATGGATGTTACGGTACTATTGCAACTCCCGATCGTGAGGTTAAAACGATCACTATGGCTAGCCAGTGTGTGTTGTGGTGGAGTGGTGGTTTGAGATGTGTGTTTGAGATGTGGTGTTTTACTTATATGGGGTGATTTATTATTTATTATGGCGATTGGTATGATTTTATACTAGATGGATTTGGATGAAACTTATACTTATTGGTTTATTTTCACTGCTTATATTATGAAGAATTTTACTAGTTACGTGTTGTTTACATATTTACGCTTGATCCATTTAGAAGTTGTAGAATGATTTATTATTACAAAATATTTTTACTAATAAGGCAGTACACTCGCAGGTGAAATAGCTAGGAGTTGGTCGGTCCCCTACTGGCGCTAAATAGAATTTTGCGGGTCATGCGATGGAGTCATTTGAGAGAAATTTTGAGGCGACGTGTCAGAGATGAATCTAAGTGAGATTCATGGGATTCGTTTTGGTTATTCTTATATTTGGGACGTTGTGTCCCTATCTGTTGGAATTATGTATATGTTGTACATATCATTTGTTTGTATATTATCATAATTGTGGTTGTCTAGTCAGTTAGGTGATGTCATGTCGACGTCACGCCGGCCCCAGGGTGACAGGAGTCCGAGGTGGGGTGTGACAAATCGAATAGTAGAGGTTCGGTCAACCGATCGGCTTCGAGCTGGAAAGTGTAACTCTTTGAATTGATTGGTTAACCGACCAAGAGATGATTGGTCAACCGATTGGATAAGTGAAATTCTCTGAATCGATCGGTCAACCAATTAAGGGATAATCGGTCAACCGACATGGTTTATTTTGACTTCAAAATGTATCATGCATCAATCGATCAATCGATCGTGAAGGGTTCGGTCAACCGACTACCTTTTGGGATTGGCTTGTGTTACACGCTGAATCGTTCGGTCAACCGACTGGCAGGGGATCGGTTAACCGACTGTGTGGGTTGAGATTTCGAGGATTTTAGGGTTTCGGTAAAAAACTAGCCGTTTTTGGCAAATCTAATGGAGAGATTCGGGGGATTTGAAAATATTAAAGATATGACACATCTATTTTGATATCCCCATTGATTTGGTACATATAATTATAGATTTTCTCAATTTTAGCAACTAAATACTTCATATCTTTGTGATTGATGGTTAAGAAATAATTTGTGAACTTAATTGAGAAATTTAAAGTATTTTTTAAATAAAATATATCATAACTGAATTGTTATGTTATATGGGGTTTATAGGTCCCTTTTAGAGGTCTATCTTGTGAAAGCTAATTGTTAGAGGGCTCATTTCAAATCATTTTAAATACACCTACGAAATTAGATCTAAACCCATCAAGAACTATCAAGTTCCTAAACTTTCTGAGAGTTATCATTCTGCGATTTATTCGTGAGATCATTTGTGTGAAACGTTCTTGAGCTAAAGCACTGTTGAGTTGGCGTCACCGATATGGGCTGTCTTGCAATTTTGATTCTATTCTTTCAGTATTTTACTGATGAGATCTGTCCAAGTTATTGTGCTGAAATTTGATTTCATATTATTGTTTATTACTTGAATTTTAGATCATTGAAAAATCGTTTTTAAACTTAAGAGCATATAAAAAAAAATTAAAACGATTTTGTGATATTATCTTGTTGGCCTAGTAGAATACCCAAGAGGGGAGTGAATTAGGTAAATAAAAATTATCAGAATAAAATTTCAATAAATCAAATAATTAATTTTATTCCTAAATTAATTATTATCTTTATATCACAACGGAATTAATTAATCAACTAGGTGCACACACAAACAGCAAAAATAAACAAATTAATAATGCAGCACATCAAGATATATTTTGGTTCACCAAACTACTCTTGGCTAGTCCAGTCCTCCGAGCCTCACGAAGATTCGCACCCACTAATACTTAAGATCCCTTTAAAGGTAAGAACCAAACCTTCACACCGATTATTTTACAGGCTCATAATCAACCCTTACAAAATCATTTTCTCAAGCTAAGGAATAACCTCTACTTTTTACAGGTTCAAGAAAAACCTATCTTTTTACAGGTTAAAGACTAACCTAATTCTTTTTATACCTTAGGCTCAAGAATCAAAACCTCAAAAAATACTCCAACTATCATTTTCTCAGGTAATGATGGAACCTTTACAAAATCACTCATAACGCAATTCTATTCAGGAAGAATCACTACCTCAATCTCTTTACAAAAAAAGACTGAAACTCAGCTACCCTTAATTAAATACCCCCAACAGTATTTAACCCGTCACACTACTCACCAATACAAAAAATGATAAGAAGTAAATCTCACTCAGAGCTTTTACTACTCCAGATAAACAATAACTCAATTAATATCCCAACTAGTAATAGAAATACATGAGATATAAAAATTTGATTTTAACAAGATATGGGTAGCAAATTAGAGCACATAATCAGATTCAAGAAATTATTTGTAAAAATATTTTCTTAAAAAATCATTAACAATTTCTAAGATCAATTTTCAAACGATAAACAAATAATGCAATGAAAATTAATTGGAAAGATCTCACCCGGAATCCACAGAAATAATGATTAGAATGATGTAACTTCAAATTCAGTAGCAGCAAATATTAATCGCAATTAATCTTCAAGATCGTTTCTTATAAAAGCTCACAATATCTCAAAATGATGACTCTTATAAAAGATCACAAATGATATGATATGATTTCTCTTTTATTTACTGCTTAATGATATATAAAATTCGTAGGTCTATATAAAGGAATATGAAATCAGTCTTCTAACGGCTAGTTTATATGTGTCATGACAATTAATAACACTTATAGACCCTTTATACTAAATTGAGAAACATTAATATTTAATGAACCATATTAATAGGATTTAATTAGTATATGAACCATATCTTAAATATAGATAATATCCCCCAAATCTATCTCAAATTCCAACAAAAAATGATTACTTTTGGATATAATCTCGGATCAAATAGTATCCTGAAACAGTGCATTCGGTCGACTGCCCAACTCAGGTTATAGCCAAGCTATCTTTGCTGCGTGCATAGGTCGACCGCCCGGTCGACTCACAGATTCAGAGAGTTCAACACTAATTCACCAATCGACCTATCGGTCGACTTGTTGATTCAGAGAGTTCAGCCCTTCTTGGCCGGTCGACCTGCCGGTCGACTTAGAGATACAGGATGTTACAACTTCTATGTCCGATCGACTCACCAGTTGACTGTTGTGCCTGGTTCTCTTTTCTGAATACGTTTTTAACCTATTTTCTTTTACCATTTCGCCCCTTTAACCATTTTCTTCTCTTGATTAGCTCCACTAATATTCTTATATTTCATTTTAGTCATTCAAAATTATTTCTTCTTATTTCACATAGGAGCAAATAATTTAACTTAATCAAAACACATAAAAGATAAAATGCATTTTGTGTCATGTGTGTGTTTCTAAATGAGATATTAAGAGTTAAGATTCACCTGGATTATTTTTCCTAATTTCTTCAAACTCTTAATTATTTTTCTTCAGCTTGACAACTTCATTTCTCATCCATTCAATTTGACGTCTTCATTATTGGAACTTTAAATTACTGAAACACTCAATTAAATATTAATTCCATCAAAACATCAATACTTAATTGTTCATCAAAATCTTAGAATCAACAATCTTCCTCTTTTTTTATGATGACAATTAACTTTGATATTTTTTTTAAAATAAAATATAACCACACTCCCTCTGAATCTGAGGACAGGTTCTTTAACTCATTAAAGCATCATAATGAAGATTTCAATAATGCACAAATTAAAATACTCATTAAGGCAAAGATTTTAAACATACTCCCCCTAAATCACACATCAACTAATTCTCCTCATTAATAAAACATCATCTAATTTCTCCCCCTTTGTCATCTTCAAAAATAAAATTTAGGGAGGGGGGAACCACTACAAGTAACTCAATCTAGGCAAACATCATTATGCCTAGCCATACCCAAACCGCGAATGATTTTCACAAACTGATCTTCTGCTAGTGGTTTGGTAAAAACATCAGCGAACTGGTCGGATGTATCAATATACTCAATAATAGTATCATTTTTTTTAATGTGATCACGAATAAAATGATGTCTAATCTCTATGTGTTTAGTTAGTGAGTATTGTGTAGGATTCTTACTTAGACATATAACACTTTTATTATCACAAAATATCGGGATCTCCTCCATACATAATTGTAAACAAGTCAATTCATGCTTAGGAGAATAAATTTGAGGTAATCAAAATCTTTTAACAATGTAGCATGCAATCATATAATTATCAGTAAAGTTCATATGCCTTACTCATGATACCAAAACAATGTCTCCCCTTTATAGAAACAAAACATATGTTCTTTAACACACTAAGATAAGAAGCATTTCTCAAGCATTTTATCAATCATAAATCTAGTGCATGCATAAATACGGATAAATGCATATTTTTCTCATAAAATCTCATTTCTCTTTTAGAATGATAATCATTTATAGAACAAGAAATATTTGTTGTATCCCAAACACTATGCCTATATATATATCCACATCCAACAGATTGGAATTTCATATATTTTGAGATTATCATATTCATGATATCATAAATAGATTAACGAGATCTCATATAGTATAGGCATATAATCAAATCATAATACTTAAATTTCTCTTATAATTATGCAAGAATGAGATTATTTTACCACTGAGTCAAATGAAAATTCAACTCTAATCAATTAACTCCTTGAATTAACCTCGTTTTTATTCTTGACTTAACTTTGAGTTTCGGTATGAATATTTGTTTCTCCTTGAATAATTTTATAACCTGAAACTCTTTGAAACATGGTTGGAAGAAGATCATTAGTAAAAATCGAGTGAATATTTTTAATACCATATACGATCATTAATAAATTCTAAACAATTTTAATCCTATCAACCAATTAATTCAGATCGAGTTTTCTCAAGAAACTTGTTTCTCATTAACACATAATCATTTAAAAATCATGAGATATGAGACATTTAAGAAGAACATATTTTCATGCATATAACAAGATACTTAATTCGTATAAATATATTCATGTAAACATATAATCACGATCCCAAACATTTCAGATCAAATAAATCATTCTTTATTATTTAATTCATCTTATCATAAAATATCATTCATCAAGAAGTATAAAAACTCAGCTCAAACCAACTTATTTGTATAAAAGATATATTCATGAATAAGAGCACATCATGCAAATAAACTTACTAAGATGCATATGCAGCAAGTCATAACTACTACTTAGTGAAAACTTGATATAAACACATATAAAAACATGTAAATATACTTTAACTAAATGTGATTGTCATAATCACCATAACATATTTCTAAGACAACAGGAGAACACATCATTGAAAATAGGTCTTAGAAACCATTACTAACTTACCTATTTGGCAAGTCGGACACCTTCCTTTCTAATAAATTTAAATCGCGAAGGGTTAAGAGTACCTCTTATATCCTTGGTGATGACCTTTCTTCTTACCTCATTTGTACTACCGGTTGATATGAGTACACAATTTCTCTTAATCGATGGCTTTGGTACATCTTTCCTTCTTTCGGGTGCCACTTGTAGGTTCTTTGTAACTTCACATCTCAACTTCGGTACATTCTTTTTGTTTGCACATGTCGATTGTTGCTTCTTTAAAACTTCACATCTTGACTTTGATATATATTTTTGCTTTATACATATCGCTTGTGGATTCTTGGTGACTTCCCGTCTTGATTTCAATATAATCTCTTTGGTTGTTCCTTCCGGTCTAATCCCAACACTTTGTAATTCTGCACAAGACATTTCAACAATCTTCTTCGGTATCTATTTCATTTTGGATCTGTCCTTATTAGACATAAACTTAGGATTTCGAAATGAACATAATACTTTAAAATGCTCAACCATATTACAATAATAACATCTCAAATCTGATTTATCATAGAAAGCACGAGATGTAAAATATAAATCATTTCTAACAATAGAAGTATAACTATCACTGGCCTGTGATGAAAAATGAGACGATGAAGCATATCCACTTTACCTAGAAAAATTATTTTCAGAATCTCTCGAAACAGACTTAAGGTCGGATTTTGATTTTTCAGAATTTTTCGTAAGTAAATCGATTTTAGAAACAAAATCTGACCTTTGTCTGAAAATCATATTAAATTTATTTTTTACAACTCTATTTTTATTTTCAAGAGAATCCACTTTAGAGAGCAAATTATTAATTTCAAAGACAACTTCCGAAAACTCTTTTGAACCACAATCATCATCCAAATGCATTCTAGATTTTCAAACATTTTTTCCACCATTTTCAAAAGAAGCAATTTTTCTTTTTAAACTCAAACTCTCTTTAACAAAAAGTAGTGTGAAAGAAAGTAATTTTTTCACAATAATATGGACATTTTCATTATCATCATCTTCATCACTACCACTAAAATCACAAGAATCATAAACCACATTATCATATACACATTTATCACTATCAAAAGAGGATACACAAAATACATCATCCATGGCATATGCATGTGACTGGTTTAGCTAGAATGTTAAGCCTAATGAGCTAAAACCAGCTCTAATGCCAATTGTTGACCCAGTAGAATACCCAAGAGGGGGTGAATTGGGTAAATAAAAATTATCAGAATAAAACTTCAATAAATCAAATAATTAATTTTATTCCTAAATTAATTATTATCTTTATATCACAGCAGAATTAATTAATCAACTAGGTTCACACACAAATAACAAAGATAAACAAATTAATAATGCAACACACCAAGATATATCCTAGTTCACCAAGCTACTCTTGGTTAGTCCAGTTCTTCGAGCCCCACGAAGATTCGCACCTACTAATACTCAAGATCCCTTTAAAGATAGGAACCAAACCATTACAGTGATTCTTTTACAGGCTCATAATAAACCTTTACAAAATTATTTTCCCAGGCTAAGGAATAATCTCTACTTTTTACAGGTTCAAGAAAAACCTATCTTTTTACAGGCAAAAGACTAATCTAATTCTTTTTATACCTTAGGCTCAAGAATCAAAACCTCACAAAACACTGCAACTATCATTTTTTCAAATAAGGATGGAACCTTTACAAAATCATTCAAACAGCAATTCTATTCAAGAAAAATCACTACCTCAATCTCTTTACAGGAAGAGACTGAAACTTAGCTACCCTTGATTAAATACCCCCAACAGTATTTAACCAGTCACACTACTCACCAATACAAAAAATGATAAGAAGTAAATCTCACTCGGAACTTCTACCACCCCAGATAAATAATAACTTAATTAATATCTTAACTAGTGATAGAAATACGTGAGATACAAAAATCTAATTTTAACAAGATATCAATAGCAAACTGGAGCATGTAATCAGATTCAAGAAATTGTTTATAAAAATATTTTCTTCAAAAATCAAAAAAACATTCTAAGATCAATTTCCAAACGATAAACAAATAATGCAATGAAAATTAATTGGAAAGATCTCACCTGAAATCCACAGAAATAATGATTAGAACGATGTAACTTCAAATTCGGTAGTAGCAAATACCAGTCGCAATTAATCTTCAATATCGTTTCTCAGAAAAGCTCACAATATTTCAGAATGATGACTTTTATAAAAACTCACAAATGATATGATATGATTTCTCTCTTGTTTACTGCTTAATAATATATGAAATTCGCAAGTTTATATAAAGGAATATGAAATCAGTCTTCTAACGACTAGTTTACATGTGTCATGCCAATTAATAGCACTTATAGACCCTTTATACCATAAAGACTTCATTTAGGTTCAATTTCACTTAAAAATATCTTTTAAATCTCTCAATTAAACTCTCAAAGTATTTCTCAATATTAATTAATAAGAATAGAATCTATTTCAAGTACTAAATTGAGAAACATTAATATTTAATGAACCATATTAATATGATTTAATTAGTATATGAACCATATCTTAAATATAGATAATATCCCCCAAATCTCTCTCAAATCCCAACAAAAAACAACTTCTTTTGGATATAATCTCGGATCAAACAGTATCCTAAAACAATGCGTTTGGTCAATTGCCCAGTCGACTGCCTAACTCAGGTTGTAGCCAAGCTATCTTTGCTGCGTGTATAAGTCGACCGCCCGGTCAACTCACAAATTCAGAGAGTTCAGCACTACTTTACCGGTCGACCTATCGGTCGACTTGTTGATTCAGAGAGTTCAGCCCTTCTTGGTCGGTCGACCTGTCGGTCGACTTAGAGATACAAGATGTTACAACTTCCATGTCCGGTCGACTCAACAGTCGACTGTTGTGCCTGAATCTCTTCTCTGAGTACGTTTTTAACTCTCTTTTTTTTACCATTTCGCCCCTTTAACCATTTTTTTCTCTTGATTAACTCTACTAATATTCTTATATTCCATTTTAGTCATTCAAAATTATTTCTTCTTATTTCACATAGGAGCAAATAATTTAACTTAATCAAAATACACATAAAAGATAAAATACATTTTGTGTCATGTGTGTGTTCCTAAATGAAATATTAAGAGTTAAGATTCACCTGGGTTTAATTTTCCTAATTTCTTCAAACTCTTAATTCTTCATCATCATCTTGACATTTTCATTTCTCATCCATTCAATTTGACGTCTTCATTACTGGAACTTTAAATCACTGAAACACTCAATTAAATATTAGTTCCATCAAAATAACAATACTTAATTGTTTATCAAAATCTTAGGATCAACATATCTGATTACGTACTTAATTCTGCACTACCCACATTTGTTATAATCAGATATTAAATTCCTCACTTAAATTCTATCACATAGTAAGTTTTGGGACATTAATCGAATATAATTATTTTGAGGTGGTAAAAGCTTCGAGTGGGAAGAAATTCATTATTTTTTGTATTGGTGAGTTTGAGCGGTTTAGATATGGTTGGGCTGGTATGTAGTCAAGGTAGCTAGGGTTTCAATCTTTTCTAAGAAAAAGGTTGAGGTTTCATCTTTACCTAAGGTATAAAAAGGTTAGGTTATTTTTTTTCCATTAAAAGAATTAGGTGTTGATTCTTTCTTAATAGAATTATTTTTGAGTTATTTGTAAATGTTTAATCCTTACCTAGGAAAATGATATTTGTGAGTTTGGTGAGCTTTGAGCTTTAGCCTGTTAAAAGTATTAGGTTGTGATTCTTCATGTAATAGAATTAGGTTCATCTTTAACTAGAAAAAAGATAAAGTTCTTCATTAATCTGGGAAAAGAGACTTGTAAAGATTGATTTTGAGTCTGAGAAAAGAATTATTGTAAGGGTTTGGTTCCTATCGTTAAAGGAATCAGGGGTTTAGAGTTGCAAATCTATGCGGAGTTCAGGGACTGGATTAGGCAATGCTGACTTGCTGAACTAGGATATATCTTGATGTATTGCATTATTTACTTTATTTTTATTTTGTTTGGGTGTGCACCTAGAATTTAACACTTATCCGCTGCGTAACAAAGATAATAACTAATTTAGGATAAGTTGATTATTTGATTAATTAAGTGTTAACAAATTTAAATTTGTTTAAAGTTTTTATAACTATCTAATTCACTCCCCTTTTAGATAGCTCAGTGGGCCAACAGATGTGAGTAGTAAAATTAAAATTTTTATTTGTATTATAGTTAGAGAATATCATATTTTAGTAATATTATGTGCAATTTTTTTTTTTTTGTAAGATATATTATTGTTGTTGGGTTTATTCCACATCGGATGTGGAAGAGATTAATGGCCAACTTATAAGTGTGAGGGAAATTCTCATGAGCTAGCTTTTGGGATTGAGAGATACCCAAGACCACTCTCCACTAGTATCAGAGCTCCTATCACAACAACTCTGGTCCAATAGCCACAACGGAGGAGACTAGTCGAGGGTTAACTGACCAAAGACCCGGTGTGTGATGGCGAGATTGTTGATGTGGAATGGGTTAGTGATCAGATTATAATTATAAGAGAAATCCTCATCTCTTGAGCTAGCTTTTGTGGTTGAGAGAAACCAAAAACCACCCTATATGTAAGGGAGAAATTGTAAGGTTTATCCCACATTGGATGTGGAAGAAATTGGTGGTCAAGTTATAAGTGTGAGAAAAAATCTCGCCTCTTGAACTAGTTTTTAGGGTTGAGAGAAGCCCAAGACCACCCTACACTGGTATCAAAATCCAGATTACAACAACTCGATCCAATAGCCATAAAAGGAAAGATTGGTTAATGATTAGTCAACCAAAGGCCCGATATGTAGAGGGAGATTGTTGGGTTTATCCCACATCGAATGTGGAAGGAGTTGGTGGTCAGGTTATAAGTGTGAGGAAAAGTCTCGTCTCATGAGTTAGTTTTTGGGATTGAGAGAGACTCAAGACCACCCTACCCAGGTATTAGAACCCAGGTTACAACAACTCTGGCACAATATAACAAGTTCAGTAACCAATTTAGAAATATGAGTTGCAAACCTTGGATTTGATTTAAGACTATCTATTTTTTATTTGGTAACCGTGGTGTGAACAGGTTGAGGAATAGGATTAGGAGAGACAGAAGATGAATTGGGGAATGGTATAACAGATGAAGGCCTTATTTCAGAAATAGATGTAGGAGTGGAATGATTATTACCAGTTTGATATTGCTATTAAAAAAAAATCAAGAATTAAAATCTTTGAAGTTATGTTGCTGTAAATAACCAAAATCCATTCCTCTTTGATTGAGTCTACCTTTGTAATCATTTTGTCCTCTTCTTCTTTAATTCCGAAACTTTTGATTGAATCATCCCTTAAATGCTTGGATTACCATATTGAGAGTAAGAAGAAGACTAGAGATTGGAAGAATCATTGTGAAATTCATTTTCATTTATGTCTTTCTTAATACATTACCTCCATATACTGAGAGGGACGTATGAACAACAACTCTCTGTCTTGTTACAATACAAAGCTAACAACTAACAAATCATAATTAGTTATATTATCTTGTTACAATACAAATACTATGTCTAACTAGTTGCTTATGTTGTTGATCAAGTAGTTATTTTGTTGAATTTTACACTCCAAACAAACACGTCTTCCAAAACAAATATATGAAGAAAGAAATCATTCAAAGAAACACCAACTATAGTTTCTTCTGGTTCCTACATCTTGGCCAATAACAAAAAGGTGTTATTAGTGAAGATATACTAACATGTCTATTAATTTTTATTTATTTATTTTCACATTTCCTTGAAACAAAAACATATACAAATGATGTTTGATTTCTACTCTTACAAACATTCCAAAACCACGAAGAATAAAAGCCCAAATTCTCCACAAATAATTTTTCCATATTGGTGTTTAGAAAGAAACGAATATAGGGTAAGAGAAGAAGAATATATTGTATTGTATTGATATGTTCAGAATGGGTTCTATATCCCCAATTATATAGTCCTAAGAGCAAGCTAAATTAGTAAATATATCATCTAAATAATGGGATAATTATGTTTTACAATCAAGATACCAGAAATAACAAAATACATAAATAACGTATTTCAACGCTCCCCTTCAAGCTAGGGTAAAAATATTGATGAGTCCTAATTTGCCAATAGCTTATTGAAGTAAAGATGGTCTTGTGGACTTGGTGAACATATCAGCAGCCTATCTGAAGATGGGACAAAGGTAAGTGTGATGATTCCCGATTAGACTTTCTCATGAATAAAGTGGATATCCACCTCGATTTGTTTTGTCCTTTCATGAAGGAATGAATATGAGGATAACATTATAGCAAACTTGTTGTTATAGAACAACTTAGATGAGTTTCCCACGAAAAGTCCCAACTCGGTCAAAAGGGAACGAAACCAAAGGAGTTCACACGTTCTTTGAGCCATGAAGCGATACTCAACTTCAATAGAAGATCGGGAGATGACAGATTGCTTTTTACTCTTCCACGAGATTAGGTGTCTTCAATTAAAGGTGCACAGGCCAGAGGTTAAACGTCTATCGTCCTTTGATCCTGCATAGTTAGCATCTGTAAAGCAGGAAAGTCCCTCATGTGCCCTTGTCATATAAAAGAGACCAATATAGGGGCAAGTTTTGAGGTACTGAAGGATATGGTATACAACATCAAGGTGTGGTGTACGTGGTGAGTGCATAAACTGACTCACAACACTGACAACATACGTAAGATTTAGCCTAGTATTAGTCAAATAGATGAGGTGACCCACAAGTCATTGATATACTGACGGATCTGATAATAATTTTCCCAAGTTTGCTGTTAACTTAAGGTTTGGATCTATAGGAGTAGAGGCGGGTCGACATCCAAGCATCCCAGTGTCCTGAAGATGATCAATGGCATATTTTTGTTGGGATAGAGAGATACATCTCTGATACCAAGCAACCTTAATACCGAGAAAGTAGCGGATAGGACACAAATGATTGATGTCAAAAATCTATCCAAGATTCTTCTTTACCTACTGAATGTCAGGTGCATCGTCTCCTGTGATAATAATATCATCCGCATAAAGTGAGATAATGGTGTACTGTCCTTGGTGTTAGCGACGAATGAAGTAGGTATGATTTGAGTGACATTGAGTAAACCCATAGTGATGATGGCTTTGCTGAATCGACTGAACCAAGCCCAAGGAGACTGCTTAAGTCTATGTAGGGATTTTCGGAGTCGACAGACTTTTCTCGAATACTCCCCTTGAGTCTTAAATTCTAGTGGAGGTTCCATATAGATAGTCTCATACAGGTCACTATTAAGGAATACATTCTTAACATCCAACTGGTGCAGAGGCCAAGAATGAGATGCATCCAACGAAATAAGGAACTGGATAGTAGTCAATCTAAGAACTGGGGCAAAAGTGGCAACAAAGTCTTTGCCCAAGATTTGTGTGTAACCCTTAGCAACAAGTAGTGTTTTGTACCGATTAATCGGTCCATCAGCCAGATATTTGACATTGAAGACCCACTTATAACTAACCGGTAGTTCACCAGTCGACAAGTCAACCAATTCTCATGTTTGATTTAGCTATAAGGCATCCATCTCTGTTTGCATAGCGACAACCCACTTTGGATTCTAGAGGGCCTCATGAACGGAGCGAGGGATGACAACCGAATTAATCTGTCCAATAAAAGATTTATATTAACCCGAGAGATCCTAAAAAGACAAATACTTAAAAATCGGATGATTAGTAGAACATGAAAGGAGGTAGTGAGATAGTGCGCGACGTTCTCGAGTCAAGTAACGAAGGGGAACAGAGTCAGAGATAATGAGAGATAGAAATATACCCGAGTCCGAAGAAGATGTTGGCAGGGGATATGAGACATATGGATGACGAGAGTATACTTGTGAGGGGGTAGGTGAGGGGTCAGGTGGTGGTTGTGATGTGGGCAAGGGGAGGGAAGAAGATATATCTAATATAGGAATAGGGCGCGAAAGTGGGGTATGGTTCTCGGTAGTGGTTGCCCCAATAGGTAGAAAAGGTATAGTACCAAAAACATATGGGACAGTCTCAAGGAATATAACATCGAGAGAGTGATAAGTACGGTGAGTAACTAGATCATAGCACCTTCATCATTTTGACATGGAATAATAGCCCCGAAAAACACACCAGATAGATTTATCATCTAACTTAGTGCGAGTAGGGCTCCGATTCTGGACAAAACACGTACACCCAAAGACATGGGATAAGATAGGGAAATGGTGCTAGTAAGTTGTAGTATGTGAAGGGGGTTTTGCCTGTAAGGACACAGCTCGGTATACGATTAATAAGATAGGCAGCAGTAAGAACTTTTGTGTGCCAAAAAGATTTGAAAACATTCATTCCTCACAAAATACAATGGATTACAGACATGATGTAACGGTTCTTATGTTCCGCCACACCATTTTGTTCAAGGGTGTAAGGACAGGTAAGTTGTTGAATGATGCCTTACTTATTAAGTTCAGTTCAAAATTCATCGGATAAGTATTCCTGCCCATTATCGGACCTGATATTGTACACGACGATCTTATATTGGGTTTTTATCATTTGAATGAAGTAGGCAAAATGATTGTAAACCTCTAATTTGTGTTTCATCAAATAAACCCAAGTGCATCGACTATAATCATTTATGAAGGTGACATAGTAGCGGTATTTGGAAATGGTTGTAACAGAGAGGGTCCCCAAATATCATAATGGATAAGA
The DNA here is from genome assembly GCA_016647705.1 of Eucommia ulmoides. Lineage (NCBI taxonomy): Eukaryota > Viridiplantae > Streptophyta > Magnoliopsida > Garryales > Eucommiaceae > Eucommia > Eucommia ulmoides. The sequence goes on along the minus strand of CM028332.1, from coordinate 28,251,030 downwards.
TCAAATACTTGGAAGGCACGGTGCGTGTGAGGTATGTAAGAGGTACGTGTGTATTTAGATAATTCACAAACCACACAATAAAATTTAAAGTCCTTGCAATCTTTATTAATAGATGGAAACAATCAACATAAATACTGAAAATTTTCATGTTCTAGATGGGCATGCCACAAGTTTAAATTTTTTAAAGAACAGATAGAGAAATAAAAAACAAGTAATACAAAAGTTTGCATACCAAAGGGTGGAACGACTGGAGGTGAAGGACTGCCAAAGTAGTAGTGACCATCACATTGATATCCCCTATCCAAAAATCTTCTTCATAGTTAGGTCCTGCAAGAAACAACAATCAGGTAAGAAAACAACAGCACAGTTAATATTTTTAGCAAGACGACTAATCTATAGAAAATTATAGGCAAATTTAGGAACATAGTAAACAGAGTAATAGTGATATTGTGGGATAAACAAGCATCTCCCTGACAACGAATAGGGATAGAGGTATCATCGGCAATGCACACAGATTGGTTTATAGGCGAAACAGGAGAGGTGAAGGCAGAAAACTCACCAACCATATGATTGTTAGCCCCGAAATCCAGAATCCACATAGGGTGACCAGATTTACCATGAAGCGCAATAGGAGTACCCGAGGCAAAAGCAGCTGTGGGGCCAAAAGACGATGCCAAAGTGGTTAACTGAACCTGAAGCTGGACAAGTTGGGCCTAGACGTGATAAATATCCAGGGAGCTAATAAGGGATCTGCTAGACCGGGGACAATATCAGCAATAACACCAATATATGGTCCTCCTCTACTTTTCCTCCCTCTTAGGCTTCAAGGTTTCAATTCAGGATGAAGATTATAACAACGATCAATGTGATGACCAGACTTTTAGCAGTGCAAGTAGTATGGTCGCGTGCTTGACGGGCGAGGACCAGAGGGAGTCGAAAAGGCCATCTGCTCAAGGACTGAAGGGGTGACTTCAGATAGAAGAAAAGGTCGGCATTTTCAATCGTTGTTAACAGTAGAGAATACACTATATAGGTCTGGCATCGGTGATGTGTTTAAAATCTGAGTGCGAAGATTCTCGTACTACGGATTTAAACCCATCAGGAAATGGTATGTGTGAGGACGATCTTGGCGCTCAGCTTCAATCTCAGTAGCATTTTTAGGGAATTCACTCAGAGGTTCATACTATGCAAGTTCCTCCCATCGAGATTAAAGATAGCCGAAGTAATCCACAACTGAAAGTCCCAAAGATATCTGGGAGGCATGGGAAATCTTACGATAGAGCTCGAAGAACCATTATTCATTACGAGAGTGGGCATACATCTTCGTAAGAGCAGAACATAAACCTCTAACAGTCTCGTAGAACATGAAAATATTGTAGATCCATTCCTCCATAGAATTGAAGATCCACCTGAGGATGGTACAGTTATCAGCATCCCAATGAGCAAACTTGGGATCGCTGATATCCGGTCGTGGCTCAGTGCCGTCGAGCCATTCGGTCTTATGTTTTTCACCAAGATAGAGACGAAGAGAGCGAGACCAGGCAGGGAAATTCGCTCCATTGAGTAAGACGATAGTAACACGTTGGACCGTGGCCTCAGGGGCACATGTAGAATTTGAGCGGGCGAGTAGCTTTGGAGCATGAATGGTCTGAGATAGGACGTCACCTTCTCTTTCGAATGTCATTAATATATATGAGATAAGATCATAGCAATGAAACATGCGAACAAATGCTACGGAAGACTGATCGGGCTTAAGAAAAGAAGGTACAATATGAGAAAGGTAACTAGAGACGTAGTTACCTAATCATTCAAGAAATCAAAGAGATGGCCATGTATTGAAGACATCCAGAACACCAAAGGATGGAGAACAATGGCAACGAGTAGTTGAGATTTACACAAAGAACAATCTGCAATGTTGCAACAATATACAGAAGCACATCAATGTGTGATCGCGAGTACGCAGGCTAGGGTTTTGGGAGCTTGGGTTCGAGTGTTTGTTGCTCACAGGCTAAAGTTTCAGCGGCTAGTATGGTTGCAAACTGGTAGGTGGTTTCACAATCTAAAGGGGTTCGGCTGCTTCGTGGTGTTCGCAGCGATGGTTCACGATGATGACGGCTAGGGTTTGGTAAAAGGTGCTTCGCGATCTGGTTCGAGGGTGTTTAGGGTTTGATAGTTTAGTGGTGGTCTGGCAATGGTTAGGGTTTCGATAGTTTAGTGGTGGTCTAGTTCGAAAGTGTTCAGGGTGCTTCGCAATCTGGTTCGAAGCACCCTCTGCCAAACCCTAGCACCTGATGGTGGTCTGGCAATGGTTAGGGTTTCAGGGTAGTCTGGTTTCAATAGTTTAGTGGTGGTCTGGCAATGGTTAGGGTTTCGGGGCTGGTGGCAACGGCGACTGATGGTGGGTTTGATAGAAATTTTTTGGCTCTTAATACCAAAAAGAATATAGGGTAAGAGAAGAAAAATATATTGTATTACATTGATATGTTCATAATGGGTTCTATATCCCTAATTATATAGCCGCAGAAGTAGGTTAAATTAGAAAATATATCACCCGAATAATGGGCTAATAATGCTTTACAATCAAGATACCAAAAATAACAAAATACATCAAGAACGAACTTGATGAACCAATCGGAACATGCCAGGTGGCATTATATATTCCCGGTATTTGTTTGTTTGTTTAGCCGACGAGGATATATTATACCAATCATTTTATCCTGTTTTGAAGATGGAAAACCAAAAGAAAAATAGGTTGTCAGGGAATCAAAATTATGTTAAACGGGGGATTGTATAATTTGATCCTGTTTTGAAGATGGAAAACCAAAAGAAAAAAGAAAAATAGGTTGTCAGGGAATCAAAATTATGTTAAACGGGGGATTTGGGAGGGGGGGGGGGGCAATGTTTCAGTAGATATTTGTTCTTCTTGTAAAAAAAATGAAAAAAGGGAGAGAGAATGAGAATCTAAAATGACCTCTTTAGAATGTGGACAAGGAAATAGAAAGAGGAGAGTGCCGGAGTGGCAGTACTCTAGGCCGTATTTTGTTCCCATTTTTCTTGTTTTTGTTCTTCTAAACACTTGTATTAGAAACAGATATGTGGGAAAAGAAAACTTGGCCCTATTTCGTTCCCAGAAATTTATCATACAAATCTGAGTACATAAACAACTTTTTTTGTTCCCATATTTCTGATTCTGTTCCAAGTTTTCGAGAAACAGAAACGAAAAAAAAATAACATCTCAGGTGTTGCAATCTTAAGCGGTGTTTGGTTACTACTATTATTTCTGTTTCAAATTTAACGAGAACAAAAAGAGAGAAAGGGAGGGAGAGAAGCAAAAACTAATAGATAGTGATTGAGATTATTACCTTTTTGTTATACAACAATCATTTACTTGAAGCAAAGCCCAAGGAAGAGGAAAGCGGTTTGCTGACGAAGAGATGTCCTAAGAGCTTATCAGCAGTGGGATGAGTCGCATGCGTCTGTGGAGAGGGAATCCAGAAGAGGTGGAGGAGTACCCCTTCCAATCCTAAACAACGTCTGCATCTGTTTTAAGACATGAAAAATCATCAAATTCCTAACTCATAATTAAAATAATAGTCCTCTTTACCGATTTTGTTTACTGTTTCCAGAATCATGTTTTTGCTCCCAGCAAAATGGGAACAGAAGCAAAAGATATATGCTTTCTAAGAAGAATGCATAGCTATATTGCAAAGAACTAACAAAAATCAAAACAAAACACAGTTTAGTCGCATCATACCACATAAAAGAAAGCTTACAACTTTGTTAATATTTAGTGAAATAAATCCGAGTCGTCACAAAAATAAGTAAATAGATCTCAAACACGTGTAGATTTCTCTAAAATATATATTTTTTGCAATAGCATTTTACATTAGAAAAACAGGAAAAAAAAAAAAAAAAAAAAAAGGTACTCACACATTCCAAAGGGAAGTAAGGATGCTGACAAGTTAGCATCTCTAACACTGTGCATCCGAGGCTCCATATATCCACTGCAAGGCCATACCCTTCGTTCTTCCTGGTAACCACCTACATTTATTGTGCAGCTTGATTTTAATTTGTCAGTAATAACTACCAACAACAAATATGACTACTGGATCTATAAAATCAGCTCCCGGATATTGAAGGAGACTATCACTTGAGAAGCCAGACAAGGGTTCAGATGGAGGTGGATTGTCAAGCATCGGTAGAAATATCAATGGTGATAATAAAGTGGAGGGTGGGGGTGGGAGGTAGGGGGGAAGGTGTTCAAGCCAAGTTTATGCATTAATATGAAGAGGACTTTCAATGGGTTAGGAAACATGATTCTGGAAATCTCGTTTGGCCCCGTTTGGTTACTATTTATGTTCCCTGATACTTGTTCCCGCTCCCAAAATTTTGGGATGAATGTACAGAAATGCGTTTGGTAAATATCTTTTTGTTCCCAAACTTTTGCGAGTAATTTGGGTCTTCTTCCTCAATTTTTTAAGAATCAGAGAAACACAAAAAAAGTGTTGATTCCAATTCACTACCACAAAACTACCCACTACCATTCCGCCGGCCACCACCACCCATCGGCCACCATACATTTAAAAGTGAAAAAAAAATAACAAATGTTGCAACCAAATGTGTTTCTTGTTTCTATTTTCATAAATTAAAAGAAACAATTTCAGGACAATGGTTACCAAACATGTTTATATTTCTGGAATACTCCAGAATGGCACAAAATTCCTATCCCAGTTTATTAGAAGTAGAACCAACAAAACAAAAAAAAAGAATACTTAATATCATGTTTTTATTGGAAGTAGAACTAGCAAAACAAAAAAGTATTTAATATCATGTTTTTAATTTTGATTCATAAAACTACTTTTCATAAGTGCAAAATGAAGACCGCTTATAAGTAGTAAGTGCATACCTCCGGTGCCATCCAGAATGTAGTTCCCTGTAAAGATTTTATATCATTCAACTTAGTGGCCTGCTAGCAAATTCAGGATAATTTTGATATATATTACATCACATAAAACACCATAAGAACAAGGAAATTATCATCACAATAACAGAAAAGGAAGAAGGGAAGGAGGCCTTACTTTGTCCAAGCCAAAATCTACAAGTTTTACTGAACCAGTAGTATGCATCAATATATTAGCACATTTAATATCCCTAAATTCAAGAAAGAGAATAAACAATATTTTAGACACTTAATTTTATTGATGTATATATATACTAGCAATGCATGTAACTCGTACCTAAAGACGCGGACTGAAAAATATATCTCTAATTTGGAAAAAAAAAATATTAAATCGAATATTTAGACAATGAAATAAGAGGATATTAATTTACAAAATATAACAAACTCCAAGCCGACATAACTTTTTAGTAACCCAAATATTTAAAGGAAAAAAATTGAACACAATGCTATTTTTTGAAAATATATTGCGAATTTGTACCCTTCTCGCTTTCTTATATAAATATAAAATGCGCATATACATGAATTGCTCTGCCAAAAAAAGAAAAAATATAATGTAGGCACGACATTTTTCTCACCCTAAAAATAATAAAATAGATATTTATTTAAAAAAATAGAAATTTAGGAAAGCGGAAAAGAGAATTGAGGGATGATGGCATTTGGGCTCTTTTGGATGAAAAACAAAGAAGGGGGTGATGAAGAATAAATAAGAGAGAGGTCCAAATCTTTGACACCTATGCATTGAAGATAGAGAGAATGAGAACGAGAGGACCCCCTTAAAAACGTGCTTCAAAAATATCTTTTAAAAATGTCTTGGAAATGTGTTTTTAAAATATGTAACATTATGTTTTATAGAATGGATGTATATCACTACACATAAATTCCTCAGACAAAAAATAATGTAGACACGGTATTCTTCTCGCCCTAAAAGGGATTAAAATAGTTTTTAGTTCATTTTATTTAAAAAAATAAAGAGAAAAAAAAAAAGGGAGGGGAGGGGGGAAGAAGAGGCATTTAGGTTCTTTTAAATTTAAAAGAAAGAAAGGAGAGATTGTAGAATAAATAAGAGAGAAATGGAGGGCTTTGACACCTATGCATTGAAGATACAGAGAACGAGAAAGAAAACGAGAGGACCCACCTTAAAAATGTCTTTTCAAAATATATTTCAAAAACGTGTTTTTAAAATGTGCTTTGAAATATGAACCTTTATGTTTTATATAATACTATCGCATATTTTGTGCCTAAAGGAACATATGTAAAAAAATGAACGTAAAATATATTTGAAATTTATTTTGACCAAATTTCCTCTTTTGTTTCTCAATAATCTTGATATAAATATTCAAGAAAAAAAAAATTCATACAAAAAATGAGGGAGTATTGCATCAAAATAAAAAACTAAAAAATCAAAAATTAAACTTAAGTTGTAAAATCCACAAAATTGGGAAACATACTTTTAATTTTTCACAAATCAAATAGTGGGTTGAAAGATGATTATTTTGTGATGATTCGTGATGGTGTTGATAGAGGTGAGTGGTGTAGCAGTCATCTGGTTTGAGAAAGGGGCAACTTACTAGGTATTGAGACAAAGATTAAATGTGGGCTTTAATAGAGGAGACTTCCCTAGTTAGGAATGGAGTGAGAGAAAGGAAGGATTTATTCCTCTAACACCCCCTGTCCTTTTCATCAAAGCCACGGGAACCCCTTATCATATTGAATCCTCCAAAGACATCCCTTATAATATTATGTGAGCATATACTAATGCCCCTTCAATGAAAAATCAAAAGTAAATTGTCTATCTGGTATAAATTGTAATCAGGTCTCTCATTTATTTCAGCTTTTCTTATCACTCAAATGAAAATAAAAAATAAAGTGAAACGGGAAGAAGAATGAATGCCATGTTCCCTACCGCCACTAAATTTGTGCTTTCGGCCACTGCCATCTCTCTCTCTCGCAACCCAAGTGGCATTACTGACCACAAAACCCAAAACACCCACCACCCCCAACTTGCAACTCCAACAGACAATGCCACCTCTATGTCTTAGATTGGAGACACCCGCCACCGCCAACCAGCGAAATAAGTGTAGTGTACTTATGTTAGCAATTTTTTCTTTATTGGTTTAATTTCTTTACTTATAATGAAGGATAAAATAGTAATTTTACTCTTCTTTTTTTGGGCAAGGGAATTTTCTTGTCCTTGGTAGTTCAAATATGTTAGGTAGTGTAACTAGTTTTTGAGAATGACAAGGGGTTTCAGTGATATCAACCTAAGAAAGTAAACTTTTGAATAAATGGATTGAGAGAGAAAGAGAGATGCATGTGGAACGACACATTATTTCTTTTAATATTTTCTTAAAATATGTTTAGAAAATGGATAATGAATTGTTTTATTTTATATAGATAGAAACATGTGTGTGTGTGTGTGTGTGCAATTTAGAAATTGATTTTTAATGAATTGAAAATAGCCTATCAACTATTCAGTTATGCCCCAATAAGAGAAAGTTGAGTGAAGAAAGAATGTTATTTTTCTTAATCGCCTGTGCACCACATTGCGGTCGTGCAGATATTTTGAACCATGCAAAATTTGTCTGGTATAGGAAGAGACTTGAGAATCTCGAAGAGTATATTTCTGATACAAACGTGAAAGGGAACCTTTTGTTGTAGTAGAAAATAAATAAAGTACGAGCTTACCAAAATTTTTTGGGATGAGTCGCGGACTAGGTCGTCTCTTTAAGACGTTTCGCAGCTCTGCCCAAGAACGTGCAAGCAGTGTATCAGCCCCGTCGTCCCCAGGATAAAACAGCCCAGAATCACCTCTATCTAGAACCTTCTTTGCACAACAGAAGACCTGAATACTAAACACCCACTCACTATTTGAACAAACAAACAGACTGCTCGGAAATCGAAGTTTAAAAGAAATAAAACTATTTCCTGATGAAAAAGTTGTTTCAGATCAAGACGAAGACTGTTCTGTATTCTTAAAATTGAGGAAGAAAGCACTATTTATAAGAGAGAAAAAAAAACAAAAACCGTTTGAATCCTTTTTTTTTTAAACCGAAAATAAAAAAAAAAAAAAAAAAAACGTTTTAAACAATTAAAACTTTCACTTTAAACGTTTTTTTAATAAATATTTTTCTAAAAAATAAATAAGTGCCACCTCATTACACGCGCGACTCGACTCGAGCGGCACGGCCGGACGGTGGCGGCGGCGCGCGCGTGTGGTAAACCGGTAGGGATGTAACTCCTCTCCCCTCCACAAAATGTGGGTACCCCTTGGGACACACCCCAAGTGTCTCACATACCCCTAGATATCCTCATTAATTTCACCTCTCCCAACCAATGTGAGATAAAAAGACTAGAGGATATTGTACATTTGGCATTTTCTATTCTAAAAATTTTAATTAAAATTCATTTGTTTCAACACTTTTGGACACCAGCTCGAGGAAGATGGTAGAGTTTTGATTCAACCTGTAGAGGCCACATAAATATTCCAAAAAAAAGTATTTAACAATAAAACATGAAAATGCAACGTGTACTGGTCAAAAGAACAAAGCTAAATTTTGCCAAAAAGTTTCGAGATATCAAATTAGAAACTGTTCACAATAACAATACTCATGCATTACTCTAAAGATAAAAATTAAGGCACCCTTTGATAACGGGTTGTTTAAGCATATGTGAAAAGAAACACTTGTTTGCCACTTAAAAAAATACTTCTAAGAATCAAAAAAATAAAAACATGATTTTATGGTTTTACTGAAGCAAAAATAGTTTCTTTTTGTTTTTTTGATTTTTATATTTTAAGAGATCGGACTAGAACTTCTTCTTCCAACCTATCTCAGCTATCTATGAAATTCTTTTGGACTAAGAGATCTTCTACAGGGATAACATTTGTAGTCTATTGTCACAGGGTCGATTGTTTATCGCAAAAATCACAACCGTGTGATGGCCTAGTTACACCGACAACTAACAGCCCAGTGAATGTATTGCCACGCAACGGAAATGCACCGACTGTCTATAAACACACACACGTTCCTGTAACGTAATATAACGGGAATACACCAAAACAGTACCAAAAACGCACCCACGCAACGGCACACTAATGTGTACGGGAAAAACCCAACCTTGTATTAATTAACTTGGGTTACAAGGAACCAGTTTACATCAATGGTCAGTAAATCCGCTACTGTTCATTCACTAACTCAAAAACAGACCAAAACGTTACAAGTTATAGGAGAAGATGGCAGTTGACAGCCCGAACTGCATAGGCAAGTGACTGACATCTGTCACGACACATGTCACGCCCACAGGAGTTGGTTTTCTTATCTGAAAACCAACCAAAATCGCCCAAAAACTGACCAGAACTGCCTCTCACATGTCTTGCACATGTCTGGTAATCAACAGTCCATCAGCTCACCACAAGCTCAACATTCTTCCAGCGTTTTTGCACCATCCCAACATTCTACTTCATTGCCATCTCGTCCTATAGTCAGCTGACATTTCCCAACGTCTTGCCACGCCGCTGCATGGTCAGAACACGTCGTTGCGCTTAACGACTGCCAAAGTCCCGTATGCATTTTTGGCACCAAAATGCACCGCCACCCAACAGTGCGTCATGTCATACACATTACTCTGTTCACAACATAGCGTTGCGCTTACATTGCACCACCTTGCCTTAGTACTACACCGAGGTCTTCCTCACTGTCCAACACCCACCGGTATTGTGTCACAACACCTCAATCCACCGACATGCACCAAGTTGGTGCCGTCCTTACCAATAATCTCGTCCGTGCTACATGCACCGTGTCCGGTAGGAAAGTGCACCAAGTCGGTGTTGTTTGGTCCTCTAGTATTGTGAGGGGCTAACATCTATACACTATCACACGGTTCCAATTTCTTGCTTTTGTTTTTAAGTCAAAGCACATTTTGTCAAATTTATTTTTTATTTTACAAAATACTTAAAAAAAAGCGGTACCAATATGAGCCCAAGACATTAGCTCCTAGTTTAGCTTCATAGATTTTTCTCTTTTTGGATATGTTAAACATACGGAAGATTCTGCTAAGCATCAATCAGAAAGTGTTTGAGGAGGCAATAGAATGATACCTTGTCGGTGCCATAATATTGGACAATGTTCTCGTGTTCAAACTGACTAAGAAGAGCAATTTCCTGTTCAAGCTGGTAAATAGATTGCCTCCCTAGCTCCCCTTGATCAAGAAAAGAAACTTCTTTGACGGCGAAAAAGAATCCACCACTGAAAGCCCCCCAAACAACGGAAAAGACGGTGAAAAAATAGCTCTAATAAAATACAGAAAACAATAAAATCAACCAGTAAAAATATGAAAACAGTAATTCAAAGAGGATTTTCAATGGCTTAAGAGATGTTCAATATAAAACAGTTTTGTTAAAGATAAAAACGCTTCTCTTTGCCATCGAGAGGAGACTATCATAGGCACGAATAGAGTAAGAGCAACTCCAATCCAATAGGCAAAAGACAAGGCAAATGAATTAACTACCATTTTGGCTAGAGAAGAATAAAAATATGAACTCCAACCCATTAGGTATAAGAGCATCTCCAACCCAAATAGGCATTTACATTAGTTAAAATACTATTTTGCCTCATGAATAGTGTTTCGGCTAATAAATATTTGAAATTGTACTCCAACCATGTTAGCCAAATGAATTAACTATTAGTATTTCAATTTTAATTTTGGCTTAGCAATAATTTATCTAGTGGGTTGAAGTAGATAATATTGTTGTTAAATAGACAAATTGGTAATTAAATGTTCCCAACAATTTTTAGTTAACCCGTTCACCTTAACTAGAAATGGCTCTTGGGAAACTATTAGGTAAAATAGCTAGAGTGATGGCTCTTGGGTTGGAACTTGAATTTTTAAATTTGGTTAGATAAAATGGTAGTTACACCATTTGACTCATGGGATGGTTAGTGGATTAGAAGAATAGGCAAAATGCCTCTACCCTTAAACATGAGCTATATTTGGAGAGCTTCCTTCCTATAGGCAAAAAAAATTGGCACCAAGAATGTTAGTTATTCTGGTTATAAAGTGGGTTGGGTTATTTAATTTGACTATTAAATTAAAGTGGGTTATTTTAATTAGATTAGTTTAGGTTATTTAATTAAAATATATTATTCAATTATTTATAAACTCAATTTTTTCAGATATTATTTCATTTGATTAGATTTCATTATGTTTTTATTATTCAAATTTTAATAATTTGAATGTATGTTAATTTTTTTTATATATTCAATTTATTTTTATATCATTATTATTATACTAGTTGAAAAATTCAAATAAAAAAATAATAAAGAAAAAATAACTAATGTAAATGTCTATTTGGATTGAAATGAAAATATATTTTGAAGTAGGCAAAAGAGACATTTGATTTATTTAGCGAACGCAAATGTCTAAATGGGTTGGAGTAGCCATAACATGTCAATTGTCAATATCATCTATCTCTTCAGTCACTTGAAAATTTAGAAGTAAAGAATACCGTCTTTCTATTAGATTAATTCTATTACCTTCTATCAACTAATCAACAAAGCGAGTACAGAATTCAATTTGAGAAGAATAACAAAAAATCAAGCCTCAAAATGGCAAGAATTTTCAAAAATCTTGAATAGACACATCAACTCATAGCCAATCTCTCGCCATTTTGTTCCTTTTGGGGGGGGGGGGGAGAGGTGGGAGATTAACATATCAAAATAGACACTTCAGGGCAACAAATATCCTGTCAAAATACTAAAAAACGGATTGTAATAAATAATGAACTGAGCTTCATAGCAATGAATATTGAAAAATAAAACTCATGAACACTACTTACTCAACACTTCATGTACGGCCCATGTCCGAGAAGCTAACTTTTCTCCCAATTTATTATATTACGCCTAAATCTTCCGTTTGCTGATATATTGTTTGCACAGGATTTGTTGTAGTACTAGATCAATCATCATCGTTACTAAGTAAACGAACTCATGTGCTCTCTAGTTCAAGCAAAATCTCTCTTGAGCTTCAAACCTTTTCAGACTGGCCTTGTGTTAGTGATCAAATAGAAAAAGTTGAACAAAAAAAAAGAAAAGGATAATGACATTTTTAATCCCTGATAATTGGCCTTTCATATTTGAACGTCGACACATTTGGTCATTCATATTTGATTTTTGTTTCAAATTGGCCCTTTTGTTTGGTCAACGTTAACAGTCAACGTGGAATTAAGGGTATTTTGGTCATTTCAAGTTAAAAAATAAAGATAATTTCGTTTTTTTATTCAAACTAATTTAATAGGATCTATTTGTAAATTATTCTGAATTTAGGGGCCAAAGTGTATTATTGTTTCTTTTTTTCACATCATCAACCCTGCATTTCTCCGTCGCGTTCCTTCTCTCCACAAACTCCGCCTCCCTCAGCGTCACCGCCTTCGCCGCCTCCACCCTTTTTTCATTCTACATATCAATTTAATAGAGATCAGTTTCTTTCTCTCTCCATTTCAAACTCTCTGAAAAAACCCTAGCTTTTAGAAACAGAAATGGGGAAATACACTAGGAAAGCTAAAATTAACGGCGACGTCGCCGTGATGGAGGTCGTTTCCCAGTCTTCTCTCGGCGTCCGAACGAGAGCAAGAACCCTGGCGCTCCAACACCTGCTTCCGCCGCAACAAAACTCAGAAAAATGGAGCTATCTCAAACTTCGCAATCGACGACTCGAAAAGACTCCGTCGCCAAATCGACCGCGAATTCAACCAAAACTAAAAGCTAATCACAAGAGATCGTACTGGAAAGAACTCCGACGCGGCTCACGATTCGAACAGTAAGACTAGGGTGGGTTCGAATTCGAGAAATTCGGGATCTGTTAGCTGTTCTGAGAGAGACGAAGGGTGTATCGGCGTGAAAAGTGAAGATGCGCGCAACGAAGAAGACGAGACAAAGAAGGAAATCACTCCTTCCATGGACGAGATTAAAGAATTCTTCGCCTTGGCTGAGCAACAACGTCTGCGACATTTTTCCGCCATGTACGGTTCTTTCAACCACTTTGCTTAACAATTTCATTCGTTTTTTGACTTTATTTTTTTTTTTGAAAGTTATAATTTAAGCTAAATTAAACTGCCATGGCTGGATTTTCAGGTACAATTTTGATTTTGAGAATGATTCACCGCTTCCAGGATGTCATGATTGGGCGAGAGTAAATTTATCTCCATTTTCTCAGAAATTAATGGAAAAATAATTATGGAAAATGTGTAATTTTAGTGATATGTAGAATGAAAAAGGGGTGTTTAGATCAATTTAATGGAGATCGGAGTTGGTGGTGGTCGTCGATGGCATGGGCCAATTTGGAACGAAATTCAAATGTGAAAGACTAAATGTATCGACTTCTAAATGTGAGGGGCCAATTGAGCACCTGAGTTATTTATTGGGGACCAAAAGGTCATTATTCCCCCAAAAAAATCAAATAGAAAAAATGGTTAATTACACTTTGCACCCCTATAATTAGATCTAATTACATTTTTTACTCTTATAGTATTTGCGTAAACACTAACATCCTTGTATTTTGGAATTAAGTGCAAAGATAAAATTTAACAATTTTTGTCATTTTATTTTAAAAATATGGGTGATTTTATTATTTCGTTCTTATTAATTTAATAGAATCTATTTGAATATTTTGCTAATTTTTTGTCGCCTCAACCCCATCCTTGCTCTGGCAAGGATGATGGAGACGTCACATTCGCAGTAGAATTGGCAGAGGGAGTGGGTGTATAAAGTGTCTTGGTAGCCCTCGAAACTGCATCAGTAGAAAGCGAAGAGATCATAGTTGTTCCGGACAGCCACCGCCTGGTGCTTAATTGCCCCTGCCATGTTGCGGAAGATTATTGTTGCTGTCGAAAATTGGTTAACACCCTTAGTTGGTCCGGCCGAAATACACGTGGATTTTCCTTGTTGAGGTAGAGCTAAGAATTCCTAATTCTAGTCCTTTTAAGTCAAATGGTCAAAGATGTCCAGAGGTCCGAGATCGTTGTCCTTCCAATCCGAGCTAATCTCCAAGTTTGTACCTGCACAAGGACCCACGATGGCGCTAAAGAGTACAAAACTCTCATGGCAACAGCTACAAAAATAGACAAAGACGATACAGGTAAAAACATAAATGAGAAAATGTATCGAGGTATAATTGATAGCCTGCTATATTTTACTGTTAGTAGACCTGATATTATATTTAGTGTTTACTTGTGTGCTAGATTTCAGTCTTGTCCTAAAGAATCGCATTTGATTACGGTTAAGCGAATCTTTAGATATTTGAAAGGGAGAAATGATCTAGGATTATGGTATCCTAGGGGAAGTGACTTCAAGTTAACTAATTACTCCGACACTGATTTTGCCGGATGCAAAGTCAAGCGGAAAAACACAAGCGGGCCACGTCATTTTTTAGGACATACCTTGGTTTCTTGGTCAAGCAAGAAACAGAATTCCATAACCTTATCTACTATTGAGGCTGAGTACATGGCAGGTGAAAATTGTTGCGCTCAGATTTTATATATCAAGCAACAATTGAATGATTTTGGAGTATGTATGGAGAAAGTCTCGATTTATTGTGATAATAAAAGTGCTATATGTATACGTAAGAATCTTACATAGGACTCACGAACTAAGCACATAGAGATTAGACATCATATTCAGAAAAGGGACATCACTATTGAATATATTGATACATTTGATCAGCTTACCGATATATTTACCAAACCATTAACAGATGATCAGTTCATGAGAATTATCCGAGGTTTAGGTATGACTAGGCATAATGTTGTTTGCCTAGAATAATATTTTTGGTTACCCTTCCTCACTTTTTGACATGACAAAAGGAGAGAATATGTTTGATGTTTATTGAATTGAATTGATTGATAAAGAGGGAAATGTAAAGGGGAAATCATGATTGAGCTTTAAACGAGTAAGTTGATGTTTAGAAATTTGTTCGCCTAAGTATTGCACTGATAAAAGATAGAACTATGGTGAAATGATGATAATTGTACTTTATTGAATATCTATAAATGTTTAAATTGATATTTGTGCTTATGTTGAATATCTCATGAATTATTTTGAATTACATTCGTGATTGTGCTTTAATGAGTTAATATCTTCAGGATTGTGCTTTAATGAATTAAAAAATCCGTCCTCGAATTTAGAGGGAGCGCGGTTACATTTTTGTTTTGAAGAAAATATAAAAGTTAATTGCCATCATCAAAAAATGAGAGATTGTTGATCCCGAGGTTTTAATCGACAATTAAGGGTTAATGTTTTTTGTGGAACTAATGTGTTTATTGAGTGTTTCAGTATAAGAATTCAAAATCATGAAGAAATTATCAAGGATGCGAAGATGGATGTTGAAGAAATGAAGAGTATTAAAGATTCCGAAAAATTTAGGTGAAAACAACTCAAACACTTTTATACTCTTAATGTATCCCGAATTAAGATCACACATGACACAAATTTATGAATTATATTCTTGTGTGTTTAATTTGATAAAGTTTAAGATCCTAATTAGTAATCAAATATTTGCTCCAATGTGAAATTAAAAAATGAAAATTGACCTAAGTACGATTAATATTTAAAATTGAATATTGGGGTCAATTGTGTTAATCAATAAAAGTAATCGGTTAATGGGATTAAAACGATGAAGTTTGGAGTTGAAACAAGCTGAGAAATAGAGTATCCAACATCATTCGGTCAACCAACCAGTAGGGGTTCGGTCAACCGAGTGGCTATGGGTTGGGAAGTGAAACTCTCTAACTCAATCAGTCAACTAACTAGGAGAGATCGGTCAGCCAATTGGCCAAAGTAAAACTCTCTAAATCGATCGGCCAACTGATCTTAGTGGATTGGTCAACCGACTATGGCTCAATTTTGGCCTGAAAATACATCCTGAATCGTTCGGTCAACTAACTTGCGTTTGAGGAATGACCTATGTTACACACTGTATTGATCAGTGAACTGATGGGCAAGAGTTCAGTCAACCGAATGTGTGGTTGAGATTTCGAGGATTTTAAGGATCTGATCAAATACTAGCCATTTTTTGGCAAATCTGAAGAAGATATTTTGGAGATTTGAATATATTAAATATATAACACATCTATTTTGATATCCCTATAGATATGGTATATATAATTGAAGATTTTCTCAATTTAGTTCATTAAATACTTTCTATCTATTCAATTAGTAATCAAGAAATAATTTGTGAACTTAATTGAAAGTTTTAAAAGCTATATCTGAGTGAATTACACCAAGATTGAATGGTTATGATATATGGGATCTATAGGTGCACTTTAATATCTTATCTTGTGAAAACTAATCGTTGGAGGGCTTGTTTCAAACTTGTTTAAATAAACCTGCGAATTTGATAACATGATACATCATATATCAAGAATTATCTGTTCCTGAGCTATTCTAAGAGATATTATTCTGAGATATATTCGTGAGATTACTTGTGTGAGAAGTTTTTGAGCTAAAGCGCTGTTGATTTGGCGTTACCGATCTGTGCTGTATTGCGAGTCTGATTTCTTTCTTTCAGTGTTTTCCTAGTGAGATATTTCTAAGTTATTGTGCATATGTTTGATTTTATATTATTGATTACTTGGTTTTAAGATCATAGTAAAATCATTTTTTTAAACTTAAGAGCATAAAAATCTTTTTGAAAACGATTTTGTGATATTATTTGATTACATGCTTAATTCTTTGTTACTCGTACTTGTTTTAATCATATATTGTTTTCCTCACTTAAAATTCTATCACATAGTAATTTTCGGAACATCAATTGAGTATAATTGTTTTAAGGTGGTAGAAGCTCCGAGTGAGAAGAAACTTATTTTTTGTATTTGATGAGTTTATGCGAATTAGATACGGTTGGGTCTGTATCTAGTCAGGGTAGCTTGGGTTTCAATCTTTTCCAAGAAAAAGATTGAGATTTTATCTTTACCTAGAGTATAAAAATGTTAGGTTATTCTTTTCCCTAAAAAAAGGTGTGAATTCTACTTGAATATAATTATTTTTGAGTGAATTGTAAATGTTCAATCCTTACCTAGGAAAATGATACTTGTGAGATTTGGTGAGGTTTGATCTTAAGCCTGATAAAAAGATTAGGTTGTGATTTTTCATGTAATAGAATTAGGTTAGTCTTTAGCCTACAAAAAAGATACGGTTCTTCCTTAACTTGTGGAAAAAAAAATTGTAAAGGTTGATTCTGAGCCTGTGAAAAGAATCATTGTAAAGGTTTGGTTCCTACCGTTAAAGGAATCTGGGTTTTTAGTGGGTGCAAACCTCCGTGGAGCTCGGGGGACTGAATTAAGCAAACTAACTTGCTGAACCAAGATATATTGTAGTGTTCTTCTTTGTTTATTTTTTTTACGTTTTGTTTCTACACTTAGATTTAATACATTTATCCGTTGCATAACAAAAATAATAATTGATTTAGGATAAATTGATTATTTGATTTATTAAGTATTGAAAGAATTTAAATTGTTTAAATATCAACCCAATTCACCCTCCCTTGGGTAGCTCACTAGGACAACAACTAAGTCTTAAAACCATGACAAGGTAGCTCCGGCAAGTGTGAACGGAAAAGGTGCATGAAGGCGGTGTGCATGTCCATGTGGGACTTGAAGATGAAGAGATGGTCTACTAGATCTAAGGTCCCGTCATAAGGAGTCATCTAGGGGTGGACGAATCAGTAGGGCACCACCTTATCCAAGATGTCCTTTATGAATGGGGACCTTACCTCGATGGGAAGTCTCGTCGCTCCTCTTGAGCCTCGTAATTGGTGAAGAATCGCCTCCACCTCGGCAAGGTGGCGCTCAACAACGGCCTCACCTCTCAGAAGCACTCTCACGTGGCTAGCCGCTGCTCGATATCATTGTCTTCTGGTTAGTAAAAAATAGGAGTTCACTTCTCACACGCGACAAACCCTATACTTGGACCTCGAGGCGCGACTAGGTGCTCTGTCTAGTGAAGACGTTAAATGATCCTCTGGCCCATGCTCTTATAAGGACGGCGGTAGTGACCCCGAGGCAGCAAAGGGGCCAAATCTCACTCCCGTGGTCCTCAATTACGGGGCCGAGGTCGTGCCCTTGGCGCGTGCCCATTAGAGTGTATCACGCGATCAAATTCTTGCGAACACTCTCTTGTCCTATGATCTGGAGATCCGGTCCCCCCTTAGGCGGAGGTCAACCACAGGTGGGAGAAAAGGACTTAAAAGTAGTTTTGGGACTCGCCGAGCTGGTATTCCAAGTTATCGATCCGGGAAGCTTCTACAGCTCCGGAGGTCAGCCCCACTAAAGGCCCAGAGGGAAAATCTGGCCCGTGGGGGGTAAGTTGTCTTCATCGGCGAGGACGAGGGCCCTAGCGTCTGACCTCAGGACTCTCGACATATCTCTGGGAGGAGGTCCGCGCTCGGGTTGCTATTCACTACGAGAGCTTGATTTCTTTATTGAATGATCTGTCCAAACCTTGTGATTATCAAGTCTTAGCCGAGCAGGAAGTTGATGACCAAATGAAGGCTTTTACCATGCTTCCCACAGATGGCACCAAATTGTTGGTGTTGAAAATTGGTTAACACCCTCAATTGGTCCAGCTAGAGTACACGTCTATTTTCTTTGTTGAGGTAGAACTAAGAATTCCTAAGTCTAATCCTTTTAAGTCAAATGGTCAGAGATGTCCAGAGGTCCTAGGTTGCTTCAAGAGAGTAGTTGAGCGTTACTTTTGGGCATTGAATGCCCTTCCTTTTAGAGGTAAGGAAGGCGATTAGCTCCACAGAATTAGGGGGCCTAAGCTCAGTTAATTACCTAACTCGACATGTGGCCAACATGCAGACGCGTGGAAAGATTAGACTCTTGGGCCTAGGCTTTTTAGCCCTTTTAGGAGAAGCCCATGGGCCGGCCATACATGAACAAAGAGAAGTGTCCTGACCCATAGCGCCGAGGAGAATATCTTATGTTCTTTAGAGATGATAGTGATGCCCAAATATCCCAACCAAGTAGGTGACGAACAAATATGAGCCTGCCAACCAAGGTTGTCGACCAGGGGATGGTCGACTTGGAGACGACCAACTAAGAGATAGTAGGAGGGATGACGGGAACGCACGATGCCGAGAATGCCTTATGTTGATTTTCTATGTGGTGGGCCGATCTGAGGATGATGAATGACCCTGCTCGGTAAGAGACCTTCATTGTTGACCTTCCATGCAAAGAAGGGTATCTAAGTGTCTTTTGTTGACCCAGTAGAATACCCAAGAAGCGGGGTGAATTAGGTAATTAAAAAATATTATCAGAATATACTTGAATAAATTAAATAATTAATTTTATGTCTAAATTAATTATTATCTTTATACCACAGCGGAATTAAAATAAATCTAAGTGTACACCCAAACAACAAAAATAAACAAATTAAGAAAGCAGCACATTAGAGATTTATACTAGTTCACCAAGTTACTCTTGGCTAATCCAGTCCCTAGAGCTCCATGGAGGTCGCACCCACTAAAACCATGATTCTTTTAAAGGTCGGAACCAAACCCGTACACTAATTCTTTTACAAGCTCAGAATCAACCTTTACAATGTCCTTTTCTCAGGCTAAGGAAAAACCTCTACTTTTTACAAGTTAAAGAATAACCTAATTCTTTTTAGCACTTAGGGTCAAGAATCAAAACCTCACCAAAACACTCTAAATATCCTTTTATCCGGTAAGGATTGAACCGTTACAAAATCACTCAAAAACACAATTCTTATCCAGGAAGAATCACTGCCTCAATCTCTTTACAGAAAGAGACTAAAACCCTGCTATCCTTAATTAAATATCCTCAATGATATTTAATCTGTCACAACTCACCAATACAAAAATTGATAAGTAAATCTCACTCGGAGCTTCTACCACCCCAGACAGATAAAAACTCAATTAATATCTCAACTAGTGATAGAAATACGTGAGATACAGAAATCTAATTTTAATAAGAATATGGGTAGCAAATTGGAGTACGTAATCAGATTCAAGAAATTGCTTGAAAGAATATTTTCTTCAAAAATCAAAAATAATTTCTAAGATCAATTTCCAAAATAAAATAATAAACAATAAATAATATGAAAAGATCTCACCTGGAATTCACAGAAATAATGATTAGAACAGTATAACTTCAAATCCGGTATCAGCAAGAATAGATCGCAGTTAATTATCAAAATCACTCTTAGAATAGCTCACAGTATCTTAGAATGATAACTCTTATAAAAGCTCTCTCAAAATAATATAAATTGATTTTCTCTCTTAGAATGATTAGCTTTTCTTAGAAAATTCGTAGGTCTATATAAAGGCACATGTAATCAGCCTCCTAACGGCTAGTTTACAAGTGTCATGACAATAAAATACTCTTATAAACCCCTTATAACATAAGGACTTCATTTAGGTTCAATTTCACCTTAAAAAATATCTTTCGAATCTTTCAATTAAACCCCTAAAGTTTTTCTCAATCAAAATAAATAAGTGTAGAATCTATTTCAAGTACCAAATTGAGAAACATTAACATTTAATGAACCTTATTGAAAGGATTTAATTAGTATATAAACCATATTTTAAATATAGATAATATCCCTTAAATCTCTCTCAAATCCTAATAAAAAAACGAATACTTTTGAATTTAAACTCGGATCAAACTATATCCTGAAACAGCACATTCGGTCGACTGCCCAGTCGACTGCCCAACTCAGCTTACAGCCAAACCATCGCCACAGCGAGCATAGGTCAACCGCCCGGTCGACTCGCAAATTCAGAGAATTTATCATGCTTCCACCGGTCGACCGCTCGGTCGACTCGCAGATTCAGAAAGTTCAGATATTTTCATAAGTCGACCGGTCGGTCAACTCTTTAATTCAGGATGTTTCATCTTCTTTCTCCGGTTGACTCCTTAGTCGACTGACTCCTTCTGAATCATTTCTCTAATCTCGTTTTTAACCTACTTTCTTTTACAATTTTGCCCATTTATCTATTTTTATATTTAAATAAACTCCACTAATACTCTTATATTCCATTTTAGTCATTCAAAAATATTTTTTTTTTAATTCACATAGGAGCAAATAAATATACTTAACAAAAACACACATAAAATATAAGATTCATTTTTTACCATGTGTGT
This sequence comes from Eucommia ulmoides, assembly GCA_016647705.1. Classification (NCBI taxonomy): domain Eukaryota; kingdom Viridiplantae; phylum Streptophyta; class Magnoliopsida; order Garryales; family Eucommiaceae; genus Eucommia; species Eucommia ulmoides. Next base: position 28,229,914 of record CM028332.1, on the reverse strand, counting down.
GTTCTTAAATGGGATATTAAGAGTTAATATTTACCTGGGTTGTTTTTCCTAATTTCTTCAAACTCTTAATACTTCTTCATCATCTTGATATCTTCATTAAGCATCCATTCCATTTGACATCTTCATTACTAGAACTTTAAATCACTAAAATACTTAATCAAACATTAGTTCCACCAAAATATCAATACTTAATTGTTCATCAAAATCTTGGGATCAACATCTTCTTTTCTCAAAGCACCACCCAAAGACGCCTTGATGGTCTGAGCTTGGCACCTTGAGCCCGGCAGGGTGCACCCAGTTCGGCAGGGTATGTTTACCCTGACGGAGAACCGTGACCCCTGCTCAGTCATGGCCGGGCAGAGCTAAGTTTGGGCCTCTGACATGTGAATTCTTCAAGGACCTCATTTAGCCAGCTGGACCCCTTCCTCCCGAGTCTCCGATCTCTGTCCATCTCGGCAGTTTGTTAACCTCGGTCAGGGTATTTGTCCACATGGCAGTCTTCAGTAAGGGGTTCCATGGGTGACCAAATTTGGCTCCATCAGTTATATTCATCGTCCAAATGTAGCTGAATTAAACGTCATCTACCCACCAGCCACATTTTGATTTCCAGTGATCACAATATTGTTAATCCTTGTTGGCCCAGTGAGCTACCCAAGAGGGGGTGAATTGGGTAGATAAAAAAATTAATCCAAATAATAATACTTCAAAAATTAAATAATTAATTTTTATCATAAATTAATTATTATCTTTATAACAGCGGAAATATATTATCAACTAGGTGCACACCCAAACAACAAAATATAAATAATGTAAAGAAAGTAGCACACCAGAAATTTATACTGATTTACCAAGTTATTCTTGGCTAATCCAGTCCCTCTAGCTCCATGGAGAGTCGCACCCACTAATCATTAAGATTACTTTAAATAGGTAGGAATCAAACATTTACACAATAATTCTTTTCCCAAACTCAAAATCAACCTTTACAACTTCTTTTTTCCAGATTCAAGAATAACCTTTTCTTTTTCAGACTCAAGACTAACCTTATCATTTCATAGGCTAAAGATCAAATCTAATTCTTTTATACCTTAGGCTAAGAATCAAACCTTACAATCACTCCAAGTATCCTTTTTCCAAGTAAGGATGAAACATTTACAATTCACTCACAATTGATCCTAATCAGGAAGAATCACACCTAACTCTTTTCAATGGAAAAGAGTAACTTAACCTTTTTGTACTTAGGTAAATTTCAAACATCAATCTCTTTACCGGAAGAGATTGAAACCCAAAGTTACCCCTGATTAGACACTCCAAATAGTATCTAATTCAACAAACAACTCACCAACTACAATAAAATTGATAAGTTCTTCCCACTCAAAGCTTCTACCACCTCAAAACAATTTAAACTCAATTAATGTCCTGATAATTACTAGTGATAGAATTAAGTGACGAAACAAAAATCTAATTATAAAAATAATATGGGTAACACAAAATTAAGCACGTAATAAGATTATCACACAAATCGTTTTAAAAGATTTTTTTATACTTTTAAAGTTCATAAACGATTTCACAAGATCAATTATCCAAGCAAGTAATAATAATAATGATAAACTCGATTAAGAATAAGCTTGGAATATTTTCACCAATAAAACATAAAAATCTTATTACAATAGATATGGGTAACACAAAAATAAGTATGTAATCAGATTTTCACCAACAAATGTTTTAAAATATTTTTATGTGATTTAAAGTTCAGAAAACGATTTTATCAAGATCTTATCAACCAAGCAAATATAGAAAAATAAATATGCAATAAAGACTAATAGCTTGGAAAGATCTCACCAGGATAACACCGAAGAATTATAGATTAAAACGCTATACAGCTCAATTCGGTGACGCTAACGCAATCAGCACTTTAACTTAAGAACTTCTCTATAATTGATCTCACAATTTGATCTCTCAAAATAATATCAGAATAATGACTCTTAGAAAAATTTAAGAACTGAATAGTTCTTGATGTTATCTCTTTTTTATGTGAAATCCGCAAGTTTATATATAAAGAATTAAAACAAGCCCTCCAACGGTTAGTTTTCAGATGATAAGTATTTAAAAAACACTTATAGACCCCATATATCATTATATTTTATTTTAGGTATAATTTACTTAAATAAAGATTTCAAAACATTCAATTGAGTCCCTCAAAAAAATATCAAACTCAAATTGATAAGATAGAAAGTATTAAATGGACCAATTTGAGAAACACTTTAATTTCATGTACCAAATCTATAGGGATATTCAAATTGGAGTATTATATCTTTAATATATTTATATCCTTAAGATCTCTCAATCAAGTAAACAAATAACGACTAGTTAATGGCTAGTTTTTGATTAAATCCCGAAATTCCACAAATCCTGAAACCCAACCATAGGTTGACATACCAGAAGGTGTAGGTCGACCTCCCAATTCAGGATATAGCCCAAGTCAAAAATTCTTCGCCCATAAGTCAACCTACGATCCTTTGTCTGCTGACCTAACGATTCAGAGAGTTTGACAAGTCGACCTCTCTGTTGACCTAAAGATTCAGAGAGTTCATTTTTTGCCATAGGTCGACCTCCCTGTCGACCGAACAATTTAGAGAGTTTAGCTAATTTCCATAAGTCGACCTATATGTTGACCGAACGATTCAAAGACTGCTCAATCCTTTCACCTTCTCATTGGTTGACCGGACCTCCTATGTAGGTTGACCGATCGAGCTGTGCTTCTTCCTTAATTTATTTTTAATTTCAATTTCTTCGACCCCTTTAACCAATTTCTTTTCTCGGTTAACTCCTTAAATTAATTTTTAATTTCTAATCTTTCTTCAAATAATATTTCTTCTTCAATTTCACATAAGAGCAAATATGTTAGCTAATTAGGATCCTATTAAAAAACACATATAATTGTAAATTCATTCCGCGTTGTGTGTGATCTTAATTGAGATACATTAAGAGTAAAAATTTAACCTGAGTTGTTTTCCTATAGGTTCTTCAAGATCTTCGGTCTCTTAATATCCATCTTTGTCGGTCTCTTTAGCACCCATTTAACATTCATCTCAACTTCTTCATGATAATATCTTCAATGGAATTTATAAACTGAAACACTCAACAAATCCGTTAATTCCACTAAAAATATCAACATTTAATTGTCCATCAAAATCTTAGGATCAACAATCTCATCTCCAACCATCATCAAATACTTCTTATTCTTAGCAACCAAAGCATACTTTTTGTCATCAAATACTTCTTATTCTTAGCAACCAAAGCATACTTTTTGTAAACTCTGGCCACCACATAAATGAGGAAGTAGCCACCGCTTGCATCGATGTTATTCGGCGTTGCCACAACGGCATCGGTAGTGAAATCTCCACTCCCATTGGGATTCACCACCACCCTTTGCCTCACGTTCACCCCACTCCCCACCATCTAAAGCACTTTTCTTCCCCCTCTTGCTACCCCAACCGCATCTAGGTGTGTGCTATTGCCCCAGCGGTGACCAAACATCGCTAGTAATCATCGACGTCTAAGCTCCAGAACGTGCTTCTTGAACCCCCTCGTTTGATGCATGTTGGACAAGAGATCGAGGTTTAAGTTCAACAAGAATTGGAAATCTTCAAGAGCTCGAACGGTCATCTCCAGCAATATGAACTGGAAGTTGAGATAGCCATTGAGCAAAGAAAGAAAAGCGAGTTCTCTCCAGTGAAGTTTGAATTTCCAGTTGGCCATAGTCATGGACGATGGCGGAGTTGTTATTACGGGGAAGCACCACTTTGTAGAAGAAAATGAAAAGAGTAATGCTACGGACGGCTTCTAGGGAAGTAGAGAGAGAGAGAGAGAGAGAGAGAGAGGAAAATGAGGAAGAGAAAGAAAACGGAAGTTGTGGAAGACATGAAGAGAAAGGAGGTGAGAAGAGAAGAGAGAAAGGAGGGAGGGAGAGAGAAAATAATAAAACAAAATCATTAAAGTGGTGGTTCATCGGAGGGAGAGTTTTGAGGAAGAAGAAAGAGGTGGAAAGGAAAATACATTAGGAATCTTCAAAAAAACATAATGGTCCCCTAACAATTTTTAACAATATAAAAAGTAGTACTTCTAATCTTTAAAGGGTATAAATGTCATTTACTATTAACTAACAGTTTTTCTTTGACTATCAGCCATTGACCGTTAAAGTTAACGAAAAATTTAATCGTTATACTTAAGTTCACAGTACATAGGGTGTAAATGGTGACGAAAATACTACAAGTGTGCAAATGCAATTAAGTCTAACCACAAAGGTGTGAAATATAATTAATCTTAGAAAAACAAAAAAGAAAAAGAAGTGTTGGGGGTTGTTATGTGATGTTAGGAGATAGAGCAAATTACCTTTTAAACCTTTTAACTACTGATACATTTATATGTAATCTAATAAGTTTGTTTTATTTCAGTTTAAACTCTATAAGTATGTGACCGATTTTAATTAATTCTTGTGTTAGTTTTCCATTTAAACTAACAAAATTTATCATGTGCACACATGCCTTTTTTAGGGGTATAATAGTGGATTTTTATTTTGTTCTTCATTGTTTTTTTCTTTCCTCCTTATACCTCAGGTCCATTCTCTTTCTTTCCTCCATCACCGTCATAGCTCGCCCCATGTCGTCTTCCTTATCCATAGGCCTTTTCCCGGTGAGCAGCTCCAAGAAACACCACCCTTCTCCGGCACTACAGCTGTCTTGGCTTGGCTATGAACTATTTTTCGAATTTTCTAATCTGTCTTCTTTTTCGTTTCTGATATTCATGAATAACTTTTTCTTACTGTTATTGATCTTTTCTATTTACATTGGCAATGGTTCAATCTTCCAAGCAAAAAGCTGATAAATACGTAGCAGAAACCATCAGATCTAGTTGAAAAGAGTGACCTCCCTGCAGGGGAAACATTGGAATTTAGGATTTATGTTTATTTTTACACTTACTGTTTGATGCAAGTTACAACCATTGAAAATATACCCAAATTAGTGAGAATAGATAAATAATAGTACTTTTGAAAATCTAGATGGGTGAAGAACTGGAATTGGATAGGGTATAAAAGATGAAACAAATTATTGTTATGAACAGTGTGTGTAAATGTAGCAAAGGAAAAATATCCCCATGGAATTTAACAAGTCTTGATAAGTACACTTTGTTGGATTGGACATCCGAACATCTATAACCCTTTCGACTCATTTGGTTGGATTGAATTGAATTAGGGTGAAACGAAATTAGGATAGAATGGATCTACTAAAGGAATCACTATTCAATTCTATTATTTGGCTATTATTGTATACTCAAAAGAATATAATGGAATGATATTATTTTACATATCAATTTTGAGATCAAATTCATTCACAATATATACCTAATAATAATCTATTTTAAAAATATGAGTAATATTTCAAGTGAAAAATATTCAAAATTTACCACCAGTTAAAAATTGTTTTCTTTTTAAATTTTTATTATTTTCGCTTTGGGAATATAAATAAATTTTTTCCTCAAATATTTATTTTTGTCTAGGAATAGAAATATATTTTTTATTCTCTTTTTTCCACTTCCATTTCTTATATAGGCTCTTTTTTTTTTTTTTTTTTTTTGTTCTGAAAATTCTATTTCTGATTCAAGAAAACAAATAGAATTTTTGTTCCTAGATTTCGTTTCTGTTTTAGGAACAGTAACATATTTTTTCTTCTCAAATTTATATTTCTATTTCGGTACCATTAACTGATTTTTTTGCTTTCGTAAATTTATTTTTATTCGAAATATAAATTTAAGAACAAGAAATTATGTTTTTGTTTTAGAAACATATAGAGAAATCTAGAAACAACAAACATGTTTATATTCTAAATAAGAAAATCGAGAAAAAAAAAATATATTTCTATTCCCTAAATAAAAATAAAATATTAGAAAAAAAAAATCTATTTTTTTCCAAAATAAAAATACAAAACTCTCGTTTCCATCATTTAACGAATAATATTTTTTTTAGTTTTTTATTGTTCTTATTCAAATTAATATAGGACTAAATTGATCAAATTAATTTATAGGAAATATTGGAAATATTGAAGTCATTATAAAATTGAGAATTATGGGCCAAAATGAGGTGAAGTGTTTTAGGTGTAATCCAAAAAAAAAAAACCTACCATGAATTATGAAATTCAATTCCATCCATTTTCATTCCAATAGAATCAAAAATTTTATTTCATTGGATAACCAAACAACGAAATCGAAAACGAATGTGAAATTGCTATTCCATTCCACTCCTATTCCATCCAACCAAATGCACCGTTTCTATTTGGACAGTAACCAAGAAATATACATTTAGACGATCAAGGTTTACGTTTTCTATTACTGTAAGGCGTTAACCAAGGAAAATATAGCCAACCAAATGTTTTGAATTGAGCATTACTTGGGAATTGATTTATAGAGAGATTGAAAGGATAATGAAATTGTAAACTAGGCTTAGGCAGTATGTTTTCCAGAGAATTAGTTGTAGCAACAGCGTCAAGACAATAAGTATACAAAAGACCAGCTTGATTTAAGAGAGGAAGAGATGTTTCTACAAAGTATCTATGTTTTCTCTCAATACACCATTTTGTTCTGGAGTACGAGGACATGTTTTCTGATAATTAATGGTACCTTGAAGTTGTAGAAAATTAGCAAAGGCATTATCAATTCTAAAAACTTTTATCTTGGCTTGAAATTGAGTAGAAACCATAGCATTAGAAAGTATTTGGTTTAAGCTTCAGATTTTTGTTTCAAAAATCCATAAATAAAAGATCAAATAGTGCATGTGTAGACGTTGTAGAGAGTTGAAAGGGAAATTAATGACTGTTGGAAACACAAACAAAATCTTTATTTGCACAATTCAATTGTATTACAGAAGATGAGGATTGTAAACTTTTCTTAGATGGATGACCTAATCTCTCAATTGAAGGCTAATGGCGTAGAAACTGAGACAAAATAGGACTAAGCAGGATCTTGATTCTTGAATAGTAAGTGGTAGAGGCTCTGTTCACATTTACCTTGAAAAATCATCATTATCTGTATATGTTTGGGTAAAAGACAGGTTTTGAAAATCATTAGTAAGATGAAATTCTTTGATTCTGAAATGCATGGATTACCATAATGAGAGTAAGAAGATTAGATGAATCATTGTGAATTTCATTTTCATTGCTTAACTCTCTCAATACATTACAGTACAAATGCTAACAAATCATAAATACCTATATCTTACTAGTTAATTATGTTGTTGAATTCTACACTCCAATTTTTTGGTGAAATGTCATAATAGTCGTAATACGAACACTTTTTCTTTTAAAATAAAATCCTTCAAACCAACACTAACTTTAGTTTCTTGTGGTTCCTACATCTTGGCTAATAAAAAAGGTGAATCCAAATAGAGCTTTATTGATTCAAACACATTGATGGTTGAAGACAATACTAACATGCTATTAATTTTCACATTTCCTAGAAACAAAAACATATACAAATGACGTCTGACTTCTACTCTTACAATATTCCAAAACCACAAAGAATGAAACCTCAAATTCTCCACAAATCATTTTTCCAGATTGGTGTTTAGAAAGAATCAAATGGATCAGCAGTTTTATCTGCGGCTTAAGAACGAACTCGATGAGCCAATCGGAACATGCCAGCTGGCATTATATATTCCCAAAATAATCATTTTCTGGGATTCGTTTGTAGTTTAGCCGACAAGGATATATAATACCAATCATTTAATCCTGTTTTTCAACATGGAAAACAAAAAGAAAAAAGAAAAGTAGATTGTCAGTGAGCCAAAAATTTGTTAAGCCGGGAAAAGAAAATCTAAAATGACCTCTTTAGAATGTGGACAAGGAAATAGAAAGAGGTGAGTGCCGGAGTGGCAGTACTCTAGGCTGCGTTTTGTTACCCTTTTTCCTGTTTTTGTTCCCTCAAACACTCCTAGCAGAAACAGAAATGTGGGGGGAAAAAAAAAAAAACTTGGTCCTGTTTCGTTCCCAGAAATTTATCATACAGAACTGAGTACAAAAACAAATCTTTTTGTTCCCGTATTTCTGATTGTGTTCCGAGTTTTCAAGAAACAGACTGAAAAAAAAAAAACATCCTAGGTGTTGCAATCTTAGGCAGTGTTTGGTTACTGCTGGCTATTTTTGTTCCAAATTTAATGGGAACAAGAGAGAGAACCATGAGAGAGAGAGAAGCAGAAACACACTAATAGATAGAGATTGAGATTATTACCTCCTTGTTATACAACAAACATTCAAACTCGAAGCAAAGTTCACACTCTCCTGCGAGGATCAAGAGGAGAAGCAAAGGCCAAAGAAGAGGAAAGCGGTTTGTTGACGAAGGGATGTCCTAAGAGTTGATCAGCAGTGGGACGAGCCGCTGGGTTCACTCGAAGGCACTGTAATATGAAATCGCGTGCATCTGTGGAGAGGGAATCAGGAACAGGTGGCGGAATACCCCCCCCAATCTTAAACAACGCCTGCATCTGTTTTATGACAAGAAGAATCGTGAAATTCCTAACTTAAAATAACACTTATCTTCACCGGTTTTGCCTTTTGTATCTGTTCCCATAATTCTGTTTCTGTGCCCAGCCAGATGGGAACAGAAATAAAAAAAAAAATATACTTTTTGTTCTGCTCCCTGAATTTTAGAACAAATTTCTGGGAAACAGAACAGAATTATTCTCAGATTTCAGTTTTTTGTTCCATGTTTTCTTGGGAATCAGAAATCTGGGAACAGAAACAATCCAAATACTGCTAGGAATTACTAGGTCAATTTGGTCGTCACAAAAATAAGTAAATAGATCTCAAACATCTCTAAAATGTATATTTTTTGCAATAGCGTTTTACATCAGAAAAAGAGGATAAGAAAAAAACGAGGAAGGGGTACTCACACATTCCAAAGGGGAGTAGGGAAGCTGACGAGTCAGCATCTCCAACACTGTGCATCCGAGGCTCCATATATCTGCTGCAAGGCCATACCCTTGGTTCTTCCTGTTAACCACCTGCATTTATTGTTGAGTTTGATTTTATTTTTTTAGTAGTAACTACCTGCAACAAATATGACTAATGGGTCTATAAAATCAGCTCCAGGAGACTATCACTTGAGAAGCCAGACAAGGGTTTGAATGGAAGGTTGGTCGTTAAGCATCGCTAGAAATATCAATTGTGATGATATAGTGGGTGAGAGGGTGTTGAAGACATGTTTATGCATCAACATGAAGAAGATTTTTAATGATGGATTAGGAAGCATGATTCTAGAAATCCGATGTGTTTATTTTTCTGTTCCAAGCAAACTGGGAACAGAAACAAAAAAAAATAATCTATTTTTGTTCCGCTCCCAGATTTTAAGAACAAATTTCTGGGCATAGAAAAGAACTGTTCCCATATTTCTGTTCTGTTACAGATTTTTGGGAACAGAAATGCTAAACAAATGCCACTTGCTCCAGTCAATGCATGAATATATAAGGAAACATCTGGGACCACTCCTGTAATGTTTCAAAGCTGCTTTCACACAGGCCCGGCCTGGAGGCAAGGCCAAAAAGATGGTCGCCTCGGGTGCCCCTTCAAATTGACCCCTATATATTTTTGTATTTCAAAATATTTGTATTAATATCACGTCAAATTAAAAAAAAAAAAAAAAAAAAAAAATTAAAAGAAAAATCAATCTGGGTTCAATCACATTAAACCAATTTTCTTTTGACATTTTAATTTAATTAAAAAATGAATATGTTTAAAAATTATTTAACATTGAGGAGCCCCGTTTCTATATTTCACCTAGGGCCTCTGATTTCTCACGGTCGGCCCTACTTTCACATCAGCTTACAAGCAAACGTATAAGATAGATGTGCAGATGTAAGGCATTGTTTAGTAATACTTTTTAAGTACTTTTTATAATAACAAATAAATAAACAAATAAAAAGAGACGAAACTTGAGAGCAAAAGTAAAAATCAAAAGTGCATTGGATGATGTAGAGATAATACCTCCTAGTGTTAACGTATCATCTAGGGCTGTAAACTAAGCTCGAAAAAAGCTTGTTCGAAATCGTTTATTAAAATAAACGAGTCGAGCTCGAGCTCCTAAAAATGTTCATTTAATAAACGAGCCGAGCCGAGCTTATTCGCGAGCTACTCGTTTGTTGTTCGCGAACAAGACCAAAACGAGCCGAGCCTGTTCGCAAGCTCATTTTCATGTTCGCAAACACAAAATATTTTTTTATTAATTATATATATACCTATTAATTGTACTAGGGTTCTCAACTTCTCAGTTCTCATTTACTTCCTACTTTCCCAGGCAGCCATCTCTCGTTCTCTCCTCTCCATCGACTCTCTTCCCCATCTCGATCTCCCACTAAACCATGCCTTCGCCGCCGATCAACCCTGCTTCGCCGCTGCTCACACTTCGCCAATCTGCTCAACCCTGGCCAAGCTACAAGTCTACAACACTGGAAAAGCTACTACCCTATCACCGATCTGCTCAAACTAACGCTGATCTGCTCACCATAATGCCACCATTCGACTCCAACGCCATCTTTGCCTTCTTCGACACCATCTCTGCCTTCTCCGACACCGACCTTGCCTGTGCCAAACAGATCTGGTACACTCTCTTTTTCTCTCTCTATCTTGGCTTATTTCTTCTTTATGATTTGAATCATGCTCATATGTTACAAGAATCGAACTGAATGCTTCGTTCTCGTGTTTCAATTCGAGATTCAATGTTTTGTTTGCCCTTGAGCTTTGATCCAGGGAGCTTCTCCTTCAATTTTGCTTCAAGTTTTGTCAGGCATACTGACTTGGAACTGTTATTGACTACTAATGTTTTAGTTGTCAAGTATACTGACTTGATTCAATTTTGTTTCATGTTTCAATTACTAATGTTTTTGTTGATTGCTTTATGTCTCAATTACTAATGTTTGTGTTGATTATGATTCAATTTTACTTCATGTTTCAATTACTAATGTTTCAGTTTTTTTTTTTTAAATATTATTATTGTTGATTATGATTCATATCATTGAAAGATTCAACATCATTTCCAGTTTTTCTTCATGACCATGAAGAAGAAGATGTCCATAGCCAAGAGGATAATCGGGTTGATGATTTGATGTATTTTTGGGTTTTGTAATTTGTATTGTAATGGTTTGGACTGGTATTTTATGTTGTCATTACTTGATGTTTTGATGTATTTTTGGGTTTTTTAATTTGTATTGATTTGTTTGTATTTATTTTGTGTCATTTGTAATATATTTGGATTTATATTTAGCAGACAAAATGAGTTTTAATTGATTTTTTAGCTCATATCGAGCAATTCGAGCTCAAGCTCGAGCTTTTTAAACGAGCTATTCGAGCTCGAGCTCCAGGTTATTAAACAAGTTATTCGAGCTCGAGCTTCTTAAACGAGTTTTTCGAGCTCAAGCTCCCATTTTTTTAGCTGAGCCAAGTTCGAACAGTCAGTTCAAAGCTCGGTTTGAGCTCGTGCTCAGCTCGTTTAACTTGTAACTTAAATAAATAAGCATGTACATCCACTACTCGGCTCGGCTCATTTATAGCCCTAGTATCATCCAATATAAAAGATGGTGTAATCCAAAAGAATTTCTAGGTAAAATATAAAAACGATGGTAAGTGCATACCTCCGGAGCCATCCAGAAGGCAGTTCCCTGGCAAGATTTTATGTCATTCAACTTGGTAGCCTGCCCAAAAGATCCAAATTTAGGGAAATTTTGATATGCATTAAATCACATAAAAACCAAAAAGAACAAGGAAATTGTCATCATAACAACAGAAGAGGAAGAAGGGCAGGAGGCCTTACTTTGGCCAACCCAAAATCTGCAAGTTTTACTGAACCGGTAGTATGCACCAATATATTAGCACATTTAATATCCCTAAATGCAAGAAAGAGAGGAAATAATATTTCAGACACTCAACTTTATCGATATATATATATAAACACACTAGCATGTAACTCGTGCAATCGTGCTTGAAGGCACAGACTGAAAAAGATAACTCTAATTTGAATAAATAAATAAATCAAATTTAATATTTAGACAATAACATAAAAGGATCACTAATTTACAAAAATATAACTTTTTAGTAACTCGAAGATTTAAAGCAAAAAATTGAATACAATGATACATTTTGAAAATATATTTTAAATTTGTACCCCCTTCTTATTTTATTGTATGGATATTAGATATGTATATCAGTATGCATAAATTGCTCTGCCAAAATTAATGCAGACACGATATTTTTCTCCCTCAGAATATTAAAATGGATATGTATTTTATTTTTATTTATATATATATATATATAGAAAAACAAGAAAAAGAAAAAGAGAGATGTGGGGGTAATGGCATTCGGACTCTTCTGGATTAAAAACAAAGAAGAGGGAAATGAAGAATAAATAAATAACACAAAAGTGGAAGTCTTTGAAACATGTGCAATGAAGATAGAGAGAAGGAGAATGAGAGACCCCCTTAAAAATGTGCTTTAAAAAATTCTTTTGAAAATGTGTTTTCAAAATATCCTCCATTATGTTTTATAGAATAGATTTATATCACTATACATAAATTGCTCAGCCAAAAAAAATAATTATAACGTAGACATGGTATTCTTTTCTCCCCAAAAACGATTAAAATAGTTTTCATTTGATTCTTTAAAAAAAAAAAAAAAAATTATAATATAAAGGAAAATAGGAAAGAAGAGAAATAGGGGTAGTGGCATTTAGGCTCTTTTGAATTAAAAAGAAAGAAGTGAGAGATTATAGAATAAATAAGACAGAAGTGGAGGGCTTTGACACCTATGCATTGAAGATAGAGAGAAGGAGAATGAGAGGATCCACCTTAAAAATGCCTTTTAATTATCATTTGAAAATGTGTTCTCAAAATATGCTCTGTACTTTCTGTTTTACAGAATAGTAGTGATGCTCCGGGCCAAAAGCCACTTATAATTTTAGATGGAAGGGAGAGGGCTCTATCACAAGTTTAAGGCTAGTGGGATAGTTGGTTTAGATGGAAGGGAAATGGATAGTTAAGAGAACAGTAGAGAGAGTGACAAAGAGAAGTTTTAGGTGGTGTAATGTGTAAAAAATAATTTTTTCTAACCCAAAATTAAGTTCAATCTCAACCATTCATAACCGTTAAAATATCTTTGCATTTAAATCTACCATGATTTATTAATATATATATATATATATAGAGAGAGAGAGAGAGAGAGAGAGAGATTGTGTGTGCGCACGCACACAATTAACAAATCGATTTTTCATGAATTGGAAATAACCTATCAGCTATTCATTTTTGCACAATAAGAGGGGGTTGAGTGAAGAAAGAATGTTATTTAGTTTAATCACCTGTGTACCACTTTGCGGTCATGCAGATACTTCAAACCATGCAAAATTTGTCTCGTATAGGAAGAGACTTGAGAATCTCGAAGAGTATATTTCTGATAGAGACGTAAAAGGGAACCTTTGGGCACCAGCTCGAGGAAGATGAAGAGTTTTGATTCAGCCTGCAGAAACCACCGATTAGGAAATAAGAAGCATTTGTTTCGCAGTAAAAAAAAAATGAGTTTACGTTTTTTTCTAAACCAAAAAAATAGTTTCTTTATGTTTTACTGATTTTTATATGTTAAAAGATCAATGGACTAGAATTTCTTCACCCAAAATATAGCAATCATCTATGAAATTCTTTTGGATTAACAAATCTTTTACAGGGATAACACAATCTACACTATACACACTATAAAACAGGTTTTTGATTTCTTGCTTTTGCTTTTAAGTCAAAGCACATTTTGTCCCCAAAAAAATTATTTTGCAATTTGCTTAAGAAAAGTGCTACCAAACTTTAAACATATGGAAGATTATGCTAGAGCATCAGTCAAAAAGTGTAAGAGAAGGCAATAAGATGATACCTTATCAGTGCCGTAATATTGGACTATGTTCTCGTGTTCAAACTGACTTAGAAGAGCAATTTCCTGTACACAGTTACAGGAGATGACAAAAGGGTAACTTATTAGAGCGGGCAGAGAAGTGATACATTAAGCATGCATTTTCAACCCATCTTACCTGTTCAAGCTGATGAATAGATTGCCTCCCTAGCTCCCCTTGATCAAGCAAAGAAACTTCTTTGACGGCAAAAAAGAATCCACCACTGAAACCCCCCCAAAAATCGGAAAAGATGGTGAAAAAATCTATATAATAAATCAGGACGGAGATAAAATACAGAGCCATTTTTTATATAGAATCAATCAGTAAAAATATGAAAATTGCAATTCAAACAACCAAAAAGAAAAAGAAAAAAGGACATGTTGAGAAATAAGGAAATTAGTTCTTTTGGAAAGTTAATTTACAGCTGTAAATTTCTAGGATTAGGCAGATTCATTGTATTTCTAGAATAATCCCCTAATTAGGGGAGTCTGTTTATTTTCCTTTTTTGCAGCTAGGGTTATCTATATTAACCCACTGTTATACATATCAAGATTAATGAAAAGAATTTCCTCTTCCCTTTTCTTCTACATGGTACCAGAGTTGTAAGGCTCGATGCTTGGTTTTTTCTCTAGCCTTAATCGCCCTCTTCTTCT